>JAOPSE010000001.1:114248557-115498557 GCA_029449295.1 Zea luxurians
TACTCAAGTTCAATTAATTTGTGGTGATCCAAGATATAAACTAATGTCTCCCGAGGAAGTGATAGGAAAATTTGTGAGCTTTGAATTGATGATCAAAGGCTCCAAGAAAATCATCGAGCAAGGCGCCTCCTCCACACCCGATGTACAACCCGTTGCATTCAAGGCAACGGAGGAGAAGAAAGAAGAATCTACACCAAGTAGGGTCCCCATCGACGCCTCCAAGCTCGATAATGAGGAGATGACGCTCATCATCAAGAGCTTCCACCAAATCCTCAAGCAAAGGAGGGGGGAAAGACTACAAGCCCCGCTCCAAGAAAGTGTGCTACAAGTGTGGTAAGCCCGGTCATTTTATCGCTAAATGTCCTTTATCTAGTGATAGTGACAGGGATAACGACAAGAGGGGAAAGAAGGAGAAGAAGAGGTATTACAAGAAGAAGGGCGGCGATGCCCATGTTTGCTAGGAGTGAGACTCCGACGAGAGCTCCACCGACTCCTCCGACGACGAGGACGCCGCGAACATCACCGTCAACAAGGGTCTTCTCTTCCCCAACATCGGTCACAAGTGCCTCATGGCAAAGGATGGCAAGAAGAAGAAGGTAAAATCTAGGTCCTCCACTAAGTATGCAACTTTTAGTGATGAGGATAATTCTAGTGATGATGAGGACAACTTGCTTACTCTTTTTGCAAATCTTAACATGCACCAAAAAGAGAAATTGAATGAATTGATTAGTGCTATTCATGAGAAGGATGAACTTTTGGATAGCCAAGAGGACTTCCTTATTAAGGAAAACAAAAAGCATGTTAAGACTAAAAATACTTATGCTCAGGAGGTAGAGAAAAATGAAAAATTAACTAGTGAGCTAAGCACTTGCCATGACACTATTTCTAGCCTTAGAAATGAAAATGAAAAATTAATTGCTAAGGCTAAGGAATTAGATGTTTGCAATGTTTCTATTACCAATCTTAGAGATGAGAATGCTATTTTACATGCTAATATTGTTGAATTAAATGATTGCAAACCCTCTACATCTACGGTTGATCATGTTTCTATTTGCACTAGATATAGAGATGTTAATATTGATGCTATTCATGATCACCTTGCTATGATTAAACAATAAAATGATCATATAGCTAAATTAGATGCTAAAATTGCCGAGCATGAACTAGAGAATGAAAAATTTAAATTTGCTCAAAGTATGTTTTATAATGGGAGACGCCCTGGCATTAAGGATGGCATTGGCTTCCAACAGGGGGACAATGTCAAGCTTAATGCCCCTCCTAAAAGATTGTCTAATTTTGTTAAGGGCAAGGCTCCCATGCCTCAGGATAATGAGGGTTACATTTTATATCCTGCTGGTTTTCCTGAGGATAAGATTAGGAGAATTCATGCAAAGAAGACTCGTTCTCACCATGCTTTTATTTATAAGAATGAGGCTTCTAGCTCTAGGCGTTCTACACATGTTAAAATGCCTAAGAAGAAAACTCCTATTGCATCAAATGATCATAACATTTCATTTAAGACTTTTGATGCTTCTTATGTGCTCACTAATAAATCTGGCAAAGTAGTTGCCAAATATGTTGGGGGCAAACACAAAGGGTCAAAGACTTGTGTTTGGGTACCCAAGGTGCTTGTTTGTAATGTAAAAGGACCCAAGACCGTTTGGGTACCTAAGAACAAGGCCTAAACTTGTTTTGTAGGTTTATGCATCCGGGGGCTCAAATTGGATCATCGATAGCGGGTGCACAAACCACATGACTGGGGAGAAAAGAATGTTCTCCTCCTATGAGAAAAACCAAGATCCCCAACGAGCTATCACATTCGGGGATGGAAATCAAGGTTTGGTCAAAGGATTGGATAAAATTGCTATATCACCTGACCATTCTATTTCCAATGTTTTTCTTGTAGATTCTTTAGATTATAACTTGCTTTCAGTTTCACAATTATGTAAAATGGGTTACAACTGTCTTTTTACGGATGTAGGTGTTACTGTCTTTAGAAGAAGTGATGATTCAATAGCTTTTAAGGGAGTGTTAGAGGGTCAGCTGTACTTAGTTGATTTCAATAGAGCTGAACTCGACACTTGCTTAATTGCTAAGACTAACATGGGTTGGCTCTGGCACCACCGACTAGCCCACGTTGGGATGAAGAATCTTCACAAACTTCTAAAGGGAGAGCACATTTTGGGACTAACCAATGTTCATTTTGAGAAAGACAGGATTTGTAGCACATGCCAAGCAGGGAAGCAAGTTGGTGTTCATCATCCACATAAGAAAATCATGACGACTGACAGGCCACTGGAGCTACTCCGCATGGATTTATTCGGCACGATAGCTTATATAAGCATCGGCAGGAGTAAGTACTGTCTAGTTATTGTGGATGATTATTCTCGCTTCACTTGGGTATTCTTTTGCAGGAAAAATCACAAACCCAAGAAACTTTAAAGGGATTCTTAAGACGGGCTCAAAATGAGTTTGGATTGAGGATCAAGAAGATAAGAAGCGACAACGGGACGAAGTTCAAAAATTCTCAAATTGAAGGCTTTCTTGAGGAGGAGGGCATCAAGCATGAGTTCTCTTCTCCCTACACGCCACAACAAAATGGTGTAGTGGAGAGGAAGAATAGAACTCTATTGGACATGGCAAGGACCATGCTTGATGAGTACAAGACTTCGGATCGGTTTGGGCCGAGGCGGTCAACACCGCTTGTGAAAGGGAAATGTGCCCTTGGGCCATTTCTAAGTAGTTTGGTGATTGAGTGCCAACACAAGTGCTTAAGTGAAAATCTATGCCAATTGATGGACAAAGTGCAAATCAAGTCTAAAGGTATGTTTCTAGACTTAGTACATTGTTTTGAGAACTAATGTATTGTGTCTAAGTGCTGGAAACAGGAGAAATCGAATTGGAAAAGAGATGGCTTTGTTCAGCCAAAGACAGCTCAGTCTGGGTGCACCGGACTGTGTCCGGTGGTGCACCGGACAGTGTCCGATGCGCCAGGCTAGCTCTAGCGAACTTGCTGCTCTCGGGACTTCGACGGTGGTGTACGGCTATAAATCACCGGACTGTCCGGTGGTACACCGGACTGTCCGGTGAGCCATTCACAGGCGAACTCGTCGCTCTCGGGAGATGATTAACGGCGTACGGCTATAATTCACCGGATCAACCATCCCCAAGCACAAGATCAACCATCCTCCTCCATGCAAGCATCTCCACCAACCCAAGATGAGAATCAAGCTCAAGATGATGAAAATGAAGATCAAGAAGATGAGCCACCTCAAGAGGAGGACATTGATCAAGGGGGAGATGCCAATGATCAATACAAGGAGGATGAGCAAGATCCAAGACCGTCACACCCAAGAGTCCACCAAGCAATCCAACGAGATCACCCCGTGAACACCATCCTCGGCGATATTCATAAGTGGGTAACCACTCGATCTCGTGTTGCTCATTTTTGTGAACATTACTCTTTTGTTTCCTCTATTGAGCCACACAGGGTAGAGGAAGCACTTCAAGATTTAGATTGGGTGTTGGCGATGCAAGAGGAGCTCAACAACTTCACGAGGAATGAGGTATGGCATTTAGTTCCACGTCCTAACCAAAATGTTGTAGGAACCAAGTGGGTCTTCCACAACAAGCAAGATGAGCATGGTGTGGTGACAAGGAACAAGGCACGACTTATGGCCAAAGGGTATTCACAAGTCGAAGGTTTGGATTTTGGTGAAACCTATGCACCCATAGCTTTGAGTCAATTCGTATATTACTTGCCTATGCTACTTACCATGGCTTTAAGCTTTATCAAATGGACGTAAAGAGTGCCTTCCTCAATGGACCAATCAAGGAAGAGGTCTATGTTGAGCAACCTCCTGGCTTTGAAGATAGTGAGTATCCTAACCATGTTTATAAACTCTCTAAGGCGCTTTATGGGCTCAAGCAAGCCCCAAGAGCATGGTATGAATGTCTAAGAGATTTTCTTATCACTAATGGCTTCAAAGTCGGTAAAGCCGATCCTACTCTCTTTACTAAAACAATTGAAAATGATTTGTTTGTATGCCAAATTTATGTTGATGATATCATATTTGGGTCTACTAACAAATCTATTTGTGAAGAGTTTAGTAGGATCATGATTCAAAAATTCGAGATGTCTATGATGGGGGAGTTGAAGTATTTTCTAGGATTTCAAGTGAAGCAACTCCAAGAGGGCACCTTCATCAGCCAAACAAAGTACATTTAAGATATACTCACCAAGTTTGGAATGAAGGATGCCAAGCCCATCAAGACACCCATGGGAACCAATGGGCATCTCGACCTCGACACGGGAGGTAAATCCGTAGATCAAAAGGTATACCGGTCGATGATAGGTTCTTTACTCTACTTATGTGCATCTCGACCGGATATTATGCTTTCCGTATGCATGTGTGCAAGGTTCCAAGCCGATCCTAAGGAAGTTCACCTTAGGGCCGTGAAGAGAATCTTGAGATATTTAGTTCATACACCTAAGTTTGGTCTTTGGTACCCTAAGGGATCCTCTTTTGATTTATTAGGATATTCCGATGCTGATTGGGCAGGGTGTAAAATTGATAGGAAGAGCACATCAGGGACTTGTCAGTTTCTCGGAAGATCCCTGGTGTCTTGGGCTTCAAAGAAACAAAACTCAGTAGCTCTTTCTACCGTCGAAGCCGAGTACATTGCCGCAGGCCATTGTTGCGCGCAATTGCTTTGGATGAGGCAAACCCTTAGGGACTATGGCTACAAGTTTAGCAAAGTCCCTCTCCTATGTGATAATGAGAGTGCAATCCACATGGCGGATAATCCCGTTGAACACAGCCGCACTAAGCACATAGCCATTCGGTACCACTTTTTGAGAGATCACCAACAAAGGGGGGATATCGAGATAGCCTATATAAACACCAAAGATCAATTGGCCGATATCTTTACCAAGCCTTTAGATGAGAAAACCTTTACCAAACTTAGGAATGAGCTAAATATTCTTGATTCTAGGAATTTTGATTGATACTTTGCACACATAGCTCATTTATATACCTATGATCATATCTCTTTTATGACGATGACTAATGTGTTTTCAAGTGTAATCTTATGCTTAGTCATAGAATTGAAAGGGAAATGGAGTATTCGGCAAAGAAGGCGCTTCCACTCAACTCCGTCGGTATTTGCCCGTATTCCGCGAGTTCTCCACTTTGGTATAATCTTCACTCATATCTATTTGTTTGCCATTGCGGAGAAAGTAAAAGGGCTTATATTTCACTCACAAGTATCCATTTTTGGCGATTCATGCCAAAGGGGGAGAAAGTATGAGTCCAAAGCAAAAGGACCGCACCACCACCAGATTTTCAAAATGAAGTTTTTCAGATTGATATCTTATTGTGTTCAAAAGGGGGAGAAAGTTCTAGCATCTTCAAAAACTTGTAAAACCCTCTTGAACACTAAGAGGAGAATTTTATTCAGGGGGAGTTTTGTTTAAGTCAAAGGAAAAGCATTTGAAACAGGGGGAGAGAATTTCAAATATTGAAAATGCTTCTTTCAATCTTATTCATATACCTTTGACTATTTGCAAAATGTTTTGAAAAGAATTTTACAAAGGATTTGCAAAAACAAAGCTAGTGGTGCAAGCGTGGTCCAAAATTTTAAATAAGAAGAAAACAATCCATGCATATCTATTGAAATAATTTTATTGGTTTCATTCCAAGCAACCTTTGCACTTACCATATGCAAACTAGTTCAATTCTGCACTTTTATATTTGCTTTGGTTTGTGTTGGCATCAATCACCAAAAAGGGGGAGATTCAAAGGGAAATAGGGTCAAACCTTTTCCTATATGAATTTTGGTGGTTGAATTGTTCAACACAAATTATTGGACTAACTAGTTTGCTCTATGAGTTCTACAGGTGCCAAAGGTTCAATACAAACCAATATAAAGTCCAAGAAAGGGTTCAAATAAAAAGAGCAAATGACAACCGAAGTGTGCACTGGTCTGGCGCACCGGACTGTCCGGTGTGCCACCGGACAGTGTCCGATGCACCAGGGAGGATCAACTCAAACTTGCCAGCTTCGGGAATTTTGGGAAGCCGCTCCACTATAATTCACTGGACTGTTCGGTGTATCATCGGACTGTCCGGTGTGCCAGCGGAGCAACGGCTACTTCGTGCCAACGGTCGTCTGCAAAGGAACAGTGAAAGTGAACAGTGCGTGCCTGCGCGCGCAGAAGTCAGAGCAGGCGCCAGAAGGCGCACCGGACAGTGAACAGGATCTATCCGGTGCACCACCGGATTATCCGGTGGCCCCACTTGTCAGAGCTCCAACGGTCGAACCCTAATGGTTGGGTGATGTGGCTGGCGCACCGGACAGTGTCCGGTGGCGCACCAGACTATCCGGTGCGCCATACGACAGCAGCCCCTCCCAACGACCACTTTGGTGGTTGGGGCTATAAATACCCCCAACCACCAACACTTCAAGGATCCAAGTTTTCAGCTATTGCATTCAATACAAGAGCTCTGGACTTCACTTCAAGACACAAACAAAGAGATCAAATCCTCTCCCAAGTCCAAAGATCATTCCAATCAAATAGTGACTAGTGAGAGAGTGATAATTGTGTTCTTTTGAGTTCTTGCGCTTGGATTGCTTTCTTCCTTCCTCATTTCTTGTTCTCAAGTGTTTTGTAACCAAGGCAAGAGACACCAAGTGTGTGGTGGTCCTTGCGGGGTCTAAGTGACCCGTGAGATAAGGAGAAAGCTCACTCGGTCTAGGTGACCGTTTGAGAGAGGGGAAGGGTTGAAAGAGACCCAGTCTTTGTGACCACCTCAACGGGGAGTAGGTTTGCAAGAACCGAACCTTGATAAAATAAATCACAGCGTCTCACTCTTCATTTGCTTGTGATTTGTTTTCGCCCTCTCTTTCGGACTCGATTACATTTCTAACGCTAACATCGGCTTGTAGTTGTGCTTAAGTTTATAATTTTCAGATTCCGCCTATTCACCCCCCCCCCCCCCTCTAGGCGACTTTCAAGCGTCATAAGTGGCGAGTGGAGGTTCACTACACCATAAGCTCCCTCACTTGTTTCTTCCCCTCCCCCAAACTCTAGAGATCACATCCGTGATCGAGGCTGGTTCTCTGTCCAAGCAGGCCCACTGGATCTTGGAGCATCATTCGTGGTCTTGGCGCATCTACGCAACTGTATCTGAAGGGCGTCAAAGAGGAGAGACGGTAGGCCAGTGGCGACAAGGTACGGTAGATTTGAACTGGAGTGTGGAGGTATCGTCGGCCAGTGACATCAGCGATGGGTGGAGGTTTCCGTCGAGTCGAGGAAGGAGCGCTTCGTGGAAAGGTAGCACCGCTTGCTCACGTAATCTTCTTTATGCCTACATCTATGTTTTGGTTTTGCTGACCTGCATGAATACAGTCACTTGTTTTGGTCCTCGACATTTGTTTTGGCCCTCGGTGTGGTCGGTTTTGTAATCGCTTTGGTTAGCATGTGATCTACTCTTGATGTACATACAACATGACAGATGCAATTCAGTTGGGTGGAAATGCAGCTAGATCTTGAGTTCTTTCATTAGTTCTAGAACCCATTTTGGGGAGAAATATTATTCTGTAGGATACTCCACCTTATCTAAAGAGAATATGTGAAACAAACAATTACATAATAATTGGGTCGCCAGGAAGTTTGATACTTTTAAACTCTTACATTTTCTAAACATTTCTATAAATAGACAATAATGTAGTCTGTTTCAACTCTTTAGTAACTTGATTATTTTCCTTCAGTTATATGGAGTCTGCTTTGTAAGGTTTAGACTAGTGTGTTATAGTTGTAGTTACAGTATCATAGTTTGTTTGAACTCTTTAGTAACTCGATTGTTTTCCTTCAGTTACATGGAGTCTGCTTGTAAGGTTTAGACTGGTGTGTTATACTTGTAGTTTTAGATACTAGTTTGGTACATGGTGATGAAATAACTTGGCAGGAATCAAATCATACACGGAGGTTGGAATTATCGTACACAACACATAAATCCAGATATGTTGGAAGTGATGGTTGGCTAATTTTTCTCTTTTGGTTAAGGTGGGTTCTACTGGTTGATGGTCATTGGTGACCATATGCTTCTATAAGAAACATTTTTCTGTTGTTTATGAATGATATTTGTTGTTGCTGCTTCATTCGATAATATGTAATATACAAATTTTGTTGCAGCCTCAGATGTTATGGATGCCAAAAAACATCTATTTAGTTACCCTGGTATATTTTTAGAATTTTACTATTGTGCTCAATCAGGCTACTTGTGCTATGCTAAAGAGGTCTATAAAATCCATGCGCTTCACGCGCCGCCCTCCCCCGTCAAGCTCGGAGACGGCGATGCTGCCCCCACGAATCTGCTTATCACGCGTCCCTCCCCTCGCACCCTCGGCAAACAGTAAAACAGTATGTCTAATCAGGCCAATGTCTGTCTGTCTGTCTCTAAACATTATGAATCCTTTTGTTCTTACCTGAAGTGTTACATAGCTCCATTTTTTCCATGTTGGTTTCAGATGTGCACCCTAGCAGGCAACTGCTACTGATGCGCATTACTGAGGACCGAGGTGGCCATTGTGGACTTCAACCCATGGTGGTTTGAGGCCCGCTACGTTCACGCCGCTGGGAACATCTACTGGAGTTCCGCATCCTCAGTGGGACGCGAATAACCCAGCTGGGTAATTTCAGTCCCTAACATTTTTAGGCTGCTATTGTGCTTGTAAATCTTATGGAGTTTTTTTTCAATATGACAGTCTACTAGCTATTGCTGAGGAGACCTTGGCAGAATTCCTGTCGAAAGCAACAGGAATTGCTGTCGATTGGGTGCAAATGGTTGGGATGAAGGTAATTCACTTATTGTGACAAAAAGAAAGATATGTGACATGTGTTATCTACTTAAATTCTGTTTTGGTTAATTACTTAAAGCATGTATTCCTTTACAGCCTGGTCCGAATTCCATTAGAATCATCGCTGTTTCGCACAATTGCAGTGGCGTAGCAGCCCAAGCAGATCAAGTTCTGGTTCCAAAACCGCAGGTGCGTACATCGCCGGAACACCCCGAGCCTCTCTCTTCGTCCATCATCTCGACTCTGTTTACGCCTCAGCTTATCTGCTGACAAATTATGTGCTCCTGCTGCTGAAATTTGTCTCCCCCACCCCCTCTTTTTTTAGTTTTGCTATCTTCGGTTGGGTTAAATTAATGGAACGAGCTTCCTTGTTAGCTACATATCTGTGGGATGTTTGCTTTCATGTAAGTAAGCCATCAAAATCGTTTGGGTACGAAGTGACGAGGGGGGAAATGATTTTGGTACTAAAGTTCGGGTTATGTCTCTTGCATTGGACTGGCTGCCAGCACACAAGCCTTGCCTCAGTCTGTTTTTGTTTGGAGTCATCAGTTTCTATGATATTTTTTTTAGTTTTGAGGTCGGTCCATATTTGCTCAGGTTTTCAGCTAGAACTTGACATTGAGGGTTGATTTGGTGGTAAGGGGATCACGGGGGGTTGGAGGGGATTGTGGACAAATAATAAACTTTCTCGGTTGTAGATATTGCCATGTCAATAAAAGTGGGATGAGTTAAAAACTGAAATGAAAAGGAGCCCATAAATATAATTAATCAACACGTGCGAGTGGAGCTAGAATTTGTCTGTCTACCAAGCAATCAGATGTATGTCATCATCCAAGCTCTTTGTTGGAGGTTCTAGCCTGTTTATAATTTGTATCTCCTTTGTCAAAAAATTTTGTCCTTTATAATTTCCTGATAGATGTAATATTATTTTAGGGTTTTCTTATGGAACTGATGATCACAGTCTCAGAGTCGAGTTTGCCAAATATGGAGATGTCGTTGAAGGTACCCTTTTCATTGCTGCACTTGCATTGGCTCCACTTTTTGCTGACCAGTTATGCTTCAATTTGTCTAACTAGGATTATCGTTGATCGTGAGTCTGGGAGGTCTAGAGGTTTTGGCTTTGTAACTTACACATCTTGAGGAGGCTTCAGCTACCATCACTGCCATGTATGGAGAGGTTAGTTCCTACTTTGAAGGATTGTGATTCATCTGTTTTTTATTATCATAGTGGTGATATTTCATCATGTCTCAGTTAGGCTATTACTTACAACTGGCTAATTCTTGTAAGATTTGCATCCTCAACATTAATTTGATTATGATTATGGCTATGTAGGTTTGAGTTCACTTCCACTGTTTTTCTCGGGAAATTTCTATGCTATTAAATCTCCATTGAATTGTTTTGTCTTAAGTTCTTGGACATGTGCCCGTTAATCGGTGGTCACATAAATAGAAGAGAGTGATTCCTGCATATCTTCACTGTTTGATTCCTGCATCACTTGCACCGAAGCTGTTTTTTTTACCATAAAGGCCAGGACTGATGAATCTGGTAAAGGACCATTTTGTTCTGAATGTTCTCTTCTACTATCTTTCAGATGTAAGAAAGCCAAATAATTGCAAACCAATCAAGTGCAGCATCCGGAAGTTTGTATGATGGTTTACAGAAACTGGCTGAAAGTAAACTTTATGCTTTGCTTCCAAGATCAAACAATACAATACATCATCTCTGAAATTGAACTGCTGCCCATCAAGTGGGTTCATAGCAAATGCTGCTCTTAGAAATCGAGTGCCCAAAAAGCACTCAAGTAGTTACAATCTGTACAGTTGATTTGTCGACTAGCTTTTGTCAGATACGGCATGACATGTAATCAAACAATCAAATAACCTTGCACATTTGACCGGGAAAACTACAAGAATAAAGCAATCCATCAATTGCTAAACTAACATGTTCAGAAACGTAGAGCTCTTACAAGTGTCCTGTGCCTGACTGTTTGAATAGTGAAAAACTCTAGAGCTATCTTCAACGAGGACGCCTTATTTTTTTCTTGCTTTCCACTATAATACAACTGAATTGATAGCACTATCAACAGGAAATTTTGTGGAGTATAGCAGTTTGGAATGATAGTTCAGGTTTTGACCTGGCTTCAACATGGTATTAGCCCCTGCAACCACGCTAGGCCTAGACCATGTTTCAATAGGCGGAACTGGACCAGAAGTGGCCCTTGGATTGTTGTTTTGATTTCTTGACGTTTGAACAGCATCTCTTGCTACTCTTTTACTAAAATCAAGTACTTGAGGACCAACTGCATCACTAAGTGACCAGCTAGGTGAATGGTTCACATTGTTTGGGTCCATAGACATAAAATCATGTCTATCTGTAACAAGTTGTCTCTTTGCAGGTTGTTGTGAAACATTATCTGTCGCATAAGCTGTTCTGTTGCTTATTGGCCTTGCAGGTTGCTGTGAAACATTATCTGTATAAACTGATCTATGGCCTATTGGTTCGGCAAAGCTAGCAGCTTTCCTACCATCTGCATTTGTAAGGTTTCTGCAATACTGCAGTTTTTCCCTTTTCCACTTGCTGCGCCGGAGACGAACCCATCACACCCATGTACTCCAACCATTAATCTTTTGGTCTATATTTGATTTTGGTGTATTTCGCATGTTTGTTATGTTGGACACTAAAGTTTTCCATTATGTAGATCATTGTGTCTGAATATTTTGTTTTTTCATGTAGAGCACTAAAGCTACAATGTTTTTATTAGGCCCTGATCATAACTATGCTCTGTTTAGCCAGTGATTTTGTGAGACCATTATCCAAAAATTGTTGTCTGGCTCTTCCTGGCTTCGATCTGATCTACCTTCTTGGTTAAGGTTTGGGTGGTGGGATGGTACTCGATCTGGACCGGTTCGGATATGATTTTCTCCTTGCCTTCTTGTGCAGCTCGATGGCTTGCTAGCGATGGTACAGGTCGTCCTCTCCAACGATATGTAGGTATGTAGCTCCATTACAATTTTATTTCATGCTGATACAATTGTTTTTTTACTTCATTTGCTAACTATTGTGGTATGTATGTAAGTTGCAAGACTAAAATCAATGGAAAACTTGTGTCCCCTGCATTCCATTGGTCAGGGAGGATTGGACCTAGCAACGACTCTAGATAAGGAGGACGCAAGCCCCCTTGGTGCCATATATTCTCATTATTTACAATTGCATTCGTGTATTATATATACCACAGGCTGAAAACACTTGACAAGGTTTATCGCAGCGTCGTCCCGTCCTTCCATCATGTGTCGTCCTGTTCTCCTGTGCAAGAGAGGGCACATGCTTTGAGGACAAAGATTGCTAACCAACTATTTGAGAAGGTAATTATTCTCTCAATATTATGGCACACACTCTTTCTCTCAAGGCTCAGAAAAATAAAATTATTGTATGCTCGTTGTTATTTTTCTTCCAATTCTTGCTCACCTACCAATTCTATTCAGGAGAAAAATCACGAAGATAAATAGTTTGCTGGTGTATTCTAAAACCAAACATCATTATGGAATCACAATCTGAAAGGGAATTAGGCTTACACCTATTTCCTAAATGATTTTGGTGGTTGAATGCCCAAAACAAATAATTGGACTAACTAGTTTGCTCTAGATTATACATTCTACAGGTGCCAAAGGTTCAACACAAACCAATAAAAAGAACAAGCCAAGGTTCAAAAGAAAGGAGCAAAAGGAAACCGAAGTGCTCCCTGGTCTGGCACACCGGACTGTCCGGTGTGCCACCGGATAGTGTCCGGTGCACCACAGGACAGTGTCCGGTGCACTAGGGAAGAACGACTTCAAACTCTTCACCTTCGGGTTTCCCAGGCGCACCTCCGCTAAAATTCACCGGATTGTCCGATGCACCAGCGGAGCAACGGCTATCTGCGCGCAACGGTCGACTCTGCAAAGTGAACAGTGGAATTCAGATGTCAGAGCAGCAAGTCAGAGGGGCATCGGACTGTCCGGTGCGACACCGGACTGTCCGGTGCCACATGAGGACAAAAGCCTCCAACGGTCGACCAGCTCCAACTCTGACGAACAGGCTGACGTGGCGGCTCACCGGACACTGTCCAGTGGCGCACCGGACTGTCCAGTGCGCCCATCGCCAGCAAGCTTCTCCAACGGCCATATTGTGTTTGGTGGCTATAAATACCACCCCAACCGGCCACTTCAAGAGTAGGGAGCCCAAGCAACATTACAAGTCATCCAGTTGACATACTCAAGCCCTCCCAACCACATATATTCATTGATCCTTCCTATACACAAGATTTAGACCACTACAACCAACACAAGTGCCACAAAAGAGAGAGCAAGCAATTGAGAGCTACTCAATTGAGTTTAGCCCTAGTGCCTTGTGAGATTAATTGAGAGATAGTGTATGCTACATCTTTGTGTTCATTTGTGCGTGGAGTTTTGACTCCCATTGAACTTCCTCCAAAGTTTTGGAGGCTTGTAAAAGCTAGCAAGAGACACCAAAGAGTGTGGTGGTCCTTGCGGGATCGAGAGTGATCCTTGAGAAGAAGAAGAGCTCGCCGATCCTTGGGTGATCGGTGGAGAGAGGGAAAGGGTTGAAAAAGACCCGTCCTTAGTGGACTCCTCAACGGGGACTAGGCCTTCGAGGGCCGAACCTCGGTAAAACAAATCACCCATGTCCATTGTGTTTATTGTTTGTGATTTGCTTGTTTTCCTTCACTCTAAGTTTTTCTTGCACTATTCTTTGCTAACCCATTTGGTGTTGCTTTAAGATAAATTCTCATTTAGTGAAGCAACACTTCGCAAGAAAGAACTTAAGTCGTTACTCTTCTCATCTAAGCCTTCTTGCTTTATTATCATAGACTTATTAGTTGTATTGATTAATCACTTCCGCATTATTTGAAAGCTATACTCTTTACTAGCAAGAACTTAGTTTTTATACTCCGACAATTGTATATCTTGTTCTAACCACTAATCAAGGGATCTAGTTGGGGGATAAAGTTTTAATTTTCAGGTTTCGCCTATCCACCCCCCTCTAGGCGACTTTCAATTGGTATCGGAGCTAGGCACTTCATCTTGAGTCTAACAACTCGAAGTGATGGCTCGTAGAAGATCCCAAAAGGACAAGAAGACCCAGGAGAACACAACTCGGAAGGAGGTAACTCTTGAGATTTTATTTGATGATTGTTCTAACTATGATTCTTGGTCTACTAGTGTGATAAATGCTTTTAGAACCGTAGATCCTCGCTTAGAACAAATCTTATACAAGAGTATTATTCCTCCTAGTTATGATAGGAAAAATGCCTCCGAGGAAGATCAAATATGTATACGCTTAAACTACCTAGCTTATGACATCTTAAGTAATTCTCTTAGCAATGAAGATTATCATGCCTTCATATCAAGTTATAATGAATCCATTCATGATGCGCATGATATTTGGACTAGAATTAAAAGCAAATTTGATGAGTCCAAACATGATAGTTCATTTTGTGCTTCTACTTCCTTTGGTCTTTGTGATACTAACCTTTGCAAGGAAGAAGAAGAAAATGAACGATGGAGACCAAACGATGAATCCACCTCTCCAAAAGGTTTGTCTTCCCATTTCGATTCCCACATATGTTGTGTGGCTAATGAAAATGATAGCGGAAGGACAAATGAGGATGAGGAGGAAGAAAGAAGCTTCTTGCATCTCTACGCTCGCCTAAGCCAAGAAGATAAGGCAGTCATGCTCAAACTTCTAGAAAGAGCGAGAGAGCAAAGCGAAGCTCGTCAAAGGCTAGAAAGTATTCTCTCCATGAAAATGCAATGCTTTGACGAGTTGACTAAAGAACATGAGGAGCTAAAGTGCTCTCATGTTGATTTGGTCCAAAGGTATGAAACTATTTCAATTGAGCAAAATAACGCTTTACATTATATCGCTCAATTAGTAAATAGGAATACCTTGCATAAGGACCAAGTAGAAAAGCTAAAAGTTGAAAATCTAGCTTTTCAAGAAAAATATGATATGCTCCTATGCTCTCATGAAAATCTTAGAGATGATCATATCATATTAAACATTGCTCATGAGGTTGTGATGGAAAACTTAAAATCCCAACAACCTCACTCATGTACATGTATTCAAATTGATACTATATTACCATGTGCTAATGCTTGTTGTCCGTCGACAAGCAAATCTTCTTTGAGCTAGAATTTGTAGGAACAAAAGATGATACATATCAAAAGCTCAAAGAAGAGAATGAGAGGCTAAAGATGAGCTTGACACAACTTAAAGGGAAATGTGTTGCTCAACCTTCTCAAGATAACCGTGACCACATGGTGAAGAAGCTTGAGAATGAAACAACCGAAGCATGCACTAAATCCCTTGAAGAAAATGTCAAGGACTTGAGGATTGCCAAGAAGAGGAAACAAAAGAAGAAAATTAATACCTCTTCCAAAAGCCTCAACCATGCCTCCATACAAGGTAACATCTAAGGTAATGATCAAGCCACACTTCACACTAAGAAAAATAAGAAGTGTAGTGAATGCTTTGAAGAGGGACACTTGATTAGGTCATGTCCCTACATTAAAAATGGCTTGATTATTAACAAGGATGATAGACTTTGTTTTAAATGCTCAAAGAAGGGACACTTAATTAAGTCTTGTCCCTACTTAAAACAAAAAGGCATAGGGTTAGAAAAGAAATCTTTCACTAATCATGTAGCAAGCAAGAAACAAGGAAGGAAGAAATCTTCGAGGCTTGAGGATCGCCTATGCTACATATGCCGGAAAAAGGGACATCAATGCAAGGATTGTCCCATTGGTAACAACTTTCCCATGCCTAGCTTGTCAATTATTTCTCATATAACTAGGCAACCCAAAATTGCAACTTGTGCTAGAAAGGTAATAAGTTTACCTAGTGCTAACACAAAGGACGTTTGGGTTCCTAGATCTTTGTTGACTAATCTTGTTGGACCCATCAAGAGAGGGGTACCAAAATATGCTTGACAAGCTTTGCAGGAGAAGGAGATGATATGAAGCCTTGGGGTGCTTGAGAGAGTCCATTCAATTCTTATCAACTCAAGCTATCAATCTTCAATGATCTATATCTGTGATTGACCCAAGGTTATTCTTCAAATTACTATGTCTTAAAACTCATATCATCTCGAGAAAGACATTGATGTTGTAGGAGATAAAAGAATTATCATGTGTGAAAAATCAAGGCCTACAACATGGAGGAAAGACAAAGGATGGTAACTTCTATGTTTTTAAGTGCAAATATTTTAAAATTATCATTTCTTATGTGTCTTGTGTAGTCACATAGAAATGAGTAGCACTTCAAATGTCTTCAAAATTATATTACCATTCCTTGAAGAATTTCCTCTCATATGGTAGATTGCATACTCATCATTTCCATACTATGGCAATCTACATGCTTTAAATTGTTGCAAGTATCTCATGGCATATTTCTCTCTAGTCATTCTATTATTGCCATGATTCTAGATATAGAGAGATATTTCAAGTTCTTAAAAGGATAAGGTGTCATATAAGGAAGTCAAATCCTTAGGACACTTATAAAAGGAAAACTCTCTCTATAACTAGAATAGTGAGACTAATGATTTTATTTAAGTAACCCAAGTAGTCTCACTTGTAGAGAATAAGTTTCTCTTTGGAAATGTGTAATCTAACATGAAAAGAAAAATCAATCCAATGATTTATGATGTATTTCTACTTACTTTGGATTTGATTCTTTCACATTTATCGCTTTTCAAATCATGAATTAGATTTATTCCTATAATCTTAAGGGATTATTTATGCTTGTTTCATGAGTTAAAATTGAGCATAACATCATCTACAGGATAATCTAGTTCATGCTATGAAGTTTTCCTGTTTTAGTAATCCATCTTTTCATTCCTTATCAAAAATGATTACAAAAATGGAAACTAGTGCTTGTGTTACTAACGACGTATCTCTTAAGATTACTTATGAATATCTACAAAAGAGAAAGTGCACAAGCCTCATGGGTTGCTCTTCACCCAAAGGAAGAAAAGTAAAAGCAAAGGTATGGGAACTCATCCTCTTAATCAAATTTAGTTCTCATCACAATGGCTATTTAATCTAAATTATCATATTCTACCCATGTGAGGAATAGATTCTTTTTGGACTTAATCTTTGATAGGTGTGCTTTCAATATCATTCTTTTAAATGCTCATGTCCATTAGAATCCAATTCATGCCTTTGCGATGTATATATATACATTATCATATTGATTTGCTTCCAAGTAATGATTACTAAATTCAATGTGATGAAGTAAAATTTCCAATGATTGAAAAGTGCATATTCCTCTTTCGCAAATGAAATGCACTAATGTTAAGGATTTTACTTCATGTCTGTGTGACTTATAAATGATGAATTTTTTTTGGCTAAAGAAATCATCTTCCATCATATACTCCCTTGTGCTATTAACATCTTTCTTGAGTATTTTCAATAAGTTGAAAGGAAAAGGAAACAACTACAAAGGGAGGACACTTACATGAAAGAGAAGGACATCAAAAACAACAACATCCACTTGGATAAAAAGACCCTCAAAACGATCAATGGGGTAGTTGTGAGTATTCTAAACCTTTTTCATTGTGAGAAATCCAGGCTTAAGTTGTTTATTGCAAATTTTATAAGCCTTGATCAGGATATAAGATGCTTCTCCCTATTTGTCTTTAAAGAAAATTCATCCACTCAATTTATTCAAATACTTAATGCATATCTTCAGGGGGAGCCTATTTCTATATCTTGATTATATTGAGACTATTACTTTATCTTAGTAATTTCATATAGTCTCTTGCATAAGAATGAGTTTCTCATGAAGTATGCTACTATTTTCCAATTCTCATCTTTCACTCTAAAGTAGCATATTTGCTGGATTCTCCTACTCTAAGCTTAGTTGATAATCTAATGCGTATGTTGTTCTTTTTGATCACATCTGTTATTTGTTTGATCATTGAATGACTTCAATTAACAATCATGCTTCTTAAGTGCCGTATATTCTATTAATCAATATCTCTCTTGATGTGCACTAAGTTAAAAGGAGAATTCATGATACTTTTATGCAATTTATGATCCATTTGATATATGCTAACAATAACTTGGAAAAGGATCACTAGTTGTAGAACCCTCTCTTGTGTAAAATATTTCCATATATTGTCATTAAGTATAGGTCCTAAGCATCTAAGACTAAGGACAAAGCACAATGAAGAGAGTGTCTCTATGTGAAGGTACAAAACGGTAAAACTACTTCCCTTTATTTACACATGTACCTAAATCTTCCTTTTCTATAAACTCCTTGCATATCTTGTATAAAAGGAAGAGAAAGCATGTCCATGCATTAACCCTGCTTCATACCTAGTTTAACTTCTCAAAAATCTCACTCCTGCATTAATGCATCCTTTGTTAAAACTAGATGAAGTGATTTTATTGTCAAAGAGCTTAAAGCTTAACCTTGTAACGAGGATAAGCTGCCTTTGTTCCAAAGGTGGATGGTCCTTAAGTCTCTTTGAAATCCTTAAGGGAAAATGCTTAAATTGTTCATAACATGCTTTCATAAGTGCATAAACTGCCATGAGCATCACACTTATACTGCGACACAAATGCACTTCACATTCTGTATGATATAGATATGTTCTCATTAACCTAATTATGTGCAATTGGCACTTAAGGCCAAAATATGTGTTCCTCTCCATGCACATATTTAGGGGGAGCAATCTATGTTATATAGAACTATGATCATGCCTAATTGATATATCTCTTGATCATATCTTTTTCATTTTGGTACAAATGCATATATCCTATTATTCTCGTACCATGATTACGACTAATATGTTTCCAAGTATATTTCTATACTAAGTCGTAGATTAAAAGGGAAATGGAGTCTTTGGCGAAGACAAGGCTTTCACTCAACTCTATCGGTATTATCTACCCTTCGCCATCACTCCACACTGTCTCTCCACATTGGTATAATCTTTCACTCATATATTACTTGCCAAAGGGGGAGAACACTTCAAGGGCTTATATTTCACTCTAAATATCCGTTTTTGGCGATTCATGCCAAAGGGGGAGAAAGTATTAGCCCAAAGCAAAAGGACTGCACCACCACCTAAGCCCAAAGCAAAAGGACCGCACCACCACCTAATTTTAAAACTCATGATTTGCAAATTGGTATCTTATTATGTTCAAAAAGGGGAGAAAGTAGCACCTTCAAAAATTGGTATCTTAAAACCCTCTTGAACACTAAGAGGAGAATTTTATTAAAGGGGAGTTTTGTTTAGTCAAAGGAAAAAGCATTTGAAACAGGGGGAGAAAATTTCAAATCTTGAAAATGCTTCTCAAAATCTTACTCATTTGCCTTTGACTATTTGCAAAAGAACTTTGAAAAGAATTTACAAAAGTATTTGCAAAAACAAAACCTATGGTGCAATCGTGGTCCAAAATGTTGTATTTGAAGAAAGCATCCATGCCCATCTTATGAAATGTATATTGGTTTAATTCCAAGCAATCTTTGCACTTACATTTTGCAAACTAGTTCAATTTTGCACTTCTATACTTGCTTTGGTTTGTGTTGGCATCAATCACCAAAAAGGGGGAGATTGAAAGGGAATTAGGCTTACACCTATTTCCTAAATGATTTTGGTGGTTGAATGCCCAACACAAATAATTGGGCTAACTAGTTTGCTCTAGATTATACATTCTACAGGTGCCAAAGGTTCAACACAAACCAATAAAAAAACAAGCCAGGGTTCAAAAGAAAGGAGCAAAAGGAAACCAAAGTGCTCCCTGGTCTGGCGTACCGGACAGTTTTCGGTGCACCAGGGAAGAACGACTTCAAACTCTTCACCTTCGGGTTTCCCAGGCGCACCTCCGCTAAAATTCACCGGACTGTCCGGTGTGCCACCGGACTGTCCGGTGCACCAGCGGAGCAACGGCTATCTGTGCGCAACGGTCGACTCTGCAAAGTGAACAGTGGAATTCAGATGTCAGAGCAGCAAGTCAGAGGGGCACCGGACTGTCCGGTGCCACATGAGGACAAAAGCCTCCAACGGTCGACCAGCTCCAACCCTGACGAACAGGCTGACGTGGCGGCTCACCGGACACTGTCCGGTGGCGCACCGGACTGTCCGGTGCGCCCATCGCCAGCAAGCTTCTCCAACGGCCATATTGTGTTTGGTGGCTATAAATACCACCCCAACCGGCCACTTCAAGAGTAGGGAGCCCAAGCAACATTCCAAGTCATCCAGTTGACATACTCAAGCCCTCCCAACCACATATATTCATTGATCCATCCTATACACAAGATTTAGACCACTACAACCAACACAAGTGCCACAAAAGAGAGAGCAAGCAATTGAGAGCTACTCAATTGAGTTTAGCCCTAGTGCCTTGTGAGATTCATTGAGAGATAGTGTGTGCTACATCTTTGTGTTCATTTGTGCGTGGAGTTTTGACTCCCATTGAACTTCCTCCAAAGTTTTGGAGGCTTGTAAAAGCTAGCAAGAGACACCAAAGAGTGTGGTGGTCCTTGCGGGATCGAGAGTGATCCTTGAGAAGAAGAGCTCGCCGATCCTTGGGTGATCGGTGGAGAGAGGGAAAGGGTTGAAAAAGACCCGTCCTTAGTGGACTACTCAACGGGGACTAGGCCTTCGAGGGCCAAACCTCGGTAAAACAAATCACCCGTGTCCATTGTGTTTATTGTTTGTGATTTGTTTGTTTTCCTTCACTCTAAGTTTTTCTTGCACTATTCTTTGCTAACCCATTTGGTGTTGCTTTAAGATAAATTCTCATTTAGTGAAGCAACACTTCGCAAGAAAGAACTTAAGTCGTTACTCTTCTCATCTAAGCCTTCTTGCTTTATTATCATAGACTTATTAGTTGTATTGATTAATCACTTCTGCATTATTTGAAAGTTATACTCTTTACTAGCAAGAACTTAGTTTTTATACTCCGACAATTGTATATCTTGTTCTAACCACTAATCAAGGGATCTAGTTGGGGGATAAAGTTTTAATTTTCAGGTTTCGCCTATCCACCCCCCCTCTAGGCGACTTTCACAGTCTGTGAACATTAGTAACTATGATACATGAACATAGCAATATGGTACAGAAATGTATTGTATGTCATTCTTTCTAGGCTTTATTGACACTTAATTCTTATCAGGCATAATCGCTGAAGGCCGTCAAAATCTTTATCAAGGACGTTAAGGTATTTACGTCGTTCAATGGGGAGTTGTTTAAGGAGATCACACAACTTTTGACCTTGGAGAACTTTAGGTAAAGAGTTCACTGGTCAGTCTTTATTTTCTTTTGTATGCGTTGTTCTTAGTTTCACCCAATGATGTCCCGATCTTTATGTGCAACACTTTTATTGTCTATTTGTTTTGTTTGTTGTTAATACTTAGCTCATGTACATTGTCGAGATCGTACAATATTGAGATTTTGAACATCATTGGGCGATTTATGTCAGTCTATATATATCTTTTAAGTTGACGACCCTCGTGATGCTGAAACTGATGAAGACCTCCGATGAAGAAAGAGACATGCTGCACATGCACGAGGTATGGGCGATTTATGTCAGTGTTCAACAATTTGGTTTTTTGTTTTCCTTATCTTTTCAGCACCTCCTAACACTGCAAAGCTAATGTTCTTCCGCGTCACAGGGTACTTGCAGATAGATGTCGGCTCTATGGACGAACACTCGACCAAGTCAGACGAGAAGTATGAGGGCCTAGCCATGCGCGACGTGATGGCTACTGGTCCGACGATGAGCAGCAAGCTGAGTTAAAGATGAACTCACCTGCCCTGGATAGCAACATCCATAGGATTGAGGCAAAATGGTTGGTACCACCACATGGACCCCTTCCTAAAGATGTCCAAGGAGATGGTAGCCGACACCATAATGTCTTGCGCGTCATTGTGTCACCAGCTGGCAACACGCTGCGCTGGTACCGGTGGGTGTTGTGTTTCTTAGGCGCTGCTTCTGTGCTTTGAGCTGTGTTATAGAGTGGTTGTGCCAACTACTGATTTTAAAAAAAAAAGGTGAGCTAAGAATCATTGTTGAAAACAAACATGTAACGGTTCATTCTCATCAGTTGTGCCAACTACCAAGCATTTCATTGATCAGAATCTATCGTTGCTCATGAGAACTAAAAGTAAGATACTTCTCAATCCAAATTTCTGCTAGCTTTTTTCTATCAATAACACACATTTATACATAATTTTTTATGGTATTATATGTTTCCGTTGCAACACACGCACTCACCTAGTGAAGTATAAATGAGAGGAAAAGTCTGCGATATACTAGACTTCAATTTTAGGATGCTAACGGGATTATGCACTTATTGCGATAGATAGTATCTTCCACAACTGTTTACTGCATAAAAAAAAGTAAACTAGACCCACACACAAAGGCCCTGTGCCCATAAATTAGAGCCTCCTGTGCCAATAAATTTTGCAGAAATGATATTGAAAGAAGCATCCCAGAGCAGCGAAGAACATTACACATTCATACCAAACGGAACTCCTTTCAATTTGAAGATACTGCAATCAGACATCGATGTAACGGGGCAAATTAAGATCTGCTGCTGGCATAACATTACGACAATAGTTCATCCGTTCGACAACAAATTTTGGCACAACTTCCACAGGTTCAGCACTTGAACAATCTAAGTTACCAACACAAGGCATTTTAAGCTCAGAGAAAAGTGAGAAATAAACACATGGCCATTTCTAGTCCATCTTTACTCCAACAAAACCTGCAGGCATATAAGCCGAAATTAGCATAAGCAAAGGCATTGCAGACATATATTCGAATGTGGACAGAAAAAAAGAGATAAAAAGAACTATATTTTGGGACAGATGAGTATCAAAAAGGAAATAAACATTCCCTCCATATCAGTGCTTGTATAGAAACATCATTTACACTTCTCTAGTTCTATGGCAAGAAAAGATGCCCAATAAATGGGCAGACCCAGAGCCGCAGGCTCCCCACATAAGTGGGGTTCGGGGAAATTATAAACAGAGGCAAGCCTTCCCCTGCAAATGCGAAGAGGCTGCTTCAAACCCTCTATGACTGAGTGAGATAGCCCTTTCAAGGTGCCTAAAACTAAAAACTGCCTAGTCTAAAAGTGCTCCAAATAGGCATCACTATATCCAATACATAGTGACAGCACAATTAAGAACTGATGCAAACAGCATTTGATGACTCCAGCGCAAAGAAACTGATACAATCAAATGCTGGTAGGCATCTAATAAATAAAACAGAATTAACTGATAGAAAACTGGAAAAAATTATTTGGAACTATATACTCCCTTCATCCATAATAGTAAAGTTTCCACAAGGGTAAACATTTCCAGCATATTTCACCGTTCCCATTCCTCACAGTTAATTTTCATAATATTGATTTATGATTGACAAGGAGTATGTATTTTTTGCTACTAGAAATGTAGCTACATTTGTGAACAGAGGAACTATTACTGAACTAACAAACTAAACAATGTATATTCCACGTGTGTTTGGTACCATTGAGACATGTAAAGACTGAAAGTTTTAACTTGGCGTTCTAAGCTAATTGAATTAATCACTCAGCAAACTATAAACTCACTGAATACAAGCAGTATCAACATGAGCACACCAAACTACAAAAGCCGAAATTTCTCAGATGAATAGACACTGTTTGCTGCTATAGACTCAATGTGACTACAGATAAACAACCGTAACCACAAATAATGATGCGTTTTAACCACCTAAAAGTGCTAGACCATGGACTACAGCAATGGCCAGTGCAGTCTACGCAAAATTCGTTGTCATATCATTCGATCACAAACAACAAATTCAAGATCAACCAGCCAAACAAATAGAGAAAATCAGTCGTTTCCGGATCCTAACCTTAGATGCTGCTCGGGTACATGAACACTCTGACCTTGCGCCCCTGCACTCAAATAAAAACAGCATCAGGAGAGAGACCAACCATCAATTGGGAATCAGGCATCAAACAGCTTAGAGGTTGCGTCACTGACCATGGACTCAGGCGGGAGGTTGGACTTGAACTTGGCACGGACGACGCCCGAGTTTCCGTGCGGACGGGTGACCTTGCCCCAGATGCACCTGTAGCGGGTCTCATTGCTCTTGGTCTTGGCCTTGTAGATGTACGCCATGCGCTTGCCAGCGTACCACGCGACATCCTCCTTGGTGTTCACCCCCTCGATCTGCACGAGAGACGTGGTCTCGTACTGGTTCGACTTGGACCTGCGCAGCCACCACCGCAACCACAGTTAGCGGAATCGAACCGAAAAATGACCAGATGCAAGTAGAACAGACGGAGAAGAGGCTGTGGCGTGGATTTCACCTCTTGTATCCAAGGATGGTGCCCCGGACGTAGAGCCTGACGCGCTGTCCCGTACGTCCCTTCACCATGGCGGCCGCTTGCTTCGTTTTGCGCTTACGCTTCCGCCGCCGGGTAATACTAGAGAGAGCTCGTGCAGTTTGGGGCCGGAGGTACCTTATATGTAGCAGGGGACGGAGAGAAGAGCGATCTCGATTGGCTCGCAGATTCCAACGAACGGTCACGATGTTCCGAAGGGCTGTCTCGAAAATGCTAGGGTTTAAGTCGCGAGGGTAAATGGGCCGATTGGTTAATGGCCTTCTTCAGGTTTTTTTAGTCTTTCCATCTGGGCCAAGATGGGCCGGTCTAGCAACATGACGAGGCTAATTGCAAATAGGACGTTTCGTTCCATGTTATCTCATTGATATGGTCCTAAGGGTTTAGGTCGTACACTCGCACTAGTATCTTGTGTGGCGTGACAACATATAAATTATTCAATAAATACAACATATAAATTATTCAATAAAATATTAATACATAACATACATTAAAAAACATGCTTCAACTTCTTCTACCATCAGTTGTATATAATAAAAATGTAATTGGCATTAATAGGTTTAAGAGATAAATATATGTGAATTGCTTCTTTTTCTATGAATAATTAATTTATTTTCTTTTTTCGAATGATTGGGAGTATAGTATATAGACAAACACTAGTTAGGTGCCCATGCGTTGCGACGGCACACAAATATTCAACAAAATGTGAGCGCACACTGATTACATAAAAAAGAACACATATATTATCAATGAAGTTTTCTTTAGAATCTGGTACATTGGAGCACCAAATTACACAAAGGTACATGATAAGAATATGTCTAAGTTTGTGTTATTTACTCATTTGTCCTCGATTCACCATATCAACTAATTATGGACAGAAAACAGAGCAACCAATTATAAATCCATACATGGCAACAGACCTTGCACGCTTTCAATAAGTTAGAAGTATGCGACCAACATCATCTGTCTTAACTTTAGCCTCATCCTTTGGAGTGACATAAGATTTATCACAAGATACTTTAAATTTGCAAATGCTACATGCCTGGAAAGAAGAATACAGTGATATTATTATTGTGTACTTACAGCTAAAACTGAAGTGGGAAAGATATTATATATTTAGAAATGACAGCTAAGCTTACATCTTCTTTGACCTCCACGTGCTCTCTCTTAACCGTTTTGTAGAAATAACGGGCTTCCGATTTTATGATAGCCAGACATGACAATAGCTTGTATATCCTGCTTGGGAAGCAAGATGTAGAGGTGAAGCACTCAACTAAAATCTAATTTAGCCAGAAGATACACTATGCTTGCTGCCATGCCATGGGCGTGAAAACCCAGTTCATGACATAAGCACAAAAATAATTAGGCATAATATAGTAATTTCACCAAAAATAAGAAGCATACATATTGTATTGCATACAAAAAAGATAAGAAACACATGTGAAACATTACCACACATATTACACAACTTATGAAATACTAATCCCAACCTGCATAAGTACAGAACATCAAGTCCCAACAGATTATGCTGCTTAATTGTCGGGGAGCAAACCAAGTAAGAAACCAACCAAAAAGGTAATAACGTAGGATAAGTCAAGCTTTTTGCAGTTCATTAAAACTATAACTTAAGACTCCCAAACTGGACGTAAAATATTTCTTGTTCCAAGAAGTGTAGGACCTGATACAATTTTTGATTTAATTATTGCACAAACTGTTCTAACATTATCGTTTATTGGAATTGATGGGCATTTGTTTTGAATAATCCAAACAAAAGATGACATTTGGCACCTAATGTCCATGTTGATCCATCATATTTTCTAATGCCAAAAACAATGCAACTTTGTAACACTTTGACCCTATAACTACAAACAAAAGTACCAGACTAACAACTATTAAACTTCAATAGGCAGTGACATCAGCAATTTGTCTGATATGACAGTACTGAATTATATATGTTTTTGTGCAACTTCCAAGTCAAGACTACAACTGAGATTGTAGTACTTTTTCGAGGAAGCCAATCAAATAAAAAGAATAAAGGCACTAACAGGACATGTAATGTCCATGTATATGAGTAAACAAAACTATGAATGAATCCATTTAGCCTTTCCCTGCTTCATGCAGGCGACTAAATTTGCCAAGATCAAAAGTAGATGATGGAGGTAGAGTAAAAGTTCCATGGCTGAGTTTGTTAAAAAAAAGTTCTATTGTTGAGTCCATGATTAAAAACAAGAAGTGTCTCTAGATTCTTAATTCCTTCTAAGGCCATGCACAGATAAGTCACTATGAACAGGATCCAAACCTAAAAACGAGAAGTGTCTCTAGATTCTTAATTCCTACTAAGGCCTTGCACAGATAAGTTAGTATGAACAGGGTCCAGACCTATCCATATATAATTCTAAATCAAAATAGGAATATTGGGCTAGGACCAAAACAATAACAGCCTGGTAATGTGGTTGACTCGAGTATGTTAAGGATCCATCCACGTGTGTAGAGGTAAAGCATAGGCTTAATAGCATATAGTGGAAGTGCCTATGTGTTGCGACAGTTTTTATGTATCACATAGTTACAACTTATTTAAATGCGCTAGTTGTTCGACCATGTTATAAACCTTTACAATAATATTAATCATGAAGATAGGTCGATTTATTTCAATTATGATTATTTGAATACTAAGTCAAATGTAAAGGATAAAAAATCATGCAAGAAAATGCACATACTTATGTGCCACTGAATGAGACAAAAGACTGGAAATGGAACTTTAGTCTCCCTTAACTGTCCAGTTGCTCTGCTCCATGCTTTTGCCTTCATTCATCTGTCCTTTCAAAGAATAATCACCAGAGATGGACTTCCCATTGAAGATAAGGTCGTAGGGACCTATACGATGTAGTGAATATCTTCACAAAGAAAAAAGAATTTTGTTTTGTGGCCAAAAATATTTGTGTAAAACCCAAATATTCTTGGAGATATAAAAAGTCGACCCTGCAACAAATTATTTCATGATTTAGTTCTCAGACATGATGACATAAAAAGGTTATGTTCAGTTTGTTGTGAAGTAACAGTGATACCCTTAAGTAATCACCGATTTAAATAATTGAATCAAGATAAGTAGACAAATAAGTTAAATATATTGTTTAAACAGGATTGGTCAATTTATTTCAATAATACTAATCATGAAGATAGGTCGATTTATTTCAATTATGATTATTTGAATACTAAGTCAAATGTAAAGGATAAAAAATCATGCAAGAAAATGTACATACTTATGTGCCACTGAATGAGACAAAAGACTGGAAATGGAACTTTAGTCTCCCTTAACTGTCCAGTTGCTCTGCTCCATGCTTTTGCCTTCATTCATCTGTCCTTTCAAAGAATAATCACCAGATATGGACTTCCCATTGAAGAAAAGGTCGTAGGGACCTGTACGATGTAGTGAATATCTTCACAAAGAAAAAAGAATTTTGTTTTGTAGCCAAAAATATTTGTGTAAAACCCAAATATTCTTGGAGATATAAAAAGTCGATCCTGCAACAAATTATTTCATGATTTAGTTCTCAGACATGATGACATAAAAAGGTTATGTTCAGTTTGTTGTAAAGTAACAGTGATACCCTTATGTAATCACTGATTTAAATAACTGAATCAAGATAAGTAGACAAATAAGTTAAATTGAAAGTCGCCTAGAGGGGGTGAATAGGCGGAATCTAAAAATTATAAACTTAAGCACACACTACAAGCCGAGGTTAGCGTTAGAAATAAAATCGAGTCCGAAAGAGAGGGCGAAAACAAATCACAAGCAAAAGAAGAGTGTGACACGGTGATTTGTTTTACCGAGGTTCAGTTCTTGCAAACCTACTCCCTGTTAAGGTGGTCACAAAGACCAGGTCTCTTTCAACCCTTTCCCTCTCTCAAACGGTCACCTAGACCGAGTGAGCTTCTCTTCTCAATCAATTGGGACACTTAGTCCCCACAAGGACCACCACACAATTGGTGTCTCTTGCCTTGATTACAAATGACTTAGGAACAAGAAATGAGGAAGAAGAAAAGCGATCCAAGCGCAAGAACTCAAATGAACACAGATATCACTCTCTCACTAGTCACTATTTGATTGGAATGATCTTTGGACTTGGGAGAGGATTTGATCTCTTGTTTGTGTCTTGGAGTGAAGTCTAGAGCTCTTGTATTGAATGCAATGGTTGAAAACTTGGATGCCTTGAAGTGTGGTGGTTGGGGGGTATTTATAGCCCCAACCACCAAAGTGGCCGTTGGGGATGGCTGCTGTCGACGGGCGCACCAGACAGTCTGGTGCGCCACCGGACACTGTCCGGTGCGCCAGCCTCGTCACCCAATCGTTAGGGTTCGACAGTTTGAGCTTCTGACAGCTAGGCCACCGGACAGTCCAGTGGTGCACCGGACAGGTCCTGTTCACTGTCCGGTGTGCCTTCTGCGCCTGCTCTGACTTCTGCGCGCGCAGTCCGCGCACTGTAGCTCACTGTTCACCTTTTGCAGACGACCGTTGGCGCGCTAGCCGTTGCCCCCGCTAGCACACTAGACAGTCCGGTGCTACACTGGACAGCCCGGTGAATTATAGCAGAGAGCGATTTCCAGAAACCCGAAGCTGAGGAGTTCGAGCTGATTCTCCGTGGTGCACCGGACACTGTCCGGTGGCACACCGAACAGTCCGGTGCGCCAGACCAGGGCAGCCTTCGGTTTTCTTTGCTCCTTTGTTTTGAACCCTTTCTTTTAACTTTGTATTGGTTTGTTGTGAACCTTTGGCACCTGTGGAACATATAATCTAGAGCAAACTAGTTAGTCCAATTGTTTGTGTTGGGCAATTCAACCACCAAAATCATTTAGGAAAAGGTTTGACCCTATTTCCCTTTCAATCTCTCCCTTTTTGGTGATTGATGCCAACATAAACCAAAGCAAATATATAAGTGTAGAATTGAACTAGTTTGCATAAGGTAAGTGCAAAGGTTGCTTGGAATGAAACCAATATAATTATTTCTACTAGATATGCATGGATTGTTTTCTTCTTATTAAAATTTTGGACCACGCTTGCACCACTTGTTTCGTTTTTGCAAATTCTTTTGGAAATTCTTTTCAAAGTCTCTTTGCAAATAGCCAAAGGTATATGAATAAGATTGAAAGAAGCATTTTCAAAATTTGAAATTTTCTCCCCCTGTTTCAAATGCTTTTCCTTTGACTTAAACAAAACTCCCCCTTAATGAAATTCTCCTCTTAGTGTTCAAGAGGGTTTTACAAATTTTTGAAGATACTAGAACTTTCTCCACCTTTTGAAAACACATTAAGATACTAATTTGAAAACTTCATTTTTAAAATTCGTTGGTGGTGCGGTCCTTTTGCTTTGGGCTAATACTTTCTCCCCCTTTAGCATGAATCACCAAAAACGGATACTTGTGAGTGAAATATAAGCCCTTTTACTTTCTCCCCAATTGTCAGGTACCATAATTAGGGGTACCCCCAATACTCCTAAGCATGGCTGAAAAACATCTTCAAAACAGACCATAAAGGCTGGTAAGCACAGCACAAAGTTAAAGCCTCATCTACCAAGGGACGCGATCTTGTCTCGCCCGGGCCCAGCCTTAGGCAAGAACAGTGGTCCCGAACGGATTCACGCCTCGCCCGAGGGCCCCCTCAGGCGGCGGGCGCACCCCCGGCTCGTCCGAGGCTAAGCTCGGGCAAACTTTGTCGTATAGCAACCTCGGCCAAATCGCCTTACCACCGACCGTATCGCATGCGCATTTAATGCAGGGATCACCTGACACCTTATCCTGACACGCGCGCCTCAGTTGGCAAGGTCGAAATGACCGCAGTCACTTCGCCCCTTTACTGATCGTTCTGACAGGAAAACAACACTATTTACCCCGTTCCGACTACTGTGCCAACCACCAGGGTAAGACTAACAACAGTGAGTCACGGCTTCTCCCGAGTTCAGCCTCGGGCGCAACAGGGAGCTCCGCCTCGCCCGACCCTAGGCCTCGGCCTCAGCCTCGGCCTCGGGAGAAGGTCTTCGCCTCGCCCGACCCCGACCTTGGCCTCAGCCTCGGCCTCGGGAGAAGGTCTCCGCCTCGCCCGACCTCAGCCTCGGCCTCGGGAGGAGTCACAACCTCGCCCAACCTCGGCCTTGGCCTCAGGAGAAGTTACCGCCTCGCCTGACCTTGGCCTCGGACCGACTACGCTACAGGGGACACATCATTACCCTACCTCTAGTTAGCCGCCTCAGGCTACGAAGGAACAAGACCGGTGTCACATCTAGATTACTCCGGCCACAGGTAATTATGGTTTCCCGCATGCGTCCATGACGTCGATAGTCCTCAAGCTCTCTACGAAGGCAAAAAAAACGTCAATAGGACCCAGGGCCGCAGCGCCAGCTACGCTTCTACAGGGCTCAAGCACTTCTCCGCCGGCCACGTTAGCACATAGCAACACCCCCATATGTATAGCTGGACCATCCCCTTGTATCTATAAAAGGGGATGCCCAGGGCCTTCTCAAGGGGGGAGGGGGGCACGGGCGGTAAGGACGACGGAGACGGGCTCACTCAAGCATCGAACTCCACTCCGCAACACTAGACTCCTCAGGAGGCCTAGGACCCGTTCCCTCACTCGCGAAGCTTGTAACCCCTACTGCAAGCACCCCAATGCAAGATAATATAAGCCTCATCCCTTCTCGTGTGTTCCATCTTGCATCAACCCATCTGGGTAGGGGCACGTGGCACAAAATTCACTAGTCGGTCCGGTTGAGGGTCCCCTGGGTCTGAAACGCCGATAGTTGGCACGCCAGGTAGGGGACGCTGCGTGTTGACAATACTTTCTTGTTGAGTTCCAGATGGACAATCTTCAGCAGCCTCTTCAGCCCGGGACGGTGCTCCGCTTTGGGAGTCTCGAGTTCATGTCCCCCGACGGCAGCTACGACATGGTACTTCCCCCCCCCCCCGCAGCACGACAACAACGACGGTCGTCGGCTCGCCTGGCGGAGGCGAACTCGGCGACGACATCTCCCTGTGGCAGAAGAACACTCGGGTCAACCCCGCCACCCTCCTCGCCGGAGGAGGAGGAGACGGAGCGATCATGGCCAGGTAGGAGGCATCACCTCGTCGGCTGTCGGACCAGAGCGAGTCGACGACACCGACACCCCTGCGGGGGACATGTCGGGTGTTATCCTCGCACCTGGGACAACGACGGGTGTCGCTTCCTAGCAAGATGCCAACCCCATGTGGACTGATGACGTCGGCACCCTTGCGAGGGACTTGTCGGGCATTAGTCTCGCGACACATTCCATCTCCGATGTAACTTCACCGCCGCCCACCAACCAGGAGGTACCATCAGTTTTCCATCATGTTCCCTTTAGATTCAGCTTCGACCCACCAAGCGACCCCACTTCGGTAAGCGCTTTCGCAAGGGCATATCCTGACCTTCCGGGGTACCATATGTGGTCAACTTAGGACCTACTGATGACCGTCTCAACCTCTGGACCCGTGGGTTCCGAGGAAGAGGACGACCCCGACTTCAGTTGGGATTTCTCCGGACTCCGTGATCCCAGTGCCATGCGAGACTTCATGTCCGCATGTGACCACTGCCTCTCCGGTTGCTCTGATAATGGCCACAGCCTTGACGACGAGGGTTACGACCCAACTCGCGAGTGCTTCCACATCGATCAGGAAGATCACGACAGAGACAACCACCTCGGCATGCCAGGGAATGATGACGCCCTTGCACCTGCGTCTCGCGTTGAGATCCCGCGAGAGCTAGCTGTGGCCCAGGTCCCTACGGGGGATCAGGGCACATAGCTCAAGCAACTCCGTGAGATGCAGGCCAAGATCGACGAAAAAACGGGGCGACTTGCGCGACTCCGACAAAACCTCGAGCAAGAGTGGGCAGGCTGAGCGCTCGCCGGAGGAGCGCGTCATCGGGCCCGGGACGTCCAGCGCCGTATTATTGATGATGCCAGGGCAATGCTGCCCCCGACCTTCAATAGGGCCGGCCAGAACCTAGCTGTAGCAGCGATGTTACTTCAAACGATGCCGGAGCCATCTACCACTAAGGGGCGACGTATCCAGGGCGAACTCAAGAACCTCCTGGAAAATGCCGCAGCCCGACGAGCTGAGAGCTCTACCTCCCGAAGGCGAGGATGCCCCTCGGAGCATCATGCAGCGTCCTCCCGACACATGCGCGAGGCCTCGGTCCACACCGAGCTCATAGGAGGCGAGACACCTGCAGCCCGGGATCGCCTCGGTGACGGGCAACACCGCCGCGACCGTCGAGCCCGCCTCGAGGAAAAGGTGCGCCGAGGCTACCACCCCAGACGCGGGGGACGCTACGATAGTGAGGAGGATCGGAGCCCCTCGCCCGAACCACCAGGTCCGCGGGTCTTCAGCCGGGCCAAACGATGGGCGCCGTTCCCAGCCCGGTTCCGGGCCCCGACTACCATTACCAAGTACTCAGGGGAGACGAGGCCGGAGTTGTGGCTCGCGGATTACCGGCTGGCGTGCCAGTTGGGTGGGATGGACGACGACAACCTCATCATCCGCAACCTCCCCCTTTTCCTCTCCGACGCTGCCTGAGCCTGGCTGGAGCATCTGCCCCCTGCGCAGATCTTCGACTGGGACGACCTAGTCAAGGCCTTCGCTAGAAATTTCCAAGGTACGTACGTGCGCCCTGAGAACTCATGGGATCTCCAGAGCTACTGCCAGCAGCCAGGGGAATCCCTGCGAGAGTATATCCGGTGGTTTTCAAAGCAGTGCACCGAGTTTCCTAACATCACCGACTCGGACGTCATCGGGGCATTCCTTGCCGGCACTACTTGCCGGGACCTGGTAAGCAAACTAGGGCGCAAGACACCCACCAAGGCGAGCGAATTGATGGACATAGCCACCAAGTTTGCCTCTAGTCAGGAGGCGGTTGAAGCCATCTTTCGGAAGGACAAGCAGCCTCAGGGAAGGCAGAAGGAAGACGACCCCGAGGCGCCCGTCCAGCATGAAGAAGACCAGGAAGAGGGCGCAAGCAAAACGCAACGTCGTTGACGCGGATCTCGTCGCTGCTGCCGAGCACAAGAACCCTCGGAAGCCTCCCGGAGGGGCCAACGTGTTCGACAAGATGCTCAAGGAGTCGTGCCCCTATCACAGAGGTCCCGTCAAGCACACCCTTGAAGAGTGTGACATGCTTCGGCGTTACTTCAATAAGGCTGGACCCTCGGTGGAGGGTGGCAAGGACCAAGGCAACAACAAGAAAGGAGGCGACAGGGAAGAAGAGTTCCCGGAGGTCCACAACTGCTTCATGATCTACGGTGGGCAAGTGGCGAATGCCTCGGCTCGACACCGCAAGCAAGAACGCCGGGAGGTCTGCTCGGTGAAGGTAGCGACGCCAGTCTACCTAGACTGGTCCAACAAGCCCATCACCTTCGACCAAGGCAACCACCCCGACTATGTGCCAAGCCCAGGAAGATACCCGCTCGTCGTCGACCCTATCATCGGCAACGTTAGGCTCTCCAAGGTCCTCATGGATGGAGGCAGCAGCCTAAACATCATCTACGCCGAGACCCTAGAGCTCTTGGGGGTTGATCGGTCCGTGATCCGGGCCGGTGCAGCACCTTTTCACGGGATTGCACCGGGAAGCGTATCCTGCCCCTTGGACAGATTGACTTGCCCGTCTGCTTCGGAACTCCCTCCAACTTCCAAAAGGAAACCCTCACTTTCGAGGTAGTCGGGTTTCGAGGGACCTATCACGCGGTGTTGGGAAGACCGTGCTACGCCAAGTTCATGGCCGTCCCCAATTACACGTACCTCAAGCTCAAGATGCCAGGCCCCAAGGGAACCATCACCGTCGGATCCACATACCGCCACGCTTACGAGTGCGACGTGGAATGCATGGAGTACGCCGAAGCCATCGTCAAATCCGAAGCCCTCGTCGCTGACCTAGATTGCCTCTCCAAAGAGGCGCCCGATGCGAAGCGGCATGCCGGCAACTTCGAACCAGCCGAGGCAGTTAAGTTCGTCTCTCTCGACACCAGCAACGACGCCAACAAGAAAGTCAGGATTGGCTCTGAGCTCGACCCCAAATAGGAAGCAGTGCTCATCGACTTTCTCCGCGCAAACGCCGAAATTTTTGCATGGAGTCCCTCGGACATGCCAGGCATACCGAGGGATGTCGCCGAGCACTCACTGGACATCCGAGCCGGAGCCCGACCCGTGAAACAGCACCTGCGCCGTTTTGATGAAGAAAAGCGCAGAGCCATAGGCGAGGAGGTCCACAAGCTAATGGCTGCAGGGTTCATCAAAGAGGTATTCCATCCAGAATGGTTAGCTAACCCTGTACTCGTAAAGAAAAAAGGTGGGAGGTGGAGGATGTGTGTAGACTATACTGGGTTAAATAAAGCATGTCCCAAGGTTCCCTACCCTCTACCTTGCATCGATCAAATTGTGGACTCCACCGCTGGGTGCGAAACCCTGTCTTTCCTCGATGCCTATTCAGACTATCACCAAATCAAGATGAAAGAATCTGACCAGCTCACGACTTCTTTTATCACACCTTTCGGCATGTATTGTTATACTACTATGCCATTTGGTTTGAGGAATGCAGGTGCAACATACCAAAGGTGCATGAACCATGTGTTCGGAGAGCACATCGGCAGAACGGTCGAGGCTTACATCGATGACATCGTTGTGAAAACAAGGAAAGCCTCCGACCTCCTCTCTGACCTTGAGGTGACATTCAGGTGCCTAAAAGCAAAGAGGGTAAAACTCAATCCCGAGAAGTGTGTCTTCGGAGTCCCCCGAGGCATGCTCCTAGGGTTCATCGTCTCCAAACGAGACATCGAGGCCAACCCGGAGAAAATCGCGGCCATCACCAACATGGGACCCATCAAAGATTTAAAGGGAGTACAAAGGGTCATGGGATGCCTTGCGGCTCTGAGCCGCTTCATCTCGCGCCTTGGCGAGAAAGGATTGCCCTTGTACCACCTCTTAAGGAAGGCCGAGCGCTTCACTTGGACTCCCGAGGCCGAAGAAGCCCTCAAAAACTTAAAGGCACTCCTTACAAATACACCCATCTTGGTGCCCCCCGCTGCGGGAGAAGCACTCTTGATTTACGTCGCCGCAACCACTCAGGTGGTCAGCGCTGCGGTCGTAGTCGAGAGACAAGAAGAAGGGCATGCACTACTCATCCAAAGGCCAGTCTACTTCATCAGCGAAGTGCTATCCGAGACCAAGATCCGCTACCCGCAAATCCAGAAGCTACTGTACGCAGTGATTCTAACATGGCGAAAGCTGCGACACTACTTCGAGTCTCATCCGGTGACTGTGGTGTCATCCTTCCCCCTGGGGGAGATCATCCAGTGCTGAGAGGCTTCGGGTAGGATAGCAAAATGGGCAGTGGAACTCATGGGGGAAACACTTTCATTTGCCCCTCAGAAGGCCATAAAATCCCAAGTCTTGGCCGACTTCCTAGCTGAATGGACCGACACCTAGTTGCCAACGGCCCCAATCCAGGCCGAATTTTGGACCATGTACTTCGATGGGTCATTGATGAAAACCGGAGCAGGCGCGGGCTTGCTCTTCATCTCACCCCTCGGAGAACATGTGAGTTATGTAATACGCCTCCATTTTCCGGCGTCAAACAACGTAGCCGAATACGAGGCCTTAGTGAATGGGTTATGCATCGCCATTGAGCTAGGGGTTCAGTGCCTCGACGCTCGTGGTGACTCGCAGCACGTTATTGACCAAGTCATGAAGAACTCTCACTGCCGCGACCAAAAAATGGAGGCCTACTGTGACGAAGTTTGGCGCTTGGAAGATAAGTTCTATGGGCTAGAACTCAACCATGTTGCTCGACGGTACAATGAGACTGCAGATGAGCTGGCTAAGATAGCCTCGGGACGAACAATGGTTCCCCCGAATGTCTTCTCCAGGGACATATATCAACCATCCATCAAACTCAACGAAGCACCTGAACCCGAGGAGACCTCGGCCGCCGAGGGTGAGGCCCTGCGCGTCGAGATAGAGCAGAATGGGGTCACACCAAACCTAAACTGGCAGACCCCATACCTGGAATATCTCCTCCAGGGAGAGCTGCCCCTCGACAAGGCCGAAGCTCGGCGACTGGCTCGGCGCACCAAGTCGTTCGTTTTACTGGGTGATGAAAAGGAGTTGTACCACCACAGCCCCTCAAGCATTCTCCAACGATGCATATCTGTCGCCCAAGGACAAGAGCTGTTACAAGAAATACACTCGGGGGCTTGCGGTCACCATGCAGCACCTCGGACCCTCGTAGGAAATGCTTTCCGACAAGGTTTCTACTGGCCGACCGCAGTGGCCGATGCCACTAGGCTTGTACGCTCCTGTCGAGGGTGTCAATTCTACGCGAGGCAAACACACCTGCCTGCTCAGGCTCTACAAACAATACCTATCACTTGGTTGTTCGCTGTGTGGGGTCTGGACCTCATCGGTCCCTTGTAGAAGCCACCCGGGGGCTTCACGCACCTGCTGGTCGCCATCGACAAATTCTCCAAGTGGATCGAAGTCCGACCCTTAACCAGCATCAGGTCCGAGCAGGCGGTGGCGTTCTTTACAAATATCATCCACCGCTTTGGGATCCCAAACTCTATCATCACCGACAACGGCACACAGTTCACTGGGAAAAGTTCCTAGACTTCTGCGAAGACCACCACATCCGTGTGGACTGGGCCGCCGTGGCTCACCCAATGACAAATGGGCAAGTGGAGCGCGCCAATGGCATGATTTTGCAGGGGCTAAAACCAAGAATCTACAAGACCTCAACAAGTTTGGCAAGCGGTGGATAAATGAGCCACCCTTGGTGGTTTGGAGTCTGAGGACGACGCCAAGCCGGGCTACGGGTTTCTCGCCGTTTTTCCTAGTTTATGGGACCGAGGCCATCCTACCCACGGACTTAGAATATGGCTCCCCGAGGACAAAGGCATACGGCGACCAAAACAACCAGACCAGCCGAGAGGATTCATTGGACCAGTTGGAAGAGGCTCGGGACATAGCCTTGCTACACTCAGTGCGGTATCAGCAGTCTCTGCGACGCTACCACGCCCGAAGGATTCGGTCCCGAGGCTTCCAGGTGGGAGATTTGGTGCTTCGGCTACGACAAGACACCCGAGGGCGCCACAAGCTTACTTCTCCCTGGGAAGGGCCGTTCATCATCGCTAAAATTTTGAAGCCCGGGACATACAAGCTGGCCAACAATCAAGGCGAGGTCTACCGCAACGCTTGGAACATCGAACAGCTACGTCGCTTTTACCCTTAAAGTGTTTCAAGTCGTTCATGTACCTCGGTCCCTTTACATGTACAAATAAAAAGTCTAGCTGTCAAGGGAGGATCGGCCTTGCCTCAGCAAAAATCGACCCTCCCTCGGGGGCTAGAAGGGGGGAACCCCCTCTGCGTCCAAATTTTCCTCGGAAAAGTTTTCTACCAAAATGACTTTCGTGCCTTTCGACTATATCGATAACAGAATCCTAAAAACGAGCGAGAAAGACCTTGAACGGCAAGGCCGACCGAGCCAAGGGACTCCTACGCCTCCGGGATACGGATACCTCACTCATCACCTTCCGCGAAAGGTAGCTCACGCTCAGATAAGTGATTCTGCTACCGAACAAGTCCTAACGCTCGGGTAGAAAATGACTTTCGTGCCTTTCGACTATATCGATAACAGAATCCTAAAAACGAGCAAGAGAGACCTTGAACGGCAAGGCCGACCGAGCCGAGGGACTCCTACGCCTCCGGGATACGGATACCTCACTCATCACCTTCCACGAAAGGTAGCTCACGCTCGGATAAGTGATTCTGCTACTGACGAACAAGTCCTAATGCTCGAAACAAGAGGAAAGAAAACGCAGCTTTATACTCTAACACTGAAAATGTTTAGGCCTCAGCGGCCACAAGAAACATACACATACTTAGAATAAACTGTTCCCCACAGGCTCAGGTGTCGGCAGGGGGAGGAGCAGCACCCTCGGTGTCGTTCCTACACACGGCGGAATCTGGCCCGGCCTCGGACGGTGACACGGGCGGGAGGATCTCCACCTCAAAAAAGGAAGCCAACGCCACGCCTGGGCCCTCGGCAGCTGCCTCAAGCCTTTGGACCTCGGCCAGGGTGACCTCCTCTTCGTCGGGTAAGCAGTAGCCCTCGCTGACCCGCTCCAGATCCACGTCGTAGTGGGAAGCGAGGACAGCAAAGGCCCACCTAACGCCGTGGTGCAGCGCCCCCCAGAGTCTGCTGCGCACGTGGCCGCCCAAGGCCCGCAGGCGACTCTGGGGGGAGCTGCTAGAGGGGACGTCGTCGAGGCCAAAGGTCCGACAGAAGGCCGAGATGGCCTCAGACATGGCCATGCAGTCGGCCTCTTTCTGCTCAGCCGCCTGGGCAAGTGCCTTGCAGTTCTTGACGGACTCGTCGAGAGCCGCCTCGAACCCTGAAGACAGTCGGACGATGTTCTTCAGACACGAGGAAAAGGATGAAGCTAAACCAAAGTCGCAAAGCAGGCAAAACATACCTTCGGCCCGGACACGCTGCTGCGAGGCCATGGCTTGGGCGGACCAGGCAGACCCGACGGCCACGGCTAGGCCCTCCGCAAGGGTCCTGGCCCGAGCGGTCGCCTCGGGGTCTAAAGAGGGGGGAACCCCCTCTGCATCAAAATTTTCCTCGGAAAGGTTTTCTACCAAAACGACTTTCGTGCCTTTCGACTATATCGATAGCGGAATCCTAAAAAACGACAAGGGAGACCTTGAACGGCAAGGCCGACCGAGCCGAGGGACTCCTACGCCTCCGGGATACAGATACCTCACTCATCACCTTCCACGAAAGGTAGCTCACGCTCGGATAAGTGATTCTGCTACCGACGAACAAGTCCTAATGCTCGAGATAAGAGGAAAGGAAACACAACTTTATACTCAAATACCCAAATGTTCAGGCCTCGGCAGCCACAGAAAACAAATGCACATACTTGGGACAACTATGCTACATAGACTTAGATGTCGGCAACACCCTCGGTGGTTTTCCCGACCTGCAGCAGATGTCTTAGTACTTAAAGCAATTACATTTTGCTCTTACATTCCCTTACAAACGGGACCCCGGCTCCATTCTCGTAGGAATGAACTACCTCCACACCAGAAGGGCTGCAAGATAACAAACTCCAAGCGGCTCACCGGTGACCACTGCACCAGCAGCGACAACGACCTCCGCCACGGGCGGCTAGACAGCAGCAGCAATTGCCCTAGGGAAAACGCTACTGTGAAAAGGCACGGGGGGCGAGAACAAGCCATTAAAGCCAAAGAGCCGGAGGTCCGCCCACAGGTGGCACTGACGGTCTCGCCGGCAGAGGCAACCACCTCTGCGGTGGGAAGCTTCACCTATGGTGGCCACCACCTCAGCACCGACGACAGCGGCCACCTGCGCACCGACGCCGCACCGGCGAGTGGCGGTCGCCCCAGCGCGCACAAGGAGGTCCTTGCTCCCATCGTCGCTACGGGAGTGAGGACAAGACCATCCAGGAACGTGGACACCACCCCCACGATGTACGATGTCTTGTACGACCCCCCGGTGTGACCGGCGGCGTGGGACGAGCCGTGGACGCGGCCGACCTGCGCACCGCGCGACCGTCGCCCGTGCGGTGGACGGACAGCCACACCCCGATCGGGCAGCAGGTGGTAGTTTGCCTCCTCTGCAAGGCTGGTGAACGCCCTTCTCCCCAGAATGCTGGAGGAAGAAGCGGGTCGCCAGCCCAAGCGGAAGGCAGGGCCCCAACTCGGCTTGCCCTCGCCCGCAGCATGGATGATGAACATCCTTGAAGCTGAGGGCAGGGGGGAGGCCACAGCCCGGCTCGCTCTTCTCCGCCACAAGGCTGGTGGTCATCATTCTGGGCGACCACTGGCGGGGAACTGCAGCCGGCCTGCATGATGAAAATCCTTGAAGCCGAGCGATGACTAAAGAGTGCTAACCCCCGCGAGGTCGCGCTCCTCCAATGGCAGGAAAGAGAAGGCAACGCCGGTGCACCCCATCTGGAGGCCCAGAAGATGGAAAGACGCGATGAATGTGAGAAGAGCAAAGGCATGGCTACTGCCCGGGGGATCAATCCCTTTTTAAAGACAGATCTCCCAATCACGCCCCAAAGCATCATGGGAAAAGTCACCCCCGATGTGCTCCAGGGTTCCCGCCCTACGACACGGGGGCTAGGTCCCACATCTCATATAAACTGACCCAAAATGTGAAGATGGTGAACCACCGCACACGAAGCATGCAACCACCCCGTGGGTAAGCGCTCTCTCATCCTCGCCGAATCCAGCGGACGAAAGGGCGGGCCACCATGCAAGAAGCGTGCAACCGCACCACGGTTGTACACCCTTTCAGCTTCGATGCAACTGGCGGTCCAGCATGGAGACCCGGGCCCGCATGTCATGTAACCGGCGCACCAGTTACCACGTGCAAAGAAACCGCACCGCCACTTGCGCCAATGCCGCGTCTTCTCGGGACTACAGAACCAGTGCAGCGACTCGAGGCAGCCCCGCGCATGACCCAACAGTGCTAATTAAGTGCGACGGTCATGGGTCAGTCAGCCGTGGGGATAGACGCGATGGTTGGTATGACCACAGGCGGACTGGCAGTAATTGCAGCAACAGACGTGCGGAAGCAGCGGTCTAACCACCAACCAGGCCCTGGTCCCACCTATAGGCTCGCATCCTCCCCTGAAGCGACAGGGGAGCCCTCTCCTATAGCATAAAGACGACGCACCCGTGTTCCATTCCTCGAACGACTCGCGCAGTAGCAACAGATACCCCGCGAGTCGCCCGTCCCGTCGCATTAACTCCCTGGCAGGACACACGTCTCCTCTGGCAGGCGGACGGGCGCCGTTTCGCCTCTGTCATGATGACTGCCTCAAAAAAGGTGCGCCACACTATTTCGAAATATCTCCTTTCTTCCTTTCCTTTCTCTTTCTCTCTCTCCGCAGGGATCAGGAAACGGGACATTTCGAAGGAGTCCTTCGCAGCGAAGGAAGTGGGCCCCGAGCCCTCCTACTGATCAGGGGTTCGAAGGTTGCGCTCCGCGGGGTTCGGCGACTGCCCCAGAGCACTCGAGCTCCGAGCCCTTTACTGATCAGGGGTTCGAAGGCTGGCCCCTTGAAGGGATTCGACAGCCGCCCCAGAACATGCAGAGTCAGGGATGACCCTGGGTACGTCTGTTACATGGCCGAGGCTCGGGCTACGCTCCCGAGGTACCCTAGGACATTTCCGAGACCAACGGGAATGATTTGTAATGGAATCCCACCGGAGGGAGGCACCGAGCCCTCGGACCCTATCAAATGGGTCCGGGTCCAGCAAATCACCTGCAGGTACTTTTGGAGCGCGTCTCTGGGCCACTAGCCAACCCTTATCGAACAGGGCTCGGGCGTCCACTCGGATTACCCATTAGCAACTCACTGGAAACACCATGTTCAGTGCCCACCGAGGGTAACATGGCGTGTTCCCCCTCCTCCTTGCTGAAAGGCGACGAAGGGGTGTACAACAAAAAGCCGAGACGGTCCTCGATTGTCCTCTCGCTCCGTGCAGAGGCTCGAAGACTGCTCTCGCACCAGGCCATGGCCAGATTGTTGACCACGTCAACAAACCAGCTTAAAAACCTGGAGCCTGACCATGCACCCGGGCTGCGGCCAGGCCGCATGGGAGAACAACAAGGCTGACCGAGGAATCACAAGAAGAATTAAGACCTCAGAGGAGTCAAACCACTCCTCCGAGGCCTCGGGGGCTACACCCGACGGGTGCGCTCGCACGCACCCATCGGAACAAAACATAACCGAGAAGGGCTAGTCTCCTTGCAAAAAATCCGGTAGAACCTCCAAACGAGTGTGATGGAACCTCCCAAGTCATTAGGCCCCACCTACAGTTTTCCTTGTCCAACGGACCTCAGACAACCCTGTAGGTGCCCCTGAATCACTTGACAAGTTCGGTATCTGCTTCTCTTACCTTTCCCAAGAGCATTTCACCCGTCACGCAGACATTACAGAACATCGGAGATATAGAAATGCGGAAGCGATTACATAAACTTACATTTATTTGAAAGTAAGATAAAGTTGGTTATTACAGACCAGCATATAAACACGAGTGCAGAGTACTTATTATTACAGTACCAAGGGAGGTAAAAACTCCTCCCAATAAGTTCTTACATAAAAGTTTTTATGGAGGACTAGGTCCTCCCGCAGCTTCATTCTTGCTTTTCTTCATTTGACACCACCTTGGTACAAAAACAACAAAAGTTTGTTGCTTCCTCACCTAAAAACAATAGGGAATAAAACCCTGAGTATGGAATTACTCAGCAAGTCTTACCCGACTAAAGAAAAGACTCTCAAGGGTATGCTGGTTATAAGGGAGTCAAGGTAAGGTTTCTCAATGATCAAAGACTCTATTTTGCATAAATACTTACTAAAAGTGGATCCTTAAAAATCCAATTTTATTGTCAAGTTAGGTAAAATTACCTGCATCTAGAGTTCTTTCTAACCTAGTTCAATCACTTAACCTGCACTAGCCAATTTCTTAACAAACCTTTCATTCATCTTTACTGGAGTTCTACGTATAGGGCAGTGACCAAGTCTTCATAACCGCGAAGGTACGACGATCCAAATCGATTATACTCAGCTGAGGATCTCCAATCACATCACATATGTAGCACTTAACCCTTGCATATGTCAACCCGCCACCGGGGTTCTTAAGACCAGATCAGGTTCACGCGAACCGAGAGCACAGATACACCACCGTCTAGCCTCTTGCCACGGAGGGTACACGCTACTCTCGCCACCGCTCCACGCCCATTCTGTGTTATCTTATTCTGGCCTTAGTCTGCCCGAGGCAAGGCTTACCCATGATGAGGCATGTGACCAGTTAAAGGGTCCTCGATCAGCAAGCCTACATCGAGACGGTCCTTAATCGACTCAGACGGAGACACTACACCGAGACTCTCTTTCTCGTGCAAGTCACCCGCCCGGTCTCAGCTTAATCATTTCAACCCAAAGTTTGGTACCTGGCAGAGGTACATCTTTTCCGGATGTTGAACCCATCACGGCCATGATGGATCCACCATCAAGTTTTATTTTCAAAAACATCCCTCCCGCTTTGCCAATCATCTTTTGTAAAACAAAACCTTTTGTTTTGCTAGAGCAATACTAAGCATAGTAAAAACCTTTTGTGAAAACAGGGTTTCAAGGAAGATAATCAAGTTCAAGGAAGGTAATGCAGGAATTGTTTAAGCATTCAACTCCTATCACCTAATGCATTAATCAAGTGAGAAAGATTTTAAAAACATCAAGGAAGGTGGCAAATGCACCGGGGCTTGCCTTCGGTGGTAGGTGAGTCAGGCACGGATCCGCAGATGTCAAAGTAGAAACAATTTCCTGCCTGAGATTCCGAAGGTGGTGGTGTCTTCTCTTCTGTTACTTCAACTTCTTCTTCGTTTTCTAAATATAACCATATATATGTATATAAGAATGTATGCCATGAAATGCTCATGAGAGTGCAAAGATAATGAGAATTTATTATCTAAGGTTCTTGAATACAATTTTCCTTCATGATTCTCCGGGAAACTAGGGTTTCCAGAGTCAGTAAAGGAATTCAAAGGGTAGGGGGTAGGGTTTTGGGTTCTAGTTATCAAACAAGGTCCAAATCCAACCAAACTCTACCCAAGGCTTCTAAATAATGTTTTGAGTTCATATAAAAAGTTTGGGCATTTTTGGAATGATTATCTATTTTTTAAAAATCCAGAACCAATGTTTTAAGCTATTTTAAATTCTCCAAAATTCCTTATTTGACCTAAAAATCAGCCAACTATTTTTATTAAATACTATGAAAAATAAGGAATCTAGGAAAATTGGTTTGACATTTTTAGGATTTTTCTGCCATTTTCTAGAATTTATTTGGCTCTGGTAGAAAAAGAAAAAGAAAAACTTGCAACAGTTCTGGGCCGAATTCAAACTAGGCGGCCCAACAGCACATGAAACCGGGGGGCACCCACGCCCGCGGTGGAGACTTCGCAGAAAGGCCCTTAGGGTTTTGGCTAACTGGAGATGGGTTCGGTTACTATTTTCTTGAGTCACTGACGGTTTACAGAAAAGACCCCCACGTTCTAATCCTTCACCGCACGAGGTCCACGACGACGGCAGCGCGGAGGATGAACTCCGGTGAGGTTGTGCCGGTGGATTTACGCAATGACCGGTGCTCCCGAGCGGCTATCACCGAATTGAACCTTCCCCGAGTGTTTCCCCTAACTTAATTTCAGAAATGGTGACCTGATTTGCTCTGGCCACAGTAACCGCGCGGATGAACCAAAGAATCATGCGTTCCCTGCGATTGGCGGCGGTCTAGCTCAATTATGTGGGTCGGCGAGCATCGTAGACACATGAGAATACTTAAACGGGGAAGTAGAAGACATGGACTGACCTGGATCGCGCTGGCCGCGGCGAGGTGCTCTTTGCGGTGGCGGAGACCAGTTTGGGGGAAGTTTGAAATTCAAGAGCTCAGGTGAATGATTAAGGGTGGGAGCGGGTGCTATGGCTTCGGGATTATATGGCACAATAGCTCCGGCCATCAATTTATAGGAGGCTTAGGCGGTGGCGTGCAATTTGGTCGGGCAGTGCGGGCGGCCGGAGATAGAGAAGAACCTTGGCTCAGTGGATTCGTGTCTACCGTCGTGGCGACTTCACCGGCGACGATTTGATGGCTATAGAGAGTCACGACAATGCAACGGGGGTACCTGAGCACGTGGCACAAGACCAGCAGTCGGCCATCACCGGTGAACCTATCTACCAAAACCGCAAAGCAAAGGGGGTACGACGGTGAGTCACCGGAGTGGCGTCCAGCGCACGGGGTGATGACCTTTTACCCTGCGATGCTATCCATCAACTCCAGGCACGAATCCAGTCGCCAGTGACACGAATCGCGGCGAAGGATTGGTCGTCGGTGGTGAGGGCTCCCTGCGCTGGCGGTCTGATCCGACCAGGCACTGTACCATGGGAATTTCGGTCAGATGAACCTGACAGCCAACCTTGGAGCTAAATTTTCTCTCAAACTTATATAGCAACTAATCCGAGGCTTTGCAGCAAAGTTGTTCCTCTATAATAGCTCTATAACTTTGTTATAGCAACCCTAGGTAGATTCTCACTGGATCATAGTCGAAATGGCTCTCAAACTTGGGTCTAGGCCACTGTCAGTCTGAAATTCAGACTTAATTAGCCTAACAGCCTGACTTTGAGTGTGAATTTCTCCAAATTTTTCACAACAACCTAGCTTACACTCTTAATCAAAGTTGCTCTCCTTTGTTAGGCCTACAAGTTTGATGTGGTGACCTAGGGCAAAAACCTTAGAATTTGAAAGTTACAAAGCCCCAAAGTTGAGCTTATAACACTGATTTTCAGACTTAGAGTGAAATCACAATTTGGGGTCTTTTTGCAAATTAGTCCAAAACCTAGGGTTTAGCTTGTAAATCTTCATAAATGTGAACCATGTGACTTAATATGCTTTAACATAGTAGTTTTCACACTTTAGTCCAAATGCGCACTGTTTTTGCACATAGGCCCCTAGGGTTTGGATTTAGGGTTTTCCACGGTTCCAATTAGGGTTTCTGGTATCTCAGGGATATGAATGTAATGTAGACCCATATTTGGTAACATTTTATGATTGTTTTACTTAATCCTTAGGATTTCTCAATTTGGGTCATGTTTTACCCTCCTGGTCCCTATTTAGGGTTAAGTCCCCTATTCCAGGGTTCTATTTGCAAAACACCAAAACAATACAACTTGTTTCAAATTTTTACCTAGTAAATGCACTCTAGGGGTGTCAAACATATGCAATGCCAATGTTTATGATGCATGCTCAAGTTTTAGTAACAGTAACACCAGGGGTGTTACAGCGAGTGCCTACACTCCCTTTGAGGCTCAGGGGCTACTGTCGGGTACCGTAATTAGGGGTACCCCCAATACTCCTAAGCATGGCTGAAAAACATCTTCAAAACAGACCGTAAAGGCTGGTAACCATAGTGCAAAGTTAAAGCCTCATCTACCAAGGGACGCGATCTCGTCTCGCTTAAGCCCGGCCTCAGGCAAGAACAGTGGTCCCGGACGGATTCACGCCTCGCCCGAGGGCCCCCTCAGGCGGCGGGCGCACCCCCGGCTTGTCCGAGGCTAAGCTCGGGCAAACTTTGTTGTATAGCAACCTCGGCCAAATCGCATTACCGCCGACCATATCACATGCACATTTAATGCAGGGATCACCTGACACCTTATCCTGACACGCGCGCCTCAGTTGGCAAGGTCGACATGACCGCAGTCATTTTGCCCCTTTACTGATCGTTCTGACAGGAAAACAGCACTATTTACCCCATTCCGACTACTGTGCCAACCACCAGGGTAAGACTAACAATAGTGAGTCACGGCTTCTCCCGAGTTCATCCTCGGGCGCAATAGGGAGCTCCGCCTCGCCCGACCCTAGGCCTCGGCCTCAGCCTCGGCCTCAGGAGAAGGTCTTCACCTCGCCCGACCCCGACCTCAGCCTCAGCCTCGGCCTTGGGAGAAGGTCTCCGCCTCGCCCGACCCCGACCTCGGCCTCAGCTTCGGCCTCGGGAGAAGGTCTTCGCCTCGCCCGACCTCAGCCTCGGCCTCGGGAGGAGTCACAACCTCGCCCGACCTCGGCCTCGGCCTCAAGAGAAGTTACCGCCTCGCCCGACCTCGGCCTCGGACCGACTACGCTACAGGGGACACATCATTACCCTACCTCTAGCTAGCCGCCTCAGGCTACGAAGGAACAAGACCGATGTCACATCTAGATTACTCCGGCCACAGGTAATGATGGTTCCCCGCATGCGTCCATGACATCGGTAGTCCTCACCGCCGTCAGCAGGACCCAGGGCCGCACCGCCAGCTACGCTTCTACAGGGCTCAAGCACTTCTCCGCCGGCCACGTTAGCACATAGCAACACCCCCATATGTACAACTGGACCATCCCCTTGTATCTATAAAAGGGGATGCCCAGGGCCTTCTCAAGGGGGAGGGGGCACGGGCAGTAAGGACAACGGAGACGGGCTCACTCAAGCATCGAACTCCACTCCACAACACTAGACTCCTCAGGAGGCCTAGGACCCGTTCCCTCACTCGCGAAGCTTGTAACCCCTACTGCAAGCACCCCGGTGCAAGATAATATAAGCCTCATCCCTCCTCTTGTGTTCCATCTTGCATCAACCCATCTGGGTAGGGGCATGCGGCACAAAATTCACTAGTTGGTCTGGTTGAGGGTCCCTCGGGTCCAAAACGCCGACACCAATGGCAAATAAATAAATATGAGTGAAGATTATACCAATGTGGAGAGATGGCGGAATACCGACAGAGAGTAGATAATACCGATGGAGTTGAGTGGAAGCGTCGTCTTCGCCGAATACTCCATTTCCCTTTCAATTCTATGACTAAGCATAATAATACACTTGAAAACACATTAGTCATAGACATAAAAGAGATATGATCAAAGGTATACAATTGAGCTATGTGTGCAAAGTATCAATCAAAGTTCCAAGAATCAAGAATGTTTAGCTCATTCCTAAGTTTGGTAAAGGTTTTCTCATCTAGTGGCTTGGTAAAGATATCGGCTAATTGATCTTTGGTGTTAATATAGGCTATCTCGACATCCCCCCTTTGTTCGTGATCTCTCAAAAAGTGATACCGGATGGCTATGTGCTTAGTGCGGCTGTGCTCAACGGGATTATCTGCCATGCGTATTGCACTCTCATTATCACATAGGAGAGGGACTTTGCTAAATTTGTAGCCATAGTCCCTAAGGGTTTGCCTCATCCAAAGCAATTGGGCGCAACTATGGCCTACGACAATATACTCAGCTTCAATGGTAGAAAGAGCTACTGAGTTTTGTTTCTTTGAAGCCCAAGACACTAGGGATCTCCCCAGAAACTGACAAGTCCCTGATGTGCTCTTCCTATCAATTTTGCACCCTGCCCAATCAGCTTCTGAATATCCTAATAAATCAAAAGAGGATCCCTTGGGGTACTGTTGGGGACTTGTTCTCAAATGCTAAGAGTTAAGAACAAGGCAACATAAAAAGTGTTAAATATTAAAGTCCTTCGTCCTTCGAGACACTATGCCCCTTCGGGGATAATGAATTTCGGACGAAGGTCATAAGAAACATACCTTCGTAAATATAACAAATAATGACGAAGGGTTCATATAAAGCACGAAATATAATTTAGACATCATCATAGAATCATTTCTATTTTATTAACATGAGAAAATAGAAATGATTTCAAATTACAAATGTACCTTCGGTCCTGAGAAAAGGTAGAAAATACAAGCGTGACGCAAAAGCGAATGCACAGTCAGCGTGAATCAGTACGGGAGTACTGTTCATCTATTTATAGACGTGGGACGCAGTCCACGTAAAATTACATCCATGTCCACTACATTTGTTAATGACATATGGAAATCTGTCGAGGCCCACGTAGTCTTTTCATCTTTAAGTCGGTTCCCTCTTCTGCTATCGTGACGAAGCTTCCCCGCACACAGCTTCGGCTGCGCTCGTGCTTCGTCTGGTTCAGGCTTCGTCCTGGCCGTGCTTCGTATTCATGATTCTGAATCCGAGAATACCTGTTCACATAACCCACTTGGAAAACATTGTCAAATCATGTTTTTGAGGACCTTCGAAGGACGAAGGCCCCCAACAGTAGCCCCTCGCAATATTAATTTGTTAATAATAAATTCAGATTGCGATATGGACGAAGGCCTTGAGCCGAAGGTCCGAAAAAACACCTTCCCTTTGCTAGAATAGCAACCTTCACTGACAAGCGGGACCTTTCAATTGTCAACGCCCTGGGCGTATAAATAATATCGCGCCGCAAACTCATTTGGTACGCACACTTGCCATCTGCTTCGGCCCACTAAAATTTTTAGCTCTTGTACTAAGATTTGCTGGTCTTTTTGATTTTGAAGCTTCGGCATCGGGAAAAATTTTTTTAGCGTTTCCGAAGATGTCTGAAGGCAAGAAGATCCCTGCTGAGACGAAGCTGAGTCTTGAGGAGGAGAAGAATCTGGGGTTCCTGATAGCGATGGCAGAGACGAATACAGAGAAAATCACCAAGGAGACTCTCGAAGGTTTGTCTGAAGATACTGGTGACAGCGACAGCTATGATGTGGAGAGTGGTGGTGAAGAGGCCGAAGATCGTCCATGGCGGCCAAGCCACACGGTTTTTGGGAAAACCACTATCAAGCAGAGCCATATTGATAATATGAGGGGGCGGTACTTTCGAGATTTATCTATTGTGAGGGCTGACGCTGGAGAAAAGACTTCTCCCACCCCCGAAGAAGATGAAGTTGTGATTTTCCGAAGCTTTCTCAAGGCTGGGCTTCGATTCCCCCTGAGCAACTTTGTTGTTGAGGTACTGAAAACATTCCAAGTCTACCTTCATCAACTCACTCCCAAAGCTATTATAAGAATGGGGATTTTTGTCTGGGCTGTGAGAAGCCAAGGTTTGGAACCAAACGCTAAAAGCTTCTGCAACATACACGAGTTATTGTACGAGACGAAGCCCTGGGGAAAAGAGCAATATCACAACAATTTTGGATGCTACAGCTTCGGCGCCCGCTCCGGGTCAAGCTGCCCTGTGCCGACCTTTCGGAAGAGGTGGCCCGGAGCCTGGATGACTGAATGGTTTTATGTGAAAAATGATTTAACAGCGCAAGATAATGTCAAAAGTATCATTATGCACCCAATCTGGCAACGCTTCGGACTTCGAAGGCCGAAGGTTGAAATGGATGAGGCAGCCGAAGAATGCCAAAGAGCCTTCGGTGTAGTTTGCTCCTTTATTGGGACAAGGGACTTAGTCCAAGAGCACATTGCCTTCAGGGTATGGCCACTTGCAGAAAAATGGGAAATGCCGAAGGATACTATCAAAGAGTCCGACGAAGGCGGACTGGTCAGACTGAAGTACACATTCAAATATGCAGATAAATTTATTGAACCTGATGACGACTGGTTGAAAAGCATTGAAACATTAAGTGACGAACTGCTTGGGGCATATTCGAAGGCTGAGAACACTGCGTTATCAGCAGCCTTCGGAGGCCGAAAAAAGAAGAGACTCAACCGGGTGTTTGATGCAGTTGGGTTCTTCTACCCTGATTATTGTTATCCCATTCGAGGGCAAAAAAGGAAAAACACAACCTCTGCAAAAGAAGAAGCTGCAACTGCTCCTAGCGAGCCAGAACCGAAAGGAAAGAGGGTAAAGGTCCTCGCACACCGGCCACGCCATATTGAACCAGCTTCGGTGCCTGAGTTCACCGGAGAAACTTCTTCGGCCGCCGAAGCTGAACAGCCAACCGTGCTGCCGGAAATTGCAGAGATGGCCGAAGCGCCATCCACAGAAAAAATGAAAGAAGCGAAAAAATCATCAGAAGTTTTGAGTCCTGCAGCAAATGTCGAAACAGCAAAAAACCAAAAGGGGCCAACGGTGACCCCAAAAAGGAAAAGAATGGTAAACGTACTAGATGTCTTGGAGACAATTAAGTCTTCAAGCACAACTCCGAAAAAGAGTGTTGAAATTGCTGAAGCTTCTACTGAAGCTTCGACGCGACAGGCTGAAGCTGAAGCTGGGCCTTCAGAGCCCTTCAAGGAGCAAACTTTGGAAGCCGAAGCAATAAAAATACCAGATCCAGTTTTAGTTGAAGAAACTGACACTGCCATCCCCGAAGCGCCTGCCAGCATGTGCGACTACATCATACGACATGCTTCGGGGAAAAAACTATCTGAAGAAGAAACTCATGAAGCTAACCATTATGCGAAAGAGCTAAAATATCCGAAGGGGGCAGTAATATTCAATGGGACGAATGAAGATGACTTCTTATACTGCCTACCTGACAACAAAGAGCTATCTGTCTGCCGAGAGATGGCCAGGAGTATTGGTTTCCCGAAGCTTGAATCTGGATTGTGCGCCATGACGAAAGAAGATCTCGCAGACAGTCTTGCGTACAACAGCCTAAAGGTATAAGAGTTAAACGCTTGAAAAAACCCCCTCTTTTTTCTTTTCTTTTAACTCATTCCTTTTTTCTTATACGGATTCTTTTTTCGTATAGGGCCTGATCCTAAGCAACGCACTAAGAGCCCAAAAGAGCGCCGAAGATGAAAGCTATGAAATTGCGTTCAACAATTTGCGCTCCGAAGTTATCAAACTGAGAAACGAAGCTCTAGAAAAGGATAAAATTCTTCTTACGCTGATAGACAAAGTAAAGAAGGATGAAGCTGCTTCAAAAACCCAGGCCGAAGCCCAAAAGCGTGAAATTAAAGATCTTCAGAAACAACTGACTAGAGCTAGAGAGGAGCGCGTCCTTGAGGAAACAAAACGAGAACTCAGTGATCATATGGTCAACAAATTGGAGTTAAGAGTTAAAGAGCTTCGTGCATCGCAGGGAAAATGTTATGTCAAATCTATAGAATGTGTGAATAAAATTAAAACCAGCTTTGTCAGCGTGGGCGCCTTCTCCAGCGAAGAGAATTTCTCTCGAGGCAATCCCGAAGGTCCACTGGAATGGATTAGTCACGAAGCAGAGGCCTTCGAGGAGATCCTGAGTAGTCGTGGCGATATCTGCGCTTTTTCGGGCGCCAGAGGAATTGCTTCTGTCTTAGAGAAGAAAGGTTGCGAGCATATAAAATTTCTAGCCCAGTCCGAAGCTACCTTATCTTCCGAAGACATCAAGGACCCCTCGGCCGAAGCAAGCGTGGTTGGTGGCAAATTTTTTACTGATATCTGGAACGACGGCGGCCGAGGAATGGCGCAAGAGATCATCCAAAGAAGCGAAAAAGGCATCCACGATGCTAGAAAAGTGGCAGAAGCTGCCGAAAAAAGTACGGAGCCAGAAAGGCAATTAGGTATTAATTAGTCGTTCTTATTGTGTTGTAATTCTTGCTTCAAACTTTGCTTACAGTTTGTAATAGTAATGAAGAAATGTTCTCTTCCCTCAGAGACTGCCGACCCCCACTCAAAAGGAGATGATGAAATTAAAGAAATGGCCGAAGCTATCATGGACAAAGTTGTTGATCAACTTCTAAATGAAGCCGCCGAAGCAGTATTAAAAGAGGACTAGATGCTATTTAGAAAAAACATTTAAATTGTGATCTATGTAATATTTTGTACATTTGGATGTAATATACAAGTTTCTTTTCATTATTCAATTCTTTACGATGCATGAAACTCCACATACCTTTTTGAGCCTTCGGCGAAAAAACACCTTCCCTTCTTTTCGTGCTTCGTGAAGAAGACATTCTTCGTTAAAATTATTCTGATGAAACATGTTCATGCTTCATGAAAATATTCTCCGAAGCTATACAATTTCGATACTGTTCTGATGAAGCTTGTCCGTGCTTCGTAAAAACAGCCTCCGAAGCTATTTTCCGAAGATCATTGCATTCCCTCGTGACTTTGCACAATTTGCACTTTCTCAAATCATTCTTTCGGAGGTTAATACTGTGTACCCTTCTTTTGCCGCATGCAACATGATGTATGATGCTTATGCTATGCGAAATGATGTGATGATGTTATGTTATGCAAATGACGTCTGTTCCGAAGATACACACAAAATACATTCGTAAGCTCTGCATTCCCTTAGGAACGTCTTTGGAGCTTCTTCGTCTTTTACTTAGACGGTATAAGCTCTGCATTCCCTTAGGAACGTCTTTGGAGCTTCTTCGTCTTTTACTTAGACGGTATAAGCTCTGCATTCCCTTAGGAACGTCTTTGGAGCTTCTTCGTCTTTTACTTAGACGGTATAAGCTCTGCATTCCCTTAGGAACGTCTTTGGAGCTTCTTCGTCTTTTACTTAGACGGTATAAGCTCTGCATTCCCTTAGGAACGACTTCTGAGCAGAAAACTTACACTACGCTCCCTTTGGAACGGCTTTTTGTGACTTCATGAACTTACTCTGCGTTCCTTAGAACGACTTTCTGTTACTCCGAAGGATTTTTAATACTTCGAAGGTCCTCCGTGTCAATACAAAAAATTTCAGCAACTTAAGCCTGTAGAGAAAATAGATTTTCCTCGTGGGAAACAACGAAATTATTACATGGAAACTATCAATGTTTTTTGCTACAGAGAATAGAACTGAATGGAAAAGACGACTATCAAAGGTAGGATATGTGTCAATAAATGTGCTTCGACTCTGGCACAGTGCTGTTGACTGTGCGAGCTTCGGATTGTTCTCTGAAGTCCCTTTGATGTGGAGCATATTGACTCCCTTCTGGCCGCTGGCCTTGTTGCAGTGGAGGTGGAGGCGGGGGCTGTTGCCATGAGGCTTGAGGTTGACTTGCCGAAGCTACAGAAGCTGCAGGATGGTTGCCCACATACTCCGGGATGTAAGGCTGATGATACGAAGCAGTATGCATGACCTGCTTCGGCTGTCCCTGTTGCGCTGCAGCTTCTGCTAGCTCTTTTTGTTTCTGGATGGTAACATGGCACATCCTGGTGGTATGGCCCTTGTTCTCACCGCAGAATAAGCAAAATGTCCTCCTTGGTTGTTCTCCGAATCTCCCGCCGAAGCCCCTGGCGCCTCTTCCTCTTGGAGCTGGTGGCCGAAAGAAAGTTTGCTGCTGCCCCGAAGCCTGTGAGGAGCACTGCGGCCTGTTCTGCTGATTCCCCTTATCATCATTTTGAGTGTTGTGGATGGACCTGACATGCCTCGGATGGAAACGTCCCCCGAAGCCCCTGGTCATCTCAGAAAATCTGAAGGCCTCCTCCCTTCTTTGGCGAAAGTCGTTATCAGCCCGAATGTACTCGTCCATCTTCTGGAGTAGCTTCTCCAGAGTCTGAGGAGGCTTCCTAGCAAAGTATTGGGCTGCAGGTCCAGGACGAAGCCCCTTGATCATAGCTTCGATAACAATTTCATTGGGCACTGTTGGTGCCTGTGCCCTCAATCGCAAGAACCTTCTGACATATGCCTGAAGGTATTCTTCATGATCCTGAGTGCACTGAAATAAAGCTTGTGCAGTGACCGGCTTCGTCTGAAATCCTTGAAAGCTGGTTAACAACATATCCTTCAGCTTCTGCCATGAGGTAATTGTCCCTGGTCGAAGGGAGGAATACCAGGTCTGAGCAACATTCCTGACGGCCATGACGAAAGACTTCGCCATGACTGCAGCATTGCCCCCATACGAAGACACTGTTGCTTCGTAACTCATCAGGAACTGCTTCGGGTCTGAGTGACCGTCGAACATGGGAAGCTGAGGTGGCTTATAGGATGGAGGCCAAGGTGTAGCCTGCAGCTCAGCGGACAAAGGAGAAGCATCATCGAAAACAAAATTTCCCTGATGGAAATTGTCATACCAGTCATCTTCGTTGACGAAGCCCTCCTGATGAAGGTCTTTCTGCTGAGGCCTTCTGTTTTGCTCATCATGGGTGAGGTGGCGGACTTCCTCAGAGGCTTCATCTATCTGCCGTTGCAACTCAGCTAGCCGGGCCATCTTCTCCTTCTTCCTTTGTACCTGTTGATGTAGGATCTCCATATCCCTGATTTCTTGGTCTAGCTCTTCCTCCCGAAGCGTCGGGCTGACAGCCTTTCTCTTCTGGCTTCGGGCCTCCCGAAGAGAGACGGTCTCCTGGTTGTGGTCCAGCGGTTGCAGTGCTGAAGCCCCAGTCGCTGAAGCTTTCTTCGGCGCCATAGCTTCCGAAGGTGTTCAAAAAAGCTCGAAGTGGAAGTGAGTTCACCGGAGGTGGGCGCCAATGTTGGGGACTTGTTCTCAAATGCTAAGAGTTAAGAACAAGGCAACATAAAAAGTGTTAAATATTAAAGTCCTTCGTCCTTCGAGACACTATGCCCCTTCGGGGATAATGAATTTCGGACGAAGGTCATAAGAAACATACCTTTGTAAATATAACAAATAATGACGAAGGGTTCATATAAAGCACGAAATATAATTTAGACATCATCATAGAATCATTTCTATTTTATTAACATGAGAAAATAGAAATGATTTCAAATTACAAATGTACCTTCGGTCCTGAGAAAAGGTAGAAAATACAAGCGTGACGCAAAAGCGAATGCACAGTCAGCGTGAATCAGTACGGGAGTACTGTTCATCTATTTATAGACGTGGGACGCAGTCCACGTAAAATTACATCCATGTCCACTACATTTGTTAATGACTTATGGAAATCTGTCGAGGCCCACGTAGTCTTTTCATCTTTAAGTCGGTTCCCTCTTCTGCTATCGTGACGAAGCTTCCCTGCACACAGCTTCGGCTGCGCTCGTGCTTCGTCTGGTTCAGGCTTCGTCCTGGCCGTGCTTCGTATTCATGATTCTGAATCCGAGAATACCTGTTCACATAACCCACTTGGAAAACATTGTCAAATCATGTTTTTGAGGACCTTCGAAGGACGAAGGCCCCCAACAGGTACCAAAGACCAAACTTAGGTGTATGAACTAAATATCTCAAGATTCGCTTCACGGTCCTAAGGTGAACTTCCTTAGGATCGCCTTGGAATCTTGCACACATGCATACAGAAAGCATAATATCCAGTCGAGATGCACATAAATAGAGTAGAGATCCTATCATCGACCGGTATACCTTTTGATCTACGGATTTACCTCCCGTGTCGAGGTCGAGATGCCCATTGGTTCCCATGGGTGTCTTGATGGGCTTGGCATCCTTCATTCCAAACTTGGTGAGTATGTCTTGAATGTACTTCGTTTGGCTGATGAAGGTGCCCTCTTGGAGTTGTTTGACTTGAAATCCTAGAAAATACTTCAACACCCCCATCATAGACATCTCGAATTTTTGAACCATGATCCTACTAAACTCTTCACATGTAGATTTGTTAGTAGACCCAAATATGATATCATCAACATAAATTTGGCATACAAACAAATCTTTTGCAATAGTTTTAGTAAAGAGAGTAGGATCGGCCTTGCCGACTTTGAAGCCATTAGTGATAAGAAAATCTCTTAGGCATTCATACCATGCTCTTGGGGCTTGCTTGAGCCCATAAAGCGCCTTAGAGAGTTTATAGACATGGTTAGGGTACTCACTATCTTCAAAGCCTGGAGGTTGCATAACATAGACCTCTTCCTTGATTGATCCATTGAGGAAGGCACTCTTCACGTCCATTTGATATAACTTAAAGCCATGGTAAGTAGCATAGGAAAGTAATATACAAATTGACTCAAGCCTAGCTACAGGTGCATAGGTTTCACCAAAATCCAAACTTTTGACTTGTGAATAACCCTTGGCCACAAGTCGTGCTTTGTTCCTTGTCACCACACCATGCTCATCTTGCTTGTTGCGGAATACCCACTTGGTTCCTACAACATTTTGGTTAGGACGTGGAACCAAATGCCATACCTCATTCCTCGTGAAGTTGTTGAGCTCCTCTTGCATCGCTAGCACCCAATCCGAATCTTGAAGTGCATCCTCTACCCTGTGTGGCTCAATAGAGGAAACAAAAGAGTAATGTTCACAAAAATGAGCGACTCGAGATCGAGTGGTTACCCCCTTATGAATATCGCCGAGGATGGTGTTCACGAGGTGATTTCTTTGAATTGCCTGGTGGACTCTTGGGTGTGGCGGTCTTGGATCTTGTTCATCTTCCTTGTCTTGATCATTGGCATCTCCCCCTTGATTATTATCCTCCTCTTGAGGTGGCTCATCTTCCTGATCTTCATTTTCATCATCTTGAGCTTGATCCTCATCTTGAGTTGGTGGAGATGCTTGTATGGAAGATGAAGGTTGATCTTGTGCTTGTGGAGACTCTTTGGATTCTTTAGGACACACATCCCCAATGGACATGTTCCTTAGCGCGACGCACGGAGCCTCTTCATCATCTAGCTCATCAAGATCAACTTGCTCTACTTGAGAGCCGTTAGTCTCATCAAACACAATGTCATAAGAAACTTCAACTAGTCTAGTGGACTTGTTAATGACTCTATATGCCCTTGTGTTTGAATCATAACCAAGTAAAAAGCCTTCTACAGCCTTAGGAGCAAATTTAGATTTTCTACCTCTTTTAACAAGAATAAAACATTTGCTACCAAAGACTCTAAAATATGAAACATTAGGCTTTTTACCGGTGAGGAGTTCATAAGATGTCTTCTTGAGGATTCGGTGAAGGTATAGACGGTTGATGGCGTAGCAAGCGGTGTTGATTGCTTCGGCCCAAAACCGATCCGGTGTCTTGTACTCATCAAGCATGGTCCTTGCCATGTCAAGTAGAGTTCTATTCTTCCTCTCCACTACACCATTTTGTTGTGGTGTGTAGGGAGAAGAGAACTCATGCTTGATGCCCTCCTCCTCAAGGAAACCTTCAATTTGTGAATTCTTGAACTCCATTCCATTGTCGCTTCTTATCTTCTTGATCCTTAATCCAAACTCATTTTGAGCCCTCTCAAGAATCCCTTTAAGGTCTCTTGGGTTTGAGATTTATCCTGTAAAAAGAATACCCAAGTGAAGCGAGAATAATCATCCACAATAACTAGACAGTACTTACTCCCACCGATGCTTATGTAAGTTATCGGGCCGAATAGATTCATGTGGAGCAGCTCAAGCGGCCTGTCAGTCGTCATGATGTTCTTGTCTGGATGATGAGCACCAACTTGCTTCCCTGCTTGACATGCACTACAAATCCAGTCTTTCTCAAAAGAAACATTTGTTAGTCCCAAAATGTGTTCTCCCTTTAGAAGATTGTGAAGATTCTTCATCCCAACGTGGGCTAGTCGGCGATGCCAGAGCCAACCCATGTTAGTCTCAGCAATTAAGCAAGTATCGAGTTCAGCTCTATTGAAATCAACTAAGTATAGCTGACCCTCTAATATTTCCTTAAATGCTATTGAATCATCACTTCTTCTAAAGACATTAACACATATATCCATAAAAAGACAATTGTAGCCCATTTTGCATAATTGAGAAACAGAAAGCAAGTTGTAATCTAAAGAATCTACAAGAAAAACATTGGAAATAGAATGGTCAGGTGATATAGCAATTTTACCAAGTCCTTTGACCAAACCTTGATTTCCATCCCCGAATGTGATAGCTCTTTGGGGATCTTGGTTTTTCTCATAGAAGGAGAACATTCTCTTCTCCCCAGTCATGTGGTTTGTGCACCCGCTATCAATGATCCAACTTGTGCCCCCGGATGCATAAACCTACAAAACAAATTTAGGCCTTGTTCTTAGGTACCCAAACGGTCTTGGGTCCTTTGACATTAGAAACAAGCACCTTGGGTACCCAAACACAAGTCTTTGACCCCTTGTGTTTGCCCCCAACATATTTGGCAACTACCTTGCCTGATTTGTTAGTAAGCACATAAGAAGCATCAAAAGTCTTAAATGAAATGTTATGATCATTTGATGCAATAGGAGATTTCTTCTTAGGCATTTTAACATGGATAGAACGCCTAGAGCTAGAAGCCTCATTTTTATAAATAAAAGCATGGTGAGAAACAGAATGAGTCTTCTTAGCATGAATTCTCCTAATCTTATCCTCAGGATAACCAGCAGGATACAAAATATAGCCCTCGTTATCCTGAGGCATGGGAGCCTTGCCCTTAACGAAATTAGACAATCTTTTAGGGGCATTAAGCTTGACATTGCCTCCCTGTTGGAAGCCAATGCCATCCTTAATGCCAGGGCATCTCCCACTATAAAGCATACTACGAGCAAATTTAAAATTTTCATTTTCTAGTTCATGCTCGGCAATTTTAGCATATAATTTTGCTATATGATCATTTTGTTGTTTAATCATAGCAATGTGATCATGGATAGCATCAACATTAACATCTCTACATCTAGTGCAAATAGAAACATGACTAACAGTAGATGTAGAGGGTTTGCAAGCATTTATTTCATCAATCTTAGCATGTAAAATATCATTCTCATCTCTAATATTGGAAATAGAAACATTGCAAACATTTAAGTCTTTAGCCTTAGCAATTAATTTTTCATTCTCAATCTTAAGGCTAGCAAGTGAGGCATTCAATTTTTCAATCTTAGCAATCAAACTAGCATGATCATTTCTAAGGTTAGAAATAGTGTCATGGTAAATGCTAAGCTCATTAGTTAATTTTTCACATTTTTCTACTTCCTGAGCATAAGCATTTTTAACCTTAACATGCTTTTTGTTTTCCTTTATAAGGAAGTCCTCTTGGCTATCCAAGAGTTCATCCTTCTCATGAATAGCACTAATCAATTCATTCAATTTTTCTTTTTGTTGCATGTTTAGGTTGGCAAAAAGAGTGAGCAAGTTATCCTCATCATCACTAGAATTATCCTCATCACTAGAAGTTGCATACTTAGTGGAGGATCTAGATTTTACCTTCTTCTTCTTGCTGTCCTTTGCCATGAGGCACTTGTGGCCGACGTTGGGGAAGAGAAGACCCTTGTTGACGGCGATGTTTGCGGCGTCCTCGTCGAAAGAGGAGTCGGTGGAGCTCTCGTCGGAGTCCCACTCCCGGCAAACATGGGCATCGCCACCCTTCTTCTTGTAGTATCTCTTCTTCTCCTTCTTCCCCCTCTTGTCGTCGCCCCTGTCACTGTCACTAGAAATAGGACATTTTGCTATAAAGTGATCGAGCTTACCACACTTGTAGCAAACTTTCTTGGAGCGGGGCTTCTAGTCTTTCCCCCTCCTTTGCTTGAGGATTTGGCGGAAGCTCTTGATGATGAGCGCCATCTCCTCGTTGTCGAGCTTGGAGGTGTTGATGGGGACCCTACTTGATGTAGAGTCTTTCTTTTCTTCTTCCATCACCTTGAATGCGACGGGTTGCACCTCGGGTGTTGAGGTGGCGCCTTGCTCGATGATTTTCTTGGAGCCTTTGATCATTAATTCAAAGCTCACAAATTTTCCTATAACCTCCTCGGGAGACATTAGCTTATATCTAGGATCACCATGAATTAATTGAATTTGTGTGGGATTAAGAAAAACGAGTGATCTTAGAATAACCTTGACCATTTCATGGTCATCCCATTTTGTGCTCCCGAGGTTGCGCACTTGATTCACCAAGGTCTTGAGTCGGTTGTAATAGCTTGTGGCTCCTCTCCTTGGTTGAGCATAAAACGATCGAGCTCCCCCTCGATCGTCTCCCTCTTGGTGATATTGGTCACCTCATCTCCTTCGTGCGCGGTCTTGAGCACGTCCCAAATCTCTTTGGCGCTCTTCAACCCTTGCACCTTATTATACTCCTCTCAACTTAGAGAGGCGAGGAGTATAGTAGTGGCTTGGGAGTTGAAGTGCCGGATTTGGGCCACTTCGTCCGAATCATAATCTTCATCCCCCGGCGATGGTACCTGCACTCCAAACTCAACAACGTCCCAAATACTAGCGTGGAGTGAGGTTAGGTGATGCCTCATTTTATCACTCCACATGTTATAATCTTCACCCTCAAAATGGGTGGTTTGCCTAGTGGGACGAAAAGTAAAGGAGTGCGTTTTGAAATGCGAGGATAGCATAAGGGGATCTTACTAAACTTCTTGCGCTCATGGCGCTTAGAAGTGATGGACAGCGCGTCGGAGCCGGATGTAGATGGCGACGAAGAGTCGGTCTCGTAGTAGACCACCTTCTTCATCTTCTTTTTCTTGTCGCCGCTCCGATGCGACTTGGTGTGCGAAGGGGATCCCTTCCCCTGGTTGCCGGACTCTCCCGATGGAGTCTTCCCGTGGCTTGTGGCGGGCTTCTCGCAGGTCACGACCTCCTTCTTGGCGTGTTCTCCCGACATCACTTCGAGCGGTTAAGCTCTAATGAAGTACCAGGCTCTGATACCAATTGAAAGTCGCCTAGATGGGGGTGAATAGGTGAAATCTGAAAATTATAAACTTAAGCACACACTACAAGCCGGGGTTAGCGTTAGAAATAAAATCGAGTCTGAAAGAGAGGGCAAAAACAAATCACAAGCAAATGAAGAGTGTGACATGGTGATTTGTTTTACCGAGGTTCGGTTCTTGCAAACCTACTCCCCGTTGAGGTGGTCACAAAGACCAGGTCTCTTTCAACCCTTTCCCTCTCTCAAACGGTCATCTAGACCGAGTGAGCTTCTCTTCTCAATCAATTGGGACACTTAGTCCCCACAAGGACCACCACACAATTGGTGTCTCTTGCCTTGATTACAAATGACACGGGAATAAGAAATGAGGAAGAAAAAAAGCGATCCAAGTGCAAGAACTCAAATGAACACAAATATCACTCTCTCACTAGTCACTATTTGATTGGAATGATCTTTGGACTTGGGAGAGGATTTGATCTCTTGTTTGTGTATTGGAGTGAATTCTAGAGCTCTTGTATTGAATGCAATGGCTGAAAACTTGGATGCCTTGAAGTGTGGTGGTTGGGGGGTATTTATAGCCCCAACCACCAAAGTGGCCGTTGGGGATGGCTGCTGTCGACGAGCACACCGGACAGTCCGGTGCGCCACCGGACACTGTCCGGTGCGCCAGCCACGTCACCCAACCGTTAGGGTTCGACCGTTGGAGTTTCTGACAGCTGGGCCACCGGACAGTCCGGTGGTGCACCGGACAGGTCCTGTTCACTATCCGGTGCGCCTTCTGCGCCTGCTCTAACTTCTGCATGCACAGTCCGCGCACTGTAGCTCACTGTTCACCTTTTGCAGACGACCGTTGGTGTGCTAGTGTTGCCCTCACTGGCACACCGGACAGTCCGGTGCTACACCGAATAGTCCGGTGAATTATAGCGGAGAGCGATTTCTAGAAACCCGAAGCTGATGAGTTCGAGCTGATTCTCCCTGGTGCACCGGACACTGTCTGGTGGTGCACCGGACACTGTCCAGTGGCACACCGGACAGTCTGGTGCGCTAGACTAGGGCAGCCTTCGGTTTCTTTGCTCCTTTGTTTTGAACCATTTCTTTTAACTTTGTATTGGTTTGTTGTGAACCTTTGGCACCTGTGGAACATATAATCTAGAGCAAACTAGTTAGTCCAATTGTTTGTGTTGGGCAATTCAACCACCAAAATCATTTAGGAAAAGGTTTGACCCTATTTCCCTTTCATAGATATATTGTTTAAACTGGATTGTGAAGTCGAATCATAGTTAATGCAAAGAATCTGGAATAGAAGGTGAAAATGACTACCATCTATAGATTTCCAACCCCTGCATATAACAATTCATGTGCATAAATCTGACAACCCATTTATAGGATAATGAGAACAAGGGTGCTTATATGAAGCAAGAAAAAATATATAGGAAGAAAAGGACAGATGAGATAGAGTTTATATGACAGATGAAATGCTATATTTGTTGAAAATGGAAGTTACATGTGGTTGGATCGAAGGTATTTCTCACATTGAGATCAAGGAATCAAAACTTATAGGAGAGAGGTAAAATATATAGGAAACGAAAAATACAAGCTAGCAACCATTAAACAGTACCTGCGGAAATTTGCTTGCAAGAATGAAATAGAGCTCTGACAAAACTGAACCAGCACAACCAAATTGATGTTGACGCATGCATATGTATAAATGGGCAATCTAGCATAATCAATGGCATATTCAAAAGTAACCCCAGCTAGGTAAATCCTATATGAACTATCCTACACATGAATTAGTTATTGAGGTGCTTCCCATAACCATAAACCATAATGCCAATCAGCATGCGATCCTCCTGACCTCCTATGATAAGTGTCAAAGCAAAAATAATAAGAAATGGGGCACCTTCTTTGACCTTGAGAAGCCGCCTTCTTCTTGAGCGTCTGTAGCACACGACACCTAGATCAGTGACATGGACAATATCAAGAGATAGAATGGCTGAGTGAATCCAGGAAAGTATAGTAGCCATCCACGCATACACACCTTGCCAAGGTACTGGAGGCATCGCTCAGTGATGGGTGTGAACTCCAGCGCCACCGTCTCACCCTCGGCCACCATCGCCTTTCAACTCCCTCACAATAACATGCTGCCTCCCAACAATGCTCTCGTCGACCTGATATAAGAAGCCGTATACACCCCAAAAGAACTATGAGTCTAAGCAACCTTTATGATCAGTTTACAATTGACTTGGCAGGTAGTATAAAATATGATTCCCTCAGATTTTAGAAATCCCTTCTCGACACAATGAGTGGTCCGTGCATATTCTTCTTGCATACAATCCTACAACCATTTGCCCGCCTGAGAGACATCTGCCATCCGATCAGAACAAATTTCTAAAGCAAACACGAGTAATTACAATAGGTAGAGTAACAAGCAATCTGTCACCTTGACATTCGGTAATCCTAGCGGGACATCACGACCGCATCCCAGAGCAGACTCACGGCACCCTCATTGAACCTCGGCACCAACGTGGGGTCCTGCTTGACAGCGAACGAGACGTTCATCCATGCGGTGCTCTCAACTTGCCACGTGATGTACCGTGGAGCACGAACGCAGCCGCCGCAACGGCCACCAAAGAAGCGCAAGAGACCTGTGAGGATGATGCCCAGGTAGAGCGGCATGGATGTGAGCAGGGAGGTCATGGGCATCCGCACTTGGGAAGAGAGAGATGATCTTCCCGAGGAAGGCGGGGATGCGGGTGTGGTAGGTCGACGGGAGGTCGCGAAGTAGTGTGGCAACGACAAGGAGCGTGAAGGAGGGCCTACTGGGCGCATAGAGGATGTCGGCGAATGCATCAGAGGCAGAGGAGGAAGAGGGCAAGAGAGCAAGGATCGTAGAGAGAAGTGAGAGGTGGCCCACGGGGGAGGCGACGATGACCGAGGTTGGGGGTGCACACGGGCATGGCGCTGGGGAGGGGGTTGGGGGTGTAGATCTGTTGCACGGTGGGGTGGGGGCGACGACTGATCTCGTAGGTAGGGGCTGATGATGGTGGTGGGTGGGGTGAGAGAAATCGATGAGGAGCCGAGGTGAAGGACGCCCGATGCTGATGATGAGGGTGTGAGTGAGGGGGACACCGACGCCTCCCTTGGCCTCCACAGAGGCGGGGGCGGCGGCGAGGATTGCGTCACGGGGGTGGGCAACACAAGGGGAACGCGGGGGATAGCGGAGGACTCTAGGATGGGGGTACGAGGGCAAACAGGGGTGCGAGGGCCGAGGGGCCACGTGGGCGCACAGAGGCAGGGGGCAGGCGGGGGCAAGCAGACCACAGTGAAGCAAGTGTGGACGCCTACACTATACCCTAATAGAGTAGTAGAGATTAATACAAAGGCCATCAGTAGCACGGCTACGGAGACGAGTAAGGTGTGGCACGTGGGTTTCTTGGGCCGATTGTGTCAGGCCGTTAGGTGGGAGAGAGTGTATACACACGACATATACGATTCACGTGTGACACACGACGATGGTGGAAACTGTCACACTCGGTTTTGGAAGGTAAACCAAATGCGAACCATGTATGTGCCAGGATCAGAAACTCACATACACAGCGATTACATAATTGGACATCATCACACAATGCTCAAAGTAAATAGCGAAAAAGTACTTTATTACAACAAGATGTCCAAGACATCCACTAAGTCTAAAATATAGTCATTAACATCAAAGCGCGGAAATACAAAACGTAGAAGATATGGCCTTCACAGGCAGCTGACTGGGGGTTTGCCACTAAGATAAACTAGAACTCATCGTAGTCCTGAAACTCCTCAAAATCCTCCATGTTGCCAGCATCTCCTCCTAAGCACTGAGTAAAGTGGGGACAACCTGGTGTGGGGTGGTTTGTAAAGCAAGGGTGAGTACACATCAACGTACTCAGCAAATGTCCCGTTTGGCTAAAGTGGACAAGCTTTATGTGGAGTTAAGATTAAGCGGTTGCTTTTAGTTGATCAAGTATTTATTACTATTAGTAGAGCCAAGTTTTAGTAATAAACCCAATTATTACCCAAATGTACTCCCTCCAAAAGGAAATACCAGATATCATAATTATACCATCATCATTAATCATCATCGTAAAAGTAACCAAAGTTCTTCTAATCAAAGAGGATCCCAAGGCCGCTCATAACCGTGAGCACGACTGATATACCAGTTTCTAACACTCTGTAGAGGTCGCACACTTTACCCACAAGCCGTGATTCACATTCTGCTCGGAAAGAGCCAATCTCCATTGACCACTACCTAGGTGGCCTGGCAGGGTATCACTACGTAGCCTTTACAAAGATTTCCCAGAAGTCGTAGCCACCCGTTAGGTTTCTCCAGTTTGATAAACACAGTACCTCTCCCCAAAGGAAGGGTGACTAACAAAACCGAATCAAGAACCTCTGCAACCAGCCTTGGTAGAGCAAGTACTGTGCCCAGACCCCATTAACGACCCTACGATGAAGCCAAGTACTCCTCTGGTTCCTCTAATTAATCAGCTAAGGGCGTCCCATTCCACCCTCATGGTTGCACTGTTATTCCGGGTTGTCACTCCCCAAACAGGTCCTTACAGGGAGGTACTTAGGAAACAACCTCAGTCCCCTAAAGTATCACAAGAACATCATCGGGATAACATCATCATATCATAATATTCACACCATGTTCATTGATTAAAGTAAAGCAATAGCATAAAGCTAACCATGATAACCCAAAAGGTAAACAAGGATAAGGTAAATACAGACTAGTCAATCATTAGGTTTCAATAATGTAATGTGGGACGGTGAATTATAAGTATGTAGGACATAATAGGTCAGAGGACACTTGCCTTCACCAGATTGTTGCTCACGAAGATCTTCGGCAAGACACTTAGGAACCACGGGCTGCTCGTTGTCTAAATAAAGCGATCATACATTCAATACATTTGGAAAGTACAAATAAACAACACACTAAACATGTACAATCAAGTGAACACAAGTTTGATAGGACACTATGAACATAAAGGGTAGACTTAAATGCTAGGGATTAATATAATTAGAGATCAGTGATTCCCTAGATATTATGGACTATTTAGTTTAGTTCTACTAATTTTAGTGAGACACAAAATTATACCAGGGATCAATTCATACCCAACATTTTATTAATCTCACAACATTATCCATCTAAATACCATTAACCTTTTCCTTTTTATTTATTTTACTAAACAAATACATTATTACTTAAACTTAACCTTTAGTCTAGGCATAAAATTGAAGTGCACAGGTTGTGGATGATCATAATTTATTTGGACAAAGAATATTTCTATGAACATTTTGCAATTTGAACCACTAAATTTGGAGTTCATATGAATAAGATATGAAATAAACAAGTTTTGAAGTTTGAAATATGAAACTAAGCCCAATTCTGTGATTATTTAAATGGTTAGGGGTCTGTTTAAAAGAAGTTAGGGACATGCGCGCAAAACTCAGGGACAACGGGTTCTATTACCCAAGAACTGAGGGTCTTTTAAGCAAAATTGTCGCGCGAAGGGGTATTGGGCTTTTCCAACCGCTAGATCGCAAATGGACGACTGAGATTAGATCAAGGATCGAGCGCGCGGGCGTGGGCGAGCGCGTGGGCGTGGCTAACAAGTGGGGGTGGGGTGTTAGGGACCTAAGAGGAAGGTGGGCTGACCAGTCGGGCCCAGCGCCAGCGGGTGCAGGCGCTGACCGGCGGGACCCAGAGGCACAGCGCGCGGGCACGAATCGTTATCCGCGGATCATAGCCGTTGGATTAGCACGGACGGTTGCGATGGGGCGCGTGGGGCTTAACAACTTGGTGGCCGGCTTTGCCTCCTCCACGGCGGCGAGGTCGCCGGAGATGAGGCAGACGCGATTCACTGGATAGTCTAGGGTCGCCGAGGAGGGCTAGAACAGGTCTAGAGGGCCTGGCGAACTCACTGGCAGACTACCAGCTACAAGAACAGGACCAGAGATGGAAAACGACGAAGGAAAGGTGCTCCGGGTGGGTCAGACAACTCCGGTGAGGAATTCTGGCCGAGGAGAGGAGGTCTAAGGCACGCTAAGGCCTAGGCTAGCTATGGCAGGGTAAGGGGAACACTACGGGCTAACACAGGGGCACATGATCAGATTAAATCAGTTGGTCACCGCGCGGGCGTGGCAAACTGGCACGGCCATCACCGGCGAAGCCAAATTGGCCAATAACATGGAGGAATTGGGAGAAATTGAGTGTGGGAGCGTACATCTCACCTCGAGACGAGGATCAGGGTGACTTGGCATGGCGTGGGGAGGCTCTAGTTGTTCGGACGTTGAAGAATTGCAGCGGCGGCAAAATCCGACCTGTGTAGGGAAAAGGCTAAGCACGGACCGGACAGACCAGAGCTACTGGGGGCAAACTGAGGGGTGTCCTGAGTTGCTGACGGCGAGGCGGAACTCACTGAGGCAACGGGCGCGACGGGGGCTCAACGGCGGCCGTAGAACGGGCTGCGGACGAGCGAGCAGCGGCGGAGCTCCCTGGGCACTCATAGAGTGAGAGAGGGGGTGAGGGTGTCTGGCTGAGGGCGCAAATGAGCTGTCACACCCGGTTTTGGAAGGTAAACCGAATGCGAACCATGTACGTGCCAGGATCAGAAACTCACGTACACAGCGATTACATAATTGGACATCATCACACAATGCTCGAAATAAATAGCGGAAAGGTACTTTATTACATCGAGATGTCCAAGACATCCATAGAGTCTAATACATAACCATTGTTCAACATAAATATCAAAGTGTGGAAATGCGAAACGTAGATGCTAAGCCCACACAGGCAGCTGACTGGGGGTTTGCCACTAAGAAAAAACTAGAACTTGTCGTATTCCTGGAACTCCTCGGAGTCATCCATGTTGCCAGCATCACCTCCTGAGTACTGAGTACAGTGGGGACAACCTAGGGTGGGGTGGTTTGTAAAGCAAGGGTGAGTACACATCAACGTACTCAGCAAATGTCCCGTTCGGCTAAAGTGGACTAGCTGTATATATATGGGGTTAAGGTCAAGCAGTTGCTTTTAAGTTAGTCAAGTATTTATTATTATTACTAGAGCCAACTTTTAGTAATAAACCCAGTTATTACCCAAAAGTACTTCCTCAAACGAGGAAATACCAAAGATCGGATTTTATAGCATCATTATTAATCATCATCATAAAAGTATCCAAAGTTCTTCTAATCAAAGAGGATCCCAAGGCTGCTCTTAATCGTGAGCTCGGCTGATATTCCAGTTTTTAACACTCTGCAGAGGTTGTACAATTTCCCACAAGTCGTAATCCCTTTCTAGCTTGGGTTGTACAGACCCGATCTTCACTACCAAGGTGAATGGCCAGGGATACACTATGTAGCCTTTACAAAGACTCCCCTAGTGCATAGCTGCTCGTTTGGTTTCGCCAGTCGTACAAACGCAGTACACCTCCCCAAGGTGGGTGACTAACAAAATCAAATCGAAAGAACCTCTGCACCCCAACCTTGGTAGAGCGAGCACTACGCCCCGGCCCCCATTGACGGCCCTCTGGCAAAGCCAACTACACCCCCAGGTTCATCTAATTAATCAGCTAAAGGCGTCCCATTCCACCCTCATGGTTGTACTGTTATCTCGGGTGGTCACTCCATGAACAGGTCCTTACAGAGAGGTACTCAGGAAAAAGGCCTGAGTCCCCTAAGGTATCACAAGATCATTCACATAATTAGGATAATAGTATCGTATCATAAATGTTCACATCATGTTTATTGATTAAGTTAAGGCAGTAGCAACATGCTAACCATGATAACCCAAGAGGTAAACAAGGATAAGTGAATACAGACTAGTCAATCCTTAGGTTTCATAAAGTAATGCGGGACAGTGAATCATGAAGTATGTAGGACATAATAGGTCAGAGGACACTTGCCCTCACCAGGTTGCTGCTCAGGAAGGTCTCCAACAACACACTCAAGAACCTCGGACTGCTCGTTGTCTAAATAAAGCGAGCATGCATTCAATACATTTGGAAAGTACAAATGAACAACACACCACACATGTACAAACATTGGATCACATCTTAAAAGGACACAATACTACGTAAGGGATAATGAATTCAAAGTATAACATAAACTATAACATACATTAACTTTATTTGAAAATAGGTTATTATTTCCCCTAAGTGTCACTCACAAGTACATAACACAGTTCAATTTATTTTATTGTGACCTAAATTTAGACCAGAGATGATTTCATGTAATACACATTATTAGTTTCACAAGATTAAACGGGTTTAAATCTCTAGGGTTCTCCTTTTATTTATTTTATTAAGTAAATAAAAATACATCTACCTTAGTTCATATTCAATCCTAAAAATTAGAGTGTGCAGACAGTAAATGAAACCATTTTATTTAAACAGAGAATAATTCTATGAACATTTTGCAATTTGAATCACTAAATTTGGAGTTCACATGCAAAAGTTATGAAATAAACAAGTTTGGGAATTCAAAATATGAAATTAGGGCTAATTCTGTGAATATTTAACAGTCCAGGGCCAAATCTGCAAGATTACAGGGGCCTGCGCGCAAAAACCAGAGACGACAGGTTTATTTCCTAAAACCAGGGGGTTTCTTACGCAAAACAACCACGCGAAGGGGTATCGGGTGAATCTAACCGTTAGATCTAAAACCAATGGCTGAGATTTGATCTGCTGCCGAGGGCGCGCGCGCGTGGGCGGGCGTGCGCTGACAGGCGGGCCAGGGAGTGTCAGCGACAGAGGGGGAGCGCGTTGACCGAGCGGGCCCAGCGCCAAGGGGTTTGGGTGCTGATAGGCGGGCCAGGGCATCAGGGCACACGGGCATGAAGCGGTATCCTGGGGTCCGAGCCGTTAGATCAAGATCGGATGGAGGGGGTCCGAGGGGGTCTGAGTCGTTCGATCAAGATCGGATGAGGAAAATTAGATCGGGAAGGATGAGCGGCTACGGGTGGCGCTGACAGGCGGGCCAGGGCGTCAGGCGCGCATGCGCGAAGCGGTATCCCACGGTCTGGGCCGTGCGATCAAGATCGAACAGGGGAAATCAGACCGGGGAAACAGACATGCGTGAAGCGGCACCGCTCCTCTCTGCGGCGATGAGGTCGCCGTAGTTGAGACAAGCGTGAGCTAGGGTGGCTCCGGGTCGCCGGAGTTGGGCAGAGAGGGAGAGGGTGCCACAGCAAACTCAATGGCGGGGAAGGGGCCATGAATCCACTGACAAAGATGGTAGAACGACAGTGAGATGGCCTCGGGCAGGCTGGAGTAACTCCGGTGAGCCATTCCGGCCACGGGGAGGGGTCCTAAGGCGCGCTAAGGCCTTGGCTAACTTCAGCAGAGGCAGGGGTGACACCAGGGCCTACTCCGGTGAACTAGACCAGGCTAAATCGGCCGGCCACCGCGCGAGCACGGTGGACCACCACGACCGAGCACCAGTGAAGGCAAAATTGGCCGAGCATAGAGCGCAATAAGGGAAATTGGGCACGGGCAAAGGTGTCTCACCTCGGGGCAGAGCTCGGGGAGGCTTGGAGCGGTCTCTGGCGAGCTGGATGGCCGGAAACACGGGCGCGGGTCTCCGGCGGCGGTTGGCGGCGAGGGCAGAGCGTGAGAGAGGGCGAAGCTGCGCGAAATGAGTTGAGGGGTGTGCGCGGGGCACTGGCGGGGCTCTAAAAAGGGAGCTGGGCGCGTGGACGGGCATCGTGGCTGAGAAATCCGGCGACGTGCGCGAGTGCGCATGTGCCAGTCCACGGCGAGCGCGGAGGGGGCAGAACTGACAGGTAGGGTCCATGGCGCAGAGATAGAAGAAAGGGGTGCGCGGGGCAATGGCTCGGCGACTAGCGAACCGGGCCCGCGAGACAGAGCGAGGGAGGGAGCGCGCGGGGAAGAAAACTGGCGCAGACAGGCTGGCCCCACTATGCAGCGAGCGAGAGAGGGAGGGCGCGCGTGAGGGAGAACTGCCGCTGACAGGCGGGGTCCACCTGTCAGACGGCGCGGGCGCGCGACCTGGCTGGGCTTAGTGGGCCGACTGGGCTGCTTTCTCTTTTTCTTTTTCTCTGGCTTTTCTAATTCCTTTTCTATTTCTTTTTCTATAGGGTTTTCAAATCCAAATTCAAACTAGGTTTTAAATTCAAATAAATTCAAACTTGTGCAACACTTCAAAAAATATTTTAAACTCAGCATGATGCAACATGTCATGACTTATAAGGTTTTGGCAAAAATAAATAATTAACCTCCACTAGTTTAAGCTATTTCTAACCAAAGGAAAAAGAGAGAAAGAATCTAGAGAGAGAAAACCTAGAGTGAGAAAAGGAAGAGTAACACATGATTTTGGGTGATAATTAGAAAGAAATTTTATACCCCCAAAATCAGGGTGTTACATGAGCAAGAGGAAGTGGGCGAGCGGGGTGCAGGCTCTAAAGGGGTCGAGGGCGTGCGGGGGTGGCTGGGAGAAAGTCGCCTAGAGGGGGGGGGGTGAATAGACGGAATCTGAAATTTATAACTTTAAAGCACAACTACAAGCCAGGGTTAGCGTTAGAATAGAATTCGAGTCCGAAAGAGAGGGTGAAAACAAATCAACCAAGACATAAAACGAGTGACACGGTGATTTGTTTTACCGAGGTTCGGTTCTTGCAAACCTAGTCTCCGTTGAGGTGGTCACAAAGACCGGGTCTCTTTCAACCCTTTCCCTCTCTCAAATGGTCACCTAGACCGAGTGAGCTTTCTCCTTAATCAAACGGGTCACTTAGACCCCTACAAAAACCACCACAACTTGGTGTCTCTTGATTTGATTACAAATGTCTTAAGAACAAGAATGGGGAAGAAGAAAGCCAAGCCAAGCAAACAAGAGCACAATAAAAACACAAATGATCCTCTCACAAGTCTAAATGCGCTAGAGTGGATTTTGAGACTTTGAGCGGATCGATCTCTTGAATTGTGTCTTTGGAGTGATGTCTATTGCTCTTGTATTGAATGTGCAGGAGTGAATGCTTGGATGGTTGTAGAGGTGGTGGTTGGTGGTATTTATAGCCCCAACCACCAATTCAACCGTTGGGGAAGGCTGCTGTCGATGGGTGCACCAGATAATCCGGTGCGCCAGCCACGTCACCCAACCGTTAGGGTTCTGACGGTTTCGACCGTTGGAGCTCTGACTTCTTGGGGCACCGGACAGTCTGGTGCCGCACCAGACAGGCACTGTTCACTGTCCGGTGCGCTTTCTGGCGCCTGCTCTGACTTCTGCCATGAACTGTAGCTCTATCAGGGCACTGTGCAGTCGACCGTTGCGCTGGTAGCCATTGCTCCGCTTGGTGCACCGGACAGTCCGGTGCTACACCGGACTGTCCGGTGAATTATAGCGGAGCTGCCTTCGAGAAACCCGAAGCTGAGAAGTTCGGAGTGTACGGTCCCTGGTGCACCGGACACTGTCCGGTGGCACACCGGACAGTCCGGTGCGCCAGACCAGGGCACACTTCGGTTTTCTTTTGCTCCTTTCTTTTGAACCCTAACTTGTTCTTTTTATTGGTTTGTGTTGAACCTTTGGCACCTGTAGAACATATAATCTAGAGCAAACTAGTTAGTCCAATTATCTGTATTGGGCTTTCAACCACCAAAATTATATTTAGGAAAAGGTTTGACCCTATTTCCCTTTCAATCTCCCCCTTTTTGGTGATTGATGCCAACACAAACCAAAGCAAGTATATAAGTGCTGAATTAAACTAGTTTGCATAAGGTAAGTGCATAGGTTGCTTGGAATTAAACCAATATGTTATTTCTACTAGATATGCATGGTTGCTTTCTTTTTATTTAACATTTTGGACCACGCTTGCACCACAATTTTGTTTTTGCAAATTCTTTTGGAAAATCTTTTCAAAGTCTTTTTGCAAATGGTCAAAGGCACATGAGTAAGGTTGCAGAAAGCATTTTCAAGATTTGAAATTTTCTCCCCCTGTTTCAAATGCTTTTCCTTTGACTTAAACAAAACTCCCCCTAAATGAAATTCTCCTCTTAGCTTTCAAGAGGGTTTTGAGATATGTATCAATTTGAAATATAGATACCAATTGAGATATTCTTATTAAAGGGAAACCAATTTGAAAGATACTAAATTAAAAACTTTATTTCGAATATTTTGAAATTGATGGTGGTGCGGTCCTTTTGCTTTGGGCTAATATTCTCTCCCCCTTTGGCATGAATCGCCAAAAACGGAGACATTGTGAGCCCTATTAAATTCTCTCCCCCTTTGGCAAACAATATATGAGTGAAAGATTATACCAATGTGGAGAGATGGCAAAATACCGGCAAAAAGTAAATAATACCGATGGAGTTGAGTGGAAGCGTCGTCTTTGCCGAATATTCCATTTTCCCTTTCAATCTATGACTTAGTAGAAATTCACTTGAAAACACATTAGTCATAGCCTTGGTACTTAAATAATGAGAATTATGCATTTATACCAAAACGAAAGAGATATGATCAAAGGTATATAAATGAGCTATGTGTGCAATGTTTCAATCAAAATTCCTAGAATCAAGAACATTTAGCTCATTCCTAAGTTTGGTAAAGGTTTTCTCATCTAATGGCTTGGTAAATATATCGGCTAATTGTTCTTTGGTGTTAATATAGGCTATCTCGATATCCCCCTTTATTGGTGATCCCTCAAAAAGTGAAACCGAATGTCTATGTGCTTAGTGCGGCTGTGTTCAACGGGATTCTCCACCATGCGGATAGCACTCTCATTGTCACATAGGAGAGGGACTTTGCTCAATTTGTAGCCATAGTCCCTGAGGGTTTGCCTCATCCAAAGTAATTGCGCACAACAAAGACCTGCGGCAATATACTCGGCTTCGGCGATTGATAGGGCTACTGAATTTTGTTTCTTTGAAGCCCAAGACACCAGGGATCTCCCCAGAAACTAACAAGTCCATGATGTGCTCTTCCTATCAATTTTACACCCTGTCCAATCGGCATCGGAATATCCTATCAAATCAAAGGTGGATCCCCTGGGATACCAAAGACCAAACTTAGGTGTATAAACTAAATATCTCATGATTCGCTTCATGGCCCTAAGGTGAACTTCCTTAGGATCGGCTTGGAACCTTGCACACATGCATACGAAAAGCATAATATCCGGTCGAGATGCACATAAATAGAGTAAAGATCCTATCATCGACTGGTATACCTTTTGATCTACGGATTTACCTCCCATGTCGAGGTCGAGATGCCCATTGGTTCCCATGGGTGTCTTGATGGGCTTGGCATCTATTGGGGGCATGCTTCGTCGCCGAAGGCCCTGTAAGAAGAAAATACCTTCGAAAGAACTAACACAGAAGCAATGCCGAAGGTACCATCCAAGGAGCTTCAGCATAACGACATGCTTCGAAACGAAGGGTCGCACCGACTTAAAGATAGAAAGACCGATTGGCCCATGATAATCTATGTCATGATTGTAATTGGTTGTAAAGGACATGAATGTAATTTCGCACAGGCTGCGTCCTGTGCCTATAAATAGATGAACAGTACTCCCGTACTGTTCACGCTGACTTGCACTCGTTCTCGCGTCACCCTTGTATTTTCACTTTCTGTTGAGACGAAGGTACAATTTGTAATTTTATGTTGTTATCATTCACTCATGATAATATGATAAAAATGAATTAATAATGCTATATAATTGTTGATTTGTTTTTTATGTTTCATATGCTTCTTCTTTCATTAATGTATACTGCAATGATGAAGGTATGTCCTTCATGACCTTCGTCCAAAGATCATTATATCCTAAGGGAAATAATGCACCATAGGACGAAGGGCAATAACATATAACATTTTTGTGTTGCCTTGTTCTTAATTCATAGCATTTGAGAACAAGTCCCCAACATTGGCGCCCACCTCCGGTGAACTCACTTCCACTTTTTGAGCTGATGGCTTCGTTCAACAATCAAACCGAAGCAGCTTCGGCTACAAGGCTGGTGCTCCTGATAACAGGCAGTTCATGCTCAGAACTGGCCAACAAGAAGCAGAAGAAGGAGGCTCAGAGAAGGGTACAGCATGTTGGGGTGCAGGGGCCCTTCATCAAATCAAAATGGTCTCACATCCCAATCACTTTCTCTTAGGAGGATCTTCAGCTCAAAGATTATCCTCACAATGATGCTATGGTCATATCTTGTGTCATCAAGGGATTTCTGGTTCATAATGTTCTAGTTGATACAGGCAGTGCAGCGGATATCATATTTGCTAAGGCTTTCAGACAGATGCAAGAACCAGAAGACAAGATTCACGATGCTACACATCCTCTATGTGGCTTCGGAGGAAGACAGATTGTAGCACTTGGCAAAATCACAATGCTAGTTACCTTCGGCTTTGTTCACAATACAAGGACTGAACAGGTTGTGTTTGACATTGTTGACATGGAGTACCCCTACAATGCAATAATTGGTCGTGGGACACTTAATGCTTTCGAAGCAATACTCCATCCAGTATATCTATGCATGAAGATACCTTCGGAACAAGGGCCCATTACTATTCATGGCAATCAAGAAGCTGTCAGGAAGGCCAAAGGAAACTAGACAGATTCAAAAGCAATTCACAATATAGATGGAACTGAAGCTTGTGAACAGTACAAATATAGAAGAGAGAAGGCTGCTTCGGCTGATCAGCCGAAGCCTATGCTTCTATGTGAAGACATAGCAGAGCAAAAGGTACTACTGGGGTCTCAGTTATCTGAAGATCAAGAGAAAACCTTGATAAGATTTTTATTCAACAACAAAGATGTCTTTGCTTGGTCAGCCAATGACCTTTGCGGTGTCAACAGAGACGTCATTGAACATTCACTCAATGTCGACCCATCCTTCAGGCCAAGAAAGCAAAGACTTTGGAAAATGTCTGATGATAAAGCCGAAGGTGCTCGGAATGAAGTAAAAAGGCTTCTCAGTGCTGGTGTCATCAGAGAGGTAAAATATCCAGAATGGCTAGCCAATACTGTTATGGTGAAGAAGGCCAACGACAAATGGAGAATGTGTATTGACTTCACAGATCTTAACAAGGCCTGTCCAAAGGACGAATTTCCATTACCAAGAATAGACTCTCTTGTAGATGCAGCAGCTTCTTCAGAGCTTATGAGTCTGCTGGATTGCTACTCAGGATATCATCAAATATGGATGAAGAAGGAGGATGAGCCGAAGACTAGCTTCATAACTCCCAGTGGCACCTATTGTTATCTTTGGATGCCTGAGGGGCTCAAGAATGCTGGAGGAAGCTTCAGCAGAATGACAGCCAAGGTCCTTCATTCCCAAATAGGTAGAAATGTGCTAACATATATTGATGACATCATAGTAAAAAGCATGAAGCAAGAAAATCACATTACTGATCTGCAAGAAACATTTGCTAATTTCAGGCAAGCTGGCTTGAAATTAAATCAAAAAATGTGTCTTTGGAGTGAAGAAGGGTAAGTTCCTTGGCTGTCTAGTTTCAACGAAGGGGATTGAAGCTAACCCAAGCAAGATCGAAGCTATCCTTCGGATGGAGCCACCAAGCACAAAGAAGGGGGCCCAACGGCTGACAGGAAGACTGGCATCATTGAATAGATTCATATCTAGATCAGTAGAAAGAAACTTGCCATTCTTTGAAATACTAAAGTCAGCTGAAGTTTTTCAATGGGGCCCAGCTCAACAGAAAGCCTTCGAAGAGCTGAAGCAATACTTGATTGATCTAACAACATTAACTCCACCTGCGCCAGGGGCTCCATTACTATTGTATGTGGCAACTTCGCACTCTGCAGTGAGTGCGGCGCTTGTACAGGAGAAGCTTGAAGGAAAAATTAAAAAGCAAGCCCCAGTATACTTTGTCTCCGAAGTTCTAAGTTTATCGAAGAAAAACTATACAGAATTGGAGGTGTTGTATTCTGTGTTAATGGCCTCCAGGAAGCTTCGGCATTATTTTCAAGCATACCACATAATTGTTCCTTCATCACAGCCTCTGAAGGATATTATGAGGAACAGAGAAGCTACTGGAAGGATTGGAAAGTGGGCTGCGGAGCTTAATGAATTCAGTATTGACTATATGCATAGATCCTCAATTCAGTCCCAGGCGTTAGCAGACTTCATTGCTGATTGGACGCCAGGGGCTCAGGAAGAAGAAGCAAATAAAGATGCCGAAGCTTGGACAGTGTTCTGCGACGGTTCCTGGGCAACCTTCGGTGCAGGTGCGGCTGATGTCCTAGTTGCACCTTCCAAAGTCAGAACATGCTATGCAGCAAGGCTTGACTTCAACTGTACAAATAATATTGCTGAATATGAAGCTTTACTTTTGGGGCTTCGAAAGTTAAAGGCAATGGGAATAAGAAGGGCTGTCCTTAAAACAAACTCTCAAGTTATTTCTGGTCATGTTGACAAGAGTTGCAAGGCAAGAGATCTGAAGCTTGAGAAATATCTGGACACAGTTCGAAGGCTTGAAGCTTCTTTCGAAGGATTTTCTGTTAAGAATATTCCAAGAGGAGAAAATGAGCATGCTGACCTGCTAGCCAAGTCAGCGGCACATGGGCTTCCTCTACCTTCGGAAGTATTTTTTGAGACAATAAGAGCACCTTCGGTTGAACTCCTCGAAAGAGCAGTGCTCACAATATCTCCTGTCCATAGTGAAGATTGGAGGACTGAGATTATATCTTTCCTCCAGGGTAACTGTCTCTCGGATGATGATGTTTATAACAAAAGAATGGAAGCAAGAACAAGACCATATGTCATAATAGAAGGGGAATTATATAAACATGGAGTTTGTTCCCCACTTCTCAAATGTTTATCCAGAGCCGAAGGTATAGAACTGATGAAGGAGATACATGCAGGATTGTGTGGATCCCACATTGGGTCCAGACCTCTTCTGGGAAAGGTTTTCTGACAAGGATTCTATTGGTCGAAGGCAGCTTCAGACGCAGCAGATTTGGTTCAAAAGTGCGAAAATTGCCAAAAATGTGCAAGAGATCAGAAGCAACCCTCATCATTGACTCAGCTAATACAACCAACCTGGCCGTTGCAAAGATGGGGCCTGGATCTGCTAGGTCCACTTCCACCAGCGCAGGGCAACTTGAGATATGTCGTGGTGGCAGTAGAATATTTTTCTAAGTGGATCGAAGCCAAGCCTTTGGCTACAATAACTTCGGCTACAGTCTAAAAATTCTTCTGGCAGAATATAGTTTGTCGCTTCGGTGTGCCGAAGGCTATAACTATGGACAATGGAACACAGTTTGATGCTGAAACTTTCAAAGATTTCTGCGATCAGATCGGCATGAAAATTCATTTTGCATCAGTCAGGCACCCAGAATCAAACGGACTAGTTGAAAGGGCAAATGGTATTATAATAACGAGAATAATGAAGTTAATCTTCAATCAGCCCAGAGGAAAGTGGCCAGATGAGTTGGTTAAAGTGGTGTGGAGCCACAATACAACTATATCAAGGTAAACAGGTTTTACACCATTCAAGTTATTGTTTGGTGACGAATCTATAACCCCCGAAGAGGCTAAAGCGGGGTCAATAAGAATAGTAGCTTCGGTAGAAGACGAAGCTAATTATTTTGTGGCAAAAGATACTATAGAAGGGACTAGACTTCAGGCTGTGGAAAATATCAACAAATATCAAGCCAAAACAATAAAATAGCGTGATAGAAAAGTTCGGTTGAAAAACATTAAGCTAGGACATCTGGTGCTTCGGAGAGTAGCCAACCCTGACACAGTAGGCAAGCTTCAGCTGAAGTGGGAAGGACCCTTTCTGGTAGTATCTTCGTCAAGACCCGGTTCTTACAGATTAAAGGATATGGACGGCAACGACATTTCTAGATCTTGGAATGCGGATGAGCTTCGACGATACTATGTGTGACTTAATGTAAACTTTTTTATTTTTTCCTATAGCACCCTTTTCCTTTCTAAAGGAGGAGAAAGGTTTTTAATGGGGCCATAGCATGTAATTTTCCTTCTCTTATTCAACTCTACGAGAGTAAGATCCCCCAAACCATGTAAAATGTAAAATCTGAGCATGCACCATCTAGTGTAGAGAAAAGAAAAGAAACAGGGAGAAGCTCGAAAGTCATCCCTAAGGGGATGTAGAGCATGACGAAGCTACAAAAAAGTCGTTCCCAAGGGAGCGCAACGTAAGTTTTCTGCTCAAAAGTCGTTCCTAAGGGAATGCAGAGCCAAATACCGCCGGAATATAAGGCGAAGCACGAAAAGTCAACGCGAAAAATACCGCTGAAATATAAGGCGAAGCGCGGAAAGTCAACGTGAAAAATACCGTCGAAATAGAAGGCGAAGAAGTTCAAAAGACGTTCCTAAGGGGATGCAGAACTTACACCGAAAAATAAGCGGTGAAGCCGAAAAATAAGCGGCAAAGAGATTCCAGTCATTCCTAAGGGGATGAAGGTTATGGATGTGGCTTCGTATGTGTGTGTTTTTGTTATAAATAAATGCGACACAAATAGGATCAATCACAGAGAAGACACGGATTTAACGTGGAAAAACCCCTCCAAAGTGAAGGGGAAAAAACCACGGGCGCCGGCAGGCAACTTCTCACTATTTTCGGGTGGTTACAGATCGCAGGAGATTTACAATTGAGATGGATATCTCCCGGCGACGGGCCTCCGCTTCGCTCGCCAACTTGGCCGCCTTCTTCAGAATTTGGATCACAAACTTAACAAACTACACCTTGAGACAAATTCCTTGTAGCATCATAATAGCAACCTCCACCTTAAACAAATGCATCATTATCTTGCCGGCGCCAACAGCCACTAAGGGCTAATTTATAATACCAACTAAGTTTGAGCATAGCTCAAACTTAGCAACAGAAACATGCTTTGTCATCATATCAGCTGGATTATTATCAGTATTGATCTTGCATACCTTCACCAACCCTTTTTCAATGATATCACGGATGAAGTGATAACGGATATCAATATGTTTGGATTTCTCAGTAATCATATGATCTTTGGTGAGATGAATGGCACTCTGGCTATCACAATAGATGGTAATGCAAGACTTAATTCCACATAGCTCTGAATATATACCTTTCAACCATAAGGCTTCCTTAGTAACTTCTGCAATTGCCATATACTCAGCTTCTATGGTAGACAAAGCAACAGTATCCTGTAAACGAGCTTTCCAACTCACAGCACAATCTCCAATAGTAAAGACATAACCTGAAAGAGATCTCCTCCTGTCTAAATCACCACCATAATCTGAATCAACATAGCCAATCAGACCATCTCCAGATTTACCAAAACATAAACAAGCACTAGAAGAACCACGTAGATATCTGAAAATCCACTGAACAACTTTCCAATGCTCTTTACCAGGATTAGACATGTATCTAGCAACAACGCTCATAGCATGAGACAAATCAGGACGAGAACAAACCATAGCATACATGAGTGACCCAACAGCACTAGAGTATGGAACTTTTGACATATATTCAAGCTCAGCATCAGTTTCAGCACACTGTTTAGCAGACAGTTTAAAATGAGGAGCCAACGGAGTACTCACAGGTTTAGTATTTTGCATGTTGAAATGACGAAGGACCTTCTCAATATAATTCTTCTGGCTCAAGTACAACAGTCCAGACTTCCTATCCCTGACTATCTCTATGCCAAGGATTTTCTTTGCAGCACCCAGATCCTTCATATCAAATTCGCTACTAAGTTGTGCCTTTAAAGCAGTGATTTCCTTCATGCTCTTGGCAGCAATCAACATATCATCAACATATAGCAGCAAATATGTAGGTGATCCATTAACAAATTTTAGATAAACACAACTATCATATTGAGACCTCTGAAAGCCCTTAGAAAGCATAAATGAATCAAACCTCTTATACCATTGTCTGGGAGATTGTTTCAGACCATATAAGGACTTCTTCAACCTACACACATAGTCTTCTTTTCCAGGAACAATGAACCCCTCTGGCTGGTCCATATAAATGTCCTCCTCCAAATCACCATGTAAGAAAGCAGTTTTCACATCTAACTGTTCAAGCTCATAGTCATGTACAGCAACAAGACTAAGAAAGGTACGAATTGAACTATGCTTGACAACAGGAGAATAGACATCAGAGTAATCAATTCCTGGAATCTGACTAAAACCTTTTGCAACTAGCCTTGCTTTAAAGCGCGGAGGCTCTTTTGGAGTCATACCTTCTTTTCTTTTGAAGATCCATTTGCACTTAATTGCCTTTTTACCAGAAGGCAGCCGAGCTAGTTCCCAAGTGCCATTCTTATCAAGAGACTCCATTTCTTCATGCATAGCACCCATCCACTTTTCACTATCAGTACACAATATAGCTTCTGAATAATTCAATGGTTCCTGAACATTATCAACTTCTTCAGCAACAGCCAAAGCAAAAGCAGCATTGCACTCTTGAATCAGTCTTTGGGGCCGAACTATCTGCCTCCTAGTTCGGCCTTCAGCAAGAGACTGGGGATGAGACTCCACAACAGGTGATGAAATTTCAGAAACAGAATTTTCAGCAGGTTCAGCAGATGGTGGAGCATGATCATCAACATCCCCCCGTGCTCCACCTGCACACTGATAGACTCAGAATTCTGGTTAGTAGCACTGGTAGATACAACCGAAGGAAACATAGCAGATTCATTGAACACAACGTTTCTACTAAAAAATGCCTTCTGTGTATCAGGATTCCACAATTTATATGCTTTAACACCAGATCCATAACCCAAGAAAACACACTTAATTGCTCTAGGCTCAAGTTTACCATTATCAACATGTGCATATGCAGTACAACCAAACACTCTCAACTAAGAATAATCATAGGGGGAACCAGACCAAACCTCAATTGGAGTTTTCTTATCGATAGCAGTGGATGGTGAACAATTGATCAAATGACAAGCAGTGGAAGCGGCCTCAGCCCAAAACTTTCGGCTCAAACCTGAGTTGGACAGCATACACCGAGCCTTGGAGATTATTGTTCTATTCATACGCTCTGCCACACCGTTCTGCTGAGGCGTATATGGTATAGTGTGGTGCCTCACAATGCCATCCTTCCTGCAGAAAGAGTTAAAATCACCAGAACAAAACTCCATACCATTGTCAGTTCTCAGAACCTTCAGCTTCCTCTCAGTCTGCTTCTCAACCATAGTCTTCCAAACCTTGAAAGACTCAAAGGCATCTGATTTTTGCTTAAGAAAATAAGGCCAAACTCTGCGTGAATTATCATCAATGATAGTCAACATGTAACGAGCACCACCATGTGAAGGTATACGTGACGGCCCCCATAAATCAGCATGAACTTAATCAAGAATATTTTCGGTATTATGAACAGCAGAACTGAATTTTACCCTTTTATGCTTACCGAAAACACAGTGCTCACAGAAATCAAGAGTATCAGCATGGCAACCATCAAGAAGGCCTCTCTTGCTCAATTCTGCCAAACCAGGTGCACTCATATGGCCAAGGCGCATATGCCAAATTTTAGTAGTCTCAGAATCAGATGCAACAACAGCATTAGCAGAGCCAGAACTACCTCGAAGCACATATAAGTTTTCAGCTTTCAAATCACCTTTAATAACCACAAGAGAGCCTTTTGTTACCTTTATGACACCTTCACCGGCGGTATACTTGTAGCCCTTTGTGTCCAGAGTACTCAGAGAGATGAGGTTCCTGGACATGGATGGAACATGCCGTACTTCAGTCAATGTGCGTACAATCCCATCGAACATCTTGATCTGCATGGTGCCCATGCCAACAACAGTGCAAGGGGAATTATCACCCATCCGAAGAGTACCTCCATTCTGCACAGCTTCATAGGTACTAAACAGAGATTTTTTTAGTGCAAACATGATACGAGCAAGCAGAATCGAGGATCCATTGGGCATCATCAGCAGCACAACCAGCAAAGGCAATAAGAACATCACCATTATCAGAATTATTTTCGGATGCAACAGAGACAGTACCTCCAGTCTTACCCTTCTCCTTGTTCCTCTTCTCCTTGTTCTGCAGTTTGTAACAGTTCTCAATTACATGGTTCGTCTTCTTGCAGTATTTGCAAAATAATTCATCGGATGGCCCCCTTGACTTGGAGCGACTGAGAGCACCTAGAGGGGGGGTGAATAGGTGATCCTGTAAAACTTTAAACTTAAGCCACAGAACTTGGTTAAGTGTTAGCACAAATAATGCCAAGTGGCTAGAGAGGAGTCTCAACAAAACACAGAAACCACAGAAGATCAATCACAGAGAAGACACAGTGGTTTATCCCGTGGTTCGGCCAAGACCAACGCTTGCCTACTCCACGTTGTGGCGTCCCAACGGACGAGGGTTGCAATCAACCCCTCTCAAGCGGTCCAAAGACCCACTTGAATACCACGGTGTTTTGTTTTCTTTTCTTTATCCCGTTTGCAAGGAATCTCCACAAATTGGAGTCTCTTGCCCTTACAAGTATATGATCACAAAGAAGCACAGAGTAAGGGAGGGAAGCAACACACACAAATCCACAGCGAAATGCGCACACACACGGCCAAGAATCGAGCTCGAATGACTATCTCAAAGTTCTCACTAGAACGGAGCTCGAATCACTTAGAATCACAAACGAATGCGCAAAGAATGAGTGTGGATGATCAAGAATGCTCTAAGGTTGCTTGGGTGTCTCCTCCATGCGCCTAGGGGTCCCTTTTATAGCCCCAAGGCAGCTAGGAGCCGTTGAGAGCAAATCTGGAAGGCTATCCTTGCCTTCTGCCGTCGGGTGCACCAGACAGTCCGGTGTACACCGGACACTGTCCGGTGCCCGATTTCTTTCCTTAAACAGTGCTGCCGACCGTTGCCGACCATTGCAGATCTGGGAGCCGTTGGCACACCGGACATGTCCGGTGCACACCGGACAGTCCGGTGCCGTCTTCTAGCCGTTGGCTCGGCCACGTGTCCCGCGCAGATTGCGCGGCCGACCGTTGGCTCACCGGACAGTCCGGTGCACACCGGACAGTCCGGTGAATTTTAGCCGTACGCCGTCGGCGAATTCCCGAGAGCGGCTACTTCACGCCGAGTCAGCCTGGCGCACCGGACACTGTCCGGTGCACACCGGACACTGTCCGGTGCACACCGGACAGTCCGGTGTGCCAGACCGAGCTGAGTCTTGGCTGTACACAGCCAAGTCTTTTGCACCTTTCTTCTTTTCTTCTTCTTTCTGTTTCTAACACTTAGACAAGTATATTAGTATACAAAACCAATGTACTAAGGCTTAGAAACATACCTTTACTTCATGATTTGCACTTTGTTCATCCATGGACATAAATTCACATTTAAGCACTTTGTGTTGGCACTCAATCACCAAAATACTTAGAAATGGCCCAAGGGCACATTTCCCTTTCAATCTCCCCCTTTTTGGTGATTTATGCCAACACAACATAAAGCAACTAGAACAAGTGCAAACTCACTTCAAATAAAACTCAAATTTATTTTGATTCAATTTTGGCATATATGGATCATCCTTTGCCACCACTTGGTTTGTTTTTGCAAATCAAACTCAAATCTCTATCTCTAAGTCAAACACACATGTTGAAGCATAAAGAGAGTCATTCCAAAAGAGATTGATCAAAGATTTCAAAAACTCCCCCTTTTTCCCATAATCACTACTTCTCCCCGCAAGAAGCCAACTTTTGATAAGAGAGACAACAAAAGAGTTTTGACAAACCAAAAACTCTATTCTACTATTTTCAAAATCTCTCAAGTGGTAGCTGATCCATTTATCGCTTTGACCTTTATTTTCTCCCCCTTTGGCATCAAGCACCAAAACGGGATTAATCTTGGCCTTTTAACCCCATTGCCTCACAAAAATCTTCAATGAAGAGCAAATTGCAATAAGAGTTCATTAGATGAACTTGGAATAGGTTACCCTCTCATCGGAGTGCAGTGGAAGTCTTTCATGGTCCAAGTCCACCTTTTCCCTTTCAATTCTCCTTTGAGACTAAAACAAGCAAACTCAAGCACATGGTTAGTCTCAAAGGGTCAAGTTGTAACACATCTCCCCCTAAAACTGTGCATCACTTTGCAACGGACTTGTGAGGTCCAGGGAGTGTTTGTACAACTTGAGCACCACAATAAACAACAAAATGCAGAATGAACATGATCAAAGGCATAAACACATGTATGCTACATTTCAATCCAAGTTCCGCGAATCTAAGATATTGAGCTCACTACGCAACCTGCAAAAGGTCTTCTCATCTAAAGGCTTGGTAAAGATATCGGCTAGCTGGTTCTCGGTGCTAACATGAAACACTTCGATATCTCCCTTTTGCTGGTGGTCTCTCAAAAAGTGATGCCGGATGTCAATGTGCTTTGTGCGGCTGTGTTCAATAGGATTTTCCGCTATTCGGATAGCACTCTCATTGTCACATAGGAGTGGGACTTTGCTCAGATTGTAGCCAAAGTCCCTGAGGGTTTGCCTCATCCAAAGTAGTTGCGCGCAACACTGTCCTGCGGCAACATACTCGGCCTCAGCGGTGGATAGGGCAACGGAGGTTTGTTTCTTAGAGTTCCATGACACCAGGGACCTTCCTAAGAATTGGCACGTCCCCGATGTACTCTTCCTATCGACCTTACATCTAGCATAGTCGGAATCTGAGTACCCAATCAAGTCAAAGTTAGACCCCTTTGGATACCAGATCCCGAAGCAAGGCGTAGCGACTAAATATCGAAGAATTCGCTTCACCGCCACTAAGTGACACTCCTTCGGATCGGATTGAAATCTAGCACACATGCATACGCTAAGCATAATATTCGGTCTACTAGCACACAAATAAAGCAAAGAACCTATCATGGACCGGTATGCTTTTTGATCAACGGACTTACCTCCTTTGTTGAGGTCGGTGTGTCCGTCGGTTCCCATCGGCGTCTTTGCGGGCTTTGCGTCCTTCATCCCAAACCTCTTTAGCAAATCTTGCGTGTACTTCGTTTGGGAGATGAAGGTGCCGTCCTTGAGTTGCTTCACTTGAAATCCAAGGAAGTAGGTCAACTCGCCCATCATCGACATCTCGAATTTCTGCGTCATCACCCTGCTAAACTCTTCACAAGACTTTTGGTTAGTAGAACCAAATATTATGTCGTCGACATAAATTTGGCACACAAAAAGATCACCATCGCAAGTCTTAGTAAAAAGAGTTGGATCGGCTTTCCCAACCTTGAAAGCATTAGCAATTAAGAAGTCTCTAAGGCATTCATACCATGCTCTTGGGGCTTGCTTAAGTCCATAGAGCGCCTTAGAGAGCTTACACACATGGTCGGGGTACCGTTCATCCTCGAAGCCAGGGGGTTGCTCCACGTACACCTCCTCTTTGATTGGCCCATTGAGGAAAGCGCTCTTCACATCCATTTGGTACAACCTGAAAGAATGGTGAGCGGCATATGCTAGCAAGATACGAATTGATTCTAGCCTAGCCACAGGAGCAAACGTCTCCTCAAAGTCCAAACCTGCGACTTGGGCATAACCTTTTGCCACAAGTCGAGCCTTGTTCCTCGTCACCACCCCGTGCTCGTCCTGTTTGTTGCGGAACACCCACTTGGTTCCCACAACATTTTGCTTGGGACGAGGCACCAGTGTCCAAACTTCATTGCGCTTGAAGTTGTTGAGTTCCTCCTGCATGGCCAATACCCAATCCGGATCTAGCAAGGCCTCCTCTACCCTGAAAGGCTCAATAGAAGAGACAAAGGAGTAATGCTCACAAAAATTAACTAATCGAGATCGAGTAGTTACTCCCTTGCTAATGTCACCCAAAATTTGGTCGACGGGATGATCCCTTTGAATCACCGCTCGAACTTGGGTTGGAGGTGCCGGTTGCGCTTCTTCCATCACGTGATCATCTTGTGCTCCCCCTTGATCACACGCCTCCTTTTGATGAATCTGTTCATCGTCTTGAGTTGGGGGATGCACCGTTGTTGAGGAAGAAGATTGATCTCGTTCATCTTGTTCCTGTGGCCGCACTTCTCCGATCGCCATGGTTCGTATAGCGGCCGTCAGAACATCTTCTTCATCTACATCATCACAATCAACAACTTGCTCTCTTGGAGAGCCATTAGTCTCATCAAATACAACGTCGCTAGAGACTTCAACCAAACCCGATGATTTGTTGAAGACCCTATACGCCTTTGTATTTGAATCATAACCTAATAAAAACCCTTCTACAGCTTTGGGAGCAAATTTAGAATTTCTACCCTTTTTCACTAGAATGTAGCACCTGCTCCCAAATACACGAAAGTAAGATACATTGGGTTTGTTACCGGTTAGTAGCTCATACGACGTCTTCTTGAGGAGGCGGTGAAGATAGACCCTGTTGATGGCGTGGCAAGCCGTGTTCACGGCTTCCGACCAAAAGCACTCAGGGGTCTTGAATTCTCCAAGCATAGTCCTCGCCATATCTATGAGCGTCCTGTTCTTCCTCTCTACCACACCATTTTGCTGAGGTGTGTAGGGAGTGGAGAACTCGTGCTTGATCCCTTCCTCCTCAAGAAACTCCTCCACTTGAAGGTTCTTGAATTCGGACCCGTTGTCGCTCCTTATCTTCTTCACCTTGAGCTCAAACTCATTTTGAGCTCTCCTGAGGAAGCGCTTGAGGGTCCCTTGGGTTTCAGATTTATCCTGCAAAAAGAACACCCAAGTGAAGCGGGAAAAGTCATCAACAATAACTAAACCATACTTACTTCCTCCTATGCTTAGATAGGCGACGGGTCCGAAGAGGTCCATATGTAGCAGCTCCAGAGGTCTTGATGTGGTCATCACATTCTTGCTGTGATGTGCTCCTCCCACCTGTTTACCTGCCTGACAAGCTGCACAAGGTCTATCTTTTTCGAATTGTACGTTAGTCAATCCTATCACGTGTTCTCCCTTTAGAAGCTTGTGGAGGTTCTTCATCCCCACATGTGCTAAGCAGCGATGCCACAGCCAGCCCATGCAAGTCTTAGCCATTAAGCATGCATCTAGACCGGCCTCTTCTTTTGCAAAATCAACTAAGTAAAGCTTGCCATCTAGTACACCCTTAAAAGCTAGTGAACCATCACATCTTCTAAAGACAGACACATCTACATTTGTAAAAAGACAATTATATCCCATATTGCATAATTGACTAACAGATAGCAAATTATATCCAAGAGACTCTACTAAAAACACATTAGATATAGAGTGCTCATTTGATATTGCAATTTTACCTAACCCTTTTACCTTGCCTTGATTCCCATCACCGAATATTATTGAATCTTGGGAATCTTTGTTTTTGACGTAGGAGGTGAACATCTTCTTCTCCCCCGTCATATGGTTTGTGCATCCGCTGTCGATGATCCAGCTTGAACCCCCGGATGCATAAACCTGCAAGGCAAATTTAGGCTTGGGTCTTAGGTACCCAACTCATGTTGGGTCCTACAAGGTTAGCACATATATCCTTAGGAACCCAAATGCAAGTTTTATCTCCCTTGCATCTTGCCCCTAACTTCCTAGCAATTACCTTCTTACCCTTTCTACAAATAGCAAAGGGAGCATTGCAAGCATAATAAATGGTAGAAGGTTTGTTCACAACTTTTCTAGGAACATGAGCAAAATTTCTCCTAGGCATATGCACAACATTTCTCCTACACTTATCTCTATCATGCTTATAGGAAGAACTAGAAGCAAACATGGCATGAGAATCATAAACATGTGAATCAAAATCATTATAAGCATTTCTAGCATGTCTCCTACCATTATACATAAAAGCATGGTTCTTTTTAGCGCTACTAGCCATAGGGGCCTTCCCTTTCTCCTTGGCGGGAATGGGAGCCTTATGGCTTGTTAAGTTCTTGGCCTCTCTCTTGAAGCCAAGACCATCCTTAATTGAGGGGTGTCTACCAATCGTGTAGGCATCCCTTGCAAATTTTATTTTATCAACTTCACTCTTGCTAGTCTTAAGTTGGGCATTAAGACTAGCCACTTCATCATTTAGTTTTGAAATTGAAACTAAGTGTTCACTACAAGCATTAACATCAAAATCCTTACACCTAGTGCAAATTGTAACATTTTCAACACAAGAGTTACTTGCTACTTCTAGTTTAGCAGTTAAAACATTAATTTCACCTTTTAAAGAAGAAATGGTTTCATTACAAGTAGAAAGTTCACAAGAAAGCATTCCATTTCTTTTAACTTCTAGAGCAAGTGAATTTTGTGCACTAACAAATTTATCATGCTCTTCATATAAAAGGTCTTCTTGTTTCTCTAAGATTCTATCCTTTTCATTTAAGGCATCAATCAACTCATTAATCTTAGCTATCTTAGTTCTATCCAATCCCTTGAATAAACTAGAGTAATCAATTTCATCCTCACTAGATTCATCATCACTAGAAGAATCATAAGTATTAGCATTACGAGTGATTACCTTCTTTTCCCTTGCCATGAGGCAAGTGTGATGCTCGTTGGGGAACAGAGCCGATTTGTTGAAGGCAGTGGCGGCGAGTCCTTCGTCGTCGGAGTCGGACGAAGAGCAATCCGAATCCCACTCCTTTCCAAGGTGTGCTTCGCCTTTGGCCTTCTTGTAAACCTTCTTGTTCTCTCTCTTCCCATTTTTCCCTTGCTCCTGGTCACTATCATTTTCGGGACAGTTAGCAATAAAATGACCAACCTTACCACATTTGAAGCATGAGCGCTTCCCCTTTGTCTTGGTCTTGCTTGGCTGCCCCTTGCGACCATTTAGCGTCGTCTTGAATCTCTTGATGATGAGAGCCATCTCTTCATCATTGAGCCCGGCCGCCTCAACTTGCGCCACCTTGCTAGGTAGCGACTCCTTGCTCCTCGTTGCCTTTAGAGCAATGGGTTGAGGCTCGTGGAGTGGACCGTTCAACGCGTCGTCGACGTATCTTGCCTCCTTGATCATCATCCGCCCGCTTACAAATTTTCCAAGTACCTCCTCGGGCGTCATCATCGTGTACCTGGGATTCTCACGAATATTGTTCACGAGATGAGGATCAAGAACGGTAAAAGACCTTAGCATTAGGCGGACGACATCGTGGTCCGTCCATCGCGTGCTTCCGTAGCTCCTTATTTTGTTGATAAGGGTCTTGAGCCGGTTGTACGTTTGGGTTGGCTCCTCTCCCCTTATCATGGCGAATCGTCCAAGCTCGCCCTCCACCAACTCCATTTTGGTGAGCATGGTGATGTCATTCCCCTCGTGAGAAATCTTGAGGGTGTCCCATATTTGCTTGGCATTGTCCAAGCCGCTCACCTTGTTGTACTATTCCCTGCACAAGGATGCTAAGAGAACAGTAGTAGCTTGTGCATTTCTATGGATCTGTTCATTTATAAGCAAAGGGCTATCCGAGCTATCAAATTTCATTCCATTCTCTACAATCTCCCATATGCTTGGATGGAGAGAGAATAAGTGACTACACATTTTGTGACTCCAAAATCCGTAGTCCTCCCCATCGAAGTGTGGAGGTTTGCCAAGAGGAATGGAAAGCAAATGCGAATTCGAACTATGTGGAATACGAGAATAATCAAATGAAAAGTTCGAATTGACCGTCTTCCTGTAGTTGTTGTCGTCGTCCTTTTGGGAAGAAGTAGATTCATCACTATCGTCGTAGTAGATGATCTCCTTGATGCGCCTCGTCTTCTTCTTCTTCCCTTCCTTCTGTCTATGGCCCGAGCCGGAGTCGGTAGGCTTGTCGTCCTTCGGCTCGTTGACGAAGGATTCCTTCTCTTTGTCGTTGATCACAATTCCCTTCCCCTTAGGATCCATCTCTTCGGGCGGTTAGTCCCTTTTGTGAAGAGAACGGCTCTGATACCAATTGAGAGCACCTAGAGGGGGGGTGAATAGGTGATCCTGTAAAACTTTAAACTTAAGCCACAGAACTTGGTTAAGTGTTAGCACAAATAATGCCAAGTGGCTAGAGAGGAGTCTCAACAAAACACAGAAACCACAGAAGATCAATCACAGAGAAGACACAGTGGTTTATCCCGTGGTTCGGCCAAGACCAACGCTTGCCTACTCCACGTTGTGGCGTCCCAACGGACGAGGGTTGCAATCAACCCCTCTCAAGCGGTCCAAAGACCCACTTGAATACCACGGTGTTTTGTTTTCTTTTCTTTATCCCGTTTGCAAGGAATCTCCACAAATTGGAGTCTCTTGCCCTTACAAGTATATGATCACAAAGAAGCACAGAGTAAGGGAGGGAAGCAACACACACAAATCCACAGCGAAATGCGCACACACACGGCCAAGAATCGAGCTCGAATGACTATCTCAAAGTTCTCACTAGAACGGAGCTCGAATCACTTAGAATCACAAACGAATGCGCAAAGAATGAGTGTGGATGATCAAGAATGCTCTAAGGTTGCTTGGGTGTCTCCTCCATGCGCCTAGGGGTCCCTTTTATAGCCCCAAGGCAGCTAGGAGCCGTTGAGAGCAAATCTGGAAGGCTATCCTTGCCTTCTGCCGTCGGGTGCACCGGACAGTCCGGTGTACACCGGGCACTGTCCGGTGCCCGATTTCTTTCCTTAAACAGTGCTACCGACCGTTGCCGACCGTTGTAGATCTGGGAGCCGTTGGCACACCGGACATGTCCGGTGCACACCGGACAGTCCGGTGCCGTCTTCTAGCCGTTGGCTCGGCCACGTGTCCCGCGTAGATTGCGCGGCCGACCGTTGGCCCGGCCGACCGTTGGCTCACCGGACAGTCCGGTGCACACCGGACAGTCCGGTGAATTTTAGCCGTACGCCGTCGGCGAATTCCCAAGAGCGGCTACTTCACGCCGAATCAGCCTGGCGCACCGGACACTGTCCGGTGCACACCGGACAGTCCGGTGTGCCAGACCGAGCTGAGTCTTGGCTGTACACAGCCAAGTCTTTTGCACCTTTCTTCTTTTCTTCTTCTTTCTGTTTCTAACACTTAGACAAGTATATTAGTATACAAAACCAATGTACTAAGGCCTAGAAACATACCTTTACTTCATGATTTGCACTTTGTTCATCCATGGACATAAATTCACATTTAAGCACTTTGTGTTGGCACTCAATCACCAAAATACTTAGAAATGGCCCAAGGGCACATTTCCCTTTCAGCGACCCCTCTGGTTCTTCCCCTTTCCTTTGCCACCTGAGTTGGACTTTTTCTGATCAGTGTGGCCACAGACATACAAAGCTTCTCCACTCGAGCCAGCAGCATCTTCCGAGTTAACCATCTGTCTCATCTTTTCTTTCGCAGTCAAAGCTTCATACACTTCAGCCACGGTTAGAGTATCACGACTGTATAGGATGGTATCTCGAAAATTGCTAAACGATGCAGGGAGGGAACACAGGAGAAGAAGAGCTAGGTCTTCATCATCAAACTTTACCTCCATAGACGTCAGATCGGCCACGATCTCCTTAAACACCGATATGTGCGTCAGAACGGATCCTCCTTCCTGCAACTTGTGGGAGAACAACTTCATTTTGACATGCATCTTGCTAGTCAGATCCTTTGACATACAGATCGACTCTAGCTTCAACCAGAGAGCAGCGGCAGTTTTCTCCGCCAGAACCTCCTGCAGAATATTGTTAGACAGATGAAGGTGAATATGTGCGAGCGCCTTACGATCCTTGCGCCTCTCCTCATCAGTCCACGTCCTGGCATCCTTGTTGCCAAATCCATCTAGGGCATCATCCAGGTCGCGATCAGATTGCGAGAGAATTGTTCGCATCTTCACCTGCCACAGCGAGAAACGCGTGTCGAGATCCAGCAGCGGAAGATCGTACTTCATTGTCGTCGACATCCGTGCACCGGCAGGAAACCCTAGCACACCGATCACCAAACAACCAAAGCTCTGATGCCACTTGTTATAAATGAATGCGACACAAATAGGATCAATCACAGAGAAGACACAGATTTAACGTGGAAAAACCCCTCCAAAGTGAAGGGGAAAAAACCACGGGCGCCGGCAGGCAACTTCTCACTATTTTCGGGTGGTTACAGATCGCAGGAGATTTACAATTGAGATGGATATCTCCTGCGGCTTACAAAGATATTTATAGAGGTGAAACCCTAAAACGATCCGCACCCCCCAGGCGTCCCTGGGCCGCGGGAAGGCCAGTTGGCCTCGCTGCGCTCCGGCCCAAGCCTCCCGGCGACGGGCCTCCGCTTCGCTCGCCAACTTGGTCGCCTTCTTCAGAATTTGGATCACAAACTTAACAGTTTGGGCATTCATTTGCACGATACATTACATCATACATTGCATTCATAAACATTCATTTAGACATACATAGGATCATCATCATATCATACAGATACAGAGTTGCTTTGGCTCTAAGGATACGGCTTCGGCGAAAGGAAAGGAAGCAGATTTATGCTTCGTTGTGTACGAAAAGAAGGGAAGGTGTTTTTCGCCTTCGGCTCAAAAAATATAAGTTTCATCCACATCAAAGCAGCTCATACATGGACGGAAAGGTAAAAATATATTACAAGGTATGAACAAATTTACAGAATAGTACCCGATTCTTAAATTACAATATTCTTTTACAAGGATAATGCAAGAGTTTTTCTAGAGTTTTTTTTCACAGCAAGGTTTTCGGCTTCATCATCATTCGCCAAGCTTCGGCTCATTGCTCCTCGGCTTCGTCATCCTATACGTATCAAAGCGGTATAAGGAAAGTGCAAATTTGAAGAAGGTAAAACAGCAGGCACAAGTTTATTACCGGCTTGAGGTGGCTTCGAGCTTCGTCACCAGCCAAGTTTTGCCCGCCCTTTGCCCAGATTTGAGTAACGAATCTATTTCCGATGCTTCGGGCCAGGCCGGGTATGTCATCCAAGTTTGCTAGTGACAGGCTAAAGTTTGGTCTGTTTTCAATGTTTCCATGTGTACAGCCAGCCTTCATGAAAGCAACAGCTGTGCCTCGAGAAGCTAGCAGAGCACAAAAGTCACCATGTCCAGCTATAACTTCGTCGAGAGCATCAACTTCACCTTCAATATGATCAAATGTGCCCGGCAGGTCTTCAATCGAAGGTTTAAACTTTTCGGAACTGGCTCCAACTGAGTCAAAGACCTGCTTCAGCCGTTGAATGCACCGGGTGCCGAAGCCTAAGCATTTTTCTTGAAGATCTTTGAGTGATTTCTGCAGATTTGAACTTTTTCAACTTCAGCTTCGAGTTTTGTTTCGAAATATTTCTTCTCTTGCTCAAAGCTTTTTGACTTCATGGAAAGTTCACTGTTTAATCTAGTGATCTCGGCTTGAGCTTCTGCCAGTGAACCCTCCATCGTTTGAAGCATGAAGTCTTTCTTTTCTAGGGCAGCTTTCGTGATCTTTAATCTTGTTCTCTAAGCCCTCAATTATAACTTCGTTTTTCTTGTCCTCGAGGTCTTGTTGCATCCTCAAGGCTTTGCTTAGTAGTAGGCTCTGACAAAATAACCTTCATCAGAAAACATCATATCAAAACAATAAAAAAGTTAAGGGAAGAATTTTACCTTAAAGTTAGAATAAAACAAGCTACCGGCGATATGCTGCTGTCGGTATCTGCTGAGATCGGCTTCAAGCTTCGGGAAGCCAACACTTTTCGATGAAGTGCTGATAACCTTCGCCCTAGTTCGGTCTCGAAGGCAACCTAAGCTCTCTTCGTCTATACCACCGAAGAGCAGTGCCCCTGGCTGGTACCCGCAAGATATAGCATAGTCCCTCAGCTCTTCTTTTCAGCCTTAGACAACTCTTGCCCAATTATGTTTTGAAAGTTGAAATTTCTTTCTTCTAGAGCATCTTTGGCAAGCTCCTTCTCTTTTTCAGGCGCTGTAGCCGGGGTTTCCTCAGCAGCTGCAGCAGTTTCTTCCTCAGCCATATTCAAAATCATTTCATCAAAGTCAGTAAGTGTGTTTTCCAAATTTGTGGTTTCGGCTGTTGCAGCTTCGGAAGTAGAAGCTTCGGCAGGAGCAGCTTCGGCTGCTAGTGTTTTTCGTGCCGAGGCCGGCGGCGGTGTTTCTTCAATGGCTTCGATCATAGTGACAATCCTCCGCTTTTTTGGCCCAGCGGACTTCTTCACTGTCGAGGACTCCCCCTTCTTCTGTAAAAGCTTCGTCAGATGTGGCCCCAGTGGACTTAGTGTGATAGGCAGGGATTCAGTCATTACCTTTAAAATTTCTGCCACGTCGGCAGCTAAAGGTGTTGAGGGACTCTCCTCTTCTATTTTAGTTATTTTTGGCTTGGGAACGGTAGCTTTCCTCTTCTTCGGAGCGAATACCTTCGACTCAGGGCTCGATTTTTTCCTCTTTAAGATTTCTTCATCTTATTTTACCATTCTGGCAGCTTGTCTGCTTAGAACGCTAACAATCCTTTTTCTTTTTTGCCCTTCGGCACCCTTGTCCAATCGCTCATAATCAAGATATTCAAAGTTCAGGACATCCATCACCCGATTCAACCTTCGCTTTGGTCGCGTGCCGAAGGCTGCAGTCATCAACCGATCTTCTTTCCTAGTGTAATTCCCCAAAATTTTGTTGCACATAGTTTCTATCATTTCTATCCATTCTTGACATGGCCCTTTGAACTGTTTCTCAAATTTGAATTTATAAGGAAGTCGCACAAGTTCTTTTTTCTCTTTCATCCCTTTTAGCTTCGGCATGTTCCATTCACTCAGCGTCAGGAACACCTTATAGGGTAGATACTCTTGCGCTAGATCTCTTATGCCAATTTGCTCGGCTACCACTCGAAATTCTGTCACAGCTTGTTGGCATGGTGATCCCACCTCCATATGACACAGCGGACGAGTTAGCCCGAAGTTTAAGCTTAAAGGGCTCAGTACTAGTGTCTTGAGCTTCTCCCTCTTCTTCTCATTAGCCTTCACGTAAAACCACTCGTTCTTCCAACCAGTCGGCCACTTGGTGCGATAGCTAACTACCGGAGACTTTGTATCTTTACGGTAGGCAAAATTGTAACAACCAAAATTTTCATGAAGACCGTCTTCCCTGGCTTTCGTCTGATAATGAAGCTCGTGCACTCGGCAGAAGGCTTCGGCATTCGGGTCTGTTCCCTGGCTTCGGAGAGCCCAAATGAAGACACTGAGCCTAACAATATCATTAGGAGTTAGCTGATGAAGATAGATCTCGTAGTTTTTCAAAACATCCCCTATCATCTCATTCAGAGGAAGTCGTAGTCGTGCTCTGAAAAAACACTTGAAAACTACTACTTCATCATCCTTCGACACTGGGGTGGTTTCTTCTCTGGCAAATCAGACAAGTTTCTTTTCAGCCTCCCCAAAGTAGCTCAGCTTCATTGTTGGGGTCGTGCTTCGGTGCGCCGAAGGTCCCACACGAAGAAGCAGCTTCGGCTGAAATCGTCTCCAAGCGATGGCCGAAGGTTCCTTTTCATGGAGCTTCGGCGTTTCAAACCGACATAGAGATAGAATGACCTTTTTATACATATAGGTCTGAGTCAATGTTGTAAACTTTTGTAAGGGGCATAATTGTAATTTGTCACAGGCTGCGACCTGTGCCTATAAATAGATGAACAGTATCTCTGTACTGTTCACGCGAACCTGTCATTTTGCCTTCGCATCACACTTGTACTCTCACCTTCCTCAAGACCGAAGGTACATTTGTAATTTGAAATCATTTACATTCGTTCATGTTAGTAAAAATGGAAATGATTCTATGTTAACATTTTAATGTCTACTTTATGCCTCATGATTCATATGAATACTTCGTCCTTCATTATTATGTTTACGAAGGTACGTCCTTCGTAACCTTCGTCCGAAGTTCCTTATATCCCGAAGGGATATAATGTGATGGAGGACGAAGGACCTTAATGTTTAACATTTTCTGTGTTGCCTTGTTCTTAACTCTTAGCATTTGAGAACAAGCCCCCAACATTGGCGCCCACCTCCGGTGAACTCACTTCCACTTTTTTGAGCTGATGGCTTCGTTCAACAATCAAGCTGGAGCTGCTTCGGCTTCGAAGCTGGTGCTCCCGATAACAGGCGGTTCTTGCTCAGAGCCGGCTAACAAGAAGCAGAAGAAGGAGGCTCAGAGAAGGGTGCAGCATGTTGGAGTGCAGGGACCCTTCATCAAGTCAAAATGGTCCCATATTCCAATTACCTTCTCTCAGGAAGACCTTCAGCTTAAGGATTATCCCCACAATGATGCCATGGTTATCTCTTGCGTGATCAAAGGATTTCTGGTCCACAATGTCCTAGTTGATACAGGCAGTGCAGCTGACATTATATTTGCCAAAGCCTTCAGACAAATGCAAGAGCCCGAAGACAAGATTCATGATGCTACGCACCCTCTTTGTGGCTTCGGAGGGCGGCAGATTGTAGCACTTGGGAAGATTACCATGCCGGTAACCTTCGGATTTGTTAACAACACAAGGACTGAGCAAATTGTGTTTGATATTGTTGACATGGAGTATCCGTACAATGCTATCATCGGCCGTGGTACTCTTAATGCCTTCGAAGCAATTCTTCACCCAGCTTATCTCTGTATGAAGATACCTTCGGACCAAGGACCTATTGCTATTCATGGAAGCCAGGAAGCTGCTAGAAGGGCCGAAGGAAGCTGGACTGACTCCAAGGCAATCCATAACATAGATGGAGCTGAAGCTTGTGAACAGTACAAATTCAAGAGGGAGAAGGCAGCTTCAGCGGATCAGCCGAAGCCTATGTTATTGTGTGAAGATGTAGCAGAGCAGAAGGTGTTGTTGGGCTCGCAATTATCTGAAGACCAGGAGAAAACCTTGATAAGGTTTTTATTCAACAACAAAGATGTCTTTGCATGGTCAGCTAATGATCTCTGTGGAGTAAATCGGGATGTTATTGAACATTCGCTCAATGTTGACCCATCCTTCAGACCCCGAAAGCAGAGGCTTCGGAAAATGTCTGATGACAAGGCCGAAGGGGCTCGCAATGAAGTGAAAAGACTCCTCAGTGCAGGAGTTATCAGAGAAGTGAAATACCCAGAGTGGCTAGCTAACACTGTTATGGTGAAGAAGGCCAATGGCAAGTGGAGAATGTGTATTGATTTCACAGATCTCAACAAGGCTTGTCCGAAGGATGAATTCCCGCTGCCAAGGATAGACTCTTTAGTTGATGCAGCAGCTTCTTCAGAGCTCATGAGTCTCCTGGACTGCTACTCAGGTTATCATCAAATCTGGATGAAGAAGGAAGATGAGCCGAAGACTAGTTTCATAACCCCAAGTGGTACATATTGCTATCTTCGGATGCCTGAGGGGCTCAAGAATGCTGGAGGGAGTTTCAGCAGAATGACTGCGAAGGTTCTCCAATCTCAGATAGGCAGAAATGTGTTGACTTATGTTGATGACATCATTGTAAAAAGCACAAAGCAAGAAAATCATATTGCTGATCTGCAGGAGACCTTCGCCAGCTTCAGACAAGCTGGTCTGAAGCTGAATCCAGAAAAATGTGTCTTCGGAGTGAAGAAGGGCAAATTTCTTGGATGCTTGGTTTCAACAAAGGGAATCGAAGCTAATCCAAATAAAATCGAAGCTATACTTCGAATGGAGCCACCAACCACAAGAAAGGGGGCCCAAAGATTGACAGGAAGGCTGGCATCCCTTAACAGATTTATATCCAGATCAGCAGAAAGAAACTTACCATTCTTCGAGGTGCTGAAGTCAGCTGAAGTCTTTCAATGGGGCCCAAGTCAACAAAAAGCCTTCGAAGAGCTGAAGCAATATTTAATAGATCTCACAACATTAACTCCACCAACGCCAGGGGCTCCTCTGTTGTTGTATGTGGCAGCTTCGCACTCAGCAGTAAGTGCGGCACTTGTTCAGGAGAAGTTTGATGGACAAGTCAAGAAGCAGGTCCCAGTATATTTTGTATCTGAGGTCCTTAGCGTCTCAAAGAAAAATTATACAGAGCTGGAGAAGGTGTTGTATGCTGTTTTAATGGCATCCAGGAAGCTTCGGCATTATTTTCAGGCATACAATATCATTGTTCCTTCTTCGCAGCCGTTGAAGGATATCATGAGAAATAGAGAAGCTACTGGCCGGATTGGAAAATGGGCTGCGGAGCTCAATGAATTTTACATTTATTATGTGCATAGATCCTCAATCCAGTCTCAAGCATTGGCAGATTTCATTGCCGACTGGACGCCAGGGGCTCAGGACGAAGAAGCGAATAAAGATGCCGAAGCATGGACAGTGTTTTGTGATGGCTCTTGGGGAACCTTCGGAGCAGGTGCAGCTGCTGTTTTGGTCTCACCATCAAAAGTTAAAACTTGCTATGCAGCAAGACTTGACTTCAGCTGCACAAATAATATCGCTGAATACGAAGCTTTGCTCCTGGGTCTTCGGAAACTAAAGGCAATGGGGATCAGAAGGGCGATTCTTAAAACTGATTCCCAGGTTGTTTCGGGTCATATTGATAAAAGTTGCAAGGCTAAAGACCCGAAGCTTGAAAAATACCTAGACACGGTCCGAAGGATCGAAGCTTCCTTCGAAGGATTTTCTGTTAAGAATATCCCTCGAGGACAAAATGAGCATGCTGATTTGTTAGCCAAGTCTGCAGCGCAGGGGCTGCCGCTACCTTCGGACGTGTTCTTCGAAACAATAAAGGCACCTTCAGTGGAGCTACTTGAAAGAGTCGTCCTTAACATTTCTCCTGTCTACAGTGAAGATTGGAGAACAGAAATAATCTCTTACCTTCAGGGAAACTTTCTATCAGATGACGAAGCTTATAATAAAAGGATAGAGGCAAGAGCTCGTCCCTATGTCATGATAGAAGGAGAGTTATACAAGCATGGAGTTTGTGCCCCGCTGCTCAAGTGCTTGTCTAGGGCCGAAGGTATAGAGTTGATGAAGGAGATACATGCAGGCCTGTGTGGATCCCACATCGGATCCAGGCCGTTACTTGGAAAAGTGTTCCGCCAAGGATTTTATTGGCCGAAGGCAGCTTCGGATGCAGCGGAGTTAGTTCAAAAGTGCGAAGGTTGTCAAAAATGTGCAAGAGATCAAAAGCAACCTTCGTCATTAACACAGCTGATACAGCCCGTCTGGCCATTGCAAAGGTGGGGCCTCGACCTGCTGGGTCCATTACCACCGGCTCAAGGCAATCTGAAATATGTTATAGTGGCTGTGGAGTATTTTTCCAAGTGGATTGAGGCGAAGCCATTAGCCACAATAACTTCGGCCACTGTCCAAAAATTTTTCTGGCAGAACATTGTCTGTCGCTTCGGAGTACCGAAGGCCATCACTGTAGATAATGGAACGCAGTTTGACTCCGAAGTTTTCAGAGATTTCTGTGATCAGATTGGAACGAAGATCCATTTTGCATCAGTCAGGCATCCGGAGTCGAATGGGCTTGTTGAAAGGGCCAACGGCATCATAATGACAGGAATAATGAAGCTAATCTTTAATCAACCAAGGGGAAAGTGGCCAGATCAGTTGACCAAAGTGGTGTGGAGCCACAATACAACAATATCAAGGTCTACAGGCTTTACCCCATTCAAGTTATTATTCGGTGACGAAGCAATAACTCCAGAAGAAGCTAAAGCTGGATCAATAAGAGTGGTAGCTTCGGTAGAATCAAGTGCCGAAGATACTTGTCTTGTGGAAAAGGATGCCTTAGAAGGGATCAGGCTTCAGGCCGTGGAGAATATCAATAAATACCAGGCTGAAACAGTAAAATGGCGAGATAGAAAGGTCCGGCTAAAAAATATTGAGCCGGGACACTTGGTGCTTCGGAGAGTAGCCAACCCAGATACAGTGGGCAAGCTGCAATTGAAATGGGAAGGGCCTTTCTTAGTAGCATCTTCGTCAAGGCCTGGTTCGTACAGACTGAAGGACATGGATGGCAATGAAATTTCAAGATCTTGGAATGCGGATGAGCTTCGGCGATTTTATGTATAACTCGATGTAATTTTTTATGTTTCTTCTTTTCTTTTTTCATGGCACCCTTTTCCTTTCTAAAGGGGGAGAAAGGTTTTTAATGGGGCCATCATATGTAATTTTCCTTTTTAGTTTTATAAGAGCAAAATCCCCCAAAGAATGTAAATGTAAAAGCTGAGAGCGCACCATCGAGTGCCGAAACTGAAAAAGAGAAAAAAAAGCTCCGAAGACGTCCCCAAGGGGATGCAGAGCTCACAGCGAAAAGTCAACGCTGATTCCGCCGAAAGTAAAAGGCGAAGAAGCTCCAAAGTCGTTCCCAAGGGAATGCAGAGCTTATACCGTCTAAGTAAAAGGCGAAGAAGCTCCAAAGACGTCCCTAAGGGGATGCAGAGCTTACAGCGAAAAGTCAACGCTGATAATGCCTAAGTAAAAGGCGAAGATGCTCCAAAGTCGTTCCTAAGGGAATGCAGAGCTGATGTGTGGTTGGTTCTAAACAAGTAATGGCTGCGAATGTGGCTTCGGACATACGCTTTGGACATTCATTCGCACATTACATTACATCATGGCATTTGCATGCATAAGCATTCATTCATAAGCATTTGTGTTCCTAAGTGGTTGCTTCGACAAAAAGAAAAAGCTTCGGAGAAGTGGTTTTTAATGATTCGTTATGTAAAAGAAAAAGCTTCGGAGAAGTGGTTTTTTATGATTCGTTATGCTATGTTGTGTACAAAAAAGAGAAGCTTCGGTAAAAAGAAGAATTGGTCTCTTATGTTTTGTTGTATACAAAAGGGAAAAGCTTTGTTGCTCGGCAAAAAGAGGAATTGCTTTTATGCTTCGTTGTGTACGAAAAGAAGGGAAGGTGTTTTTTCGCCTTCGGCTCAAAATACTGATTTCGTCCACATCAAAGCGCCTCAATCGAAGGGTAAGAATATATTACAAGGTATGTACAAAGTTCCTTGAGAACAGTCTAATTGTATTTACAAGAATTGTTACAAAAATATCCTGAGTTTTTCTACAGTACACTTCTACTGATCTTCATTAAGCTTCAGCTTCGGTGACAGCTTCGGCGACATAACTTAGGCATCATCTTCACCTTCGTCATCCTACATAAATCAAGGAATCATGAGTAAAAATCAAGTGCAAAGGAAAAGGTGAGTACGAAGTATCATTTCTTACTGGTTCAAGATGACTTCGGGCTTCGTCTCCAGCCTTTTCCCGCCCGCCTTTTGTCCATATCATTTTTATAAATCTATTGGAGATGCTTCGGGCGAGGTCAGGCATATCATCCAGGATTGATGGAGATAAGGTGAAGTTGGGCCTGTTGACAATTTTTCCATGTTCGCAGCCGGCCTTCAGGAATGCAGCAGCGGTACCCCGAGAAGCCACCCAGGCACAGAAGTCGCCGTGCCCGGCTATAACTTCGTCAAGTTCTTCGATTTCAGATTCAATATGATCGAAGGCCTGTGGTAAATTTTCCGCTGAAGGGTTAAATTTCCCGCTGCTGGCTCCAACAGAGTAAAATATTTTCTTTAATCGTCCAATACAATTATTGCTAAAGTTCAAGCATTTGTTTTGAAGGCTTGTCAACATTTTCTTCAACTCTGAGCTGGTCTGGACTTCAGCTTCAAGCTTCGAATTAAGCTCTAGCTTCTCCTGATCGAATTGTTTTGATTGACTGACAAGCTTCGAATTTAACTCTGATACTTTAGCCTCAGTCTCAGCCAGCAAGCCTTCGGCGGATTGGAGCTCGAAGTCTTTCTTTTCAATGATGGCAGATTGTTCTTTTATCTTGTTTTCTAAGTTTTCAATTATAGCTTCGTGTTTTCTGTCCTCCAGGTCTTGCTGCATCTTCAGAGCCTTGCTCAGTAGCATGCTCTGCACAGAAAAATTTACGTTGGTAACATTTTCATTATTAACAGCAATAAAAACCAGAGAAAAGGTTGTTTACCTTGAAGTTGGAGTAAAATAAGCTGCCGACGATGTGTTGTCGTCGGTAGCGGCTGATGTCTGTCTCTAGCTTCGGAAAACCGATACTCTTTGATAGAGTACCGATTACCTTAGCTCCAGTCTGGTCTCGAATACAGCCCATTTTTTCATCGTCCACACCTCCAAATAGGAGGGCTCCTGGCTTGTAGCCACAAGATTTGGCATAGTCTTTAAGTTCTTCTATTTCGTCCTTCGTCAATTTTTGCCCAGCTAAACTCTGAAAAGAGTAGGCTTCGTCATCCGAAGTGTCTTCGGCTATTTCTTTTCCTTTCTCAGGCACTGTGGCCATGGTTTTTTCAGTAGTAGCACCAGCTTCTTCTGCAGCTATATCTTCCAAAATCTTGTTAATGTCCTCAATTGTAGTTTCCAAGTTTGTATCTTCGGCTGTAGCGGCTTCGGTAGCCGCGATCTCCGAAGGTGCGCCTTCGATGATTGTTGTGCCTTCAGCAGCTGCCGTTTTCTGAGTTGATGCCCTAGGCGGCGTCTTGTCGATAACTTCAGTTACAGCAATAATTCTTTGCCGCTTGGGTTTGCTTATCTTCGTCTGATCCGGCTCGTCCACCTTTTGAAAAAGCTTCGTCAGTTGGAGCCCTAATGGACTTAGCTTCGTGGGCATGGGTTCAGTCATTACCTTTAAAATTTCCTCCACGTCGCTGGCAGAAGGCGGTGTGGGGGTCCCCTCTTCTTCGGATATTTTTCGCTTCGGAGTTGATATTTTTCTTTTCTTGCGAATTTTCTTCTCCGTTGCTGGTCGTCCTTCATCCCTAGTCAGAGTTTCGGTCATTCTTTTTCTTTTGAGGCCCTCGGCACCCTTGTTTAAATGCTCATAGTCTGGGTACTCGAAGCCCAGGGCATCAAGTACTCGGTTCAGCCTTCGCTTCGGTCGGGCACCGAAGGCCGCTGTCATTAGTTGATCCTCTTTTTTGGAGTAATTCCCCAGGATTTCGTTGCACATCACCTCAACTGTGTCTAGCCATTCTTTGCAGGGTTTTTTAAAGTACTTCTTAAACTTGTAGTGGTAGGGCAGCCGGACAAGCTCCCCCTTCTTCTTCTCTCCCTCCAGCTTCGGCATTTCCCACTCTCTTAGAGTAGGGAAGACTCTGAATGCCAAAAATTCCTGAACTAGATCCCTGGTGCCAATATGTTCTGAAATAATTTCAAATTCACCCAGAGCAGCCCAAGTGGGACCTTCTAGATCGCCGATGCGGCATCGTGGCCTCGTCTCTCCGAAGATTAAATCCAGAGGGCTTTGTACCAATTTTTCTTTGTCTTCGTCAACTTTTACATAAAACCACTCAGATTTCCAGCCCGCTGGCCATTTGCTTCGGTAGCTGATGACAGGGCACTTTGTTGTCTTCCTGTAGGCAAAATTATAGCAACCGAAATTATCATGTAACCCATCTTTTCTGGCCTTGGTTTGGTAATGTAATTCGTGAACTCGGCAGAAGCTGTCAGCAAACGGTTCCACAGCTTGGCTTCGAAGGGCCCAGATATAAACATTGAGCCTAACAATGGCGTTAGGAGTCAATTGATGAAAGTAGATACCAAACTTCTTCAGTATCTCTGCAATAATATTATGAAGAGGGAATCTTAGCCCAGCTTTTAAAAAGCTCTTGAAGATAACAATCTCATCCTTCCCTGGCTTCGGGGTGGTTTCTTCTCCCCCGAAGCGGAGTAGCTTCTTCTGATCTTCATTGAAATAACCTGCTTTCACCATCTTCGAAAGATCAGCTTTTGAAACAGTTGATTTCCCAAAATCCAGGTGACTGGGCTTGCTGGGCATGGCAATGTGGTAGTCATCTTCGGGGTCAGTCCCTTCAATGTTTTCTTCTTCTCCTTCGCCAGTTGTCGGGTTTTCTTCGGCAGCAGGCCTCTCTTCCGCAGTCACTAGACCGGAACGCCGCATCGCTTCGGAGATGGGCACAGTGTCCGAACCTTCGGCTTCGTCTCCCTCACGTACGACTTTGGCAGTAGATCGCACTCTCGCCATTTGATTTTGAGTTTGGGGAAGTCAGAAACTTTTTTCCTTTTTCTTTTTCTCTGAAGCTCTTTTTTCTGACGAAGCAGACGTCGAGATGGACCTTCGTTCGATTCTGAGAGTCAAGCTTCGGCTATGGTGGAAAATTTTGGCAGCAAAACAGTGCAAATAGCAATGAATGCTGTGGTAACTTCACACCTACCCGTTTGTTTATATAGTGTTGCAGGTAAGAAGGCGAAGCGGCAGGATTTTTACACCAGGCGGGCAGTCACTTGTACTCGCTGTGCAGTGGACCGCAAAGATCAAACAGTAACTCTGCAAAGTGGGCCTGGCACGCGTTCGGAAGCCGGATCGTTTCTCCGCAACGAGCTCAGGGAAGGTGTTTTTTGGACCTTCGGCTTCCCGAAGCTGAAGAGGCTTTTTTCACGGGTCAAGCTCGTTACGAAGAACGATCTAGCACCGCGAAAGGGGCTACTGTTGGGGTCGTGCTTCGGTGCGCCGAAGGTCCCACACGAAGAAGCAGCTTCGGCTGAAATCGTCTCCAAGCGATGGCCGAAGGTTCCTTTTCATGGAGCTTCGGCGTTTCAAACCGACATAGAGATAGAATGACCTTTTTATACATATAGGTCTGAGTCAATGTTGTAAACTTTTGTAAGGGGCATAATTGTAATTTGTCACAGGCTGCGACCTGTGCCTATAAATAGATGAACAGTATCTCTGTACTGTTCACGCGAACCTGTCATTTTGCCTTCGCATCACACTTGTACTCTCACCTTCCTCAAGACCGAAGGTACATTTGTAATTTGAAATCATTTACATTCGTTCATGTTAGTAAAAATGGAAATGATTCTATGTTAACATTTTAATGTCTACTTTATGCCTCATGATTCATATGAATACTTCGTCCTTCATTATTATGTTTACGAAGGTACGTCCTTCGTAACCTTCGTCCGAAGTTCCTTATATCCCGAAGGGATATAATGTGATGGAGGACGAAGGACCTTAATGTTTAACATTTTCTGTGTTGCCTTGTTCTTAACTCTTAGCATTTGAGAAATATCAGCTTCGGATACAGTAGATTTCCCACAATCTAGATGGCTAGGTTTTGTTGGGATCAGAATACTATAATCTTCTTCATCCTCTTCAACATCTTCTTCAGCAACGATCTGTTTAGTTTCGGCGGCAGAAGTACCTTTGTCCATGGTTCCCTCTGCCACAACTAGACCTGATTGTTTCATAACTTCGAAAATTGGTGCTGTCTCGGTAACCTCAGCTTCTTCTCCCTCACGAGTCACCCTTGCGGTCGAACGCACTCTAGCCATTTTTGATGGATTTTCCACTGTTTGGCAAAAGTAATGTATTTTTTGCAGTTTGACGAAGTTAATCCTTTTGACGAAGCTAATCTCAGATGATGAAGCACTCGCTCGAAGAGAGCAATGAAAAAGCTTCGGCTATGGTTAAATTTTTCAGCAGCATACCAGAGCAATGGCAATGAATGCTATGGTAACTTCACACCTACCCGTCTGTTTATATAGTGCCGCAGGTGGAAAGGTGAATCATCAAGTTACCCGCACCCGTCAAACAGTCGCCCACACTCGCTGAATGGTGGGCCACTTGGTGTCTGCAAAGTGAACCGCCAAGCCGCTTATACCCGCTGCATGGTGGGCCACCTCGCGTTTGGAACATTTTAAATCGTTCCTCGGCAACGAGCTTAGGGAAGCTGTTTTTCGGACCTTCGGCGTTCCGAAGCCTTGGAGAATTTTTCACGGATCAAGCTCGTTACGAAGAACGATCTAGCACCGTGAAGGGGCTACTGTTGGGGGCATGCTTCGTCGCTGAAGGCCCTGTAAGAAGAAAATACCTTCGAAAGAACTAACACAGAAGCAATGCCGAAGGTACCATCCAAGGAGCTTCAGCATAACGACATGCTTCGAAATGAAGGGTCGCACCGACTTAAAGATAGAAATACCAATTGGCCCATGATAATCTATGTCATGATTGTAATTGGTTGTAAAGGACATGAATGTAATTTCGCACAGGCTGCGTCCTATGCCTATAAATAGATGGACAGTACCCCCGTACTGTTCACGCTGACTTGCACTCGTTCTCGCGTCACCCTTGTATTTTCGCTTTCTGTTGAGACAAAGGTACGATTTGTAATTTTATGTTGTTATCATTCACTCATGATAATATGATAACAAATGAATTAATAATGTTATATAATTGTTCATGTTGTTTTTTACGTTTCATATGCTTCTTCTTTCATTAATGTATACTGCAATGATGAAGGTATGTCCTTCATGACCTTCGTCCAAAGATCATTATATCCTAAGGGAAATAATGCACCATAGGACGAAGGGCATTAACATATAACATTTTTGTGTTGTCTTGTTCTTAATTCATAGCATTTGAGAACAAGTCCCCAACAGCATCCTTCATTCCAAACTTTTTAAGAATGTCTTGAATGTATTTGGTTTGGCTGATGAAGGTGTCGTCTTGGAGTTGCTTGATTTGAAATCCTAAGAAATATCTCAACTCCCCCATCATAGACATCTCGAATTTTTGTACCATAATCCTACTAAATTCTTCACAAGTAGATTTGTTAGTAGACCCAAATATAATATCATCAACATAAATTTGGCATACGAACAAATCATTTGCAAAAGTTTTAGTGAAGAGAGTTGGATCGACTTTGCCGACTTTGAAGCCATTAGTGATAAGAAAATCTCGCAGGCATTCATACCATGCTCTTGGGGCTTGCTTGAGCCCATAAAGCGCCTTTGAGAGTTTATAAACATGGTTAGGGTACTCACTATCTTCAAAGCCTGGAGGTTGCTCAACATAGACTTCTTCCTTGATTGGTCCATTGAAGAAGGCACTCTTCATGTCCATTTGATAAAGCTTGAAGCCATGGTAAGTAGCATAGGCAAGTAATATGCGAATTGACTCAAGCCTAGCTACGGGTGCATAAGTTTCACCAAAGTCCAAACCTTCGACTTGTGAATAACCTTTGGCGATAAGTTGTGCTTTGTTCCTTATCACCACACCATGCTCATCTTGCTTGTTGCGGAATACCCACTTGGTACCTACAACATTTTGGTTAGGACGTGGAACTAAATGCCATACCTCATTCCTCGTGAAGTTGTTGAGCTCCTCTTGCATTGCGAGCACCCAATCCGAATCTCTTAGTGCATCCTCTACCCTGTATGGCTCAATAGAGGAAACAAAAGAGTAATGCTCACAAAAATGTGCGACTCGAGGTCGAGTAGTTACCCCCTTATGGATATCACCAAGAATGGAGTTCACGGGGTGATCTCTTTGAATCGCTTGGTGGACTCTTGTGTGTGGCGGTCTTTGACCCTGTATTTCCTGTTCATCTTCCTTGTCTTGATTAACTTCATCTCCCCCTTGATCATTGCCCTCTTCTTGAGGTGGCCCATCTTCTTGATCTTCTTCTTCATCACCTTGAGCCTGTTCCTCATCTTGAGTTGGTGGAGATGCTTGTATGGAAGATGATGGTTGATCTTGAGCTTGAATAGGCTCTTCGGATTCCTTAGGACACACATCCCCAATGGACATGTTCCTTAGTGCGACGCACGTAGCCTCTTCATTACCTAATTCATCAAGATCAACTTGCTCCACTTGGGAGCCATTAGTCTCATCAAACACAATGTCACAAGAATCTTCAACTAGTCCAGTGGACTTGTTAAAGACTCTATATGCCCTTGTGTTTGAATCATATCCTAGTAAAAAGCCTTCTACAGCCTTAGGAGCAAATTTGGATTTTCTTCCTCTTTTAACAAGAATAAAACATTTGCTACCAAAGACTCTAAAATATAAAACATTGGGCTTTTTACCGGTTAGGAGTTCATAAGATGTCTTCTTGAGGATTCGGTGAAGATATAACCAGTTGATGGAGTAGCAGACGGTGTTAATCGCCTTGGCCCAAAACCGGTCCGGTGTCTTGTACTCATCAAGCATGGTCCTCGCCATGTCAAGTAGAGTTCTATTCTTCCTCTCCACTACACCATTTTGTTGAGGTGTGTAGGGAGAAGAGAACTCATGCTTGATGCCCTCCTCCTCAAGGAAGCCTTCGATTTGTGAGTTCTTGAACTCCGTCCCGTTGTCGCTTCTTATTTTCTTGATCCTCAATCCGAACTCATTTTGAGCCCATCTCAAGAATTCTTTTAAGGTCTCTTGGGTCTATGATTTATCCTGTAAAAAGAATACCCAAGTGAAGCGAGAATAGTCATCCACAATTATAAGACAATACTTACTCCCACCGATGCTTATGTAAGCTATCGGGCTGAATAAATCCATGTGGAGTAGCTCAAGCGGCATGTCGGTCGTCATGATGTTCTTGTGTGGATGATGGGTACCAACTTACTTTCCTGCTTGACATGCGCTATAAACCCTGTCTTTCTCAAAATGAACATTGGTTAGTCCTAAAATGTGCTCTCCCTTTAGAAGCTTGTGAAGATTCTTCATCCCAACATGGGCAAGTCGGCGATGCCAGAGCCAACCTATATTAGTCTTAGCAATTAAGCAAGTGTTGAGTTCAGCTCTTTTGAAATCAACTAAGTATAGCTGACCCTCTAACACTCCCTTAAATGCTACTGAATCGTCACTTCTTCTAAAGGCAGTAACACTTGTATCCATAAAAAGACAGTTGTAGCCCATATTACATAATTGAGAAACTGAAAGCAAATTGTAATCTAAAGAGTCCACAAGAAAACATTGGAAATGGAATGGTCAGGAGATATAGCAATTTTACCAAGTCCTTTGACCAAACCTTGATTTCCATCCCCGAATGTGATAACTCGTTGGGGATCTTCGTTTTTCTCATGGGAGGAGAACATCCTTTTCTCCCCTGTCATGTGGTTTGTGCATCCTCTATCAATAATCCAACTTGAGCCCCCAGATGCATAAACCTGCAAAACAATTTAGGCCTTGTTCTTAGGTACCCAAACGGTCTTGGGTCCTTTCACATTAGAAACAAGTACCTTGGGTACCCAAACACAAGTCTTTGAGCCCTTGTGTTTGCCCCAACATATTTGGCAACTATTTTGCCTAAATTGTTAGTAAGCACATAAGAAGCATCAAAAGTTTTAAATGAAATGTTATGATCATTTGATGCAGTAGGAGATTTCTTTTTAGGCAATTTAACATGGGTTGATTGCCTAGAGCTAGATGCCTCATTCTTATACATATAAGCATGGTGAGAAACAGAATGAGACTTCTTTGCATGAATTCTCCTGATCTTGTGTTCGGGATAACCAGCAGGATATAAAATATAGCCCTCGTTATCTTGAACCATGGGAGCCTTGCCCTTAACAAAATTAGAAAATCTTTTGGGAGCATTAAGCTTGACATTGCTTCCCTGTTGGAAACCAATGCCATCCTTAATGCCAGGGTGTCTCCCACTATAGAGCATGCTCCTAGCAAATTTAAACTTTTCATTTTCAATTTCATGCTCATTGATTTTAGTAGTTAATGTAATTATGTGATCATTTTATTGTTTAATTAAAGCATGGTGATCATGGATATCATCTACATTAACATCTCTACATCTAGTGCAAATGGAAACATGATCAACAGTAGATGTAGAGGGTTTGCAAGCATTTAATTCATCAATCTTAGCATGTAATATGGCATTCTCATTTCTAAGATTGGAAATAGAAATATTGCAAACATTCAAATCTTTAGCCTTACAAATTAATTTATCATTCTCAATCTTAAGGCTAGAAATAGATTCATTCAATTTATCAATCTTAGCAATTAAACTAGCATTTTCATTCTTAAGATTGATAATTGAATTATCACAAACATTTAACTTCTCAACCTTAGCAATAAAACTAGCATTCTCGGTTCTAAGGTTGGAAATGGTGTCATGGCAAATGCTAAGCTCACTAGTTAATTTTTCACATTTTTCTATCTCCTGAGCATAAGCATTCTTTACCTTAACATGCTTTTTATTTTCCTTAATAAGGAATTCCTCTTAGCTATCCAAGAGTTCATCCTTCTCATGAATAGCACCTATCAATTCATTTAAATATTTCATTCAGTTGCATGTTAAGGTTGGCAAAAAGCCTAAGCAAATCATCTTCATTATCACTAGAGCTATACTCATCACTAGACGTTGTATATTTAATAGAGGCTCTAGATTTTACCTTCTTCCTTTTGCCATCCTTTGCCATGAGGTATTTGTGGCCAATGTTGGGAAGAGGAGGCCTTTGTTGACGGTGATGTTGGCGGTGTCCTCGTCGGAGGAGGAGTCGGTGGAGCTCTCATCGGAGTCCCATTCTTGACACACGTGGGCATCGCCGCCCGTCTTCTTGTAGTACTTCTTATTCTCCTTCCTCTTTCCCTTCTTGTCGTCGCGCCTGTCACTATCACTAGATAATGGACATTTAGCAATGAAATGACCGGGCTTACCACATTTGTAGCACACCCTTTTGGAGCGGGGCTTGTAATCTTTCCCCCTCCTTTCCTTGAGGATTTGGCGGAAGCTTTTGATGATAAGCGACATTTCTTCATTATCGAGCTTGGAGGCATCGATGGGGAGTCTACTTGATGTAGACTCTTCTTTCTTCTCTTCCATCGCTTTGAATGCGACGGGTTGCACCTCGGGTGTGGAGGTGCCGCCTTGCTCGACGATTTGTTTGGAGCCTTTGATCATCAACTCAAAGCTCACAAACTTTCCTATCACTTCCTCGGGAGACATTAGCTTGTATCTAGGATCACCACGTATTAATTGAACTTGAGTAGGATTACAAAATACGAGTGATCTCAGAATAACCTTAACCATTTCATGGTCATCCCATTTGGTGCTCCCAAGGTTGCGCACTTGGTTGACCAAGGTCTTGAGTCGGTTGTACATTGCTTGTGGCTCCTCTCCTTGGTTGAGGACGAACCGACCGAGCTCCCCCTCGATCGTCTCCTGCTTGGTGATCTTTGTCACCTCATCTCCTTCGTGCGCGGTTTTGAGCACGTCCCAAATCTCCTTGGTGCTCTTCAACCCTTGCACTTTATTATACTCCTCTCGACATAGAGAGGCGAGGAGTATAGTAGTGGCTTGGGAGTTGAAGTGCCGGATTTGGGCAACTTCATCCGAGTCGTAGCCTTCATCCCCTACGGATGGTACCTGCACTCCAAGCTCAACAATGTCCCATATGCTAGCGTGGAGTGAGGTTAGGTGATGCCTAATTTTATCACTCCACATATAATAATCTTCACCGTAAAAAACCGGTGGTTTGCCTAGTGGGACGGAAAGTAAAGGAGTGCGTTTAAAAATGTGAGGGTAGCATAGGGGGATCTTACTAAACTTCTTGCGCTCATGGCACTTAGAAGTGACGGACGGCGCGTCGGAGCCGGAGGTGGATGGCGACGAAGAGTCGGTCTCGTAGTAGACCACCTTCTTCATCTTCTTTTTCTTGTCGCCACTCTGATGCGACTTGTGAGGAGGTGATCCCTCCTTTAGCTTGTTGCCGGACTCCCTTGATGGAGCCTTCCCGTGGCTTGTGGGCTTGTCACCGCTGGTCACGATCTCCTTCTTGGCGTTATAACTCTAATGAAGCACCGGGATTCGATACCAATTGAAAGTCGCCTAGAGGGGGGTGAATAGGCGGAATCTAAAATTTATAACTTTAAAGCACAACTACAAGCCGGGGTTAGCATTATAATAAAATCCGAGTCCGAAAGAGAGGGTGAAAACAAATCAACCAAGAAATAAAGTGAGTGACATGGTGATTTGTTTTACCGAGGTTCGGTTCTTGCAAACCTAGTCCCCGTTGAGGTGGTCACAAAGACCGGATCTCTTTCAACCCTTTCCCTCTCTTAAACGGTCACCTAGACCGAGTGAGCTTTCTCCTTAATCAAATGGGTCACTTAGACCCCTACAAGGACCACCACAACTTGGTGTCTCTTGCTTTGATTACAAATGTCTTGAGAATAAGAATGGGGAAGAAGAAAGCCAAGCCAAGCAAACAAGAGCACAAGAAAAACACAAATGATCCTCTCACAAGTCTAAATGCGCTAGAGTGGATTTTGAGACTTTGAGCGGATCGATCTCTTGAATTGTGTCTTTGGAGTGGTTTCTATTGCTCTTGTATTGAATGTGCAGGAGTGAATGCTTGGATGGTTGTAGAGGTGGTGGTTGGTGGTATTTATAGCCCCAACCACCAATTCAACCATTAGGGAAGGCTGCTGTCGATGGGCGCACCGGACAGTCCGGTGCGCCACCGGACACTGTCCGGTGCGCCAGCCACATCACCCAACCGTTAGGGTTCTGACGGTTTCGACCGTTGGAGCTCTAACTTCTCAGCGCACTGGACAGTCCGGTGCCGCACCGGACAGGCACTGTTCACTGTCCGGTGTGCCTTCTAGCGCCTGCTCTGACTTCTACCGCAAACTGTAGCTCTGTCAGGGCACTGTGCAGTCGACCGTTGCGCTGGTAGTCGTTGCTCCGCTTGGTGCACCGGACAGTCTGGTGCTACACCGGACAGTCCGATGAATTATAGCGGAGCGGCCTCTGAGAAACCCGAAGCTGAGGAGTTTGGAGTGTACGGTCCCTGGTGCACCGGACACTGTCCGATGGCACACCGGACAGTCCGGTGCGCCAGACCAGGGCACACTTCGGTTTTCTTTTGCTCCTTTCTTTTGAACCCTAACTTGTTCTTTTTATTGGTTTGTGTTGAACCTTTGGCACCTGTAGAACATATAATCTAGAGCAAACTAGTTAGTCTAATTATTTGTGTTAGGCTTTCAACCACCAAAATTATATTTAGGAAAAGGTTTGACCCTATTTCCCTTTCACTGGGAAATGCGCGGACGTGGGCGCGTCCACGGCGGGAGTGCGCGGGCGGGAGGTTAGGGACTGGGGCCTGACGGGTGGGGTCCGTGGGGCAGAGAGAGGGAACGAGTGCATGTGCGAGGGGATCGGCGCCGACAGGCCTAGCCCACCGGGCAGCGGGACGGAGAGAAGGAGAGAGAGCGCACGTGCGCGGACGCGGGCGGTCGCTAGTAGGTGGGTCCACCTGTCAGGCGACAAGGGTGCGCGCGCGGCCTGGCTGGTCCGAGCTGGGCTGAAATGGCCTTTTCTTTTTTCTCTAGAATTTCTAATGCCTTTTCTATTTTATTTTCTCTAGGGTTTTCAATTTAAATTCAAACCAAGTTTCAAATTCAAATTAAATCAAACATGTGCAACAATTCAAATAATATTTTAAGCTCAGCATGATGCAACATTCCATGAATCATATTGTTTTGACAAAATAAATAATTAATCTATCACCTAATTAACCTAATTCTAACTAAAAGGAAAAGAGAGAGAGATTAGAGAGATAAGAGTAACACCTGAATTTGGTAGATAATTAGAAAGAAATTTTATACCCCCAAATTCAGGGTATTACAGAAACAGTGGAAACTGGTGCTCGCAAGGGGGAGGGAGGTGTGCCACGTGGGCTACTCAGACAGATTGTGCCGATCCATTACATGGAGCAGAGAGAGAGTAGACGCACAACCTGCATGCTTCGCACGTGAGACGTGACATACCACGACGGTGGAAACAGTGAAAACTGGTGCTTTATAGCATTAGAGAAGAGGTGTTCGATTTTAGTGCGAGGAAATTATGTGTATTAAATCTTCTCGAATGTTACTAGATTTATAAAAAATGTATCTTTAAAAATATTTATTATAAAATATATTTAAATCTATCTAATTATATTATTTATGTACCCTAGATATTAATATTTTTATATACTTAAGTAAATCTGGTAAGATTGATTTTTTGAAAAAAAATAATCAACAATTGTTTTAAAACTATTTCAAAATATTATGGTTTTTGTTTTCAAAAGATGGTGTTGACGTCCATAGCAAGACTCTGCAACAACCTCATCACAAGTAGAATTCCTCACCACTATCTTCATCATTTTATATATTTTAATCGTCTTTGGCCATAAGCCATAACTGTGTAAAGGATGGCGGAAATGATGGTGAAGGAAGAGAAGCCACAATAGCAAGCACAAACAACTTGTCTTCATCATCAATATTACATGAAGATGATCCACTTAAAGATTCAATGTCGGTGAGTCAATCACCAACAATGTAGGCCTTGCCACCTTTCTTTCTCTTTTGGAAGTGTTTCTTCTTGTTATCTCTCTTATTTAATGGCTTGTCATTTATCTTCTCATCATCACTTGAGTCATCTTTCCTTCCCTTGAACTTGTTCTTCTTGGGCTTGGATCATTGGTGAGCATGATGGTCATGTTCACCATAATTAAAGCAATTTATCTCTAAGATGGGCTTCTTGCTACTAGTGTGAATTTGTTCTTTTTCGGATCAAACTTGACGCGTTATTTGTTGAGCTTATTTAGCGTCTTTGTTGCTTTCTTCACCTTGAGAGCTAACTTCATATCATTATTTTCATCATCACTTGACCTCTCAAGATCTCCTTTGATTTTGGATTCACCCTTCTTCTCATGGTTGGCCTTGAGAGCCAAGTCTTTCTTCTTGTTTGATAAGGGTCCATGTTGAGTATCGATATGAATGTACATCTCATGTGCATTGATCTTCCCTAATATTTGTATTGTTGTGGTGGTGGAAAGATCAACTTGGTGGAGCATGGTGACAATCTGCTCATACTTATCAATTGGGAGGACACTTAGGATCTTCCTTAAAGCATTCAGTTGTGTCAACTATGTAAGTCCCTATGATATCCTGGCCCCTGGGATGGTGATATCCTGGCCGAAGGCTTAATAGAATTAATAGAGTATCCATAAAAACAAGGTGCATCTTTTTTTGGAAGCCTATCTCAAAATAACCTCCAAGTTAAACGTGCTTGACTTGGAGAAATTTGGGATGGGTAACCGACCGGGAAGTTTTCTCGGGTGCGCATGAGTGAGGACAAAGTGCGCACAAAAGACTCGTGTTGGTCTGTGGAGATAATATATGATCCTAGAGAGCTTTCAGGAGTAAGTACCGCCTGTCCAGGGATTGGACGGGGTGTTACAAGTGGTATCAAAGCTAACCCTCGCGGTTTCACAGGCATGTGTGGGTTAGGGGGTTCGGGTATATGGCGCACGGCGCATGTGGCCCGAAGTGGTCACATGGCATGGCATATGATGACACTAGACACAAAGACGTGGCTAAGAGGGGAGGTTCCTGGATTGGAGTTGACCAGCGAGGACGTTGGTCTTCTAAGGGGGGTGGATTGTGATATCCTGGCCCCTGGGATGGTGATATCCTGGCCCAAGGCTTAATAGAATTAATAGAGTATCCATAAAAACAAGGTGCATCTTCTTTTTCGAAAGCCTATCTTGAAAGAACCTCCAAGTTAAGCATGCTTGACTTGGAGCAATTTGGGATGGGTGACCGATCGGGAAGTTTTCTCGCATGCGCATGAGTGAGGACAAAGTGCGCACAAAAGACTCATGTTGGTATGTGGGGACAATATATGATCCTAGAGAGCTGCCAGGAGTAAGTACTGTTGGTCCAAGGATTGGACGGGGTGTTATAGTCCCAAACCATTGACTTCTTCTATAAGAACATTTAAGGGAGAGAACATATCATTAGCACTTTCATGGGGAAGCATCTCAAATGAATTTAGTTTGTTTGTGTCAAGATGATAGAGTTCCTCACGCTCACTCTTGATTCCTTCATCGAGTGCATAAATGTTCGACCATATTGCATGGGTGCCTTTGTGATTCTGCACTCAGTTGAACACATCTTTGTAAAGACCTTAAAGAAGGTGTGTTGGTCTTTGCATTCCACTTTTCATAGTGTATCAAATCACCAATTAATTTGGTGGAATCCTTATGTTTTAGGATGCTTTGTGTGGTAGATCCAAATACTCCAATGTCAATATCCTCAAAAAATACCTCCATACAAAATTTTCAATATTAAAAATTGTCTCCCTCGAATGTAGGAAGGGGTCCATCCCCACTGAACATCTTTACTTTAGGCAATAAAGCCTAATCCAATAAGCATGATGCTCTGATACTAATTGAAAGGATCTAGATGCATAAGAGGGGCGAATTTGGCTTCTCTAAGATTTCTTTTGCAAATTAAGACCTATTAATGAGCCCACTTCACTCCTTATGCCCAGTAGTATTTCTTTCTAATGATGAAGAGATTTGCATCCTAGGTTCCAATCCTATACTAGCATGACAATTATGGAAATGTAAATACTTGAATGAAATTGCTCAAAAGTAAATGCTTAGAGTAAAGTCATGATTAGAAACACCATGATGTTTTCCCAAGGTATCACAGAGTCTAAACTCCCCATCATTCTTCATTGGAGCACCTGCACAAGGGTGTCACTCTCCCTTGATCCACACAAGGACCAAATGTTCTCTTTAGGTTGGTTCTTTCCCACTCTAGCACACTAAACCATCCACAACCATGTACAAGTCAAGTTGGGTCACCCATAGGCTCTTTGAGTGATCACTAAACTCCCAATCGCCACCAAATTGCCTAGATGATATCGATCACCAAGAGTAACAAGCATAGACTCTCACTTGATCTATCAAATGCTAATGAGAATAATGGATGCATAGTAGCTACTTTCAAGGCAATAATGAGGTTGTTAATCACACAATTATCAACTCTCAAGCCCCTCATTAGGCGAAAACGCTCTTCCTCATACTCCAAAGGGGTTCTTTAGCTGATCAAATGGGCAAGAGAGCTAGAATGGACGATTTAGGGTATATTTATACACCCCCAACTAGCTAAATATTCATTGCGATAACTTTGGGTGAAATCACATGCATCAAACTATCTAATGCATGAGCATCATACCATTAGCCTTGGTCTAATAAGACTTTATGGTTAAATGACATCACTATGTCAGGTATAGCCATTAGAGTGTACAATAGGTGCATATGGCCTAATGACCCTCTGTTAGACCGATTTGACGCTCATGAAACATCCCTAGTCACATTCTAGAGGGCATTAGACCAGGACACAATAGTGTGATGGTCACATTGTTCACAGGGTCTGATGCCCGTATAAGAAGAACCCCAGCTGCTACAGCTGAGTTGTTCGGTTCGATAGCCTCCATTGGACTAGTCTGAAGCTGCTAGACCCTCTTTGATTTGTTTTATCACACTATCAGGCTTAGGTGCAACGATTGATTATCTTTATCATATGATCTGATGATCATGTCATTACCAGCATTGCACATGTGGGTATTGGACCATACTCATTGGTCTAACAACCCTATTTCTTAGAGTCTAACGCCTCCAAACTCTCTCAAATCACCTCTACTTTAAAAACATTGTGAATGGGGTGATATAAATGATTTTTGGGCCTTATCTAAGCTATCTAGAGATAAAGACAACTAGTATGCACCACATATATCTCATTAGACTTACCTAGCCACCTAGGTCAAGCTACTAGTTTACACCTCATTTATAGTGCAGCCAAAGGAAAAACAAAGTCCTAAACTACTCTAAGTATCTCTCAACTCCAATTGACACTTAGAACAAGCTATCCTTAACCTTATTATCCATCCTTTGAAAACCAAAACAAGATCACCATTATTGTGAACTAACATAAATTGTCTCTACAAAAAACATGATAATCACACTAATCTTATTGTTGGGGACTTGTTCTCAAATGCTTTGGGTCAAGAACAAGGCAACATAAAAAGTGTTAAATGTTAAAGTCCCTCGTCCTTCAAGACATTATATCCCTTCGGATATAATGAATTTCAGACGAAGGTTATGAGGGAAAAGACCTTCGTAATTCCAACATATGATGAAGGAGAATACATACATGGAATACGAACAATAACACAAATATTATCATCAATTTATTTCTATTTTGTATTATCAGAGTCATAATAACAAATTATAAATGTACCTTTGGATTGTCGAAAAGTAAAGATACAGGCGTGATGCAAAAAGCAGATGCCAGATCAGCATGAACAGTACGGGAATACTGTTCATCTATTTATAGGCACAGGGCACAGCCCATGGAGAATTACATTAATGCCCTTTACATTTATCAATAATTCTATAGTGATTCTTCGAGGTCCAATTTGTCTTTTCACCATATAAGTCGGTTCCCCTTTTCTGCTGTCATGCCGAAGCTTTTTTTGCGCATAGCTTCGTGGTCATCTTATCCTTCGTTATGATCGCCTTCCGTCCTATTCAAGCTTCGTCTTGACCATATTCCTGTATACTCGTGGCCCAATTTCGAAGATACATGTTCACATATTTCACTTGGAAAACATTGTCAAATCATATTTTTGAGGACCTTCGGAAGCCGAAGGCCCCCAACACTTATGTTATGATTAATCAATGAAATCAGTAAGGGCTTAAATGTTATCGTTCCTGAATTATGGTTCTATGGTCATTCAAAGATTGAGTCAAAGTCCTCATAGTTTTGGTGGCTCTGTCCTTATTGCTTGGTTGCATCTAACCTTGGATAGGTATAAAGCTAATTATCCTACTATTTGTAGCAAGTTAACTACTGTCGTCAATAAACAAGGCCACCCTCAAGGAGGTTCCTTATTAGAGTGGCCAGTGAAAATCATATCAAGTTTTTGGAATATTCTAGTTTTCACAAATACCGAATTTTAGGGATTAAAATAATCATATCAGAAAAATCTAAAATTTATATTTAATACTCCAAAATGCTTCGAAGGTTTCAAAATTTCCGAAAACATCCTCGAGATAAATGGACATGTTTCAAAAATGTTTTGCACTCATAAACACTGTGTTATAGGCATGAATGCAACAAAGCAAATTCAATTTAGGGTTTTATTTTACTAAGCTTAACACATATATAATACAAAATAACCCTACATCATGTAAAAAAAGAAAAGAAGAGCAAGGAAAAGGGTAACACCTAAATTTTGAGCGAAGAGTGCTTGCTCGATTGGGAAGGGTGGCCAACCCACCTACGCGCTCGCATGGTACGATGACACGGCCTGCTCACTCGCCTGGTGTAGCGGCATAGCAAGCCCACCTGTGCGCTCGCTCAGGGTCTGGGCGCTTCACGCGTGACGCGCGTTGGTGAAAATTGTGTTTTATCGTAGTACTACACGTACGTTGCGATTTCATACCAAAATTAAATTTAATATCAAAATGAACATATTATCCATAAATTAGATATTAGACTGATAAGAATAAATATTACACTTTATCTTGATCAAAGGGACAAGAAATATATGAGTTGAAAAGAAAACTCGCTCGGTCGTTTGTCCTCCTTCAGCTAGCGAGGTGGTACTATGTTAGAGCATTGTATTGTGTATGGCTTCCTACCATGTTAGGCTTGGATGGTTTCTCACGGTCTATCTATGGTGTAATTGTCTATCTATGGTGTAACAACCTATTGGTAGGTGAGAAGTGGGGGAGAGGAACAGACCTACACGGTTTAAACGTGACACATGACACACAAATATGATGCTTTAAATGAATAGAGACTACTACAATCCTCATGCATTATGATGACACATCAATTATATTTGATGGTATAGTGCAACGTCTGTTCGATACACGAGGACCTAGTGGCAAGCTAGTGTAGATGGACCCTCCCCACAAAAAATAAATTTAAAATTAAAGAGAACACGCCCCACAAAAGATACTTTTAAAATTAAAGCGGACATATGGCCCACAGACTAGATATTAAACTACAGATACTATAATTTATTTTGGTCAAAAGGTCGAGAATATATCAGTTGAAAAGGAGACTTGCCCTTTTTTATAGCTAACTTGGCCACTCGGCCTCCTTCAGCTAGCGAGGTGGTACTATCTGGGAGCACTGCATGCGTCTTTGTGTCATGTTGAGCTTGGGTGTTTTGTCATGACCCATCTATAAGGTAACGGACCACGTCACTCGACAACGCACGACGACAGTGCACCACTGGTTAGATGAGAAATAAGTATAAGAACTTTTTTTGCAAAAGTAATAACGGTGAAAACTAGGAAAACCATTGCTTTTTATAGGAGTAGAGATTAGTACAATGTTTGTGTGTTGCAACGACACATAAATATTCGATAAAATATTAGTGCACAATGATTGCATAAAAATGAGCAATACATATATTATCATTGACTTTAATATCTCATTTTTTCTAATAACCAATACAAAACAAAACTCAAGATCCAAAGCACCTCCTCTTTTCCCTCAGTTGCCTAAGAGACACATGGCGGCAGAGAGTCGCAGTAGTGGTTCGAAGCGTTTTTCGACAGGGAAGGTCGATATACTCTATGGTGGTGCTGAAGAATCTGGCTGTGGCTGAGGGAGACAGAGACGAAAAAAGGAAAGTTGGAGGTTAACATAGGACAACAACATCGAGGAAGAGGAGGAAGCGCCCGTGGTGGTTGGATGGTTGCGCATGTGAGAGGTAAGACTTATCTTATCTGGTTGTTAGGCGAGACGTGGGTGAGAAAAACACATCTACGCTCGCTTGGCATGTGATGCACGAGACACGAAACTCATGCTTTAAAGGAGTAGTAGAATAACAAAGTGTCCATACTTTGCTACGGTTTCCATTTATGTTTGAGTATAGATTATAAAACACAAAGATTTGTTTGTTCTGTTGGCTGGGTGGGTGTGAATATGGGTTTAGAGTAAACAACCACGTTTCAAATCCTAATTTATGCTTAATTTAACTTTTTACCATTGTAAGGAAAATGGAGCCTGGGCCATTTGGCTCAATAGGTTTTGGTGTTTGATGATAAACATAACCTGTGGACTAATGTGTTTGCTAGTGTTTATGTTTGTAGTTCACAGGATGCTAAAGTGACTTGGACTAAGGCATTGAGGAAAGCTACACTTCAAAAGAAGACATTATGAACATCAGAAGTGAAGATCAAAGAATATCAAGCGAAGTTCAAGAAATGAAGAAAAGTGTTTGTAACACCCCATGAACCCAAACACAATGGATGTCACCAAAAACACTTCCCCCAAATGGTTATGTATAAAAAGATGGAGACAAAAAGGAAAAATTCGGCAGCACCTCCCTTGAAAGTTGCAAAACGAGGAACCACAGTGTTTAAATATGATTCAAGAGAAAGATAATCCACAGTATATGATCATGATGCAAGAGAAAGGTAAACCTTCAGGACAAGATTAATTCAGCTAACCAAAAAAACGACCACCATAATAACTAGAACATATTAGACCATGTTGTGGACTTGTTCTCAACTGCTATGAATCAAGAACAAGGTAACATAGAAACTGTTAAATATTAGGGTCCTTCATCCTTCGAAACATTATTTCCCTCGGGATATAATGGATTCCGGACGAAGGTTATGAAGGTTATACCTTCCTAAATACAACAAATAATGAGGAAGGGTAAAAAATATGTAAAATAATTTGAACACATGACTATCATTATTAACTCATTTCTATTTCATTATTGAAAAAATAATAACGAATTACAAATGTACCTTCGGCTTGAAGAAAAGCAAAAATACGAGCGTGAAGCAAAAACAAATACCCAATGCGCGATTACAGGAGAGCACGTGAACAGTACGGGGGTACTGTTCACCTATTTATAGGCATAGTTCACAGCCTGTATATAATTACATTTATTCCCTTTACAATGAACTATAATAATGACACAGAATATCATGGGTCTTTAAGTCATTTCATCTTTAAGTCGGTTCACCCCTTCGTCTTGAAACATGTCACTGTACCGAAGCTTTATAGTTGATAGCTTCGGCGCTGTTTTGGAGAGGATCTGCCGAAGGTGTTTATTTCTTTAGGATCTTCGGCTACGAAGCATACCCCCAACAGTAGCCCCTTCATGGCGCTAGATTGTTTTTCGTAACGAGCTTGATCCGTGAAAAAATCTTCTAAGCTTCGGGATGCCGAAGATCCAAAAAACACCTTCCCTGAGCTCGTTGGCGAGAAACGATTAAAATAATCGTCGAACGCGCGACCCATCTTCCACCGATTACACTCTTGCCAGCGATTCACCTTCTCGAGCTATGTGGCCCACCGTTCAGTGAGCGCGGGTGACTGTTTGTTCGGTATTGGAGATCTTGCCGATTTACCTTCCCACCTGCAGCACTATATAAACAGACGGGTAGGTGTGAAGTTACCACAGCATTCATTGCTATTGTACTGTTTTGCTGCCAAATTTTTAGTCATAGCCGAAGCTTGATCATTGCGCTCACACAAAATCTGCTTCGGCGCAAGTGTAAGAGCTTCAGAAAAAACAAAAAAGCCAATTCAAAAAATTTCAGGTCATAGTCAAATGGCCAGAGTTCGCTCTACTGCAAGAGTCGATCGCGAGGGAGACGAAACCGAAGCTGCGGAAACTGTTCCTATCTCGGAAGCAATGAAGCGATCTGGGTTGGTAACACCGGAAGATGTCCCTGCTGCTGAAGCAGAGCAAGCAGATATTGAAGAGACCGATTCTGAAGATGATTACAATATCGCGGTGCCGAGCAAGCCTAGCCACCTGTACTTCGAAAAGTCGACCATTTCCAAAGCTGATTTTCCTAAGATGGTGAAGTCGGGCTACTTTAGCGAAGATAAGAAAGGGCTGATCCGCTTCGGTGGAGAAGAAACTACTCCGACGCCACAAAAAGATGAAATAGTGATTTTCAAGAGTTTCCTCAAGGCTGGTTTGAGATTTCCTTTGAATAGGATGATTGTCGATGTACTAAAGAAGTTTGGGATCCATTTTCATCAACTAACTCCTAACGCTATTGTTAGGCTTAGTGTTTATATTTGGGCTCTCCGAAGCCAGGGGGTGGAACCGTTTGCCGAAGGTTTCTACCGGGTGCACGAGCTACATTACCAAACCAAGGCCAGAAAGGATGGGTTACATGAAAATTTTGGTTGTTACAATTTTGCCTATCAGAAAACTACAAAATTTCCTGTGACCAGCTATCGAAGCAAGTGGCCGGCAGGCTAGAAATCGGAATGGTTCTACGTCAAAGTTGATGATGACAAGGAGAAGTTGGTCCAGAGTCTCCTTGAACTGAGCTTCGGAGAGACCAGACCCCACTGCAATATGACACCAGAGGGTCCAACCCAAATCGCGTTGGCTGAATTTAGGATTATTGCAGAGCACATTGGCACTAGAGATTTAGTGCAGGAATTTCTGGCTTACAAAATATTTCCAACTATGAAGGAATCGGCTATGTCGAAGCTTGAAAAAGAGAAGAAAGAGGGGGAGCTTGTCCGACTGCCCTACCACTATAAATTCAAGAAATATTTCAAAGCACCCTGCCAAGAATGGCTCGAAACAATCGAAGTAATGTGCACTGAATTCTTGGTAACTATTCTAAAAAGGAGGATCAATTGATGACAGCAGCCTTCGGCACTCGGCCGAAACGAAGGCTAAACAGAGTGCTTGATGCTATAGGTTTTGAATATCCAGATTATGAGCGACTCGACAAGGGTGCCGAAGGGCAGAAAAGGAAAAGAGTAGCTGGTGCTTTGATCAAAGACGACGAAGAACAATCAAAAAAGAAGAAAGAAAAGTTTGAATCAAAAGTGTTAACTTTGAAGAAAAGAAAGGAATCGATCCCGGAACAAAAAATCAATTGATGAAGAAGAAAATACTTCTGCGACATCTTCTGATGCTGAAATAGAGGAAATTCTAAAGGTAATGACTGAAACTTTGCCTGTCAAACTAAGTCCATTGGGGCTTCATCTGACGAAGCTTTTTCATAATGAAAAGGAGCCCGCAAAGGCAAAGGCATCTAGGCCAAAAAGACAAAGGATTGTTACCGTGACTGAGGTGATTGAAACAACACCACCAAGAGCTCCAACTCTGAAGATGCCGGCAATTGAAATCATGACAGCTACCGAAGCTGTACCTTTGGAGGCTGCCGCAGAAGAGGCCAGAGCCGAAGATACTAACTCCGAAGGTATTAATTTAGAGAGCGTAGCCGCTAATATAGATAAAATGCTGCTAAACATGGCCGCTGAAGAAACTGCTGCAGCTACCGAAGAGACCACGGCTGCCAAACCCGAAAAAGGAGGAATAACCGAAGATACCTCAGAAGATGAAACTTTTGACTTCCGAAACTTAGTTGGCCAGGAGCTAACTGAAGCTGAAAGAGAGGAATTAAAAGAGTATGCTCTATCTTGCGGATATCGGCCGGGGGCGCTTCTCTTCGGTGGTATTGATGATGAAGGGTTAGGCTGTATATGAGACCAAACCGGTGCGAAGGTTGTCGGTACTTTATCGAAGAGTATCGGCTTCCCGAAGCTTGAAGCGGATATCAGCCGCTACCGTCGACAACATATTGTCAGCAGTTTATTCTATTCTAATTTCAAGGTAAACATTTTGTGTCTAACTCTTATTACTTGTGGTACGAAAATATTTTCTAACGAAGGCTATTTGTCCACAGAGCATGCTTTTGAGCAAGGCATTAAAAATGCAACAAGATTTAGAGGATAAAAGGCAAGAAGTTATAATTGAAAATTTAGAAAACAAAATAAAGGAGCAATCTGCTGTCATTGAGAAAAAAGACTTCGAGCTACAAACAGCCGAAGGTTTGTTAGTGGATGCTGAAGCAAAAATAACAGAGTTAAATTCGAAGCTTCTTTCCCAGTCAGAAAATTTTGAACAAGAGAAACTGAAGCTTGATGCAAGGCTTGAAGCCGAAACTCAAAGGAACTTGGAACTGAAAGAATCTTTGAAAAATCTTCAAAATAAGTGTTTGGAGTTCTGCATTCGATGCATTCATCAGCTAAAGCAAGTATTCCATTTTGCCGGAGCCAGTAGTGTAGAGTTTACTCCTTCGGCCGAAGACCTGCCTGGTGCCTTCGAGCATATTGAAGGTGAAATTAATGATCTTGACGAAGTTATAGCTGGGCATAGCAACTTCTGTGCCCTGGCAGCTTCTCGGGGCACAGTTGTTGCTTTTTTGAAGTCTGGCTATGAACACGGCAAGATTGTTAATAGACCCAACTTCAGCCTGTCACCGGCAGACTTAGATGATGTTCCGAATCTGGCTCGAAGTATTGCAAATAGATTTATAAAGTTAGTATGGACAAAGGGTGGTCGGAGCAAAGCTGGTGACGAAGCTCGGAGTCACCTGAAGCTGGTAACAAAATCATACCTTATGCTTACCTTTTCCTTTGAATTTTTGAATTCGGCTTATAATACTTTTGTACAGATTGACCAGGCTGAAGCTGCAGCTGCAGAGTAGAAGAACGAAGCTCCAGAAATAGTGTCGAAGCTTGAATAGTCTTGTAAAAGTAGCTCAAAAAAACTCCTGTAATAACTTGCATAAAATATGATGTAATCTGAGTTTTACTTTGTAATATAATCTTACTTTTCCGTCCATGTATGAAATGCTTTGGTGTGGACGAAATTAATACTTTTGAGCCATAGGCGAAAAACACCTTCCCTTCTTTGCGTACACAGCGAAGCATAAAATTGCCTTCCTTTTGGGACCGAAGCATGTTTGTACGTTATGCTGATGATGATCCTATGTATGTCTAAGTGAATGTTTATGAATGCAAATGTCATGATGTAATGTGTCGTGCAAATGAATGTTCAAATACATATTCGAAGCCATATTCCTTTGAGAATGACTCAAACCTTTTTTGCCGCTTATTTTTCGGCTTCACCGTTTATTTTTCGGTGTATCAGCGCTGACTTTTCGCTGTAAGCCTCCCTTAGGAGCTTCTTCGCCTTTTACTTTCGGCGGAATCAGCGTTTATTTTTCGCTGTAAGCCTCCCTTAGGAGCTTCTTCGCCTTTTACTTTCGGCGGAATCAGCGTTTATTTTTCGATGTAAGCCTCCCTTAGGAGCTTCTTCGCCTTTTACTTTCGGCGGAATCAGCGTTTATTTTTCGCTGTAAGCTCTGCATTCCCTTGGGAACGACTTTTGAGCTTCTCCCTATTTTCTTTTCTTTTTCCATTGCACTCGATGGTGCGTTGTCAGCTTTTACATTTACATCTTTGGGGGATATCACTCTTATAGAATTGAAATAAGGAAAAGAAAAATTACATGTTGTGGCCCCATTAAAAACCTTTCTCCCCCTTTGGAAAGGAAAAGGGTGCCACAAGAAAGAATAGAAAAAATTACATTAAGCTAAACATAATATCGCCGAAGTTCGTCCGCATTCCATGATCTAGGAATGTCGTTGCCATCCAAATCCTTCAACCTGTAGGAACCAGGTCTTGACGAAGATACTACCAAAAAAGGTCCTTCCCACTTCAGCTGTAATTTGCCTACTGTCTCTGGGTTGGCCACTCTTCGAAGCACCAAATGTCCTAGTTCGATGTTCTTTAGCCTGACCTTTCTATCACGCCATTTTATTGTTTCAGCTTGGTATTTATTGATGTTTTCCACAGCTTGAAGCCTGATCCCCTCTATAGCATCTTTTTCCACAGAGTAATCAGCTTCAGCTTCGCCTTCTGCCGAAGCTGCTGTTCTTATTGATCCTGCTTTGGCCTCTGCCGGAGTTATTGCTTCATCACCAAACAATAGTTTGAATGGCATAAAGCCTATTGATCTTGATATCGCTGTGTTGTGGCCCCACACCACTTTGATTAATTCGTCTGGCCACTTTCCCTGGGCTGATTGAAGATTAACTTCATTATTCCTGTCATTATGATGCCATTAGCTCTTTCAACAAGTCCATTTGACTCCGGATGTCGAACTGATGCGAAATGGATCTTCATGCCAATTTGATCACAAAATTCTCTGAAAGCTTCAGAATCAAACTGTGTCCCATTATCTACAGTTATAGCCTTCGGTACTCCGAAGCGACAAACAATATTTTGCCAGAAAAACTTTTGAATAGTGACCGAAGTTATTGTGGCTAAAGGCTTTGTCTCAATCCATTTAGAAAAATATTCCACTGCCACTACAACATATCTTAAGTTCCCTTGTGCTGGTGGTAACGGACCTAACAAATCAAGGCCCCACCTTTGCAACGGCCAAGTGGGTTGTATTAACTGAGTTAGAGACGAAGGTTGTTTTTGATCTCTTGCACATTTCTGACAACCTTCGCACTTTTGGACTAACTCTGCTGCATCCGAAGCTGCTTTTGGCCAATAAAATCCTTGGCGAAAAACTTTTCCCAGCAAAGGCCTAGATCCAATATGAGATCCACACAGGCCTGCATGTATTTCCTTCATCAGTTCTATTCCTTCGGCTCTGGATAAACACTTGAGTAACGGAGAATAGACCCCATGCTTGTACAGCTCCCCTTCTATTATTACATATGGATGAGCTCTTGCCTCTAATCTCTTGTTATAAGCTTCGTCATCTGAAAGGAAATTACCCTTAAGGTAGGAGATTATCTCAGTTCTCCAGTCTTCACTATAAACAGGAGATATATTGAGGACCGCCCTTTCAAGAAGTTCAACCGAAGGTGCTTTTATTGTTTCAAAAAATACTTCCAAAGGTAAGGGCAGCCCCTGTGCTGCTGACTTGGCTAGCAAATCAGCATGTTCATTTTCTCCTCGAGGAATATTTTTTACAGAAAACCCTTCAAAGGAAGCTTCAATCCTTCAGACCGTATCTAAATACTTCTCAAGCTTCGGGTCTCTTGCCTTACAACTTTTGTCAATATGACTAGAGATAACCTGGGAATCAGTTTTGAGAACCGCCCTTCTGATTCCCATTGCCTTTAACTTCTGAAGACCCAAAAGTAAAGCTTCGTACTCAGCAATGTTATTTGTGCAGCTAAAATCAAGTCTTGCTGCATAGCAAGTTTTAACTTTGGAGGGTGCGACCAACACAGCGGCTGCTCCTGCTCCGAAGGTTCCCTAAGAACCATCATAGAATACTGTCCATGCTTCGGCATCTTTACTTGCCTCTTCTACCTGAGCCCCTGGCGTCCAGTCAACAATGAAGTCAGCTAACGCCTGGGACTGAATCGAAGATCTGTGTACATAATCAATGTAGAATTCATTGAGTTCCGCAGCCCACTTTCCAATCCTTCCAGTAGCTTCTCTGTTTCTCATAATGTCCTTCAGTGGTTGTGAAGAAGGGACAATTATATTGTATGCTTGGAAATAATGTCGAAGCTTTCTGGAGGCCATCAAAATAGCATATAGTACCTTCTCCAATTCTGTATAATTTTTCTTTGATAAACTAAGAACTTCAGATACAAAGTATATTGGAGCTTGCTTCTTGACTTGCCCCTCAAGCTTCTATTGGACAAGTGCCGCACTTACCGCTGAGTGCGAGGCTGCCACATATAACAACAGAGGAGCCCCTGGCGTTGGTGGAGTTAGCGTTGTTAGGTCTATCAAATATTGCTTCAACTCTTCGAAGGCTCTCTGCTGGACTGGTCCCCACTGAAAAACTTCGGCTGACTTCAGCACTTCGAAAAATGGTAAATTTCTCTCTGCTCATCTAGATATGAATCTGTTGAGAGATGCCAGTCTTCCTGTCAATCTTTGACACCCCTTCTTTGTACCTGGTGGTTCCATTCGAAGGATAGCTTTGATTTTATTTGGATTAGCCTTAATCCCTTTTGTTGAAACTAGGCAGCCAAGAAATTTCCCTTTCTTCACCCCGAAGACACATTTTTCTGGATTCAACTTTAAACCGGCCTGTCTAAAATTAGCGAAGGTTTCCTGCAGATCAGTAATGTGATTTTCTTGCTTCGTGCTTTTTACAATGATATCATCAACATAAGTCAGCACATTTCTGCCTATCTGAGATTGAAGAACCTTCGCTGTCATTCTGCTGAAGCTTCCTCCAGCATTCTTGAGCCCCTCAGGCATCCGAAGGTAACAATATGTTCCACTAGGGGTTATGAAGCTGGTCTTCGGCTCATCCTCCTTCTTCATCCAAATTTGATGATAGCCTGAATAACAATCCAGCAGACTCATAAGCTCTGATGAAGCTGCTGCATCAACTAGGGAATCTATCCTTGGCAATGGAAACTCGTCCTTCGGACAGGCTTTGTTGAGATCAGTAAAATCGATACACATCCTCCATTTACCATTGACCTTTTTAATCATAACAGTGTTAGCCAACCATTCTAGGTATTTTACCTCTCTGATAACTCCGGCACTGAGAAGTCTTTTCACTTCATTCCGAGCACCTTCGGCCTTGTCATCAGACATCTTCTGAAGCCTCTGCTTTCTGGGTCTGAAGGATGGATCAACATTGAGCGAGTGTTCAATAACATCCCTGTTAACTCCGCAAAGATCGTTAGCCGACCATGCAAAGACATCTTTGTTGTTGAAAAAGAATCTTATCAAGGTTTTCTCTTGTTCCTCAGACAATTGAGATCCCAGCAGCACCTTCTGTTCTACGATATCTTCTCATAAAAGCATGGGTTTCGGCTGATCGGCCGAAGCAGCCTTCTCCCTTCTATCCTTGTACTGCTCACAAGCTTTGGCTTCATCTATGTTGTGGATTGCCTTTGAATCAGTCCAATTCCCCTCGGCCTTTCTGGCGGCTTCCTGACTCCCATGAATAGCAATAGGTCCCTGATCAAAAGGTATCTTCATGCAAAGATATGTTGGATGAAGAATTGCTTCGAAAGCATTGAGTGTTCCGCGACCAATGATAGCATTGTAAGGATACTCCATGTCAACAATGTCAAACACAATTTGCACAGTCCTTGTGTTGTTGACGAATCCAAAGGTTACTGGCATGGTAATCTTACCAAGCGCTACAATCTGTCGCCCTCCGAAGCCACAAAGAGGGTGCGTAGCATCATGAATCTTATCTTCGGGCTCTTGCATTTGTCTGAAGACCTTAGCAAATATGATATCTGTTGCACTGCTTGTATCAACCAAAACATTATGGACCAGAAATCCTTTGATCACACAAGAGATAACCATAGCATCATTGTGTGGGTAATCCTTGAGCTGAAGATCCTCTTGAGAAAAGGTAATTGGGATGTGAGACCATCTTGATTTGATGAAGGGTCCTTGTACCCCTACATGTTGTACTCTTCTCTGTGCCTCCTTCTGTTTCTTGTTGGCCAGCTCTGAGCATGAACCGCCTGTTATCGGGAGAACCAGCTTCGGGGCCGAAGCAGTTCCAGCTTGATTCTTGATCGAAGCCATCAGCTCAAAAAAGTGGAAGTGAGTTCACCGAAGGTGGGCGCCAATGTTGGGGACTTGTTCTCAACTGCTATGAATCAAGAACAAGGCAACATAGAAACTGTTAAATATTAGGGTCCTTCGTCCTTCGAAACATTATTTCCCTCGGGATATAATGGATTCCGGACGAAGGTTATGAAGGTTATACCTTCCTAAATACAACAAATAATGAGGAAGGGTAAAAAATATGTAAAATAATTTGAACACGTGACTATCATTATTAACTCATTTCTATTTCATTATTGAAAAAATAATAACAAATTACAAATGTACCTTCGGCTTGAAGAAAAGCAAAAATACGAGCGTGAAGCAAAAACAAATACCCAATGCGCGATTACAGGAGAGCACGTGAACAGTATGGGGGTACTGTTCACCTATTTATAGGCACAGTTCACAGCCTGTATATAATTACATTTATGCCCTTTACAATGAACTATAATAATGACACAGAATATCATGGGTCTTTAAGTCATTTCATCTTTAAGTCGGTTCACCCCTTCGTCTTGAAACATGTCACTGTACCGAAGCTTTATAGTTGATAGCTTCGGCGCTGTTTTGGAGAGGATCTGCTGAAGGTGTTTATTACTTTAGGATCTTCGGCTACGAAGCATGCCCCCAACAGACCAATTGCACACACACTATTTCAAATAACCAACATCCTTGACCCGAAGCCCCTGATTAAAATCATTACTAAGCAGTGGTAAAGTTGTTTAGAGGTGTAGCGATCATGCTGCTACTTCCCTCCTTTCCACAAACAATGATGACACATCTCACCAAGTAAAATGATCAAGCAACAATTGGACAACGTAAAACGAATAGTGTTTTACCAACCACGGAGTTCACAACTCCCTTCTCAAATATTAAAGTGCAGCAAGTATATAAAGTACCAAACACCCCATTCTAAAATCACAAAGAGGAGATCCACAATATTAACATATCCATGACAGGTTCCACATTTTCCCCATGAGTGCACATGACTACAAATGCAATAATAACTTCTACCTTCATACCTCTAAGGATATGAAGCTGCATCATACCCCTCCTCGAGCAACGTATGATGCTTATTGTACCGGTATGGTCGGACTATATGATCGCGACGAAACTTCAATGCAAAGAATGATGGATGCACTATGCATGAGAAACCAACATTAGTCCACCCCATTTAACATGTGTTAAATAGATACTTCCACTTCCTCAAAATAAAAATCAACACATATAACATGCTCGAACAATGCCCTCAACATATGTAAATTGTAGAACATGAATAACTTCAAACGACAATTCTTATAATGGAATTCGATGATAAACACATTCAATACTTATATGAATCAAGAACAGGACACATAATTTAACCAAATGGTATAAACCATCACTGTTTTTACTTGCCTTCACTGGGGATTTGGAAAGGTACTAAGTATGATCCGGAGATCCACCACCTGTTTTTTGGCACATGACTTAGTGCACATATCCACATAACAATCGCTAATAAACAACGCCGCACCTACGCACAATTTCAACCCGTAGCGAGCAACAACTCTCCCCATCACCCACCATACTGCAGCGGCGCTGCTTGATAATTTCATAACTTTAAAATTATAACATCGGTGATATCAAAAAAAACTCCAGAAACATCTACATAAAATTCCCCATAAGTTTTGTATTCAAAGGATAATTAAATTCCAACATCTCGATGGCCCCAAACAACTGACAAAGTTCACCCTGCGTTCAGTTTTTGGACAGCAACCTAGCTGAGTTCAAAATGCGATATCTCCTAGAATATACCACCGAATCGAACGCATAAGTACTCTATGGAAAGATATGACAAAGCTCTACATGATTTTCACAGTGATTACAACTAATTACCCCCGCAAAAATCCTAGAAACTACCCACACTACTGCTGTCCGCCCGCCACCAAAATCAGGACAACACTATTTCCTATTCGCCTAGGTGAACGGATAATCAAATGTAATTGCAGCACAAATACAAAATAAACACAAGATCGCCTTGAGTTCTTCCTTCACCCCCTTTCTTCTTCCTCCCACCAATTCTCCAATTAGAGGCTTGCACCAACTCGATAGAGATCCAAGAGAGGAGAGGTGGATGCACCTTGGGAAGGAGGAGATGGTGAGGGTGGCTAGGGTTGGGTGTGATGGGGGGCTGTAGCAATGGGGAAATGGAGGAAGAGAGGGAGAGGGGCGGCCGCAAGAATGGAAAAGAGAAGAAGAGAGGGAGGGGGCGGCCACAAGGGGGTGGGGAGAGTGGGAGGGGGGCTAGGGTTAGAGAGGAGAGGGTGGCCTCCCGTCCATCAGATGCGAATCAATGGCCCAAAACTCACTCTCTCAACAGAGCTCCCGACCCCAGCGAAAGAATGTCAAAAAAAGATCTACTGTTTCTCTGAGGTAAGTGCCTCCTAAAACTCCAAACCCCAATGACACAGAACACAAAAGAAAAGAGAAAAAGAATTTTAACTTCTTTTCAGAAAATTAGGTATCACACTCTACCCCCCCCCCCCCTTAAAAAGAATTCGACCTCAAATTCCAACACTTCTATCGAAACGACAAAAGAAAGATCAGCGAAGACAAAAACTCATCCATAACGAAAAGTTTGGGGTACTTCTGCTGCATCAGCTCCTCAAGTTCCCAAGTAGCCTCACGCTCAGACTGATTAGTCCACAAGACCTTAACATACTTAATTGATCTCCTTCTCATGATATGCTCCGAGGACTCCAAGATACGCAACCGGCGACACTCCAGAGTCAGATCTTGTTGCACAGCAATCGGTTCCAACTCGATTTGATGTTCTGGATCCCGCAAAAACTTCATCAACATAGAGACATGGAATATCGGGTGCACCCCTGCCATGGGTTCCAGCAATTGCAAGCGATAAGCCAAGCTGCCAACCCAGGCCAAGATAGAGAACAGTCCAATGTATCTCGGGCTAAGCTTCCCGGAGACACCGAACCGAACGACTCCTCTAATAGGTGATACCCTGAGAAGGACTTGATCACCCACTGCAAATTCCAAGTCCGCCTCCTCACATCAGCATAACTCTTCTGATGGCTCTGAACAGCCAAAATATTCTGACGAATCTCTCGAACTTTCTCAGATGTCTACTGAATCCAATCAGGACTGACCAAAGATCTCTCTCCCAAAGTCTCCCAGCACAAAGGGGAGATACACCGCCTGCCATACAAGACCTCATACAATGCCATCTTGATGCTAGCCTGATAGCTGTTGTTATAAGCGAACTCAGCCAAGGCGAGATGATCCTCCCAGCTACCCTTCCAAGACAGAACACAAGCACGCAACATGTCTTCCAAGGTTTGGATAGTTCGCTCCAACTGACCATCAGTCTGAGGGTGAAAAGCAACACTAAGAGAAAGCTTGGTACCCAAAGCACTATGAAGACTCTCCCAGAATTTGGATACGAAATTTGGAGTCTCAATCTGAAACAATGGACTTAGGCACCTCGTGAAGCCTGATTACTTCTTTCATATACAAGGGAACCAACTCTGAAGCTGAATTTGTGGTCTTCATGGGAATAAAGTGCGCAAACTTAGTTAAGCGATCCACTACAAACCATATAGCATCCCTGCCTCTAGGAGAACGAGGTAAGCCAACCACAAAATCCATAGCGATATGCTCCCACTTCCACTCTAGAATTTTCAACGGCTTCAATAAACCTGCAGGCCTCTTATGTTCGGCCTTCACGCGTTGACACACCTCACAAGCTGCCACATACTTAGAAACGTCAACTTTCATTCTCTTGCACCAGAAGTTTTGCTTCAAATCCCTATACATTTTGGTTTCGCCAGGGTGGACGGTGTAAGGCATTTTATGAGCTTCTCTCAAGATATCCATCTTCACCTCTGATTTCTGTGGCACACAAAGGCGGCCCCTAAAACAAACCAAATCATTCTCATCAATGGTGAACTCACGGGGTTTACCATCGCGACCCTCTTTCGAGCTTCCTGCAACAAACGATCATGCTCCTTTGCCACACACACTCTCTCTAGAAGGAAGGATTGAATGAGCATCTGAGTCTCCTCTCTAGCGGTGCCGACATAGCACAAAGCAACACCCATACGGTCTAGATCTGCAATCAAAGGCATGGCCATTTTTGGAACACCGGTCCTGCTAAGGGCATCAGCCACCACATTTGCCTTCCCTGTGTGATATTGAATTGGTAGATCATAATCCTTTATCAACTCAAGCCACCGACGCTGCCTCAAATTCATCTCTTTTTGAGTGAAATATATTTGAGACTCTTATGATCGGTGTAAATGTCGCAAGATTCGACATAGAGATAATGCCTCGACGATTTTAGGGCAAAGACAACAGCGGCCAACTCGAGGTCATGAGAAGGATAATCCCCCTCATGCTTCTTCAACTGCCTCGAGCCATAAGCAAGCACTTTGCCTTCCTGCATCAGCACATAGCCAAGGCCAATACGAGAAGCATCCGTATAAACTGTGAAACGCTTACCACTCTCAGGCAAGGCTAAGATAGGAGCATCCGCCAACTTGTTCTTCAATGCCTGATAACTGACCTCGCAATCGTTGGACCAGACGAAAAGAACACCCTTCTCCAAGAGTATAGTCAATGGCTTAATAATGCTGGAAAAATTTGGCACGAAGCGCTGATAATATCCGGCAAGCCCCAAGAAACTTTGGATTTCGGAGACACTAGAGGGTCTCTTCCACTCCACCACAGCAGCGACATTCTTGGGGTCAACCGCAATGCCATGCTGATTAATCACATGACCCACGAAAGCAACTTCAGAAAGCCAAAAGGCACACTTCTTCAATTTGCCATAAAATTGATTCTTCCTAAGAGCACCCAGAACGAGACAGAGATGTCGCTCATGCTCTTCCTCCGTTTTCGAGTAAATAAGAATGTCATCCAGATATTCCATCCTCTAGTGATGAAAGTAGTAGTGATGATGAAGGTGAGGAAAGCCCTCCGTAGATGAGCTTGCGGAAGCCGTTAATTTTTTTTCAAGATGTATGCACTAAACACAAAGCTCAACTTAAAACATTGAAAAATAAGTTGATTAGCTCTCAAAATGATTATAAAGGTTTGCTAGAAAAATTTGAAGCATTTGCAAATTTGAATTGTGAGCTATCAACTAAAATTGAGCAATTAGAGTCTAGTGCTACATCCACAGCTACCGATGATGGCCTTATTAAAAAGAATGAAAAACTTAAGGCTAAGTTAGCTAGCTCCCAAGAAGTTATTGAAAATTTGCTAGGGAAAATGGAAATTCTTAGCATACACAATAATGAGTTAACTACTAAGCTAGAAAACATTGGTAGCACCCCAGAAGTATCTTTGGTTGAAATACCTGAAATTATTAAAAAAGATGCTTCTACTTCCTGCTTTGATTTAATTGATGATTCTAACCCCTGCAGTCAAGTTCTTGTTAAGAATGTTATTATAGAAACTTGTTCGGGCGAGATTGCAATGGAAAATGAGCAATTAAAGCAAGAAGTGGCTCGCCTTGGGAAGGCCTTGTACGACAAGAAAGGCAAAGCCAAACAAATCCAACCTCCACAGGATAACACCACTGCAGGAGTGAACAAGTTTGTGGAGGGTGAATCTGTGATTTGTATGCTATGTCACAAAGAAGGCCACAAGTATTTCCAATGCAAGGCAAAGACCGGGGATAAGAAAAAGCAAAAGCTCAAGCAAAAGCCAACAAGCAAAATCTCCAACACCTACATCAAAAAGGTGGATAAAAAGGTTGCTACACCATATTTGATCAAGAAAAAAAAGAATGGAAAGGTGATAGCAATCAAGGCCAACAAGCAAGCCAACAAAGGGAAAGGGGCCAAACGCATCTGGGTGCCAAATGAAATAATTTCAACCATGAAAACATCAAGAAGGTTTGGATCCTGAAAGAGAAGTGAGGAGTCCGAAAGACTTCGGGGAATATGGAGACTTGGCAAAGTTGGGATGTATATCATGGGATATATCATATTGAATCAAGTTTATTGCCAAGTGGGTTAGTGAATATTTTGGACCCAAATTTCCCCACCCATGTCTAAGGTAACTAGATTTATTGTATTCCTCATTTTTAGATATGCGTATCTATTTTCTTGAATCTAGTTTTACCTTTCATGCCTAGTATTTCATTTGGTACTTATTTTAGATTAATAATGCAAGCATACTAGGTAAATCACACGGTAGGATTGCTTGTTTTCAATTCATAATTTTAAGCAACCCTACATGGTTTAAAATGTTTAATTAAGCATGGCACATAGCTTATTTAACATCCCTAAATAAATGACACTAATGCTTCAAAAGCTTATATCCTACAATTGGTATCATTTAACTTATATGTGCCAAAGCTTGGATTATAGATAATTTTCCCCTCTTGATATCAAATCAAAGTGCATGTCTCCTACAAGTATTCAAAACTTGTATGCACACTTTCAGGGGGAGGTTACTCTATAATCTAAGACTTTGAGACTAATACCTTTTTCGAGTCTATTTCATGTAGTAGCCTCATTGTAAGGAAAATGAAGTCCCTGGGGAAAGACAACAAGCTTCCACTACAAATCTACAAGAACTCTTATGTCTCACAAGCCTACCATTTGTCTTCAAATGGTCTGCCATTGACTTTCAATTGGTAACTTTGAGACTACATTTGGCATCATTTACATGTCTTCTCCAATTTTTGGTTAGGCTATATTTCATATCTTATACTTCCCATGTTGCTATACATGCATAAGTGGTTAAATCATATTCTATTATCTATGCATAAGGGAAGTTAGTCTAATCAAATCATGTCTTGCACCTCTATTTTCACATGTTTTTTCCTAAGTAGATCTCTATCAGGGGGAGTATTTCTTCATCTCTAATGGGGGAGAAAATTCTTTCTAAAGGAGAACACCCATTTAGGGGGAGTTATAATGTCAAGTTCTTCAATTGGTTTTAATTGATAAATCTTTTATGAGGGCAAGCCCTTATTTACTTCCTACATGCTTTTACTGTCTTCCTTTTCGGCGGTTGATGCCAAAGAGGGAGAAGTTTTGGGACCAAAGCAATGAAAATTGTATCAAACATCAAACGCCACCAAATTAAAAATTTATCCTTCAAGTGGTCTTGGCTCTTCGGTCTAAAATAGGAAGTAAGTGAATTATGGAGTTAGGGGGAGGCTTAAGTCCATAATATCACATTGTGGGGACAAACATGCATCCTAAGAAATAGATTGCATATTTTCATTCAAATGTTTGTTATATTTGCTTGCTTTGGTTGTGTTGTCATCAATCACCAAAAAGGGGGAGATTGTAAGGAAAATGGACCCCGAGCCATTTGGCTAAATAAGTTTTGGTGTTTGAAGATCAACATAACTTGTGGACTAATGTGTTTGCTAGTGTTTATGTTTGTAGTTCACAGGATGCTACTTGGACCAAGGCATTGAGGAAAGCAACACCTCAAAAAAGACATTATGAAGATCAAGTGAAGTCCAAGAAACAAAGGAAGTGTTACTGGTGGACTGTCTGATCTGGAGCACCGGACTGTCCGGTGCACCAGGAACAGTAGCCCTAACGGCTAGTTCCGGGTGGCACTGTAGAGAGAAGACCATCGGACTGTCTGGTGTGACATCCGGAGTGTCCGATGTAAAAAGCCTACGCCCCAACGGTCGGCTGCAGTGTCAGGCCAGTGGCTAAGCGCACCGGACAGCGAACAGTGCACTGTCCGGTGCACCATCGGACTGTCCAGTGTGCCGCAGAGAGCACAACTTTTCTCCAACGGCTAGATTTGTGTTGAGGGCTATAAATACACCCCCAACCGGCCATTCAAAGGTGTGGGAGCCCAAGCAACATACCAAGGCATATAGTAGACATTTTCAAGTGCTCATACACCCAAGTGCTTAATAGAATCACTCGGTGATTAGGGTAGGTGCTTTGCGAAATGCTTAGGTTAGTTAGACCGCTTTAGGGCTTGCTCTAGGTGAACACTAGTTAGTTGAGTGAATTTAGATAAACCACCACAACCCCTCGGCTCTTGCGCGAGCCGTCGTAATTGTACCGAGTGGGGCGAGAGTCTTACGAGACCGTGACAACCATGTTTGTGTCATGGCTGTCACCGTGTACCAGAGGGAACGAGGCCCGCTACATTTTGGCCGGAAACTCGATAGTGGAGACGGCGGGGAGCATCCGAGAGGAGCCGAAAGCAGAGCACCACTTGCGTGTGGAGAAGGCATGCGGCTCCCTATGGAGTTACTCGACCGAGGTGCTTGGCCCTCACGTGGGCTTCCCTTTGTATAGGGGCACCAACGAGGATTAGTCAGGACCTTGCGTGGTTCCAGATACCTCAGTAAAAATATCGGCGTCATCCACGAGAGTTTGCATCTCTACCTCGCTCTTTAGCTTCCGCATTTATATTAAGCATTTAAGTTTCAATCTTGTCTTTATACTTATATTGTTGTAGATTGAAACTTAGCCATAGCGGTAGAGAGAGCAAACACTTAGACAAAACCTAGTTTGCACATTCTAGTTTGATTAATTGCATAGGTTTTGCTCTAGGGTTTTATTTGTGGCCTAGTTTAGAAGAAGTTTTAGAAGTCCTAATTCACCCCCCTCTTAGGCATCACCTGTTTCTTTCAGGGTCGGAGCAGGAGAGTCAGGGAGGAGACGGTGCAGAAATGTGGCGGCGCGGTCGGGCGGAGGCGTGGGCGCGCGCGGCCTGCTCGCGGCGGAGCGAGCGCAGTTGAGCCAGGGAGGCCTGGGCGCGGGCGTGGTCGGGGAGGCCGAGACGCAGGCGTGGCCAGGGAGGGAGCCAACGGCTGAGGGCAGTGCGGTCAAGCCTGGGCGGCTGAGGCGGCGCCGACGGCTCGGGGCGGCGCGAGCGGGTCTAGGGGCGGCGCGGACCTGATCGGGCAGGGGAGGATGGCGGGCGACCGGTGAGGGTAGGGGAGAGGGGTGGTGACTGGAAGAGAGCCGGCGATGGAGGGAGAGGGAGGAAAAAAAGGTTTGCCTCTATACCATATTGGAAACCCTAACCCTAATAGAGTTAGGCTGGGTATTAATAGATCACATAGCTGGGCCAGGCCCATTACAAGGGATGGGTAGCTAACACATACCACAAAGAATATGATTATCATAGTCATCCAAACAATCCAAATTTGACCAAATGTCCTCGTCCACCCTGAACATGTTACCAGGTGCAGGACCAAAGAGGACAGAGTAATAATGAGAAGCATGCTCTAGGATATTCTCATCACCCACATTTTTCCTATCCTCCTCAAAAAATATATTTTTTTCTCTTCTTCCCATTAGCAACCCTATGGAAGAATTCATTGTTACCATCACTATACCTCAACCAATTTTTATGAGACCTTTGCCTCCAAAAAATCTCCTCTTCTTCAAGCATTGTTAAGTTTTCTTTTAAAAGAGAGAATGTAAGCTCCAACTGTGTATCATTTAGAGAACCAATCTCTTTTTCCTCCAGAAGGATTAGCTCGTGAGCAATATAAATTCTCCTTTTTTCTTGATCCCCTTAAGATTCCAGTCCCAACTTTTAAGATGTTGTTTACAAAGCTTCAATTTCTGCTAGAACTTGTCAAGAGTGTTTCTGGCCCCACAAGGCTTGGCCCAAATTTCACCAATAATCTATACTATACTTAAAGCACCAGTTTCAACGGTCGTCCCGTGTCATCTTTTTACAAATAAACCCTCACAGCTATTTCAAATTAATCCGCTGCACGCCTATAGATGGCCAAACGGTGGCCCGGCACGGGCCAGACGTCCACGGGCCATAACTCTAGCCCAGGCGCATCATGATGGCCTGCTAACTATGCCGGGCCAGCCCGTTAGCCCGTCGGCCCATTTGATTAAATCAGCGTAAAATGTTAAAAAAACATTGTAGGAGATGTGTTTTGAACCCATGCCCTGCCCAGATGTTTTTAATATTGAATATAAATTGTATATATGTATATACGTTTTTTGTAAAATAAAAAAATATAATCGTGTCGGAACGGGCCAGCACTACGGGCCGAGGCAACAGCCTAAGCACGGCACGACGTTCTTGACTCTTGCAAGCATTAGGTCGTTTCTGAGACCACATTGGCACAATGGACTCCATGGTGTTTGAGGTTGTTGAATTGGATAGAGCAACAATGATTTGTCACACTAACAGTAAAATGAAAGGTTATTTGTTGATTTTAAACGTTAGTAATTGTTATGAAGTAGCATGATTTATATGGAGCGCATCCAGTTTTTATTGATGTCTGACTTTAGCAATCACTCCATATTTTGATCTATCTTTTTTATAAGTTTGAGTTTATATGACTTATTTTAGAAACTTGAGCTCACAAACTTTCTCTTATTTGGTCTCTGTATGGTGGAATTATGTCATTTTATAATCTCTGTTCGTTCAGTCAGTCGTTGTGAACTATTTTCTAATCGCTTATTTCATTGGCCGTATTGTACCAAGACATATTGCATGGGGTAAACAATAACATCAGTTAGCCAAATCAAAAAATATTATATGGAGAGCGGAGACAATCAATAAAAAATCTTGAAATTTTTTTGGTGGATAGTTTACGTGGGTATTGTTGTAAGCCGTCGCAACGCACGGGCAACCGACTAGTATTCTTAAAGTCAGGGTGAGATAGCCATCCATTCTCAAAATGAAAAGTTGATTTTCCTTTTTTATAACTATTTTCAGTCACAATGGCCAAATGATTATGGTCAAACAGATATCTCGGGAGCTTCCTCACACACACGAGGGAAAACAGGTCTCCCAGCTCTTATTCATAAGAATTCTGTCAAGCTTAACCAAAACAGGATTCACCTGACTATTTGACCAAGTGAAACCCCCACCAGACATATTAACCTCTATCAGCTCATGCTTCTGAATAACATTATTAAAGAGATCAGAATATTTGTGAGAGCCACCATCTCTATTTTTCTCAAATGAAAATCTGAAGATATTAAAATAACCCCCTACAATATAAGGTTCAGTGCACTTGGCACAGAAATCATCCAACTCCTCTAGGAAGTTGGTTTTATATGTCTTGACCAGGACCATAAACAGTGATAAGATTCCACTTGATTCTCAAATTCTTGTCCCACAAGTTAACTTGCAGCATATGAATCCCTTGTGTAAAGCTGGGTTTTTATGTTTGTTAATTCCAGAATTCATGGATTGACCTGTTAAAGGCTTGTTTGGTTAGCTCCCAATCCATGTGGATTGAGTGGGATTGGGTGAGTTTAAATTCCAAGTAAGTTAAACTTTTTCTTAATTTTTTTCCAATCTCATCCAGTCCATGGGTAACAGAATTAACCGAATAAGGCCTAACATGTATTCGGCTCCGCAAACTCCGAGTCATATGTCTACACAAATTAGCTCTGTATTTCCTGGGTTTTTTGTACATAGTATGGTCATGAATCTACACAGAAAAAATGAGCAGCTCGATCTAAGCTGTGAATTATGAATTGTTCCTTCTTTTCTTATGAGGGGCAAGATGATCAATTGCTTCATGTTTTACAAGGCAATCATGAACAATTATTTATTTTTCATGTTTTGCGTGAACGGAGGTGAGGTGTCCATATAGGCTGCCTCCATGTGTTCGTATGATGTTTGGTTTCGTCGGCAAATGTTTGAAAGAGACCTTCCTCGATTCAAAGTCACTGCCACTAGCAGAAAAAAAGAACATTTCAAAGGCACGAACAACATTCATTCAGCTATTGCAGGAGTTGCTAGTGCCACATGTATTAACGATCAGTTAAGAATCCAGGTTAGTTGATGTATCCCGGATTCATTTCTCTACCCAGTACACAAAACGAATGTGCATACAGCAACTAACCTGGTTGGTGGTTGAAATTACAAGGCACATTACAAATAACCTTCGAGGACGTCGTACAAAACTCCCGAGCCAATCCGAGGAATTCGTCTCATCTATTCATGGGAATGCTTTACTCAGTCACCAACAACATTATGATTTATAAACATATGTTCAAGCTACGGGGCCAAGATCACCACTTCAGTCTTGCTATCTAACTGGAGAAATTCATATATTTGGTACATTGCTCCCACTGCTATTTTCACATGACAATTCGAGCTAAATGACCACAGACGTTCGCTTGGTTGCTTTCTCCAGCATGCGCTGAATAGACGTTGATGATAATCAACTCAACAACGCAGTGACAACAGATTGAACTTAGCCACTCTGCCTATGGCACATGCAGCACAGGAATAAAATGCTAAATTGGCCTTCATCTTGGGGCCGGAATTTTTCTAGTTCTTCTCGAATCATTGGACTTCCATTCAGCACTCGACTGTCCCTGTGGCACTTTAGAACTTCTGGTTTTGCTCCGGCTAGTTTCAACTGTGCGAGAAGTGGACGTCCTAGATCCTGTGCGCTTTGCAGTTTCTGGCTTCAGCTTAGCCCTCACTGACCGAGAAGGAACTTGCGTTTTCTGCATCGAGCTTGCACCCTGTTTATCCTTTTGAACAGATCCTTGCTGGATTTGACTCTGGTCATTGCTAACATGAAATTCCCCACAAACAACTGATGCTGAGATACCCTGAACAACAAATATTTGAACATGTAAAAATCAGAAGGAAAAGAGAAAATTGAAATAAAAGAGTAATGATCAAAGAAAGTTTCTGACAAATTAAGTACAACCAGGAAAGAAAAGCAAATCATGTATGTTCATATTCCTGGCATGTTAAAGCAGAACCCAGCAATAACAGAAAAATACAACATCTTTTCCAATGTCATGGCATTTTTTAATGAACAAATCATAATACAATGCCATACTAACAGGCATTGAGGCATATCTACAAAGATCACCTTATTTTGAATTGGAGAGGCTTCTGGACCCTGAACTTGCTCCTCTTCAGAATCATCCATTTCCTCACATTCAAACTCAACATGCTGGCTATCTTCCTCAGAATCACTTAATTCTTCTTGCTCCATTACAATTCCTTGCATTGATTCTTCAGTAGGTTCTTGAATGCAATGATGAAAATAGGAATTTACAATCTCGAGCCCTGGAACACTAGATTTGTCCTTCCTAGAAACTTCATCTTGAACATTTGATCTGCTAAAACTACTTCTGAAGTCATTTGAATCTTTTATGACCGTTGGAGAACATAAATGAATGTTCAAGTCAATACTTGTCTCCCTCTCAGAAGGGCATGTGGATGCTTGCCCAGCCGTTGACTGGTCATCTACTGGAACTTTGCTCATGTTATTATCAGACTGATGGTAATCAAGGTTACTATCATATTCTGGTACATCATTATGCACATCAACTTCTGTTCTTTGCAAGAGAGGATGGAAGTCGATAGTCTTAGCATTTACAGTACCATTTTTGGTGGAACCTGTAGTCTGGTTGTTACTTCTCTCAACTTGAACTTTCTCAAAGGGGAAAAGATCATATTTTCTTGACTGGTTAATAAGATTTTGAACCGGATGACTATATGACGAAACCACATCTCGAGGATAATGAAACAGTAAAGGATGCATCTGCAAATCTTGCTCAGAACCATCTTCTGTAGCATTATCATCGGTGATCCCATTCTGCTGCAACCTAGAATTAGCTTCAGGGAACAGATTTAGCTGTCTATAAGCGTTCTCTGTAAAGGCCAGTGGTGGCACAGGATACATATTCTTTGCTGCATTGTCCGAGGTGCCATGAAAGTGTGTTGCGTTCGGATGAAATGCCACCTGAGATAAGACACGGACAGAAGGGGGAAGGTTCACAGGAGGTAAGTCTGGAGCCAACTTGACTACACAACCACCTTTCTCTTTACTCAATTTGGAAGCTGACAGTTGGTCCAGAGATCCACATGATGCCACTGGAGCTGCAGTTGAAGGTGTTCTCACATATGATGAGCCATCAGAGGGGCAGTACATAAAAGGTATATATGAGGTAGTTACATCAAGTTTCGCACCAGTTCCTTTCTGCGGTTCAATGTAACCACATTCTTCATCGATGCCTGTGCCTGACTGCATCATCATGCCTTTTCCAGCATTTTTTGATAAGGACAGCTGACAAGGCATCATGTTCATGCTCCTACTATCTGTGTCTTCCAAAAATGCTTCATTGACATATGAATCATCATCATTTTCAACATCTTCAGAAGCATTGTTATCAGCCTGTGATGAAAGCATAAAAAAAATTATGCTTCATGACATCACTTCAGATGGAGATTAAGATACTATTTGGATATGCTAAGTTAAAGAAACATACTAACCTCTTGCTCACGGTGTGAATCGGGCATTGCTGCTCTCAGCTTTCTCCTTTTTGCTTCATATGTTCGCCTTCTTTCTTTTTCAGCATCACTTTTAGTGTAAGATTTCTGGATTCCACTTGCAACTCTCCATTGACGTTGGAGCAGTGAAGGATCTCTATGTGGCACTACAAACCTCCAAACTGATGTCCAGTCGTTTTTGAATATCCTCAGCCCCTGAAATCACAATATGGAAAAAAGTAAGCAACAAAAATCAAACATGGAAAATGGAAGATAACCTGTAGTCACAAGTTATCACCTCCTGGATACATTTTTTCTCCTCATCTGTCAATGGAGATGTCTTCATATGGCGCACATCCTGCATTAATTCAGATAAGAATATAGTCATTTCAAAAGCTATTATGTTGGGTTTTGCTGATAGTAGTCAATGAGGTCAAAATCTCTCATATGCCGATGGTTGACCATGATAATACACAACATGGCCAAATCAACCCATCAAAATCAGTATCACAACAAAGCAACACGAAGACCAACTTAACATGTGACACTAAGAGAGTATTAAAAAATTGATCAAAAAGAGTAGTAAAAAACCATCTTCCATTTTGCTACTGGGTATGTTATTAAACAAAGGTGATATTGTCCACAAATCTTGTCAAGAAATTCAAATAACATACTACTATTTTGTTGGCACATAAGAAAAATGATAGATATCACAATAAGATAGATAAAAATTATCAACAGTGAGTGCTGCGGCAGAAACTTCACTAACTACACAACAGAATTTTGTAAAGCACTCCCTTCATTGTTTAAAGACCAGTTCAAAACCATAACTTCAATACAGCACCATATAGAATCAGAAGAACATACAATTTGTTACTATGAACTGCTAATCTGTTACAGTACTATGCAACTCAATGGACACCTTGACCATAATATTAAATGGTGAACCCTAAAAGGTACATAAAAGTGAATTCAGCATCTTATCTTCCAGTAAATGAAGTGCAAAACATTTACCTTAACTGGATTATCAGGAGCTTTGGAGGAGCTACGATTTTTTTGTCTCACAAATATCTGCACCAAAGAAATTATTTCATTCATCAGGCATAATACACTTACACAAGTCCAAAACAAGGAATTGTCAAAGATCATGAGCAACTAACAATCTAAGAGAACCAGTAGGCAGTAGGCATTATAGATATTGAACAGACTCAAATTGTGATTGTATGCAGAGCTTAGATGAAGTATCCCCCCACCCCCACCCCTCCCCTCTTGAATGAGCATGAGAGTTGCATGTCATTTCATTAAGAAAATCAAATGAAGGATTTCATCCAAGCTTACTTGCTTGTGCAATCAAAAGTAATGCAAAGTAATTTGGCAACAGACCTCTGTGACAATAAAATGCTCAGACTTCAAAATACTCAACCTACGGGGTAAGACAACTAGACATTATATTAAGAAGACCTCATACAGGTCGAGAAAACCCCCAAACCCCTGCCCCAACCATACACAGCGGCACCGTAACCCATGTGAGAACGACCGTGACTAGGGCTGGGCCTTAGACCTATGCTTTGGTGTGAGGAAAACGAGGGGATTTTTTTAACCTCAGTCCGAAATTCACTCCAACTCCTACGAAAAGTCGAACTCAAAAAAAACCTCGAACGGGGAGGAAATGACCGCCCTCCCGATATTAATGCCTAGGATCGGCACTCAAGGATGCACACAACCCAATGATGGCTAAGAGACCGAAACATTGGTCCCAGCCAAAAATCCCCGAACCCTACCCCCCCATCACTAACAGGCCGGCGTCAACCGTCCACTCTGCAATGGCCCAACCAAAGGGTGGCGCACAGGAGGACATCGTAACCCAAGAGCAGATGAGGCACAACGAGGGGATTTTTTAACCAAGCCAGTAAGTTCACACTGAGGGGAATCGAACCTGGGTCTTGGAGGTACTACTCGAAAGCCTTTAACCACTAGGCTAGAGGCCCTTTCGTGAGAGTCAAACTCAGAATATGAGGAATGAGTAATGCTACTCAGGCTAACTAACTAAACAAAACAGCTAGAGGCCCTTTCACCTCATATTTCAAAATCTTTATTGAAAAAACACCCTGCTTTTGCAATACCGAGAGCAGACATCAACTTTAGGCCACGGGTAATGCCAATAAGGTCAAAAACGTCATTGTCATGTCAATACAGTGAAAACAACTCCTTTTTCTAATACTGAATCCTTGAAGGCATTTGTCATGTGCGGACGCACATATGCCAGGCGCAGACGCGCCCACGACGTGTGTCGCGTGGCTGAGCGCGCTGGGCAGGCGTTGCATGTGTTAGATTAGTAAGTTGTTTTGGAAATCCCTAGAATTAAGGAGAACCTTCTCCATGTCGGTTGGGCCATTGGCTATATATACTTGTAAGCACTTGACAATCAATTAAGCAAGAATTATATCCTTAATCTCTCTCTCTCTGTTAAGCCTTCGGTTGAGGGGGATAACCTCACCGGAGAGGACAACCGACGGCTACAAGTTGCGTAGCCACGGTCCCTCTAGTCGGGGGCTCGACGCCCTTGACAACCTAGTATCTCGGTCACGTCGGTCCTCTCCCACCCGCTCCACCCATTCTTCCACCGCCGCCGCCCACCACCCTAGCCCTCCACCATCGCCGCAGTCCTCCACCGCTTTCGCGCTGCAGCCAGCAGCCATGAGCGATCCCACCATCGTTGATGTGATGGAGATGTTGAAATCCATCACCACGAAGATGAAAACCATGAAGGCTGACATGGAGGCTATGAAGGAGAAGTCGGCCTCGTCGACGGACAGCGGCACCAGCGGTCGCCCGGAGGGGCCGCGCGATCTTGATTGCCCCCCAAGATTCCAAAAATTGGATTTTCCCCACTACGACGGCAAGACCGATCCGATGCTCTTCATCAACAAGTGTGAATCCTATTTTCGCCAACAGCGCACCTCGACGGAGGAACGCGTGTGGATAGCCTCGTACAATTTGGAGGTCGTCGCGCAATTCTGGTACATCCAACTCCAGGAGGACGAGGGTACGCCGTCGTGGGGGCGATTCAAGGAGCTCCTGAGCTTGCGGTTTGGGCCTCCCCTCCGCCCGGCCCCGCTGCTCTAGCTCGCTGAGTGCCGGCGTACAGGGACCGTGGAGGAGTACTCCAATCACTTCCAGGCCCTCCTGCCTCGAGCGGGTCGTCTTGATGAGGCTCAGCGCGTCTAGCTCTTCACCGGCGGACTCCTGCCTCTGCTCAGCCAAGCCATCCGCATCCACAACCCGGAGACGCTCGCGGCCGCCATGAGCCTGGCGTGCCAAGTGGAGTTGATGGAGATCGACCGCCCGGTGCAGCCCCCATGCGGCCTCCTTCCCATTCCCGCGCCTCGGCTAGCGCTCCGGGTGCCCCAGCAGCCGCTGGCGCTCCTTGGCCCTCCGGTGGCTGGCCAGCAAGGTCGCGGCGAGGGCAACCAGAGGCGCCTCACCCCGAACGAGATGGTGGAACGGCGCCGTTTGGGCCTCTGTTTTAATTGCAATGAAAAATATACCTGTGGCCATAACAGGTTCTGTCGGCGCATCTTCCTTGAAGGCGTGGAGATCAAGAACGCCGCGAGCGACGCGGGCAACGCGGAGCACGACGCCGAGGAGCCATGTTTTTCCCTGTAGATCGTGGCTGGGGTTCCCATGGCGGGCACCATGCAGATCGTCGTGGCACTAGGCGTCGCGTCCCTCATTGCCCTCCTCGACTCCGACAACACGGACAACTTCATCTCGGAGGAGGCAGCGCGGCGCTCCGGTCTACCCCTCCGCCAACGCCCCCGCCTCACAGCCTTGGTCGCCAATGGCGAGCGGGTCAGTTGCGTCGGCGTCATCCGCGACACGCCCCTACTCATCGACGACGATTCCTTCCCGGCCGACCTCTACGTCATGCCACTGGCCGAGTACGACGCCGTCCTCGGCACCCGATGGCTCGGCGAGTTGGGGCCCATTGTTTGGGACCTCGACCGTCAGCACATGTCCTTCCAGCGCCAGGGACGCCCCATCTCCTGGACCGGCGTGGCCAACCCCTCCGTGCCGGCCCTGGGCGCAACAACAGAGGTCAATCCCCTCTTGGAGGCACTGCTGCTTTCGTTTGGGGGGCTCTTCGCAGACCCGTCGGTCTGCCCCCCAAGCGTGCGCACGACCACCGCATTATTCTCAAGCCCGACGGCCAACCGGTCGCCGTCCGCCCTTACCGGTACCCCGCGGCGCACAAGGACGAGTTCATGATTGATCAAGGGATCGTCTGCCGCAGCGACTCGCCGTTCTAGTTGCCCGTCCTCCTCGTCAAGAAGCCCGATGGTTCGTGACGCTTCTGCGTCGACTACCGGGCGCTGAACGCGCTCACCGTCAAGGATGCTTTCCCGATCCCGGTGGTCGACGAGCTCCATGGCACCAAGTTCTTCACCAAGCTAGACCTCCAGTCCGAGTACCACTAGGTACGCATGCGCCCGGAGGACATGCACAAGACGGCGTTCCGCACCCACGACGGACTGTACGAGTTCCTAGTGATGGCGTTCAGGCTGTGCAACGCCCCGACGACATTCCAGGCCTTGATGAACGACGTGCTCCGCCCGTTCCTGCGCCGCTTCGTCCTGGTATTTTTTTGACGATATTCTGATTTATAGCAAGACGTGGGCTGATCACCTTCGCCACCTCCGGGTCGTCCTCGACGAACTATGCCACCACCAACTCTTCGTCAAGCTCACCAAGTGCTCTTTTGGTGCTTCCTTCGTCACCTACCTTGGCCATGTCATATCCGCGATAGGTGTGGCCATGGACCCAGCCAAGATGCAGGCGATCCATGATTGGTCGGCTCCACGTTCGTCTCAGGCTGTGCGCGGTTTCCTCGGCCTCGCCGAGTACTACGCAAGTTCGTCCACAACTACGGGGCGATCACTGCACCACTGATGGTCCTACTCAAGGAGGGCTTCTCCTGGGACGACGCGACAGCAGCGGCATTCACAACGCTCAAGGCCGCCGTCACGTCCGCCCCGTCCTCGCCATGCCCGACTTCGCCAAGTTGTTCACCGTCGAGCGCGACGCGTCGTCGTTTGGCTTCGGCGCGGTCCTGATCCAGGAGGGCCATCCGGTCGCCTTCTTCAGCAGGCCTGTGGCACCGCGCCACCGCTCGCTAGCCGCCTACGAGCGCGAGCTCATCGGCCTCGTCCAGGCGGTACGGCACAGGCACCCGTATCTCTGAGGGCGGCGCTTCATCGTCAAAACCGACCACTACAGCCTGAAGTACCTCCTCGATTAGCGCCTCGCCACGATCCCTCAGCACCACTGGGCCAGCAAGCTCCTTGGCTTCGATTTCTCGGTGGAGTACCGGTCGGGCGCCACGAACGTCGTCACCGACGCCCTCTCCTGTCGTGACAATGACATAGGGGAGGTGATGGATATTTCGTCGCCCCACTTTGACTTCATCCAGCACCTCCGCCACGCCCAGGCCATTGATCCGGCCCTGGTCGCCATCCACGATGAGGTCCAGGCTGGCACCCGTGCCGCTCCATGGGCGCTGGTGGACAGCATGGTCGCCTTCGACGGCCGCCTATACATTCCCTCGGCGTCGCCGCTGCTGCAAGAGATCTTGGCCATGGTCCACAACGACGATCATGAGGGCATCCACCGCACCCTCCACAGGCTCTGGCGGGATTTTCATTTTCCCAACATGCGTCGCTTGGTGCAGGATTTCGTGAAGGCATGCGTCACCTGTCAGCAGTACAAGTCCGACCACCTCAAGCCAGCCGGTCTGTTGCAGCCACTGCTGGTTCCGTCTGCTGTGTGGGCTGACATCGGCATCGACTTCATCGAGGCACTGCCCAAGGTGCAAGGCAAGACGGTCATCCTCTCCTTTATGGATCGCTTCAGCAAGTACTGCCATTTCATCCACCTGGCGCACCCCTACACCGCCGAGTCCGTCGCTCACTCCTTCTGCGACATCGTTCGCCTCCATGGCGTTCCGCAGTCCATCATCTCGGACCACGATCCAGTGTTCACCTCAGCGGTCTGGCAGGAACTCATGTGGCTCACTGGGACGAAGCTCTACGTGTCGTCCGCCTTTCACCCACAGACGTACAGCCAGACCAAGGCCGCCAACCGGGTCATCATCATGTATTTGCGCTGCTTCACCGGCGACCGTCCCCGGCAGTGGCTCCGTTGGCTGCCGTGGGCGAAGTACACCTATAACACTGCCTATCAGTCATCGCTCCACGAAACTCTGTTTCGTGTGGTCTATGGCCGGAACCCCCGACCATCCGCTCCTATGAGCCCAGCGAGACCTGCGTCGCAGCGGTCGCCCATGAGATGGAGGAGCGCTGCCTTCCTCGACGACATCCGCTATCGCCTTGAACAGGCACAGACGGTCCAGAAGCGCGGCTACAACTAGCACCACAGGCCGGTGTCCTTCTAGGTCGGCGATTGGGCTCTTCTTCGCCTTCGACAGCGGGCAGCAGCATCCCTCCCACACTCGGCAACAAGGAAGCTCAAGCCACGATACATCAGGCCGTACCAGGTGACGAAGCTCATCAACGAGGTGGCGGTGCGGCTACAGCTTCCTCCCAGTGCTCGCCTTCATGATGTGTTCCATGTCGGCGTCCTCAAGAAGTTTGTCGGTACCCCACCGGCCGTTCCACCGCTGTTGCCTCCGCTCCTGCACGATGTTGTGGTGCCTGCACCTGCCCGGGTGACTAAAGCTCAGCTGGCCCGAGGAGTGCGCCAGGTGCTCGTTGAATGGCAGGGCGAACCACCGACTTCGGCTACATGGGAGGATCTAGACGACCTCCGTGCCCGGTTCCCTTCCTTTTAGCTCGAGGACGAGCTGGACTTCGAGGCGGGGAGAGGTGTCATGTGCGGACGCACATATGCCAGGCGCAGACGCGCCCGCGACGTGCGCCGCGCGGCTGAGCGCGCTGAGAGCGCTGGGCAGGCGTTGCATGTGTTAGATTAGTAAGTTGTTTTGGAAATCCCTAGAATCAAGGAGTTGTTTTGGAAATCCCTAGAATCAAGGAGAACCTTCTCCATGTCGATTGGGCCATTGGCTATATATACTTGTAAGCATTTGACAATCAATTAAGCAAGAATTATATCCTTAATCTCTCTCTCTCTCTGTTAAGCCTGCGGTTGAGGGGGATAACCTCACCGAAGAGGACGGCCGACGGCTACGAGCTGCGTATCCGCGGTCCGGCTAGTCGGGGGCTCGACGCCCTTGACAACATTTCATGTCTTTCATTACTCTCAAAAAATTTCTGCTAGATTATGATAGAAATAAATTATCTCCATGTCAATCTTCACCAAATAGATGATAAGAACTATTGATTTAAGCCTAATAAATCATAAAAGAAAATTTAAAAAATGGATCTTGAATCAAATTTGCAAACAAAAGGAGTAACAAAAAAAAATACCTGATGCTTTGATTTACAAGGAAGAAAGCGCTTTTGTATTGCTGCCCAGTCATTATTATATTCCAGAATTCCTAGAGCTAATAATCTGCAAGCAGATAGTATACTATAAAATTAACCGTGAAAAGAAGTGACAAGCATCATATCAACTATACACTTGAGGGCATTACATGAAGTCCTTTAGGCAAGTGGTAATAACAATGAAGCAACCATGATACACTTAACCATACAAAAGGAGGCAGATCTTGAAGAAAGTTGAAAAAAGGATGAATGGAGTAGCTGTGATACAGCAGATGAGGAAGTAAACACACAATTTGCATAAACCAACACCACTAATAAAAGGATAGACCCTGGCGACTCCCACATGAGTGGGCTCTAGGGAACGAATAACCGAGGACCTTTGGCTCAGTGGAGAAGTTTATCACCATTGTATCAGGCCTGTCTTTCAAACCAACACCACTAATACAGAAACAAAAATAATATGCAGCCGGCAGCCCAACAAAACTCAAGTATTCAGATTTCTTGACTTTCTTTGTTCTTTAGTCAAGATGGCAAGGAAGCATGCACAAGTTATATTTCAAAAGAAATCGTGGAGATGTAAAACACACCTGTCCTCTGCATCAGTGAAAAGAACCCTATTGGCCATAGGTGAAGGAGGTGACTTATGAGGAAAGAGTGCAAAATTGAAAAGTGAAAAGAATCTCTGTGCTAATCTTGCAATGTCAGCAGGAACAAGAGCAATTATATCCTTTTTAATATTCTCAAGCAGGGTAGCAGCCAACGATTTCTTCTGCTGCAACTGCCCAGATGGAGGTGATGCTGTAGGCACACCATTTGATCTATCTTGAGAAACATTATTCACTTGTTTGCAGCTGTTAATCGCTGCTGAAGGAAACAGGGGCTCTTTCCTGCGGGTTTTGTCTGCAGTACCATCCACATGACTTTTTCTATACTTCACGACAGCTGTAAACTCAATATGAAAGCAAAGTTATAAATCAAGTGGTAGCAACAAAATAAACAAAGTATAAAAATTGCCCCATGTACCAATCTTGAACTTACCAGTTGCGACGTCACTTAAATAGTCGAGGACCAACTCAAGCGGTGCAACATCAAGGACGGATATAATAGGACTCTTGATTAACGGAATCCATTGGTGTTCCAAATTGTCAGAAGAAACAAAACTAGATGAGAGATGTTTGGTTTCAAAGAAGATATGTCGTTGAGGAGCGCTCCTGGCCAATGCTTGATCACGAGCACCAACCAACTCAACTATCATCTTTTTCACATTATTAGCCACATCTTGTTTAGATGAATCAAGAACACATAGGGAAAATGTTTGGATAAGGAGCTGAACATGCTCATATATCAACACATGCAGTTGCCCGAGTTGCTGATAAGTAAATCCACATGCTAAAGGTGGACGTGTTAGTGAAACCAAGGATGAAGGGAAAAAGGCATTCTGGTTAGCATATTGCCATCCAAAAGCATGCGCAGGAGTCACCAATGCAGACGGAATATATGGCACAATTGGTCTTAAATGAGTTTTATTGGATTCCTGGTGATCACTACCAGCCCCAGACATCCCAGTTAATGGCCGCCTCTGCCTAGTCTGAGGCCTACGGGCATCTTTCTCTTTTCTAGGATTTGTGTTGTGATAGTTCTCAACATTTTCATCACCATCACTTTCTAGAGCCTCCTCAATCTCGAGCTCAAAGTCTGCATCATTATCATCTTCATCTTGATTTTCATCCCCCTGGAATGTTTGTGTGTCATTGCCTACACCAGAAAGGACAGCAGCAAGAAACTTGCGGTATTCCTCTTCTTCATCAACATTTTGCAGACCACTATCATCATCAGATTCCTGGAGAAAGGTCTCCAATTCCTCGAGTGAATAGTTTGCTAGTGAGTATCTTGCCCTCGTCCGTCTGCAAATTGCATCTTCCTCACTAATTTCGAGAGATAGATGATGAGGGTCTTGCACTGTTGGAGAGCAAGCAGCTTCGCTTGCTAAAACGTCTTTTTCCAATCCATTCAAGTGGCCATCATTCTCAATATTAACCTGGGTAGACGTTTCTTCTGGAAACATTTCGTTAACAGCATCTTGAGACGACAATCTATTTTGAGGAAGTGCACTGTCACTTGTATTTTCATTAACTACAGTATTCTGCAGATATGTATGGTTACTTGGTTGATTTTCAGAACTATGTTCCTCGCATTCTGCTTCTGAGGTAAGGCTTGATGAGGTCTCAGACGGAGATCCTTCCCTAAGGAAAGGGTTAAAATCTATGTCATCCTCCTCCACGTCATCATCAACTTCCATATTTGATGATGCGGTAGTGATTTAATCAAAACAGTAGGATTCCTACAACCTGGCATCCATAAAGTTGTGTTAGGATCGATACAATGTGTTGCATTTTGCAAGGAAAAAAAAGATGAGCATGCAACAAGTCAATAAAACTATTGCATAGCACAAGTAGATGAACAAACATCAATGTAATGTAACAAGTGTAATTATATTAAATCTGAATCTTACATTAGGGTTTGGGCGCTTGCGCGCAGAAGAAAAGGAAGAGAAGAGGACATACCCAGCTGCTAGCCAGCTAGCCATCCATCTTACAAACTTAAACATTGTGCTGACCACATTAGGCATCTGTTTGGATCGAACAACATCAAATTCATGTATAGCAGTGTAGTGAGACAGTTGCATTTTCTATAGTTTCCACAGAAATACAAAATGCTCAGATAACAAAGCTCAGAACGACATCAACTACTCAGACATTTCACCACAACAAGTCAGACATTAATCTCGGTCTCAGAAACATGGAAGGCCCTGCGGCTAGCTGCTAGAGTATAGTGCTACCTGCCGCTTGCGGTTGCGGATGACGGAGTTAGGAGGCGGTCGATGGAAGATGTCAGGAGGAAGAGGAGGTCGACCCGATCACCTGACACGGCGAATCCGCGACACGCGAGCAACGGCGGGGGGACAAGCTCGGAGTCGGAGGGGTCGGCGGCGCAAGCGCGCAGCACCGCAAGCCTGTGAGGGGCGAGGCTGCGAATTGCGACGGCCAACGGTGCGAAACTACGGCGGCTATTAGCAAAATAAGTCTATTAGCAGCCACAGGGGGGGGGGGGGGGCGCCGTTGACGATCCACCGGAGGCGGGAGGACAGAGAGAGATAGAGGGGGGGCACGAAGGGTCACCGGCAGGTGTGCGGAGGGCCGGAGTCGAGGGCGCGAGGCGACTGGCGAGGGGCGGGAGGGGAAGCCGCTGACGCCGTCGCTGAGAGACCGAACCTGAGCGCCGCCGCCGCCTGCGTGCCGAGCGCGAGTAGGGTGGAGCGGAAGATGGAGAGGGCCCGGCGCTGGGAGGAAGATGAAGATGGGATGGGAGATGAAGAAACGACGCGGAATTTGGTTCTGTGGCGAATTAATGGACTTTTGATTTAGATGGGTCATGCTATCTTTTTTTCTAATATCTTTTGACCGGTTATCGTAGTTAAATGTACGTGTGTGTTCCATATAGTTATTCATGTTGGGGATTTGGTCTTCTGGAAACACGGTCAAACATTTGCTATCAACATATTACTCTAACATGTCAAACTTTTAATCTGAGAATTTAGTAAAACTCTTCAAGGTTTTTCAATTAAAAAAATCCTTGATTAAAAGAAATTTTCCTACATGTGAAGTCACTCTTCCGAGGATAAAGATACTGTCTATATCAAATTCAACAAAAAAAGACTTATTATCCCTAGTGGAAGTATACAGATATATTCATAATAGAATCATGTTAAAATATTTACTAAAATATAGTCTACATTGGAAGTTATATTTTCTTTAAATGTAAAATATGTGTGCATGACATGTTTTAGAGCATTTATGTGAAAGAATGTAATAATAAGTAAATAAAAGAAGGAAATAAATAATAAAAAATACTTTTATGTTTCCATGCTATAGTTTCTTGTTTGTGTAATAAAACTTGAACTTAAATCTAGAACAGATTTGAACTTGGTTTTCAATTTGAAATTTGAAACATAAAATAGAAAATAAAAACAGAAATAGAAAAGAAACAAAGGGTGAAAACTGCTCTTGGGCTGGTTCTTATCGTACGTGGCCCAACTCAACTCCCCCGCAGCCCAACCCCATCCCCTACTACTGTAAAGCCCAAAATTGGTAGGTTGGAAAAAAAATAATTAAAATAAATAAATAAACAAATAAATAAATGAATAAAGGTAACTATGATAGTGTGTTGAGAACTTTTAACCTTTAGAAATTTATTAGGACCCCTTTTCCTTTCATAATCAATTAAGCATACTAAATTAGTTAAGTAACCAATAAATAAGATAAAGAAAGGTTGATCTCTTGCTGATGATTTTGTTGTGATGCATTTATGTGAATAAAAGAATCATAATGCAGATTTGACTCCAAATTATAAATGAAACTATAAAAACAGAAAATGAGAAATGAATTTTGTAATAAAATCATTTAATGGGAAAGAAATAGAAATAGAAATAGAAAAGGAGAAATAAAAAAAAGAGAAAAGAAGGACAACTCGCTTGGGCCGAGCTCCCTACTTCCGGCCCAGCTCAGCTCACCTTCTGGCCCACCTAACACTGGCACCGCGCGCGCGCCTGCTCTTGATCCGGCACTGATTGCTGGGACCGCCTTGACAGCTCGTTCTTCCTCCCCACAACGAGATCGTGCGTGCTCGGCAACAGACGCAACAGGGATGCTCGGGATTCCGTTGAAATCCACAACCACCCGCGGATTCCGCGCTCGGCGCGGCCATCCTTTCCCCGAAGATCTCGCGTGGCTCGGGGTATAAAAGGGAGCCCGGGATTCACCGTTGACATGAAGTGTGGCGGAGAGGGAACCACCGTCGTCACCATTGATTCAAAGACATACGGCCGTTTGGAGCGCGAAGATGGGTCCTGGGGCATCGTCGGGTGCTCGGGGTCATGCTCGTCGCGACACTGGGATTAGAAACCGGCTGATTATCGAGGAATTCCTCACCGTCGTTCGTGGGCCGCCATGGATCCGCCCCCGCCCGTGGTCGGGGTACCTCGACGACCTAACTATGGGTAAGTATGCCCTAAACCTGCTCGCCATAGTCTCAGCAATGTGTAGATTCGCTTCAATTGGATGGTGTCCACTGGGTGGAGCTCCTCGCGTGATCCGGCCATGGCCATCGCCGCGGCTTGCCCTGCGCCGCCGCCGTTCCTGGCTGGAGGTGGGGGATCAGGCATGCTGCCGTGAATCTGGCCACGGACGGCCCCGATCTAACCGCGCATACCGCTTTGGGGTAAACAAATCGGGGGCGCAGATCTCATATCGAACGGCTAGGAGTAGATCTCGGCTCCATTAAATCCTTACCCTCGATTGTAGATCCGACGGTCCACCGAGCGTACCGGTTCGGCGCACTCCAGATCTAATCCGAGCCCTCGGCTGATGATCCAACGGCCGAGAATCGCCCGTACCCCTTCGCGGGTACTTTTTGTTAAAGAGCCCCCGAGGAAAGCAGTAATCAACCCGCCATCCGGAATACACTATTCTCTGTGTCTCAGAAATCTTACGCCTGAGCCCCTGAGTTTTCCAGGAAATGAGGCCCAGTCCAGTGTCGGCTGTAAACTGAATAATGAATTAGAAATAGATTTTTAATATGAAAATAAACCCTAGAACTTGTATAATCCATAGAAAATTCATATGAAGTCCAAATAAGTCCATTCCAGTTCCTATAATTTTGTAATAATGTTGGGTATCACATAGTGACACTGTTTTAACATGAAAATGGTATTAAAATTTATTTCTTAATTAATTTAGTATCAAGTACATGAAACCTTAGAAAATTCATAACTCCTCCGTTTTGACTCCGAATTGACTCGTTCTAGTTGCGTTAGTCTCGTATGAATATTTACTACGCAGTAACAATATTGATTATACCATGTCTCATACTTTTATAATTAGATATTTATTTATCCTGTGTTAATTGGATTAATCTATGTCTATTGGCTTAACTTCTGATCTTATGGTTATAATTTGACTAGATGATCTTTAATCAAATAATGACTTAAATTAAAGTTAAGATAATTATTTATAGAATAACATCCCATGTGCTTTACACTAACCGATTTATAATATAGTCTGACATTTAAATCACATAGATCTTTTATAAACCATAACTCCTTAACCATGACTCCGATCTTAGTAGTTCTCGATCCACGATCTCGTAGTTTCGTGTAGATTATTATTCAGTTTATTCTTATATTTGGTGTGATGTTAAATTTTGTCTATACTGTTTGTCTGTATTGCTACGTTTAGCGTGAGGACACGAGTCACCTGAAGATCATCCTGGTACCTGGAATCTCAAGTCCCAGGCAAGTTGTGCCCTTGATCACTTCTTTTTACCCACTCATGTTCTAATTAATCATAATGATCTGCATAGGTTAATTTTGATGGGACCCAATAGGTTACCCTAGTTTGTCTATCTTTATACCTTGTTTACCACTGAACTTTTTGGGTAGTACTTGCTAGTGCTTTATGTGGTTTTGGGTATGAAGGTACATTATTCATGATCACACTTTTATTATATGTTTATTATTACTGTTCATGATAAGATCATTATGTTAATTGGAACATGGAGAACCACCCGGGAAAACAGTGCTACCACAAGGGAGGAATGGGACCCCTTGGCTGATTAATTAGGAAAGCTAGTGGAAGACTACCTTACCCGAAAGGGGCAAGGGCAGTAGGGGAGTGGTCAGTGTAGGGAGGCACTCGAGAGGATTTTGCTGCGATGGCGGTCCTGCAAGGGATTCCTGCATTGGAGCTTCCTATAAACTGTAGCGGGTTTTCTGAAGCTAGTGGAACTTTGTAAAGGCCTCGTAGTGTTACCCTGCCTCGCCTCCTCGGTAGAGGTGTATGGGAAGTCGCGATCCTTTGGCAGATGGGTAACATGACTTGTGGGTAAAGATGCGCAACCTCTGCAGAGTGTAAAACTGGTATACTAGCCGTGCTCACGGTCATGAGCAGCTCGGACACTCACATGATTAATTTATGGAACTAAATTCAATTTGTCATATGCATTGCATCGCAGGTGATGTTGTTACTTTTGTTCTACTTCATAATTGGGTTTGGTATTTACTTATACTTAGTAATTGCTAATAAAATTTTGACCAACTTTAAAAGCAATGCTCAGCGCTAACCATCCTCTTTGGTAAGCCTTACACTTCACATGAGCTCCCACCTTTGGCGAGTTCATACACATTATTCCCCACAACTTGTTGAGCGATGAACGTATGTGAGCTCACTCTTGGTGTCTCACACCCCCCCACAGGTCAAGAACAGGTACCGCAGGATGAGGCGCTTGGAGGATGCCGTGGTGTATTCGAGAGAGGTCTAGGCCGTCGTCTCCCAGTCAACTTTGGGTTGCTGGACCGTTGTCTCCTTATAATGTAATTATTTATTTTGTATAGAATTCCTGTTATATAGTAAAGATGTGACATTCGATCCTGTGCCATGATTCATCATATGTGTGAGACTTGGTCCCAGCACACCTGGTGATTAGGTTCGCGCCCGGGTCTTGGTGCCCCGAAATCCGGGTGTGACAGAAGTGGTATCAGAGGAATGTTGACTGTAGGACGAAACCTAGATAGAACTGGATAACCCTTATCTACTTACCTTTACTACTCTGATTCTTTTCTATACTTTTCTTAATCTATTCTTATCTATTTCCGCTATACTCTGATTACTCTTACCTTTTCTTTCTAAAGACAAATGTGGATTTCACACTTTGAAATCTTGTGCCTAAAGTGACTTAGGAATAGGAGACCTTCTCTTAGGAACAAAAAAACAAAACTATTTTCTTATATAAATATCTATGAACTTGAATGTTTGTTCTTATGATACTTGTTTGATTTGGATCTTTGATTGAGTGTGATTAGTTGTGGAGTAATGTCCACAATTACATCTACATATACGTATAGTTATAAATAAATAAAATTCATGAGATAACTAAACAACTTATATTATCCTCCATTAAAGTGTATCAATTTTATATAGATCCCTCTTATCTTAAAAGACTCTCTCTTATCTTAAAATGATCCATCCTATCTTAAAAGATACTCTCTTACTTTATTAGACTCATCTCTTCTCGAAAGGATTCTCATCTTTTCCCAATAGATCTAACCAGTCTCAAAAGATTCTATTTTATTCTTAGAGACTCACCTTGTCATAATAAGCATACCTATTTGCTTATCTCATAATAGTGTAACACACATGATCTATTCCAAAATAAATTAAGTAGATCTTATCTGGTTACACCAATTTAATTCTGATCCCATCTAATTTGATTAGATCTAACCTAATGGACAAACATGTTAGAGAATACTGGTAAAATACGATTGGATCCTACCCTTATAAATATGATTTAATCCAAGTTGGACTAAGATTCCAATTTAGACTATACTACACACAACAACCTGGCCATATGCAACTACCTTAACCACTCGATAGCTGCATAACCCCTCCGTTTTAACCCATCAAAGATTCTGACTAACTATGTCATATGATCCGTCATATCTCAAAAGGTTCTAACATGTTCTAATAGTATATCTTCTACCCTGATAGATCTACCTAACTCAAACTAGTCTAATCTAGTTGTATCCAATCTAACCTTGCCCCTACCTAATCTGACATTATCTAATCTAAAGAAAGCTCGATTATGCCATAGTACACTCATTCTGTGTCAACACTAACCAAATAGCTAAAATATGATGTACCGTTGTTTCTATAACCCACCTGCCAATGGCATAAAAAAATTTAGGTGTATAAAAAAATATATATACTGAAATTTCATAAAGATAAGGTCAGCTTAAGATGCTTAACTAAATGACATTCTTAAATAGGGTTATAGAATCTAGTGTGGTCTACTTAGACAGATTAATGGTATTTGAACCCTACTGGCTAGGTGTTAACATAACTTAACACATTAGACCAACTCAACCATGAGCATAAGAGTTAACCCAAACTTAGAGTCATGATGGATTGTATAATCTATCTATCGCCACCTAACATCAAACAAATTTTTGATCTACATCATGTAGTCTATCTCATCCATATTTATCTTAACCATATTCCCCAACCCCGATGATATACACTAACCTCGAATCAATGAGACCAAGACCGGAGAAGAGAAGATCGACCTCGACAAGGAAGGATAAAACAGTCAAAGTGAATCTCGAGATGAATCAAGACTTAAACATTGCTGGTGAAGTCTTTTCCTTGTCATAATCATTCTTACCTCAACCTGTCCAGCTTATACCCTACATAATAGGTAACTAGATATCTAGGCTCACCTAATCAACCCCTACTGACTATAAACAAATGAGACTCCGAATTATTGAACCAACTATAGACTAAAAGCTGAATTACAAACCAATTCTTCTGTATCCCTTTTATTACAAATCTCGAGGGCGAGATTTCTGTTAAGGGGGGTAGGATTTGTAAAGCCCAAAATTGGTAGGTTGGAAAAAAAATAATTAAAATAAATAAATAAACAAATAAATGAATAAAGGTAACTATGATAGTGTGTTGAGAACTTTTAACCTTTGGAAATTTATTAGGACCCCTTTTCCTTTCATAATCAATTAAGCATACTAAATTAGTTAAGTAACCAATAAATAAGATAAAGAAAGGTTGATCTCTTGCTGATGATTTTGTTGTGATGCATTTATGTGAATAAAAGAATCATAATGCAGATTTGACTCCAAATTATAAATGAAACTATAAAAACAGAAAATGAGAAATGAATTTTGTAATAAAATCATTTAATGGGAAAGAAATAGAAATAGAAATAGAAAAGGAGAAATAAAAAAAAGAGAAAAGAAGGACAACTCGCTTGGGCCGAGCTCCCTACTTCCGGCCCAGCTCAGCTCACCTTCTGGCCCACCTAACACTGGCACCGCGCGCGCGCCTGCTCTTGATCCGGCACTGATTGCTGGGACCGCCTTGACAGCTCGTTCTTCCTCCCCACAACGAGATCGTGCGTGCTCGGCAACAGACGCAACAGGGATGCTCGGGATTCCGTTGAAATCCACAACCACCCGCGGATTCCGCGCTCGGCGCAGCCATCCTTTCCCCGAAGATCTCGCGTGGCTCGGGGTATAAAAGGGAGCCCGGGTTTCACCGTTGACATGAAGTGTGGCGGAGAGGGAACCACCGTCGTCACCATTGATTCAAACACATACGGCCGTTTGGAGCGCGAAGATGGGTCCTGGGGCATCGTCGGGTGCTCGGGGTCATGCTCGTCGCGACACTGGGATTAGAAACCGGCTGATTATCGAGGAATTCCTCACCGTCGTTCGTGGGCCACCATGGATCCGCCCCCGCCCGTGGTCGGGGTACCTCGACGACCTAACTATGGGTAAGTATGCCCTAAACCTGCTCGCCATAGTCTCAGCAATGTGTAGATTCGCTTCAATTGGATGGTGTCCACTGGGTGGAGCTCCTCGCGTGATCCGGCCATGGCCATCGCCGCGGCTTGCCCTGCGCCGCCGCCGTTCCTGGCTGGAGGTGGGGGATCAGGCATGCTGCCGTGAATCTGGCCACGGACGGCCCCGATCTAACCGCGCATACCGCTTTGGGGTAAACAAATCGGGGGCGCAGATCTCATATCGAACGGCTAGGAGTAGATCTCGGCTCCATTAAATCCTTACCCTCGATTGTAGATCCGACGGTCCACCAAGCGTACCGGTTCGGCGCACTCCAGATCTAATCCGAGCCCTCGGTTGATGATCCAACGGCCGAGAATCGCCCGTACCCCTTCGCGGGTACTTTTTGTTAAAGAGCCCCCGAGGAAAGCAGTAATCAACCCGCCATCCGGAATACACTATTCTCTGTGTCTCAGAAATCTTACGCCTGAGCCCCTGAGTTTTCCAGGAAATGAGGCCCAGTCCAGTGTCGGCTGTAAACTGAATAATGAATTAGAAATAGATTTTTAATATGAAAATAAACCCTAGAACTTGTATAATCCATAGAAAATTCATATGAAGTCCAAATAAGTCCATTCCAGTTCCTATAATTTTGTAATAATGTTGGGTATCACATAGTGACACTGTTTTAACATGAAAATGGTATTAAAATTTATTTCTTAATTAATTTAGTATCAAGTACATGAAACCTTAGAAAATTCATAACTCCTCCGTTTTGACTCCGAATTGACTCGTTCTAGTTGCGTTAGTCTCGTATGAATATTTACTACGCAGTAACAATATTGATTATACCATGTCTCATACTTTTATAATTAGATATTTATTTATCCTGTGTTAATTGGATTAATCTATGTCTATTGGCTTAACTTCTGATCTTATGGTTATAATTTGACTAGATGATCTTTAATCAAATAATGACTTAAATTAAAGTTAAGATAATTATTTATAGAATAACATCCCATGTGCTTTACACTAACCGATTTATAATATAGTCTGACATTTAAATCACATAGATCTTTTATAAACCATAACTCCTTAACCATGACTCCGATCTTAGTAGTTCTCGATCCACGATCTCGTAGTTTCGTGTAGATTATTATTCAGTTTATTCTTATGTTTGGTGTGATGTTAAATTTTGCCTATACTGTTTGTTTGTATTGCTACGTTTAGCGTGAGGACACGAGTCACCTGAAGATCATCCTGGTACCTGGAATCTCAAGTCCCAGGCAAGTTGTGCCCTTGATCACTTCTTTTTACCCACTCATGTTCTAATTAATCATAATGATCTGCATAGGTTAATTTTGATGGGACCCAATAGGTTACCCTAGTTTGTCTATCTTTATACCTTGTTTACCACTGAACTTTTTGGGTAGTACTTGCTAGTGCTTTATGTGGTTTTGGGTATGAAGGTACATTATTCATGATCACACTTTTATTATATGTTTATTATTACTGTTCATGATAAGATCATTATGTTAATTGGAACATGGAGAACCACCCGGGAAAACAGTGCTACCACAAGGGAGGAATGGGACCCCTTGGCTGATTAATTAGGAAAGCTAGTGGAAGACTACCTTACCCGAAAGGGGCAAGGGCAGTAGGGGAGTGGTCAGTGTAGGGAGGCCCTCGGGAGGATTTTGCTGCGATGGCGGTCCTGCAAGGGATTCCTGCATTGGAGCTTCCTATAAACTGTAGCGGGTTTTCTGAAGCTAGTGGAACTTTGTAAAGGCCTCGTAGTGTTACCCTGCCTCGCCTCCTCGGTAGAGGTGTATGGGAAGTCGCGATCCTTTGGCAGATGGGTAACATGACTTGTGGGTAAAGATGCGCAACCTCTGCAGAGTGTAAAACTGGTATACTAGCCGTGCTCACGGTCATGAGCAGCTCGGACACTCACATGATTAATTTATGGAACTAAATTCAATTTGTCATATGCATTGCATCGCAGGTGATGTTGTTACTTTTGTTCTACTTCATAATTGGGTTTGGTATTTACTTATACTTAGTAATTGCTAATAAAATTTTGACCAACTTTAAAAGCAATGCTCAGCGCTAACCATCCTCTTTGGTAAGCCTTACACTTCACATGAGCTCCCACCTTTGGCGAGTTCATACACATTATTCCCCACAACTTGTTGAGCGATGAACGTATGTGAGCTCACTCTTGCTGTCTCACACCCCCCCCACAGGTCAAGAACAGGTACCGCAGGATGAGGCGCTTGGAGGATGCCGTGGTGTATTCGAGAGAGGTCTAGGCCGTCGTCTCCCAGTCAACTTTGGGTTGCTGGACCGTTGTCTCCTTATAATGTAATTATTTATTTTGTATAGAATTCCTGTTATATAGTAAAGATGTGACATTCGATCCTGTGCCATGATTCATCATATGTGTGAGACTTGGTCCCAGCACACCTGGTGATTAGGTACGCGCCCGGGTCTTGGTGCCCCGAAATCCGGGTGTGACAACTACTGGCCCATCTCTGTGCGCCCTCCAGCCCACTTCTCCATCTGAGCACCGACCTGTAGGGCCCACCGGTCTGGCACATGCCGCATCCGCCTTCGGGGCACTGCCAGGTGGGCCCCGCCGAGAATCCTCTGTGCCCCGGGCGTGTTCTCTAGGTCCCTTCTATCAGCCGGGATGACTCTGCGCTCACATGTCTCACTGTGTCATGGACCCACGCTCCAGACTCGTCTTCAACCTAGCAACCAAGCCCCGATTCTGTTACCGAAGATCATGGCGTCTCTCTCGCGAGCCCGGCTCCTCTCCAGGGTATATATGTTGGGCACCTCTCTTTGCATCTGCCATCCACCATTGTCGAGCACCGTCTCGACAAGCCAACCCTCTTAAAGACGTCACGGGCAAACATGAGATTAGTGGGATCTGAGGGTCCGTACCGCGCTACCATATCTTGATGGTGAAAGGGAAATAGGGTTAACCATTTCCTATAATTAATTTTGGTGGTTGATGACCAACACAAACATATGGACTAACTAGTTTGTCTAGAATTCATCTATTACAGGTGCATAAGGTTCAACACAAACCAAGAAAGAAATCAAGTTAGAGTGTGCTGGAAAATGGTGCACCGGACACTGTTCGGTGTGCTAGCCAGGTGCCCTCCGAACCAGCCACTCTTGGAAAATTCCAGGGCAGCCTCCGCTATAATTCACCGGACTATCCGGTGTGCCACCGGACTGACCGGTGAGCTAGCGGAGCAACGGCTCCCTGCGCGCCAACGGCTCTCTGCAAAAGCATCAGTGCCGCGACAGAAGTAAGAGCGCATAAGTCAGAGGGCACCGGACTGTCCGGTGCAGCTAGAAGACAAGGCGCCCCAACGGTCAACTGCTCAGAACCCTAACGGTTGCGCTGACGTGGCGAGCATCGGACAGTGCACAGTGACTGTTCGGTGGCGCACCGGACTGTCCGGTGGCGCACCGGGCTGTCCGGTGCGCCCATCGCCAGCATAAATCAGTCAACGGCTAGAAGTGGTTGGGAGGCTATAAATATCCCCAACCACCTCATTCACTCCCATCCAAGCCTTCTAAAATCTTCATTTATTGCAAGAGCAAAAGCCCAACACTCCAAGACACAATCAAAGCAATCAATTCACTCAAAGCCCCAAAATCAACTCTAGTGCATTAGGGCTTGTGAGAGGATCTTGTGTTCTTTTGTTGATCTTGTCGCTTGGTTTGGCCTTTTCTTTTTCCCTTCTTATTCTCAAGAGACTTGTAATCGGAGCAAGAGACACCTAAGTGTGTGGTGATCCTTGCGGGGTCTAAGTGACCCGTGAGATTAAGGAAAAGGCTCACTCGGTCTAAGTGACCGTTTAAGAGAGGGAAAGGGTTGAAATAGATTCGGTCTTTGTGACCTTCTCAACAGGGACTAGGTTCTTTGGAACCGAACCTCGGTAAAACAAATCATCGTGTTCATTCACCTTGATTCCCGTTTGATTTGTTTTCCCTCTCTAACGTTTCCTTGCTAGTATTGATTTGAGTTGGCTCCCATACGTCATCTGCATTCTTTGAGTAACTCGTAGCAAGAGAAACATTCTTTTGACTTGAATTTAATTTAACGCTAACCCCGGCCTTAGTGTGTGTTTAAAGTTGATAAATTTTAGGTTTCGCCTATTCACCCCCCCTCTAGATGACTTTCAATTGGTATCAAAGTCAGTGCTTCATTAAGAGCCTAACCAACTCGAAGTGATGTCTGCAGATCACGCCAAGAGGAAGATCATGACCGGCGAAAAGCCCACGGGCTCGGGGAGGACTCTCTTAAGGGAGTCCGGCAACAAGTATAAGGAGGAATCCTCTTCCTCCATCAAGTCACATCGGAGAGGTGACAAGAAGATGAAGATGAAGATGAAGATGAAGAAAGTGGTCTACTACGAGACCGACTCTTCGTCACCCTCCACGTCCGGCACCGAGTCGTCGACTACTTCTAAGCGCCATGAGCACAAGAAGTATAATAAGATGCCCCTACGCTATCCCCGTATTTCAAAGCGTGCTCCATTACTTTCTGTACCCTTAGGCAAACCACCATATTTTGATGGTGAAGATTATTGTATGTGGAGTGATAAAATGAGGCACCATATAACCTCACTCCATGAAAGCATTTGGGATATAGTTGAGTTTGGAGCGCAGGTACCATAGGTGGGGGACAATGTCGGTGTTTGGGACCCGACCGCGCACCCGGGGTTACCCCTCGGGGTGCTTTTGGGTAGGACGATGTTACTGACTGTAGCTCGATGGTTCGTGCTAGGCGCACGAGAGACGATAGACAATTTTATACAGGTTCGGGCCGCTTAGAGAGGCGTAATACCCTACTTCCTGGTGTGGATCTTTATGTGGTGGGTTACAAGGGGATTCTCTAGTATGAAGGATGCTAGAGAATGGAATAGATGGCTAATGAGTGACCTGTCTTTTGATGGGGTGCCCCATAGGCCTTATATACTCGACCGTGGGACGTTACATGCGGATATGATAACATCGTGCACCTAAGTAATAGTGAACCGACTGAACTTATCTTCCTATTATCCTGCCGACTTATCATCATTTAGTTCCGACGTCTGAGGGTGCAGCACGGGAGAATCGGATCAATGCTATGGATAATGCTTAAATCCAATGAGCCATCTGGGCCCGGGTCTATCAAATCTTGCATTGATTCGTTCCGCTAGCGGCTCCTCCCATAGCCCACGAAGGGACGACCTTGCGAAGTAATGGGCCCAAAGTCTTTCGCGAGGCCTTCTGGCCTTCTAGTGGACTTGGGGATATCTGTCCCCCACAAACCCCAATCTTTGAGTTGATTTTGAAATAATCGGCTCGAAGATTCTTGGTCCAGCTTGCGGTTTTGATTTTAGGTAGTGGATGTTCTAGAAGTACACCTATCGAGTTGTTGCTTCTAAACCCTAATCAATCTGGTAAAAACAACCTTTTGTTATCCTTCTTCAGCTCTTTCAACGGTCTTCACCTTATACTTCAGAAATCAGTACTCGGTTACCGGCTTATGCTTTAGAGATCAGCATTCTGTCCTTAGGGGTTGAGGATTCATTGGGTGGGTGTAGCCCCCGAGCTTTGAGTGGATTACTGAAAATAATCCACTCAAAGGTCTTCATCTCATGCTTTTAGAAGTCGTTGGTTTATCTTCGTCTCATGCTTTAGAGATCAGCATTTCGTTGTCGGTCCATGCTTTAGAGATCAGCATTCTGTCTTTAGGGGTTGAGGGGGTGTAGCCCCCGAGCTTTGAGTGGATTACTAAAAATAATCCACTCAAAGGTCTTCATCTCATGCTTTTTAGAAATCATTAACTTATCTTTGTCTCATGCCTTAGAACTTAGCATTATATCACCAGCTTATGCTTTTAGAGATCAGCCTGTTGTCTCAATTCCTGCTTTAGAAACCAGCAGCGTGATCTACCCATGTCCTGTTAGGTTTGAATTTTATTTGATCGGCGACAGATTGGACGTCTGTAGATGGCTTCTGGCTGGTCTTCATTTTGCTTTGTGCTTCAATGCTTCTGTTGATTAGACTTGTACTTCAGCAGCTATATTTGGCTTTCCTCTAATCTCCATCGATATCTTTCTTCTGTCTTGATACATTCATTGCGTATATTGTATGGATGTGACTGCTTGGGAAAATCTATTGAAAATTCCTGAACGTCCCCCCTAATGGGTGTCATCGAGGGACGGCTTGGTACGCCGAGCATTTGGCAAACTGTCCTTGAGTAGTAACTTGACGTGACTGTGGGGTGTAATCATATCGTCCAAGTAGTTGACCTCAGTCCAAATGGTGTCGTGTTACGTGAAACGGCGTCTACTGCCTGACTTGCTTCCAGATGATTTGAATTGATTATTGAATACTTGCGACTGTTCGGTGACCGTGGTAGGAGATGAGTAGTTGCCTCCAGCCTCTATAAATAAACTATCTGCCTCGCTGGTGTCTTCACACATCTTCAGGTTGTTTGTTGTTTATTTTCCCACTTCTCTCTTCTCTTCCAACCGGCCATGGGTAAGAACAAGAAGGGTGGAAGTTCGTCGCACCACTCCAGTGATAAGCGGAAGCGCGAGTCAAGTCCCCCTCGGAGGACTTTGGTGACTCTGAGTACTCGGAGGAGGAGTTTTCCTCCGAGTCTGAGGGGGCGCTGGTCTACGCCTCTCCCCCGGTGTCGTCCGATGACTCGGACGATTCCCAGGGGATCGCCGCCGAGGTGTGGACGTACATCCGGGCCGTCGAGCGCTCCGGACTCGAAGGCTCGGATGAGTCGGAGGTCTCCTCGGACGAGGAGAACTCCTCTGACTCATCCGAGGAGGAGAGCGGCGGTGACGGCGATGATGAGGGCGACGGCGGCGACAGTGGTGATGGCAGTGATGACGGCGACGACGACGACAAGGGCGATGGAGGCAGCAGCGGTAAGGGCGACAAAAGCGGCAAGGACAGTGACGGCAGCAGCAAGGCCAGTGGCAAAGCGCCACTGGTTTAAATATTAGTATAGATAATTAGTAGTAGGAGTAGTATTAGTAGTAATAGAATAATTGTCGGCGTTTCGACCCCGGGGGGTCCCTGGACCGACGAGTAAATTGTCGCTGCGTGTCCCAGCCCAGATGGGTCGGTGCGAGACGGAACACAAGGGGGAAGAACAATAAGGGGAACCGCGGCTCTTGTTGTCTTGCACCTAGGGCGGATGCGCTTGCAGTAGGGGGTTACAAGCGTTCGTGAGGGAGAGAGAGTGAGCCTGCTCGTCAGCCCGTCCTCCCGCGTGGCCACCCTCTCGTACGAGGGCCCTGGGCCTTCCTTTTATAGATGTAAGGAGAGGGCCTAGGTGTACAATGGGGGGTGTAGCAGTATGCTAACGTGTCCGGCAGAGAGGAGCCAGAGTCCTATGTACATGCCGACGTGGCTGTTGGAGAGGTGTTGGTGCCCTGTTCATGTGATGTCGTGGCCGTCGGAGGAGCGCTTAAACCCTGTAGAAGCACAGCTGTCGGGGGATGTCGGGACCTTGCTGACGTCTCCTTGCTTCCGTAGGGGGCTGAAAATCGCCGTCGTCATGGAGCACGCGGGGTGTCATCATTACTTGTTTTACCGGGGCGAGCTAGATGGGACGCCGGTCTTGTTTCCCGTAGCCTGAGACAGCTAGGGGTAGGGTAATGATGTGCTCCCTGCGATGTGGTCGGCCCGAGCCCAAGGTTGGGCGAGGCGGAGGCTCCTCCGACGTCGAGGCTGAGTCCGATCCCTGGGGTCGGGCGAGGCGGAGACCGTCGTCTGAGGTCGAGGTTGAGTCCGAGCCTTGGGGTCGGGCGAGGCGGAGACCGTCGTCTGGGGTCGAGGTTGAGTCCGAGCCCTGGGGTCGGGCGAGGCGGAGACCGTCTTCCGAGGTCGAGGTTGAGTCCGAGCCCTGGGGTCGGGCGAGGCGGAGACCGTCGTCTGGGGTCGAGGTTGAGTCCGAGCCCTGGGGTCGAGCGAGGCGGAGACCGTCTTCCGAGGTCGAGGTTGAGTCCGAGCCCTAGGGTCGGGCGAGGCAGAGACCGTCTTCCAAGGTCGAGGTTGAGTCCGAGCCCTGGGGTCGGGCGAGGCGGAGACCGTCGTCTGGGGTCGAGGTTGAGTCCGAGCCCTGGGGTCGGGCGAGGCAGAGACCGTCTTCCGAGGTCGAGGTTGAGTCCGAGCCCTGGGGTCGGGCAAGGCGGAGACCGTCTTCCAAGGTCGAGGTTGAGTCCGAGCCCTGGGGTCGAGCGAGGCGGAGACCGTCTTTCGAGGTCGAGGTTGAGTCCGAGCCCTAGGGTCGGGCGAGGCGGAGCTTCCTATGGCGCCCGAGGCTGGACTTGGCTGCTGTCAGCCTCACCCGGGCGGGTGGCACAGCAGTCGGAGTAGTGCAGGCGGCGCTGTTTTCCTGTCAGGTCAGTCAGTGGAGGGGCGAAGTGACTGCGGTCACTTCGGCCTTGTCGGCTGAGGAGTGCGCGTCAGGATAAGGTGTCAGGCGATCCTTGCATTGAATGCTCCTGCGATCCGGTCGGCTGGCGAGGCGATCTGGCCAAGGTTGCTTCTCCGCGAAGCCTGCCCGAACTAGGCCTCGGGCGAGTTGAAGGTGCGTCCGTTGCTTGAGGAGGCCCTCGGGCGAGGCGTGAATCTGCCTGGGTCTTCCGTTCCTGCCCGAGGCTAGGCTCGGGCGAGGCGAGATTGCGTTCCTTGAGCGGACGGAGCTTTGACCTGTATTGCGCCCATCAGGCCTTTGCAGCTTTGTGCTGATGGTGTTTACCAGCCGAGTTTTAGGAGTCTTGGGGGTACCCCTAATTATGGTCCCCGACAATAATGTAGTAGTAGTTAGTAGTATAGTGTAGTGTGAGTAATGTAGTAAAAAAAGGGAAAAAGGCTGACTCATAATGAGTTGGTCTTTAAGTTTGTGGAAAAACTTCCCTCCTCCATATATTGAAGAAAATTTCAGCTTGTTCCGAGCAGCCTTTCGCTTTTCCGTCATTCTTCCTTTATAGTCAATTGATAGTTTGTCTTCGCGCCTAGCGCTGCTGGCGTTTTTAGAAATAATGACCAAGTAATAACTAGTAACTGCTGAGTCGTGTTTGGTTCTGCCGGCATTTATTTAGAGAAAATGGCCGAGTTACAACAGACACTGTCGGCGTTTTAGAGGTAACCGCCAAGTGGTGCTTGATGACGTCGGCGTTTTAGAGGTAAGAGCCGAGTTACGCTTGACCCCGTCGGCGTTTTAGAGATAACAACCGAGTTATGGCAGACACTATCGGTGTTTTAGAGGTAACTGCCGAGTTAGGACAGACACTTTCGTCATTTTAGAGGTAACAACCGAGTGGTGCTTGATGCTGCCGGCGTTTTAGAGGTAACAACCGAGTTATGTCGGAAATCTCATTTTCCCGAGTGATGACTTGGCACTTTCTAGAAATAGTGCCCAACCCGGGAAAACCCCATTTATATCATGTCGTCGTGCGCTTCTGAGTTCTGAGCCCTAACTTCACATTTCCGCCTCAAACCACTCCTTTGTTTCCCTCTGATTTTGCCCTTGTTCAACCCGTCGGTGAGATTGCGATGGCGCCCAAGCGGAAGAACCAGAGTTCTGCTGCGGTAGTCATTCCTCCCATCGACCCCAACAACTAGTTGCCGTTTGCAGGTAACCACATGTCTGTTGTTTCGAAATCAGATCTCCTCCACCTTGTTGATGTCGAGGTTCTTCCTCCGAAAGAGCTATGTTCTTGGCGAATTTGTTGTGGGGTCACTGTTCCGACGGAAGATACCCACGAGTCCGTCATCTATGTTCCTTTTCTGATCCGCGGTCTTGCTCTTCCCATTACTCCCTTCTTCCGCGGCATCCTTGACTTTTACAATCTAAACCTGACTCACCTGAATCCCAATTCCATCTTGCAAATTTCTATCTTCGTACATCTGTGTGAGGCCTACCTTGGAATTCTTCCTCATTTCGGATTATGGAAGTATTTGTATCACTGTCTGGGGGCAGCACCAGCTCATTGGTGGCGCAAGTCTGAAGATGCGCCGCGGGAGGAAGACAGAATACCTTGACATTCCTCTCAAGGACAGTATTAAAGGGTGGCATCTTGAGTGGTTTATTGTGGAAAACCACGGCAAGTCCCTCCCCCCCTCGGTCGGGGAGATAGCTAGATGTACGTACTCCGAGTTGGGTTGAGTCTCCCACTGCTTTGGAGGTGATGGAGGCTAGAGTTCTGCTTGTTGAGATCTGTCTGCTGAAGGGGAGGGGTCTAACCACCGAAGTTGTGGTTGCTGACTTCGTTTTCAAGAATATTCAGTCTTTGAAAGACAGGGCGTATCCAGTTTACTTGTACAGCAGTATTACTGATTCTACCAGGGTCACCAACAAGAAAATTCCAACTGACGTTTTGGTGAGCCGACTAGACATGATCCTGAGGGGTAAGATATCAAATGTTGGTGCTCCTGTTGCCTATTTTGCTTGGAATCTGCCATCTCATAGGTCATTTTTCAATTTCGTGTCCAACCCTCCTGCTAGTGATGGTGGTCTAGGTCTTAGAGTGCGACCCTCTCCCGAGGACATTGTGGCTCTAGTTGCTCCCCTTCGTGATCTTCCCAATGATGAGAGACAAAATCATCTTGAGATGCTGACCAGTCCAGATGATGCAGAAATAGATGTTGTACTCAGTATGTTGGCTGGAGAATCTTCTGACTCGACCCATGCTGAACCGACACTACACCAAAATAGTAAACTTCCTAGAGCCTAAACCCTAGGAAGTTAGGCCTAAACTCTAGGAAGTTAGCGAAACTCTCGGAAGTTAACCCATCCCGTCGGAAGTTTGGCTCTCGAAATTTTTTTGTCGGAAGTTAGCTTAACTTCCTAGAGGGCTCTAGGAAGTTAGCTAACTTCCTACGGCTTAATAAGCCTCTCGGAAGTTATTACATTCTCGGAAGTTAGTAGTTTCACGCCGTCAGCGCCGTCAGCTGACTAACTTCCTACGAGTAACTTCCTACGGCTTAACGTAACCCCTAGGAAGTTAGTTGGCTAACTTCCTACGACTTACTGTAGCCCCTATGAAGTTAGCTAACTAACTTCCTACGACTTACTGTAGTCCCTAGGAAGTTAGCTAACTAACTTTCTACGGCTGACTGTAGCCCCTAGGAAGTTAATAAGCCTCTAGGAAGTTAATTTGACCAGCATTACAAATGTTGTTTATATTTTACACCACATTCCACAATATAACAAATATATCAATAGCTATATAGCACAACATATTTTCGCATAAAACATCTCACACACAATCACATAACAATATTTAAATCCATAGTCTCATTAATTACATCACAAAAGTCTCATCCATAGTCTCATCAATTACATCACAAAAGTCTCATCCATAGTCTCATCAATTACATCACAAAAGTCTCATCCATAGTCATAATAAGACACATCTCATCATCCAGTACTAATAAGAGACAATATCTCATACATAGTCATAATAAAAGTTTCAAGTATCAGAACGCAATAACATGGAAGCTCACGATCGCCGATCACCATCGGGTTACAGTGAAGAGTGATGGTTGATACCTCCACTATTGAAGAGGGTTTCGACAAAGTCTAACCCGTCCTCTTGTTCATGCGTCGGCAAGGTAGCTGGAGGGGTCTAATATACATGTACAAATGATATTTGCTGAGTTACATCATAATATAACTAACAACAAGTAAATGATGATGAATATGCATACCTGATGTTCGGTAGATGGAGATGTAGGTATAGGTGGAGGTGAAGACCAAGGATAATGAACGGGAGGTGGTGGGGGGCACCAGGACGTGTATCCCTTGGGCCTGTGCTAGTTGCTACAAATTTGTCGAACTCATTCACATCAGCGTTTTAAATCAATACATATCTTAAAGTGAAAGCTATTATCTTTTGAACTTACTTGTATGAGTGTTTGTTGTTGCTGAATCTGTGTAGCATAATATTCATGTTGCGCAGCTTGTTGCTTCAAGTAATCCTGATGTCGCCTAAGTTCTTCTCGCAGTTGCTCCACTTCTGCTGGATTTTGAGTGGAGCGACGGGAGCTACGAGCAGCAGACGTCGATGAACCTCCACGCTGAACCCTCACCTGGCTCGAGTCGATGACGTTAGCAAACATTGTGTACCTACAAAACAAGTAACATCACGACAAAAAAATGGTGCATCGGCAGCTTGCAAAATGAAGGGAAGTCAAGTGTGGTCTGAGCTTTGGACGATCGTAGAGAAGTTCATCTCCAATCCTTAGAGAAAATAACTCGAGCAGGGTAGTATATTACATTAAGCTGGTGTTGACTGTTAGATGAAGATTTCTCAGACGTAACAGCAGTTTAGTATTCCATGGCCTGCTTTGCTACGGATTGAAGTCGGCAAAAAAATGGGATAGTCATACAGATGATGATAAGCTCTCGATATTACATACTTTCCAATGCTCATGAACTTTATTCGATATTTATATGTCCCTGTACTCTACTGATTATCTACGGATGTCGAAATAACGATCACACCATCTCAGATTCAGCTGTCTGATTGATGTGAAGGCTATCTGCAAAGGAAAGGAAACACATCTTAGGACCTATTTGGTTCCTTAGTTCAGGAACTAAAGTTTAGTTAGGAGACTAAAGTTTAGTCTCTACCATGTTTGGTTCTAGGGACAAAGTATTCAAAAAGCATTAAATAAATCATAAGAGGATCAAAATACCTCTTAGTATTCTTCTGCCATTAGTGCAACTGAAATAAAAGAGGGACAAAAGGTGGAATTATAATATGGTTTAGTCTCTTTTAGTCACCCCTTGAGGGACTAGACACTAAAACAGTTTAGTCTCTGTTTTAGTCCTACCATTTAGCAATTTAGGGACTAAATGCGGACTAAAATAGAGGGACTAACAAACCAAACTCGGCCTTAGTACCAAAGGAACAACCCCTTTACAGCCAAATGGACAAGTAAACCTTTCAGTTATTGGCCAATAACTGAAATATGAAATAGATCATAAGTTTAACGGTGTTCACTGTGTTCACTGCACAGGCTAAATGAAAATATTTCACAGCCAACCAAGCCAAAGTTGCACTGTATTTCCAACACTATTTATAGCAACAACAGTGATGTCTAAAGTTTAACTACCAATGGGTTGTCCACAGAAGCTATTGCAGGGTTTTTGCATTCCCCGACTTGCTTACAAGCACGTAGGATGACATCAAAGCATAAAAAGTTTACAAAAGGGAAGATATTAGACAACACTTTCAGTGACATCTCAGTATTAATCAGAAATATAAAGGCATCCTCATACAACTAATTTAGCAAAAAAAGGCTACATTAAACTAGAGATAAGGACATACCAATCATCAGTCATAAGAGGGTAAGACGGTATGTAGTGGTACTTACTCAGAAGTGTAGTGAGTAGAACTTGTACTTGGTAATTAAACTGGCATTGAGATATTATATCGGGTACACAGACCATCAATAGCTTTCTCCACAGATTTTGTCATCTCAGGGATAGTCACCTTGCACACTAACCATTAGAGACAAATGAGAATGGAGAAGACCGACATAATGTAAGAGTTAAGCTATGCTAATAACATACAGGGATTAGTAACAGTTAACAAAGACCACATTTATGCAAAGACAATTTAGGATCAACCTAATCAGGAATGTTAAAACCAGAGGAACAGAACATGGACATAGATATGTCCTGATTTCCACCTATCATTATTTAACTATGACCATATTCTGCAATCTTAACTCTAGAAGCAAGAGAGTGGTGTAAGTCAAAGAGAGAACATAAACTTTTGAAGTGGAAGAGAGATACACGCTTCAAAAGCTTGTTCTGAATAAACATGGCAACAACCTAGCTAGCGGGGGCACGCGCGTCGGGGGCCCGGCGCGGCGGCCGAGGCGAGCGGCGGCCGGGGCGGGCTCATCGGGGGCAGGCTCATCGGGGGCGGGGCGCGCCGGGGGCGGGAGAGGCGGGGCCGGGGGCGGAGCCGGCCGGGCGTGGGAGAGAAGGGCACGGGAGAGGCGGCCGGTCGGGCGTGAGACAGAGAGACGTTGATAAAGGTGAGAGAAGAGAGAGAAGAGATAAGGTTGAGGGAGGGAGGTTAAAAATAAAAACATAACTTCCTAGAGTAAAGCCGTAGGAAGTTACGTAACTTCCTAGAGTTTGTACTTTACCTCTAGGAAGTTAAGTAACTTCCTACAGCCGGCCGTAGGAAGTTAGATTTTCATTTGACGGGTCAACAGCTGAAACCTAACTTCCTAGAGGAGGCCGTAGGAAGTTAGCTGTCCAGCTAACTTCCTAGAGCCAGCCGTAGGAAGTTAGATTTTCGTTTGACTTGTCAACAGCTGAAACCTAACTTCCTAGAGGAGGCCGGCTAACTTCCTAGAGGAGGCCGTAGGAAGTTAGATTTTCATTTGACTGGTCAACAGCTGAAATCTAACTTCCTAGAGGAGGCCGTAGGAAGTTAGTTAACTTCCTACGGTTTTTTAACTTCCGACAGTTTTTATAAAAAACCATAGGAAGTTATGTTTATTTCCTAGAGGTACCAGTTGCCTCTCGGAAGTTATTTATTTCCTACGGTTTGTTATAAAAGCTGTAGGAAGTTAAAAAACTGTAGGAAGTGTATGATTTTGGTGTAGTGCGATGGCTATTACGGTTGGACAAGAGCTTAACAAAATAGTGGAGACCCGGAAGCCTGAGGGTACCCGCCCGAAGCGTCCTCGCCAAGTTAGCCGTCCGACTGCGCCTATTGAGGAAAAGAAGGAGAAGAAAAAGAGGCGGCTTCGGCAACTATCATGTTTGGACCAGGATGCCAACCCTTCTGCTCCTGTTTGTGAAGAAGTAATAGCAGAGGTCCTTCCTAAGGTTGATCCCAATGGTGGTGTACATGTTGAAGCTGATCACAATGGGTGTGACCCTGTTGAAGCTGACCCCAATGGGTGTAACTGTGTAGAAGCTGACCCCAATGGGTGTGACCGCGCAGGAGCTGATCCCAATGGGTTGTAATCGTGTAGAAGCTGACCCCAATGGGTGTGATCGTGCAGAAGCTGATCCCAATGGGTGTGACCATGCAGAAACTGAACCCAATGTGTGTGCCCATGCATCGGCTATTGTCCGTATTTTTGATGAGGACGAAGAAGAGGAAAAAGAAGTTCCGCTAATTCGTAAGAATAGCCGGCGTTACAGAGGTAGTAGGGGGGATAGTGATATTCCTTCTCTAGCTCTGTCTGCTCTAGTCAGCCTTCAATAATTGTCCATAACAGATTTGGTTAGGCCCTTGAGGATGTCATTCCTGAGGATATGCTGTCGGAGCCGACTGCTGGCGACATGATGGATGTTTGCTCTGAAATTCCAGACGTGGGATTAGAGGTATCCCGAGCAGTGTCTCGTGCAACGTCGACTTTGGAAGGCAGTCTTCGATGTCAAGAAGTTGGTCAGGATTGCCTGACTCCCATGGAGGTGACTGAGAATCCTTCAGCCTTGGAGGTGGCTGTTGCAGAAAACCCAGCCCCCGAGGGTGGTGCTGGCAGTTACCCAGCCCCCGAGGGTGTCACCGGGAGTGATCCAGCTCTGGTGGGTAGCACAAACTGCGACCCAGCCCCCAAGGGTGTTGCCGATAGTGATCCGGCTCTGGTGGGAGGCGCGAGCTGCAACCCAGCCCCCGAGGGTGTCCAAGTGAGCTCTCCTTCCCACACCTCCATGGATGTCCATGTCGGGTCGTCTCCACCACGATCTGATGGGGTGATGGCGATGTCTGCTTCTTTGACTTCGAGCAAGCGAGTCGCCTTGGAGGTCGGCGAGCCAGATGCAAGAATTCTATTATCCGCTGGTGGGGCTGAGTCAACCCCTAACAATGTTCTTCAAATTGTTCCAGTTGATCTTCCTTCGTCGAGCTACGACACAACTTCTCCTGACTTGGGATTACCCTCATTCTTCTCCAATCTTCAGGTAACTCAGCTCTTTTCTTTTTATCGTTCCTCCTGGTAAATTATCTTCCCTATACTCATTTGCCTTTGATCACAGGCTTTGGTTGACGGAATGTCCGCTCAGTTGAGATCACATGGTGCCACTATCCCAGAAGAGGCTCTGTCTCTGATGCAGTGGAACCCATTACTGCTTCAGAAACAGATAGCTGATTTGAAGGCGTCAAACGCTGGTTAGTAACTTTGTTTCTTCCTTGACTGATTGATCAACTTGATTTTAACCAAGCATGTTTCTTCGACTGCCTTGTCAGATATGGTTCGGCGGTGCTCTGAGCTTGAGGAAAAACATCTTCAGTATCAAGCCGACTCAACCCGATGGTACTCTGATCTTGAAGAGAAGTATTCTCAGACTCAGACCAACCTAGCTCGGGCTTCTACTTCTCTGGTCGATGCACAATCTTTGAATTTTCTCTCAATGATCAGCTAGACTCCGAGAGGGTGGCACATGAGGTAAACTTCCTTAATTGGCTCTGCCGTGCTTACTGTTTACTTGGTGCTAAAAGTTGATTCTTGTCTGTAGGAGGAGAAACAAGCACTTGCAGCTTCTCATGACAATCTGGATAGGTTGTATCATGATGCTAGTAATTCCTTAACCATCTTGGCAAGGAGCCATCGCTTTACTATGTCAGATCTGGATCATCATCGTCGTGAACTGCAAGTGTCCCAGGATGAGGTTCTACGGCTTAGACAGTTGGTGTTAAGCAAGGATTCCATCATCAAGGATCTGCATGCCTCCAAGAAGTCAGTCGCCCAGGAGCTAGAGGCCGCTCGACTGGCTACCAAAGTTTCAGAGGACAATTGCGTCATTCTGAAGGCTCAGCGCAACAAGGCTATGGACAAAGCCATTCGCGCGGGGCAGATCTCGATGAGAAGGCCCGGTGTAGTTGTTCCTGATGACATTGTTGTCGACGTCAAGGCTACGCCTGATGCCTCGAGTCGCCCTTCTTCTTCAATTGCCCCTGCGAAAGACATTACCAAATAGAGATGTTTCGCTGTAGTGATGTTTTTAGAAAATACTGAATGTATTTGCGAATTCTATGTGTGTGTGATCATTGTGTTCGGATACTCGGTGGATAGGGCACTAGAATGTGTCCTTGGTGCTGATAACTATAACATTTTGTTTCTGTCGTTAAGATTTAACAGTCATCCTGAACGATTGCTGAAGTAAATGCGGTGTGCTGGTTTTGGAGTTTTTTCCTGACTTATGCCAATTGCTTGGCTGGTAAGGCATAGTGGTCGCCCTAGGACGAGTAGACGTGAGCATGTCGCATCGTCTTAAGTCATCGCCGACTTAAGCTGATTGCTCCGTTGGTAGGGTATAGTGGTCACCCTAAGTCGAGTAAGCGTGAGCATGTTGCATCGTCTTAAGTCATCGCCGACTTAAGCCGATTGCTCCGTTGGTAGGCTATAGTGGTCACTCTAAGTCGAGTAAGCGTGAGCATGTTGCACCGTCTTAAGTCATCGCTGACTTAAGCCGATTGCTCCGTTGGTAGGGTATAGTGGTCACCTTGAGCCGAGTAAGCGTGTTGATTCCAAGTTTAACCAAGTTGAAATCAATTGATAACCGACAGTTTGAATGCTTTTGAGAATGAAATCCTTTATTGATGACGTTTTTTCCAATTACAGAGTACAACGCTGCTTTGATAGCTTTTGAAGTCTTGCTAAGGGTAAAACTTCCTTAGATGCTCTATATTCCATGAATTCCCTACTTCCGTGCCATCCATTTGAGTAAGCCGATATGATCCTAGCCGAGTGACCTCCGATACCATGAATGGCCCTTCTCATAGTGGTGTCAATTTGTGCCGTCCTTCTCCCGTTAGAATTCGGCGAAGGACCAAGTCTCCCACTACAAAGGATCGATGTCGTATAGCCTTATCATGGTAGCGTCTCAAGGTCTGCTGGTATCTAGCTGACTGAATCACTGTATTTAATCGCTCTTCCTCCAGCACATCAATATCTTCTAGCCTGGTGGCTTCTGCTTCAGCTATGCTTTCGAAGATCAACCTTGGTGCTCCAAACCTGAGGTCGGCAGGTAGCACTGCCTCCGAACCATAGACCATGAAGAAGGGGGTGTTTCCATGCAGAGCTCGACTGGGTTGAGTTCTTAGGCTCCAAACCACGTAAGGCAACTCTCTGATCCACTTTCCTGCGAACTTTTCATTCTTCTCGAAGACTTCCTTTCTAAGTGCTTCCAGTATCATTCCATTAGCCATTTCCACCTGACCATTAGCTCTTGGGTGTGCTATTGATGCATATTTGATCTGGATGCTTCGTTGCTCGCAGAAGTCAAAGAATTCAGAGCTAGTGAAGTTGGATCCTAGGTCGGTTATGATGTTGTTTGGTATCCCAAACCTGAATATTATATCTTGTATGAATTCCACTGCCTTGGCTGAAGTTAGAGAAGCAATGGGTTTGTACTATATCCATTTGGTGAATTAATCGATGGCGACCAGCACATGAGTATAACCTCCCTGAGCTTTCTTGAAGGGTCCAATCATGTCTAATCCCCAGCACGCAAATGGCCATGTTATAGGTATGGTCTGCAGCTACTGTGCTGGTAAATGCTGTTGCTTTGACAAGAATTGGCAAGCTTCACATCTCTAGACTAACTCGGCTGCATCACTCTTTGCTGTTGGCCAATAGAAACCGGACCTGAAGACTTTCCCAACCAGAGTTCTAGATGCTGCGTGTATTCCACACTGTCCAGCGTGAATCTCTTCCAATAACTGTCTCCCTGTAATCGAGGAAATGCACTTTATGAGGACTCCTATTGCGCCCCTTCTGTACAGTGCACCCCCTATGAGGGTGTAGTGGGTCGAATGTCTTGCGATGCGTTCTGCTGCAGCCTTATCATCCGGTTCTTCCTCATTCTTTATATACTTGATGATAGGCTCTCTCCAGTCATTAGAGTCTGACTCTGGCTGGCTCAAAGTGTTGCACTCTTCCGCCTGATCTGTGGGAATGCTTGGGCATGACACTTCCTGGACAAAAACTCCGGGTGGGACCTAAGCTCGACTGGATCCTAGCTTCGACAACGCGTCTGCTGCTGCGTTGCGATCTCTTTCCACGTGATGGAATTCCAGCCCTTCAAATTTGTCTTCTAATTTTTGGACAGTTGTACAGTACTTGCCCATAGAATCAGTCGAGCAATCCCAGTCTTTATTTATCTGACTTATGACCACTAGTGAATCTCTGTATACCATCAACCTCTTAATGCCTAGTGATACGGCAATGTTCAATCCATGGATCAGAGCCTCATATTCTGCTGCATTATTTGATGCTGGGAATGATAACTGAAGAGCATATTTGAGTTGTTCACCTCTAGGGGCAATGAAGAGGATTCCTGCGCCTACTCCCTACAGTTTCAGCGAGCCATCGAAATACATTCGCCATACTTCTGTAGCCTCCGGGTTGTCTAGTACTTGTTGCTCAGTCCATTCTGATACAAAGTCAACTAGTGCTTGAGTCTTTATTGTTGTGCGAGGCCAAAGCTCAATGTCGTGAGCTCCCAGCTCGTAGGCCCACTTGGCTATTCTTCCAATAGCTTCTTTGTTGTGAAGAATATCCCTTATTGGAAACCCGATGACTACTATGACTTTGTGGTCGTCAAAGTAGTGACAGAGCTTATGAGCAGTTAGAAGTACTACATATAATAGTTTTTGAACTTGAGGATACTTCTTTTTAGAGGGTCCTAGAACTTCACTGATGAAGTAGACCGGATGTTGTACTGGATATGCGTGCCCTTCCTCTGTCCGCTCGACTACTAACGCGGTGCTTACCACGTGAGTCGTGCAGGAGATGTATAACAGCAGATCTTCTGCCGGCTGATCTGGCATGGCTCGGCGTGGCAGCTTTAGTACTGGTGGCGTGGTCAAGAACTTCTCTAGTGCATCGAGAGCTTCCTGTGCTTCTGTGGTCCACTAGAACTTGTCTACCTTCTTGAGCAATTTGTAGAATGGTAAGCCTTTTTCTCCTAGCCTTGATATGAACCTGCTTAAGGCTTCCATGCATCCAGTAAGTCTTTGCACTTTCTTCTGTGATCGTGGTGCTTCCATTCTCATGATAGCATCGATTTTTTCTGGGTTAGCTTCAATTCCTTGGTGGCTGACAATGAATCCGAGCAACTTCCGTGCTGGTACTCCAAAGACACATTTTTCTGGATTGAGTTTCTGTGGCGGAACTGCCCGAATTATTCCAACTTAAGTGCCTGAGCCCTGCCTTAGAGGCTAGACCACACTTAAATGGGAATAACCCGTCAATCCCTCGGATCTAGTCCGACACGGCCACTGACAGGATCAAGTACCACGATCTCACTCGATGGTGAGTCACAGAGCAAATACAATAAAGCATAAAACCATGCATGAAAGAGTATTAAATTATTACATCATCATTTTCACCATCGGAGTTTTCGCAAAAGTAGCCATCATTGTTTTGGAGTGCAGCGGAAAATAAACTAACGGTAAATAAATGGAGGGATGGGGAAGCCTGTCCCATCACTCCTCACGCTCCTCCTCAGCCGAGGCAGGGTCCCACTCGACAGTCCAACCCGGTGGCAGGGTGGATGGCCAAGTCACTCCAGCAACCATGTCCTCCAGAGAACCTGTAAAATTATGCCACAAGCAAGGCTGAGTATACTAATACTCAGCTAGACTTACCCGGTGTGAGGAGTCTATACTCCTCTACCTCTAGACATGCAGCTGTTTGGCTGTGGGGTTTGGTTGCCAAAAGCACTAGCTGAGTTTCTAAATCAAGATTTTAACTTAATCAACATTAAGTGTGACTCTCTTAAGGCTAAAAGTGTACTATCTATTCATACATAGTAGCAAGCATTATTAGCAATCAACAGTTTGTATCATCTCAACCAGTTCCACTTGTTACTCAATGTAGCAGCATGGATCAAGCAGTCTCATTAGCTGCGAGAAGCAGACGATTCGAATCGAGTTTTTATCCTTGCAAGGTAAACCTAAACACACGACATGCAGGGGCACTCCGTCCCCACACATATCAACCTTCCCCATCGATTCCCTGGCAGCAGATCAGGGCTCACCGCCTTGGCGTACAATGCCTCACTGACCCCGACTGGCCGTCGTGCAGTGACCGCACTTGTACCCACCATAACCGGAATGGGAGACTACGTCTCAGGTCGCGTGAGGGGGTATGTCCACTGGCAGGTTCAATCAGGTACTAGGTTTACCGATTTACCATATTTCTCGGTATGTGTTTAGTACGTTCAAACGCTTGACTCACGGTACCACACCTTAATCCTTAATCAACTTTTTATCCCGTGAACAACCAATCCCCATGGATTGTTGCCCACAAACCAACATCAATATGATAAGAAAGTGGATACAGCCAATTCCTGACCTCGCGCGAGTGCTAGAAAAATCACTCGACTTCTACCGGGATCCTAATTAATAAAGCAACTACTCGACCTAGCATACTAGTGTTCATCTCAATAGGATTCCTGAGATCATGCAACTAGGGTTCCAGACAATTCCTACACCTAAGTGCACAATCAATCCTACAATCATTAAGTGAAATAAAATAGCATATATAACAGGTTATGCATAAAACCGGGGCTTGCCTTCCAAAGCAGTGGCAGGCAGGTCCTCTGGTGCAGGCTCTGGTGCTGGGTCTGGGGCAACCTCCTGGGCAGCTCCTTGCTCCGGCACGAGGACGTACTCTCCGTCAGCAAGATTACAGTCTATCGAATGCAATGAACATGTATGTCATGATTGTGCAAAATTTAAGAACATTAAGCTACAGGATTTACGTCAAGAATTAACTTAGGGTTCCTTGGCTACGTGGGTCTTCTAGTGGTATACATAGACTTATTACTTTTTAGGTTTAGGTTTCCTTTTAGGATAACATATTGGATTTGTATTGCCTTCATGGATTTCAGTGGACAATTTATAAAGGTCTTAGGAGGACATTAAATTCCATCATCCATTTTCCTTTCCTTAATTTCCATCTAGGGTTTCTAGTAGGGGTTTGAACTATGACAGTAGTTTAAAACTTTCCAAAAATTCTGTAAAAATTACAGTGGGTGGTCACTGGCTATACTAGCTTGTTTTGAAAAATTTGAGGCTTAAAGTATAAAAGCTAATCTTTAAACAAAAATAACAATGGTTAGGTAATTGGGGCCACTTTACACTACAAGTCCTTTATTAAAGTGGTTTCTGACCTAATGGTTATTTTTGCTGGCCTCTAGTAGTGATAAAAAGCTCTTGTACCAAAAATGGCAGAGAGCTACATGGTGGTTAATTAATGGTGAATTTCTAAACTTGGGTGCAAAAAGAGTGATTAGAACTAACTTGTCATTTGAAAAATATCAAACAACAGATTTCAGATTTTTCTTAAGTTCTCATTATCAACACATTAGTTATCCTAAGGTTTGGGGAGGTTTCTCCTTAGGGGTATTTTTGTAGGATTTTTCTAAGTTATCCCTATCTTCTCCATTTAAAAGGTACCTTGTTTATTTTACACTACAACAGGGTATGACATATTTTTCCAGTGAACTATATTGACTAAGTATCTCAACAAAAATAGGTGTGCCCTCTGGTTCATCAGTTATTTTACTTTTTCTATTTTCCTTAAACTTAAGCATATTATAGAATAAGGGGTTAAAATTATCTTAAAGTAATAGACAGAGAGGTTTAACATTTTTAACTGAGTTAGTGAGTGAATATAAACTTCTCCAAATTTTTCTAACCCTAGTTAAATAGTACAACTATTTTTCTTGCTATTATTATGCTTTTGGCCAAAACTGAAAATAAATCAGAACTTTGTATCTTTCTCTAGTTCATATGGGGTTTTATATTTTTCTTAGACAGGTTACATTATTTAGAGTCTGGCAAAATTGGTTTGACCAAATTTGGATGATTTAAACAAAAGTTATGCATTTTCAAAGTTGATGTTCAATTTAAAAACATATTTACTTAAGGTTTTCTGGAAAACCAGTTTGCACCGAGACCCCTGGGGTTAAATGGATTCAAAACTCGCAGATCTACCCTCGGGTTACTATTCACTTGAGTCTTTGGCTTTGCACTTAACCCCCCAGGGTTTTCTTCCTCACACCCGCGGTCCTTCTTCTAAACCGAACAGTAGCCGTAGGAAAGAAAGGACGGCGCGGCTTACCGGCGGCGAGGGAGGTCCGACGAGGTGGTCAGCGACACTCGGGAGGTTGCGGCGGTCACGTCGATGTGCGGGTCGCCGCTGGAGGTGGTCGGAGCTGCTTGGTCCACGTGCTCAGGCGGGCGAGCTCGTCGGCGGCGTGCGCTCCGGCCTATCCACGGCGGTATGGTTCAATCCAGGGGTACGAGGAGCATCACGGGATGACGCAGAGGCCATACACGTAAGGAATCGAGAAATGGTGGAGGGATTTACCCGGTCCACGCGCGCCGGCGGGTTCTTGAAGTCCGGCGAGCGCGATTCGGCCACTCCGGTGACGCAGGCTCTCGGTTCAAGCTTGAGCAAGGCTCACGGCTTCACCAGGAAGCTAACCGAAGGCTTGGATCGAACGGAGGGAGGCTGGAGAGGGGTTGGCCACGACGGTGGTCTTCGGCCGGCACTGGCGGGCCGCGGGGAGGTCGCCGGAGGCGAGGGCTGGCCTGGGCGAGTCCGGTGAGGTACTTAGGAGGCACTGGGGAAGGTAACCGAGCACTGGGGTGGGTTTTATAGGCACGGACGCGGCCGAGGCGCCGGCTTGGCTCGGGCGCGGCGCGGGGCGCGCGCGGGCGTGCTCTGGCGTGCTCAGAGCGCGTCGAACACGTGGCGCTTGGCTTCTGCCCGTGTTCTTCGCTCTGCTGAGCGACCAAGCGTACGAATCTCGCCATGTCGACTGCAAAGGATCTCTTCCCTGCACCTAGAGCTACCTATTTCATGTGAGTTCCAAGGGAGGATACGCCCTAGGTTAGGAGATAGACCGGCGCCAAGTTTGGTTTGTCTCACTGCACACTCCGCGACAAAATCGATGTCAAAGCTTGTCAAATGTCCGAGTCTCGGTTTCAAATTTTTCCAGGGGGTGCCTTAAGTGGTATAGCACATTTTTGGTATAGAACCCAAGTGGTTTTGGCGCCATTTTCAAAGTGAACACGGCTGGTCTTTGAAGTAGGGTTAAAATGTGACTTAGAGAAAACTAGAGAGCTCTAGCTCTCTTCCCTCTTGGAGATTTGAAATGGGGTTTCTCCAGGGGCCTTTTTGCAATATTTCCTTCCCCTAAATGCTGGTTACAAGTCACTTAAGGTTTGGGTAAAAGTTACACATGTTTTACCCACTTGATCACTCTCTTTCCCCCCCCTTACATAGGGTTTTGGAAGGCATGGCTTTGAAGGAATCTAGGGTTCTTCTCCCCCTTATTATCCAAGATGGTAATGTACAAGGACTTAGGGTAAAGTTTCTCATGTCATGTGCAACTTAATCATAACATGAGCCCCAAGGTTCTTGTGTGCTGCCCTAAGTCTTTATCTTATGTGATCACAGCTTCTAGTGCCAAGGTGGCTCTTAGCCAGGGTAACACCTGGGTGTTACAACCCTCCCCCCTTAAAGGAATCTCGTCCCGAGATTTAGGTAGAGTTCCTGGGAGGGGTGCTTGAGGGGGTGATGGTGGTGTCTCTCCTTTACCCAAGTTTCTCTTGTTAACTGCTCTTCGAATGTCATCCTCTTTGCAACTTCAGAAGGAAGCCCTTCTTAAGTTGTATCCATAACTTAGACTATCCTTGTTATCTAAGTTTTTCTGATAATTGTATTCAAAGGGCAGGTGGGGGTGGGGTTTTGGGGTTACATACCGGCTCCTTTGGGTAGAAAGTCGGGGAAGCGAGAGCGTAGAAAATCCTCCGTCTCCCATGTAGCTTCTTCTGTTGAATGATGACTCCACTGAACCTTATACATTCTGATCGACCTTGCCCGAGTTGATCTTTCCTTCTGATCCAATATCTTGACGGGGTACTCTTGGTAGGACAAGTCTGGTTCTATCTCAATATCTGGTTCTGGTAGCACTTCAGTGGGTAGACGAACACATTTCCGCAGCTGAGACACATGGAACACATTGTGGACTGCGGACATATGGGATGGTAATTCCAATTGGTATGCTACGGGTCCACAACTTTTCTCGATCTTATAAGGTCCAATATAGCGAGGGGCCAACTTGCCCTTGATCCCAAATCTTTGGATACCCTTGGTTGGTGATACCTTAAGATAGACATGATCTCCTACCTCAAACTGCAGTGGCTTCCGTCTCTGGTCATGATAGCTCTTTTGCCTGGCCTGAGCAGCTTCCAAGTTCTTCCTGATGACCCTAACCTTTTCCTCCGCTTCAATTACCAAATCTGGTCCAAAAATCTCCCTTTCTCCTGCTTGAGACCAATTTAACGGGGTTCTGCATCTTCTCCCATACAAAGCCTCAAAAGGTGCCATTTTCAGACTGGACTGATAGCTGTTATTGTAAGAAAATTCTGCCAAGGACAGACACTTGTCCCAGTCCTTTCCATAGCGTAGTGCACATGCTCTCAACATGTCTTCTAAGATTTGATTTACCCTTTCTGTCTGACCATCTGTTGGAGGGTGATATGCTGAGCTTCGAATTACATGGGTCCCAAGTGATTCCTGCAATTGCTCCCAAAATCGTGCCACAAAAGGTGCTCCTCGGTCAGAGACTATGGTTCTTGGTATCCCATGCAGACGAACTATCTGGTCGATGTAAATTTCCGCATACTTTTCTGTCCGGTAGGTAGTGTGCACTGGCAAGAAATGAGCCGTCTTGGTCAATCTGTCCACAATAACCCATATGGAATCATGGTGCCGGAAGGTATTGGGCAATCCCACTATGAAATCCATGCAAATGTCCTCCCATTTCCAAGATGGTATGGGAAGGGGTTGCAAAGGGCCTGCTGCTTTCAGATGACTAGCTTTTACCCTCTGACACGTGTCACATTCTGAAACGTACTTGGCAATTTCCCTCTTCATCCTGGTCCACCAATAAAGAGGTCTGAGATCATGGTACATCTTGTTGCTACCCGGGTGAATGGAGAACTTGGAAAGGTGAGCTTCATCCAATATCTTCTTTCTGAGCTCTGGGTCCTTGGGAACCACCAATCGGTCTTCAAACCATAAAACTCCCTTGCTGTCCTGGCGGAAACACTTGTATTTCTCTGCCTTTAGCTTGATCATTTCTCTGATGATCTGAACACCCTTATCCCCAAACTGTGCTTGAGCTATTTGTTCTTGCAGTGTAGGCTCCGCCGCAATATACCCCAATTCACCGGAAAGAACAACTTCCAGGTTCAGTTTGCACAACTCATCACACAAGGTGGTGATTCTTGCATCCATGTTCATGCAATTACATTGGGCTTTTCTACTCAAGGCATCTGCCACAACATTGGCCTTGCCCGGGTGGTAATGCACCTCCAAATCATAGTCCTTGATTAGTTCCAACCATCTCCTCTGTCTCATATTCAGATCTGCCTGAGTGAAAATGTACTTGAGGCTTTTGTGATCGGTGTAAATGTTACAGTGAGCTCCCATCAAGTAGTGTCTCCATATCTTGAGAGCATGGACTACTGCTGCCAATTCCAGATCATGGGTCGGGTAGTTCTGCTCATGGGGTCTGAGGGCTCGGGAAGCATAAGCAATCACTCTGTTCTCTTGCATCAACACACAACCCAATCCGGTACCGGAAGCATCACAATAAACCTCAAATGGCTTGGTGTTGTCGGGTTGAGCTAGCACTGGGGCTGTTGTCAAGTGTTGCCTCAGGGTATGAAAAGCATCTTCACACTTTTGGCTCCACTCAAATTTGGCTCCCTTCTTCAATAGTTCAGTCATTGGCTTGGCAATTCTAGAGAAATCCGGAATGAATCGTCGGTAATATCCTGCCAATCCCAGAAAACTCCTAATCTGCTTCACTGTAGTCGGGGGTTTCCAGTCCATCACTTCTTGCACCTTCTCAGGATCAACTGATATCCCATCCTGAGAAATTGTGTGACCCAAGAATTTTATTTCTTTCAGCCAGAACTCACACTTGGACAACTTAGCATACAACTGATGGTCGCGAAGTCTCTGAAGCACGATATGCAAATGTTTAGTGTGCTCAGCCTCATTATTGGAATAAACCAGAATGTCATCAATGAAGACAACCACAAACTTGTCCAGCTCTGGCATAAATACCGAGTTCATCAAGTACATGAAATAGGCCGGGGCATTGGTTAGCCCAAAAGACATCACCAGAAACTCATAGAGCCCATATCTAGTGGAGAAAGCCGTCTTGGGAATATCACTGGCACGGATCTTGATCTGATGGTAGCCCGAGCGAAGGTCTATCTTGGAGAATACCTGGGCTCCCACCAATTGATCAAACAGAACATCAATGCGGGGTAACGGGTACTTGTTCTTGATAGTCACCGCATTGAGGGGGCGGTAGTCAACACACATCCTCAAACTCTCATCCTTTTTCTTCACAAATAATGCTGGACATCCCCATGGTGAAGTGCTCGGACGAATAAACCCCTTGTCCAACAATTCTTGCAATTGTTTCTTCAGTTCTGCCAATTCTGCGGGAGGCATCCTATAAGGTCTCTTGGAGATAGGAGCAGTCCCGGGTTGCAGTTCAATGGCGAACTCAATATTTCTATCAGGTGGCATTCCTGGTAATTCATCCGGGAAAACGTCGGGGTAGTCACAGACCACTGGGATCTTTTCCACTGGGGATTCTACCATAGCAAAGGCACAAGATCGTGTACAACCCTGGTTGGGTAAATATAGTGTGATTTCACCACAAATTGGTGAGTGCACCTCAATAGCCCTAGCTGCAATGTCAATCACTACCTGATGTTTGGTCAACCAATCAGTTCCCAATATGATATCCACACTATCCAGTCCCAAGACAAGAAGGTTGGTTTTAATTAGCAAACTACCAAGTTTTAGAGGCACATTCTTGTTGATTTGATAAGTGGCAACTCTGCCTCCGGGTGTTGAGATTGTAATGCCCCCATCGGTGTGATGAAAGGGCAACTGGCATTTGACACTAAACTTGGCACTGATAAAACTATGTGAAGCACCGGAATCAAAAAGAACAATAGCAGGGAAATTTAAAACGGTAAAGATACCAGTCATGACGGGTGCTCCCTCTGGTATGTCAGCCATTGTAGTGAAGTTCAGCTTGCCCTGCCTTACTTGCACTTTCTGCCTCTTCCCCTGGTTCTGGTTGACATTCTGCCCCTGCCTCTGCTGATTCTTGGGACAATTCTTGGCATAGTGCCCAGTACTGCCACAAGTGAAACACCGGTTATCATTAGCCTGGCGGTACTGTTGCTGCTGGTTGTTCCTCTGAACTGGGAATTGGGCACGGTTGGGTGCCTGCTGCTGTTGCTGCTGCTGCTGCTGTGGTGGCCTGATCACCCACCTTCCCTGCTGCTGCTGGGGTCCCCTGCTCTGGGAGTCAGACACAATCCTGAAGCGCTGGGGCTGTGACGAGGGTCCGGCCACAGGGGTCTTCCTCTTCTTCTCCGCCTGCCGAGCCAAGATGCAGTCTTCCTGGGAGATGGCCATGTTGACCAACTCATTGTAACTATGGGCCCGGACGGTGTTGAGACGGTCACGGAGCTTGGTGCTGAGCCCCCTCCTGAACCGGTCTCGCTTCTTCTCATCCGTATCTGCATGGTATCCGGCATACTGACACAAATCGTTGAAGGCCTGGGCATACTGCAATACTGTCCTGTTGCCCTGAGTGAGTGCCAAGAACTCATTGAGCTTCCGGTCCATGATGCCAGCGGGAATATGATGCCCTCTAAAAGCGGCCTTGAACTCCCTCCACTCCACCTCTCTGCCATCCGGCTGCATAGCCAGAAAATGGTCCCACCAAGTCCTTGCGGGTCCGCGAAGCTGCTGTGTGGCGAACCTGACCTTGGTGACCTCCGAGCAAACTCCATGGAGCAGTGGGAATTTGGATTCTACCACCCTCAACCATACATCTGCATCAAGTGGGTCCTCCGACCTGGTAAACAGTGGCGGCTGGGTGCTGAGAAACTCCTGGTAAGTAGCAGCGACGGGGTGACGCTGATGGTCTCCACCATACTGCTGAGGTGGTGGCTGTCGCTGAGCTAGCTGCCTCAGAATCTCATTCTGCTGGGCCATGAGCTCCTGCAGAGTGGGAGGCGGTGGCGGTGGAGGAACGCGCTCATTCTGGCCACGACGCTGCCTCCCAGCCATCTGAAAAAGCCACATGGTTGCTTAATAACACATCTCCAAGCTTAAGGTTCGAACATGGTAGGGAAGTCAAAGTAATTGATAGGTTCCAAATAAAACAAATGAAAACGTGATCCTTCCATCCAAATTTAAATTACCATCAGTTATCCCTAAACATCCAAAAGAGTTTTTTTACTACTGGTTACATCAAGGAATCAAAAGACTCAACTCTACCTAGCCTAGTACCCTAAGGGTGCAAAAGCTAAGCTAACGGCGAGGAGTCCAACTATCATCAATCTCTAGCATTAGTCTGGCCTCTACTGAGCGAACGAGGCGACGCTAGACTCGGGGGAAGGTGGTCTCCCTGAGCCTGCGGTGTCTACACTGGAGGCAGACTCATCTCCTCCCTCGATGTCGACGTCCTCGTCAGCCTCCGCATCATGGATCTCTTGGTGATGCATGTCCAGATGCGCATTAGCCTCTGCTAACTGCTGCTGAGTGTTGAGGAGCTGATCCTCGAGGACCTCTATGGCATTCTCCCTGGTACCCACCAGCTCTTCCAACTCATGAGCCTCGTCAGTCAGCTGCTCCACCTGTAAATCCTTCTCCACCAGCTCCTGGGATAAATCCACCACGAGCTCCTCCCGGTTATCCAGGGTGATCTTGGTGTCCTCCAGCAATGCCATCAGGTGGGACATGGCCTCCCCACGCATCACTTGCAGACGATACAGAGCGTTCATGCACCGTACCGACAAGTGTGCCGTGTGGCCTGGGTAGAGAGCCCAGATGTCCTTGGCATGCTCCACCCGGTCCTTCCACATCGGGTCGTCCTCCTTCTCCGCAGGGAACAGCCCAATGGGGTGAGTAGCCAACTCCAAGGGGTGAAATCCACAGAAGGTGGTCAGTCCATGCAGAGCGATAGCCTCAATAGTGTCCTCAGCCCGGTATCCATAGGACTCGGAGTCCAGTGAACGCCAGCCTGGCTGCAAGGGATGAGGCTCCAAGGTCATCCTCACCCTGCAGCGAGGTACCCGGTGCTTCTCGAATAGCTGCACCGCGTACTGAGGGGGTGTCAAATATCCTGCCCCCTGAAGCACCTCCCACAAGATGCGGGGAAAACCCTCTCGTGCAAGTCCGTCAGTGTGGGTCAGTGCATCTCCATCCTCAGAGGATCCGTGGGAAGTCATCTGTGCACGGTTAAGCGTAAGTAAAGGAAAAGAAGTAAAAAGAACAAGGAGAACAAAACTCAACCTGTGTCTGGTTAAAAGGTATTGAGGGCCTAGTTGACTGCTATCTCACTTTTAAGTCCTTTTTATTTGGTCAATTATTTACTTAATGAAGAATGCATGCACGCCCTGAACGGCCTCACAAGAAAATAAAAGGAATAGGGAAGAAGTCCCATCCTGAAAAAGTGGCCTGTAGGGCCTAGTCACTTAGCCACCTAGCTATCCTTCTATTATCCTAAGGCTTCACGTCCTAGGTCTATCCTGCTCGCCCTACTATCCATCCAACATTGTTTCTATCAAATTTTACTTTTAGAAAAGGGATGGTATCCATGTTTTATTGATCCCTCTGTGGTGGTACAAGCTCCGATACCAGCTGTGGCGGAACTGCCCGAATTATTCCAACTTAAGTGCCTGAGCCCTGCCTTAGAGGCTAGACCACACTTAAATGGGAATAACCCGTCAATCCCTCGGATCTAGTCCGACACGGCCACTGACAGGATCAAGTACCACGATCTCACTCGATGGTGAGTCACAGAGCAAATACAATAAAGCATAAAACCATGCATGAAAGAGTATTAAATTATTACATCATCATTTTCACCATCGGAGTTTTCGCAAAAGTAGCCATCATTGTTTTGGAGTGCAGCGGAAAATAAACTAACGGTAAATAAATGGAGGGATGGGGAAGCCTGTCCCATCACTCCTCACGCTCCTCCTCAGCCGAGGCAGGGTCCCACTCGACAGTCCAACCCGGTGGCAGGGTGGATGGCCAAGTCACTCCAGCAACCATGTCCTCCAGAGAACCTGTAAAATTATGCCACAAGCAAGGCTGAGTATACTAATACTCAGCTAGACTTACCCGGTGTGAGGAGTCTATACTCCTCTACCTCTAGACATGCAGCTGTTTGGCTGTGGGGTTTGGTTGCCAAAAGCACTAGCTGAGTTTCTAAATCAAGATTTTAACTTAATCAACATTAAGTGTGACTCTCTTAAGGCTAAAAGTGTACTATCTATTCATACATAGTAGCAAGCATTATTAGCAATCAACAGTTTGTATCATCTCAACCAGTTCCACTTGTTACTCAATGTAGCAGCATGGATCAAGCAGTCTCATTAGCTGCGAGAAGCAGACGATTCGAATCGAGTTTTTATCCTTGCAAGGTAAACCTAAACACACGACATGCAGGGGCACTCCGTCCCCACACATATCAACCTTCCCCATCGATTCCCTGGCAGCAGATCAGGGCTCACCGCCTTGGCGTACAATGCCTCACTGACCCCGACTGGCCGTCGTGCAGTGACCGCACTTGTACCCACCATAACCGGAATGGGAGACTACGTCTCAGGTCGCGTGAGGGGGTATGTCCACTGGCAGGTTCAATCAGGTACTAGGTTTACCGATTTACCATATTTCTCGGTATGTGTTTAGTACGTTCAAACGCTTGACTCACGGTACCACACCTTAATCCTTAATCAACTTTTTATCCCGTGAACAACCAATCCCCATGGATTGTTGCCCACAAACCAACATCAATATGATAAGAAAGTGGATACAGCCAATTCCTGACCTCGCGCGAGTGCTAGAAAAATCACTCGACTTCTACCGGGATCCTAATTAATAAAGCAACTACTCGACCTAGCATACTAGTGTTCATCTCAATAGGATTCCTGAGATCATGCAACTAGGGTTCCAGACAATTCCTACACCTAAGTGCACAATCAATCCTACAATCATTAAGTGAAATAAAATAGCATATATAACAGGTTATGCATAAAACCGGGGCTTGCCTTCCAAAGCAGTGGCAGGCAGGTCCTCTGGTGCAGGCTCTGGTGCTGGGTCTGGGGCAACCTCCTGGGCAGCTCCTTGCTCCGGCACGAGGACGTACTCTCCGTCAGCAAGATTACAGTCTATCGAATGCAATGAACATGTATGTCATGATTGTGCAAAATTTAAGAACATTAAGCTACAGGATTTACGTCAAGAATTAACTTAGGGTTCCTTGGCTACGTGGGTCTTCTAGTGGTATACATAGACTTATTACTTTTTAGGTTTAGGTTTCCTTTTAGGATAACATATTGGATTTGTATTGCCTTCATGGATTTCAGTGGACAATTTATAAAGGTCTTAGGAGGACATTAAATTCCATCATCCATTTTCCTTTCCTTAATTTCCATCTAGGGTTTCTAGTAGGGGTTTGAACTATGACAGTAGTTTAAAACTTTCCAAAAATTCTGTAAAAATTACAGTGGGTGGTCACTGGCTATACTAGCTTGTTTTGAAAAATTTGAGGCTTAAAGTATAAAAGCTAATCTTTAAACAAAAATAACAATGGTTAGGTAATTGGGGCCACTTTACACTACAAGTCCTTTATTAAAGTGGTTTCTGACCTAATGGTTATTTTTGCTGGCCTCTAGTAGTGATAAAAAGCTCTTGTACCAAAAATGGCAGAGAGCTACATGGTGGTTAATTAATGGTGAATTTCTAAACTTGGGTGCAAAAAGAGTGATTAGAACTAACTTGTCATTTGAAAAATATCAAACAACAGATTTCAGATTTTTCTTAAGTTCTCATTATCAACACATTAGTTATCCTAAGGTTTGGGGAGGTTTCTCCTTAGGGGTATTTTTGTAGGATTTTTCTAAGTTATCCCTATCTTCTCCATTTAAAAGGTACCTTGTTTATTTTACACTACAACAGGGTATGACATATTTTTCCAGTGAACTATATTGACTAAGTATCTCAACAAAAATAGGTGTGCCCTCTGGTTCATCAGTTATTTTACTTTTTCTATTTTCCTTAAACTTAAGCATATTATAGAATAAGGGGTTAAAATTATCTTAAAGTAATAGACAGAGAGGTTTAACATTTTTAACTGAGTTAGTGAGTGAATATAAACTTCTCCAAATTTTTCTAACCCTAGTTAAATAGTACAACTATTTTTCTTGCTATTATTATGCTTTTGGCCAAAACTGAAAATAAATCAGAACTTTGTATCTTTCTCTAGTTCATATGGGGTTTTATATTTTTCTTAGACAGGTTACATTATTTAGAGTCTGGCAAAATTGGTTTGACCAAATTTGGATGATTTAAACAAAAGTTATGCATTTTCAAAGTTGATGTTCAATTTAAAAACATATTTACTTAAGGTTTTCTGGAAAACCAGTTTGCACCGAGACCCCTGGGGTTAAATGGATTCAAAACTCGCAGATCTACCCTCGGGTTACTATTCACTTGAGTCTTTGGCTTTGCACTTAACCCCCCAGGGTTTTCTTCCTCACACCCGCGGTCCTTCTTCTAAACCGAACAGTAGCCGTAGGAAAGAAAGGACGGCGCGGCTTACCGGCGGCGAGGGAGGTCCGACGAGGTGGTCAGCGACACTCGGGAGGTTGCGGCGGTCACGTCGATGTGCGGGTCGCCGCTGGAGGTGGTCGGAGCTGCTTGGTCCACGTGCTCAGGCGGGCGAGCTCGTCGGCGGCGTGCGCTCCGGCCTATCCACGGCGGTATGGTTCAATCCAGGGGTACGAGGAGCATCACGGGATGACGCAGAGGCCATACACGTAAGGAATCGAGAAATGGTGGAGGGATTTACCCGGTCCACGCGCGCCGGCGGGTTCTTGAAGTCCGGCGAGCGCGATTCGGCCACTCCGGTGACGCAGGCTCTCGGTTCAAGCTTGAGCAAGGCTCACGGCTTCACCAGGAAGCTAACCGAAGGCTTGGATCGAACGGAGGGAGGCTGGAGAGGGGTTGGCCACGACGGTGGTCTTCGGCCGGCACTGGCGGGCCGCGGGGAGGTCGCCGGAGGCGAGGGCTGGCCTGGGCGAGTCCGGTGAGGTACTTAGGAGGCACTGGGGAAGGTAACCGAGCACTGGGGTGGGTTTTATAGGCGCGGACGCGGCCGAGGCGCCGGCTTGGCTCGGGCGCGGCGCGGGGCGCGCGCGGGCGTGCTCTGGCGTGCTCAGAGCGCGTCGAACACGTGGCGCTTGGCTTCTGCCCGTGTTCTTCGCTCTGCTGAGCGACCAAGCGTACGAATCTCGCCATGTCGACTGCAAAGGATCTCTTCCCTGCACCTAGAGCTACCTATTTCATGTGAGTTCCAAGGGAGGATACGCCCTAGGTTAGGAGATAGACCGGCGCCAAGTTTGGTTTGTCTCACTGCACACTCCGCGACAAAATCGATGTCAAAGCTTGTCAAATGTCCGAGTCTCGGTTTCAAATTTTTCCAGGGGGTGCCTTAAGTGGTATAGCACATTTTTGGTATAGAACCCAAGTGGTTTTGGCGCCATTTTCAAAGTGAACACGGCTGGTCTTTGAAGTAGGGTTAAAATGTGACTTAGAGAAAACTAGAGAGCTCTAGCTCTCTTCCCTCTTGGAGATTTGAAATGGGGTTTCTCCAGGGGCCTTTTTGCAATATTTCCTTCCCCTAAATGCTGGTTACAAGTCACTTAAGGTTTGGGTAAAAGTTACACATGTTTTACCCACTTGATCACTCTCTTTCCCCCCCCCTTACATAGGGTTTTGGAAGGCATGGCTTTGAAGGAATCTAGGGTTCTTCTCCCCCTTATTATCCAAGATGGTAATGTACAAGGACTTAGGGTAAAGTTTCTCATGTCATGTGCAACTTAATCATAACATGAGCCCCAAGGTTCTTGTGTGCTGCCCTAAGTCTTTATCTTATGTGATCACAGCTTCTAGTGCCAAGGTGGCTCTTAGCCAGGGTAACACCTGGGTGTTACAGTTTCCACCGGTATCGTCTCAGGCTATTGAAGACCAGCTGCAAATCTTCAATGAAGTTTTCTGAATTTTCTATTTTGATCACCACATCATCGACATAAGCTTCTACCCGCTTGCCCCAGTGATTGGCTAAGCATGTTTGAATAGCTCTCTGGTAAGTCGCTCCAGCGTTCTTGAGGCCAAACGACATGGAGGTATAGCAGAAAGCTCCAAACAGGGTAATGAATGTTGTGTTTTCTTCATCCTCTTTTGCCAGGCTGATCTGATGGTATCTAGAGTAGCAGTCCAGGAACAACATAGAACATCCGGCGGTTGAATCTACCACCTGATCTATTCTAGGAAGTCCGAAGGGATCCTTCGGACAATGTTTGTTGAGATCCGTATAGTCGACGCACATGCGCCAATCCACTTTATTCTTTTTGAGTACAAGAACATGATTTGCTAGCCACTTAGGGTGCAGTACTTCTCTAATGAACCCTGCTACGACTAAGCGAGCTAACTCGACGTGAATAGCCTTTCTCTTGTCAGGCGTGAAACGATGCAATTTTTGTCGGATCGGCCTTGCCTAGGGATAGACCTTCAATTTGTGCTCGACCAGCTCTCTCGGGAGTCCCAGCATATTCGCAGGCTGCCATGTGAATACGTCTCGGTTATCTTGCAGAAACTGGACGAGCGCGCCTTCCTATTTGTCGTCCAAGCCGGAGCTGATGATGACAGTCTTGCGTTCATCAGCGAACCCAAGGTTGATTATCTTCATCTCTTCAGTCGGCTGCATAGAGGTCATGACTTGAGCTTCATTCGCAGGTATCGCGAGGTCTTCCTCGGGCTTCGAGTTCGCCTACGCGAAGGAAGTCGTCGGTGGTTTGGTGGTGAGGGCCGCTTGAATGGGCACTCGGAAGCATTCCGTGGTGTCTTGGAAGTCAGCACACACGGTGATGATTCCTTGTGGTCCCGGCATCTTCAATATCATGTACGAATAGTGTGGAATGGCCATGAATTTCGCCAACCCTGGCCTGCCGATGATGGCGTTGTATCTGCAGTCGAAGCTTGCTACCTCGAACCTCAAGAACTTGATTCTGTAGTTTTTTGGAGTTCCAAAGGTGACAGGCATGTAGATGTGTCCAAGCGGGTACTCTCCTTTGATCGGCACAATGCCGAAGAAAGGAATGTCTGACTCGTGGAGCTCTTTGAGTGCAACTCCCAAGCCTAAGAGTGTCTGGGGGAAGGTGACGTTGATGCTGCTTCCCCCATCCACCAACACCTTCTTTACCTTGCTCTCTCGGATCATCGGATCGATGAGGAGTGGGTACTTGCCCGGATGATCGAAGTTGAGCCATTGATCCGCCCGAGTAAAGGTGATCGGGTGTTCTGACCACTGATACAGGGCAGGAGCACTGGTGGCCGCCACCAGTATCTGTCGATCATTGAGCTTCTGCTGCCTTTTGTTCTCTTGTGACCCGTGCTCGCTGAAGATGACGTTGACTTCTCCATCGACGCGCGGGAACGCTCCGCCTCCTCCCCCTTCCTGCTGCTGAGGTTGTCGAGGTTCTCCGGGTCCTCCTCATGGTGGGGGAGGTGGTAGAGGTTGGAAGGGTCGGCCATTCCCGACGGAATGCTTGAAGTCTCTACAGTTCCGGAGGGTGTGGCGCATATCTTTGTGGTATGGGCACTGTGCGTCGAGGATGTCGTCCAATGTTCGTTCGCCTCCGTGGGGTGCCCCTCAGGCATGAGAGACGGGTGGTCCAGCGGCATGGACTTCTTCACGAGGCCTCTTCTCCCAGCGTTTGTCGGTCTGCTGGTTTGCGTCACGCCGTGGTGCAGATGGAGCAGGCTTCATTCCCCCGATGAGGTCCTGGGCACGCTCATCGGTGGTGATGTAGAGGTCCGCCTCCCTGAACAGTTGCTCGAAAGTGGTCGGCGCCTTTTGTAGTATGGCTCGGACGAAGGCCGAGTCATTAGATCCCCGGTAGAAGTCCTCGATTACTGCTGCTTCAACGACCTCGGGAATATGATTTCTCATGGTATGAAACCTTTTGAGGTACAACCGAAGATTCTCATCCCCTCGATGCCTAATGGATTTGAGGTCCCACGGCTACGCCGGCTTGTCGGAGAGGGATTGGAAGTTGGCGATAAAACGCCAACTGAAGTCGTTCCAATCGTCGATGCAGTGTCGGGGTAGGTGTCGTAACCATTGCAGTGCATCTTGCCCAAGGACAATGGGTAAGTACGCAGTCATCACATCTTCAGTTGCCCCAATGGCCCGGGCGGCAGTGGTATAGACGGCCAACCAGCCTCCCGGGTCCTGCTTGGGTTCGTATTTGTCGACATTGGAGACCTTGAAGTTAGGGGGCCATTGAATGGCCCTGAGACGCGGAATGAGCACAAATACTCCACATGTGTCCTCCTGTCGGCGATTGTGATGTCGGTCCCGGGGAGGGGAGTTGCCAGTGTGCTGTCTCGACCATCCCCGGGTTGTGCCACCAGTTGAAGCCGTTGCCGACTCAACTCTAGTGGCCTGACTTCATGCAGGGACGCCATGATCCCGATCATACTCCTCTCGACGTCGTATCTCGTTCTCATGTCGTTTGTGTGAAGCGTTGATGGAGCTTCACGCATCCTGTCGACTATTGATGGCATGTTGTAGATCGCTCGGAGGATGAGCGAGAGGCAGAAGATGGTTAGCTGCCCGAGTGAGCAACCACCGATAGCCCTCAGCGTCTGGAGTCCGGGGGAGGCCATCAGCTATACGAGCCAATACTCCACCGACCTCGCTCGGTGTGTTCATGGCTCGGGTGAAGTCTGGGTTCAGGTTTCATCCGAAGAGAGGGTTCTCTCAGCATTGTCTCACATCCTGCTCGGCTTGCTCCTGAGCTTGCCGACGGCAATTCCTCCTTTCCCTGAAAACTCGTTCATCAGGAGTTTTCCCACCTCCGAGATCTCATCTCGAGGTACAAGCTGTGCCGGGTCTTGTTCTCCAGCTTCATGATGTCCCCGAACATTCCGGTGTTGGTTCCTCTGTCGGTGAGCTTCTCGCTGAGGAGGTTCTTCTCCAGGCATAGTTGGCTCATCGTCGGAGATGGGGGACGATTCCACTCTTCCTCCGATGAAGAGGACGTCGGGGTAGAATGGAGTTGCCGTGACGACAAGCTTCTCTCTGTTCTCCTTTGAGGGTGGAGGTGCCAGAGGAGCAGCTTAACGGGCCTTTATCTCGTTTGCTTCTTTTTCCTTATAATCCGTGTCCATCTTTCCGTGGATGAGGTGGACAACGGGGTTCTCTGGGTAAACGAATTCTCTGCTCCTAGCTTGCAGGAGGCAGTCTTCGCTCGGGGCGCTGGAGGTTGCGCTTTTTCCTGCTCCGTTCCAGTTTTTTTGAAGATTTTCGAGGAAGGCTTCTTCTTCGGTGGATCCGCTATATGATGCAGAATTCCTTCTTCACCTGCTATGGATGAGATGGTTCCAAAGTAGAACACGGATCCAGGTCGGAGGGCAATCTTGTGTTGGAAGACGATGGCCATTGAGCTAGCTTGAATCAGCGACACACCCCCTACCTGGCACGCTAGCTGTCGGTGTTTGGGACCCGACCGCGCACCCGGGGTTACCCCTTGGGGTGCTTTTGGGTAGGACGATGTTACTGACTGTAGCTCGATGGTTTGTGCTAGGCGCACGAGAGACGATAGATAATTTTATACAGGTTTAGGCCGCTTAGAGAGGCGTAATACCCTACTTCCTGGTGTGGATCTTTATGTGGTGGGTTACAGGGGGATTCTCTAGTATGAAGGATGCTAGAGAATGGAATAGATGGCTACTGAGTGACCTATCTTTTGATGGGGTGCCCCCTAGGACTTATATACTTGACCGTGGGACGTTACATGCGGGTATGATAACATCGTGCACCTAAGTAATAGTGAACCGACTGAACTTATCTTCCTTTTATCCTACCGACTTATCCTTGTTTAGTTTCAACGTCTAAGGGCGCTGCACGGGAGAATCAGATCAATGCTATGGATAATGCTTAAATCCAATGAGCCATCTAGGTTCGGGTCTATCCAATCTTGCGTTGATCCATTCCGCCAGCGGCTCCTCCCCTGGCCCACGAAGGGACGGCCTTGCGAAGTAATGGGCCCAAAGTCTTTCACGAGGCCTTCTAGCCTTCTAGTGGACCCGGGGGATATCTGTCCCCCACAGACAAGGACTACGACTCGGACGAGGCCGCCCAAATACAACATTTAACTCCCAAGCAACTTCTATACTCCTCGCCTCTTTATGTCGAGAGGAGTATAATAAGGTGCAAGGGTTAAAGAGTACCAAAGAAATTTGGGACGTCCTCAAAACCGTGCACGAAGGGGACGAGGTGACCAAGATCACCAAGCGCGAAACGATCGAGGGAAAACTCGGTCGATTCGTCCTCAACAAAGGGGAAGAGTCGCAAGCTATGTACAACCGGCTCAAGACGATGGTCAATCAAGTGCGCAACCTCAGGAGCACCAAATGGGATGACCATGAAATGGTCAAGGTTATTATTAGATTCCTTGTATTTTGTAATCCTACTCAAGTACAATTAATACGTGGGGATCCTAGATACAAGCTAATGTCTCTCGAGGAAGTTATTGACAAGTTTGTGAGCTTTGAACTTATGATCAAAGACTCCAAACACATTGTCAACTTGGAGCAAGGCGCCACCTCTACACCCGAGGTGCAACCCATCGCATTCAAAGCGACGAAAGAAAAGAAGGAGGAGTCTACACCAAGTAGGCTTCCAATCGACGTCTCCAAGCTCGACAATGAGGAAACGACGCTCATCATCAAGAGTTTGCACCAAATCCTCAAGCAAAGGAGGGGGAAAGATTACAAGCCCCGCTCCAAGAGGGTGTGCTACCGGTGTGGTAAGTCCGGTCATTTCATAGCTAAATGTCCAATTTCTAGTGAAAGTGACACGGACGAAGACAAGAAGGTGAAGAAGAAGAAGAAGAGATACTACAAGAAGGGCGGCGATGCACACATATGCCGGGAATGAGACTCCAACGAGAGCTCCACCGACTCCTCCTCCGACGAGGACGTCGCCAACATCACCATCAACAAAGGCCTCCTCTTCCCCAACGTCGGCCACAAGTGTCTCATGGCTAAGGATGGCATGAAGAAGGTACACTCTAGAGCCAACCCCAAATATACTACATCTAGTGATGAGGGTAGCTCTAGCGATAATGAGGATGATTTACTTTCTCTCTTTGCCAACCTTAGCATAGAACAAAAGAAAAAATTGAATGAATTAATTGAGACCATTAACGAGAAGGATGATCTCTTGGAATGCCAAGAGGACTTGCTTGTTAAAGAAAATAAAAAAATTTGTTAAGTTGAAAAATGCTTATGCTCAGAAAATAGAAAAATGTGAAAACTTATCTAAGGAGCTTAGCATTTGTCATGATTCAATTTCAAGCCTTAGAACTGAAAATACTAGTTTAGTTTCTAAGATTGAAAAACTGAATGTTTGCAATGATTTAGTTTCTAGTCTTAAAATTGAGAATGATAATTTAAATGCTAAGATTGAGTAATTGAGTACTTGCAAAGCATCTACATCTACCGTCGAAAATGTTACCATTTGTGCTAGATGTAAAGATATTAATGTTGAAGCTATTGATGATCACCTTGCTATGATTAAACAACAAAATGATCACATAGCTACATTAAATGATAAAATTGTCGAGCATGATCTTGAAAATGAAAAGTTTAAATTTGCTAGAAGCATGCTCTATAATGGGAGACGCCCTGGAATTAAGGATGGCATTGGATTCCAACAAGGGAACTAATCCAATGTCAAGCTCAATGCCCCTAAAAAATTGTCTAACTTTGTTAAGGGCAAGGCTCCCATGGTTCAGGATAGCGAAGGCTATATTTTATATCCTACAAACTATCCTGAGCATAAAATTAGGAGAATTCATGCTAGAAAACCTCATTCTATTTCTGATCATGCATTTATGTATAAAAATGAGGCTTCTAGTTCTAGGCATTCCACTCATGTTAAAATGCCTAAGAAGAAAACTCCTAATGCTTCAAATGAACACAATATTTCATTTAAGACTTTTGATGCTTCATATGTGCTCACTAACAAATTAGGCAAAGTAGTTGCCAAATATGTTGGGGCAAACACAAGAGTTCAAAGACTTGTGTTTGGGTACCCAAGGTACTTGTTTCTAATGTGAAAGGACCCAAGACCGTTTGTGTTGGAGACTTGTTCTCAAATGCTATGAATCAAGAACAAGGCAACACGAGAAAAGATTAATGGTTAATGTCCTTCGTCCTTCAAAGCATTATTTCCTTGAGGATATAACGATCTTTGGACGAAGGTTATGAAAGGTCATACCTTCATAACTACAACATAAATCAATGGAAGACGGAGTATATGAAACTTGAGAAATAACATGAATAATCATATTGCATCATAATATTTCTTTTAATTTCATCATTATGAATAAATGTGGATGATGAATTACATTTATACCTTTGGCTTGACAGAAGGCAAAGATGCAGGCATGATGCGCTAGTGAATGTCAACCAACATGAACAGTACGGGGACCTATTTATAGACACAGGGCGCAACCTGTATGGATTTACATTTATACCCCTTATATTTGGTTACAATCATGACACGAATTATCATGGGTCGATCGGTCTTTGCATCTTTAAGTCGGTGCAACCCTTCGTCTCAAAGCGTGCTACTATGCCGAAGCTCTCTGGGTGGTACCTTCGGTGTTGCTTCTATGATGATCTTCCGAAGGTGCTTCTTCTTACAGAACCTTCGGCGACGAAGCAGACCCCCAACAGTAGCCCCTTCACAGCACTAGATCGTTTTTCGTAACGAGCTTGATCCGTGAAAAATTCTCTTAGGCTTCGGAATGCCGAAGGTCCGAAAAACACCTTCCCCGAGCTCGTTGCCAAGAAACGATTAAAATATTCCGAGTGCGAGATGACCCCACCATGTTGCGGGTACGCGCAATCTAGCGATTCATCTCCCACGCGCCGTGGTCCACCATTCAGCGGGTGCGGGTGACTGTTCAGCGGGTGCGGGCGATCTGACGATTCCCCTTCAGACCTGCAGCACTATATAAACAGAGGGGTAGGTGTGAAGTTACCATAGCATTCATTGCCATTGCACTGTTGTGCTGCTGAAAAAATTTAACCATAGCCGAAGCTTTCTCATTGCATTCACAAGCAAAACACCATTTTGATTTAGCTTCAGTATAAGAGGGAGCTTCATCAGAACTGCAAAAATTATCAACATTCGTAAGAATTGCAAGAAATTCAACACCTGATGGCCAGAGTACGTTCAACTGCTAGGGTGACCCGTGACGGAGAAGAGGCCGAAGACACCGAAACAGCCCCGATTTCCGAAGTTATGAGGCAATCGGGATTAGTTGTAACAGAAGCCATCGAACAAGGTGAACCTGCTGCTGAACTGAGCAAGATGTTGAGGAAGAAATCACTGTTGAAGAAGAAGAAGACTATAGCATTTTGGTCCCGTCAAAACCTAGCCACTTGGATTTTGGAGAATCTACCATTTCTGAAGCCGATATGCCCATGCTGATAAAGCTAGGCTATTTCAGGGAGACTGAGAAGAAGCTGATTCATTTTGCTGGGGATGAAACCACTCCGACACCAAAAAGTGATGAAGTGGTAGTTTTCAAGAGTTTCTTTAGAGCGGGATTGCGGTTTCCCTTGAATGAAATGATTGGTGAAGTTTTGAATAATTATGAAATCTATCTTCGTCAGCTGACTCCTAACGTTATCGTTAGGCTCAGCGTTTTCATCTGTGCACTCTGAAGCCAAGGAGTAGACCCGAATGCCGAAGCTTTCTGCTGAGTGCATGAGCTTCATTATCAGACGAAGGCTAGAGAAGATGGGCTGCATGAAAACTTTGGGTGTTACAACTTCGTGTACTGCAAAGACATGAAGGCCTCGGTGCTTAGCTATCGCACTAAGTGGCCAAATGGCTGGAAAAGCGAGTGGTTTTATGTCAAAGCCGATGAAAAGGATAAGGAGAAGCTGAAGACGCTAGTGCTAAGCCCGTTGAGTTTGAAATTCGGGTTGACTAGGCCCTTGTGCCGCATGACGCCAGGAACACCATGTCAACAAGCTGTGGTAGAATTTAGGGTGGTAGCCAAACAAATCAACACGAGGGATCTAGTTCAAGAGTATTTGGCTAACAAAACATCTCTGACTTTAAGCGAATTTAGCATGCCAAAATTAAAAGGAACGAAGAAGGGACTTGAGCTTGTGCGATTTCCTTATCGGTTTAAATTTGAAAAGCAATTTAAAGAACCTTGCCAAGAGTGGCTGGAAATGATTGAAGCAGTGTGTAATGAAGTGTTGGGAAATTACACTAAAAAAGAGGATCAGCTGATGACTGCGGCCTTCGACACCTGACCAAAGCGAAGGTTGAATCGGGTGATGGATGCCTTGAATTTTGACTACCCTGACTATGAGCGTTTAAACAAGGGTGCCGAAGGGCAAAAGTGAAAGAGGGTTGTTAGTGTTTTTGGTAGACAAGCTGCTAGGATGGTGAAAGAAGATGAGGAAGCTGCGAAGAAGAGAAAATCCAGCCCTGAGCCGAAGGTGGCTGCTCCTGCGCCGAAGAAGAGGAAATCCGTAGCTCCGAAGCCAAAAACAGCTGAGATAGAGGAAGAAACTCCTTCAACGCCTTCTGCTGCTGAAGTAGAGGAAATTCTAAAGGTAATGACTGAATCCCTACCTATCAAGCTGCTAAGTCCTCTGGGGCTGCAACTGACAAAGCTTTTACAGAAGAAGGACAGTCCTTTGACAACAAAGAAGGTGGTTGAGCCAAAAAAGCGAAGGATTGTCACTGTTATGCAAGCTATTGAGAAAACACCGCCGCGGGTCTCAGCATCAAAGATAGTACCATCTGCCAAAGCTGCCAGCGCCGAGGCCTCCGCTGCCGAAGCCGCCAGTGCCGAAGTTGCCACTACTGAAGCTGCCAACTTAGCGAGTACGTTATCTAATATTGATAGAGTACTCTTGGATTTGGCTACGGAGGAGGCTACTGCTTCTGCAGAAGAAGTCCTGGCTATAGTGCCGGAAAAAGGGAAGAAGGTTGCCGAAGATACTTCGGAAAAAGAAGAATTCAATTTTTGAAATATAATTGGTCAAGAATTGACCAAAACTGAGAAAAAGGAACTTCAGGAGTACGCCATATCCTGTGGCTATCAACCCGGGGCCTTGCTTTTTGGTGGTGTTGAGGAAGAAGCCTTAGGGTGCATCCGAGATCGCACCGGAGCAAAGATTATCAGCACCCTAACGAAGAGTGTTGGCTTTCCGAAGCTTAAAGCTGACCTAAGCAGGTACCGGCGACAGCATATCGCCAGTAGCTTATTCTATTCTAATTTTAAGGTAAAGTTTTCTCCTCAACTTTTTATTGTTTTGGGATGAAGGTAATTTCTGATGAAGGTTATTATTATATTTTTTTAGAGTCTGCTACTAAGTAAAACCTTGAGGATGCAACAAGATCTCGAAGATAAGAAAAATGAGATTATAATTGAAGGCTTGGAAAATAAAATCAAAGAACATGAAGCTGCTCTTGAAAAGAAAGATTTTGATCTTCAAACAACAGAGGGCTTGCTTGCAGAAGCCCAAGCTGAAATTGCCAGACTAAACAGTGAATTTGTCCTAAAGTCAAAAAACTTCGAATAAGAGAAGAAGAATTTTGATATAAAGCTTGCTGTTGAAGTTGAAGAAAGTTCAAATTTACGAAAATCCTTGAATGAGCTTCAGGACAAATGCCTAAACTTTGGCAACCGATGCGTGCAACGACTGAAGCAGGTTTTCAACTCAGTTGGCGCTAGTTCTGAAAAATTTGAACCTTCAGCTGAAGACCCGTCAAGCACCTTTGAACACATCGAGGGCAAAGTTGAGGCACTTGACGAAGTTATAGCTGGGCATGGTGATTTCTGTGCCCTGCTGGCTTCTCGAGGCACAGCTGTCGCATTTGTGAAGGCCAGTTGCACACATGGCAATATAGTAAATAGGCCAAATTTTAGTTTGTCTCCAGCTAACATGGCTAACATGCCCAACCTAGCTTAGAGCATCGGGAACAGATTTATAACTCAAATTTGGATGAAGGGTGGGCGAAACTTGGCTGGTGACGAAGCACGAAGCCATCTTAAGCTGGTATTGGACTCATACCCGTTATTTACCTTCTCTTGAAATCACTTTTTACCTTTTTACCTTATTACTTTGTTGCGTACAGGATGACGATGCCAAAGATCAGTGATCCGAAGATTAACGACTCGAGGCTTGATGGGTGCTGATGAAGCTGCACAGAGCTTTGATAACACTTGAATTATCTTTGTAACAGATATTGTAGTTTAGAAATCAAACATTACCCTGTAAATTTGTCCATACCTTGTAATATATTCTTACATGTTCATCCGTGCACGAATTGCTTTGATGTGGACGAAACTTATATCTTTTGAGCCGAAGGCGAAAAACACCTTCCCCTCTTTTCGTACACAACGAAGCGTAGATTTGCTTCTTTTGTACTCATGGAAGCCTTGACGTTAGAGCCGAAGCAACTGTCTGTACGCTATGATATGATGATGATGATCCTACGAATGCCTAAATGAATGTGTATGAATGCAATGAATGATGTGATGTAATATGCAAATGAATGTCCAAACACATGCTTACGAAGGCACACCCATACTCTGCGTCTTATTCACCGTTTATTTTTCGGTGTTCACCGTTGACTTTTCGGTGTAAGTTCTGCATCCCCTTAGGAACGACTTTTGAACTTCTTCGTCTTCTATTTCGGCGGTTTCACCGTTGACTTTTCTGTGTAAGTTCTGCATCCCCTTAGGAACGACTTTTGAACTTCTTCGCCTTCTATTTCGGAGGTATCACCGTTGACTTTTCGGTGTAAGTTCTGCATCTCCTTAGGAATGTCTTTTGAACTTCTTCGCCTTATATTTCGGCGGTATTTGGCTCTGCATTCCCTTAGGAATAACTTTTTGTAGCTTCGTCATGCTCTACATCCCCTTAGGGACGACTTTCGAGCTTCTCCCTAGTTTTTTTTCCTTTTTCTGCACTCGATGGTGCATGCTCAGATTTTACATTTTACATTCTTTTGGGGGATTTTGCTCTCATAGAGCTAAATAAGAAAGGAAAAATTACAAGCCATGGCCCCATTAAAAACCTTTCTCCCCCTTTGGAAAGGAAAAGGGTGCCATAGAAAAAAAATGAAAAAAGGTTACATCAAATTACACATAATATCGTCGAAGCTCATCCGCATTCCAAGATCTAGGAATGTCGTTGCCGTCCATATCCTTCAATCTGTAAGAACCGGGCCTCGACGAAGATACCACCAAAAAAGGTCCTTCCCACTTCAGCTGTAGTTTGCCTACTGTGTCCGGATTGGCCACTCTCCGAAGCACCAAATGCCCTGTCTTAATATTTTTCAGCCGAACTTTTCTGTCACGCCATTTTATTGTTTCGGCTTGATATTTATTGATATTCTCCATAGCCTAAAGTCTGGTCCCTTCTATAGTATCTTTTGCTACATGATAATCAGCTTCGTCCTGTGCCGAAGCTGCTGTTCTAATTGACCCCGCTTTGGCTTCTTCTGGGTTATAGCTTCGTCACCAAACAATAACTTGAACAGTGTAAAACCTGTTGATCTTGATATGGTTGTATTGTGGCTCCACACCACTTTAATCAACTCATCTGGCCACTTTCCTCTGGGCTGATTGAAGATTAACTTCATTATTCCCGTCATTATAATGTCATTTGCTCTTTCGACTAGCTCGTTAGACTCTGGGTGCCTAACTGATGCAAAATGAATCTTCATGCCAATCTAATCGTAGAAATCCTTGAAAGTTTTGGCATCAAACTATGTTCCATTGTCCATAGTTATAGCCTTCGGCATGCCGAAGCGACAAACAATATTTTGCCAGAAAAAATTCTGGACTGTAACCGAAGTTATTGTAGCCAAAGGCTTCGCTTCAATCCACTTAGAAAAATATTCCACATCCACCACGACATATCTCAAATTGCCTTGCGCTGGTGGAAGCAGGCCTAACAAATCCAGGCCCCATCTTTGCAACGGCCAAGTGGGCTGTATTAACTGAGTGAGAGATGAAGGTTTCTTCTGGTCTCTTGCACATTTTTGACAATTTTCACATTTTTGAACCAACTCTGCCGCATCCGAAGCTGCTTTCAGCCAGTAGAATCCTTATCTAAATACTTTTCCCAGCAATGGCCTAGACCCAATATGAGATCTGCACAGTCCTGCATGTATCTCCTTCATTAACTTAATACCTTCGGCTCTTGATAAACACTTGAGAAGTGGAGAACAGACTCCATGTTTATATAATTCCCCTTCTATTATTACATACGGTCTTGTTCTTGCCTCCATCCTCTTATTATAAGCTTCGTCATCTGAAAGGCAATTACCCTGGAGGAAAGATATAATTTCAGTCCTTCAATCTTCACTATGTACTGGAGAAATGGTAAGCACTGCTCTCTCCATGAGTTCAACCGAAGGTGCCTTTATTGTTTCAAAAAATACTTCGGAAGGTAAAGGGAGCCCCTGAGCCGCTGATTTGGCTAGCAGATCTGCATGCTCATTTTCGCCTCTTGGAATATTCTTGACGGAAAAACCTTCGAAAGAAGCCTCCAACCTTCGAACTGTATCCAGATATTTTTCAAGCTTCGGATCCCTTGCCTTACTACTTTTGTCGACATGGCCAGAAATGACTTGAGAATCAGTTTTCAGAATGGCCCTTCTTATTCCCATTGCCTTTAACTTCCGAAGCCTCAATAGGAGTGCTTCGTATTCAGCAATATTATTTGTACAACTAAAAAATCAAGCTTGGCTGCATAACACGTTTTGACGTTTGATGGTGCTACTAAAACAGCAGCCGCTCCTACACCGAAGGTTCCCCATGAACCATCGCAGAACACTATCCAAGCTTCGGTGTCTTTATTTATTTCTTCTTCCTAAGCCCTTGGCGTCCAGTCAGCGATGAAGTCTACTAACGCCTGGGACTGAATTGAGGATCTATGCATATAGTCAATGGTAAATTCATTAAGCTCTGCGGCCCATTTTCCAATCCTTCCAGTAGCTTCTCTATTCTTCATAATGTCCTTGAGAGGCTGTGACAAAGGAACAATTGTGTGGTATGCTTGAAAATAATGTCGAAGCTTCCTGGAGGCCATTAATACAGCATACAACACCTTCTCCAATTCTATATAATTTTTCTTTAATAGACTTAAAACTTCAGATACAAAGTACACTGGAGCTTGCTTTTTAACTTGACCATCTAGCTTCTCCTGTACCAGTGCCGCACTCACTGCAGAATGTGAAGCTACCACATATATAGCAATGGAGCCCCTGGCGCAGGTGGAGTTAATGTTGTTAAATTAATCAAATATTGCTTCAACTCTTCAAAGGCTTTTTGCTGTGCCGGGCCCCATTGAAAGACTTCGGCTGACTTTAGTATTTCAAAGAATGGCAGATTTCATTCTATTGATCTGGATATGAATCTGTTTAATGATGCTAGCCTCCCTGCCAGCCGTTGGGCCCCCTTCTTTGTGTTTGGCGGCTCCATCCGAAGAATAGCCTCAATCTTACTTGGGTTGGCTTCAATTCCTTTAGTTGACACCAGGCAGCCAAGGAACTTGCCCTTCTTTACCCCAAAACACACTTTTCTGGATTCAACTTTAGGCCAGCTTGCCTGAAGTTAGCAAATGTCTCCTGTAAATCAGCAATGTGATTTTCTTCCTTCGTGCTTTTCACTATGATATCATCAACATAGGTCAGTACATTCCTGCCTATTTGAGAATGGAGGACCTTGGCTGTCATTCTGCTGAAGCTTCCTCCAGCATTCTTGAGCCCCTCAGGCATCCGAAGATAACAATATGTGCCACTAGGAGTTATGAAACTAGTCTTCGGCTCATCTTCCTTCTTCATCCATATTTGATGATAGCCAGAATAACAATCCAATAGACTCATGAGCTCTGAAGAAGCTGCTGCATCCACTAGGGAATCTATTCTTGGCAATGGGAACTCGTTCTTCGGACAAGCCTTGTTAAGATCTGTAAAATCAATGCACATTCTCCATTTGCCATTGGCCTTCTTCACCATAACAGTGTTGGCTAGCCATTCTGGGTATTTCACCTCTCTGATAACACCAGCACTAAGAAGTCTCTTCACTTCGTTTCGAGCACCTTCAGCTTTGTCTTCAGACATTTTCTGAAGCCTTTATTTTCTTGGCCTGAAGGATGGATCCACGTTGAGTGAGTGTTCAATGACATCTCTGTTGACACCACAGAGGTCATTGGCGGACCAAGCAAAGACATCTTTATTGTTGAATAAGAATCTTAGCAAAGTCTTCTCTTGTTCTTCAGATAACTGAGACCCCAACAATACCCTTTGTTCTGCTATGTCTTCACATAGGAGCATAGGCTTCGGCTGATCCGCCGAAGCAGCCTTCTCTCTTTTGTATTTATACTGCTCACAGGCTTTGGCTCCATCTATATTATGGATTGCCTTTGAATCTGTCCAATTTCCTTTAGCTTTTCTGGTAGCTTCTTGACTTCCATGGATAGCAATGGGCCCTTGCTCCGAAGGTATTTTCATACATAAGTATGCTGGATGAAGTATGGCTTCAAAAGCATTGAGTGTCCCTTGGCCAATGATTGCATTGTATGGGTACTCCATGTCAACAATATCAAAAACAATTTGTTCAGTCCTTGTGTTATGAACGAAGCTGAAGGTTACTGGCATTGTGATTTTGCCGAGTGCTACAATTTGCCTTCCTCCAAAGCCACAAAGAGGGTGTGTAGCATCATGAATCTTATCCTCTGGCTCTTGCATTTGTCTGAAGGCCTTAGCAAATATGATATCCGCTGCACTGCATGTGTCAACCAGAACATTATGGACCAGAAACCCCTTGATGACACAAGATATAACCATAGCATCATTGTGGGGGTAATCCTTGAGCTGAAGATCCTCCTAGGAGAAGGTAATTGGGATGTGGGACCATTTGGACTTGATGAAGGGTCCCTGCACCCCAACATGTCGCACCCTTCTCTGTGCTTCTTTCTTCTGCTTCTTGTTGGCTGGCTCTGAGCATGAACCGCCTGTTATCAGGAGCACCAGCTTCGTAGCCGAAGGTGCTACAACTTGGTTGCTGAACGAAGCCATCAGCTCAAAAGTGGAAGTGAGTTCACCGGAGGTGGCCGTCAATGTTGGAGACTTGTTCTCAAATGCTATGAATCAAGAACAAGGCAACACGAGAAAAGATTAATGGTTAATGTCCTTCGTCCTTCGAAGCATTATTTCCCTGAGGATATAACGATCTCCGGATGAAGGTTATGAAAGGTCATACCTTCATAACTACAACATAAATCAATGGAAGACGGAGTATATGAAACTTGAGAAATAACATGAATAATCATGTTGCATCATAATATTTCTTTTTAATTTCACCATTATGAATAAATGTGGATGATATTGAATTACATTTATACCTTTGGCTTGTCAGAAGGCAAAGATGCAGGCGTGATGCGCTAGTGAATGTCAACCAGCGTGAATAGTATGGGGTACTGTTCACCTATTTGTAGACACAGGGCGCAGCCTGTATGGATTTACATTTATACCCCTTATATTTGGTTACAATCATGACACACATTATCATGGGTCGATCGGTCTTTGCATCTTTAAGTCGGTGCAACCCTTCGTCTCAGAGCGTGCTACTATGCTGAAGCTCTTTGGGTGGTACCTTCAGCGTTGCTTCTGTGTTGATCTTCCGAAGGTGCTTCTTCTTATAGGACCTTCGGCGACGAAGCAAACCCCCAATAGTTTGGGTACCTAAGAATAAGGCCTAAAATTGTTTTGTAGGTTTATGCATCTGGTGGTTCAAGTTGGATAATCGATAGCGGGTGCACAAACCACATGACAGGGGAGAAAAGGATGTTCTCCTCATATGAGAAAAATGAAGATCCCTAAAGAGCTATCACATTCGGGGATGGAAATCAAGGATTGGTTAAAGGTTTGGGTAAAATAGCTATATCCCCTGACCATTCTATTTCCAATGTTTTTCTCGTAGATTCTTTAGATTACAACTTGCTTTCTGTATCTCAATTATGATATAGGTGTTACTGTCTTTAGAAGAAGTGATGATTCAATAGCATTTATAGGAGTACTAGATGGACAACTATACTTAGTTGATTTTAATGATAATCAAGCTAAACTAGATACTTGCTTAATTGCTAAGACTAATATGGGTTAGCTCTAGCATCGCCGACTTGCCCATGTTGGAATGAAGAATCTTCACAAGCTTCTAAAGGGAGAGCACATTTTAGGACTAACCAATGTTCATTTTGAGAAAGACAGGATTTGTAGCGCATGTCAAGAAGGGAAGCAAGTTGGAGTCCATCATCCACACAAGAACATAATGACGACTGACAGGCCACTCGAGCTACTTCACATGGATCTATTCGACCCGATCGCTTACATAAGCATCGACGGGAGTAAGTAATGTCTAGTTATTGTGGATGATTATTCTCGCTTCACTTGGGTATTCTTTTTGCAGGAAAAATCTCAAACCCAAGAGACCTTAAAGAGATTCTTAATACGGGCTCAAAATGAGTTCAAATTAAGAATAAAAAAGATTAGAAGCGATAATGGGATGGAGTTCAAGAACTATCAAATTGAAGGATTTCTTGAGGAGGAGGGGATCAAGCATGAGTTCTCTTCTCCCTACACACCTCGACAAAAATGGTGTAGTGGAGAGGAAAAATAGAACTCTACTGGACATGGCAAGGACCATGCTTGATGAAAACAAGACTCCAGACCGATTTTGGGTGGAAGCAATCAACACTGCTTGCTACTCCATCAACCAGCTCTACCTTCACCGAATCCTCAAGAAAACATCATATGAACTCCTCACTGGTAAAAAGCCCAATGTTTCATATTTTAGAGTCTTTGGGAGTAAATGATTTATTCTTATTAAAAGAGGTAGAAGTTCTAAATTTGCTCCTATGGTTGTAGAAGGCTTTTTACTAGGGTACGACTCAAATACAATGGCATATAGAGTCTTAAACAAATCCACTGGATTGGTTGAGGTTTCTTGTGACATTGTGTTTGATGAGACTAATGGCTCCCAAGTGGAGCAAGTTGATCTTGATGAATTAGATGATGAAGAGGCTCCATGCGTCGCACTAAGGAACATGTCCATTAGAGATGTGTGTCCTAAGGAATCCGAAGAGCCTCCACAAACACAAGATCAACCATCATCTTTCATGCAATCATCTCCACCCACTCAAGATGAGGATCAGGCTCAAAATGATGAAGATGAAGATCAAGAGGATGATCCACCTCAAGAGGAGGATATGGATCAAGAGGGAGATTAAGATGATCAAGACAATGAAGATGATCAAGAAATAGGGGACCAAAGGCCGCCACACCCAAGAGTCCATCAAGCAATTCAACGAGATCACCCCATCAACTCCATTCTTGGTGACATTCATAAGGGGGTAACCACTAGATCTCGAGTTGCACATTTCTGTGAACATTACTCTTTTGTGTCTTCTATTGAGCCATACAGGGTAGAGTATGCATTAAGAGATCCAGATTGGGTGGTGGCAATGCAAGAGGAGCTCAACAACTTCACAAGAAATGAGGTATGGCATTTAGTTCCACGTCCTAATCAAAATGTTGTAGGTACCAAATGGGTATTCCGCAACAAGCAAGATGAGCATGGTGTGGTGACGAGAAACAAAGCCAGACTTGTGGCCAAAGGTTATTCACAAGTCAAAGGTTTGGACTTTGATGAAACTTATGCACCCGTAGCTAGGCTTGAGTCAATTCGTATATTACTTGCCTATGCTACTTACCATGGCTTTAAGCTCTATCAAATGGACGTGAAAAGGACCTTCCTCAATGGACCTATCAAGGAAGAGGTCTATGTTGAGCAACCTCTCGGCTTTGAAGATAGTGAGTACCCTAACCATGTATATAAACTCTCAAAGGCGCTTTATGTGCTCAAGCAAGCCCCAAGAGCATGGTATGAATGCCTGCGAGATTTTCTTATCACTAATGGCTTCAAAGTCAGAAAAGCCGATCCTACTCTCTTCACTAAAATTGTTGCAAAGGATTTGTTCGTATGCCAAATTTATGTTGATGATATTATATTTGGGTCTACTAACAAGTCAACTTGTGTGGAGTTTAGTAAGATCATGATACAGAAATTCGAGATGTCTATGATGGGGGAGTTGAAGTATTTCCATGGATTTCAAATCAAGCAACTCTAAGAGGGCACCTTCATCAGCCAAACCAAGTACATTCAAGACATACTTAAGAAGTTTGAGATGAAGAATGGCAAACCCATCAAGACACCCATGGGAACTAACGGGCATCTCGACCTCGACACGAGAGGTAAATCCATAGATCAAAAGGTATACCGGTCGATGATAGGTTCTTTACTCTACTTATGTGCATCTCGACCGGATATTATGCTTTTTGTATGCATGTGTGCAAGGTTCCAGGCAAATTCTAAGGAAGTTCACCTTAGGGCCGTGAAAAGAATCATAAGATATTTAGTTTACACTCGTAAGTTTGGGCTTTGGTACCCAAGGGATCTACCTTTGATTTAATTGGGTATTCCGGTGTCGATTATGCCAGATGTAAAATAGATAGAAAGAGCACATCAGGGACTTGTCAGTTTCTGGTAAGATCCCTGGTGTCATGGGCTTCAAAGAAACAAAACTCTGTAGCTCTTTCCACCACCGAAGCCGAGTACATTATCGCAGGCCATTGTTGCGCACAATTACTTTGGATGAGGCAAACCCATAGGGACTATGGCTACAAATTGAGCAAAGTCCCTTTCCTATGTGATAATGAGAGTGCAATCCGCATGGCGGATAATCCCGTTGAACACAGTCGCACTAAGCACATAGACATCCGGTATCACTTTCTGAGAGATCACCAACAAAAGGGGATATCGAAATAGCTTATGTGAGCACCCATAACCAATTACCCGATATCTTTACCAAGCCACTAGATGAGAAAACCTTTACCAAACTTAGGAATGAGCTAAACATACTTGATTCTCGGAATATTGATTGAAACATTGCACACATAGCTCAAGTATATACCTTTGATCATGTCTCTTTCATTTGGTACAAATGCATATTTCTTACTCTTCTTGTGCCACGGCTAAGACTTATATGTTTTCAAGTATATCTCTATGATTAAGTCTTAGATTTAAAGGGAAATGGAGTATTTGGCAAAGACAAGGCTTCCACTCCAACTTTGACGGTATCACTTACCCTTTGTCGTTACTCATATATCTCTCAATTGGTATGACATTTCACTCATATTTCTTTTACCAATGGGGGAGAAAGTATCAAGGGCTCTCAAAGCTCTCCGTTTTTGGTGATTAATGCCAAAGGGGGAGAGAGTATTAAGCCCAAAGCAAAAGGACCGCTCCACCATTTCCAAAATTTTCGAAATAAAATTTTCAATTGGGGTATTTTTTTCAATTGGTATCTAATTTTCAATTAATATGTGCAAGTAAAATTTCAAATTGGTATCTATTTCAAAACCCTCTTGAAAGCTAAGAGGAAAATTTATTCAGGGGGAGCTTTTACTTAGTTAAAGGAAAAGCATTTGAAATAGGGGGAGAAATTGCAAATCTTAAAAATGTTTCTTGCAATCATAATCCTATACCTTTGATTACTTGCAAAAGATTTTGAAAGGATTTTCCAAAAGAATTACAAAAATAAACAAGTGGTGCAAATGTGGTCCAAAATGTCAAATAAAAGAAAGGCAATCCATTCACTCTTATCCATATGTTGAAAGTCTTTTAATTGGTTTAATTCTAAGTAACCTATGCACAATCATCTCAATTGCAAACTAGTTACATTTCTACACTCTTTTTTTTACTTTGGTTTGCGTTGGCATCAATCACCAAAAAGGGGGAGATTGAAAGGGAAATATGGTTAACCATTTCCTATAATTAATTTTGGTCGTTGACGACCAACACAAACACATGGACTAACTAGTTTGTCTAAATTCATCTATTACAGGTGCATAAGGTTCAACACAAACCAAGAAAGAAATCAAGTTAGGGACACAATTAAAAATGGAGCATGACTTAGAGTGAGCTGGAAAATGGTGCACCGAACACTGTCCGGTGCGCCAGCCAGGCGCCCTCCGAACCACCCACTCTCGGGAAATTCTAGGGTAGCCTCTGCTATATTTCACTAGACTGTCCGGTGAGCCAGCGGAGCAATGGCTCCCTGCGCGCCAACGGCTGTCTACAAAAGCAACAGTGCCGCGACAGAAGTCAGAGCGCAGAAGTCAGAGGGCACCGAACTGTCCGGTGTGGCACCAGACTGTCTGGTGCAGCTAGAAGACAAGGTGCCCCAAAGGTCAACTGCTCAGAACCCTAACGGTTGCGCTGACGTGGCAAGCACCGGACAGTGCACAGTGACTGTCTGGTGGCGCACCAGACTGTCCGTTGCGCCCATCGCCAGTAGAAATCAGCCAACGACTAGAAGTGGTTGGGAGGCTATAAATACCCCCAACCACCTCATTCACTCCCATCCAAGCCTTCTGAAATCTTTATTTATTGCAAGTGCAAAAGCCCAACACTCCAAGACACAATCAAAGCAATCAATTCACTTAAAGCCCCAAAATCAACTCTAGTGCATTAGGGCTTGTGAGAGGATCTTGTGTTCTTTTGTTTCTCTTGTCGCTTGGTTTGGCCTTTTCTTTTTCCCTTCTTATTCTCAAGAGACTTGTAATCGGAGCAAGAGACACCTAAGTGTGTGGTGGTCCTTGCGGGGTCTAAGTGACCCATGAGATTAAGGAAAATGCTCACTCGGTCTAAGTGACCGTTTGAGAGAGGGAAAGGTTTAAAATAGACCCGGTCTTTGTGACCTCCTCAACGGGGACTAGGTTCTTTGGAACCAAACCTCGGTAAAACAAATTATCATGTTCACTCGCCTTGATTCCCATTTGATTTGTTTTCCCTCTCTAACGTTTCCTTGCTAGTATTGATTTGATTTGGCTCCCTTACGTCATCCGCATTCTTTGAGCAATTCGTAGCAAGAGAAACATTCTTTTGACTTGAATTTAATTCTAACGCTAATACTGGCCTTAGTGTGTGTTTAAAGTTGATAAATTTCAGGTTTCGCCTATTCACCCCCCTCTAGGCGACTTTTAGATGGCGACCTCTCCACCATCGCTCTGGGCTCTTGGAGAATCACCATCGGTGTTCGACTGCAATCATCAAACCCATGGGCAATGTACTCGAGCCTTGGATCCCCGGTGGGACTTGCCGTGGGTGAATAACACCATGGGAGTCGTGGAGTTGCATGGGCAGCATCACCAACGATTGGAATGAGGTAAGGAAGCACCCCATGGAGTTTGTCCTCGTCTCCTCTTCGTATAGCGTCTTTCAGGGTGCAAATTCGATCACTAGAGCTGTCACACCCAGTCTTAGAAGGCAACCCGAATGCGAACCATATACGTGCTAGGATCAGCAATTCACGTACACAACAGTTACATAACTGGACATCATCACACAGTGCTCAAATAATAGCATAAAAGAAGGTAATAGTCGATTACATCATGATGTCCGAGATATCCACATAGTCATTAACAGTTATCAAAGTGCAGAAAAGAAACGTAGATACACACGGCCTTCACAGACAGCCAACTGGAGGTTTGCCGCTAACCCACGCCTAAAACTCATCGTACTCTTGGAATTCCTGGAAGTCCTCCTCCATGACTTCATCTTCTCCTGAGCAGTGGTTGCAACGTGGACAACCTGGGGGGTTTGGTGTGTAAAGCAAGGGTGAGTACACATCAACATACTCAGCAATTATCCTGTTTGGCTGTAGTGGACTAGCTTTATGTGGGGTTAAGTCAAGCAGTCGCTTTTAGTTGGTCAGGTTATTATTACTAGTAGAAAGCCAGGTTTTAGCATTAACCCAAGTTGTTAACCCAAAGTACCCTTTCCAAATGGAAAGCATACCACTTACCATTACCATAAGCATAATCATAACCATCATCCTCATCACCACCTGTAAACCAAACAACTCTGATCAAAGTATATCTAATCAATGTAGCTCCCTTGGCCGCTCATAACCGCGAGCACGACTGATATATCAGTTTCATAACACTCTGCAAAGGTTGCGCACTTTACCCACAAGCCGTGATTCCCTCTTGACTCGGGCTGATCAAACCCTTAAACACTACCAAGGTGAATAGGCAGGGTTTCACTACGTAGCCTTTACAAAGATTCCCTAAGGCTGTAGTCGCCCGTTAGGTTTCGTAAATGTACCGCACTCCTCCCTAAGGGGCAAACCAACCTTGGTAGAGTGAGCCACATACACCGAGCCCCATTAACGGCACGACGGCGAAGCGAACTACACCACAGTTCCTCTAATTATTCAGCTAAGGGCGTCCCATTCCACCCTCATGGTTGCACTGTTTTCCCGGGCGGTCATCCAACAAACCATTCCTTACGGAGAGGCACTTGAGAAACAGTTCGAGTCCCCTTAAATGCCATAAGTATATCATCATAGTCAAAAGAGAAAATAGTGTATCTTAGATAATCTCATCATGTTCATTGATTAATGTGAAGCACTAGCATATAGCTAAACCAAAATAACCCAACCAAAATAGGTAAACAAGGACAAGATAAACAAAAGCTAGTCAATCCTTAGGTATAAACTGTGTAAATGCGGGGAGTGAATTATAAGCATGAGTAGGACATAGATGGGTCAAGGGACACTTGCCTTCACCAACCAGCTGCTGCTCAGGGTCTTCACCTGCAACTCCTTTAAACTCCACCAACTGACCATAATCTATACGAGTTCAAACATACATTCCACAAATTTAATACAAAAATAGTACACCATGCAATAAAATATTATAAATAAACAGACGCTTGGTGCAGGGCTCACACCTACGACTAAGCAAGAATGAGAGAGTAATGATCGAGGCTACGGTCGAAGAGCGACCACGTTACGCGATTATAAATCAGAGTACTCGTCTAAACAGAATAGTATTAATTTGGCCATCACGCTATCCATAGGATAAAGTCATGTTCCGTGTTTAATTCATTATAAACAGACCAAAGTAAGTTTAAAAGGATTGTCGCGCGGCAAAACGCGTGACACAACACCTAGACAAAATGGAGAATGAAACGACTCGTACGACAACATACGTCACTTAAACTAAATTTAAAACAGAACATAGCGCGACTAGACGCACGACACAACACACTAATATATCTAAAATTAAAATAAATCGTCGCGCGACGAAGCGCGCGACGCAACCTATTAGATAATCTGAAAATAAAATGAATCGTCGCGCGACGAAGCGCGCGACGCAGCGCACTAGATAATCTAAAATTAAACTGGATCGTCGCGAGACGAAGCACGCGACGCAACACGCTAAATAATCCAAAATTTAACCGAATCGTCGTGCGACGAAGCGTGCGACGCAGCACACTAGATTAAATTAAATTAAAATTAACCAAGAGGAATTTCAAACGTCACGCGCGCGAGAAAGGATCGCGAGGGCGCAAGGGGCGGCGCGGGGCGCGGCCAGGTGGCGGCGCGGGGCGCGGCCAGGGGGCGCGCGACCAGGAGGGCGCGCGGGTAGGGGAGAGGAGGAAGAAGAGGAAGGGAGAGAGAGGGGGGATGGGGGCTCACCTTGGGGTCCAAAATCCGGTGATAACCATCACCGGATCACCTAGGGCACGCGATGGGAGAGAGAGGTGGAAGAAAGGGAGAGGGAGAGGAGGTTGCTGTGTGAGAAAAATCAAATGAGAGAGATAGAGAGGAGGGGGCGCGCGCATGGGGGAGGAGGTGGGGTGCCAGGGGCACGCGGGCCAGGGCCGGGCCGAGCTGGGCCAGGCCGGGTCGGGCTAGGTCGCGGGCCGGGACAAAAGCCCACAACACACGCGACCACTGAATCCAATAGCCAAACGAAATCCGAAACGAGGCGAGACGGACGCGCGATCAAACACAATCATCAGACAAAAGAAATATGCTTCAGCATGATGCAACACTCATGTCAACTTAGGTTTTTTTGTTTACACACTATACGGACACCAGTCGCTATACTGCTTTGAAACTAGGAAGAAGGAGCGAAACAGGAACAGAAAAGAGAGTAACGCCCAAATTTGGTGAGTATTAAAGAAGAAAAAATTCTATCCCCAAATTCAGGGTGTTACAGGAGCACTGGGGTAGTTGTTCGTCGGTGCTTAACCTCCACGGCGGCGGAAGCGCCATCGTCCTGCCGAGCTGAGGGAAGAAGATGGGCATATGGTCGTCGATCACAAAATAAACGGTGGATATTAGATCTAGAGTCATCCCTTCATCAGATCGATCTGAACAAGAGATCAGGAGATGGATGGACAGTGTTAGTGTCCAGTTGTTTTAAAATCTGGGTCATCGATCGCTCGTTGGGCGACCCAGATTGCATATTGGTTCGGTATAGATAACTTCTAATATGTGCCGTCAAAATCTGATCGGATGGCTCTTGCTCACCCATACCCTTCGTTGTGTTTAATTTGCATAAGAGCCCCTATCCTTTTATATATTCAACCCGTAGTCTTGGGTAGCTTAAAGATCTTTACAAGTGAGTCCATAAATTAATAAAACGAACCCTGTACTTTCTAGAATTATGATCCGCAGTACATAGATGTGGATTTAGGTGAATAAAAATCTAGAAGATGATTTCTAGTGTAAAAATAATTCCAGAAAGTTGTTTAATTCATAATTAATCCATTTTAACTCTTTTTTGACCCATTCCAGTTGCATTAAATTCATAATGATATTGTTTATCCCCTGGTAACTTTATTTTGTTATGAAACATAAATTAAAATTATGCACTTAATTTCTTTTGTACCCAACACTTAAAACTTCAAAAATCATAATTTTATAACTGTAACTCCGAATTTAGTGGTTCTTGAACCTGGGATCTCGTTACGATGTGTAGAACATTATCAGGCACTTTGTGCTTATGTTTGGTGTGATGTTAATTTTGCCTATACCATGTTTATTTGTATTGCTACGAATAGTAGCGAGGTTACGAGTCACTTAAAGACCAAGTTGGTACCTAGGAATCTCGAGTCTAAGGCAACTTGTGCCCTTGATCACTTTTCTTTACCCAATAATGTTCCTGTTAATCACTGTGACATGCACAAGTTAATTTGATGGGACCTAATAGGTTTCCCTAGCATTGTTTATCCCCCACCTTGCGACAAAAGAACTATTGGATAGTTTTGTTATTGCTCTACCTGGTTTTGGGAATGTAATATTATATTATGTCCATGTTCCAATTTAGTTGATGTTGATTATTGTTCATGATAAGATCATTATGTTAATTGGAACATGGAGAACCACCCGGGAAAACAGTGCTACCACAAGGGTGGTATGGGACGTCCTTGGCTGACTAATTAGGAAAGCTAGTGGAGGACTACCTTACCTGAAAGGGGCAAGGGCCATAGAGGAGCTGCATATAGGGAGGTTCTCAGGTCGATCATGCTGCAATGGCTTTTCAGATGAGGGATTCCTATATTGCCCTTCTTAGAAACCGTAGCTGGTTTTCTAAAGTTAGTGGAACTTTGTAAAGGCCTTGTAGTGGATCCCTAGCCATTCACCTCAGAAGTGTCCAATGGCCTTGCAAACCCTGGCTAGACGAGATACACGACTTGTGGGTAAAGATGTGCAACCTCTGCAGAGTGTAAGACTGGTATATCAGTCGTGCTCACGGTCATGAGCGGCTCGGACACTCACATGATTAATCTATGGAATTAAACTTAATTTGTCATATGCATTGCATCGCGGGTGTTGTTATTAATTTGATCTCTTATTTATTTGGGCTGATATCTACTTACACCTAGTAACTACTAATAAAATTTTGACCAACTTTAAAAGCAATGCTCAGCTTTAACCATCTCCTTTGGTAAGCCTTACACTTCACATGAGCTCCCACCTTTGGTGAGTTCATGCATATTATTCCGCACAACTTGTTGAGCGATGAACGTATGTGAGCTCACCCTTGTTGTACTCACATCCCCCCAGGTCAAGAACAGGTACCACAGGATGAGCCGCATGAAGGATGTTGTGATCAGTTCGTGAGTGGTTTAGGTCATCATCTCCCAGTCAACTTTGGGTTACTGGATCGTTGTCTTCATATGATGTAATTGTTTAATTATTTTGTATAGAACTCCGTTATATATAATTGATGTGACATTCGTTTATGTACCATTAGTCATCATATGTGTGAGACTTGATCCTAGCACACTTGGTGATTATTTCATGCCCGGGTTTTGGTCCCCTAAAACCTGGGTGTGACAGTTACTAAGTGTTACAGAAGCTTCGTTATTAGAAAAGTTTCGACGCAGAACGACGGAAGTGCAACGAAGTAAGCTTCGTTACGATAACATTAGAAGGTGATGCAAAAAGAAGTCTTGTCCAAGCTACTAAGAGCAAATGACAATATTATCTCTACTATATTTATAAACTTTGTGTGTAATCTGTAAGGGCATGAATGTAATATCGTGCGAAGCTATATGATTGTCTATAAATAGATGAACAATATCCACGTACTGTTCACGCTGGATCGGAATTGCATTTACGTCTTTATCTTCGAGCAAGCCGAAGGTATCAATGTACATCACTTTATTAGTATATGAAGTGAGTTGTAATATAGTCTCAATATGAGAAATTAAATGAATAAATAGTATAATTAGGACTGGGCATTCGGGTAATATGGGTAATTCGGTTCGGTTTATTCGGGTTCTACAAAAATCGGGTTCTGTAAAATAGGAACCGAATCCGAACCCATAATTGTAGGAACCGAACCTAAATAGACCGAAAAATTCGGTTCGGTCTATTCGGTTCCTATAGAACCGGAATAACACAATCAGGTACAAATCATGAGTTTATGGATGACAAACAAGCTGATAAAATACTGCACATATGTCCGTACAAAGTTCATAACAAATTAACTTAGAAATAATACTGCACATATGTTCATAACAAAGTTCATAACAAAGTAATAATACAAAGTTCATAAAAAAGTTCATGACAAACAAGCTGATACAATATTGCTGTTGCACTGCACATATGTTCATACAAGTTGAAGATGATACACGCCAGTGCTAGCAGCCCAGTCCAGTAGTCCACCACCTTGTGTCCTTGTCCACCAAGTCCACTCACGCCATACCTGGGTGCCTGTAACACACTGAATTTGGGGGTATAAAATTTATTTCCTAATATCCATCAAATTCAGGTGTTATTCTCTCATTTCTTTGCTTTCCTTCTATTTTTCCTAAAAATGGGAAGTTATTTTGTCTTATATTGGCTTAAGCCTAGTGGAATGAACCCTAGAGAAGTTTTGATTATTGCGCAACATGTCGGATTATCTTTTTTCTTTTTTGTATGTTGATTTATTCTAGTTGTGCATTCACGTAGCCCGCAAATTGGTGCTTGCATTTGAATTCAAAGGAAAATACAAAAAAAGGAAAGAAATAGATAAAGAGAAAGAAATCCCACACATCCTTCCCGGCCTAGCCCCGACCAAGCACGCGGCCTAGTCCGGCCTCCCTCCCTCAGCCCCGTGGGCCGACCCAGCCATACCCTTACCTCCAGCCTCACACCACCGTAACCGCGCTAGCAGCGCCCCCACACGGAGCGTCCACGCCCGGCCTCTGCCTAGCTGCGGGTCCCACGCGCCCCCACTCCTCTCCCCTTCAAACTGTCTCTCCCACGACACGAGGAATCGGCAACCATGTGCCCAGCGTATCTGCTCCTCCCTCATCCCTAGCGCGTAGCCATGGAGGCCGCCGGCCCCAGCCTCCGATCCTCGGTGTGGCACGGCAAGCCAGCGCGGCCCACCAGCGCAGTCTTCCTCCGACGAGCCTTCTTCTCTAGTAAGAAATCCTCTCCTCCCCTCTCTCCCCTAGCCTTCTTCCCCGTCGCTACCTGCGTAGCAAGTACTCAACCCTTCTCCCTGTGCGCTGCGTGCGCCCCACTCCCTCCTCCCACGGCCGACGCGGCCACGCGCTCAGCCCATCGACCGAAGCCCTGACTCCTTGCAGCCATGGCAGCCTGTGCATACCGAGCCTCCCCTATCGCCATCCCTAGCCCATGCAGGAGCACGCGCAGGAACGACCAGTGAGCCAGCGCCAAGCCTCACCTACACCCTTCCTTGCCCTCCTCACGTAGCTTCTATCCATGGCCGTGTGTCCACCTCTCGCCCATGTGAGAGCACCTAGAGGGGGGGGGGTGAATAGGTGATCCTGTAAGAACTTAAACTTAAAGCCACAAAAACTTGATTAAGCGTTAGCACAATAAGGCCAAGTGGCTAGAGAGGAGTTCTTGCAAAACACAACAACCACAAGAGGATCAACACAGATAGACACAGTGGTTTATCCCGTGGTTCGGTCAAGTACAAAACTTGCCTACTCCACGTTGTGGCGTCCCAATGGACAAGGGTTGCAATCAACCCCTCTCAAGCGGTCCAAAGACCCACTTGAATACCACGGTGTTTTGCTTTGTTTACTTTATCCCACTCGCGAGGAATCTCCACAACTTGGAGTCTCTCGCCCTTACACTTTGATGTTCACAAAGAAGCACGGAGTAAGGGAGGGATGAGCAACACACACACAAGACACAAAGATCACAGCAAATACGCACACACAAGACCCAGACTTGAGCTCAAAAGAGTATCACGAGTTTCTCACTAGAACGGAGCTCAAATCACTAAGAATGTCGAACAAGTGCGCAAGAATGAAGTGTGAGTGATCAACAATGCTCAAAGGATGCTTGGTGTTCTCCTCCATGCGCCTAGGGGTCCCTTTTATAGCCCCAAGGCAGCTAGGAGCCGTTGAGAGCATTCTAGGAAGGCAATTCTTGCCTTCAGTCGCCTGGCGCACCGGACAATCCGGTGCACCACCGGACACTGTCCGGTGCGGATCTCCTTCCTTATTTGGCGAAGCTGACCGTTGCAGATTGAGAGCCGTTGGCGCACCGGACACTGTCCGGTGCACTCCGGACAGTCTGGTGCCCCCTTCTAGCCGTTGGCTCGGCCACGTGTCCCGCGCGGTCGACCGTTGGCCCGGCCGACCGTTGGCTCACCGGACAGTCCGGTGCACCACCGGACAGTCCGATGAATTATAGCCGTACGCTGTTAATTATCTCCCGAGAGCGACGAGTTCGCCTGTGAATGGCTCACCGGACAGTCCGGTGCGCCACCGGACAGTCCGGTGATTTATAGCCGTACACCGTCGTCGAAGTCCCGAGAGCAGCAAGTTCGCCAGAGCCAGCCTGGCGCACCAGACACTGTCCGGTGCACCCAGACTGAGCAGACTTTGGCTGAACAAAGCCATCTCTTATCCAATTCGATTTCTCCTGTTTCCAGCACTTAGACACAATACATTAGTTCTAAAAACAATGTACTAAGTCTAGAAACATACCTTTAGACTTGATTGCACTTTTGTCCATCAATTGGCATAGATTTACACTTAAGCACTTGTGTTGGCACTCAATCACCAAAATACTTAGAAATGGCCCAAGGGCACATTTCCCTTTCAATCTCCCCCTTTTTGGTGATTTATGCCAACACAACAAAAAGCAACTAATAGAAGTGCAACATCAATACAAATGAGAATTCAAAGTTGTTTTGATTCAAATTTGGCATATATGGATCATTCTTTGCCACCACTTGGTTTTGTTTTTGCAAATCAACCTCAATCTCCTATCTCTAATTCAAACACAATTGTAGAGACATAAAGAGAGTTGTTCCAAGAGAAATTGATCAAAGATTTCAAAAACTCCCCCTTTTTCCCATAATCAACCATTCTCCCCACAAGAGGCCAACTTTTGACAAGAGAGACAGTAAGAGAGATTTGACAAACCAAAAACTCTATTCTACTATTTTCAAAATTTCTCAAGTGGTAGCTGATCCATTTATTGCTTTGGCCTTATTTTCTCCCCCTTTGGCATCAAGCACCAAAACGGGATCAATCTTGGCCCTGGAACCCCATTGCCTCACCAAAATCTTCAATTAAGAATACAAAGGCAATAAGAGTACATGAGATGAACTTGGAATAAGTTACCCTCTCATCGGAGTGCAGTGGAAGTCTTTCATGGTCCAAGTCCACCTTTTCCCTTTCAAACCTCCTTTGAGACTAAATCAAGCAAACTCAAGCACACGGTTAGTCTCAAAGGGTCAAGTTATAGCACATCTCCCCCTAAATATGTGCATCACTCACACATGGACTTTTGAGGTCCGGGGAGTGTTTGTACAACTTGAGCACCATAAATAAACAACAAAATGCATAAGGAACATGATCAAAGCATAATACACATGTATGCTACAAATCAATCCAAGTTTCGCGAATCTAAGACATTTAGCTCACTATGCAGCCTGCAAAAGGTCTTTTCATCTAAAGGCTTGGTAAAGATATCGGCTAGCTGGTTCTCGGTGCTAATATAGAACACTTCGATATCTCCCTTTTGCTGGTGGTCTCTCAAGAAGTGATGCCGGAAGTCAATGTGCTTTGTGCGGTTGTGCTCAACAGGATTTTCCGCTATGCGGATAGCACTCTCATTATCACATAGGAGTGGGACTTTGCTCAGATTGTAGCCAAAGTCCTGGAGTGTTTGCCTCATCCAAAGTAGTTGCGCACAACACTGTCCTGCGGCAACATACTCGGCCTCAGCGGTGGATAGGGCAATAGAAGTTTGTTTCTTAGAATTCCATGACACTAGGGACCTTCCTAAGAATTGGCACGTCCCCGATGTACTCTTCCTGTCGACCTTACATCCAGCATAGTCGGAGTCTGAATATCCAATCAAGTCAAAGTTAGACCCCTTTGGATACTAGATCCCGAAGCAAGGCGTAGCGACTAAATATCTAAGAATTCGCTTCATAGCCACTAAGTGACACTCCCTTGGATCGGATTGAAATCTAGCACACATGCATACGCTAAGCATAATATCCGGTCTACTAGCACATAAATAAAGTAAAGACCCTATCATTGACTGGTATGCCTTTTGATCAACAGAATTACCTCCTTTGTTGAGGTCGGTGTGTCCGTCAGTTCCCATCGGAGTCTTTGTGGGCTTGGCGTCCTTCATCCCAAACTGCTTTAGCAAGTCTTGCGTGTACTTCGTTTGGGAGATGAAGGTGCCGTCCTTGAGTTGCTTCACTTGGAACCCAAGGAAGTAGTTCAACTCGCCCATCATCGATATCTCAAACTTTTGAGTCATCACCCTGCTAAACTCTTCACAAGACTTTTGGTTAGTAGAACCAAATATTATGTCATCGACATAAATTTGGCACACAAAAAGATCACCATCGCAAGTCTTAGTGAATAAAGTTGGATTGGCTTTCCCAACCTTAAAAGCATTAGCAATTAAAAAGTCTCTAAGGCATTCATATCAGGCTCTTGGGGCTTGCTTAAGTCCATAGAGCGCCTTAGAGAGCTTACACACGTGGTTGGGGTACCGTTCATCCTCAAAGCCAGGGGGTTGCTCCACGTACACCTCCTCCTTGATTGGCCCGTTGAGGAAAGCGCTCTTCACATCAATTTGGAACAACCTAAAAGAATGGTGAGCGGCATATGCTAGCAATATACGAATAGACTCTAGCCTAGCCACAGGAGCAAAAGTCTCCTCAAAGTCCAAACCCGCGACTTGGTCATAACCTTTTTCCACAAGTCGAGCCTTGTTCCTCGTCACCACCCCGTGCTCATCCTGTTTGTTGCGGAACACCCACTTGGTTCCCACAATATTTTGCTTGGGACGCGGCACCAGTGTCCAAACTTCATTTCTCTTGAAATTATTGAGCTCTTCCTGCATGGCCAACACCCAGTCCGGATCTAGCAAGGCCTCTTCTACCCTGAAAGGCTCAATAGAAGAGACAAAGGAGTAATGCTCACAAAAATTAACTAATCTAGAACGAGTAGTTACTCCCTTGCTAATGTCACCCAAAATTTGGTCGACGGGATGATTCCTTTGAATCGTAGCTCGAACTTGGGTTGGAGGTGCCGGTTGTGCTTCTTCCTCCATCACATGATCATCTTGTGCTCCCCCTTGATCACACGCCTCTTCTTGATGAACCTGTTCATCGTCTTGAGTTGGGGGATGCACCATCGTTGAGGAAGAAGGTTGATCTTGCTCCTTTTGTTCCTGTGGCCGCACATCTCCAATCGCCATGGTGCGTATTGCGGCTGTTGGAACGTCTTCTTCATCTACATCATCAAGATCAACAACTTGCTCTCTTGGAGAGCCATTAGTCTCATCAAATACAACGTCGCTAGAGACTTCAACCAAACCCGATGATTTGTTGAAGACTCTATACGCCTTTGCATTTGAGTCATAACCTAACAAAAACCCTTCTACAGCTTTGGGAGCAAACTTAGAATTTCTACCTTTCTTCACTAGAATATAGCATTTGCTCCCAAATACACGAAAGTAAGACACATTGGGATTGTTACCGGTTAGAAGCTCATATGAAGTCTTCTTGAGGAGGTGATGAAGATACACCCGGTTGATGGCGTGACAAGCCGTGTTCACGGCTTCCGACCAAAAGCACTCGGGAGTCTTGAACTCTCCAAGCATCGTCCTCGCCATATCGATGAGCGTCCTGTTCTTCCTCTCTACCACACCATTTTGTTGTGGTGTGTAGGGAGCGGAGAACTCGTGCTTGATCCCTTCCTCCTCAAGGTACTCCTCCACTTGAAGATTCTTGAACTCGGACCCGTTGTCGCTCCTTATCTTCTTCACCTTGAGCTCAAACTCATTTTGAGCTCTCCTTAGGAAGCGCTTGAGGGTCCCTTGGGTTTCAGTTTTATCCTGCAAAAAGAATACCCAAGTGAAGCGGGAAAAATCATCAACAATTACTAAACCATACTTACTTCCCCCTATGCTTAGGTAGGCGATGGGTCCGAAGAGGTCCATATGCAGCAGCTCCAGGGGTCTCGACGTAGTCATCACGTTCTTGATGTGATGAGCACTTCCCACTTGTTTACCTGCTTGACAAGCTGCACAAGGTCTATCTTTTTCGAAATGCACGTTAGTTAGACCTATCACGTGTTCTCCCTTTAGAAGCTTGTGAAGGTTCTTCATCCCCACATGTGCTAAACGGCGATGCCACAGCCAGCCCATGCAAGTCTTAGCAATTAAGCATGCATCTAGACCGGCCTCCTCTTTTGCAAAATCAACTAAATAAAGTTTGTCGTCTAGTACACCCTTAAAAGCTAGTGAACCATCACACCTTCTAAAGACAGACACATCTACATTTGTGAATAAACAATTATATCCCATATTGCATAATTGACTAACGGATAACAAATTATATCCAAGTGACTCAACTAAAAACACATTAGAAATGGAGTGCTCGGATGAAATAGCAATCTTCCCTAACCCTTTCACCTTGCCTTGGTTCCCATCACCGAATATGATTGAATCTTGGGAATCCTTGTTCTTGACGTAGGAGGTGAACATCTTCTTCTCCCCCGTCATGTGGTTTATGCATCCGCTGTCGATAATCCAGCTTGAACCCCCGGATGCATAAACCTGCAAGGCAAATTTAGGCTTGGGTTTTAGGTACCCAACTCTTGTTGGGTCCTACAAGGTTAGTCACAATAGTCTTAGGGACCCAAATGCAAGTTTTATCTCCCTTGCATCTTGCCCCTAATTTCCTAGCAATTACCTTCTTATCCTTTCTACAAATAGCAAAGGAAGCATTGCAAGTATGAAAAATTGTAGAAGGTTCATTAATTACTTTCCTAGGAACATGAACAATATTCTTTCTAGGCACATGATGAATATTTTTCCTAGGCATATCTCTACCATGCACAACATGGGAACTAGAAGCAATCATAGCATATGAATCATAAGCACAGGTCCTATACGCATTTCTAGAAAATTTTCTATCACCATAAATGAAAGCATGGTTCTTTTGAACACTATTAGTCATAGAGGCCTTCCCTTTCTCCTTGGCGGGAATGGAAGCCTTATGACTAGTTAAGTTCTTGGCTTCTCTCTTGAAGCCAAGCCCATCCTTAATTGAGGGGTGTCTACCAATCGTGTAGGCATCCCTCGCAAATTTTAGTTTATCAAATTCATTTTTGCTAGTCTTAAGTTGGGCATTAAGACTAGCCACTTCATCATTTAACTTTGCAATAGACACTAGGTGTTCACTACAAGCATCAACATTAAAATCTTTACACCTAGTGCAAATCACAACATGTTCTACACAAGAGTTAGATCTATTTGCTACTTCTAGTTTAGCATTTAAATCATTGTTAACATTTTTTAAACTAGAAATTGTCTCATGGCAAGTAGATAGTTCACAAGAAAGCATTTCATTCCTTTTAACTTCTAAAGCATGAGATTTTTGTGCCTCTACAAATTTATCATGTTCTTCATACAAAAGATCCTCTTGTTTCTCTAAAAGTCTATCCTTTTCATTCAAGGCATCAATCAATTCATTAATCTTATCTATTTTAGTTCTATCCAATCCCTTGAACAAATTAGAGTAATCTATTTCATCATCATCACTAGACTCATCATCACTTGAAGAAGCATAAGTGGTATTGTTTCGAGTACATACCTTCTTCTCCTTCGCCATGAGGCATGTGTGATGCTCGTTGGGGAAGAGGGATGATTTGTCGAAGGCTGAGGCGGCAAGTCCTTCGTCGTCGGATGAAGAGCAATCCGAGTCCCACTCCTTGCCAAGATGTGCCTCGCCCTTAGCCTTCTTGTACTTCTTCTTCTTTTCCCCTTTCTTCTCTTGTTCCTGGTCACTATTATTATCGGGACAATTAGCGATAAAATGACCAATCTTACCGCACTTGAAGCAGGAGCGTTTTCCCTTCGTCTTGTTCTTCTTGGGATGCTCCTTGCGGCCCTTTAGCGTCGTCTTGAAGCGCTTGATGATGAGGGCCATCTCTTCCTCATTTAGTCCCGCCGCCTCAACTTGCGCCACCTTGTTAGGTAGCGTCTCCTTGCTTCTCGTTGCTTTGAGGGCGATGGTTTGAGGCTCATGGATTGGGCCATTTAGCACGTCGTCCATGTATCTCGCCTCCTTGATCATCATTCTCCCGCTTACGAACTTCCCAAGTACTTCTTCGGGTGACATCTTGGTGTACCTAGGATTTTCACGAATATTGTTCACAAGATGTGGATCAAGGACAGTAAAAGACCTTAGCATTAGGCGAACGACGTCGTGGTCCGTCCATCGCATGCTTCCGTAGCTCCTTATTTTGTTGATGAGGGTCTTGAGCCGGTTGTATGTTTGGGTTGGCTCCTCTCCCCTTATCATTGCGAATCTTCCAAGCTCGCCCTCCACTAACTCCATCTTGGTGAGCATGGTGACGTCGTTCCCCTCATGTGAGATCCTGAGGGTGTCCCAGATCTGCTTGGCATTGTCCAAGCCGCTCACCTTATTGTACTCTTCCCTGCACAAAGATGCTAAAAGGACAGTAGTAGCTTGTGCATTTTTATGGATTTGTTCGTTTATAAACATGGGACTATCCGAGCTATCAAATTTCATTCCATTCTCTACAATCTCCCATATGCTTGGATGGAGAGAGAACAAGTGACTACGCATTTTGTGACTCCAAAATCTGTAGTCCTCTCCATCAAAGTGTGGAGGTTTGCCAAGAGGAATGGAAAGCAAATGTGTATTTGAACTATGCGGAATACGAGAATAATTGAAAGAGAAGTTTGAATTAACCGTCTTCCTTTTCTCGTAGTCATTGTCGTTGTCCTTTTGGGAAGAGGAAGATTCGTCGCTGTCATAGTAGATTATCTCCTTGATGCGCCTCGTCTTCTTCTTCTTCCCAACTTTTCGTTTGTAGCCCGAGCCCGAGTCGGTCGACTTGTCGTCTTTCGGCTCGTTGACGAAGGACTCCTTCTCCTTATCATTGATCACAATCCCCTTGCCCTTAGGATCCATCTCTTCGGGCGATTAGTCCCTTTGTGAAGAGAACGGCTCCGATACCAATTGAGAGCACCTAGAGGGGGGGGGGTGAATAGGTGATCCTGTAAAAACTTAAAGCCACAAAAACTTGATTAAGCGTTAGCACAATAAGGCCAAGTGGCTAGAGAGGAGTTCTTGCAAAACACAACAACCACAAGAGGATCAACACAGATAGACACAGTGGTTTATCTCGTGGTTCGGTCAAGTACAAAACTTGCCTACTCCACGTTGTGGCGTCCCAATGGACGAGGGTTGCAATCAACCCCTCTCAAGCGGTCCAAAGACCCACTTGAATACCACAGTGTTTTGCTTTGTTTACTTTATCCCACTCGCGAGGAATCTCCACAACTTGGAGTCTCTCGCCCTTACACTTTGATGTTCACAAAGAAGCACAGAGTAAGGGAGGGATGAGCAACACACACACACAAGACACAAAGATCACAACAAATACGCACACACAAGACCCAGACTTGAGCTCAAAAGAGTATCACGAGTTTCTCACTAGAACGGAGCTCAAATCACTAAGAATGTCAAACAAGTGCGCAAGAATGAAGTGTGAGTGATCAACAATGCTCAAAGGATGCTTGGTGTTCTCCTCCATGCGCCTAGGGGTCCCTTTTATAGCCCCAAAGCAGCTAGGAGCCGTTGAGAGCATTCCAGGAAGGCAATTCTTGCCTTCAGTCGCCTGGCGCACCGGACAGTCCGGTGCACCACCAGACAGTGCAGATCTCCTTCCTTATTTGGCGAAGCCGACCATTGCAGATTGAGAGCCGTTGGCACACCGGACACTGTCCGGTGCACACCGGACAGTCCGGTGCCCCCTTCTAGCCGTTGGCTCGGCCACGTGTCCCGCGCGGTCGACCGTTGGCCCGGCCGACCGTTGGCTCACCGGACAGTCCGGTGCACCACCGGACAGTCAGGTGAATTATAGCCGTACGCCGTTAATTATCTCCCGAGAGCGACGAGTTCGCCTGTGAATGGCTCACCGGACAGTCCGGTGCGCCACCGGACAGTCCGGTGATTTATAGCCGTACACCGCCGTCGAAGTCCCGAGAGCAGCAAGTTCGCCAGAGCCAGCCTGGCGCACCGGACACTATCCGGTGCACCACCGGACGTGTCCGGTGCAATCAGACTGAGCAGACTTTGGCTGAACAAAGCCATCTCTTATCCAATTCGATTTCTCCTGTTTCCAGCACTTAGACACAATACATTAGTTCTAAAAACAATGTACTAAGTCTAGAAACATACCTTTAGACTTGATTGCACTTTTGTCCATCAATTGGTATAGATTTACACTTAAGCACTTGTGTTGGCACTCAATCACCAAAATACTTAGAAATGGCCTAAGGGCATATTTCCCTTCCACCATGTCTGAAGCAGCGCCGACAGGCCAACCCGCGACGCGCGAGCTCCTGGAGACTCGCCCCTGCGCGCGCGGTGGCGAGCCCGCCCAGCTGCAGAGCCCTGCCGCCTGGCCAGACTCCGGCGTTGCCCAGCAAGGGCCGCCCCTCCCCTACGAGAAATGCCTCAGCGCTGCCTACGTGCGTGCAGTTGAAGGAGAAACGAAGAAACCGCCACTAGTGACCCCCCACATGCACGACATGCAGATCTAGAGCTGCTGCATGCAGCACCATTCTAGGCACCTCAAAGCCCCTGCGTGCGATTAGATGGAAAAAAGAAACTACCCCTGGCCCACGCACATACACATTGCACGGCATGCACCACGCTTCCCTTCATGAGGCATGCGACGCGCCAATAGAAATTGTACCCACAACAATGATTTTATGCGGCTACGATCCTATGGTCTTCGGCATGGCTCATTTACGAACAATGAAATCACACCACACCATTAATAATTGACGAATTGTAAATATTGAATATATTTTGTGTCATAAACATTTTTCTACCCATTTTAGTTGCGTCGGCTTCGCAATAATGTCGCACATGTTAATAAAATATTACTTTATCATGGCGCATGTTTTCGCTAATTAATTACTTACTTTTTTAGTCGTTGGTTATTAAAATAACATTCTATTAAAAACTAATGTACAACTTTACTTTACGCTTTTATGAATAAATGTTAAAGTGATTAATGCCAACACAAATTCTTTGATTTAATATTTGCTTAGTATAAATGCGTCATCTACTTATTATTTTCTCACCTGTCGCGCGTGCTGTTTCGCACGCGGTGACGTGCTGCTTCGCGCGTCGTTCGTATGCTGTCGCGCGTGCTGTTTTACACGCGTCGTCACGCGTTGTCTGTGGGTGTCGCACATGTGAATCGCGTGCGCCGCCGCACATGTCAGTGCGCTAAGTCGAGAGCGTTCGCGCGTTGTTCGGATGTGTCGTTCGCGTGTTGTTCGCATGGTGTTGCATGTGTTGTTTTGCGTGCCGTCCACGTGTTGTTTCGCGCAGTGTTGTGCGTCCTCACACGTCATTCGAACGTATCGTGTGTGTCATTTTCACGCGTCGCTTGCCTTGCCGCGCACCGTTTTCACGAGTCGCACGCGATATCAAACCAATTCGCATACAATCGCCCGTGTTAATTAATTAATTACTTGTTTAACCCAACAACTATTAGAATAGAAAATCGAAACTAAGTAGTAGTTTTAGTTTACATTAAATAAATGTCGAATAATGTGAGTATGTCGAATTAAATATTCTAATTAATACTTGTTTAGTGTAAACGCGAAAAACTTCTAGACCGTAGCTTCGAGTTCGACGTTTCTTTTCCTCGCGTAACCGTTGAAGCGAGCTCGATTTTATACTGCACGCTTTTATAATGTTTTATCTTGTATGGTGTAATGTTCTTATGCATATATATGTTTGTTTACTTGTTCCTGTTCGTCTTCGCTTCGCTTTGCGATTAGATCGCAATTCGTTTCCGAGCTTCGAGGAATCGACGATCAATCATGGCGACCAAGTGATCGAACTCTTCGAGTTCTACGAGATCGAAGACCCTGAGCATCTGTTTGGTGAAGGCAAGTGTCCTCTGACCCATTATGTCCCATTTACTTTATAATTCATTGTCCCGCATACTATGAACAACCTAAGGATTGACTAGCTTTCTATTTACCTTGTCCTTGATTACCTTTTGGGTTACTATGGTTAGCTTCATGCTAGTGCTTTACTTTAATCAATGAACATGATGAGATACAATGATGATACTATGATTTTATTCTGGATATGATGATATACTTATGGCATTTTAGGGGACTCGAGCGGTTTCTCGAGTGCCTCTCCGTAAGGACCTGTTCGTTGGATGACCACCCGGGAAAACAGTGCAACCATGAGGGTGGTATGCGATGCCCTTAGCTGAATAATTAGAGGAACTGGGTGTAGTTCGCTTTGCCGTCGTGCCGTCAATGGGGCTCGATGTATGCGGCTCGCTCTGCCGAGGGTGGATTGCCCCTTGGGGAGGAGTGCGGTACATTTAGGAAACCTAACGGGTGGCTACAGCCTCAGGGAATCTTTGTAAAGGCTTCGTAGTGAATCCCTAGCCATTCACCTTGGGAACAAATAAGGGTCTTGCAAGCCCAGGCTAGAGAGGGAATCATGGCTCGTGGGTAAAGTGTGCAACCTCTGCATAGTGTTATGAAACTGATATATCAACCGTGCTCGAGGTTATGAGTGGCCAAGGGGGCTCCATTGATTAGAGACACATTGATCAGAGATACTTTGTTTACAGATGATGATGAGGATAATGATGGTTTTTATGATTATGATTATGATTATGGTTTCTGGTATTTCTTTCCATTTGGAAAGATACTTTTTGGGTTAATGTTAAAACCTGGCTCTCTACTATTAATAATTACCTGACCAACTAAAAGCAACGACTTGACCTTAACCCCACATAAAGCTAGTCCACCTCAGCCAAATGGGACATTTGCTGAGTACGTTGATTTGTACTCACCCTTGCTTTCACAAGCACCAGCTTGTCTTTGGTGCAATCTATGCTCAAGTAAAGAAGAAGGTGTCGAGGCGGATCTCCAGGTGTTCCAGGACGTCGACAAGTTCGAGGATTAGGCTAGCGACCTCCCCAGTCAGCTGCTTGTGATGGGTTTATTTACGTTGGCTATGTTTCAATTCTGTGTACTTTGATTTAAATTATGTAAATGACTCTTGTCTTTAATATTATTACTTACTCTTTATTGTTATTCGAAGCATTGTGCTATGATGAGTCATTTATGTAATCGCTGTGTACGTGAATTTTTTATCCTGGCACGTACATGGTTCGCATTTGGTTTACCTTCCAAAACCGGGTGTGACATAAGTGGTATCAAAGCCGTGCTGACTGTAGGACCGCTAGCCTAGAGTAGCATTGACCATTTTAAGGACTTATTGACTATTACTTCACCTCATCCTTGATTCTGCTTCAAAATATTAGTCACCTCGACTAATTCTATGTTGTGTCCCTATATGCCCCCTTGCCAAAAGTATTTTATTCTAGTATGGTCTATACTTCTCTCAATCTATTAGATCTGATCTCACTCTTGTGCTTGCGACATCTTTGTAGATGCCCCCTGAACATAACCTTCTTGTCTTTTGGATCCCTTCGTCTTTCGTCATTAAATTGCTTCCATTTTGCAATCTTTATTCAACTGGTATTGACATGCTCGTATCCCTAGATTCTTTAATACTCTTGTTTCAATACCTACCTCTAATAAAAACTCTGCTGCCTATTTAAACATTTCAGTTTATATGTCCATGACATTCTTGTCTTTTGAGACCCTTTCCTATTCTATTGTTAAGTCACTATCTTTTTGGCAATTTGTACTCTCTTGGTCTTGGTATGCTCGTATCCTTGGAACCTTGCATACTCTTATCTTTATATATATGTGTACCTTTATATCCCAATGTCTATTTAGAGCATTTCAGCTTACATGCCCTTGACCACCCTTGTTTCTTAATGATCCATTAGCGGTCATTTTACTTTGCACATGCTTGGTATTCTCATTGTTTCGTTGTAACTTCCCTCAGTAATGAATTTTTACTTTAACTCTTCCATTGAAATCTCACCTATCTTATCCTTGATTGGTTTCCCCACTTCGCTACTTTGCGAGTCTTGCCTTAACTCTATCCATGGATTATGCTTTTCATCATTATCACATTTGCCCTTATCACCTCTATATCTTACTTTGTTGTTTATCTTATTTCGGCCCTTTAAAATCTCCTCTTTTCCATCTCCATCCGAGAGTTGTATGTTTTACCTATTTTTCTCTTGGATGTATCATCTTTTTTGTCACTTGCGAGTTTTTAACTCCATCTTTTGCCTACTTTTGTTTGTTATTACCTTTACCCTTCTCATCACTCTATCCTACCTTGTGATTACATTATGTCTGTTATCTAAAATCTCCAATCTCCTATCTCAATTTGAGAGAGCGGTGTTTTACTTACCTCACTCTTGGCTATATCCTCTTCTTTACTGCGTGTAAGCTTGGACGTAACTCCATTCTTTGTTGTACTCATACCACTGGCTCTCTAATGCCTTCATCTTTTCTCTCATACTCTTGTCTGTTGTCGCCTTTGACCCTTGCGATATTGAAGCCTTCTACCTAAATGTTTACTTTAAACTTATCCTTTAAAAGTCTCCCCTTTCTTTCAACCCAGTTTGAGAGCTGTGAGTTACCTATCTCTCCCTTGATTTCTTTTCACTCCTTGTCGCCTTACAAGTTTTGTCTTAATTCCATCCTTTGTTGTGTGTTCTAATTGCTATCACCATTACCTTGTCATCCATCGGTCTTGCCTTGATACTTATCTTTATTCTTGCTCTTTAAAAATCTCCTCTCTTCCACCTCAATTTGAGAGTGACAGTTTACCTATCTGGCCCTTGGACGTACCCTCTCTTTTTCCATTTGCAGGTCTTGTCTTAACTCCATCCTTTGTGGTATTTATATTCTTAGTTCTTATGCACATTTACCTCCTCTCCTACATCCTTGTCTGTTATCACCTTTAAACCCTCGTGATACCTATGCCCTTGCCCACATGCTTACTTTGAACCTACCCTTTAAAGCCTCCTCTTTTTCATCGTTGTTTGAGGATAATGCCTCACCTACTTCACCATTGATTGCTTACCCTTCTTTGATGCCTCGCAAGTTTTGTCTAAAATACATCCTTGGTTGTGTTTGTCTATTATCACCTTAACCCTTGTCATCCCTTGATCGTTACCATGATGCTTATCCAACACCTGCATTTTAAAGCTTATCCATCCCTTATTGTGATCGTGTCCCTTTCCTACACGTCTTGTTCTTCTCATTGTCTTTCAACAACCTTATAGATTAGTTATTCCCTTTTTAGAGAAGACCACCATCTAGTTAGCATTAACGTGTAGCAACAAGATGTTTGTTGTATGCTTGTGATATTTGTCTTTGTGTGATGACTGATCTGCTTCTTTGTGATGACTGTTGATGTGTTGTGGCCCTTAGTCCACAATGACATCAGTTCACTAGGTGAGTGCCATATATTTAGGTAGTTGGGTTCTCTCCCCTGCTCTCCCTAATCTATCTATGCCTACCTTTCTCGCTATTCTTTCCTCTTGCACCTGTCCATTTGGTAACCTCCAACTCCTCCAAATCAGTCAAGATCAGAGTCGGCAACATCTTCACCAAGTGCATATCAACGCTCCTGTTAAGGGGGTTAGCCGCAAACCCCAATGGAGACAATGCGATCAACATCAACCAACAAGATCAAAGTGGTGCAATGAAAGCGTGTGTGGGTCCTAACCCATAGGTCCAGGAGATCCTCAAGAATTGCATCAATCGGTCTCAAGCATCTGAAGGTCAAAGCAACTAATCCACAAGTCAAGCCGGCGGAGTCAAAGCTGGGTTAGAAGAAGCTATGGAAGACTAATGAACCAATCTCATTTTCTTGCTAGCCTCTTCTTGAATCTCAAGGGCGAGATTCCAGTTAAGGGGGCTAGATTTGTAATACCCTGAATTTGGGGGTATAAAATTTATTTCCTAATATCCATCAAATTCAGGTGTTACTCTCTCATTTCTTTGCTTTCCTTCTATTTTTCCTAAAAATGGGAAGTTATTTTCTCTTATATTGGCTTAAGCCTAGTGGAATGAACCCTAGAGAAGTTTTGATTATTGCGCAACATGCCGAATTATCTTTTTTTCTTTTTTTGTATGTTGATTTATTCTAGTTGTGCTTTCACGTAGCCCACAAATTGGTGCTTGCATTTGAATTCAAAGGAAAATACAAAAAGGAAAGAAATAGATAAAGAGAAAGAAATCCCACACGTCCTTCCCGGCCCAACCCCGACCAAGCACGCGGCCTAGTCTGGCCTCCCTCCCTCAGCCCTGTGGGCCGACCCAGCCACACCCCCAGCCTCGCGCCGTTGTAACCGCTAGCAGCGCCCCCACACGGAGCGTCCGTGCCCGGCCTCTGCCTAGCCGCGGGTCCCACGCGCCCCCACTCCTCTCGCCTTCAAACTGTCTCTCCCACGACGTGAGGACCCGACAACAATGTGCCCAGCGTATCTGCTCCTCCCTCATCCCTGGCACGTAGCCATGGAGGCCGTCGGCTTCGGCCTCCGATCCCCGGTGCGGCGCGACTAGCCAGCACGGCCCACCAGCGCAGTCTTCCTCCGGCGAGCCTTCTTCTCTAGTAAGAAATCCTCTCCTCCCCTCTCTCCCCTAGCCTTCTTCCCCATCGCTACCTGCATAGCAAGTGCTCAGCCCTTCTCCCTGTGCGCTGCGTGTGCCCCACTCCCTCCTCCCACGGCTGACGCGGCCACGTGCTCAGCCCATCGACCGAAGCCCTGACTCCTTGCAGCCATGGCAGCCTATGCGTACTGAGCCTCCCCTATCGTCATCCCTAGCCCATGCAGGAGCACGCGCAGGCACGACCAGTGAGCCAGCGCCAAGCCTCACCCACTCCCCTTCCTTGTCCTCCTCACGTAGCTTCTATCCATGGTCGTGAGTCCGCCTCTCGCCCATGTCTGAAGCAGCGCCGACAGGCCAACCCGCAACACGCGAGCTCTTGGAGACTCGCCCCTGCGCACGCGGCGGCGAGCCCGCCTAGCTGTAGAGCCCTGCCGCCCGGCCAGACTCCGACATTGCCCAGCAAGCGCCGCCCCCTCCCCTGCGAGAAATGCCTCAGCGCTGCCTGCGTGCGTGCAGTTGAAGGAGAAACGAAGAAACCGCCACCAGTGGACCCCCACATGCATGACATGCAGATCTAGAGCTGCTGCATGCGGCACCATTCTAGGCACCTCAAAGCCCCTGCGTGCGATTAGATGGAAAAAGAAACTACCCACGCACATGCACATTGCACGGCATGCACCACGCTTCTCCCTTCATGAGGCATGCGACGCGCCAATAGAAATTGTGCCCACAACAATGATTTTATGCGGCTACGATCATGTGGTCTTCGACATGGCTCATTTACGAACAATAAAATCACACCACGCCATAAATAATTGACGAATTGTAAATATTCAATATATTTTGTGTCATAAACACTTTTCTACCCATTTTAGTTGTGTCAGCTTCACAATAATGTCGGAACATGTTAATAAAATATTACTTTATCATGGTGCATGTTTTCGCTAATTAATTACTTACTTTTTTAGTCGTTGGTTATTAAAATAACATTCTATTAAAAACTAATGTACAACTTTACTTTACGCTTTTATGAATAAATGTTAAAGTGATTAATGCCAACATAAATGCTTTGATTTAATATTTGCTTAGTATAAACGCGTCATCTACTTATTATTTTCTCACCTGTCGTGCGTGATGTTTCACACGTGGTGACGTGCTGCTTCGCGCGTCATTCGTATGCTGTCGCGCGTGCTATTTTACACGCGTCGCCACGTGTTGTTTGTGGGTGTCGCACATGCGAATCGAGAGCGTCCGCGTGTTGTTCGGATGTGCCGTTCACGCGTTGTTCGTGTGGTGTCGCGTGTGTTGTTTTGTGTGCCGTCCACGTGTTGTTTCGCGCAGTGTTGTGCGTCCTCACACGTCATTCAAACGTATCGCGTGTGCCATTTTCACGCGTCGCTTGCCTTGTCGCGCGCCGTTTTCATGAGTCGCGTGCGATATCAAACCAATTCGCATACAATAGCCTGTGTTAATTAATTAATTACTTGTTTAACCCAACAACTATTAGAATAGAAAATCGAAACTAAGTAGTAGTTTTAATTTACATTAAATAAATGTCGAATAATGTGAGTATGTCGAATTAAATATTCTAATTAATACTTGTTTAGTGTAAACACAAAAAACTTCTAGACCGTAGCTTCGAGTTCGACGTTTCTTTTCCTCGCGTAACCGTTGAAGCGAGCTCGATTTTATACTGCACGCTTTTATAATGTTTTATCTTGTATGGTGTAATGTTCTTATGCATATATATGTTTGTTTGCTTGTGCTTGTTCATCTTCGCTTCGCGTTGCGATTAGATCGCAATCCGTTTCCGAGCTTCGAGGAATTGACGATCAAGCATGGCGACCAAGTGATCGAACTCTTCGAGTTCTATGAGATCGAAGACTCTGAGCATCTGTTTGGTGAAGGCAAGTGTCCTCTGACCCATTATATCCCATTTACTTTATAATTCATTGTCCCGCATACTATGAACAACCTAAGGATTGACTAGCTTTCTATTTACATTGTCCTTGATTATATTTTGGGTTACTATGGTTAGCTTCATGCTAGCGCTTTACTTTAATCAATGAACATGATGAGATACAATAATGATACTATGATTTTATTCTGGATATGATGATATACTTATGGCATTTTAGGGGACTCGAGCGGTTTTTCGAGTGCCTCTCCGTAAGGACCTGTTCGTTGGATGACCACCCAGGAAAACAGTGCAACCATGAGGGTGGTATGGGACGCCCTTAGCTGAATAATTAGAGGAACTGGGTGTAGTTCGCTTTTCCGTCGTGTCGTCAATGGGGCTCGGTGTATGCGGCTCGCTCTACCGAGGGTGGATTGGCCCTTAGGGAGGAGTGCAGTACATTTAGGAAACCTAACGGGCGGCTACAGCCTTAGGGAATCTTTGTAAAGGCTTTGTAGTGAATCCCTAGCCGTTCACCTCGGGAGTGAATAAGGGTCTTGCAAGCCCGGACTAGAGAAGGAATCATGGCTCGTGGGTGAAGTGCGCAACCTCTGCAGAGTGTTATGAAATTGATATATCAGCTGTGCTCACGGTTATGAGCGGCCAAGGGGCCTCCATTGATTAGAGACACATTGATCAGAGATACTTTGTTTATAGAAGATGGTGAGGATAATGATGGTTTTTATGATTATGATTATGGTTTCTGGTATTTCTTTCCATTTGGAAAAGAGTACTTTTTGGGTTAACAACTTGGGTTAATGTTAAAACCTGGCTCTCTACTATTAATAATTACCTGACCAACTAAAAGCAATGGCTTGACCTTAACCCCACATAAAGCTAGTCCACCTCAGCCAAACGGGACATTTGCTAAGTACGTTGATGTGTAGTCACCCTTGCTTTCACAAACACCAGCTTGCCTTTGTTGCAATCTATGCTCAAGTAAAGAAGAAGGTGTCGAGGCGGATCTCCGGGTGTTCTAGGACGTCGACGAGTTTGAGGATTAGGCTAGCGACCTCCCCCAGTCATCTGACTATGGTGGGTTTATTTACGTTGGCTACGTTTCGATTCTGTGTACTTTGATTTAAATTATGTAAATGACTCTTGTCTTTAATATTATTACTTACTCTTTATTGTTATTCGAAGCATTGTGCTATGATGAGTCATTTATGTAATCGCTGTGTACGTGAATTTCTGATCCTGGCACGTACATGGTTCGCATTCGGTTTACCTTCTAAAACCGGGTGTGACAGTGCCTGGCCAGCAAGACATCACAGTTACATTGTGTAACTTACACAGTAATAGTGACACCAATCAGATTTTGTCACCTTATTTCTATATCACTCAATCACAACTTCCTTGTCCTTAGAAGTTGTATCAGTATTGTTGGCAATATTCGAACTATCCATTTCCGCAAGAAGTGCTGAAATAAAAACTCAATTAAAGCAATAAGAACAAGAACTTAATGCGCACAACAAAAAATAACAAACTGCAAGGTACCTTCTTCCAACTTGGCTAACTCCTCAGTATCCTGTTCATTGGTGATATGACATGCACGCCTCATCCAATCTTGAGTGCAAACAAGAGCTTCAACCATGAATGGAGTGAGAGAGCTTCTAAAATCATCTAAAATGCGTCCACTGGTACTAAAGGCACTCTCGGATGCGACTGTGGAGATGGGAATGGCTAGAACATCACAAGCCAAGCACCCTAAAATTGGAAACCTTGTAGAATTCACCTTCCACCAGTCCATGATATTAAATTTGCTAGTATGTTCTTCATTCTCTTCAGCAAGGTACTTCTCCAACTCTGATTTGGAAGCACTGACATCACAACTGTTTGACTTCATCCTTTTAGCAACCAATGTTCTCATCAAGCTACTACCTTCATCTTCTTCTTCTTGTGGGTTTTTTTGCTTTAGTGGTGTGGCCATCCTTGTCACTTGGAGCATATATTCTCCCATACTCTTCAAACAGCTTTGTGAGTGTTTCATTCATTTTAATCCAAACCACTTCTCCATGGACCTCACCAAACATCTCTAAGGTAGCAATCTTGATGTAGTTTGAAAGTTTGTACCTCGGATCAAGAGCAACAGCCACAAAGATGAGAATGTTGAAGCTAGTATGATCACCCCAATACTTGTTGTACTTTGCCAACATTCTTTTTGCCATTTCCTTGTGCTCAGGATCATTACTTTCACACCAAGACCGCAACAATATGTTTAGTTCAGCAACCTCATGAAAGAATATGTGAGATGTAGGGCGAAGAGTGGCAGAAACACGAAGGGTCAAGTTGTGGAAGTGCTGAAGAAACTCAGCCATCTTCGCTGCACTAGCCCAATCATCAGAATCTGGCACTCCAGGCTATTTTTCGCCATTTAAATCAATTGCATAGTATGGATCATCATCTGCATACCTCTCAAACACCTTCTCATATGCTACTGCTGCCTTGAGCATATTGTATGTTGAGTTCCAGCGTGTGACAACATCAAGTGACAAGAAAGCCTTGGTGTTGACCTTCTCTAGCTCTCCACACTTCTTAAATTTGGCAATCCTAGCAGGGGAGCTCTTAATAAATTTAACAGCAGCACGAACACACTTGATAGATATGTTAACCTCTTTCAATCCCTCTTGTGAAGTAACTTGGATTCCAAGACGCTAGTCTTTGATTTGTTTGTGACCTTTGCCATGTAGGAAACTGCACCATTATTAGCTGAAGCATTGTCAACGGTGATGGTAAACACCTTGTCTAATCCCCAATCAGCCAGACACCTCTCCATGTCTTTCCCTATGTCATCTGCCCTATGACCCTTCACCATGAAAAAACCTATTATCCTCTTTTGTAGTTGCCATGATTCATCAACAAAATGAGCTGTCACACACATGTAGCTTTGCTGATGGCTGGATGTCCATGTATCTGTGGTCAAGCATACTCTTTGTCTATGATCTTGGTGAAACTCTACCATACCTCTGATCTAGGTGCCATAGCTTTTCTTTTCTTCACCTCTTTCTTTGCAGGTGCTTCTGTAATCTCTTTCTCGGGTTCTTGAGTTGAGTTGTCTCGCATCGGAACATTCTCAATCAATTCTAGTTGAGGCATTCTTTCTTCTAGTTGTGCCATCTGCAAATAAGAAGTCCTTAAGCAACATTGGAACAACATTCATATTTGAAACATCATTCATCTAAGCAACATTTGCGAGTTTGCAATGGCATTCATATTTGCATGCAAATTGGAATAGCGAGCTAGCAACAACATTCATATTTGCAAGCAAATGAGAAGTCAGCTTACATTGCAGGATTCCTCGCTCGTCGCCGTCGTGCCTTCGATGGGCATACCTTGCATTATGGCTAGAGCTGCAGCGGGGGAGTGGCACGCCGGAGCTAGAAGCCTAGAACTGGAGCGGGACACCGAAGCTAGAGCGAACGCCAGAGTTGGAGCTGGACCTAGGTGGGCGGGGGAAGCTGGGAGCTGGAGCTGTAGCAGTACACCGCCGGACGCCGGTATTGGAGCTAGAGCTAGAGCACAGCCGCGCCCATGTAGGAGCAGAACGCCGAACGCCGGGAGCAATGGAGCGGACACCAGGAGCAGTGGAGCAGACGCCACGAGGCAGGAGCAGTGGACGGCGGGCTGCGGCAGGCGGTGGGCGAGCAGTGGAGAGGCTCTAGGGTTGGCTGGTGGGTGCCTGGGCGGTCTCGATCTCAGCTGCCTGTGGACCGGAGGAACGACCACTCGACCAGGTGACTAGGCGTCCAGGCGTCCAGGGAGACTAGGCCGTGGCTGGCTAAGTGGGCCAAGTGGCTATTGGGCTGACTGGTGACTGATGCGTGTTCGGTTTTTTTGTCTATTCGGGTTATGTGATATAAAAACCGAACCCTAACCCAATAACCGAATAGGTATGATCTGTGGATCGAACCCGAAAACTGAAACCCGAAAAGCCAACCAATTCGGTCTATTCGGGTTCGGGTTTGGGTTTGGTTCACGGGTTTAAAATGCCCACCCTAAGTATAATGTCACATCTGTAGTTACATCTTTATACTTGTGAACGATGAAGACTTGTTCTTCATGACCTTTGTCCGAGACTCGTTATGTCTGAAAGGAGATAAAGCTTCGAAGTATGAAGGTCCTTAACATTTAACAATTGTGTTGCCTTGTTTTATGGTTCACAACAATCGAAAAATAGTGACCAACATTGGCGCCCACCTCTGGTGAACTCAAACGACCACCTTTGTCAAGAAAACCATGCAAGCACCTTCATCATGCCACCGAAGAAGACAGTGGCGCCATGGGCTATCCTTGCTCCCTTGGACACCAATCAAGATGGGCTCCTTCTAAGGGAGGCCCAAAGCCAGAAGAGGAAGGCTACTATCCCAACACCACAAGACGAAGAGTTGGATTAAGAGATCAAAGATCTAGAAGCTATTCGTCAACAAGTGAAGAAAAGAAGTGAGAAGATGCTCCGGCTGACTGAGCTTTAGAAAAAGACTGATGAAGCAGCCGAAGAAATGTGACACATTGCACAGGACTAACAAGGGCATAAGGCACAACAGAGAGACCTTCGTCAAGAAGTCCCCAGCCATAATGACATATGGTATGACGACTTTCAGCATGATAACATTGCTTTTGATGACGCTTCTCCTCTAGCTACAGAGTTACAGGCTACCCCATAGCCACCTTCATACAAGCCATTCTAGCTTTCCATGTATGATGGTCACTCGGACCCGAAGCAGTTTCTCATGAGCTACGAAGCAACCATATCATCATATGGTGGCAACACCGCTGTCATAGCAAAATCCTTCGACATGGCAGTCAGAAGTGTTGCTCAAACTTGGTATTCTTCTCTTAGACAGGAACAATTACATCATGGCAGAAGTTGAAGGATATGTTGGTCACTAGCTTTCAGGGGTTTCAAATGAAGCCAGTGACCGCTCAAGCCTTGTTTCAGTGCACATAGGACCATGAGGAGTATCTGTAGGCATACGTCCGAAGGTTTTTGCGTCTTAGAGCTCAAGCGCCAATAGTATCAAATGAGATCGTCATTGAAGCCATGATCAAAGGACTTCGTACAGGCCCAACGGCATAATATTTTGCTAGAAAGCCCCCCAAACCCTGGAGAAGCTTCTCTAGAAGATGGATGAGTACATCAGAGCCGACAACAATTTTCGGCAAATAAGTGAGGAAGCTTATAGATATTCTGAGATGACTAGGGGCTTCGGAGGAAGGCTTCACCCAAGGCATGTCAGAAACAATACACAATCCCAGTCAAAGTGAGGACACGAACAATCATAACCAAGGACACCAGCATAGTTTCTAGTCAACGGGGGCACAACAGAGCTCCTTTAGACCACCAGCCCCAAGAGGCAGTGGGGGACGTAACTTCGGAGAAAGATTCAACTCTCAACCAAGAAGACTATTTTGCTTATTCCGTGGAGAGGATAAGAGGCACACAACAAGAACTTGGCAAGTTACAATACAGAAACAGAAGGAAATAGCTAAGGCCGAAGAACGACAGAATCAACCGAAGCAAGTTCTACATGCTGCTTCGTGTTATTCCCCATACATTCCAGAGTATGTGGGCAACCAACAACCATTGTCACAACCTACAATTTCAGTGGCTTCGGCAAGTCACTCTCCAGCTGCGTGGGCCTACCACAACCACATGCGCTAGCTCCAACTTCGTCCCACAACCAACAGTCTTAGGGGCAGCGCCATGTTCAGCAAGAACATGACACAAGATAGGAGTCCGAAGCTCGGACAGTTAACAGTACTGTCCTAGAATCGAGACATATCTACTAGAGCAATAGAGGGGCTAAACCAACAACTTGATATACATCTACTGTAATTTTCACCTCCTTTGCTTTATATTCTTGTCCCAGAAACAATTTGAGAAGGTACAACCTTCGACACATTGTAATAAATATGTGGTTACACCATCAAGTGTAACAACAAGGGCAGAAGAAGCTCCAAAGTTGTTCCTAAGGGGATGCAGAGCTTAGCTCCAAAATCATTCCTACGGGATGCAGAGCTAAAATGCCACCTAAGTAAAAGGTGAAGAAGCTCCAAAGTCGTTCCTAAGAGAATGCAAAGCTTAGCTCCAAAGTCGTTCCTAAGGGGATGTAGAGCTAAAATACCACCTAAGTAAAAGGTGAAGAAGCTCCAAAGTCGTTCCTAAGGGGATATAGAGCTTAGCTCCAAAGTCATTCCTACGGGGATGCAGAGCTAAAATATCACCTAAGTAAAACGTGAAGAAACTCCAAAGCCGTTCCTAAGGGGATGCAGAGTCTTATATGAAGTGTTTTTATTATTAATTGTGCTCAAAACATCCTTTGCATCATATCACCACGCATCATCCTGCATCATAACATCATGCATCATTTTGCATCATTCATAAAGGGAGAAGGGAAATTTCTCCCTCATCCGCAGATACAGTTGATCTACGAAGCTAAATATATGTTTGTTGAGAAATTATGGAAGAAAGCAAGGCAAGAGGAAAAATACCGATTCTCCAATGATTGTCCTAAAGCAAGACAAAGAAAGAACCAATGTTGTTACTTCGACAACGGTATTCAGTATGAGTTTATAGGACCTTCGTCAAAAAAATGAATTTTCTTCTATTGTTGCTTCGTCAATGGTATTCGTCAAACAAGACCTTCGGTAAAAAAATGTTTTTCTTTATGAAGCGTGAAAAGAAGGGAAGTTGTTTTTTCGCCTTCGACTCAAAAACGGTACGTATAATAATTTCACGCTACAGTTATATGATGAATCACACAGTTTACAATTGTTTTTTTACATAAAAGTAACACACAAATTCTATAATGTGTTTTACACACAGATTAGTCATCTTTTTTCAGAACTTTCTCTGCAGCTTCGTTTAGGAGTTTCCCAACAGCTTCATCTATTGTGACATTTACTATTTTGAATTCGTCAAGAGTACCCTTTAGGGCTGGAGCGGTGTTAGGATCATATGGTTCCAGGGGGAGAGAGTTCAGCTGCATTAAAATGTAAGTTTTTGTCAGACATGAAGCTAAAAGCACGTACGAAGCTAAAAGCACTTACGAAAGCTAAAATATGACAAACAATAACTATACGCCTTTCACGCTCTGCGGCTTCTTCAGCTTTTCTTGCTTCCTCTAAAGCAATTTGAGATTCTTCTTCACTCTGCTTGATAGCTTCGTCTGCTATCTCTCTCCCGTCGTTCATCCACACTCCAGAATAAAATTTTCCGCCAAGGGCGGTAGCTTCGGCTGAAGGTTCTTTAATGTCATTCGCTAAAACTGAGAATTCTGGCTAAATTACAGCCTCCGCATGTTCACAACCAGCTCTTTCAAGTAACGACACAGCCCCTCGAGCACCCACACAGGTGCAAAAGTCCCCTCTGCCGGTTAGAACTTCGTTAAAAGCTTCGATCTCATCCTTAATCCATTTGATCATACCTTCGAGATCTGCACGGATAAAATTTCGCTTAGTTGAGAATGCACCAACTTTAGCAAAAGCATTTTTCAATTTATCAGAGCATTGCATAGCAACGGAGTAGCATTCTTCCTTTGCTTGACGAAGCTCTTCAACTTCCTTTTGCACTCTGGAACATTCAGTATCGAATATTTCATGCTTTACGTGCTCAACATTAAAGTTTTTGGTGATTTCGTCAAGTTTCTTCTCCAATCTTATCACTTCGGATTTGTGCAATTATACTTGAGCAGATAAAGCATATTCTAGATCGACTATGCGTCTTGTGTCTGCTTCTTTTTCCTTTTCAAGCTTCAAAATATTTTGATCTGCTTCAGAGAATTTAGCCAAATTAGCTTCATTCGTCTTTAGCCTTACGACTAAAGAAAGAAGAATCTTGTCTTTCTCAAGGGCCTCATTTTGAAGCATTATAACTTCTGAGCGCAGATTTCCAAAGGCTATTTGAGTGCTCTCATCTTTGCATTCTTTTTGCGCCTTCAAAGTTTTGCTCAAAATAAGTCGCTAATAGCAGCAAAAAGAGAACAAGTAATTACTTTACCTAAAATAATTATCAATAGCCCAAGGAGAAAAGTAAACACAAACCTTCAAACTATTGTATGCCAAACAATCTGCTAGTTGGTCCTTCAACATTAAGGATAGCCCGAGCTCAAGCTTCGGGTAACGCATGTTATCCATCATTTCTCGGCAGACATTAATTTCCTTGTTATCAGGAAGGCAGTATAGGAAATCTTCTTCTTCATCGCCTCCGTAAACTAAGGATCCTCGAGGATACTTTAGATCTTTAGCATAATGCTCAACTTTGGCAATTTGTCTCTTCGTCAGTTGTTTTCCCGAAGCATGGCAAACAATGAATTCAAGATCTCCGGGCAATGTCGTTTCAGGTATCAGCAATGATATCTTCTCTGATAGGCTTCCGCTTACTTGTTCTGTTGGCCTACTTTCCGAAGGTCCAGCTTCATCACAATCAGGAGCAATACTTTCACTAGCCTTTTTCAATTCCTTAGATTTATCTTTGGAAACCTTTGTAGGAGGGGCGTTGCCACTTTTGAGGGCCTCAACACATCGTCTAGCACGTTGGCCATCCTTCTCCCTTTCTTAGGAGTCATTACTGGCACGAGCGCCATCTTCGGTAGCTCTTGTGCTGCCAGAGGATTTTGCAACTTCGTGTGCTGCTCCATTGTAGAATCTTCTGTCTTTACTGTTTCCAACGAAATACTGGGCGCATCGACCACTGAGGCAGATGCCTCGATCATCTGTCCAAGAAATACAAAAATAACATTAGATCACAAGTGACTTAGTTCAAATCAAACCAAAAAGAGAAATGTTACCTTCGAAGCTAAAGGGGTCTTCTTGACTGCTTCGGCAGCCTTCGTCTTTGAAGTCTCCACAGTAGGCAATTATGCAGTCCTCTCCAAGTAGAATGATTTAGGCCGATGAGTTAGAACCTTCACCTTCTTTTGCTTCGGTGCACCAGAAAAGCCCTCAGCGCACCTTTTCTCTTTAGCCCTCTCTTTCGAGCAGGGAAGTAGTAATCAGGATAAACAAATCCAATAGCATAAAAACCCTGTTTAATCTTCATTTTCCTCGAGCACCGAAGGCAATATACATGGCTTCGTCCTCAGCCTTCGCATAGCTTTCCAGCAATTCATCACTTGTTGCTTCATTGGCATCAAGCCAATCATCGTCTGGCTCACCAAATTGATTCCTAAATTGATAAGTATACTTCAGGTGAACCAAACTGCTTTTTCTCGCATTAGCATCAGCTTCAGCATCCTTCGACATTTCCCATTCGACAGCCAAGGGCCACACCTTAAAGGCTATATGCTCCTGCATTAAGTCCCTAATGCTAATGTAGTTGCATACAACATTAAACGCAGCCAGGCAACCTTGATATCTTTCTATGTTCATGATAGGAGGCCTTCTTGATCCAAAGCAGGATCAGATAGTCCACTAAATTACATCCTTAATATCGCCCCTTTGATCCAGGTTATTCTTCACATAAAATCATTGCTTCATCCATGAACCCGACATTTTTTCTGAAAGGTTGGCACGGGATGCCTTGCATCAGACCGGTACATGAAGGTATTGAAAGGGAATTAGGCTTACACCTAGTTCCTAAATAATTTTGGTGGTTGAATTGCCCAACACAAATCTTTGGACTAACTAGTTTGCTCTAGTGTATAAGTTATACAGGTGCTAAAGGTTCACACTTAGCCAATAAAAAGACCAAGTATTGGGTTCATATAAAGGAGCAAAGGACAACCGAAGGCACCTCTGGTCTGGCGCACCGGACTGTCCGGTGTGCCACCGGACATGTCCGGTGCACCAGAGGACTCCATCTCCAAACTCGTCACCTTCGGGAATTTCCAGAGGCGACTCCGCTATAATTCACCGGACTGTCCGGTGTGCACCGGACATGTCCGGTGCTCCAAGGAAGAGCGGCCTCAGGAACTCGCCAGCCTCGGGAATTCACTTCGGCTACTCCGCTATAATTCACCGGACTGTCCGGTGTACACCGGACTGTCCGGTGTAACAGCGGGGCAACGGCTATTTCGGCGCCAACGGCTACCTGCGACGCATTAAATGCGCGCGCTGCACGCGCAGAGGTCAGGCACGCCCATACTGGCGCACCGGACACTCTACAGTACATGTCCGCTGCGCCACCGGACATCCAGGCGGGCCCAGAAGACAGAGCTCCAACGGTCGGAACCCAACGACTTTGGTGACGTGGCTGTCGCACCGGACATGTCCGGTGCGCCATCGAACAGACAGCCTCACCAAACGGCTAGTTTGGTGGTTGGGGCTATAAATACCCCCAACCACCCACCATTCATTGCATCCAAGTTTTCCACTTCCCAACTACTTACAAGAGCTCTAGCATTCAATTCTAGACACACCAAAGAGATCAAATACTCTCCAAATTCCACACAACGCCCTAGTGATTAGAGAGAGAGATTTACTTGTGTTCTTTCGAGCTCTTGCGCTTGGATTGCTTTCTTCTTTCTTGATTCTTTCTTGTGATCAAAACTCACTTATAATTGAGGCAATAGACACCAATCTTGTGGTGGTCCTTGTGGGAACTTTGTGTTCCAAGTGATTGAGAAGAGAAAGCTCACTCGGTCCGAGGGACCGTTTGAGAGAGGGTAAGGGTTGAAAGAGACCCGGCCTTTGTGGCCTCCTCAACGGGGAGTAGGTTTGAGAGAACCGAACCTCGGTAAAACAAATCCGTGTGTCTCACTTCATTATTCGCTTGCGATTTGTTTTGCGCCCTCTCTCGCGGACTCGATTATATTTCTAACGCTAACTCGGCTTGTAGTTGTGATTATTTTTGAGAATTTCAGTTTCGCCCTATTCACCCCCCCTCTAGGCGACTTTCAATTGGTATCAGAGCCTGGTGCTTCATTAGAGCCTAACCGCTCGAAGTGATGTCGGGAGATCACACCAAGAGGGAGATGGAGACCGGCGACAAGCCCACTACGAGCCAAGGGAGCACTTCATCAGAAGAGTCCCGCACCAAGAGGAAGGAGAAGAAGAAGGACTCCTCCAAACGGAAGGAGAAAAGATCTTCTTCCTCACACCACAAAGAGAAGAAGGAAAAATCTTCTTCCCACAAGTCGCATCGGAAAGGCGACAAGCACAAGAGGATGAGGAAGGTGGTCTACTACGAGACCGACACTTCATCAACATCTACCTCCAACTCCGATGCGCCGTCCGTAACTTCTAAGCGCCAAGAGCGCAAGAAGTTTAGTAAGATCCCCTTACACTATCCCCGTACATCTAGACATACTCCATTACTTTCCGTTCCATTAGGCAAACCGCCAACTTTTGATGGTGAAGATTATGCTAGGTGGAGTGATTTAATGAAATTTCATCTAACCTCACTCCACAAAAGTATATGGAATGTTGTTGAGTTTGGAGCACAGGTACCATCCATAGGGGATGAGGATTATGATACGGACGAAGTGGCCCAAATCGAGCACTTCAACTCCCAAGCCACAACCATACTCCTCGCCTCTCTAAGCAAGGAGGAATACAACAAAGTGCAAGGGTTGAAGAATGCAAAGGAAATTTGGGACCTTCTCAAGACCGCGCACGAGGGTGATGAACTCACCAAGATCACCAAGCGGGAAACGATCGAGGGGGAGCTCGGTCGTTTTCGTCTTCGCCAGGGGGAGGAGCCACAAGATATGTACAACCGGCTCAAAACCTTGGTGAACCAAGTGCGCAACCTCGGGAGCAAAAAGTGGGACGACCACGAGGTGGTTAAGGTTATTCTAAGATCTCTCATTTTCCTTAACCCCACTCAAGTTCAATTAATTCGTGGTAATCCTAGATACCCACTAATGACCCCCGAGGAAGTAATCGGGAATTTTGTGAGCTTTGAATGTATGATTAAAGGATCAAAGAAGATCAACGAGCTTGACGAACCCTCCACGTCCGAAGCACAACCGGTAGCATTTAAGGCGACGGAGGAGAAAAAGGAGGAGTCTACACCAAGTAGACAACCAATTGACGCCTCCAAGCTCGACAATGAGGAGATGGCTTTAATCATCAAAAGCTTTCGCCAAATCCTCAAGCAACGGAGAGGGAAGGACTACAAACCCCGCTCCAAGAAGGTTTGCTACAAGTGTGGTAAGCCCGGTCACTTTATTGCAAAATGTCCTATATCTAGTGACAGTGACAGGGGCGACGACAAGAAGGGAAAGAGGAGAGAAAAGAAGAAGTACTACAAGAAGAAGGGAGGTGATGCCCATGTTTGCCGAGAGTGGGACTCCGACGAGAGCTCCACCGAATCCTCCTCCGACGAGGACGCCGCCAACATCGCCGTCACCAAGGGACTCCTCTTCCCCAACGTCGGCCACAAGTGCCTCATGGCAAAGGACGGCAAAAGGAAGAAGGTTAAATCTAAATCCTCCACTAAATATGAATCCTCTAGTGATGATAATGCTAGTGATGAGGAAAATAATTTGCGTACCCTTTTTGCCGATCTAAACATGCAACAAAAAGAAAAATTAAATGAATTGATTAGTGCTATTCATGAGAAGGATGATCTCTTGGACTCTCAAGAGGACTTCCTTATTAAGGAAAACAAAAAGCATGTTAAGGTCAAAAATGCTTATGCTCTACAAGTTGAAAAATGTGAAAAATTGTCTAGTGAGCTAAGCACCTGCCGTGAGACTATTGACAACCTTAGAAATGAAAATGCTAGATTAATTGCTAAGGTTGATTCTCATGTTTGTGATGCTTCAATTCCCAATCTTAGAAATGATAATGATGATTTGCTTGCTAAGATTAAGGAATTGAATGACTCTCTTGCTAGCCTTAGAATAGAAAATGAAAATTTGATTGCTAAGGCTAAGGATTTTGATGTTTGCAATACTACTATTTCCGACCTTAGAACTAAGAATGATATGTTGCATGCTAAGGTTGTAGAACTAAAATCTTGCAAACCCTCTACATCTAATGTTGAGCATGTTTCTATTTGTACTAGATGTAGAGATGTTGATATCAATGCTATTCATGATCACATGGTATTAATTAAACAACAAAATGATCATATAGCAAAATTAGATGCTAAAATTGCCGAGCATAACTTAGAAAATGAAAAGTTTAAATTTGCTAGAAGTATGCTCTATAATGGGAGACGCCCTGGCATCAAGGATGGCATTGGCTTCCAAAGGGGAGACAATGTCAAACTTAATGCCTCTCCTAAGAACTTGTCTAACTTTGTTAAGGGCAAGGCTCCCATGCCTCAGGATAACGAGGGTTACATTTTGTACCCTGTCGGTTATCCCGAGAGCAAAATTAGGAGAACTCACTCTAGGAAGTCTCACTCTGGCCCTAATCATGCTTTTATGTATAAGGGTGAGACATCTAGCTCTAGGCAACCAACCCGTGCCAAGTTGCCTAAGAAGAAAACTCCTATTGCATCAAATGATCATAGTATTTCATTTAAAACTTTTGGTGCATCTTATGTGCTTACTAACAAATCCGGCAAAGTAGTTGCCAAGTTTGTTGGGGGCAAACACAAGGGATCCAAGACTTGTGTTTGGGTACCCAAAGTTCTTGTTTCTAATGCCAAAGGACCCAAAACCGTTTGGGTACCTAAAGTCAAGAACTAAAATTGTTTTGTAGGTTTATGCATCCGGGGGCTCAAGTTGGATACTCGACAGCGGGTGCACAAACCACATGACAGGGGAGAAGAATATGTTCTCCTCATATGAGAAAAACCAAGAACCCCAACGAGCTATCACATTCGGGGATGGAAATCAAGGTTTGGTCAAAGGATTGGGTAAAATTGCTATATCACCTGACCATACTATTTCCAATGTTTTTCTTGTAGATTCTTTAGATTACAATTTGCTTTCCGTATCCCAATTATGTCAAATGGGCTACAACTGTCTATTTACTGATGTAGGTGTTACTGTCTTTAGAAGAAGTGATGATTCAATAGCATTTAAAGGAGTGTTAGAGGGTCAGCTATACTTGGTAGATTTTGATAGAGCTGAACTCGACACTTGCTTGATTGCTAAGACTAACTTGGGTTGGCTCTGGCACCGCCGACTAGCCCATGTTGGAATGAAGAATCTTCATAAGCTTCTAAAGGGAGAACACGTTTTAGGACTAACCAATGTTCATTTTGAGAAAGACAGGATTTGTAGCGCATGCCAAGCCGGGAAGCAAGTTGGCACTCATCATCCACACAAGAACATTATGACAAGTGACAGGCCACTGGAGCTCCTACACATGGATTTATTCGGCCTGATCGCTTACATAAGCATCGGCGGGAGTAAGTACTGTCTAGTTATTGTGGATGATTATTCTCGCTTCACTTGGGTGTTCTTTTTACAGGAAAAATCTCATACCCAAGAGACCTTAAAGGGATTCTTGAGACGGGCTCAAAATGAGTTCGGCTTAAGGATCAAGAAAATTAGAAGCGACAATGGGACGGAGTTCAAGAACTCTCAAATTGAAGGCTTCCTTGAGGAGGAGGGCATCAAACATGAGTTCTCTTCTCCCTACACCCCACAACAAAATGGTGTAGTGGAGAGGAAGAATCGAACTCTATTGGACATGGCAAGAACCATGCTTGATGAGTACAAGACACCGGATCGGTTTTGGGCCGAGGCGGTCAACACCGCCTGCTACGCCATCAACCGGTTATATCTACACCGAATCCTCAAGAAGACATCCTATGAACTCCTAACCGGTAAAAAGCCCAATATTTCATATTTTAGAGTTTTTGGTAGCAAATGCTTTATTCTTGTTAAAAGAGGTAGAAAATCTAAATTTGCTCCTAAAACTGTAGAAGGCTTTTTACTAGGATATGACTCAAACACAAGGGCATATAGAGTCTTTAACAAGTCCTCAGGACTTGTTGAAGTCTCTTGTGACGTTGTGTTTGATGAGACTAACGGCTCTCAAGTAGAGCAAGTTGATCTTGATGAGATAGGTGAAGAACAGGCTCCGTGCATAGCGCTAAGGAACATGTCCATTGGGGATGTGTGTCCTAAGGAATCCGAAGAGCCTCCACATGCACAAGATCAACCATCCTCCTCAACGCAAGCATCTCCACCAACCCAAAAAGAGGACGAGGTTCAAGTTGATGAAGGAGAAGATCAAATAGATGAGCCCCCTCAAGAAGACGACAATAATCAAGGGGGAGATGCAAATGATCAAGACAAGGAGGATGAAGAACCAAGACCGCCACACCCAAGAGTCCACCAAGCAATACAACGAGATCACCCCGTCGACACCATCCTCGGCGACATTCATAAGGGGGTAACCACTCGATCTCGGGTTGCACATCTTTGTGAGCATTACTCTTTTGTTTCCTCTATTGAGCCACACAGGGTAGAGGAAGCACTCCAAGATTCAGATTGGGTGATGGCGATGCAAGAGGAGCTCAACAACTTCACGAGGAACGAGGTATGGCATTTAGTTCCACGTCCTAACCAAAATGTTGTAGGAACCAAGTGGGTATTCCGTAACAAGCAAGACGAGCATGGTGTGGTGACAAGGAACAAAGCTCGACTCGTGGCCAAGGGGTATTCACAAGTCGAAGGTTTGGATTTCGGTGAAACCTATGCACCCGTAGCTAGGCTTGAGTCAATTCGCATATTATTAGCCTATGCTACTTACCATGGCTTCAAGCTTTTTCAAATGGACGTGAAGAGTGCCTTCCTCAATGGACCAATCAAGGAGGAGGTCTATGTTGAGCAACCTCCCGGCTTTGAAGATAGTGAGTACCCTAACCATGTCTATAGGCTCTCTAAGGCGCTTTATGGGCTCAAGCAAGCCCCAAGAGCATGGTATGAATGCCTTAGAGATTTCCTTATTGCAAATGGCTTCAAAGTCGGCAAGGCCGATCCTACTTTATTCACTAAAACTCTTGACAATGATTTGTTTGTATGCCAAATTTATGTTGATGATATCATATTTGGGTCTACTAACGAATCTACTTGTGAAGAATTTAGTAGGATCATGACACAAAAATTCGAGATGTCTATGATGGGGGAGTTGAAATATTTTCTAGGATTCCAAGTCAAGCAACTCCAAGAGGGCACTTTCATTAGCCAAACCAAGTATACTCAAGACATTCTAAGCAAGTTTGGAATGAAGGATGCCAAGCCCATCAAGACACCCATGGGAACAAATGGGCATCTCGACCTCGACACGGGAGGTAAGTCCGTGGATCAAAAGGTATACCGGTCGATGATTGGTTCATTGCTTTATTTATGTGCATCTCGACCGGACATTATGCTTTCCGTATGCATGTGTGCAAGATTCCAATCCGACCCTAAGGAATCCCACCTTACGGCCGTAAAACGAATCTTGAGATATTTGGCTTACACACCTAAGTTTGGGCTTTGGTACCCTCAGGGATCCACATTTGATTTGATTGGTTATTTGGATGCCGATTGGGCGGGGTGCAAAATCAATAGGAAGAGCACATCGGGGACTTGCCAGTTCTTGGGAAGATCCTTGGTGTCTTGGGCTTCAAAGAAGCAAAATTCGGTGGCTCTTTCTACCGCCGAAGCCGAGTATATTGCCGCAGGCCACTGTTGCGCGCAATTGCTTTGGATGAGGCAAACCCTGCGGGACTACGGTTACAAACTAACCAAAGTTCCTCTTCTATGTGATAATGAGAGTGCAATCTGCATGGCGGATAATCCCGTTGAGCATAGCCGCACTAAACACATAGCCATTCAGTATCATTTTCTTAGGGATCACCAACAAAAGGGGGATATCGAGATTGCATACATTAACACTAAAGATCAATTAGCCGATATCTTTACCAAGCCTCTTGATGAACAATCTTTTACCAGACTTAGGCATGAGCTTAATATTCTTGATTCTAGGAATTTCTTTTGCTAATTTGCACACATAGCACACAAGTATACCTTTGATCATGTCTCTTTTATATGCTATGACTAATGTGTTTTCAAGTGTATTTCAAACCAAGTCATATGTATATTGAAAGGAAATTGGAGTCTTCGGCGAAGACAAAGGCTTCCACTCCACTCTACTACTCATCCTTCGCCGTCGCTCCGTATCACTCTCCAACTTTGGTATAATCTTCACTCATTTATTTTATGACCAAAGGAGGAGAAAGTACTTCGTTGGGCTCTAATGATTCCGTTTTTGGCGATTCATGCCAAAGGGGGAGAAAATATGAGCCCAAAGCAAAAGGACCGCACCACCACCTAATTTTAAAAATTTGGAGATTTTCAATTGATCAATTTCAAATTAGTATCCTATTATGTTCTAAAGGGGGAGGAAGTAGTATTTCAAAAATGATATATCAAAACTCTCTTGAACACTAAGAGGAGGATCTCATTTAGGGGAAGTTTTATTTAGTCAAAGGAAAAGCATTTGGATCAAAGGGAGAAAATTTCAAAACTTGAAAAAGCTTCTCAAAATCTTATTTATTTACCTTTGACTATCTTGCAAAAGGACTTTGAAAAGAATTTACAAAAGGATTTGCAAAAACAAAACATGTGGTGCAAATGTGGTCCAATATGTTAAAAACAAAGAAACAATCCATGCACATCATGTAAGTATTTATATTGGCTCAATTCCAAGCAACCTTTGCACTTACATTATGCAAACTAGTTCAAATTATGCACTTTTATATTTGTTTTGGTTTGTGTTGGCATCAATCACCAAAAAGGGGGAGATTGAAAGGGAATTAGGCTTACACCTAGTTCCTAAATAATTTTGGTGGTTGAATTGCCCAACACAAATCTTTGGACTAACTAGTTTGCTCTAGTGTATAAGTTATACAGGTGCTAAAGGTTCACACTTAGCCAATAAAAAGACCAAGTATTGGGTTCATATAAAGGAGCAAAGGACAACCGAAGGCACCTCTGGTCTGGCGCACCGGACTGTCCGGTGTGCCACCGGACATGTCCGGTGCACCAGAGGACTCCATCTCCAAACTCGTCACCTTCGGGAATTTCCAGAGGCGACTCCGCTATAATTCACCGGACTGTCCGGTGTGCACCGGACATGTCCGGTGCTCCAAGGAAGAGCGGCCTCAGGAACTCGCCAGCCTCGGGAATTCACTTCGGCTACTCCGCTATAATTCACCGGACTGTCCGGTGTACACCGGACTGTCCGGTGTAACAGCGGGGCAATGGCTATTTCGGCGCCAACGGCTACCTGCGACGCATTAAATGCACGTGCTGCGCGCGCAGAGGTCAGGCACGCCCATACTGGCGCACCGGACACTCTACAGTACATGTCCGGTGCGCCACCGGACATCCAGGCAGGCCCAGAAGACAGAGCTCCAACGGTCGGAACCCAACGACTTTGGTGACGTGGCTGTCGCACCGGACATGTCTGGTGTGCACCGGACTGTCCGGTGCGCCATCGAACAGACAGCCTCACCAAACGGCTAGTTTGGTGGTTGGGGCTATAAATACCCCCAACCACCCACCATTCATTGCATCCAAGTTTTCCACTTCCCAACTACTTACAAGAGCTCTAGCATTCAATTCTAGACACACCAAAGAGATCAAATCCTCTCCAAATTCCACACAACGCCCTAGTGATTAGAGAGAGAGATTTGCTTGTGTTCTTTCGAGCTCTTGCGCTTGGATTGCTTTCTTCTTTCTTGATTCTTTCTTGCGATCAAAACTCACTTGTAATTGAGGCAAGATACACCAATCTTGTGGTGGTCCTTGTTGGAACTTTGTGTTCCAAGTGATTGAGAAGAGAAAGCTCACTCGGTCCGAGGGACCGTTTGAGAGAGGGTAAGGGTTGAAAGAGACCCGGCCTTTGTGGCCTCCTCAACGGGGAGTAGGTTTGAGAGAACCGAACCTCGGTAAAACAAATCCGCGTGTCTCACTTCATTATTCGCTTGCGATTTGTTTTGCGCCCTCTCTCGCGGACTCGATTATATTTCTAACGCTAACTCGGCTTGTAGTTGTGATTATTTTTGAGAATTTCAGTTTCACCCTATTCACCCCCCTCTAGGCGATTTTCAGGTATAACATCCGAAGTTATTATGGTACTGCTCTTTCACAGTGACCTTCATCTGGTAGGACAACTCGTGAATATTGCAAAAGCAATCAGCATCTGGTTTCAATCCCTGGCTCCTTATTGCCCAAATGAAAATCCCAACCTTGATTAATGCATCAGCAGTGAGCTGATGAAGGAAAATTTCAAACCTTTTCAAAATTTCAACTAACATCTTGTGTAAGGGGAACTGTAGCCCAGCCTTCATGAAGCTTCGAAAAACCACTACCTCATCTTTTTAAGGAAGCGGAACAATATTCTCACCACCGATTCTCACTATGGATACATCATGGAAATATATACCCTTCATAGCCTCAACATGACCTTTTTCACAGTTGATTTACCGAAGACCACGTAACTCAGCCTCCACCACCGATCTTCAGCATCATCATTATCACTCTCAATATCAAAGTCCTCGCTGTCACCAGAATCTTCGGACGACCCAGCTAAAATCTCATCAGTTATTTTTTCAACATTAGTCCTCTCCATAGCTTCATAAAACCCAGCTAGTGCGGGGTCCTCACTCCTCTTATCTTCAGCCATCTCAGGTTTGGTTGAAACAAAAAGCCGAAGCTCGAAAGCAGTCACAGTTACAGTATCAGCAAGCTACACAACAAAGCTAGCACAAGTATGATAGCACGAAAGATATTTTTATCACAACCCTCATATATATATATATATATATATATATATATATGTATGTATATGCAAAGCACTACTGCAGAGTGGCCTCCACGATTAAGAAGGTTTCGCTATTCTAGCGAAGCAAGGTGTTTTTTCAGACCTTCGACTAAAGGCCTTCTGAAAGTCACCTAGAGGGGGGGGGGGAATAGGCGAAACCTGAAAATTATAAACTTTGAACATGCACTTCACCCGGGGTTAGGGTTAGAAATAAATAATAATGAATTATGGAATGCAGAAGATGGTTCTTCTTGCTATGAGTTTATCAATCAATGCGGATAACTTTAGGAGCCAACTCAAACAGTTGTGAGCAAGAGAACTTTAGAAAGAGAGGAGAGGGAAGAAACAAATCGAGTGATGAAGATCAACACAAATGAACCTAGTGATTTGTTTCCCGAGGTTCGGTTCCAAAGAACCTACTCCCTATTGAGGAGGCCACAAACGCCGGGTCTATTTCAACCCTTTCTCTCTCTCAATCGGTCACTTAGACCGGTTGAGTGCTTCTTCTTAATCACACAGGTCACTAAGACCCCGCAAGGATCCCCACACAATTAGGTGTCTCTTGCTTGCTTTACAAAACACTTAGAAAGTCTAGAGAGAAATGAAGAAAGCACGATTAAAAGCCAAGCAACAAGAGCAATAAGAAAATACACAAAATCACACTCTCTCAAGTCACTAATCACTAATGATCACTAGTCACAATTAAGGAACTTGGAGAGATTTGGAAGCTTGAATGTGTCTTTGGTTGAAGTGAATGCTCTTGTATTGAATGAGAGTGAATGAGAGGCTTGGATGAAGTGAATGGAGGTGGTTGGGGTTGTATTTATAGCCTCCAACCACTTCTTAGACGTTGCTCCAATTCTGCTGACCGCGGACGTTTCGCGCCCCTGGTTCGGACGGTTCACCCCTGCAAATCAAAGACTGAAATCGCAACGATCAGCAGTAACTGCTATATTAACGGCTATAGTGCATTTAATGCGTCATCAGATGTCAGATAAAGCAGTTGCGGACAGTTCGGCCGTGCACCCCGAACGATCCGCGAGGACGCTAAAAATGCATTTTACCGAACCCGTCAGCTTTTGGTTTTTCTGGTTTCTCAACGACCGGATGGTCCACTCCTGAAGCCGGACAGTCCGCGCTTGGTCTCGGACGGTGTTCGCTTCTCCTTCGAACAGTCCGTAGTGTAAATGATGTTTCGCCCTGGTGTCGTAGACGGTCTGCCGCAAAGGCCCGAACGATCCGCGCATAAGTGTTTTTCCAAAAAGCTTCTCCTGTCCCGGACAATCGTTTTAGAATAGTTATAGATGAACTCATGCACATGAGAAATGATCAATTAGGCAAACTAGTTAGTCCATAAGGTTTGTGATGGTCGTCAAACACCAAAATCGATTATAGGAAATGTTGAGGCCATTTCCCTTCACCTTCGTTAGTTTCGCAGTCTGAACTATTTACAAAGAAACAAACTAATACTGTGAGGGGCTACTGTTGGGGGCATTCGTCTTTCGAAGGTCCTTAAAAACACGGTTAACCATTTGCTATCAACATGTTACTAAATGTTACAGGACCTTTGCCGTCAGAAAAGCTTTGGCACAGAACGACAGAAGTGCAACGAAGTAAGCTTCGTTACAATAACATTGGAAGGCGATGCAAAGAGAAGGTGTTGTCCAAGCTGCTAAGAGCAAATGACAAATCCTTGCGATATTTGTAAACTTTTGTGTGTAAGCTGTGAGGGCATGAATGTAATATCATGCAAAGCTGTATGATTGCCTATAAATAGATGAACAATATCCCCGTACTGTTCACGCTGGATCAAAATTGCATTCACACCTTTATATTCGAGCAAGTCGAAGGTATCAATGTAATGTATATTTTACATCACTTTATTAATATATGAAATGAGTTGTAATATAGTCTCAATATGAGAAATGAAATGAATAAATAGTATAATGTCGTATCTGTAATTATATCTTTATACTTGTTAACGATGAAGACTTGTTCTTCATGAGCTTCGTCCGAGACTCGTTATGTTCGAAAGGAGATAAAGCTTCGAAGGACGAAAGTCCTTAACGTTTAACAATTGTGTTGCCTTGTTTTATGGTTCACAACAATAAAAAACAAGTGACCAACAATTTAAATGAGAAAGTTATTTAAACACGTTCCAAACTTTTACAATGAGCATCGGTTTAGCACAGCTCAACCCATCTGATCTGACCTACTTGTTCGACTTGATAATCGTGTTGTGTCGCATCTACTGGTTTGACCCTATCACTATGCTGTGCCTAGGCCTTAGATATGGCACAACGGGCTAGGCTCAATATGGTCTGAGTTTTCCCTGTTCTATATTATGGTTGAGTATAGGATATATAAAACACAAAAACATGATGCACAACAATGCGGTAGAGAACCAAAATCACATGTGTTCTAGAAGAGAACTAATACTCCCTCCGTCCCAAAATATAATTCGTTGTAGACTAGACATATATTTATTAATTAACTTATAAATATAGTTTGTATGTATGTCTATATTCATTATCATTTATTCGAATGTGAATGAAAAAAGACGGCTAGAAAGAACTATATTTTGAAACAGATGAAGTAATGGCCTTGGCTGTCTCGATTTGATTATTCATAGAAATATTATTAGGCACATATTTATCAATAATCAAATAAAATTACCAATGCACACTAAACATGTGTTAAAAGGGAACATTGGTCATTGGGTGAAACAAACCATTAGGCATATTTAGCCATCATTAGGATCAGGTCATGAATGCCCATCAAATAGATATAGTGGCTGTTTGTTTCAGCTTCTGGGCGGCTTCTGGCCGCCAGAAGCTGAAGCTGTATCCAAACGGCCAGCTTCTGAGTCGGCTTTTCGTCGTAGCGCTTCGGATAGAAGCCGAGCGCACACGTCCGCCACGAAGCCGTCCTCACTTCGCTTCTAACGGAAGCCCCCGCCCACTTCGCTAGGGTTTAGGCGACGAAACGCGCCTCCGCCGCCGCCAACGAACCCGCCGCCGCTGCGCACCCAACGGACCGCCGCCAGGTCGATCTCCTCCCCGCAACAGGTACGGCCCACTCCTCGGCGACCTCTTCGTTTCCTGTCCGTTGGTTTTCCTCCCCACTGCGGCGTCTCAATCCCGTCTTCGCTAGGGTTCGTGCACCCTCGGCCGAGGCTGAGAGTCGTCGAGAAGGAACCTTCTTGTTCCCCCGTCGTCGGAGGTACGTGAGCTCTTTCCTCCATCCGGCCCTCTCATTCTCCACCTTAGCCGCGGTGGGAGACTTGACCGTTTACTGTCCGTAGCGTTGGCTCACTCACACCGGCGACGTCGCTCCGTCTTCCTCTGGTTCCCCCCGTCGCGTCGGCATCTTCCGAGGTAGGCTGTTGGTCGCCTCGATCCGGAGGCAGTTACTACTTGAGTTCATGTAAACGCTATGCAAGACGTACTAAATCAATTTACCTTCATTGTCGCCTTCAGAAATCCGCAACAACCCGGTGTCTGCGTATTCGCTTGCAAGATCAACAGCAGCCAAGGTAATTACATACACAAATTGTTAGAGTCCCCATGGGTTAACAAATTATCTGTTTACGGTTTACAGGCTTTACCATCGTTCTATTGTATACCACAATTATTTCTGGAGTCATGACTTGTTAGTTTGTTTGTTCACAACAAGTTTGTTAATAGTACGTGTTCATACACGATAGAGACTTTGATGAAGTAGGACCTAGTAGCAGCAGTCATGATGTACCTTTAGCTGAGAGTAGTAGTACCACATCTGATGAGTTAGACATGAGTGCTTTTTGAGATGCAATTGCTAATGCTTTAGTGGCGTAGTTCAGTATGACAATGTAACGGGACTTATGATGTAATCAACTGCACTAATTATTGTGTAATGACCTTTTCATCGTTATGGGTTTCATTTTATCGTTTCTTTGAACAAAATCTGCAATTTCAGAATCTGATTATCCAAACACGTAGATTCTCACGAACAGCTTTTCTGCACAGCTGGCGAACCAAACACCTAAATTCTACCCACCAGCTTTTCCCAACAGCCAGCTTTTCCCCACAGCTAGCTTTTCAGAAAAGCTGGTCAGAAAAAAGCCGAACCAAACACGCCCATAGATGGCAACCAATTTGTCGAGATAATGTGTGTTTGCCAACTCCAGTTTACAGAAATGCTTACAATAGTAGCATGTGAAAGTTGACTTCTCAATTCTCGTATGTGACAAATGCAACCACCGGTTAGCTTTGTATGAACTAGCAACGAAATTTACAATGTCTATATCATAGGTTAGATCACTAATAAGAAATACCTAGTACAAATCCATAACAAAAAAATCCACTCTTGATCCATTATTAGGGGTGTCTGAAAACGTATTTTTTTGGTGTTTTGAGGTAAAACTATGGTATTGGAGAATACCATAGTATTTTTTGCCAAAAGGTGTTTGGCTGCATTGTAAAAAACTCCGTTTTGAATACCATAGTTTTGTAGATACTAAATTCCACTCCAACCCAAAGTTTTTGTCTATGACTAGCCTTGCACATGTATACTAAATACTATGGTTTGAGATACTTTGTCTCCAAACACATATTGCTAAGAGTAATGTAAAAAATACTACAGTTGTGTTATGACATTTTAAAATCGTAGCATTCCAAAACCATGATTCTAAAATACTTTACTTCCAAACACGCCCTTAGTGCTATCAACCAAGGGATCATAGTGAACCATTCTTTAAGAGAACAGAGCCTAATTGCAATGCAGTGAGATGTAGACTTATCTTCATAGTATTATTCATTAAAAATGAAATACCACTTGGTAAATGAATTGATGTTCAAAAGGTTTGGCACTAATTTCAGCATAAAAAATAAATCTTCTGAAATTTATAACCATATCTGAAGACGAGTGAAAGAAAATTTTTCACAAGCAACCAGATATAAATATGAATAGTAAAATAGGGATAAGATTTTAACATTTATAAACTCATATATTATAGGAATAGAGATATAGGGAGTTGTCCTTAACATATAACCTATGACAATGATTAATTAAAATAAATATAATAGTTATATGGTTGTTGAAAGTAAAAAAATAGGAAGATCGTAAAAATGCTTCATAGAAGCATTTCGTATATCTGTGGTAAGTCATCCAAATATCAAAGCTAACAGTGCACTTATAGATTAGTTAAGAGCTGCAATGTTGTTTGGTATAACTTAGGAATTAAATGAAGTGTGATGATCATGCTGGTACTCGGTGATAGCTGAAAAATATGAAGTATTCGTTTAAGGTCAAAAGAAAAAAAACCATAAGCAACATTTGCTCCACGCTACTGCAAAGGTATCAATTATTTCAGATGCAAAAGCTACATCACACAACAACTACACAACAATAAGGTAAGATTCACTCATATACAACTTCGTAAGTTTATGCAATAACATAGTTGGTCGTTTCGTTTTCAGTCTGCTTCAAACAACTCCGATACATGTTAAACAGGTTGCTGGAATTCAATATCTAGTGGCAGTGGCATTAATCAAATAGTATGCAAGTAGTGTTGCATACACATATGTTGGTGTATTTAGATTTTAGAGTGCAATGTTATGTACATGCTTCATATGCATATTGGAAATGTTCTAAATGTTCTACATAATTATGTATTATCAAAAAATTGTAATATGAGTGTTTTTTTGTAAGTGCCACCATATACATAATGTCATTTATTGAATTGTCTAGAGAGGGGAACAAATGATGGATCAAAGCCTTGGCTAGCCCAAGCTGCGTCAGCCTGAATTGAGTCAAACAAAGCCTAAGACTAACCAATACCATCATATTTGTAGTGTAGTTCAACCAACTTGTTTAATTGGATAGCTATCGTTATCTGGATGCAAGTGACCAAAAACGTCTCTCCAAATGGAGGACGAATAGCTTAACATGAATAGAATACTGTAGAATCACAAATATGATGAACCAAGCAGCAGCCAGCACACATAGAGCACGAGTAAGGGCCATAAGTTGAGGCGTGACACCTAGTGGCACTGCCACACCAGGCCCACGCCTTGCACCGACTTGCCATTCACCTCGAACCATGCCATGCCAATGCCACTGCCACCCAAATCGGAGAGCGCTGCAGAGCTACCGTGAGTCTCAGATCGGGTCTCGATGTGGACCAAATAGGGGACACGATACACACACGATCACGCACACACACTATTTGCCACAAATATTGCATTAGCTACTATAACTCAATCATCACATTAGGTATATTGCATTAGCTAATATGATACACCTTCACGATTAATGTTAATAAATATTTATAGCAATATATAATGACTCACTAAAATCACTATTTGGCTAAAACCTCTAGCAATTAAATGATGAATAACTCTCATGTACATATATACAAATACAAATAAAGTCTTAGAAAAATAGACATTGTAATAAGACAAGCATAAATTAAACAACACTTTGATATATATACAACTTACGATAATCTTATAATATTGATTGTAATTCGATTGTTGGTGATTTTAATCGGCTATATCCCTTAATATATATAGAAGAGGTCTAGTCCCGTTTCTAATATCTTACAACAACAACTGCAGATTTAGAGAAATAAATTGTTACAGAAAAAATTTAGTTACATCTAATTCAATTTATAAGCGGATCATTCGCGTATATGGACAGAGCGTCCGCGTGGTATTGCTCAACACCCTCTGTTTAGAATGACGTGAGTACGTGACACCGGCGCTGCCACGAAGGCAGGGTCGGATGGTCCCAGATGTCAGTATCTCACACCCACGCCGTCAATCGGTAAAGCACCACGTGCGCCGTACGTTCTCGTCCCGTTCCTCCCACCGCCGTGCGGCCCCCCAGCGTCGGCCTCAGCATCCGCGCGCCCACCAGACGCATCGACACGACGAGACGAGACGAGACGAGACGATATGAGCGATGATATGGGATATTAGGAGAAACAAACCAACCACGGGGTCGGGGAGGAGAGGAAAGGAGACGGGAAACAAAAACACAGCGCAGGCAGAGAGAGACGTAAAGCCGCCGCTTCGTGCGCGTCGACGTCACCTCGCCGCCGGGGGCCCAGGGCTGTCTCACCGCGGTGTCCCGTAGGGCTGCCTTCCCTCGCCGGACTGGGCGGGCGCCGGACGGATCGGGAGGCGACGACCTGAGGGGACTGGCTGGGATGACCGGGAAGAAGCGCAAGGCGGAGGCGGCGCGCCTGGAGGAGACGGACCAGGCGCTCTACGGGGCCTTCCGGGGCGCCGCAAACTCGCTCTCGCAGCTCTACACGCTCGCCATGGGTGCGCAGAAAGCCTCCTTTAACGCCGGCGAACGCCACGCCATGGTACATCCACGGCCCTTCTCTCTCCTTTCCTCCTCCCCTCTGGCGCGGATTGGGGTGCCGGTTGGGTTCCGTCCCCGGAGGTAGCGAAGAGATTTGCGTCCTGGCACCGGCCGATTCGGGCCCCACCGATTTTGGGCGCTTTGGCAGTCTGCGTGCTGCGAATTCCTGTGTTTTAGGCTCGATTGGTTGGGAATTCCGGTGCTGACTCCTTCCCTAGTTGGAGATTGGATCTCTTAGGTCCAGTTCGATACTGATTTCGGTTGGTTGCTTTGCGATGCCAAAGGATATGATTGCAGTATCAAGTATATTTGACGATCCGACGCAAGTTCTGGCTGAATTTCGTGGATGGATGGATAGGCTGCGCATGATTAGTTTCAATCCACGTACATTGCCAACATTTCCTTAGATTGAATTCGATGCCTAGCTCGTCCCGTTGAGTGTTGACCTCTATTCTCGATATTATTCTATTAAATGACACATCTTCAACATAATTCATTGATAAAACCAAGGTTTTAAAGTCGACGACTAGTCGTGATTAGTCGATGACTAGTCGAGAAGTCGGTGCATAGGTGATAGTCGATCTAAACGACTCAACTTTCTCTACCAGTCGCTTGACTCGTCGACTAGTCACGACTAGTCGCAGCAGTTGAGTCAGGCGACTTATTTGGACCCAGGTATAAAAATGTGAGCCCACCTAGCCATCTCAACCCTAGTAGGTACGATGCTAATGAACAAGTTTTCTACCTTATTTATCTATGGATATGGAATGATTCATGACTTGATGAGGACCAAGACAAATGATAGAGATCTTGTGAGGCATGCAAATATTCTGTTTGCAATATCCTTCCTTACATTGGCTAATATGTGGAAACAAAGACAAGGGATGAAAGCTCTCATTGTTAGTAATGAATGGTGTGAGAACAATTTGAAGAACACTGAAGTAGGAAATGCACGTGTTGTTTGTCACTCTGTTGCATTTTAGCAAGCGGTAGAAGATTGCATGAGAGTTTCATAACCTATTCTAATATTCTTGAGGATATTTAATGGTGACGAGAGACCAGCAATGGCTGAAATGTGGCTACCATGGACCATACAAAAAGAGCATAAAAAAAGCTTTGGAGCACAAAAAAAGAATAATGGATGAAGTAATTATTGACCGTCTCCAGCAGTTCACCCATATGGTCACCTAAAACACTGTTCTGCACTGTTTTGCGTTGTAGAATGCACTTTTCTCGCAGAGTGAGGTTTGAATATGGGGATGAGGATGGATAAGCTGCCGGACATAGCTAGCTGCTTCCGTGTTACTTTAGCTCTTCCATTCTGCGTGGAAGCGGCTGTGGGCGTCTCATTTTTTGTGCTTTGCAACTTGCAAGGGTCAGACAATGCTTGGTTAGGTACTTAGGTGCGGCAAAATCACAAATATTCGTGTTATTGTGAAAGCAGGCTGGAGGGGCTAGAGACTTTACTTTTGGGGCAGGTTACTGGTCTACTACGGCAGTAGTACCAACTATCAATGATGCATCCTTTTCAACTTTACATTTGCTTGTGCACTGCTATATGGAAATCTCACCATTCAGGGTACTGCTGTATATTTCACTCTAAGTACACATTTCTTGGCACGACAACTTGCAGTATCTTTTATTGTGGTTTTGGTCGGAGATTTTAGTACTTCATTTCTATGATAGGTATTGTTTTATGGTCCACATTGTTTTATTGTTTGGTAACCAGACACAACAAGTTAGCTTCGGTAGTGCAATATGATAGCTAAACATGTATGCATTATTAGACTGATTCTCCTCGAATCTCATCAAATGAATAGTGTGGTACTGTGGTATACCCTTGTACAACCGGAAACTAGTCCACACATTGGAACGGACAATAGTGGCATCTATTGACAACTCAGTATGCATTTCCTCATGTTGTTCTTCGAACCACATGTTTGTGCACAACCCTCCATAGGGCATTACAGGGGTGGATCCTCCTGGAGCCAAAACTGGGCTCCAGCCCCTGATTGCTAGCTGCCCTTATCTCACCAAGTGTCATCACCTGGTGACCATTAAAAATTGCAGATGCCTCAAGCCCTCGTCCAACATCCTACAAGACTGCACTCTGCATGCTCCTAGTCCTAGTCCTTTTGGTTGAGATACACATGTAGTGGATAGTAGCAATAGACTTAGATCACTTGGCTGTCATATATAAGCTTGAGACCTGGGTTTGTATGCTTATTTCTACTAATTTCAAATGATTTTCTGGCTAGTGCCTTTTGCTTGACGTACCACACATGACATTTGGGCCATTGGCTGTCACCATCTGTTATCACCGGCACCACCATGCTTGCCCTATATTGCGCCTTCTAGGCACCAGGATAGGCGCCAAAGGATTGTACATTGATTTTGTGCTCTTGCACCTTTGAGCCCCCCCTCCGAATACACACACCTCAAATTTTATCTCATGCTGCACCAATGGGCATGTGCAGTGCACAGTTGTTTAAATAGATGCTTAAAGGCGAAAGGGCCTCTAGCCGAGTTGGTTAGGTGGTCTGAATAGTACTCCTCAGGTCCTGTGTTCGATTCCTCATGGTAGCGAATTTCAGGTTGTACTTAAAAAAAATTCCCTCGTCTGCCTCACGCCAAAGCATAGGTCTAAGGCCTGGTCCCAGCCATGGTGATTTCTCACATGGGCTACAATGCTGTTGTGTATGGGTGGGGCAGGTTTCAGGAGTTTTCTTGACCTGCGTGAGAATGTCTTGTTTTTAATATAATGCCCGAGGGTTATCTTACCCCCGTAGGTCGAGTTTTTTAGATACTTAAAGAGATAACATATGCTATATCATCTATCATGTTCACAAGAGTCTTACTCTACAATGAGAATGTATATTATAGACACACGTGTGCATGCGTGCGTCTACACATATAAATATCTATACTCGTTTTAAACGTGAAAACTGTTGTGCGTCTTCTGTCTGTTCGGTGGTGCGCTGGGGAATAGCCATAGGGCAAAAGCAAAAAGCAAAATATGGTAGCGCAGGGAATCGAACCAAGCCAACAGGATTGAAATGATCGGCTCCTACTATCATGTTACACATCAGTTCATGCTATATTGAGAAGAGATTGTAAGTATATATCTCTACTACTTATTAAGGCTACAATAGTAGTCTGCCATTCCGCGTTCTGCCATTCCCTGTTCTGCCCATTCCGTGTTCTGCCTTTCCGATTCCCTCCTCCCCGCGCACAGTCCATTCCCATGTTCTGCCACCATTCTATATCTATCATTCTCATTCCCCCTCCCCACAAAGCCCATTCCCATTCCCATTCCCCCGTACAGCCGACGCCTAGCTAAAATTAAAAAATACACATGACCCTAAGGGGATTCGAACCCACAACCTCTCAAGCAAATGCTAGCAGTAGCTACCACTACACATGTGTGTTTATGTCTACATCTATAACAGAAAACACATCTACTACATCTCTCCGCAAGCCCACCTGCTACCCTTGCACAATGCGTAGTAGTAGATAAGTATCACCGAGAATCTTGAATTATATTTTTGGATGGAGGGAGTAGTATTTTAAGAAGAGCATTGCATGCAATTTCTTTTGTTTGAATAATGTTTTCAACTTAAATTCCTTTTTTGCATGCGTGACATTTATTCTTCGTAATATTTTTTTCATGGATTTGACTTGTGAGTCATTTTTATAAACCTACGCCAAACATGAATCCATGTTTCTTACTTGAAAACCCCGAACAAACACCATTAGCAGTAGGCACCAATGTTTACAAGTCGGGCGACCAGCTGGTCGAGTGAGAGGGGCGACCAGGCGACTAATCGCGATTAGGGCGACGATTAGTCGACCTAATCGGTCCTGGTCGACCTCTGGTCGTCGGTTAGTCGTCCTATAGATTTAAGGACATATGTATATGTATATAACTATATATTAACTATATAAACACTGCATTTCTGCAATAATATAGGCATAATTAGTAGCAGACTAGCAGTAATTCAGTAAAAGTGTAAAACTGAATCCATCCAAAGTCCAAACTGAAAGTAATATTGGCATAATTACTTGCAGTAATTCAGTAAAAACTAAAAAGTACTGCATAGTCTGCATTACCTGCTGGCTGCTACCTAGAGCAGATCAGCATCCAAACAAAATGCATCAGCAGCAGCACCATCTTCGTCCAATCCAGTTGCTCATCTTCAATTCTTGACTAGCTGAGTAGCTGACAGACGTCGGAGCACTGACGCCGCTGGACGGCTGGAGCACTTGGAGGCTGGACTGCTGGAGCAGAGATGTCGGCAAGGACAGAGGAGAGGAGAGGAGTAGGGTTTTCTGGCGGCTGGGAGGGTTTTTGAAGGGGCGGCTACTGTAGATGGGCCAAAAACCAGAGGGAAGCCCAATACCAAAAGTCCAAAACTGCAACGACCAAAAACGACCAGACAGTGCTCGACCAGACGACTAATCGCCCAGGTCGACGACTAGTTGGATGACTAGGACGACTAGAAACCCTAATCGCGTCGTCTTCCTAATCGCCCACTTCCAGGCGACCAGCCCGACTAATCGCGATTAGTCGGACGACTTGTAAACACTGGTAGGCACTCGCGTTGGGGTCGCTCATCGACGACAAGAAGAAACTTGGCGACTGCCAGTTCGACCTCTAGAAACAGTACTACGTGGCCGCATGTGCCGCTATGTACGACAAGCTCCGGCGCAGCCGCCGCTTGGACGCGGTGCAGAGCGGCTGCTTTGCGCTGTCCATCGTCAAGTAGGGGGACCTCATGCTCATCGCCAACGTCGGCGACTCTCGGGTTGTTCTGGGCACCGCATTCGACGACGACGTCATCACGTCGTCCAGCTCATCGTCCACCTGAAGCCCAACCTGTCACGTAAGTCGCTACTGACTGGCCATGAATTCTTGTGCGCTGAGACGATGGCCGTTGCTGACGTTGTATGAGTGTCTTCGAACACAATGTATGTAGAGGAGTAGCGCATCCGGTGGTGCAACGGCCAGAGGTACTACCTTGCTGATGAGCCCGGGGTGCACTTCGTTTTACAGCCCAGCCAAGAGTCATCAGTACTCGGTATGTCGCGCGCGTTCGACGACTACTATATCGAGGATTATGGCGTCATCTTGGCGCCAGAGGTGACGCAGAGGAGTACCGACAATAATGACCAATTCGTCATCTTCGCCACCATTGGGGTAGCTTTTGTGGCGGCTTGCCTTTAATTCTCTTCGGAAACACACACTTGCCTTTTTGTTTAAGCAAAAGCATATGGTGGTAAGTGTCTGATGACTAACGATGTACGAGGGAATTTCTTCCGGTATGTGTGGAACGTGCTCTCCAACGATGAGACCATGCAAATCGTGACATATATCGAAGTCTGCATGATACTGATGGTTGCAATGTAGTGGTGAAACAGATAGATTATAAATAACAAAATTTATGTATGGCCAGAATCACAAATTGATTATGAAACATTTTCTCATAACGGTATAACACATATTTTGTATATAAGTTATCGTAGTATACTGGTATTATATATTCCTGTTGCAACGCACGGGTATTCAGCTAGTATACTAATAATTTGAAAAATAAAGAAATGTAAGATCAGGTCTTATTTTTTACCTATATGATATACAGAAACCGTAGAAATGTATGGACAACTAACTAGTATGTGTATATATGCTTAATTGGTTTGAAAGCATCAGCAGCCTATTATGTGCTCATCTGCCCCTTGCAAGAAACAGATGGGCTAGCTATCGTTGGAATGCTACTTGGTCCACTGCCTGGTTGAGCGTCATACATCTGTGAGCACTCAGGCTGAGTTCCAACAAAACAGATGCAAACATTCCACTATGTGCCTGCCACATAGTAGCATTATACATGGCCTTAGATAGTTCTAGGTTTTTAGCTAGTTCATTGCAAATGCATTGAAGCACAATAAGTTCTTGAGGTACATGCTCAGATTGTCTACAAGTTGTGATTAGAATTAAATAGTTAGAAAAATAGTGCAGTTATTTCTGAGTGAATACTTAAGTTCACTCTTCCACAACAGATGATGATGGCACCCTCTGGTATCATGATTTTAGCTTTTTCACAAAACTGTGTTAATGTGAAATTTGGAATCTGGAGCATGCTCTTGCCTGAAATTTCCAGTCCCAACTGCATTTCCCCAAATTTGATGACCATACTGATCATTGTTCATTGTTATTATTTATCCATCTTCTGTTCATGTGTTTTAAGAGTTTTTAGTTAACAGGTCATGCCGTTTGAAAACCAGGTTTATATAACAGGGTTTCTGATACTGCTCTGATCTGCCAATTTGGGGATGATGTATGACATTTCGGTTTTTGTTTTTGACATAATATCCAAGGGGCCATTTTCCATGTTCTGGAAGAATTAATGTCAAACTCAGTACTAACTATTAAGTTGCCACTACCCCACATACTCACATTTGTTGCCACTAGTGTTTGTAAGGTGCAAATAAGGTTTTTTTTGTCTCAATTATGGACCCCTTTTTTTTCATGAAAATGCACTTATTGTATGCAGACAACGCTTATCCATACTACTAGCATCACTATTGTCATCTCTTATTTCTTTCCAACATCTGTTGTTGGTCTGATAGGCATCTGGTATCCCCACCCCCAACCCCCACCATCACCACACACACACACGTCCGTTACTACTAACTAAAATTATATTTTCTTTGGTTGATTCAGGAAAAACTTTATGAATGGATCCTGAGGCAGCACGAAAATGGTTTGAGGCTAACAGTTGCTGATGTAGCTTCCCGTATCCAGGTAAGTTTGCAATCGTTCCCTTATATGTTTCTATCCAAATTTAATATGGAAACTCGGGTAAAAATCTGGGATATATTGCCACTTCATTGTTTAGTTCTAAATTACATGCTAAGTGGTACTGACTTGTTGCCTTAATGAACAATGATTTATGACAAATGAGATAAGATGAACCTGCCGTTCTTGCAGACTTAACTTAGATCCTATTCCTATCATCTGATTATCTTGTTTGCCATGCCATTTTACATCTCCAGCTGTAGTATGCTCGCATACAGTTTCACCATTGTCCGTCCTTTTGCACATATTCAGGCAACGAATGGTTACACACTTATGTATCCTCTGTGTGTGTAGCTTGAGATTCAGTATGGAGGTGACAATGCATCAGCCTCTCCAAGGCCACAATACCCTAGCCAAAGCACTGCACCTACAGTGCACATCCCCAACACAAGCAACCAGCAACCATCGCCAAGCTTATTTGCTCCAGGAAACCCTGGTCTGACACAATCCAAGAATTCCATGGTCTTTTCAAACGCATTATCCAGCCCCATCCGGCGGAGCCTGCAGCCTTACCACCTAGAACAGGACGGAGACACAGGGTACTTTGTGAACGGCGCAAGCCGCGACATGAACCCCACGGCTTCGAACGATTCATCCATGGACATGCACTCGGACAGCCCAGTTCATGACTCCTACTGAGCAGCTCCCTTCACGGAACCGGAAGAACAGCATTTCCAGTCGAAGAAGTGCCAGGCCTAGTAGGAATATTCAATTTAACACCTTCCGTAGCCTCTTACACTAAGCGTGTGATGCCTTGTGGCGTTGTTGCTACTACTTACCACCTGTTGCTTTGCCAGAATACTGAAATTTGCATGTACTATACTGTACCATTTGATTTATCTGTGCATATTACTAGTGTTGGTACGTGACGAGTGCAGGAAACAAACCATTGGAAAAAATTTACAACGTGAACAGTTTGTGATGGCCTGGGTGATCTTGATCTATCCGCTTCTACTGCTGGCCTGCTGTCATTAATGTGGACAATGAAGCTAGCAGTCTGCATAAATTATACATATAGCTGCAGCCGGGACTTATCTTTGTATAGGGGCACCGACGAGAATTAATAAGAATCTTGCGTGGTTTTTGATATATCGGTAAAATACTGGTGCGCCTAAGAGAGTTTGCATCTCTATCCCTTTTTATGCTTTTCACATTTATATTATTTTTCGAAGTTTAGCATTATTAGCTTAGTTCATAGGTAGTTTTAGGTTTAGAAGTTAGGTTGTAAAACTTCAATTGTGGTAGAGATAACAACACTTAGCTTATTTAATTATTTATATAGGTTTTGTTTAAAAAGATTTATTATTGGTCTAGTTTAGAGCGCGAGAAATAAAAGTTCTAATTCAACCTTTCCTTAGACGTCCATGTTTCTTTCATACTGTATCGGTCACCCTTTGATGGATTCATGACATATTCTTTCTCATAAATGTAGGACTATGGCATATCTAACAAGAGAATTTTTAGTCATCTTTAGTCCTTAGGAACAAATATAGATGATGATCATTGATGAATGTATGATGGTTGAAATAAAAGTGTATCTCATTTGAATGTGTGGATGATTAAGACTCATGAATTTATTGTTTGCGCATTCTCTTTGTCAACCACTAGTATTCTAAGGTGTTCATGCAATAAGTGAGTGAAAGGAAATGAGCTTAACCATTTTCTCTAATTGATTTTGGTGCTTGATGGCGATCATAATTTTATGGACTAACTAGTTAGGTGTTCGTACGCGTGACAACATATAAATTATTTGATGAAATATTAGTACACAATGATTACATGAAAACATGCTTCACAAATTAGTATTTGATAAAATCTCACCTCTATTTGTGTTGGTTCTCGTCAACAAAAACAGGAGTTGGGAAGGCCATGATAGGAGTTGGGAAGGCCATGATGGATCAGAAAGCTCCTTTTTCTACCTTGATAACCTAGCTAAAATACAATTGATCGATTAAGAGAACCTAATCATAACATAGAAACAATAAATAAAGGCTTGTATACGGCATTTCTGTTGTACAGATCTGAACTAGATCTAAAATAAGCTCTGAAGTGTGCTAATTTAATAGATCCCAAACTGGACCAGAATTCAAAAGTACATAACCAGGGAAAGAGTTGCATTTCATATTATAGAGGTCGATTTTGAAATATAATGGTTGCAGTTTGAAAGCATGCCAAGCAAAAAAATAAGTCTAGCAAATTAACTACAGGCTATAATAACATACTTCCTCTTTGTACTCTTCATCACGTGAACCACTCTTGCATTCTACAGAGCCGAAATATTGTCACAACCTTTCTTCTCAGTTTCAACCAGAGAACCTGTCTGCATCATACCGAGGAGTAAAATGAACACATCAAACAAGAGTATAAAAAAGGCATACAATCAATAGTTACAAGCTATTATATAAAATTCCCCAATAGGACCAAATAGATCATTTGGAGCTGAAGTGTTGGTTGGTGGTAAACATGTATTGTTGGGGACCTCTATTACCAAATTAATAAGGCGTGTTTTAGGTACATTGCGAAGAACCAACGTAGCCAACCTTCATAAAAAACAACCCACGAATCAAAAGAAACTATGGAGCTTCGCCTGCGCATAGACGCTGCGAAGTTATGTGCCGAAGGAGGCAACTTCGGCTTCAAAGGCACATACAAAGCAAAAGAGGAGAAGAAAACTCAGAAAGCTTGTTCAGCATGCAAAGGAAAAGGGCAAAGACAATCTTGCCCCTATGAGATTTGTAAATCCTATGTGTAAAATTTATGGGCATGTTTGTAAATTTATACAAAACTATACCTCACGACTATAAATAGAGAAACAATGTCATGCATAACAGCACCCCTTTTTGGAGCCCAGAACATTGATTTGCTTAGCCTTCGAAGATACCTTTGAGCTCTCATTCATGTGAAGTCGAAGGTATACTTGTAATCATTGGTATATTGCAAGGAATGAACTAATGTGTTTGCACATTCAGACGAGTAATGTATCTTATTCCTTGTTATTTACATGTTGTTCTCATTGACATATCTTTATATCGCTTATCTTCTCCCTCGAATTAACATTCAAAGAAGAGTTAATTGGAGAGAGAAGCTTCTAATCTAATAACTTCTGTTGCCTTGTTTTTGATATTCTTTAGAATTCAAAAAATAAGTGCCCAACATTGGCTGCCATCTCCGGTGAACTCACAACGACCACAACAAGCTTCATCATACCGCAGAAGAAGACGACAACAACTAGTGCCATCCTCACTCCCTTGGATCCTAACCAGGGAGAAGAAACACTCCTCCGAGAAGCAAGAAGCCAGAAGAGGAAAGCTATCAGCCCTGTACCATAAGATGATGAGCCCGATCGAGAGATCCACAACCCATCCACCAACAAGTTGAAAAGCGCAAAGAGAAGATGCTTCAGCTTTCTGAGTTTCAGAACCAGATTGACGAAACAACTGAGCAAATGCATAACATTGCGTAAGGCACTGACCATCGACATGAGGGTCACAACCATGTTGATCTTTGACATGAAGCATACAACTATGTGACTTCTTGTATGATGATGCTTCTTCTTTGACACCAGAGCTACAAGCCACACCATGGCCATCACTATACAAACCCCCACAACTACCAATGTATGACGGCCTGTCAGACCCAAAACAGTTCCTAATGAGCTACGAAGCTACAATATCTTCTTATGGAGGTAATGCAATAGTTATGGCAAAGTCATTTGCCATGACAGTCAGAAGTGTAGTTCAGACTTGATACTCATCTCTTCAGCCAAGAATGATCACTTCATGGCAGAAGCTAAGGGACATGCTTCTCACTAGCTTACAAGGTTTCTAGACCAAGCCAATCACTGCTCAAGTTCTCTTTCAATGTTTCAAGAGCAGGATAAGTACCTTCATGTTTATGTCTGAAGGTTTCTTTGCCTAAGGGCTCATGCACCAACTGTGCAGGATGACATTATTATAGAGGCAATGATCAAGGGGCTTCGTCTAGGCCCAGCAACTCAGTATTTTGCCAGGAAACCCCCTCACTCCCTGGAGAAGGTGTTGCGGAAAATTATTTCCGCTAGAGAAGGGAGGAAGTGCAAAGGTATGCAGAAACTGCCAGGGGCTTCGGAGGAAGATTCCACCTAAGGTATTTTCGAAGCATACACAACCCGTCTCAAAATGAGGAAAAAACTATTAAGGCAATCAAGTCAACACCAACAATCAGGCACTCAGAAACAATCAATGGATCTCCCGACCGTTACTGTGGATTGTCTGGTGATTCACCAGACAATCCGGTGTGCCTGCAGACTGGAAAGTTTTGGAGCTTCCAAATGGAGAAGTCAATGACTGTAGGCCCCTTGAGGCTATAAAAGGGACCCCAAGATGCCTTCAACCAGTACCCAAGTATCTCAAGAGCACACCAACACTACGAAACTCTACAACCACACATTCCAGTGATTTAGTGAGATCCGAGCGCCATTTTTGAGTTGTAATGGTGATACTGTGTTCTTGCACTCGTTTCTTTGGCTTTCTTGCGTGTGTTGCTGCATTGTGCTTTTGTGTGTGTATTCTATCTCCCTCCCTTAATCTAGGTTTTGATTGTGATCATTTTGTAAGGCTGTGAGACACTTCTAGTTGTGGAGATTCCTCACAAATGGGAATACTGATATAAGGACAAAACTGTGGCACTCAAGTTGATATTTATGATCGTTTGAGAGGGCTTGAGTGCAACCCTTGTCCATTGGGACACCACAACGTGGAGGAGGCAAGCATATTATGCTTGACCAAACCACGAGATAAAAATCACCGTGTCTCTTGTCTTATTTACATTATTGTGATTTCCTTCTTCCTAATTTCTCACTACTCACTTGTGATATTGCTCTAAGTTTAATTCATATCTTGATAGAGCAATCAAGTGAAGAGAGCTTCTCTCTCTTTCTCTCCATTCAGACTTGGTTTAATTTGCACTAACTCTATCTTTTAGACCAAGTTTTTGTTGTTTTAAGTCTATTTTGTAGAATCACCTATTCACCCCCTCTTGGTGCTCTCGCATACACCATTCAATAAAACATACACCATCCATTAAACAAAAAGAAGGCATAAATAATTAACTCATGAGGAAAGATAATTACACTATTATTTATCCTTGTTTTTAATTTAGGAACACATGATCCATTTCCTTTTAATTTTTAACTGAGAAACCTATTTTTGGGAACCAATAATAATCAATAAATAACTCAAATTTGGGTTATTGTGAAAATACTATAAAAACTATCCTAAAATGTTTAGCATAATTTTGGGAAGCTAACAAAACAAAACCAATTTATTTGGATCTAAAATAATTAAGCTATGAAGAAAACATTGATGCAAGGGACTTATTTGTAATAGAAAAATAATTTATAGGGTTGTTATAAAAATATCAGGGGCATGCGGGTTCTATTTAAAAAATTGAGGGGCTCAGGTGCTAAAATAGCAAGGGTGGACGACGGGTTACATTTGCTAAAAGTGCAGGGACTGAACCCTAAAATCTAGGGCCTGCTTGTAATGATCTTTGAACTATGGAAATCAGTAGGTAATTAATTACTAACGTAGGGGGCTTTTCGAAAAGGTGGCTGTGCGGCTCAGCCGAAGGGGTATTGGCCATCGATAGCAGTCCGATCGAGATCTGAGAGCCACGAACACAAAGGGTGAGCCAACTCGGTTAAATTAGATATCAATCACTTGATCTAGATCCAACAGTCTTAATCACGCGGCTCGGCTCGCACGTGCGGCTCCACGGCTAACGAGCCAGGGCGAAAGGGACGTGGCAGGGAGGCACGATGCACGATGGTGCACGTCCGACACCTTACCGGAGTTGGCTAGAACGGTGCTCCGGGGACCAAACCTACTGGGCAATCTGCTTGGGATGGAGTTGGGGTAAGAGTAGACATGACTGGGGCCTCACCGAGGGGGTTGGGGTAGCGATGGTGGTAGGCAACGAAGAACGATGGTGCATCAAGCTCTAGCGAGGTCGGGGTACTACAGCGGGGCTAGACGATGAACCGAGAGAGCTCAAGGAAGCAGCAGCGAGCTCCGAGGATCATGACAACGACTTCGTGGTCTGAGGATGTCACACCTGGTTCTAGGGGTAGAGCCGAGCGCATACCATATGTGTGCCAGGATCCATTTCCACACATATGTTGACGTCACAAGTGTAATATATTAAAAGACAATGCAATAAAGGCGTAAAGAGAGTAGAATACTTTATTACATCATCCGTATCATTGTATCTTTAACAAGTATCACATCAAAGTAAGGCGGAATTTAAATAACAGGGGCAATCTCCCACAGGAAGATGACTGGCGTATCGTTAGACTTAGAATTCATCGTCGTCAATATCTCCATCAAAGTCTCCAGCATCACCCTTTGATCAAAATATTAGCAAGGGTGAGCTCACTTATGGTCGGGGCTCAGCAAGTGGGGGAAAAATTAATGCAGATATAACAAGGTGAGGCTAAGGTTGAGCAATAAGCATTTTAGTTGGTCAATATTTTATTAACAACACCTGTCTTACTAATAAGTGTGAATCCCAAATATCCCATTTAAACAAAGGAATATGAATATAACAAAAACACTTAAGTGAAACCACTTAAGCAAATCATTGGCAGATCATCGGATCTCAATTTAATTCCATCTTCAAATTCAATTATCATGTGAGGAGTCCAGGCTGCTCTTAACTGGGAGCACGGCTGATATATCAGTATTACACTCTGTAGAGGTGGTACAACTTTACCCACAAGCCATGTATCCCATCTAGCCTGGGTTGATCGGACTCTTAAACACTGCCGAGGTGAATGGCTAAGGATCCATTATGAGGCTTTCACAAAATGCACTTAATACTAAGCAACCCGCTAAGGTTTCTAAAGTCGATGGTGGTGGCCCCCTGGGTGAGGTACCTTAGCCAAGAATACGTCCCCATGATAACGTGGGCTGCCAACACCATCGCCCCCCTCTTGCCCATATTTCAGGTAAGGTTGCCAGGCACTAAGCATATAAAGCTAATTACCAAAACCAGAGCCATGATAGCACTCGTGGTTGCACTGTTATCCTGAGTGGTCACTCCATGTTCTAATTAATTTGAAATAATGTTTTTTTAACCATCGGGTTAATGTCATAATTGCCAATTTCATTATCAGAACATTAATATCAATTAATGAGTGACATAAAAATTATTAAGTGGAGCGGTAGCACAAATTTGCAAAGCTTAATAATTTCCCAGGGTAAACAAGGAATGCAATTGGTAAATCTAGGAAATCCTTAATTAGGTAAAACCCATCAAGTTATGCAATATATCAAAAAGTAAATATTATTAAATGCAATGATTGGGTACAAAAAAAATATGCAGGGGGAGAATCCACTTGCCTTGCTCAAAAGCGTCCTACTGGTCGTCCTTGAACGTATTCGAATCTTCTACCGCACAGTCAACTTCTAATATCGATTCGCATATCGTACATACAAGAGAAATCATTCACCAATAAATAACCATGCACCATTACATAAACATACACCATTACATTCACATTAGCACATCGCACTTAATACACACATAAATACGTCCTAAACGCGTAAATACTTATTAATTCAATTATAGCTATTATTGTGAGTCCTAAATGGCGAATTTATGAGTGGGTGCTATAAATATAGTTTAACTAGTATTAATACGTATTAACATCATCAATGAAAATAAATAGTAGTTATTGTCTTTAATACTAATAATTAGACTAATAGATTTTATCCTTTTTATTTCTAACTCGAATTATTATTGAGTACAACCAAAAATGTATTTAATATTCTAAAAATCCCTATAAATTACTAATTGAACTTTTTATAACACAAGCGAGGTTATTTTGATATAAACAAGTATTTTGCTTACTCTAAGAATTTAAGTGCTATACTTGCGAACATGTTTATTTGGCTAGTAAAAATCTACTTTCCATACTACTAGTGGTATTTTCTCCTTTCTTTATAAAAAGAGAATATTAATAAAATAATCAGACTATTGGTATTTTCTCCTTTCTTTATAAAAAGAAAATATTAATAAAATAATCAATGATAAATCATCCAAATTCTTATAATGTTTATATGGCCATGAATCATAAGAGTCTTGATTCTAAATCACACCTTAAGAGCAAAGATAATTATATTTTATTTCTGGCTAAAGATTTGATCTACCTTTTATTTGGAGAACTATGCTCGACCCAACAAGCATAATTCAAATTGAATAATAGGAAATATAGAATTACAAACTAAAATTTGCTTATTAAATAATTACAAAGCTAATTCCTCAAACATCATTTCATTTGAGCTTAAATACATGACTTTAAAATGGAGAAGTTGTTGCAGGGATCTAAATGAAATTAAATGTAGCTTGTAGGGGTAGATCGTGATTGAGTCATCTTCTACCTTTCTCTGTTTCCTATCCACAGAACGATGGGTAGCAGGGAGGGTCGTCGAGCAGAGGGGTTTGGCCAGTGGCGGTCGCCCGGGATCGCGGCTTCACTCGGTTCAACGACGTACGACACCCTGGCTCCGGTGGTCAGTGACTAGGGAAGCTCCGGCGATGAAGGACACGGTGGCTGGCTCTGCGGACGGCGCTCGGCAAGAGAGGAGGGCGCGAGAGGCTAGGAATCTAGGCAGGGCTTCAAGGGCTCCGCCTCGGCATTTATAGAGGGAGGGAGGAAGATAGAGGGCGTTGGGAGAGAGAAGGGCGCGACGGTGGTCTTCAAGGCCATCAATGGAGGGAGAACGTGGGGAGGGAGTAACGGTCGCGTTTGAAGCTCCATTAATGCCGTGGGTGAACGGACGCGTGGCTTCGGGCATCGGCACGACGTCGGGCTTGCTCGGGCGGTTGGGGTCGATGTTGGGCGGCTTGGTTCCTGGCCGTCGGTCGGCTTGGCCGGGTTGGGGCGCGCTCGGCGGTGTCCTGGTAGGGTTAGGTCGCGTCGGGGAAGGGCTCTTGGCGCGTGGTGCTTGGGCGCGGATCGGCGGTCTCCTTGGCGACGCGGGGGAGGGCGGCTGGGTAGCCCTGGCGCGGTGGCTTAGGGAATGCCAGGGCGTGCACGTGTTAGGGTAGTTGGATGGGCCCTTGTTGGGCCAGTTTAGATTAGGGTTTGTTTTGTTTTTGTTTTTTTCTTTTCTTTTCTAAATTGCGAAATGAATTTTTAAAGAACTCTAAAATTAATAAGAATTATACCAAACTATTTATAAATAAAATATTTATTTTTAGACTAATAATAATTATATTATTTAACTACTATTTTATTTACTAGGATTTTCCTTTGAGAAGAAATGCTGTTAAACATCCAATAATCAATCATGCGCAATCAAAAATGATTTAAAATGCAAATAAATAACAAACACTTGAACTAAAAATTTATTACCCTAATTACCATAAGTAACTAAATGCAATATTTTTTTAGTTGATGGTTTTTATAGTGTTACAAACCTACCCCTCTTAAAAGAATCTCGTCCTCGAGATTAAGAAACTTCCAAGAATAACTGGGGGAATTCTGCTCTGAGTTCATCTTCTCTTTCCTAAGTGGCCTCATCTTTCGAATGATGACTCCACTGAACCTTGCACATGTTAATAACTTTACTCCGTGTAATTCTGCGAGATATTTCCAGAATTCTGACAGGGTACTCCGAATAAGTCAAATCCTCGTTGACATTCAGTTCTTCCATGGGTAACTGTTCTTTTGGTACTCTTAAGCACTTCTTAAGTTGTGACACGTGAAATACGTCATGCACATCTGATAATCTATTGGGTAGCTCTAACTGGTAGGCTACTTCACCTTTTCTTTCCAAAATCTTGAATGGGCCGATATAGCGAGGAGATAATTTTCCCTTAACCTTAAACCTTTTCATTTGTCTCATCGGTGAAACTTTAAGGTATACGAAGTCTCCTACTTCAAACATCAACTCTCTTCTTCTATTATCAGCATAACTTTTCTGTCTTGACAGCACTGTCTTCAAATTTTCTTTGATAATCTGCACTTGCTTTTCCGCCTCTTGGAGAATTTCTAGACCAAATACTTGACTTTCTCCAGTCTGATTCCAATAAAGTGGTGTTCTACACTTTCATCCATAAAGTGCTTCAAATGGTGCCATTTTTAGACTTGCCTGATAACTGTTCTTATACGAGAATTCTGCATAAGGCAAACTCTTATCCCAGCTTCTACCATGCTTTAGAGCGCAAGCTCTTAGCATATCTTCCAACACTTGGTTTGTTCTTTCCGTTTGCCCATCCGTTTGTGGATGATAAGCTGAACTAAAATTTAGCTTGGTATCCATGGACTCATGTAGTCTTTTCCAAAAGCGCGAGGTAAACTAGGTTCCTCGATCCGATACGATCTTCTTCGGTACCCCATGTAGACAAACAATCCTCGACATGTATAACTCTGCTAATTGGGCTCCTGAGTAAGTTGTCTTCACAGGTATAAAGTGTGCCACTTTAGTCAACCTGTCTACTATGACCCATATTGAATCATAGCCATCCCGAGTACGGGGTAGTCCAACTATGAAATCCATATCAATTTCTTCCCATTTCCATTCCGGTACCTTGAGAGGTTGTAGTAATCCTGCTGGTCTTTGGTGTTCGACTTTAACTCGCTGACACACGTCACATAATGCAACATGAGTAGCAACATCTCTTTTCAATCCGTACCACCAATACTTTTCCTTAAGATCCTGGTACATCTTTGTGCTACCAGGGTGAATAGAGTAAGCTGAATCATGAGCTTCTCTCAAAATAAGTTGGCGCAGGTGTTCGATTTCCGGTACGTAGATTCTCTTCTTAAACCATACTGTGCCTTGTTCATCTTCTGTGAAATCTGGGGCTTTTCCCAAACCAATCAAAGTTTTAATTTCCTTAATTTTCTCATCGGACTCTTGTCCTTTATGAATCTCTTCTTCCAAAGTAGATTCAACTTCCATAACCGTTGCTTCTACATTATTGAGCATACCAAGGTTGAGTTGTTCCATTTCCCAGCACAATTCCTGTGACATCAAATGAGTAGTGATGTTGTTCACTTGACCCTTACGGCTCAAAGCATCAGCCACTACATTTGCTTTTCCTGGGTGATATTGTATTTCCAAATCATAGTCCTTGATCAACTCAAGCCATCTTCTCTGTCTGAGGTTGAGTTCTTCTGAGTGAATATGTATTTCAAGCTTTTGTGATCCGTGAAGATTTCGCACTTGTTTCCAATCATGTAGTGCCTCCAAATCTTCAAAGCATGCACTACGACAGCTAGTTCCAGATCATGCGTAGGATAATTCTTCTCATGCTTTCTCAACTGCCTTGAGGCATAAGCTATCACTTTTCCTTCTTGCATTAGCACACATCCAAGACCAAGGTGTGATGCATCACAATACACATCAAATCCCTTGTGGATGTCTGGCATTACCAATATTGGTGCAGTGGTTAACCTTTTCTTGAGTTCTTCAAAACAATTCTGACAAGCTTCATCCCACTTGAACTCTTTACCTTTCTCTAGTAGAGAGGTAAGAGGTTTCACTAACTTGGAAAAACCTTCAATAAATCTTCTATAGTATCCTGCCAATCCAAGGAAACTTCTGATCTTGGACGCATCCTTTGGTTGCTTCCAATTTATTATCTCACTTATGTTTCATGGGTCCATTTTAATTCCACCATCAGTAACAATATGCCATAAGAAAGCAACTTCCTTCAACCAAAAATCACACTTCGAGAACTTCACATATAGTTGGTTGTCACGAAGCTTTTGTAGGACTAGCCTTAGATGATCTTCATGTTTTTCTTCATTTGGAGAATATATCAGTATGTCGTCAATGAATACAACCACAAACTGATCCAGATATTCCATGAATACTTTATTCATCAAGTTCATAAAGTATGCTGGTGCATTAGTCAGTCCAAACGACATGACCAAAAACTCATATAATCCATATCTCGTCATGAAGGCTGTCTTCGGTACATCTTCTGCTCGAATCTTTAACTGATGATATCCCGATCTCAGATCTATCTTCGAGAATATCTTAGCTCCCTTCATCTGATCAAATAAATCTTCAATCCGAGGTAGTGGGTATTTATTCTTGATGGTTACTTCATTCAAACTTCTATAATCAATGCACATTCTCCTCGAACCATCCTTCTTGTTCACAAATAGAACTGGGGCTCCCCAAGGGGATGAACTTGGGCGAATGAAACCTTTTTCTAGGAATTCTTCTATTTGTTTCTTCAGTTCTACTAAATCTTTGACATCCATTCTATAAGGTCTTTTCGAGATAGGTGCGGTTCTGGGTAATAATTCAATAGAAAACTCTATATCACGGTCAGATGGATACCTGGTAATTCCTCCGGAAATACGTCTGGGTACTCACACACTACCTTGATATTTTCCAAGGGCTTTTCTTCCAAGTGATTTATCACTATCTTCCCTTTTGCATCTGTTGACTTGTCTATGCTAACTTGGATTCTTTCACCTTGAGGACTTGTCAACATAATTGTTCCGTTGGCACATTGTATCACTCCATCACAACTCTTCAACCAATTGCATCTAAGAATCACATCAATACCATTGGATCCTAGGACCACTAGGTTGACTGAAAAATCTATTCCTTGAATCTTGAGGTTAACATGGGGGCATGAGTGTGTGGCCTTCATGTCACCTCCCGGTGAACTAATATGTAATATCTTCTTAAGAGGGTACTTTGGTATGTTATGTTTTCCACAAATGACTCAGTTATAAATGAATGCGATGCTCCAGAGTCAAATAAAACTGATGCAGTTATGGAGTTAACAAGGAACATACCATACACTACGTCGGCATCCTCAGGCACTGATTCCGCTGTGACATGATTGACCCTTCCTCTACTCTGGTTCTGCGGAGCTTTGTTCTGAGCAGATCCATGAGCGGGGGTGTTCTGGTCATTCCTCTGATTATTGCTTTTCTGAGGTGCCTGCTGGTTGCGCTTTGGGCAGTTGTTACCATAGTGGCCCAGCTCACCGCACTTGAAACAACCATTGGGTTAGACTGGTGCGTTGTTGCTTCTGGCCTGCGTGTTCACGACGCCACCTTGACGATTCTGTGAACTCCCACCAGACCTCTGGTTGGTCTAAGAGTTGCTCCTTTACTGATTCTGGCTTTGATTATTTCTCTGGCCTTGTTGTCCAGAGCATTGTATCTGATAATTGTTTCCACCCTGATTTCCAGAGCGGAACTGCGAACCTTGAGCGTTGTTCGGGCGGGTGTTCCTACTGGACTGACCTTGGAATTTTCTTTTATGGTCAAATAATTCCCTTCTTTTACTTTCAAGGCCAATTGCCTTGTTCAGCAGTGTCTGGAAATTGGGGAAGGTATGACTCTGAAGTTGATAGTTCAGAGGTCCAATTAGTCCTTCTAGGAAACGCTCTTGGCGCTTCTCATTTGTGTCCACCTCTTCCGGTGCATAGCGTGAGAGCTGAGTAAAGAGATCACGATACTCACTAACAGACATATTCCCTTGAGTAAGGGAAAGGAACTACTTCTTCTTCAGCTTCATAATTCTCGAGGGAATATGGTGAGCGCGGAAGTTCGTTTGGAACTCCTGCCAAGTTATAGTATCTGCGTTGGGGTGTGCTGCTGTGAAGGCATCCCACCAGTCGGACACGGAACCCTCGAGTCTTCCCGAGGCGTACAAGACCTTCTCTCGGTCGTTGCATTGAGTGATGTCTAGCTTCTTTCCAATGACCTTGAGCCAGTCATCGACATCTAAAGGATCAACCACATGGGAGAATGTTGGCGGGTGATGACTCATAAAATCCCGGTGCTTATCTCTGGTCGGGGGTGCATTCTTCTGCTGGTGCTGGTGCTGTTGATTCAGCTGGTTCTGCTGAATCTGTTGAACAGTTGCAGTGAATCCTTGTAGTAACTGCATCTAGGCAGCGATGAACTGTTCCATGTTGGGATTTGATGGTGGTGGTGGTATCTGTTGACCACGCTGGTTCCGGTTGTTGTTGGGTCCTTGGCGAGCGTTCACCATCTGATTGGTTAGGAAGTGAAATCCTTAGAAAAGTGAGGAGTAGAAAAGATTCTAGAGGGGAATATCCTAAGTTTATTTTTTATATGCTCTTATGGCCATCATTCCATAAGACCATTGCACTCAAACAAAACTCCAACTCAAACATGTCAACCAACACCATCACATGGTTGTTATTTATTAATCAGATCACTTAAAAGAGTATCATCGTCTGACATAGAAACTAACTTATTACATCATAACTTAAAATACTTAAAGTAGCCTAGTGACAAATCCGGGCTCCCCATAGCGCAACCTCTTGCGGGGAGGAGACAACGCCATGGCAGGGACCTGGGCTTCGGGCGGATCTAGTCCTTGAAGTTGGGCTTCCAGGGTTGCAATCTTGGCATGGGCATTCTCCAGCTCCAAGTGCACCCTAGAGAGATCCAGGGTGGCACTGTCTAGGTCGGTGTTTTGAGACTGGCCACTACACTAGCTAGGGTGTTGAGGCGATCCTCACTAGCTTCACCTAGGACGATGCTGGTCTGGCTTCCTCCACTCAGACGCAGAGGAAAATGCCTGAACCTCGTGTCCTGTAGCTACTGCTGGTAGGTGTGGCTGAGCGACCATAGGGTCCGTCTGGCAGCGTCGCATTTAAACAAAGGAATATGAATATAACAAAAACACTTAAGTGAAACCACTTAAGTAAATCATTGGCAGATTATCGGATCTCAATTTAATTCCATCTTCAAGTTCAATTATCATGTGAGGAATCCAGGCTGCTCTTAACCGGGAGCACGGCTGATATATTAGTTTTACACTCTGCAGAGGTGGTACAACTTTACCCACAAGCCATGTATCCCAGCTAGCCTGGTTGATCGGACCCTTAAACACTGCCGAGGTGAATGTCTAGGTATCCATTATGAGGCTTTCACAAAATACACTTAATACTAAGCAACCCTCTAAGGTTTCTAAAGTCGATGGTGGTGGCCCCCTGGGTGAGGTACCTTAGCCAAGAATACGTCCCCATGATAACATGGGCTGCCAACACCACCGCTCCCCCTCTTGCCCATATTTCTGGTAAGGTTGCCAGGCACTAAGCATATAAAGCTAATTACCAATTCAGAGCCATGATAGCACTCGTGGTTGCACTGTTATCCTGGGTGGTCACTCTATGTTCCAATTAATTTGAAATAATGTTGTTTTAACCATCAGGTTAATGTCATAATTGCCAATTTCATTATCGGAACATTAATATCAATTAATGAGTGACATAAAAGTTATTAAGTGGAGCAGTAGCACAAATTTGCAAAGCTTAATAATTTCCCAGGGTAAACAAGGAATACAGTTGGTAAATCTAGGAAATCCTTAATTAGGTAAAACCCATCAAGTTATGCAATATATCAAAAAGTAAATATTATTAAATGCAATGATTGGGTACAAAAAGAATATGCAGGGGAGAATCCACTTGCCTTGCTCAAAAGTGTCCAGCAGGTCGTCCTTGAACGTATTCGAATCTTCTACCACACAGTCAGCTTCTAATATCGATTCACATATCGTACATACAAGAGAAATCATTCACCAATAAATAACCATGCACCATTACATAAACATACACCATTACATTCATATTAGCACACCACACTTAATACACACATAAATACGTCCTAAACGCGTAAATACTTATTAATTCGATTATAGCTATTATTGTGAGTCCTAAATGGTGAATTTATGAGTGGGTGCTATAAATATAGTTTAACTAGTATTAATACTGTCGGCGTTCCGAGACCGGGGGGTCCCCGAGCCGACGAGTGAGAGTGCCGCGTGCCCCAGCCCAGATGGGTCGAGCGCGTGGAGCGAGCGCGAAGGGGGGAACAGAGAGAGAGGTCGGTGGCCGGAGCCGGGTCGTGAGGGAGTCGGAGAATTCCCGCGGCCTTCGTGTTCGTCCCGCGCCCAGGTCGGGTGCGCTTGCAGTAGGGGGTTACAAGCGTCCGCGCGAGGTGAGGGGAGAGAGCGGCCCCGAGAGAGCGCCTGCCCCTGCCCTTCGTCCCCGCGAGGCCAACCTCCTCTAAGAAGGCCCTGGTCCTTCCTTTTATAGTCGTAAGGAGAGGATCCAGGTGTACAAGATGGGGGTGTAGCAAGGTGCTACGTGTCTAGCGAGAGAGAGCTAGCGCCCTATGTACATGCCAAGGTGGCAGCCGGAGAGATCTTGGCACCCTGTTGGTGTGGCGTCGTGGCTGTTGGAGGAGTAACGGAGCCGGACGGGGAGACAGCTGTCGGAGTGGCTGGGCCCTTGCTGACGTCCTCCTGCTTTCGTAAGGGAGCTGAGAGTCGCCGTCGTCATGGTCTAGCGGGGCGCCATCATTGCCTATCTGGCGTGGCTGGCCAGATGGGACGCCGGTCTTGTTCCCTGCGACCCAAGTTGGCTCAGGGCAGGGTGATGATGACGCTCCCTGTTGACGTGGCGGTCTCGTGTCCTAGGTCGGGCGTCGTGGAAGCTCCTCTGAGGTCGAGTCCGTCCTGCAAGACAGAGGCAGAGTCCGAGCCCTGGGTCGGGCGAGGCGGAGATTGTTAGGCAGAGGCCGAGGCGGAGTCCGAGCCCTGGGTCGGGCGAGGCGGAGTTCGTCGTCTTCTGGGGCCTTAGCCCGAGTCCGAGCCCTTGGGCGGAGCGGAGTTCACCGTCTTCCGGGGCCTTAGCCCGAGTCCGAGCCCTGGGGTCGGGCGGAGCGGAGTTCGCCGTCTTCCGGGGCCTTAGCCCGAGTCCGAGCCCTGGGGTCGGGCGGAGCGGAGTTCGCCGTCTTCCGGGGCCTTAGCCCGAGTCCGAGCCCTGGGTCGGGCGGAGCGGAGTTCGCCGTCTTCCGGGGCCTTAGCCCGAGTCCGAGCCCTGGGTCGGGCGGAGCCTCCTATGGCGCCTCTGGCGAAGTCTGGTCGCCCGTTGGTCTTACCTTTTGCGTTAAACGCCCCGGTGACTCAGTCGGTTGGCGCAGTGATTTAGTCAGGGTTTCTTCTTATCGAAGGCGGGGCCTAGGGCGAGCCGGAGATGCGTCTGCCGTGAAAGAGGAGGCCTCAGGCGAGACGGAGTCATGTTAGGGTCGGCTGCCCTCGCCCGAGGCTAGGCTCGGGCGTGGCGTGGTCAAGTCACTCGTATGGACTGATCCCTGACTTAATCAAACCCATCAGGCATCTGCAGCTTTATGCTGATGGGGGTTACTAGCTGAGAATTAGGCGTCTTGAGGGTACCCCTAATTATGGTCCCCGACAGTAGCCCCCGAGCCTCGAAGAGAGTGTTAACACTCGCTTGGAGGCTTGCGCCGCACTTTTTTGCAAGGGGACCAGCCTTTCTCGGTGGTACTTTGTTCCGGTGGGTGCGCGCGAGCGCACCCGCCGGGTGTAGCCCCCGAGGCCTCGGAGGAGTGGTTTCACTCCTTCGAGGTCTTAATGCCTTGCGTAATGCCTCGGCTGGTCTGGCGGTTCCCTCATGCGAGCAGGGCGTAACCCAGGTGCACTGTCGGGGCCCAAGTTCTCGGGCTGGTATGTTGACGCTGTCAACGGTTCGGCCGGAGCCGGGTTTGCGAGAGCAGCCCCCGAGCCTTCGCACGGAGCGAGAGGACGATCAGGGACAGACTCGACTTTTTATATACGCCCCTACGTCGCCTTTCCGCAAGGAGGAGGGGGGGAGTGCGCCATGTTACCCTCGATGGGCACCGAACATGGTGTCTCCGGTGAGCTGCAATCGGGTAATCCGAGTGGACGTCCGTGCCCCGTTCGTTAGGGGTCGGCTAGGGGCCCGGAGGCACGCCCAAAAGTACCTGCGGGTGATCTGCCGGACCCGGTCCCCTAGCGACGGGGTCCGAGGGCTCGTTGCCTCCCTCCGATGGGATTCCGTTACAGAGTCGTTCCCGCTGGTCTCGGAAATGTCCTAGGGTACCTCGGGAGCGCAGCCCGAGCCTTGGTTATGTATCGAACGTACCCCTGGTCATCCCTCGCTCGGCGTCTGAGGCGACTGTGAACCCTTCGACAGGCCAGCCTTCGAACCCCTAATCAGTAGGGGGCACGGAGCCCAAATAGCCTGAGGCGGTCGTGAGTCCTTTCGGGGGCCGACCTTCGAACCCCTGACCAGTAGTGGGTGTCGGGCCCACGCGATCTGAGGCGGCTGTCGAACCCTTCGGGGGGCCAGCCTTCGAACCCCTGATCAGTAGGGAGGTTCGGAGCCTAGTTCCTTCACGGGGAAGGATCCCTTTGGGGTTATCCCCCTTCTCGGTCCCTGTTGCAAGAGATAGAGAAAGAAGGAAAAGGGAAAAAGGATTCGAAATTGAACGTCGTGGCGTACCTTTTTCGGCGTGGTCGTTTTGGCGGAGGCGAAGCGTCGCCAGCTGCCCCTGCCAGAAACGTCACCTGTTTCGCCGCGAAGTTAATGCGCCGGGGTAAGCGGTCGGTGAAGCTGCCGTTGCGTGCGCGAGCCGTTCGAGGTACGGGTCACGGGTGCGTCGTCTTCATGCCGTGAGAGGGGGTTCTCTTGCTGCCTCCGGATGGGACATGAGCTTGGCAGATGGCGTGACCGCTGCCCTCGCGCGCCTGCCACCGTCATCACTGCCGGCCCATTTTTTGACCGCTTTTGACCGCTGCGCCAGGCTGGCGCTGCCGGGTCGCGGGCTGGGTCGCCTCGAATTGCGGTATCGGTTCCACAATCGAGGAGGTGCGGTGGTGGAGCGAGTGGCATAGCGGTTCGCATGCAGCGCCCGGCGCGCCAGTTGCACGACGCGTGGGCTTGAGCCGTCGCGCTGGCCTGTCAGGAGTCGGAGAGGCGCGTCCACTTGGCACGGTTGCATGCCGCCTGCATGGCCGCCTGCCCCTTTCGCCCGCTGGTCCGGGCAAAAGTGGAGGGTTACTTGTAACCGCTGGGTGGTTGCGTGCGTCGTGTGCGGCGGTTCGGCTTTCTCTGCTTGGAGCCGGTCTGCATGACAGGCGGGCCCCAGCCCCTGCGTCGCAGGGGAGGACTTTGGAGGCGTGTTGGAGAAGACTCAGTCCGTGACGGTTGAGGGCGCAAGCAGGGGGAGTTGCCTTTAAAAGGAGGGCGACCCCCTTCGTGAGGTAACCATGTCTCTTTCCTCCCCAATGCATTGCGTCCCTCCATCTTCCGAGCCCCCGGATGGGGGGAAACCGCCGTCTTTTCGCTCCATCGCCGGAGGAACGCAACTCCGAGGGAGTTGGTACCTTTCAGCCATCGTTCGGCTTCAAGGATTTTCATCATGCAGCCCGGCTGCACCCCTCCACCGGCGGTCACCCAAGGGGGCGACCTCCGGCTTGATGGTGGGGGAAAGCGAGCCGGGCTGCGACATCCGCCCCTTCCTCAGCCTCAAGGATTTTCATCACCAGGGCTGAGGAGGGGCGTGTGCCGGGTCGGGGTTGGCCCCTGCGCGGGTGGTGACCCGCTCCTTCCCTCAGTGATCGGGGGGAAGGGCGGGAGTCGTCCGTGGCGCCAACAGCTGCAGCGTGCCCGGCTCTCGGAGCCGAGCAATCTCGGAGCCGCCCCCGGTGTCGCCTTCCGCCACGGCAGCTGGAAGAGGTTCTTCCGCCGGCGCGACGGCCGAGGTTGGCCACGGACCGACCTCCGACTCTACGGCCTTCTGCCCGTCCTTGCCTCTCGAGTTTGGGCAAGGGCGGGGGCCTCCCAGCAGCAGTATCCACCCTGAGGCCATCACTGCTGCTGTTAGGCTCCCCGGGTCAGACGTCTTCATCGTCGCCGCTGCCGGGGCGGGCGGCGACGCGCCGTTCGTCGGTCTTCTGCTGCCCCGCAGGCCCACCCCCATCGAGTGGGGTTGTTCGTACCTGCGGGGGGGGGGGGGGGGAACCGGAGTTCCGTTTGTAACGGCACTTTGAGTGCCGGGTTTTTTGTTCATTTTGGCTTTCGGGGCCTGAACATGTATGTAGCTCCGGCACAGAGCCGTGTTTTTTCCTCATTTTTGAGCACTAAGACTCGCCTGTCGATTGTCTGAACCGCTTCACCAAGCATGAGTCGCCCCGTGTCAAGGTGACGAGTGAGGTATCCGTATCCCGGAGGCGTAGGAATCCCTCGGCTCGGTCGGACCTGTTGTCCGAGGCTCCTCTAGCTTAGTTAAAGAGACCCCTCGGCCGCTCTTCGACGAGCCGAGGCCAGGGGTAGCGATATCAGCACGAGCAGAGGCGGAGTTGGCTCGGAAACGAAACCTAGTTGGCCGGAGCCTAGCCGGGTTGTCCGTTGGCAGGATCGACGTCGGAGCTGTTCAGCCGAGGCTTCGAACCGAGCTGGCGCCCTCGGAAGGCGGTCGGCCGAGGTCTCGGAGGTAGCTGGCCGAGCCGTCCGCTCGGGCCGGGTTCTCGGAGAAGTCCCTGGCAGAGATTGCTCGAGCGTGGTGATGACGTCGTCCTTCGGAGCGGAGGCCCTCGGACCGCGTCGCCGCCCGAGGCTAGGTCGGGCCTTGCCGAAGGTGCTGTCGATGCCGAGGGTGTCGTCGCCCTCTTCCAGCGTCAAGATCCGCGCCTGCAGGGTCAAATCGTCTTGTAGCGTGGGCCTTGTGCGGCCGTTGAGGCCAGAACACATACCCTTGTTGCGTTATAAAGCTGCGTCTCTTTTCCTCTCGTTTCGAGTATCTGGACTTGTTGTCGGTAGCAGGGATGTTAGTGCGAGCAAGAGTTGCTTCTCGCGGAAGGTGATGAGTGAGGTATCCGTATCCCGGAGGCGTGGGAGTCCCTCGGCTCGGTCGGCCTTGCCGCTTACGCGTACTTTTACCCGCCCATGAAGCCCTATCACCGACTTGGTCGAGAAGGCTCGAAGAATCGCTTCGACAGAAGAGCTCCCGTACGTAAAGACTCGTTCGATCCGCGGATTCGCCTTATCCGAGCGCGAGTTACTTTATCGCAGAAGGTGATGAGTGAGGTATCCGTATCCCGGAGGCGTAGGAGTCCCTCGGCTCGGTCAGCCTTGACTGCTTACGTGTACTCCGTCGTTTCCAGGACCCACTTTTCGAAGTAGTCAAAAAGCACGAAAGATGTTCTGGTGAAAGAGATTTTCTTTTCGAGGAAAATTTTGACGCAGAGGGGGTTGACCCCCTTTTAGCCCCCGAGGGAGGGTCGGGCTTTGCCGAGGCGAGGCCGACCCTTCCTTGTTGACTAAACTTTGCGTGGGTGTGGGGTATATGAACAACTTTGAAACATCTTAAGGGTAGAAGCGACGTAGCTGCTGGATGTTCCAAGCGTTGCCGTAGACCTCGCCTTGACTGTTGGCCAGCTTGTACGTTCCGGGCTTCAGAACTTTGGCGATGATGAATGGCCCCTCCCAGGGGGGCGTGAGCTTGTGCCTCCCTCGGGCGTCTTGCCGCAGCCGAAGCACCAGATCGCCCACCTGGAGATCTCGGGGTCGGACCCCTCGGGCGTGGTAGCGTCGCAGGGACTGCTGGTACCGCGCCGAGTGTAGTAAGGCCCTGTCCCGAGCCTCGTCCAGCTGGTCCAGCGAGTCTTCTCGGCTGGCTTGGTTGCTTTCTTCGTTGTAGGCCCTCGTCCTCGGGGAGCCGTATTCCAGGTCCGTGGGCAGGATGGCCTCGGCCCCGTAGACCAGGAAGAACGGCGTGAAACCTGTGGCTCGGCTTGGCGTCGTCCTCAGGCTCCAAACCACCGAGGGGAGTTCCTTCATCCATCGCTTGCCGAACTTGTTGAGACCGTTGTAAATCCGAGGCTTGAGCCCTTGTAGAATCATGCCGTTGGCACGTTCCACTTGCCCATTTGACATGGGGTGAGCTACGGCGGCCCAGTCCACCCAGATGTTGTGATCCTCGCAAAAATCCAAGAATTTTTTGCCGGTGAACTGGGTGCCATTGTCGGTGATGATGGAGTTCGGGACCCCGAAGCGATGGATGATGTTGGTGAAGAACGCCACTGCCTGCTCGGACCTGATGCTGTTTAGGGGTCGGACCTCGATCCACTTGGAGAATTTGTCGATGGCGACCAGCAGGCGCGTGTAGCCCCCGGGCGCCTTCTGCAGAGGGCCGACGAGGTCCAGACCCCACACAGCGAAGGGCCAGGTGATGGGTATCGTCTGCAGAGCCTGAGCGGGCAGGTGGGTCTGCTTCGCATAGAATTGGCACCCTTCGCAGGCGCGGACAATTCTAGTGGCGTCAGCAACCGCCGTTGGCCAGTAGAAGCCTTGGCGGAAAGCGTTCCCAACGAGGGTTCGAGGTGCTGCATGATGACCGCAAGCCCCCGAGTGTATTTCCTGCAGGAGTTCCTGACCCTCGGCGATGGAGATGCATCGCTGGAGGATGCCCGAGGGGCTGCGGTGGTAGAGCTCCTTCTCATCGCCCAGCAAGACGAACGATTTGGCGCGTCGCGCTACCCGCCGAGCCTCGGCTTGGTCGAGGGGCAGTTCCCCTTGGCGGAGATATTGCAGATACGGGGTCTTCCAATCTTGATCTGGCACGACCCCGTTCTGCTCCTCCTCGATGCGCAGCGCTTCGCCCTCAGGCTCCGAGGGTTCCTCGGGTTGAGCCGAGGATGGCTCGGGCTGGGCCGAGGTTTCCTCGGACGAGGCCGAGGGTGCCTCGGGCTCGGGCGCGTCGCCTATCTTGACGGAGGGTTGGTGCAGATCCCGGGAGAAGACGTCCGGGGGAACCGTTGTTCGCCTCGAGGCTATCTTCGCCAGCTCGTCCGCAGTCTCGTTGTAGCGCCGGGCGATGTGGTTAAGCTCGAGCCCGTAGAACTTGTCTTCCAGGCGTCGAACCTCTTCACAGTAGGCCTCCATCTTCGGGTCGCGGCAGTGGGAGTTCTTCATGACTTGGTCGATGATGAGCTGCGAGTCGCCGCGCGCATCGAGGCGTCGGACCCCTAGTTCGATGGCGATTCGCAATCCGTTGATCAGAGCCTCGTACTCAGCCACATTGTTGGACGCCGGGAAATGGATGCGGAGCACGTAGCGCAGGTGTTTTCCGAGGGGCGAGACGAAAAGCAGGCCCGCGCCAGCTCCTGTCTTCATCAGCGACCCGTCGAAAAACATGGTCCAGAGCTCTGGTTGGATCGGAGCCGTTGGCAACTGGGTATCGACCCATTCGGCTACGAAATCCGCCAGTACCTGGGACTTGATGGCCTTCCGAGGGGCGAACGAAATTGCCTCGCCCATGATTTCCACCGCCCACTTCGCGATCCGCCCCGAGGCTTCTCGGCACTGGATGATCTCCCCCAGGGGGAATGATGACACCACAGTCACCGGATGGGACTCGAAGTAATGTCGCAGCTTTCGCCTCGTCAGGATTACTGCGTATAGCAGCTTCTGGACTTGTGGGTAGCGGATCTTGGTTTCGGACAACACTTCGCTGACGAAGTAGACTGGCCTCTGAATGGGCAAAGCATGCCCCTCTTCCTGCCTTTCGACTACGATCGCGGCGCTGACCACCTGAGTGGTTGCGGCGACGTAGACCAGGAGGGTTTCTCCATCAGCTGGGGGCACCAAGATGGGCGCCTGGGTGAGGAGCGCCTTCAGGTTCCCGAGGGCTTCCTCGGCCTCGAGAGTCCAAGTGAAGCACTCGGCCTTCCTTAAGAGGCGGTACAGGGGCAGGCCTCTTTCGCCGAGGCGCGAGATGAAACGGCTCAAGGCCGCGAGGCATCCCATGACCCTCTGTACGCCTTTTAAGTCCTTGATGGGCCCCATGTTTGTGATCGCTGCGATCTTCTCCGGGTTGGCTTCGATGCCCCGCTCGGAGACGATGAACCCCAAGAGCATGCCTCGGGGCACCCCGAAGACGCACTTCTCGGGATTGAGCTTGACGTCCTTCGCCTTGAGACACCGGAATGTCAGTCCGAGGTCGGAGAGAAGGTCGGAGGCTTTCCTCGTCTTGACTACGATGTCATCGACGTAGGCCTCGACCGTGCGACCAATGTGTTCGCCGAACACATGGTTCATGCATCGCTGGTACGTTGCACCCGCGTTCCTCAAACCGAACGGCATTGTGACATAACAGTACATGCCGAAGGGCGTGATGAAAGAAGTCGCGAGCTAGTCGGACTCTTTCATCTTGATTTGATGATACCCTGAGTAAGCATCGAGGAAAGACAGGGTTTCGCACCCTGCAGTGGAGTCCACGATTTGATCGATGCGAGGTAGAGGGTAGGGGACCTTCGGACATGCTTTGTTGAGACCAGTGTAGTCTACACACATCCGCCACTTCCCCCCTTTTTTCCTCACAAGTACAGGGTTGGCAAGCCATTCGGGATGGAATACCTCTTTAATAAACCCTGCTGCCATCAGCTTGTGGACCTCCTCGCCTATCACCCTGCGCCTTTCCTCGTCGAATCGGCGCAGAGGTTGTCTGACCGGCCGGGCTCCGGCCCGAATATCCAGCGAGTGCTCGGCGACATCCCTCGGTATGCCGGGCATGTCCGAGGGACTCCACGCAAAAACGTCGGCGTTTGCGCGGAGAAAGTCGACGAGCACTGCTTCCTATTTGGGGTCGAGCCCGGAACCGATCCGGATCTGCTCGGAGGTGTCGCCACTGGGGTCAAGGGGGACGGCCTTAACCGTCTCTGCTGGCTCGAAGTTGCCGGCATGCCGCTTCACGTCCGGCACCTCTCGGGAGAGGCTTTCCAGGTCGGCAATGAGGGCCTCGGACTCGGCGAGGGCCTCGGCGTACTCCACGCACTCCACATCGCATTCGAATGCGTGTTTGTACGTGGGGCCGACGGTGATGACCCCGTTGGGGCCCGGCATCTTGAGCTTCAGGTAAGTGTAGTTGGGGATGGCCATGAACTTCGCGTAGCATGGTCTTCCCAACACTGCGTGGTAGGTTCCTCGGAACCCGACCACCTCGAATGTCAAAGTCTCCCTTCGGAAGTTGGAGGGTGTTCCGAAGCAGACAGGGAGGTCGAGCTGTCCGAGGGGCTGGACGCGCTTCCCGGGAATGATCCCGTGGAAGGGCGCAGCGCCTGCTCGGACGGATGACGGGTCGACGCGCAGGAGCCTGAGGGTCTCGGCGTAGATGATGTTGAGGCAGCTGCCTCCATCCATCAGGACCTTGGTGAGCCTGACGTCGCCGATGACGGGATCGACGACGAGCGGGTACTTCCCCGGGCTCGGCACGTGGTCGGGGTGGTCGTCCCGGTCGAAGGTGATGGGCTTGTCGGACCAGTCTAGGTAGACTGGCGCCGCCACCTTCACCGAGCAGACCTCCCGACGCTCTTGCTTACGATGCCGAGCCGAGGCGTTTGCCGCATGCCCTCCGTAGATCATGAAGCAATCGCGGACCTCTGGGAACTCTCCTGCTTGGCGATCCTCCCTTTTGTCGTCGTCGTGAGCCCTGCCACCCTCTGCGGGTGGCCCGGCCCTGTGGAAGTGGCGCCGAAGCATGACGCACTCTTCGAGGGTGTGCTTGACGGGCCCCTGATGGTAGGGGCACGTCTCCTTGAGTGCCTTGTCGAAGAGGTTAGCACCTCCGGGGGGCTTCCGAGGATTCTTGTGCTCGGCGGCGGCGACAAGGTCTGCATCGGGAACGTCGCGTTTCGCTTGCGACTTCCTCCTGCCTTTCTTCTTGGCGCCGCGCGGAGCAGACGCCTCGGGAGCATCTTCTGACGGGCGGCCCTGGGGCTGCTTGTCCTTTCGGAAGATGGCCTCTACCGCCTCCTGGCCGGAGGCGAACTTGGTGGCGATGTCCATCAGCTCGCTCGCCCTAGTGGGGGTCTTGCGACCCAGCTTGCTCACCAGGTCGCGGCAGGTGGTGCCGGCGAGGAACGCGCCGATGACATCGGAGTCGGTGATGTTGGGCAGCTCGGTGCGCTGCTTCGAGAACCGCCGGATGTAGTCTCGGAGAGACTCTCCCGGCAGTTGCCGACAGCTTCGGAGGTCCCAGGAATTCCCGGGGCGCACGTACGTGCCCTGGAAGTTTCTGGCGAAAGCCTGGACCAAATCTTCCCAGTTGGAAATCTGCCCCGGAGGTAGGTGCTCCAACCAGGCACGAGCGGTGTCGGAGAGAAACAGGGGGAGGTTTCGGATGATGAGGTTGTCATCGTCCGTCCCACCCAGTTGACAGGCCAGGCGGTAGTCCGCAAGCCACAATTCCGGTCTCGTCTCCCCCGAGTACTTCGTGATAGTAGTCGGGGGTCGGAATCGGGGCGGAAACGGCGCCCGCCGAATGGCTCGGCTAAAGACCTGCGGACCGGGTGGTTCGGGCGAGGGACTCCGATCCTCCCCGCTGTCGTGACGTCCCCCACGCCTGGGGTGGTAGCCTCGGCGCACCCTCTCGTCGAGGCGTGCCCGACGGTCTCGATGAGGGTGCTCGTCGCCGAGGTGGCCCGGGGCCGCAGGCGCGGTGTTGCGCGTGCGCCCGGTGAAGACCGAGGCTTCCCGCGTGAGTCGGGAAGTCGAGGCACGAGGTTCCGAGGGGTATCCCTGCCTTCGGGAGGCAGAGCTCTCGGCCCGCCGGGCCGCAGCGCCTTCCAGGAGATGCTTGAGTTCTCCCTGGATTCGCCGACCCTCGGTGGTTGATGACTCCGGCATCGCGCGGAGGAGCATCGCTGCAGCGGCCAGGTCCTGACCAGTCCCGCCGGATGCGGGTGGCGGTCTGTCCCTGACATCGTTGGCGATGCGGTGCTGGAGACCTTGGGGCAGGTGACGTATTCCTCCGGCCGGGGGTTGGCTCGCCCATACCTGCCCGATATTCTGGCGGATTGCCTCGAGCGCTCCTGCTCCCTCATCGAGCCCGGCCTGCGCCCCGCGGACTTGCTCGAGCTGTGGGTCGTGACCCCCCGCCGGAACGGGGACCACAGCTAGCTCCCGCGGGATGTCGGCGCGAGGCGCTGGCCTAGGGGGATCACCATCCTCCGGCATGCCGAGACAGCCGCCTCCGGAGGGATCCCCTAGCTCGATGTGGAAACATTCGCGACTCGGGCCGCAGTCCTTGTCGCCAAGGCTGCGGCTGCCGTCGGAACAGTCGGAGAGGCAGTAGTCACATGCGGTCATAAAGTCCCGCATGGCACTAGGGTTGCCAGATCCGGAGAAATCCCAGCAGATGCTGGGGTCGTCGTCTTCCTCGGACCCAGAGGGTCCGTAGGTCGAGACACCCGTCAATCGGTCCCAAGGCGACCGCACACGAAACCCCAGAGAGGTTGCACTCGCCTCAATGTGAGCACCCGCCAAAGCGAGGTCACCAGGCGGGCTGAGGCCGAGTCGAAATGACGAAAGATGGGTAGCAGTCGGTACCTTTTTGTTGACGAGGAGCGATGAAGTCACGTCGGGGGCTGACCGCGCCGTCGTCTTGGGTACGAGGGCGACGTCCTGCAGGCCCTCCGTGAGCGTGCTGGCGTCGTCCACTTGCTCGAGGTCGACGTGATGCGGGGGGACGGCGCTCGCGTTTGCCTCGAACGCGAGGGCAACGCTTGGCGTGTCCTCCGCTGGGGCGCCGGGGATGTCGATTTGCTCGACAGCCGTCGGAGCGCGGCCTCCCGCTCGGCCCCGGTTGCCCCGCCTCCTCCTCCTCCGGTGGTGAGGGAGAGGATGGGGCGAGCTCGAAAGTTGTCCTTCCCCCACGCGGGAAAGACGTCGTCGATTCCACCGCCGGCGGGCGGGCTGTCCGCCACCAATGTCGCTGTCGCGCGGCGGTGGAAGGAGTACCATGTCGTAGTCGCCGTCGAGAGACATGAACTCGAGGTTCCCGAAACGGAGTACCGTCCCGGGTTGAAGAGGTCGTTGGAGACTGCCCATCTGGAGCTTGACGGGAAATCGAACGTCAACACGCAGCAGGCCCCTACCTGGCGCGCCAACTGTCGGCGTTCCGAGACCGGGGGGTCCCCGAGCCGACGAGTGAGAGTGCCGCGTGCCCCAGCCCAGATGGGTCGAGCGCGTGGAGCGAGCGCGAAGGGGGGAACAGAGAGAGAGGTCGGTGGCCGGAGCCGGGTCATGAGGGAGTCGGAGAATTCCCGCGGCCTTCGTGTTCGTCCCGTGCCCAGGTCGGGTGCGCTTGCAGTAGGGGGTTACAAGCGTCCGCGCGAGGTGAGGGGAGAGAGCGGCCCCGAGAGAGCGCCTGCCCCTGCCCTTCGTCCCCGCGAGGCCAACCTCCTCTAAGAAGGCCCTGGTCCTTCCTTTTATAGTCGTAAGGAGAGGATCCAGGTGTACAAGATGGGGGTGTAGCAAGGTGCTACGTGTCTAGCGAGAGAGAGCTAGCGCCCTATGTACATGCCAAGGTGGCAGCCGGAGAGATCTTGGCACCCTTTTGGTGTGGCGTCGTGGCTGTTGGAGGAGTAACGGAGCCGGACGGGGAGACAGCTGTCGGAGTGGCTGGGCCCTTGCTGACGTCCTCCTGCTTTCGTAAGGGAGCTGAGAGTCGCCGTCGTCATGGTCTAGCGGGGCGCCATCATTGCCTATCTGGCGTGGCTGGCCAGATGGGACGCCGGTCTTGTTCCCTGCGACCCAAGTCGGCTCAGGGCAGGGTGATGATGACGCTCCCTGTTGACGTGGCGGTCTCGTGTCCTAGGTCGGGCGTCGTGGAAGCTCCTCTGAGGTCGAGTCCGTCCTGCAAGACAGAGGCAGAGTCCGAGCCCTGGGTCGGGCGAGGCGGAGATCGTTAGGCAGAGGCCGAGGCGGAGTCCGAGCCCTGGGTCGGGCGAGGCGGAGTTCGTCGTCTTCTGGGGCCTTAGCCTGAGTCCGAGCCCTTGGGCGGAGCGGAGTTCGCCGTCTTCCGGGGCCTTAGCCCGAGTCCGAGCCCTGGGGTCGGGCGGAGCGGAGTTCGCCGTCTTCCGGGGCCTTAGCCCGAGTCCGAGCCCTGGGGTCGGGCGGAGCGGAGTTCGCCGTCTTCCGGGGCCTTAGCCCGAGTCCGAGCCCTGGGTCGGGCGGAGCGGAGTTCGCCGTCTTCCGGGGCCTTAGCCCGAGTCCGAGCCCTGGGTCGGGCGGAGCCTCCTATGGCGCCTCTGGCGAAGTCTGGTCGCCCGTTGGTCTTACCTTTTGCGTTAAACGCCCCGGTGACTCAGTCGGTTGGCGCAGTGATTTAGTCAGGGTTTCTTCTTATCGAAGGCGGGGCCTAGGGCGAGCCGGAGATGCGTCTGCCGTGAAAGAGGAGGCCTCAGGCGAGACGGAGTCATCTTAGGGTCGGCTGCCCTCGCCCGAGGCTAGGCTCGGGCGTGGCGTGGTCAAGTCACTCGTATGGACTGATCCCTGACTTAATCAAACCCATCAGGCCTCTGCAGCTTTATGCTGATGGGGGTTACCAGCTGAGAATTAGGCGTCTTGAGGGTACCCCTAATTATGGTCCCCGACAAATACGTATTAACATCATCAATGAAAATAAATAGTAGTTATTGTCTTTAATACTAATAATTAGACTAATAGATTTTATCTTTTTATTTCTAACTCGAATTATTATTGAGTATAGTCAAAAATGAATTTAATATTCTAAAAATACCTATAAATTACTAATTGAACTTTTTATAACACAAGCGAGGTTATTTTGATATAAACAAGTATTTTGCTTACTCTAAGAATTTAAGTGCTATACTTGCGAACATGTTTATTTGGCTAGTAAAAATCTACTTTCCATACTACTAGTGGTATTTTCTCCTTTCTTTATAAAAAGAGAATATTAATAAAATAATCAGACTAGTGGTATTTTCTCCTTTCTTTATAAAAAAATATTAATAAAATAATCAGTGATAAATCATCCAAAATCTTATAATGTTTATATGGCCATGAATCATAAGAGTCTTGATTCTAAATCACACCTTAAGAGCAAAGATAATTATATTTTATTTCTGGCTAAAGATTTGATCTACCTTTTATTTGGAGAACTACGCTCGACCCAACAAGCATAATTCAAATTGAATAAAAGGAAATATAGACATAATAGAATTACAAACTAAAATTTGCTTATCAAATAATTACAAAGCTAATTCCTCAAACATCATTTCATTTGAGCTTAAATACATGACTTTAAAATGGAGAAGTTGTTGCAGGGATCTAAATGAAATTTAATGTAGCTTGCAGGGGTAGATCGTGATTGAGTCATCTTCTACCTTTCTCTGTTTCCTATCCATAGAACGATGGGTAGCAGACAGGGTCATCGAGCAGAGGGGTTTGGCCGGTGGCGGTCGCTCGGGATCGTGGCTTCAATCGGTTCAACGGCGTACGATGCCCTGGCTCCGGTGGTCAGCGACTAGGGAAGCTCCGGCGATGAAGAACATGGTGGCTGGCTCTGCGGACGGCGCTCGGCAAGAGAGGAGGGCGCGAGAGGCTAGGAGTCTAGGCAGGCTTCAAGGGCTCGACCTCGACATTTATAGAGGGAGGGAGGAAGATAGACAGCGCTGGGAGAGAGAAGGGCGCAACGGCGGTCTTCAAGCTCTATTAATGCCGTGGGTGAACGGACGCGCGGCTTCGGGCATCGGCACGTCATCGGGCTTGCTCGGGCGGTTGGGGTCGATGTTGGGTGGCTCGGTTCCTGGCCGTCGGTCGGCTTGGCCGGGTTGGGGTGCGCTCGGCGGCGTCCTGGTAGGGTCGGGTCGCGTCGGGGAAGGGCTCCTGGCGTGTGGTGCTTGGGCGCGGTTCGGCGATCTCCTTGGCGGTGCGAGGGAGGGCGGCTGGGCAGCCTTGGCGTGATGACTTGGGGAATCCCGCGGTGCACATGTTTGATAATTTGAATTTAAAACCTAGTTTGAATTTGGATTTGAAAACCCTATAGAAAAAGAAATGGAAAAGGAATTAGAAAATCCAGAGAAAAAGAAAAGGATAAAGCAGCCCAGCCGGCCCAAGTCGGCCCAGCCAGGCCGCGCGCCCGCACCGCCTAACAGGCGGACCCCGCCTGTCAGCGGTAGATCCCCTCTCCCGCGCGCGCTCACTCTCTCGCTCTTTGCCCGCTGGGGCCGACCTGTCAGCGCCAGTTACTTTGCCTGCTCGCTCCCTCTCTCTCTGTCTCGCGGGCCTAGATCGCCAGTCGCCGAGCCGTTGCCCCGCACGCCCCTTTCTTCTCTCTCTACGCCGTGGGCCTGCCCTATCAGTTCCACCCCCTCCGCGCTCGCTGTGGACCGGCGCGTGCGCACTCGCGCACATCGCCGGATTTCTCGGCCATGACGCCCGCCCACGCGCCCAGCTCCCTTCTTATAGCCCCGCTAGTGCCCCACGCACACCCCTCGCCTCATTTCGCTCACCTTCACCCTCTCTCGCGCTCTGCCCATGCCGCCAGCCGCCGCTGGAGACCCGCGCCCGCGTTCCTGGCCATCCATCTCGCCGGAGACCGCTCCAAGCCTCCCCGAGCTCCGCCCCAAGGTGAGACACCCATCCCCATGCCAAATTTCGCCTATTGCCCCATGTGTTCGGCCAATTTCACCTTCGCTGGTGCTCGGCCACGGCGGTCCGCCGTGCTCGCGCGGTGGCCGGCCGATTTAGCCCGGTCTAGTTCCCCGGAGTAGGTCCCTGTGTCACCCCTGCCTCTGCTGAAGCTAGCCCAGGCCGTAGCGTGCCTTAAGTCCCCTCCCCGTGGCCGGAATGGCTCACCAGAGTTACTCTGGCCTGCCTCAGGCCTTCTCACCGCTGTTCTACCCTCTCTGCCCGTGGATTCATGGCCTTTTCCCCGCCATTGAGTTTGCCGTGGCGCCCTCTCCCTCTCTGCCCAACTCTTGTGACCCCGGAGCCACCCTAGCCCATGCCAGCTTCAACTCCAGTGACCTCACCACCGCGGAGAGGAGCAGTGCCGCCCGCAGCCGTCCGTTTCCCCCTGGTCTGATCCTCTCCGTCCGATTCGGATTGAACGGCTCAGATCACAGATAACGCTTCGCACACACGCGCCCAGACACCCTGGCCCGCCTGTCAGTGCCCAAACCCTCTAGCGATGGGCCTGCTCGGTCAGCACGCTCTCCCCCTCTGTTGCTGACACTGCCTGGCCCGCCTGTCAGCACTCGCCCGCTCGCGCGCGCGCCCTCGGCCGCAGATCTAATCTCAACCGTTGATTTTAGATCTGACGGTTAGATTCACCGATACCCCTTCGCGCAGTAGTTTTATTAAAGAGACCCTCTGTTTATTGAAAATCAACACGCCATCCTTGGTTTTCGCGCGCAGGCCCCTGTAATCTTGCAGATTTAACCCTGGACTTTTAAATATTCACAGAATTAGACCTCATTTCATATTTTGAATTCCCAAACTTGTTTATTTCATAAGTTTTGCATATGAACTCCAAATTTAGTGATTCAAATTGCAAAATGTTCATAGAATTTTTCTCTATTCAAATAAAATAGTTTCACTTACAGTCTACACATTCTAATTTTTATGATTGAGTATGAACTAATATAGATGTAGTTTTATTTATTTAATAAAATAAATAAAAGGATAACCTTAGAGATTTAATCATGTTTAAACTTGTGAGATTAATGATATGTATTACATGAGATCATCTCTGTTCTAATTTTTAAGTCACAATAAAATAAATTGAACTATGATTATGTACCTGTAAGTAACACTTAGGGAAATAACAATCTATTTTCAAATGAAGTTAATTTATGTTATAGTTCATGTTATACTTTGAATTCAGTATCCCTTATGTAGTATTGTGTCCTTTTAAGATGTGATCCAATGTTTGTACATGTTTGGTGTGATGTTCATTTGTACTTTCCAAATGTATTGAATGCATGCTCGCTTTATTTAGACAACGAGTAGTCCGAGGTTCCTGAGTGTGCTGTTGGAGACCTCCCTGATCAGCAACCTGGTGAAGGCAAGTCTCCTCTGACCTATTATGTCCTACATACTTTATGATTCACTATTCCGCATTATATTATCTAAACATAAGGATTAACTAGCTTTGTATTTACCTTATCCTTGTTTACCTTTTTGGGTTATCATGGTTAGCACTTTGCTATTGCCTTAACTTAATCAATGAACATGATGTGGCTATTTATGATACGATAGTGTTATCTCAATGATGATATTGTGATACTTTAGGGGGATCAGGCCTTTTTCCTGAGTACCTCTCCATAAGGACCTGTTCGTGGAGTGACCACCCGGGATACCAGTACAACCATGAGGGTGGAATGGGACGCCCTTAGCTGATTAATTAGATGAACCTGGGGGCTTAGTTGGCTTTGCCGGAGGACCGTCAATGGGGGCTAGGGCATAGTGCTCGCTCTGCCAAGGTTGGGGTGCAGAGGTTCTTTCGATTTGGTTTTGTTAGTCACCCACCTTGGGGAGGTGTACTGCGTTTGTACGACTGGCGAAACCTAACGAGCAGCTATGCACCAGGGGAGTCTTTGTAAAGGCTATGTAGTGTATCCCTGGCCATTCACCTTGGTAGTGAAGATCGGGTCTGTACAACCCAGGCTGGAAAGGGATCACGACTTGTGGGTAAAGTGTACAACCTCTGCAGAGTGTTAAAAACTGGTATATGAGCCGAGCTCATGGTTAAGAGCAGCCTTGGGATCCTCTTTGATTAGAAGAACTTTGGATACTTTTATGAGGATGGTTAACAATGATGTTATAAATCTGATCTCTGGTATTTCCTCTTTTGAGGAGGTACTTTTGGGTAATAACTGGGTTTATTACTAAAACATGGCTCTACTAATAGTAATAAATACTTGACCAACCACTACACGACGGTTCACTTATAGCGACTTACGGTTGGTTGCTAAAACGGCCTTCAGCGACCTACGGTTGGTCGCTAAAAACTTTTAGCGACCCATAAGGATGGTCGCTGTAAGTGCCGTCGCTAAAGGCTTTAGCGACCGACATCTTTTTAGCGACCGACCGTCCATTGCTAATATTGTACATTTAGCGACCAAATGTGGGTTGCTGTACTATACATTTAGCAACCAACCGTAAGTCGTCAAACTATACATTTAGCAACCAACAGAAAGTCGTCCTTTTTACAGTTGTTATTAATAATAATATACATTTAATTAAGCACCAGAAATCATAGATTTTTATACACAAATCATAAAGACATACACAATTAATCATAATACCACAATCATAGATGATAGCATTGTAACACCCAGGTGTTACCCTGGCTAGAGCCACTTTGGCAATAAAAGCTGTGATCACAAAAGATAAAGGCTTAGGGCAGCACCTAAGAACTTTGGGGCTCATGTGCTAATTAAGTTGCCCATAACATAAGAAACATTACCCTAAATCCTTGCACACTTACTATCTTGGACAATAGGGGGAGAAGAACCCTAGATCTCTCCAAAGCCCTACCTTCCAAAACCCTAAGTAAGGGGGGGAAGAGAGTGTAACACCCGAAATCTTGTTTTGGGGATTAGTAGAAAAGATCAAAGTAAAATATCAACTAATGGATAATTATACTTTGGAATTCACCCTTTCTAAAATAAATAGTAAAAATTTAAAGCAATGAGAGTTAATATACATATATGTAATAAAAGAATTACAATTTGTTATCCCCTTCAAGAAATATATAAACTATTCTCTCTTGAGTTAAAGTCACTTTTAGAATTCACATTAAATCCTTCCTAAATTAAAAGGGTAAGATATACATTCAATATAATGACTTCTTTGGAATAAGTGGATGTGAATCATCTTATCTAAATAAATAAAATAATGAATAGATTAATAAAAAAATATATATTCCTGTATTCGTACCAAAGTTTTTACTGAACATGTATTTGAAATTGAAACTTGAATTCTGTTTGAATTGGGAATTTAAAAATAGAAAACAATAAAAGAAAAACAAAAGGAAAAGAGGAACCTCCAACTGGGCCAAATCCCTTTGCTTCGGCCCATTTTTCCTGGGATTCACGCGTCCAGGCGCTGGCTGGGCTCGGCCCGGCTTGGCGCGCACCTCAACCCGGCCGCCTGACCAATGGGTCCCACTGGGCATCCTTTGTGCACCAAGCACATTCTTTGGGTCGCTGCCGCGTGGGACCTCCTAGTCAGAATCGCCCTCTCCAACAACATCGCGAGACCGACGGAAGTGCAACAATCTTGTTGCCGGCCGAGGTTCGCTCGTTAGTCGTTTCGCCACCTTGGACTCAGCCGGCATCGCGCTCACGTGTGCGGATTCCTCTATCATGTGGGCCCAAGTGGTCAGGTTCACCATCGAGCTCGGTTCATCTCAACCCAACGTTGCGGCTGGGAATTTCTCCGAATCCGCCCGTGAAAAGTTCGCCGGTCGTTGCGTGATCGGCTCCGCTCCCTTGCGATTATAAAACCGGGCTCCCGTGGCTGATCCGTCCCAACCAATCACTGGCGGGGAGTTGCTCGCCGTCATGCAAGCTCCATCGCGGATCCGCCATGGAGGCCGCTGCCGTAGACCCGAGGTTGCATCACCGACGCGACCTCGAATCTGGGCCAGGGCGCTTCGGGGTGACACACTGATGGTGCACGGGGACATTCCGGGTGCGATGGGGTGCCTGCAGTGCCGCAATTTCTCGCCGTCGTTCGTGGGCCGCCATGAATCCGCCCCCGCCCGTGGGCGGGATACCTCGGCGTCCGAACTATAGGTAAGTGTGCCCTTGACCAATTCGCCTTGATCTCAGTACCGTGTAGCGCGTATGGGCTTGTAAATTGGGGCACTGGTGCGCCGGATGGCTCATCGCCGGCCATGGGCGCCGTCGCGGGGAGTCTGTTCACCGTCGTTGGGCGCCGTCAGGTTGGGGATGATGTCGCGTCCGTTGATCATCGCGTGAACGGCCCGGATTAGATCCTGGCTTACCCCTTCGCGTTTTGGATCTGGTCCGTCCGATCGGGATCGGATGGCTGTGAGTAGATCTCGGCTTCATTAAATTCGAGTCGTTGGATTATGATCGGAGCGCTCATGTCGCATACCGGTTCACGTGTGTGGTGATCTAATCCGAGCCTTTGGTTTAGATCGGACGGCCACCATTCAACGATACCCCTTCGCGGGTCGATTTTGTTAAAGAGCCCTCGGGGTTTTGTGAAATCAACCCGCCGTCCTTTAGTCACTATGCGCTGTGTCTTGGAAATCTTTCCCCGAGACCCCTGCGCTTTGCTGTAATTGAGGCCCAGTCCAGAACTTATTTAATTTGAATAAATGAAATAGAAAATGGATTTTTAATATGAAAATAATTACTAGAACTTGATAAATTCATAGAAAATTCATACTTGCTCCAAATTAGTCCATTCCACTTTCTAAATTTTTATAATTTAATCCTCTATCACTTGGAGCCTCTGTTTTGTCATGAAAACAATTAGAAATTTAATCTCTCACTTAATCCACTTTAAACACATAAAACCTTTGAAAATTCATAACTTAAAATCTACAACTCCAAAATTAATAATTCTTTTTCCTGTGATCTTATTTTAATATGTAGATTATTAATATGTATTTTGGCATACATGTTTGGTGTAATGTTAATCTTGCCTATACACTGTTTGTTTGTATTGCTACGACTAGTGCGAGGTCACGAGTCATCTGAAGATCATCCTGGTACCTGGATTCTCAAGGCCCAGGCAAGTTGTGCCCTTGATCACTTCTTTTTACCCAGCCATGTTCTGATTAATTATAATGATCTGCATAGGTTAATTTTGATGGGACCCAATAGGTTACCCTAGTTTGTCTATCTTTATACCTTGATTACCACTGAACTTTCTGGGTAGTACTTGCTAGTGCTATATGTGGTTTTGGGTATGGAGATACACTATTCATGATTACACTTTTGTTATCAGTTGTTATTTATTGTTCATGATAAGATCATTATGTTAATTGGAACATGGAGCGACCACCCGGGAAAACAGTGCTACCACAAGGGTGGAATGGGACGCCCTTGGCTGATTAATTAGGAAAGCTAGTGGAAGACTACCTTACCCGAAAGGGGCAAGGGCAGTAGGGGAGAGGTCAGTGTAGGGAGGCCCTCGGGAGGATTTTGCTGCGATGGCGGTCCTGCAAGGGATTCCTGCACTGGATCTTCCTATAAACTGTAGCGGGTTTTCGGAAGCTAGTGGAACTTTGTAAAGGCCTCGTAGTGTTACCCTGCCTCGCCTCCTCGGTAGAGGTGTATGGGAAGTCGCGATCCCTTGGCAGATGGGTAACATGACTTGTGGGTAAAGATGCGCAACCTCTGCAGAGTGTAAAACTGGTATACTAGCCGTGCTCACGGTCATGAGCAGCTCGGACCCTCACATGATTAAATTATGGAACTTAAACTCAATTTGTCATATGCATTGCATCGCAGGTGAAGTTGTTACTTTCGTTCTACTATTTAATTGGGTTGGTATTTACTTATACTTAGTAACTGCTAATAAAACTTTGACCAACTTTAAAAGCAATGCTCAGCTCTAACCATCTTCTTTGGTAAGCCTTACACTTCACGTGAGCTCCCACCTTTGGCGAGTTCATGCACATTATTCCCCACAACTTGTTGAGCGATGAACGTATGTGAGCTCACTCTTGCTGTCTCACATACACCACAGGTCAAGACCAGGTACTGCAGGATGATGCTCATGGAGGATGCTGCGATGTGTTCGTGAGAGGTCTAGGTCGTCGTCTCCCAGTCAACTTTGGGTTGCTGGACCGTTGTCTCCTTATAATGTAATTATTTATTTTGTATAGAACTCCTGTTATATATAAAGATGTGACATTCGATCCTGTGCCACTATACATCATATGTGTGAGACTTGGTCCCAGCACACCTGGTGTTTATGTTTACGCCCGGGTTTTGGACCCCTAAAATCCGGGTGTTACAGAAGTGGTATCAGAGGAATGTTGACTGTAGGACGAAACCTAGATAGAACTGGACAACCAATACTTACTTACCTTTGCTACTCTGATTCTTTCTAAACTTATCTTAATCTTTTCTCATCTAATTCCGCTTTACTCTGATTATTCTTATCTTTTCTTTTCTAAAGACAAATGTGGGTTTCACACTTTGAAATCCTGTGCCTAAAGTGACCTTTAGGAATAGGAGACCTACTCTTAGGAACAAAAGCAAAACTAATTTTGTAAATATTTATATGCTTGAATGTTTGTTCTTATGATACTTGTCTGATTTGGATCTTTGTTTGAGTATGATGAGTTGTGGAGTAATGTCCACAATTGCATCTGCATATACACATAGGTATAAAAATATATTTATAAACTAACTAGACCAACTAGATTATCCCTCATTAAAGTATCTAGCCTAACAATATTCATCCCATCTTGTAAGATTCTATCTTACATAGATTCATCTTGGCTTAAAAGATTCTCCCTTATCTTAATACGATCCATCTCATCTTAAAAGATACTCATCCTATCTTGAAAAGATTGTATCTCATCCTAATAGGTCTAACTAGTCTCAAAAGATTCTATCTTATCTTTATGGATTCATCTTGTCCTAAAAAGCATATTTACCTCACCCTAGTAACAACCAAGATCTAACCCAAAGTAATTAGATATTATCTAGTCTAATCTAGTTATATCCAACCTGATCCAGATTCTATCTAATCTAAATATGACCCAATCTAAAAGTGAGTTATTTAATAAATTAGTTAGTACTAGTGAAATGGATTAGACCTCACTCCTATAAAAATGATTTAAGCTAAAGTGCTGCCCTAAATTAACTTGACCAACTTTACCATATACAACCACCTAACCATATGCAACTACCTTACCCATCTGATAGTTGCATAACCCCTCTGTTTTAATCTAACAGAGATTTTTTTTAACATATCCTGATAAAATATATCCTACCCAGGAAGATCTATCTAACTTTAACTAGTCTCATCTAGCCATATCCAATCTAATCTAGATCCTATCTAATCTAATATGATCTAATCTAATGTGGTTTACTTAAACATATTAGTGATACTGGTAGAAGAGATTAAACCCTACTAGCCAGGTATTAACTTAACTTCACACATTAGACCAACTCAACCATGGGCATAAGATCTAACTCAACCAATATAGTCATGATGGATTGCATAATTTGCCTATCCCCACCTAACATCAAACAAAATTTTGACCTACGTCATGTAGTCCATCTCACCCATAACTATTCTAACCATATTTCCCCAACTCCGATAATATACACTAACTCCTAATCAAAGAGACAAGACCGGAGAACATGATCAACTTCATCAAGGAAGGGATAAGCATCAACTCAAGTCTTCAAAGATCAAGTTGAATCGCCAGCGGAATCAAGATCCACAATCTTGGATGGAGTCTTTTCTTATCCTACTCTTTCTTACCCAAACCTATATATGCCCTAAAGACATCTTCTATCCTACATAATAAAGTGGACATACCTATATTACCCATGCTCTCCTATCACTTACTAATAATAAAAAGAGAGACTCTTGATTTTGAACTAATTAGAAACTAAAAGCTAAATTTCAAATCACTCTTCCTATATCCTCTTTCTTATAAATCTCGAGGGCGAGATTATTTTTAAGGGGGGTAGGATTTGTAACACCCGAAATCTTGTTTTGGGGATTAGTAGAAAAGATCAAAGTAAAATATCAACTAATGGATAATTATACTTTGGAATTCACCCTTTCTAAAATAAATAGTAAAAATTTAAAGCAATGAGAGTTAATATACATATATGTAATAAAAGAATTACAATTTGTTATCCCCTTCAAGAAATATATAAACTATTCTCTCTTGAGTTAAAGTCACTTTTAGAATTCACATTAAATCCTTCCTAAATTAAAAGGGTAAGATATACATTCAATATAATGACTTCTTTGGAATAAGTGGATGTGAATCATCTTATCTAAATAAATAAAATAATGAATAGATTAATAAAAAAAAATATATTCCTGTATTCGTACCAAAGTTTTTACTGAACATGTATTTGAAATTGAAACTTGAATTCTGTTTGAATTGGGAATTTAAAAATAGAAAACAATAAAAGAAAAACAAAAGGAAAAGAGGAACCTCCAACTGGGCCAAATCCCTTTGCTTCGGCCCATTTTTCCTGGGATTCACGCGTCCAGGCGCTGGCTGGGCTCGGCCCGGCTTGGCGCGCACCTCAACCCGGCCGCCTGACCAATGGGTCCCACTGGGCATCCTTTGTGCACCAAGCACATTCTTTGGGTCGCTGCCGCGTGGGACCTCCTAGTCAGAATCGCCCTCTCCAACAACATCGCGAGACCGACGGAAGTGCAACAATCTTGTTGCCGGCCGAGGTTCGCTCGTTAGTCGTTTCGCCACCTTGGACTCAGCCGGCATCGCGCTCACGTGTGCGGATTCCTCTATCACGTGGGCCCAAGTGGTCAGGTTCACCATCGAGCTCGGTTCATCTCAACCCAACGTTGCGGCTGGGAATTTCTCCGAATCCGCCCGCGAAAAGTTCGCCGGTCGTTGCGTGATCGGCTCCGCTCCCTTGCGATTATAAAACCGGGCTCCCGTGGCTGATCCGTCCCAACCAATCACTGGCGGGGAGTTGCTCGCCGTCATGCAAGCTCCATCGCGGATCCGCCATGGAGGCCGCTGCCGTAGACCCGAGGTTGCATCACCGACGCGACCTCGAATCTGGGCCAGGGCGCTTCGGGGTGACACACTGATGGTGCACGGGGACATTCCGGGTGCGATGGGGTGCCTGCAGTGCCGCAATTTCTCGCCGTCGTTCGTGGGCCGCCATGAATCCGCCCCCGCCCGTGGGCGGGATACCTCGGCGTCCGAACTATAGGTAAGTGTGCCCTTGACCAATTCGCCTTGATCTCAGTACCGTGTAGCGCGTATGGGCTTGTAAATTGGGGCACTGGTGCGCCGGATGGCTCATCGCCGGCCATGGGCGCCGTCGCGGGGAGTCTGTTCACCGTCGTTGGGCGCCGTCAGGTTGGGGATGATGTCGCGTCCGTTGATCATCGCGTGAACGGCCCGGATTAGATCCTGGCTTACCCCTTCGCGTTTTGGATCTGGTCCGTCCGATCGGGATCGGATGGCTGTGAGTAGATCTCGGCTTCATTAAATTCGAGTCGTTGGATTATGATCGGAGCGCTCATGTCGCATACCGGTTCACGTGTGTGGTGATCTAATCCGAGCCTTTGGTTTAGATCGGACGGCCACCATTCAACGATACCCCTTCGCGGGTCGATTTTGTTAAAGAGCCCTCGGGGTTTTGTGAAATCAACCCGCCGTCCTTTAGTCACTATGCGCTGTGTCTTGGAAATCTTTCCCCGAGACCCCTGCGCTTTGCTGTAATTGAGGCCCAGTCCAGAACTTATTTAATTTGAATAAATGAAATAGAAAATGGATTTTTAATATGAAAATAATTACTAGAACTTGATAAATTCATAGAAAATTCATACTTGCTCCAAATTAGTCCATTCCACTTTCTAAATTTTTATAATTTAATCCTCTATCACTTGGAGCCTCTGTTTTGTCATGAAAACAATTAGAAATTTAATCTCTCACTTAATCCACTTTAAACACATAAAACCTTTGAAAATTCATAACTTAAAATCTACAACTCCAAAATTAATAATTCTTTTTCCTGTGATCTTATTTTAATATGTAGATTATTAATATGTATTTTGGCATACATGTTTGGTGTAATGTTAATCTTGCCTATACACTGTTTGTTTGTATTGCTACGACTAGTGCGAGGTCACGAGTCATCTGAAGATCATCCTGGTACCTGGATTCTCAAGGCCCAGGCAAGTTGTGCCCTTGATCACTTCTTTTTACCCAGCCATGTTCTGATTAATTATAATGATCTGCATAGGTTAATTTTGATGGGACCCAATAGGTTACCCTAGTTTGTCTATCTTTATACCTTGATTACCACTGAACTTTCTGGGTAGTACTTGCTAGTGCTATATGTGGTTTTGGGTATGGAGATACACTATTCATGATTACACTTTTGTTATCAGTTGTTATTTATTGTTCATGATAAGATCATTATGTTAATTGGAACATGGAGCGACCACCCGGGAAAACAGTGCTACCACAAGGGTGGAATGGGACGCCCTTGGCTGATTAATTAGGAAAGCTAGTGGAAGACTACCTTACCCGAAAGGGGCAAGGGCAGTAGGGGAGAGGTCAGTGTAGGGAGGCCCTCGGGAGGATTTTGCTGCGATGGCGGTCCTGCAAGGGATTCCTGCACTGGATCTTCCTATAAACTGTAGCGGGTTTTCGGAAGCTAGTGGAACTTTGTAAAGGCCTCGTAGTGTTACCCTGCCTCGCCTCCTCGGTAGAGGTGTATGGGAAGTCGCGATCCCTTGGCAGATGGGTAACATGACTTGTGGGTAAAGATGCGCAACCTCTGCAGAGTGTAAAACTGGTATACTAGCCGTGCTCACGGTCATGAGCAGCTCGGACCCTCACATGATTAAATTATGGAACTTAAACTCAATTTGTCATATGCATTGCATCGCAGGTGAAGTTGTTACTTTCGTTCTACTATTTAATTGGGTTGGTATTTACTTATACTTAGTAACTGCTAATAAAACTTTGACCAACTTTAAAAGCAATGCTCAGCTCTAACCATCTTCTTTGGTAAGCCTTACACTTCACGTGAGCTCCCACCTTTGGCGAGTTCATGCACATTATTCCCCACAACTTGTTGAGCGATGAACGTATGTGAGCTCACTCTTGCTGTCTCACATACACCACAGGTCAAGACCAGGTACTGCAGGATGATGCTCATGGAGGATGCTGCGATGTGTTCGTGAGAGGTCTAGGTCGTCGTCTCCCAGTCAACTTTGGGTTGCTGGACCGTTGTCTCCTTATAATGTAATTATTTATTTTGTATAGAACTCCTGTTATATATAAAGATGTGACATTCGATCCTGTGCCACTATACATCATATGTGTGAGACTTGGTCCTAGCACACCTGGTGTTTATGTTTACGCCCGGGTTTTGGACCCCTAAAATCCGGGTGTTACAGAGAGTGATCAAGTGGGTAAAGCATGTGTAACTTTTACCCAAACCCTAAGCAACATTATAACCATCAATTAGGAGGGGGAAATTTTGCAAAAAGGCCCCTGGAGAAACCCCAATTCAAATCTCCAAGTGGAGAGAGAGCTAGAGCTCTCTATTTCTCTCTAAGTCACATTTTAGCCCTAATTCAAAGACCAGCCGTGTTCACTTTGAAAATGGCGCCAAAACCACTTGAGTTCTATACCAAAAATGTGCTATACCACTTAAGGCACCCCCTGGAAAAATTTGAAACCGAGACTTGGACGTTTGACAAGTTTTGACATCGGTTTTGTCGCGGTGTGTGCAGTGAGACAAACCAAACTTGGCGCCTGTCTATCTCCTAACCTAGGGCGTATCCTCCCTTGGAACTCACATGAACTAGGTAGCTCTAGGTGCAGGGAAGAGATCTCCCACAGGCGACATGGCAAGATTCGTACGCTTGGCCGCTCAGCAGAGCGAAGAACACGGGCAGAAGCAACGCGCCACGTGTTCGACGCGCTCTGAGCTCGCCAGAGCACGCCCGCGCACGCCCCTCGTGCCCGCGTCGCGCCAAACGGGCAAGCCAGCACTCTGGTACGCGCCCGCGCCTATAAAACCCTCCCGAGCTTCGACCATACCCGTCCGCACCCACCCGACCCTCGCCGGAGCTTGGTTCGCCGTCGTTGGCCCGTGCGCAGCTTGTCCGCGGCCACCCAGTCCCCCTGCCACCGTAGACCGGCCCGCCCAGCCATTTCCAGCCCCGTCCAGCCCTCGGAGAAGCTTGTGCACCCCTCTGCGAGACTCCCCGAGCAAGGAATCGGAGTTTCCTTCGCCGGAGAAGCCAGTCCACCCTCGCCGGAGCACTTAACCTCGCCGGAGTGCGTGGACTGGGTAAACCACTCCACCACCCTTCGATTCCTTGTGCACACAGTCGCTGTGTAACCCCGTGATGCTCACCGTGCCGTCGGATTGGACCAGCTCGCCGTAGTTTGGCCGGTACACTCGCCGCCGACGAGCACATCCGCCTGCGCTCGTGGACCGAGCGACTCCGACCACCTCCGACGACGAGCCGTACCTCGACGTGACCGCCAGAGCCTCCCCGAGCCGACCCCACCCTTCGCCGGACCTCCCTCGCCGCCGGTAAGCCGCGCCGTCCTTTCTTTCCTGCGGCGACTGTTCTGTTTAGGGGAGGGACCTCGGGTGTGAGGAAGAAAACCCTGGGGGGTTAAGTGTAAAGCCCAAGACTCACAGGAATAGTGGTCCGAGGGTAGATCTGCGAGTGTTGAATCAGTTTAACCCCAGGGGTCTCGGTGCAAACTGGTTTTTCCAGAAAACCTTAATTGAATCTGTTTTTAAATTGGACAGCAACTTTGAAAATGCATAACTTCTGTTTAAATCGTCCAAATTTAGTCAAACCAATTTTGCCAGACTCTAAATAATGTAACCTGTCTAAGAAAAATATAAAACCCCATATGAACTAGAGAAAAATATAAGGTTCTGATTTATTTTCAGTTTTGGCCAAAAGCTTAATAATAGCAAGAAAAATAGTTGCACTATTTAACTAGGGTTAGAAAAATTTGGAGAAGTTTATATCTACCCACTAACCTAGTTAAAAATGTTAAACCTCTCTGTCCATTACATTAAGATAGTTTTAACCCCTTATTCTATAATATGCTTAAGTTTAAGGAAAATAGAAAAAGTACTATAAATGATGAACCAGAGAGCACACCTATTTTTGTTAGGATACTTAGTCAATATAATTCACTGGAAAAATGTATCATACCCTGTTGTAGTGTAAGATAACCAAGATACCTTTTAAATGAAGAAAATAGGGATAACTTAGAAAAACCATACAAAGATACCCCTAAGGTAAAACCTCCCCAAACCTTAGGATAACAAATGTTTGGATAATAAGAACTTAAGAAAAATCTGAAATCTGTTGTTTGATATTTTTCAGATAACAAGTTAGTTCTAATCACCCTTTGTGCACCAAAGTTTAGAAATTCATCATTAATTAACCACCATGTTGCTCTCTGCCATTTTTGGTACAAGAGCTTTTTATCACCACTAGAGGCCAGCAAAAAGAACCATTAGATCAGAAACCACTTTAATAAAGGACTTGTAGTGTAAAGTGGCCCATTTTGCCTAACCATTGTTATTTTTAATTTAAAGCTTGGCTTTTATACTTTAAGCCTCAAACTATCAAAACAAGCTAGTATAGCCAGTAACAACCCACTGTAATTTTTACAAAATTTTTGGAAATTTTTAAACTACTGTCATAGTTCAAACCCCTACTAGAAACCCTAGATGGAAATTAAGGAAGGAAAATAGATGATGGAATTTAATGTCTTCCTAGGACCTTTATAAATGTCCACTAAAACCTATAAAGGCAATACAAATCCAATATGTTATCTTAACAGAAAACCTAAACCTAAAAGGTAATAAGTCTATGTATACCACTAAAAGCCCCTCGTAGCCAAGGATCCCTAAGTTAATTCTTGACTTAAATTCTGTAGCTTAATGTTCTTAAATTTTGCATAATCATGACATACATGTTCATTGCATTTCGATAGATTGTAATCTTGCTGACGGAGAGTACGTCCTCGTGCCGGAGCAAGGAGCTGCCCAGGAGGTTGCCCCCGACCCAGCACCAGAGCCTGCACCAGAGGACCTGCCTGCCACTGCTTTGGAAGGCAAGCCCCGGTTTTATGCATAACCTGTTATTTATGCTATTTTACTTCACTTAATGATTGTAGGATTGATTGTGCACTTAGGTGTAGGAATTGTTTGGAACCCTAGTTGCATGATCTCAGGAATCCTAATGAGATGAATACTAGTATGCTAAGTCGAGTAGCTGCTTTACTAATTAGGATCTCGGTAGAAGTCGAGTGATTTTTCTAGCACTCGCGCGAGGTCAGGAATTGGTTGTATCCACTTTCCTATCATATTGATGTGGTTTGTGGGCAACAATCCATGGGGATTGGTTGTTCACGGGATTAAAAGTTGGTTAAGGATTAAGGTGTGGTACCGTGAGTCAAGCGTTTGAACGTACTAAACACATACCGAGAAATATGGTAAATCGGTAAGCCTAGTACCTGAGTGAACCTGCCCGCAGATTGCCCTCCTCACGCGACCTGAGACGTAGTCTCCCATTCCGGTTATGGTGGGTACAAGTGCGGTCACTGCACGACGGCCAGTCGGGGTCAGTGGGGCATTGTACGCCAAGGCGGTGAGCCCCTTTCTGTTGCCAGGGAATCGATGGGGACGGTTGGTGTGTGTGGGGACGGAGTGCCCCTACATGCCGTGTGTTTAGGTTTACCTTGCAAGGATAAAAACTCGATTCGAATCGTCTGTTTCTCGCAGCTAATGAGACTGCTTGATCCATGCTGCTACATTGAGTAACAAGTGGAACTGGTTGAGATGATACAAACTGTTGATTGCTAATAATGCTTGCTACTATGTATGAATAGATAGTACACTTTTAGCCTTAAGAGAGTCACACTTAATTTTGATTAAGTTAAAATCTTGATTTAGAAACTCAGCTAGTGCTTTTGGCAACCAAACCCCACAGCCAAACAGCTGCATGTCTAGAGGTAGAGGAGTATAGACTCCTCACACCGGGTAAGTCTAGCTGAGTATTAGTATGCTCAGCCTTGCTTGTGGCATAATTTTACAGGTTCTCTGGAGGACATGGTTGCTGGAGTGACTTGGCCATCCACCCTGCCACCGGGTTGGACTGTCGAGTGGGACCCTGCCTCGGCTGAGGAGGAGCATGAGGAGTGATGGGATAGGCTTCCCCATCTCCCCATTTATTTATCATTAGTTTATTTCCACTGCACTCCAAAAACAATGATGGTTACTTTTGCGAAAACTCCGATGGTGACAATGGTGATGTAATAACTAAATACTCTTTCATGTATGGTTTTACGTTTTATTGTATTTGCTCTGTGACTCACCATCGAGTGAGACTGTGGTACTTGATCCTGTCAGTGGCCGTGTCGGACTAGATCCGAGGGATTGACGGGTTATTCCCATTTAAGTGTGGTCTAGCCTCTAAGGTCGGACTTAGGCACTTAAGTTGGAATAATTCGGGCAGTTCCGCCATAGCTGGTATCGGAGCTTGTACCACCACAGAGGAATCAATAAAACATGGATACCATCCCTTTTCTAAAAGTAAAACTTGATAGAAACAATGTTGGATAGATAGTAGGGCGAGCAGGATAGACCTAGGACGTGAAGCCTTAGGATAATAGAAGGGTAGCTAGGTGGCTAAGTGACTAGGCCCTACAGGCCACTTTTACAGGATGGGAGTTCTTCCCTATTCCTTTTATTTTCTTGTGAGGTCGTTCAGGACGTGCATGCATGCATTCTTAATTAAGTAAATGAATAACTAAGTGAAAGGGCTTAAAAATGAGATAGCAGCCAACTAGGTCCCTAGTGCCTTTTTCTTTTTAGAGGCAGGCTGAGTTTTATTTTCTTTGTTCTTTTCGTAATTCTTTTCTTTACTTGCGCTTAACCATGCACAGATGACTTCCCACGGATCCTCCGAGGATGGAGATGCACTGACCCACACTGACGGACTTGCACGAGAGGGTTTTCCCCGCATCTTGTGGGAGGTGCTTCAGGGGGCAGGATATTTGACACCCCCTCAGTACACGGTGCAGCAGTTCGAGAAGCACCGGGTACCCCGCTGCCGGGTGAGGATGACTTTGGAGCCTCATCCCCTGCAGCCAGGCTGGCGTTCACTGGACTCCGAGTCCTACGGATACCGGGCTGAGGACACTATTGAGGCTATCGCTCTGCATGGACTAACCACCTTCTGTGGATTTCACCCCTTGGAGCTGGCTACCCACCCCATTGGGTTGTTCCCTGCGGAAAAGGAGGACGACCCGATGTGGAAGGACCGGGTGGAGCATGCCAAGGACATCTGGGCTCTCTACCCAGGCCACACCGCTCACTTGTCTGTGCGATGCATGAATGCTCTGTATCGTCTGCAAGTGATGCGTGGGGAGGCCATGTCCCACCTGATGGCATTGCTGGAGGACACCAAGATCACCCTGGACAACAGGGAGGAGCTCGTGGTGGACTTATCACAGGAGCTGGTGGAGAAAGATCTACAGGTGGAGCAGCTGACTGACGAGATTCATGAGTTGGAGGAGCTAGTGGGCACCAGGGAGAATACCATCGAGGTCCTCGAGGATCAGCTCCTCAACACCCAGCAGCAGCTAGCAGAGGCTAATGCGCATCTGGACATGCATCACCAAGAAATCCATGATGCGGAGGCTGACGAGGACGTTGACATCGAGGGAGGAGACGAGTCTGCCTCCAGTGTAGACACCGCTGGCTCAGGGAGACCACCTTTCCCCGAGTCTAGCGTCGCCTCGTTCGCTCAATAGATGCCAGACTAGTACTAGAAGTTGGTGATAGTTGGACTCCTCGCCACTAGCTTAGCTTTTGCACCCTTAGGGTACTAGGCTAGGTAGAGTTGAGTCTTTTGATCCTTGATGTAACCAGTAGTAAAACTCTTTTGGATGTTTAGGGATGATTAATGGTAATTTAAATTGGACGGAAGGATCATGTTTTCGTTTGTTTTATTTGGAATCTATCAAATTACTTTGACTCCCCTACCATGTTCGAACCTTAAGCTTGGAGATGTGTTATTAAGCAACCATGTGACTTTTTCAGATGGCTGGAAGAGCGCGCCGTGGTCAGAATGAGCACGTTCCTCCACCGCCACCGCCTCCCACTCTGCAGGAGCTCATGGCCCAGCAGAATGAGATTCTGAGGCAGCTAGCTCAGCGTCAGCCACCACCTCAGCATTTTGGTGGAGACCATCAGCGTCACCCCATCGCTGCTACTTACCAGGAGTTTCTCAGCACCCAGCCACCATTGTTTACCAGGTCGGAGGACCCACTTGATGCAGATGTGTGGTTGAGGGTGGTAGAATCCAAGTTCCCACTGCTCCATGGGGCTTGCTCGGAGGTCACCAAGGTCAGGTTCGCCACCCAGCAGCTTCGCGGACCCGCAAGGACTTGGTGGGACCATTTTCTGGCTATGCAGCCGGATGGTAGAGAGGTGGAGTGGAGGGAGTTCAAGGCCGCTTTCAGAGGGCATCATATTCCCGCTGGCATCATGGACCGGAAGCTCAATGAGTTTCTGGCACTCACTCAGGGCAGCAGGACAGTGTTGCAATATGCCCAGGCCTTCAATGATTTGTGTCAGTATGCTGGATATCATGCAGATACGGATGAGAAGAAGCGAGACAGGTTCAGGAGGGGGCTCAGCACCAAGCTCCGTGACCGTCTCAACACCGTCAGGGCCAACAGTTACAATGAGTTGGTTAACATGGCTATCTCCCAGGAGGACTGCATCTTGGCTCGGCAGGCGGAGAAGAAGAGGAAGACCCCCGTGGCAGGACCCTCGTCTCAGCCACAGCGCTTCAGGATTGTGTCTGACTCCCAGAGCAGGGGACCTCAGCAGCAGCAAGGAAGGTGGGTGATCAGGCCACCACAGCAGCCGCAGCAGCAGCAGGCACCCAACCGTGCCCAATTCCCAGCTCAGAGGAACAATCAGCAGCAGCAGTACCGCCAGGCCAATGATAACCGGTGTTTCACTTGTGGCAGTACTGGGCACTATGCCAAGAATTGCCCTAAGAATCAGCAGAGGCAGGGGCAGAATGTTAACCAGAACCAGGGAAAGAGGCAGAAAGTGCAAGTGAGGCAGGGCAAGCTGAACTTCACTACCATGGCCGACATTCCAGAGGGAGCACCCGTCATGACTGGTATCTTTACAGTTTTAAATTTCCCTGCTATTGTACTTTTTGATTCCGGCGCTTCACATAGTTTTATCAGTGCCAAGTTTAGTGTCAAATGCCAGTTGCCCTTTCACCATACCGATGGGGGCATTACAATTTCAACACCTGGAGGCAGAGTTGCCACTTATCAAGTCAACCGGCAAGTGCCTATAAAATTTGGTAGTCTGGTAATTAGAACCACCCTTCTCATCTTAGGATTGGATAGCGTGGATATTATTCTGGGAGCTGACTGGTTGACCAGGCATCAGGTAGTATTGGACATTGCAGCCAGAGCCATTGAAATTCATTCCCCTGCTTATGGCGAGACTGTTTTGTATTTACCCAACCAGGGTTGTACCCGGTCTTGTGCCTTTGTTATGATAGATTCCCCAGTGGAAAAGATCCCAGTAGTCTCGGACTATCCGGATGTTTTTCCGGATGAATTGCCCGGAATGCCACCTGACAGAGATGTTGAGTTTGCCATCGAATTGCAACCCGGGACTGCTCCTGTCTTTAAGAGACCTTATAGGATGCCTCCCGCGGAGTTGGCAGAACTGAAGAAACAATTGCAAGAATTATTGGACAAGGGGTTTATTCGTCCAAGCACTTCGCCCTGGGGATGTCCCGCCTTGTTCGTGAAGAAGAAGGATGAGAGTTTGAGGATGTGTGTTGACTACCGCCCTCTCAATGCGGTGACTATCAAGAACAAGTACCCGTTACCCCGCATTGATGTTCTGTTTGATCAATTGGTAGGAGCCAAGGTATTCTCCAAGATAGACCTTCGCTCGGGCTACCATCAGATCAAGATCCGTGCCAGTGACATTCCCAAGACGGCTTTCTCTACCAGATATGGGCTCTATGAGTTTTTGGTGATGTCTTTTGGGCTGACCAATGCCCCGGCTTATTTCATGTACTTGATGAACTCAGTATTCATGCCAGAGCTGGACAAGTTTGTGGTTGTCTTCATTGATGACATTCTGGTTTATTCCAAGAATGAGGCTGAGCACACTAAACATTTGCATATCGTGCTTCAGAGACTTCGCGACCATCAGTTGTATGCTAAGTTGTCCAAGTGTGAGTTCTGGCTGAAAGAAATAAAATTCTTGGGTCACACAATTTCTCAGGATGGGATATCAGTTGACCCTGAGAAGGTGCAAGAAGTGATGGACTGGAAACCCCCGACTACAGTGAAGCAGATTAGGAGTTTTCTGGGATTGGCAGGGTATTACCGACGATTCATTCCGGATTTCTCTAGAATTGCCAAGCCAATGACTGAACTATTGAAGAAGGGAGCCAAATTTGTGTGGAGCCAAAAATGTGAGGATGCTTTTCATACCTTGAGGCAACAATTGACAACAGCTCCAGTGCTAGCTCAGCCGGATAATACCAAGTCATTTGAAGTTTATTGTGATGCTTCTGGGACAGGACTGGGTTGTGTGTTGATGCAAGAGAACAGAGTGATTGCTTATGCTTCCCGAGCCCTCAGACCTCATGAGCAGAACTACCCGACCCATGATCTGGAGTTGGCAGCAGTAGTTCATGCCCTCAAGATATGGAGACACTACTTAATGGGAGCTCACTGTAACATTTACACTGATCACAAGAGCCTCAAGTACATTTTCACTCAGGCAGATCTCAACATGAGGCAGAGAAGGTGGTTGGAGTTAATCAAGGACTATGATTTGGAGGTGCATTACCATCCTGGCAAGGCAAATGTTGTGGCAGATGCTTTGAGCCGAAAGGCCCAATGTAATTGCATGAACATGGATGCAAGAATCACCACCTTGTGTGATGAGTTGTGCAAGCTGAACCTGGAAGTTGTTCCTTCCGGTGAATTAAGATATATTGCAGTGGAGCCCACATTGCAAGAACAAATTGCTCAGGCACAGTTTGGGGATAAGGGTGTTCAGATCATCAAGGATATGATCAAGCAAAAGGCCGAGAAATACAAGTGTTTCCGTCAGGACAGCAAGGGAATTATATGGTTTGAAGATCGATTGGTTGTTCCCAAGAATCCAGAGCTCAGAAGGAAGATATTGGATGAAGCTCACCTTTCCAAGTTCTCCATGCACCCGGGTAGCAACAAGATGTACCATGATCTCAGGCCTCTTTATTGGTGGACCAGGATGAAGAGGGAAATTGCCAAATACGTTTCAGAATGTGACACTTGTCAGAGGGTAAAAGCTAGTCATCTGAAAGCAGCAGGCCCCTTGCAACCCCTTCCCATACCATCTTGGAAATGGGAGGACATTTGCATGGATTTCATAGTGGGATTACCCAATACCTCCCGGCACCATGATTCCATATGGGTTATTGTGGACAGATTGACTAAGACGGCTCATTTCTTGCCAGTGCACACTACCCACCGGACGGAGAGGTATGCGGAAATTTACATCGACCAGATAGTTCGTCTGCATGGGATACCAAGGACCATAGTCTCTGACCGAGGAGCACCTTTTGTGGCACGATTTTGGGAGCAATTACAGGAATCACTTGGGACCCATGTAATCCGAAGCTCAGCATATCACCCTCAAACAGATGGTCAGACAGAAAGGGTAAATCAGATTTTAGAAGACATGTTGAGAGCATGTGCACTACACTATGGAAAGGACTGGGACAAGTGTCTGTCCTTGGCAGAGTTTTCTTACAATAACAGCTATCAGTCTAGCCTGAAAATGGCACCTTTCGAGGCTTTGTATGGGAGAAGATGCAGAACCCCGTTGAATTGGTCTCAAGCTGGAGAGAGGGAGATATTTGGGCCAGATTTGGTAATTGAAGCAGAGGAAAAGGTCAGAGTCATCAGGAAAAACTTGGAAGCTGCTCAGGCCAGGCAAAAGAGTTATCATGACCAGAGACGGAAGCCACTGCAGTTTGAGGTGGGAGATCGTGTCTATCTTAAGGTATCACCAACCAAGGGTGTCCAGAGATTTGGGATCAAGGGCAAGTTGGCCCCTCGCTACATTGGACCTTATAAGATCAAGGAAAGTTGTGGACCCGTAGCCTACCAATTGGAATTACCACCCCATATGTCAGCAGTTCACAATGTGTTCCATGTATCTCAGCTCCGGAAATGTGTTCGTCTACCCACTGAAGTGCTACCAGAACCAGACATTGAGATAGAACCAGACTTGTCCTACCAGGAGTACCCCGTCAAGGTATTGGATCAGAAGGAAAGATCAACTCGGGCAAGGTCAATCAAAATGTATAAGGTGCAGTGGAGTCATCATTCAGCAGAAGAAGCTACATGGGAGACGGAGGATTTTCTACGCTCTCGCTTCCCCGACTTTCTACCCAAAGAAGCCGGTACGTAACCCCGAAACCCCACCCCCACCTGCCCTTTGAATACAATTATAAGAAAAACTTAGATAACAAGGATAGTCTAAGTTATGGATTTAACTTAAGAAGGGCTTCCTTCTGAAGTTGCAAAGAGGATGACATTCGAAGAGCAGTTAACAAGAGAAACTTGTGTAAAGGAGAAACACCACCATCACCCCTTCAAGCACCCCTCCAAGGAACTCTACCTGAATCTCGGGACGAGATTCCTTTAAGGGGGGAGGGCTGTAACACCCAGGTGTTACCCTGGCTAGAGCCACTTTGGCAATAAAAGCTGTGATCACAAAAGATAAAGGCTTAGGGCAGCACCTAAGAACTTTGGGGCTCATGTGCTAATTAAGTTGCCCATAACATAAGAAACATTACCCTAAATCCTTGCACACTTACTATCTTGGACAATAGGGGGAGAAGAACCCTAGATCTCTCCAAAGCCCTACCTTCCAAAACCCTAAGTAAGGGGGGAAGAGAGTGATCAAGTGGGTAAAGCATGTGTAACTTTTACCCAAACCCTAAGCAACATTATAACCATCAATTAGGAGGGGGAAATTTTGCAAAAAGGCCCCTGGAGAAACCCCAATTCAAATCTCCAAGTGGAGAGAGAGCTAGAGCTCTCTATTTCTCTCTAAGTCACATTTTAGCCCTAATTCAAAGACCAGCCGTGTTCACTTTGAAAATGGCGCCAAAACCACTTGAGTTCTATACCAAAAATGTGCTATACCACTTAAGGCACCCCCTGGAAAAATTTGAAACCGAGACTTGGACGTTTGACAAGTTTTGACATCGGTTTTGTCGCGGTGTGTGCAGTGAGACAAACCAAACTTGGCGCCTGTCTATCTCCTAACCTAGGGCGTATCCTCCCTTGGAACTCATATGAACTAGGTAGCTCTAGGTGCAGGGAAGAGATCTCCCACAGGCGACATGGCAAGATTCGTACGCTTGGCCGCTCAGCAGAGCGAAGAACACGGGCAGAAGCAACGCGCCACGTGTTCGACGCGCTCTGAGCTCGCCAGAGCACGCCCGCGCGCGCCCCTCGTGCCCGCGTCGCGCCAAACGGGCAAGCCAGCACTCTGGTACGCGCCCGCGCCTATAAAACCCTCCCGAGCTTCGACCATACCCGTCCGCACCCACCCGACCCTCGCCGGAGCTTGGTTCGCCGTCGTTGGCCCGTGCGCAGCTTGTCCGCGGCCACCCAGTCCCCCTGCCACCGTAGACCGGCCCGCCCAGCCATTTCCAGCCCCGTCCAGCCCTCGGAGAAGCTTGTGCACCCCTCTGCGAGACTCCCCGAGCAAGGAATCGGAGTTTCCTTCGCCGGAGAAGCCAGTCCACCCTCGCCGGAGCACTTAACCTCGCCGGAGTGCGTGGACCGGGTAAACCACTCCACCACCCTTCGATTCCTTGTGCACACAGTCGCTGTGTAACCCCGTGATGCTCACCGTGCCGTCGGATTGGACCAGCTCGCCGTAGTTTGGCCGGTACACTCGCCGCCGACGAGCACATCCGCCTGCGCTCGTGGACCGGGCGACTCCGACCACCTCCGACGACGAGCCGTACCTCGACGTGACCGCCAGAGCCTCCCCGAGCCGACCCCACCCTTCGCCGGACCTCCCTCGCCGCCGGTAAGCCGCGCCGTCCTTTCTTTCCTGCGGCGACTGTTCTGTTTAGGGGAGGGACCTCGAGTGTGAGGAAGAAAACCCTGGGGGGTTAAGTGTAAAGCCCAAGACTCACAGGAATAGTGGTCCGAGGGTAGATCTGCGAGTGTTGAATCAGTTTAACCCCAGGGGTCTCGGTGCAAACTGGTTTTTCCAGAAAACCTTAATTGAATCTATTTTTAAATTGGACAGCAACTTTGAAAATGCATAACTTCTGTTTAAATCGTCCAAATTTAGTCAAACCAATTTTGCCAGACTCTAAATAATGTAACCTGTCTAAGAAAAATATAAAACCCCATATGAACTAGAGAAAAATATAAGGTTCTGATTTATTTTCAGTTTTGGCCAAAAGCTTAATAATAGCAAGAAAAATAGTTGCACTATTTAACTAGGGTTAGAAAAATTTGGAGAAGTTTATATCTACCCACTAACCTAGTTAAAAATGTTAAACCTCTCTGTCCATTACATTAAGATAGTTTTAACCCCTTATTCTATAATATGCTTAAGTTTAAGGAAAATAGAAAAAGTACTATAAATGATGAACCAGAGAGCACACCTATTTTTGTTAGGATACTTAGTCAATATAATTCACTGGAAAAATGTATCATACCCTGTTGTAGTGTAAGATAACCAAGATACCTTTTAAATGAAGAAAATAGGGATAACTTAGAAAAACCATACAAAGATACCCCTAAGGTAAAACCTCCCCAAACCTTAGGATAACAAATGTTTGGATAATAAGAACTTAAGAAAAATCTGAAATCTGTTGTTTGATATTTTTCAGATAACAAGTTAGTTCTAATCACCCTTTGTGCACCAAAGTTTAGAAATTCATCATTAATTAACCACCATGTTGCTCTCTGCCATTTTTGGTACAAGAGCTTTTTATCACCACTAGAGGCCAGCAAAAAGAACCATTAGATCAGAAACCACTTTAATAAAGGACTTGTAGTGTAAAGTGGCCCATTTTGCCTAACCATTGTTATTTTTAATTTAAAGCTTGGCTTTTATACTTTAAGCCTCAAACTATCAAAACAAGCTAGTATAGCCAGTAACAACCCACTGTAATTTTTACAAAATTTTTGGAAATTTTTAAACTACTGTCATAGTTCAAACCCCTACTAGAAACCCTAGATGGAAATTAAGGAAGGAAAATAGATGATGGAATTTAATGTCTTCCTAGGACCTTTATAAATGTCCACTAAAACCTATAAAGGCAATACAAATCCAATATGTTATCTTAACAGAAAACCTAAACCTAAAAGGTAATAAGTCTATGTATACCACTAAAAGCCCCTCGTAGCCAAGGATCCCTAAGTTAATTCTTGACTTAAATTCTGTAGCTTAATGTTCTTAAATTTTGCATAATCATGACATACATGTTCATTGCATTTCGATAGATTGTAATCTTGCTGACGGAGAGTACGTCCTCGTGCCGGAGCAAGGAGCTGCCCAGGAGGTTGCCCCCGACCCAGCACCAGAGCCTGCACCAGAGGACCTGCCTGCCACTGCTTTGGAAGGCAAGCCCCGGTTTTATGCATAACCTGTTATTTATGCTATTTTACTTCACTTAATGATTGTAGGATTGATTGTGCACTTAGGTGTAGGAATTGTTTGGAACCCTAGTTGCATGATCTCAGGAATCCTAATGAGATGAATACTAGTATGCTAAGTCGAGTAGCTGCTTTACTAATTAGGATCTCGGTAGAAGTCGAGTGATTTTTCTAGCACTCGCGCGAGGTCAGGAATTGGTTGTATCCACTTTCCTATCATATTGATGTGGTTTGTGGGCAACAATCCATGGGGATTGGTTGTTCACGGGATTAAAAGTTGGTTAAGGATTAAGGTGTGGTACCGTGAGTCAAGCGTTTGAACGTACTAAACACATACCGAGAAATATGGTAAATCGGTAAGCCTAGTACCTGAGTGAACCTGCCCGCAGATTGCCCTCCTCACGCGACCTGAGACGTAGTCTCCCATTCCGGTTATGGTGGGTACAAGTGCGGTCACTGCACGACGGCCAGTCGGGGTCAGTGGGGCATTGTACGCCAAGGCGGTGAGCCCCTTTCTGTTGCCAGGGAATCGATGGGGACGGTTGGTGTGTGTGGGGACGGAGTGCCCCTACATGCCGTGTGTTTAGGTTTACCTTGCAAGGATAAAAACTCGATTCGAATCGTCTGTTTCTCGCAGCTAATGAGACTGCTTGATCCATGCTGCTACATTGAGTAACAAGTGGAACTGGTTGAGATGATACAAACTGTTGATTGCTAATAATGCTTGCTACTATGTATGAATAGATAGTACACTTTTAGCCTTAAGAGAGTCACACTTAATTTTGATTAAGTTAAAATCTTGATTTAGAAACTCAGCTAGTGCTTTTGGCAACCAAACCCCACAGCCAAACAGCTGCATGTCTAGAGGTAGAGGAGTATAGACTCCTCACACCGGGTAAGTCTAGCTGAGTATTAGTATGCTCAGCCTTGCTTGTGGCATAATTTTACAGGTTCTCTGGAGGACATGGTTGCTGGAGTGACTTGGCCATCCACCCTGCCACCGGGTTGGACTGTCGAGTGGGACCCTGCCTCGGCTGAGGAGGAGCATGAGGAGTGATGGGATAGGCTTCCCCATCTCCCCATTTATTTATCATTAGTTTATTTCTGCTGCACTCCAAAAACAATGATGGTTACTTTTGCGAAAACTCCGATGGTGACAATGGTGATGTAATAACTAAATACTCTTTCATGTATGGTTTTACGTTTTATTGTATTTGCTCTGTGACTCACCATCGAGTGAGACTGTGGTACTTGATCCTGTCAGTGGCCGTGTCGGACTAGATCCGAGGGATTGACGGGTTATTCCCATTTAAGTGTGGTCTAGCCTCTAAGGTCGGACTTAGGCACTTAAGTTGGAATAATTCGGGCAGTTCCGCCACAAGCATTGGAATTTGTCCACCTATCAACTTGATGATAGCAATTTCTACAATAATAATAATGAATACAACTGTCAAAGCAACATATATTATGGATGTATAACTTAGTGAATCTGCAAGAGCAAAATGAAAAGAAACACATATTGTCAAATATACATTCATGAACTAAATATCCACTAACTATCTACATCATGTAATAAACCTGGTATGCCCTTCTCCCTGCTTCCCCTCTCGCTAGATGACTCCGCTGCTCCAGAATCCACTCTCTCTCTCTCTCTTTTGTGGTCATGTCGCTACCCTGCCGCCCCACTCACTGCCATGGCACTCCAGCCATGAAAATGGGCAGCCTACTGGATCTTAGCATCTTGCCGTCGCTGCTCACTTCCGCTCCACCTAGTATGTCGTCCTTCTCCCTACTTCCCCTCTCGCTAGACGACTCCGCTGCTCCAGAATGGGTGGTATTAGTCACATTATTGAGGTAACTGACCTGTACATCTGAAACAAGTGGCTCATATCATCAATGTTTCTGCATAAAACAAATTTCTTATAGTTAGAAAATAACATGGGTCATGATAAATACTTATAAGCTGTAATATCATGACGAAGGAACTCTCGGATATAGACAAATCACAGTTGAAAACTTATAAGCTGTAATATGAAACCATTTAAGGGCAAGTTCAGGTTACACTACCGACTCAAGTTGTACAAAAATAATAATGTCTAGGAGCAAAATAATTCTCAAGAGCTTCCTATCAAATGTTGGCGAAAAATTATCTATCAGACAATACTCCATTCCTTTTATCCAATGCCTGCAAATAAAAGAGGAAAACACATTAACTTAGCTTTATGTGATTTTAGAAATTGGATAGTTCATTCACGTCACATACCCTATTTTATAAGCTTCACAGTATTGGGTGGGGGCAGCTGGTTGTCAGAAAAGATAGAGATTGTTGCCGGTCGCTTTTCACCTCAAAGAAAAGAAAAATCCCTTTGTTGCTTTGGGTTGGGTCCCAATGCTCTCTTATGAACCTGATCCTTGACCTCATCCATGGTCTCCATTTTAGAAATTGGATGCCAGCGGCCATTAGATTTTATTTGGACTATGAGATAGTGATCGGTACCCGAAACCTAATGTCAGTGTAACACCGTACCTGAAAAGGTTTCTGCTGCTCACTGCTCACTTACTCCTTGAGGCAGTTTATTTGCAACAGAAGGAGTTTCAGCACCAAGTTCAAAGATACATAGTAGATATGCCACATTAATTTGACGCAGGAGGGGTTCAACTTCAACAGAAAGGTGTCACCCTTTAATTAGTTGAGTAAACAGACTGAGAGATTTTAAGTCAATGTTAACACAAACAAAACAGTCCACATGTCCACGGATTTTTCAGGTTCTCCACCGACAAATGTAGCACTGGAGTTTGGAAGTTTATATAGCTATGAATTTTAATAACATATATCCAGAATTTCAGCATAGATTCATCTTCTGCTCGCCCACTACTATTCAACTGGGATATAAGGCAGCCTTAAGGGCTAAGGAACGAACGATGGCGTTAACATTGTCTGAGATGCCTCAAGCAGGAATACCATCTAAGGCCAGACTTCAGGCAAATGTTCGGCTTTCTGTAGTGACACTTCTTTGAATAACAGGGAGTACTATCTCCCTCTTAGCCTTGGGCAAAACCAAATCCATAATTATAGATATAACATGTAATTTATCAGCAACAAAAGAAGTTTTCAAATAAAAAATACAAAATCCTTTCAGAAACTTGGAAGCATACTTGTTGTACTGCAAATGTGGACCAACTGAACCATAAACAACCATCTGCAGGTGCTGCAGAAGTGTATCAATCAGCATTCCTCTAGTCTACTGTATATGAAGCTATAGAAATATTCAGACACGGATAATCTAATCTGGTATAAATATTCAGATTCTATTATTTACAGACTGCCTGTGTGCTCAAAGCTTTGACATTATCTCAAGTCCTCAAGACCAACTACAAATAAATATGGAATCACTGAATCACTGATCTGTGCTACACTGCTACTATGGAATCACTGAAATCTGAATCAGCAGGAAGTCAGGAACAAGTTACCGAGAGGAACCGAGAAAGCTGATCTATTGTTGCTGGCTGGAGGAAGCCGAGCAGCCAAGCAGCAGCAGCAGATGGGCGCGTGGCCGACTGGCTGCGTCGTCCTCGTCCACTCGTCCGCGTGAAAGCAAGCAAGCAGCAGATGGGCGCGTGGCCGGCTGGCTGCGTCGTCCTCGTCCACTCGTCCGCGTGGAAGCAAGCAGCAGCAGCCAGCAGGGAGCACCGGCACCGGAGCAGGCAGCGTGCTGCGGCCTGCGAGCGACGGAGCGAGCGGCCGGCAGCAAGCGGAAACGGGGCACGGGCGCACAGCCGCACGGGAACTCTGGGAGCACTGCAGTCTGCAGGGCGCGGAGCAGGGATGCAGGCCTGCGGGGACCGCAGCGCAGTCCGCGGACGGCGCGGAGGGAGGCACGGCCACGGAGCCGAGCGCGCGGCGTGCGGCGTGCCTGCGGGCGAGCGGCGGCGGCGGAAGTGGGAAACAGTCCCGGGTCGCACAGAAGCTAGGGTTTCGTTTATTTGTTTAGTAGGCCTTTAGATGGGCTTTGGTGAGTAAATAAGAAACACAAAAATCACGTACCCCTATAGCGACCCACCATCAGTCACACATTTACCTCTATATCGACCGACCATAAGTCGTTAAATTTCTAGACTTTTAGTGACCCACAGATCATCGCTATAAACGTATTTAGCGACCAACCGTCGGTCCATAACTTTTAGCGACCAACCGTCGGTCCCAAATAAGGGTCGCTAAAGATCAACCGTCGTGTAGTAACTAAAAGCAACCGCTTAACCTCAATTCCATATACAACTAGTCCACTTTAGCCAAACGAGACATTTGCTGAGTACGTTGATGTGTACTCACCCTTGCTTTACACACCACCCCCACCCCAGGTTGTCCCTAGTGTACCCAATGCTCAGGAGGTGATGTTGGCAACATGGATGACTTCGAGGAGTTCCAGGAATATGACGAGTTCTAGTTCTTTCTTAGTGGCAAACCCCCAGTCAGCTGCCTGTGTAGGCTTAGCATCTACATTTCGTATTTCCGCACTTTGATAATTATGTTGAACAATGGTTATGTAATAGACTCTATGGATGTCCTGGACATCTTGATGTAATCAAGTACCTTTTCGCTATTTATTTCGAGCATTGTGTGATGATGTCCAATTATGTAATCGCTGTGTACGTGAGTTTCTGATCCTGGCACGTACATGGTTCGCATTCGGTTTGCCTTCCAAAACCGGGTGTGACATAAGTGGTATCCAAGCCTTGCTGACTGTAGGACCGCTGACCTAGACTAGAATGGTCGACCTAAGGACTATAGACCCTTACTCTTACCTTGACCGAGTCTTTTCAAAAGTTGGTCATCTTGACCAACTCTATGTTATTACTTATCTCAAAAGTTTTGTCTCACTTTTCTTTCTGTTTACTTTCTGGTCTAATAGTTCTACTCTTACTCTGGTGCTTACGATGTCTTCTATAGATGGCTCGTCTTAGGTGCACTGCACGTAAGTCTGTGATCCCCTTTTTGCCTTCTCGCCTGGCGGAGCGTCCACTGCGTCGCATGGTGCCAGGTTAGTCCAGTCACCTGGAGAGACTGCATCGTGGCCTGCACGAGGAGCAGGAGCGCCGACGCCAGGAGTAGGACCAGGAGCAGTAGGACTCTTCTCCCTCGCCTCAGCGGGAGGTGGAGTCTAAGAGGCCGCCTTCCCCTGCACCTTAGCCAGAGATGCCCCCCTGCACCACCACAGGGCATCCCGGCTGCTGGAGGAGACCCTGACGGAGACGGAGACGACGACAATGTCGGTGGCAGTTCGAGCCACGGCACGAAGCTTTCGGAGGAGCCAGAGCCGGAGGGATGGATCGCTAGACCCATCACTCGTGACGCCGCCTGCGGGTGTCACTTCCACGACGCTCTCGATACCCTATTGCGTCGGGCCTTTGACCGAAACACATGGTCTATCGAGTACCGTTGTGTAGTCTACCAGCATCATCGCGGGCTATACCCAGACCAGTGGGAGGCTACTTGTTTGGTGCACCGTCTGGACGATGATCTCCGGGGTGCAGAAGCCTTCTCAGAGCACTATTATATTACCGAGAGGGATACTGCCGAGGCAGCCATGCAAGATGCAGCACGACGGACACTTTCTCAGTATTGCTCGTTGTTCAGCGGGGTAGCTGATGGCCCCGACCTGAAGTACTACCCTCGCCGTTCGACCGGCAGTGCTGGAGGTGTGATTGCCTCACCAGTTGGTGAGGGCAATCCTAGGTTGAACACCATGGTCAACTTGGCTGCCGTGCTCAACACAGAGTTGGACCATGCCCTTGATGAGTTGGGCAAGGTTTGGGTGGAGGTTGCAGAATTGCATGCTGAGTGCGCAGCACGCCACTATCTGGATGGTGGTTCTCCCGCCCCTGTCGGGATTCAGCACCCTTATCATTCACCGCCCTGTGGTCGCTTCGACTATGGTACCCCAGGCTGCAGGACCCAGTTAGATTTGGATCCCTTGATCAATAGAGTCGGAGTCTATAATAATGCTTAATTCAGTGTCTTAGTCTAGTCAGTCTTAGTTAGAGTTAATTTGCTTATCTTATGTTGGATGCTTGTTATGATGGAGATGTACTGAAGTTGGATCTTTGTAATGATTGTCATCAAGGTGTGGGTATCCCCTGCAACTTGGTGTAGTTATTAATAAAGTTAGTTATTTAGTTGGGTAATCCATTTATATCCACTTTCCTCTTTATCTGAGAAGCTGTCAGTGAAGATGGTCAATTGTTGAGTTCTATGAAGATTTTCTATACATCTTTTCTTATGCTGAAAGACTGCAAAGTTAGATTTGATATATGTGTGTGATTTCTATAGATGTCTGAGAACAGGCGCAAAGGTGCGAGGCGTGCTCAGCCAGAACAGTAGGCACCCCAAGAGGAGGCAGCCCCACAGCAGCATTTGCCACCACCACCACCGATGACTATTGAGCAAATGTTCTTGATGCAGACCCAAGCAGTCCAGGCAATTGGTCAGACCTTAGCAGCCATGCAGCAATAGCCACCACCGCCTCAGCCTCAGGTGCAAGTCCAGATGTCTCAAGTGCCTAGAGACAAGCGGGCAGAGTTCATGAAGGGCCATCCCCCAGTCTTTGCCCACTCTACTGATCCCATGGACACTGAAGATTGGCTGCGTACCATGGTGCGTGAGTTGCACACTGCCCAGTGCCATGATCATGATAAGGTGTTGTACGGTCCCCGACAGCTGAGGGGAGCAGCACAGTCTTGGTGGGAGTCTTACCTCGCCACCCATGCCAACTCTGAAGCCATCACTTGGGAAGAATTCAGAAACAACTTCTGTCGCTACCATGTGCCTAAGGGACTGATAATAGTGAGGAAGGAGGAGTTTCTCGCGTTGAAGCAAGGTCCCCTGTTCGTTAGTGAGTACAGGGACAAGTTCCTGCAGCTATCGCGTTATGCCCCAGAAGATGTCAACACGGATGCCAAGAGGTAGTACCGCTTCTTGAGAGGATTGGTTGATCCCCTCCATTATCAGCTGATGAACCACACCTTCCCTACCTTCCAGCATCTGATAGACAGAGCAATCATGACAGAAAGGAAGTGTCGGGAGATGGAGGACAAAAGACACAAGATTGGTGGACCTCAGGTTGGGAGTAGCATCCATCCTCGCTACTCAGACAACCCACCTCAGCAATTCAAGCAGGGTCACCTGCACCAGCACCAGCATCATCGTCAGAACCAGCAGCAGTAGTACCAGAGGCAGTTTCCTCAGCAGCAGCAGTACCGTCAGAACAACCAGCAAGGAAGAAATCAATACCATCGTCAGAGCAACCAGGCAGCCCGTCTTCCTGCCCCAGCAACCAACCAGAACAATCAAGTAGCGCTAGCTCAAGGAGGAAGTCATGCATGTTTCCACTGTGGGGAACAAGGCCATTGGGCGAATCATTTCCCAAAGAAAGCAGCTCAGCAGCAGCCAGCTCCCAATGCCCCAGTCAGACAGAATGCAATGCAGCAAGGAGGCAACAACCGTGGGCAACCTCGTGCCCAGTATGGAAAGGTGAACCACTTGGAGGCCGACACAGTCCAGGAAACTCCAGGAGTGGCACTAGGTACGTTTTTAGTCGAGTACCATTCTGCAAATGTCTTATTTGATACTGGAGCAACGCATTCTTTTATGACTGCATCATGGGTAGAATCACATAATATACCAGTAGCACCCATGTATCCACCTATGAGAGTTAGTTCAGTTGGTGGAAGGACCCAAACTGATAGATTTTGCCCTAGTGCAAAGGTTCAAATAAGGGGGATAGAGTTCCCCGCTGATTTAATAGTTATGGGTAACCAAGATACAACTATAGATGTCATCCTAGGGATGAATTGGTTAACCAAGTATCAAGCCAGTCTTAGCTGTGACAAGAGAATGGTGAAGCTAGTGTCCTTATCAGGAGAAGAAGTGTTAGTAGAGTTGGTCTTGTCAGGACCGAGGAAAGGGAGTTGTCACCAAGTCACCGCCTGTATTGAGGAGATTAAACCATCAAAGGCTATCAATGTAGTATCAGATTTCCCAGATGTGTTTCCCGAGGAGTTACCAGGTATGCCACCTATAAGGAAGGTTGAATTTGCCATAGAGCTTATTCCAGGCACCACCCCTATTTCCAAGAGAGCCTATCGAGTGTCTGACCCAGAGTTGGTGGAACTCAAGAAGCAGATTGATGAGTTGTTAGAGAAATACTACATCAGACCAAGTACCTCGCCTTGGGCAGCCCCAGTATTGTTTGTGGAGAAGAAGGATGGCACAAAGAGGATGTGCATTGACTATAGATCCTTGAATGAAGTTACTATCAAGAACAAGTACCCCCTGCCCAGAATTGAAGATTTATTCGATCAGTTGAGAGGAGCCAGTGTGTTCTCGAAGATAGATCTGAGGTCAGGCTACCATCAGCTCAGAATCCGACCCTCGGATATACCGAAGACAACATTCATCACCAAGTATGGACTGTATGAGTTCACAGTTATGTCATTCGGTTTGATGAATGCGCCAGCCTACTTCATGTACTTGATGAACATTTTGTTCATGGACTACCTCGACAAGTTCGTAGTGGTGTTCATTGATGACATTCTTATATATTCCTAGAATGAGCAAGAGCATGAGGAGCATTTGAGGAAAGTACTTCAGAGGTTACGGGATTGTCAGCTGTATGCCAAGCTTAGCAAGTGTGAGTTCTAGATCAGTGAAGTCCTATTCTTGGGTCACATTATAAACCGAGAAGGATTGGCTGTGGATCCGAAGAAGGTACAACTATCTTGGACTGGAAAGCACCAAAAGATGTTCGAGGAATCAAGAGTTTCATCGGAATGGCCGGTTATTATCGGTGTTTCGTTGAAGGTTTCTCCAAGATTGCCAGACCAATGACAGCCTTGTTAGCAAAGAAGGTTGAGTTCAAGTGGACCCCAGCATGCCAGAAGTCCTTTGAGACATTGAAGGAGAAGTTGACAACAGCACCAGTACTGATTCTGCCAGATGTTCACAAGCCATTCTCAGTGTATTGTGATGCTTCGTACACCGGGCTGGGATGTGTGTTAATGCAGGAAGGGAGAGTAGTGGCATACTCATCCTGATAGTTGAAGATTCATGAGAAGAATTATCCTACTCATGATCTGGAATTAGTAGTCATGGTTCATGCATTGAAGACCTGGAGGCATTACCTTTATGGGTAGAAGTGTGATATCTACATGGATCACAAGAGCCTCAAGTACATATTCACTTAGTTAGAGTTAAACATGAGACAACGAAGATGGCTAGAGTTGATCAAAGACTATGAGCTGGAGATTCATTATCATCCGGGCAAAGCAAACGTGGTTGCAGATGCTTTGAGTAGAAAGAGTCAAGTAAATATGTTGGCAGCTCATCCGATGCCATATGAGCTAGCGAAGGAGTTCGACAGATTGAGCCTCGGATTTCTGAACAACACTCAAGGAGTGACAATTGAGTTGGAACCCACTCTAGAGCAAGACATCAGGAAGGGTCAGAAGGTGTCACACCCGGTTTTAAAGGACAAAGCCGGGTGCATCTCATACATGCGCCAAGAAGACAACATATATAATAACAGAGTGTATAGAGATAAATGTCATAAAACATCAGAGTATTTATTACATAGCGGAAGACTTAATACAAAATAAAGATAAATATAAAACGAACTAAGGATCGTCGGCGCCAATGTCAACTGAGAAACGCCACCTAGATCAGATCAACTCCTCGATACTTGACTCCACTTGAAACCACCTGTTCTTCTCCTGTGGGGGGGGGGGTGTGAGACAGCAAGGGTGAGCTCACACATGTTCATCGCTCAACAAGTTGTGGGGAATAATGTGACATGAACTCACCAAAGGTGGGAGTTCATGAAGTGTAAGGCTGATCAACAATAGAGGTTAAAGCTGAGCATTGCTTTTATAAGTTGGTCAAAATTTTATTAGCAGTTACTAAGTGTAAGTAAATACCAAACCATAATAAAATAATAGAATAAAATTAATAATAAACCCATGCAAATGCAAATGACAAATTGAGTTTAGGTTCCATAATTTAATCATCGGAGAGTCCTGAGCTGCTCATGACCGTGAGCTCGGCTAGTATACCAGTTTTTACACTCTGCAGAGGTTGTACCCTTTACCCACAAGTCGTGTTTCCCATGTCGCCAGGGTTAGCTAGGCCCTTAGACACTACCAAGGTGAATGGCTAGGGATCCACTACAAGGCCTTTACAAAGTTCCACTAGCTTCCGAAAACCCGCTACAGTTTATAGGAAGTTCCAATGCAGGGTTCCTGGCTGACCGCCATCGCAGCAAAATCTACCAGGGACCTCCCTACACTGACCACTCCCCTACTGCCCTTGCCCCTTTCGGGTAAGGTAGTCTTCCACCAGCTTTCCTAATTAGTCAGCCAAGGGGTCCCATTCCTCCCTTGTGGTGGCACGTGGTTCTCAAGTTAAGCTCCATGTTCCAATTATCAATAACATAATGATCTTGACATGAACATAAATAGAATAACAAAATAACTGGAACATGGATATAATGAAATATTAACCCAAAAACCACGTAAAGCAATAGCATAACTACCCATGTGATTCAGGGGTAAACAAGGTAAACAGGATAAACAGTCTAGGGAAACCTATTGGGTCCCATCAAAATTAAACCTATGCATGGTAAATGATTATAAAGAACATTATTGGGTAACAAAAGTGAATCAAGGGCACAACTTGCCTGGCACTTGAGAATCCAGGTACCAACTTGCTTTTTCAGATGACACGTGTCCTCGCGCTAGTCATAGCAATACAAACAAACATGGTATAGATAAAATTAACATCACACCAAACATAAGAACAAACTGAATAATAATGATCTACGCGTTGCTACGGGACCGCGGGTCCAAGAATCACTAAAATCGGAGTTACGATTAATGAGTTATGATTTTATGTAGTTATTAAGTACTTAGAATAGAGTAATTCATGTGAATAATTTTAAATCAAGTTTCATGGTTAGATAAAGGTACTAGGTGATAAACAATACTTAAACAAAATAAATGCCACTGGAATGAATCAATTTGGAGTTATATATTTTAAATTATGAATTTCTGATGGTTTTATGTGTTTGATATGAAATTATTTGGGAGATCAATTTTATTATTGTTTTCATGTCACAACAGAGACATTAGATGATAAACAAGAATATAATAAAATTATAGAAATTGGAATGAACTGAAAAGGAGTTAAAATGCATTTTTTAGGAATTAATTAAGTTCTCAATTAATTTTACATTGAAAATCATTTCCTAGATAATTTTCTCTGGTTTTATTCAAGGTATGGACTGTGCGTCAAAAACAGAGAAACTCAGGGTCTATTGCGCAAGAACACCTAAGACTCAAAACACCAGCGCTAGGACGGCGGGTTAATACCCTAAATCTGCAGGGGCTCTTTTGCAACTTGACGCGTGCGAAGGGGTACTTGTTGTTTCTAACCGTTTAGATTAGATCCAGTGGTTGTGGTTTAATGCACGCAGGAGAAACCCACGATCTAATCTATGCCGCTCCTTACTCAATCGATGGCTCCTATCAATCCGAGCCGAAAACGTTCCCTGGGCCCTTCATCACGATCTGTGGCAGGAATTAAATACCGAACCGATATACAGTGCGAGCCGCTAGATCGACAGTCTACGGTCGATCACATGCGCGCCCAGGGCCATCCATTCAAGAATCTAGGGCCCATAACTAGCTTGGTTTATTGGATGAATCGGGCAGTTCACAGAGGAATCAACGGTCGATATGCTTTCTTCTTCCCTCACACAGACCCGACGGCGGCACAGAGTTTCCCCTACGGCGGAAGTCGCCGGAGTTCATTAGGACGGCGCCCCATTGCTCCCCCTACCCATCTACAATGAGATTCGCATCGAGAAGAAACATTGGGACACACTGGAGGTACTTACCGACGTTGAAGGCTACGAAGGGAGCTGGCCACAGCAAACGACGGCTCCACGGAGGAGAACTCCTGTCGGCGTGAAATTCACTGCGCGATGGTCAGCACCGCCGCGCACAGCCTCACCCAGCAGGTTCCCCTGCTCCCGAGGTCTACCCTCGGCACGCACCAGAGACCAACCGCTGGCGAATCGAAGCTTCCCCTGCAGAGGACCCTACCCACACATCGCGGCGGATCACAGGCGAGTCCGGCTCCAGGCATCAACTTCTCACTCTCTCTCGCTGCTGAATCTTTCCGTGATGTAGCTCGGTGGTGGCGTCTATCAGGGCACCATGGCGGGACAGCCAGAACCTTGGCGAGGCAGGCTGGCAGTGTGGCGGCGTGACATGGGTAGTGGGCGAGAAAGAGGAGGAGGGCGCGGAGCATCTTTATACCAGAGCAAGCAACGACTGGCGAAGCTACCAGCGGGTACTACGGTGGCCATGGGGAATCAGTTGGGAATTAGTTGAGGGAGCACCGGGATCCCTCCACCGATTTCAACGCACCGTTGCAACGATCCAGCAAGAAACACGGGAGGAAGACGGTCCTCCCAACCCGACCCCACGCGCAAGTGACCAAGGGAGAGGTGGCTGACCGTCAGGGCCCGCCTGTCGGCACCTATTGCTGGTTGCTAGACGGCTGCGCGGGAGAAAGACCAAGATGGGCCGCGTAGAGGAATAGGAGGTGGGCCAGTCAAGAGGAATGCGGCCCAGGTGGGTTTTCTCATTTTTCTTTTCTTTTTCTATATCCTTTTCAAATTTTAAATTCAATTCAAATTTAATTCACGTTTTGAACTCATTGGTTTCCAAATATTGAGCATAACCTACACCAAAATACATCATCACTATTTTTTATATTATTATTTATTGTTTTCATTGTCATTTATTTATGGATGGAATAAATGGTTTTTATTGGAAATTCCTTTTCTCTTTTTCCCCTTTCATGTTTTCATTTAAAATTGGAGGTCTTATTTGTGTTGTCCATAAAATTCATTACCACAAAACTATTTGGCAAGAGGTCATCCTTTCTTTATCCATTTATTAGTTGCTTAACTAATTTAATGTCATTCATTGATCATGAATACGAAAGGCCCTTATAATTCTCCAAGGTTTCAAAGATTCCAAACACTATCCTAGATATTTTTTTTGTTTTCTTTATTTATGACATATATATACATTTTTTTCCTCTACCAAATTTTGGGCCTTACAAATCCTACCCCCCTTAAAAAGAATCTCGTCCTCGAGATTTAAGTAGGTCTAAAGAAAAGATGAGGAAAATCTATGCGAAGCTCTTCTTCTCTTTTCCATGTTGTTTCATCTTCTCCATGGTGACTCCATTGCATTTTGCACATCTTTATAACTTTGTTCCTTGTGACACGAGTTAGTGTGTCAGGAATCTTGACAGCATACTCCGTATAAGTCAAATCACCCTGAACACTGAGCTCTTCCATTGGTAATTGTTCCTCAGGGACACAGAGACACTTATTAAGTTGAGACACATGGAACACATTATGCACATCCGATAGCCTATCCGGTAACTCGAGTTGGTATGCCATCTCCCCAACTCTTCTAAAGATCAAGAATGGTCCAATATAGCGAGGGGACAGTTTGCCCTTGACTTTAAATCTCCTCATTCCACGCAGTGGTGACACCTTGAGGTACACATAATCACCTTCCTCAAATTCCAGTGGTCTTCTTCTATTATCAGCATAGCTCTTTTGCCTGGTTTGAGCTACCCTCAAGTTCTCTCGAATTATGCGGACTTGTTCTTCTGCCTCTTGAATAAGTTCAGGTCCAAAGATCTGTCTTCCTCCAGTCTGATCCAATGTAGAGGAGTCCTGCACTTCCTACTATATAGAGCCTCGAACGGTGACATCTTCAGACTAGCCTAAGAACTCAGCATAAGGTAGACTCTTGTCCCAACTACTACCATGCTGAAGGGCACAAGCTCTCAACATATCTTTCAATACTTGGTTAGTCCTTTCGGTCAGTCCATCAGTCTGAGGATGGTAGGTCAAACTAAAATTCAACTTTGTATCCATATTCTCATGAAAAACTTTTCCAAAATCTAGAGGTAGACTGTGATCCTTTATCCGAAACGATCTTCTTCAGTACTCCATGTAAAGACACAATCCAAGCCATATATAACTCTACCAATTGAGATCCCTTATAAGTAGTCTTGTCCGGAATGAAATGAACCACTTTGGTCAGTCTATCCACCATAACTCATATAGAATCTCATCCTCTCGGGGTGCGAGGCAATCCAGTCATGAAGTCCATACCAATCTTTTCCCACTTCCACTCGGGTATCTTCAGTGGGTATAATAGTCCAGCTGGCCTCTCGTGTTCAGCCTTAACTCTTTGACACACATCGCACATAGCCACATGTGCAACCACATTTCTCTTCAGTCCATACCATCAATACTTTCGCTTCAAATCCTGATACATCTTGGTACTACCAGGATGAATAGAATAAACTGAATCATGTGCCTCCTTCAATATAGTTTCCCGAAGGCTATCAATATCGGGAACACAGATCCGATTCTTGAACCATATCGTGCCTTGCTCATCCTCTGTGAATTCCGGGCCTCTACCTTCTGTTATCAGATCCTTGATCTCCTGGATTTTGGCATCACCAATCTATCCTTTGCGGATATCTTGCTCCAAAGTAGGTTCCACATCAATAGTAACTCCTTCAGTATGAGCAACTATCCCCAGGTTAAGTCTCCTAAAATCCTCAACAATCTCATCGGGTAGCTGGGCAACAATAGCTGAATGAACATGCTCCTTTCGACTCAAGGCATCTGCAACCAAATTTGCCTTGCCCGGGTGATAGTGAATCTCCAAATCATAATCCTTAATAAGCTCCAACCAACGGCGTTGCCAAAGGTTGAGATCCTTCTAAGTGAATATATACTTCAAACTCTTATGATCCGTATATACTTGGCACTTGGTCCCCATGATATAATGTCTCCAAATCTTAAGCGCATGCACAACGACTGCCAGTTCTAAGTCATGCGTGGGGTAGTTCAACTCATGTTTCCGCAACTGACGGGATGCATAGGCGATCACATGTCCTTCTTGCATGAGCACACATCCTAAGCCTTGGCCACATGCATCACAATAAATGTCAAATCCCTCCTGTAGATCTGGCATAACCAACACTGGTGGTGACATCAATCTTTTCTTTAATTGATCCAAGCTTTCTTGGCATTTCTCGTCCGACTTGAACTCTCTTCCTTCTCCAGAAGTGAGGTGATAGACTTAGCAATCTTAGAAAATCCTTTAATAAATCTCCGATAATATCCTGCAAGTCCCAAGAAACTTCGGACCTCAGTATCTATAGTGGGTATGCTTCACACCACTATCTCCTTGACTTTAGCAGAATCCACTGATATTCCTCCATGATATATCCGAGGAATGACACCTCGTCAATCCAGAACTCGCATTTACTGTACTTGGCGTAGAGTTGACTATCTCGTAGCTTCTGTAGCACCAATATCAGGTGTTCCTCATGATCACTTTCACTCTTAGAATAGATAATAATATCGTCGACAAATACTACGACGAAACTGTCCAAATACTCCATAAACACCTTATTCTTCAGATCCATAAAGTAGTTGGTGCATTAGTTAGACCAAATGACATAACGATGAACTCATATAAACCATATCGGGTCGATAAATCCATCTTGGGAATATCCGATGGCCTAATCTTCATCGGGTGATAACCCAGTCGGAGTTCAATCTTCGAGAATACTCTTGCACCTCTTATTCGATTAAATAAATCTTCAATGCGGGGTAATGGATACTTGTTCTTCACAGTAACATCGTTAAGGGTCCTATAATCCACGCACATCCCTTGTGATCCTTCTTTCTTCTGTACAAATAGAACCGATGCTCCACAAGGTGAAGAATTCGAACGAATGTACCCGGCCTCTTGTAATTCCATTAATTGCTTCTTAAATTCCTTTAGTTTCTTCTACGGACATCTTGTATGGCCGTTTAGAAATAGGAGCAATCCCAGGTAAGAGATCAATGACCAACTCAACTTATATATCTAGTGGCATCCCTAATAACTCCTTTGTAAAGACATCCGGAAAATCCTTAACCACACGGATGTTGTCACCAACAAACTTCCCATCTACTAAGAATGCCACAATCTGATGGTGGTAGTTACTGCAATTTCAACTTCAAATCTTTCTTCTTTGGAATTGGTGAGGTCTACGATTCCCTTAGCACAGTGTATATACTGCCTTTGCCTTTCTTAACCATGACATACCAAGGATCAAATCTATATTGCTCTCTTCTAACAGTATAGGGGTAGCACATCTGGGTTAGAAATACAGGGTAAGAAAGCAAGGATTGTAGACAAGGCGAGTAATTACGAGGAATGTTACTGCGGGGGATTTATTAGCTAAGTAGATTAGTGTGTTATCCACTAAAGCTAATACATTACCTTATGGTGGTACATGCTAAGATGCCCAACTATAATGTTTCAATCAATCAAAGAAGCAAATCAAGCATTTATCATCAGAACAATCAACCAACATTTTTAAATAAAGAAAATAGTTTTAATTTTGTCTTAGGTCTCCTATCTCTTAAAAAGGTCTTAAATGTAGGATTCCAAGGTGTGCAATCCATCTTGTCTCAGAGTAGAAAAGGTAAGGATGATCAGAGTAGAACAGTAGAAGGTGAGACAGGATCAAGATAAGGTAAGTATCGAATGAATCAGAGTAAGGTAAGTAGTGAAGGGTTTGTCCATTTCTATCTAGGTTTCGTCCTACAGTCAACATTTCCTCTGATACCACTTCTGTCACACCCGGTTTTAAAGGACAAAGCCGGGTGCATCTCATACATGCGCCAAGAAGACAACATATATAATAACAGAGTGTATAGAGATAAATGTCATAAAACATCAGAGTATTTATTACATAGCGGAAGACTTAATACAAAATAAAGATAAATATAAAACGAACTAAGGATCGTCGGCGCCAATGTCAACTGAGAAACGCCACCTAGATCAGATCAACTCCTCGATACTTGACTCCACTTGAAACCACCTGTTCTTCTCCTGTGGGGGGGGGGGTGTGAGACAGCAAGGGTGAGCTCACACATGTTCATCGCTCAACAAGTTGTGGGGAATAATGTGACATGAACTCACCAAAGGTGGGAGTTCATGAAGTGTAAGGCTGATCAACAATAGAGGTTAAAGCTGAGCATTGCTTTTATAAGTTGGTCAAAATTTTATTAGCAGTTACTAAGTGTAAGTAAATACCAAACCATAATAAAATAATAGAATAAAATTAATAATAAACCCATGCAAATGCAAATGACAAATTGAGTTTAGGTTCCATAATTTAATCATCGGAGAGTCCTGAGCCGCTCATGACCGTGAGCTCGGCTAGTATACCAGTTTTTACACTCTGCAGAGGTTGTACCCTTTACCCACAAGTCGTGTTTCCCATGTCGCCAGGGTTAGCTAGGCCCTTAGACACTACCAAGGTGAATGGCTAGGGATCCACTACGAGGCCTTTACAAAGTTCCACTAGCTTCCGAAAACCCGCTACAGTTTATAGGAAGTTCCAATGCAGGGTTCCTGGCTGACCGCCATCGCAGCAAAATCTACCAGGGACCTCCCTACACTGACCACTCCCCTACTGCCCTTGCCCCTTTCGGGTAAGGTAGTCTTCCACCAGCTTTCCTAATTAGTCAGCCAAGGGGTCCCATTCCTCCCTTGTGGTGGCACGTGGTTCTCAAGTTAAGCTCCATGTTCCAATTATCAATAACATAATGATCTTGACATGAACATAAATAGAATAACAAAATAACTGGAACATGGATATAATGAAATATTAACCCAAAAACCACGTAAAGCAATAGCATAACTACCCATGTGATTCAGGGGTAAACAAGGTAAACAGGATAAACAGTCTAGGGAAACCTATTGGGTCCCATCAAAATTAAACCTATGCATGGTAAATGATTATAAAGAACATTATTGGGTAACAAAAGTGAATCAAGGGCACAACTTGCCTGGCACTTGAGAATCCAGGTACCAACTTGCTTTTTCAGATGACACGTGTCCTCGCGCTAGTCATAGCAATACAAACAAACATGGTATAGATAAAATTAACATCACACCAAACATAAGAACAAACTGAATAATAATGATCTACGCGTTGCTACGGGACCGCGGGTCCAAGAATCACTAAAATCGGAGTTACGATTAATGAGTTATGATTTTATGTAGTTATTAAGTACTTAGAATAGAGTAATTCATGTGAATAATTTTAAATCAAGTTTCATGGTTAGATAAAGGTACTAGGTGATAAACAATACTTAAACAAAATAAATGCCACTGGAATGAATCAATTTGGAGTTATATATTTTAAATTATGAATTTCTGATGGTTTTATGTGTTTGATATGAAATTATTTGGGAGATCAATTTTATTATTGTTTTCATGTCACAACAGAGACATTAGATGATAAACAAGAATATAATAAAATTATAGAAATTGGAATGAACTGAAAAGGAGTTAAAATGCATTTTTTAGGAATTAATTAAGTTCTCAATTAATTTTACATTGAAAATCATTTCCTAGATAATTTTCTCTGGTTTTATTCAAGGTATGGACTGTGCGTCAAAAACAGAGAAACTCAGGGTCTATTGCGCAAGAACACCTAAGACTCAAAACACCAGCGCTAGGACGGCGGGTTAATACCCTAAATCTGCAGGGGCTCTTTTGCAACTTGACGCGTGCGAAGGGGTACTTGTTGTTTCTAACCGTTTAGATTAGATCCAGTGGTTGTGGTTTAATGCACGCAGGAGAAACCCACGATCTAATCTATGCCGCTCCTTACTCAATCGATGGCTCCTATCAATCCGAGCCGAAAACGTTCCCTGGGCCCTTCATCACGATCTATGGCAGGAATTAAATACCGAACCGATATACAGTGCGAGCCGCTAGATCGACAGTCTACGGTCGATCACATGCGCGCCCAGGGCCATCCATTCAAGAATCTAGGGCCCATAACTAGCTTGGTTTATTGGATGAATCGGGCAGTTCACAGAGGAATCAACGGTCGATATGCTTTCTTCTTCCCTCACACAGACCCGACGGCGGCACAGAGTTTCCCCTACGGCGGAAGTCGCCGGAGTTCATTAGGACGGCGCCCCATTGCTCCCCCTACCCATCTACAACGAGATTCGCATCGAGAAGAAACATTGGGACACACCGGAGGTACTTACCGACGTTGAAGGCTACGAAGGGAGCTGGCCACAGCAAACGACGGCTCCACGGAGGAGAACTCCTGTCGGCGTGAAATTCACTGCGCGATGGTCAGCACCGCCGCGCACAGCCTCACCCAGCAGGTTCCCCTGCTCCCGAGGTCTACCCTCGGCACGCACCAGAGACCAACCGCTGGCGAATCGAAGCTTCCCCTGCAGAGGACCCTACCCACACATCGCGGCGGATCACAGGCGAGTCCAGCTCCAGGCATCAACTTCTCACTCTCTCTCGCTGCTGAATCTTTCCGTGATGTAGCTCGGTGGTGGCGTCTATCAGGGCACCATGGCGGGACAGCCAGAACCTTGGCGAGGCAGGCTGGCAGTGTGGCGGCGTGACATGGGTAGTGGGCGAGAAAGAGGAGGAGGGCGCGGAGCATCTTTATACCAGAGCAAGCAACGACTGGCGAAGCTACCAGCGGGTACTACGGTGGCCATGGGGAATCAGTTGGGAATTAGTTGAGGGAGCACCGGGATCCCTCCACCGATTTCAACGCACCGTTGCAACGATCCAGCAAGAAACACGGGAGGAAGACGGTCCTCCCAACCCGACCCCACGCGCAAGTGACCAAGGGAGAGGTGGCTGACCGTCAGGGCCCGCCTGTCGGCACCTATTGCTGGTTGCTAGACGGCTGCGCGGGAGAAAGACCAAGATGGGCCGCGTAGAGGAATAGGAGGTGGGCCAGTCAAGAGGAATGCGGCCCAGGTGGGTTTTCTCATTTTTCTTTTCTTTTTCTATATCCTTTTCAAATTTTAAATTCAATTCAAATTTAATTCACGTTTTGAACTCATTGGTTTCCAAATATTGAGCATAACCTACACCAAAATACATCATCACTATTTTTTATATTATTATTTATTGTTTTCATTGTCATTTATTTATGGATGGAATAAATGGTTTTTATTGGAAATTCCTTTTCTCTTTTTCCCCTTTCATGTTTTCATTTAAAATTGGAGGTCTTATTTGTGTTGTCCATAAAATTCATTACCACAAAACTATTTGGCAAGAGGTCATCCTTTCTTTATCCATTTATTAGTTGCTTAACTAATTTAATGTCATTCATTGATCATGAATACGAAAGGCCCTTATAATTCTCCAAGGTTTCAAAGATTCCAAACACTATCCTAGATATTTTTTTTGTTTTCTTTATTTATGACATATATATACATTTTTTTCCTCTACCAAATTTTGGGCCTTACAGAAGGATGATGAGAAAATCAACGAGATCTGGTAGCTGAACATAGATGGGAAAGGCAAGGATTTCCATGAGGATGCAGATGGAGTGGTATGGTTAAAGGATAGACTGTGTGTTCCCGACATCAAATCCATCCGGGAATTGATTCTCAAGGAAGCTCATGAGATAGCATACTCTATACACCCTGGTAGTGAGAAGATGTACCAAGACCTGAAGAAAAGATTCTAGTGGTACGGTATGAAAAGGGAGATAACAGAGTGTGTGGCTGTATGTGACAGTTGTCTGAGGATTAAAGCATAACATCAGAGACCTGCAGGTTTGTTGCAACCGTTGTAGATTCGTCAGTGGAAATGGGATGTGATCGGAATGGATTTCATAGTCGGTTTGCCTCACACTCGTACTGGTTATGACTCCATCTGGGTAGTAGTGGACCGTTTGACAAAGGCAACCCATTTCATACCAATCAAGAGCACCTACAACAGTGCGGTGTTAGCTGAACTATACGTGGCTCGGATTGTGTGCTTGCATGGCGTTCCAAAGATGATAGTATCAGATAGAGGCACCCAGTTCACCTCTCTTTTTTTGCAGCAGCTGCATGAAGCTTTGGGCACACATTTAAAGTTCAGCTCAGCTTACCACCCACAGACAGATGGTCAAACAGAGAGAACCAATCAGATTCTGGAGGATATGTTGAGGGCTTGTGCTTTGCAAGACAAGATAGGTTGGGACAAGAGATTACCATATGCAGAATTCTCTTACAACAACAGCTATCAGACCAGTTTGAAGATGTCACCATTCGAAGCACTCTATGGGAGGAATTGCAGAACTCCATTGCATTGGGACCAACCCAGTGAAAGATAGGTGTTCGGTCCAGATATTTTGCTTGAAGCCGAAGAGAACATCAGAATGGTTCGAGAGAATTTAAAGGCAGCGCAGTCCAGACAGCGAAGCTATGCTGACACCAGAAGGAGGGAACTCAGTTTCGAAGTGGGAGACTATGTCTACTTGAAGGTGTCACCCATCAAAGGAACCAAAAGGTTTGGAGTCAAAGGCAAGCTAGCACCCCGATATATCGGGCTGTATCAGACCGAAGCAAGACACGGAGAAGTGGCTTATCAACTCAGCTTACCGGAGAACCTGTCCGCTGTGCATGATGTGTTCCATGTGTCACAGTTAAAGAAATGCTTGAAAGTGCCAGAAGAGCAGTTGCCAGCAGAGGATCTTGAAGTTCAAGAAGATCTGACTTACATTGAGAAGCCAACTCAAATTCTGGAGACAGCAAACCGGGTTACTCAGAGAAGTACCATCAGGATGTGCAAAGTTAAATGGGGTCACCACTTAGAAGAAGAAGCAACCTGGGAAAGAGAAGATGATTTGAAAGCCAAGTACCTTGAGCTCTTTTCTAGCCAGCCCTGAATCTCGAGGGCGAGATTCTTTTAAGGGGGATAGGTCTGTAACACCCTGATTTTGGGGGATAAAATTTCATTCTAATTATCACCCAAAATCATGTGTTACTTTTCTTTTTCTGACTCTAGGCTTTCTCTCTCTCTAGAATCTTTCTCCCTTTTTCCTTTTGATTAGAAATAGCTTAAACTAGTGGAGGTTAATTATTTATTTTGCCAAAACCTTATGGGTCATGACATGTTGCATCATGCTGAGCTTAAAATATTCTTTGAAGTGTTGCACATGTTTGAATTAATTTGAATTTGAAACCTAGTTTGAATTTGGATTTGAAAACCCTATAGAAAAAGAAATGGAAAAGGAATTAGAAAATGCAGAGAAAAAGAAAAGGATAAAGCAGCCCAGCCGGCCCAAGTCAGCCCAGCCAGGTCGCGCGCCCGCGCGCCCGCGCCGCTTGATAGGCTGACCCTGCTTGTCAGCGGTAGATCCCCTCTCCCCCGCGCGCTCACTCTCTCACTCTCTGCCCGCTAGGGCCGACCTGTCGGCGCCAGTTACTTTGCCCGCTCGCTCCCCCTCTTTCTGTCTCGCGGGCCCAGATCGCCAGTCATCGAGCCGTTGCCCCACGCGCCCCTTTCTTCTCTCTCTGCGCTGTGGGCCTGCCCTGTCAGTTCCGCCCCCTCCGCGCTCGCTATGGACCGGCACGTGCGCACTCGCGCACGTTGTCGGATTTCTCGGCCACGATGCCCGCCCACGCGCTCAGCTCCCTTCTTAGAGCCCCGCCAGTGCCCCACGCACACCCCTCGCCTCATTTCGCTCAGCTTCACCTTCTCTCGCGCTCTGCCCACGCCGCCAGCCGCCGTCGGAGACCCACACCCGTGTTCCCGGCCATCCAGCTCGCCGGAGACCGCTCCAAGCCTCCCCGAGCTCCGCCCCGAGGTGAGACACCCATACCCATGCCCAATTTCCCCTATTGCGCCCTGTGTTCGGCCAATTTCACCTACGTCGGTGCTCGGCCGCGGCGGTCTGCCGTGCTCGTGCGGTAGCCAACCGATTTAGCCCGGTCTAGTTCCTCGGAGTAGGTCCCTGTGTCACCCCTGCCTCTGATGAAGCTAGCCCAGGCCGTAGCGTGCCTTAAGTCCCCTCCCCGTGGCTGGAATGGCTCACCGGAGTTACTTCGGCCCACCCGAGGCCTTCTCACCGCCGTTCTACCCTCTCTGCCTGTGGATTCATGGCCTCTTCCCCGCCATTGAGTTTGCCATGGCGCTCTCTCCCTCTCTGCCCAACTCCGGCGACCCTGGAGCCACCCTAGCCCGCACTAGCCTCAACTCCGGCAACCTCACCGCCGCAGAGAGGAGCAGCGTCGCCCGCAGCCGTTCGTTTCCCCCTGGTCTGATCCTCTCCGTCCGATTCAGATCGAACGGCTCAGATCACGGATAACGCTTCGCACACGCGCACCCTGACGCCCTGGCCCACCTATCAGCGCCCAAACCCTTTGGCACTGGGCCCGCTCGGTCAGCACACTCTCCCCCTCTGTCGCTGACACTCCGTGGCCCGCCTATCAGCACTCGCCCGCTCGCGCGCGCGCCCTCGGCCGCAAATCTAATCTCAGCCATTGATTTTAGATCTGACGGTTAGATTCACCCGATACCCCTTCGCGCGGTAGTTTTATTAAAGAGACCCTCGGTTTACTGGAAATCAACCCGCCATCCTTTGTTTTCGCGCGCAGGCCCCTGTAATCTTGCAGATTTAACCCTGGACTTTTAAATATTCACAGAATTAGACCTAATTTCATATTTTGAATTCCCAAACTTGTTTATTTCATAACTTTTGCATATGATGTCCAAATTTAGTGATTCAAATTGCAAAATGTTCATAGAATTATTCTCTGTTTAAATAAAATGGTTTCACTTACTGTCTGCACATTCTAATTTTTATGATTGAGTATGAACTAATATATATGTAGTTTTATTTATTTAATAAAATAAATAAAAGGAGAACCTTAGAGATTTAATCATGTTTAAACTTGTGAGATTAATGATATGTATTACATGAGATCATCTCTATTCTAATTTTTAAGTCACAATAAAATAAATTGAACTATGATTATGTACCTGTAAGTAACACTTAGGGAAATAACAATCTATTTTCAAATGAAGTTAATTTATGTTATAGTTCATGTTATACTTTGAATTCAGTATCCTTTATGTAGTATTGTGTCCTTTTAAGATGTGATCCAATGTTTGTACATGTTTGGTGTGATGTTCATTTGTAGTTTCCAAATGTATTGAATGCATGCTCACTTTATTTAGACAACGAGCAATCCGAGGTTCCTGAGTGTGTTGTTGGAGACCTCCCTGAGTAGCAACCTGGTGAAGGCAAGTGTCCTCTGACCTATTATGTCCTACATACTTTATGATTCACTTTCCCGCATTACATTATCTAAACATAAGGATTGACTAGCTTTGTATTTACCTTATCCTTGTTTACCTTTTTGGGTTATCATGGTTAGCACTTTGCTATTGCCTTAACTTAATCAATGAACATGATGTGGCTATTTATGATACGATAGTGTTATCCCAATGATGATATTGTGATACTTTAGGGGGCTCAGGCCTTTTTCCTGAGTACCTCTCCGTAAGGACCTATTCATGGAGTGACCACCCGGGATAACAGTACAACCATGAGGGTGGAATGGGACGCCCTTAGCTGATTAATTACATGAACCTGGGGGTGTAGTTGGCTTTGCCGGAGGGTCATCAATGGGGGTCGGGGCATAGTGCTCGCTCTGCCAAGGTTGGGGTGCAGAGGTTCTTTTGATTTGGTTTTGTTAGTCACCCACCTTGGGGAGGTGTACTGCGTTTGTACGACTGGCGAAACCTAACGAGCAGCTATGCACCAGGGGAGTCTTTGTAAAGGCTACGTAGTGTATCCCTGGCCATTCACCTTGGTAGTGAAGATCGGGTCTGTACAACCTAGGCTAGAAAGGGATCACGACTTGTGGGTAAAGTGTACAACCTCTGCAGAGTGTTAAAAACTGGTATATCAGCCAAGCTCACGGTTAAGTGCAGCCTTGGGATCCTCTTTGATTAGAAGAACTTTGGATACTTTTATGAGGATGGTTAACAATGATGTTATAAATCTGATCTCTGATATTTCCTCTTTTGAGGAGGTACTTCTGGGTAATAACTAGGTTTATTACTAAAACTTGGCTCTACTAATAATAATAAATACTTGACCAACTAAAAGCAACCGCTTAACCTCAACTCCATATACAGCTAGTCCACTTCAGCCAAACAGGACATTTGCTGAGTACGTTGATGTGTACTCACCCTTGTTTTACACACCACCCCCACCCTAGGTTGTCCCCAGTGTACCCAATGCTCAAGAGGTGATGCTGGCAACATGGATGACTTCGAGGAGTTCCAGGAATATGACGAGTTCTAGTTCTTTCTTAGTGGCAAACCCCAGTCAGCTGCCTGTGTAGGCTTAGCATCTACGTTTCGTATTTCCGCACTTTGATAATTATGTTGAACAATAGTTATGTAATAGACTCTGTGGATGTCCTGGACATCTTGATGTAGTCAAGTACCTTTCCGCTATTTATTTCGAGCATTGTGTGATGATGTCCAATTATGTAATCGCTGTACACATGAGTTTCTGATCCTGGCACGTACATGGTTCGCATTCGGTTTGCCTTCCAAAACCGGGTGTGACAATGATGCTTCTCTTCTGTCAGCAGAACTGCAGGCTACCCCATGGCCCCCATCATACAAGCCACCCTAGCTCCCCATGTATGATGGGTACTCAGATCCAAAGCAGTTTCTGATGAGTTACGAAGCAACCATATCTTCATATGGGGGCAACACTGCTGTCATGGCGAAATCCTTCGTCATGGTAGTCAAGAATGTTGCACAAACCTGGTACTCCTCTCTTCGGCCAGGAACAATCACATCATGGCAGAAGCTGAAGGACATGCTGATCACCAGTTTCCAAGGGTTCCATACGAAGCTGGTTACTACTCAAGCTTTGTTCCAGTGCACGCAAGACCACGAAGAATACCTACAGGCGTATGTCCAAAGGTTCTTGCGTCTGAGAGCACAAGCGCCCATAGTGCCCAATGAAATTGTCATTGAGGCTATGATCAAAGGGCTTTGGCCAAGACCTACGACTCAATACTTTGCTAGGAAACCCCCTCAGACCCTGGAGAAGCTTCTTCAGAAGATGGATGAGTACATCTGGGCCGATAATGATTTCCGCAAGAGAAGGGAAGAAGCTTATAGGTTTTCTGAGATGACTAGGGGCTTCGGAGGAAGAATCCACCCTAGACACGTCAGATCAATCCATAACTCCAGTCAGAGTGATGATAGAGGAAGCTAGTTTTAGAGGCCACAACATAGCTCACAATCTTCAGGGCAACAGCAAAGCTCTTTCAGGCCACCAGCTCCAAGGGGCAGAGGTGGCAGGGGCTTCAGAGGAAGATATGGGGATCAGCCTAGGAAACTCTATTGCTTATTCTGTGGTGAAGACAAGGGCCACACTACAAGAACATGCCAGGTCACCATTCAGAAGCAAAAAGAGATAGCCGAAGCAGAAGCGCGGCAGAATCAGCCGAAGCAGGTTTTGCATACTACTTCGTGCTACTCTCCCTATATACCAGAATACGTGGGTAATCAACCTACAGCTTCTGTTGCTTCGGCAAGTCATTCACAAGCTTCTTGGCCCCAGCTCCCACTACCACCACCATTGCCACCTACTCATACCCGAAGCCAGCAGCCAGAAGGGCACCAGCACGCCCAACAGCAGCACGACTTCAGGGAGGAGTCCAAAGCTCGTACAATCAATAGCACTGTACTAGAATCGAAGCATATATACTGAGGAATATCCTACTTTTGATGTACTTTTATCTGTTATGCCATTTTATTTTTTGTGTGAGAAACAAGTAATGAAGAATTTAATTTCAATTTATTGTAATAATTGTGCCTGCAGCAGAGTGAAATATATCTTCCTCATGGATTTATGATGCTCGAAAGACGTGTCTAAGAAAGCGGAGTAAAATTCTGAAGCTCAAAAGTCGTTCCTAAGGGAGCGCAGCGTAAGTTTTCTGCTCAAAAGTCATTCCTAAAGGAATGCAGAGCCAAAAATTATGATCCGAAGATGCAAAAAAGTCGTTCCTAAGGGAGCGCATCATAAGTTTTATGCTCAAAAATCGTTCTTAAGGGAATGCAGAGCCAAATACCACCGAAATATAAGGTGAAGAAGCTCAAAAGTCATTCCTAAGGGGATGCAGAGCTTAAATGCCACCGAAATAGAAGGTGACGAAGTTCAAAAGTCGTTCCTAAGGGGATGCAGAGCTTAAAGACTCAAAAGACGTTCCTAAGGGGATGCAGAGTCTTGTGTATTCCAGTGTGGGCGCGTGGGTGTGTGTCTTCGGCATCGTCATCATTTTGCATCATATCATATCATTTTGCATAACATTACATCATACATCATATTGCATTAATGGCACAAAAATTGAATACAAAGCAAAACTTCGGCAAATGCTTTGTCAAAATGAAAATGTGCTGAGGCACGAAGTAAGCTTCGAGAAATACAGTTTTATGAGACTTGCCATAGAAGGGGTCTCTTTCTTTACGAAGCATGAAAACAAGGGAAGGTGTTTTTTCGCCGAAGGCTCAAAAACGGTATGTGTGCAAATTTCACGCATCGTAAAGAAATATATTACAGTAATTTACATGTCTCATCAATTGTTCCAAACATCAAATATTACAAAGTATTCTTACACTAAAGTTACAAAGTATTATTACAACAAAGTCTGCTCTTCTCTAAGGATCTTTTCTGCGGCTTCGTTTAGTAACTTGTCGACAACTTCGTCGATAATAGAGTTTGCAATGCTTATAACATCCAGCGCTTCTTTCATCTCTGGATCAGCCAGGGGATTGTACGGCTCCGGCAGCGGTGATAGCTCAGCTGTAGTAGGTAAACTATTAGTTCGAAGGCACAAAGTAAGTACCAAAGTTAAATTCAAAAGCAATACCTATGCGCCTTTCGCGTTCAGCAGCCTCTTCAGTTCACTTTAGCGTCTTCTCGGGCATCATGGGTGTCTTTTTCATTCTTTTTTATAATTTCGTTGGCCAATTCTCGGCCACTGTTTACCCAGACATTAGAATAAAGCTTTCCGCCCGCTAAAGTTGCTTCGACTGAAGGGTCCTTCGTGTCGTCTATGGAGAAGGCAGCTTCGGCCTGAGCTACAGCTTTCACGTGATCACATCCAGCCTTCTCTAGAATAGCTGCAATTCCCCGAGCACCGGAGAAAGCGCAAATATCTCCGCGATCGTTCAGGATTTCCTCAAAAGCTTTGGCTTCCCCGCTTATCCACTCAATGATGCCTTCGGGGTCGCCTCGAACGAAGTTCTCCTCATAGGAGTAAGCACATACCTTTGCAAAGCTGTTTTTCAAAATTTTCACGCAATCCAAGGATTTTTCGAAGCATCTTTCCTTGGATCCGCGAAGCTCCTCAATATTTTTCTCGAGCCTGGCCTTCCAGCATTCACTTATTTCTTGGCTGGCCTTTGCGACCTCACAATTTTCTTTGGCTTTGGCTAGTTGTTTCCGAAGGTCTTCAACCTCGGCTTTTTGGGCTTCGGCCTGAGCATTGTATTTAGCTTCGTCTTCTTTCATTTTACTCACCAATGAAATTAAAATCTTGTCTTTCTCCAAACCTTCGTTTCTCAGCTCAATTACCTCTAAGCGAAGGTTACTGAGAGCTATTGTGCAGCTTTTGTCTTCGGCGTTCTTTTGTGCCCTCAAGGCATTGCTAAGAATTAAGCCCTGCAAGAAAAAGAAAGAATTAAGCATGACAATAAAATACTTCATTTCCAACTTTAAAGTTAACAGCTTCTGTACCTTTATACTGTTGTATGCGAGGCTATCAGCAAGATCATCCTTCGACATGGCCGAAAGGCCTTCCTCAAGCTTCGGAAATCCCATACTTTTGGCTATCTCCTCGCAAACGGATATTTCTTTGTTGTCCAGGAGACAATATAGGAAATCATCTTCGTCAGTGCCATTGAACACTAAGGCCCCCTTCGGATATTTTAGTTTCTGGGCGTAGTGTCTGGCTTCTAAGATTTCTTCTTTGGATAATTTTTCCCCGAAGCATGTCGAATAATGTAATCAACATCTTCGGCCGGAGCTTCGAGGGCAGGAGATTTAATTTTTTTCTATCATGTCTTGCCCCACTGCCATGATGGTATCTGGAGTTTGTTGCTCAGCTTTATCCTCAGGCGCGGCAGCCTTCGTCTCAATGGGCACTGAAGGCCCAGCTTCGGTTTTGGCCTAGACTTTGACAGCTTCGGCAACTTTCTTAGTAGGAGCAGGGGTCAAGGGTTTTGTGGTCTCCATAACAGCGTCTAGCATGCTGGCCATCCTCCTTCTCTTGGGAGTTGCGGCAGGAGCCTTTGGCACCTTCGGCAATTCTGCCTCTGACGGTGTCATCACTATTTTTTCCAATTCTGGCTCTCTAGCCGCATCATCTTTGGCTTCGTCTGGCCCGACTGTAGGCACCTTCGGTACCACAATTGACCCTTTAGCAATCTAGGCGGTGGGAGCAGCTTGTTTTGCTTCGGCAGTAGAAGAGGTCCCTTCATCAAGTTCAGGCACTACGACTGTTTCAATATATCGGGGCCGGTGGGTTAAAACCTTTATTTTCTTGCCCTTCGACACAGCGGTGGTGGCCGAAGCGGCAATTTTCCTCTTTTTTCCTTTTTCTCAAGGGGTAGCAGTAGTCAGGATATATGAAGCCAATTGCATCAAAAACCATGTTCAATCTTTTCTTGCCCCGATCGCCGAAGGCTGCGGACAAGGCATCATCTTCAGCCCTAGAGTATGTCCCAAGCAGCTCGTCGCTAGTAGCTTCAATGCATTTCAACCAGTCAACATTTGGTTCGTCGAACTTCTCTCTGTGTCTGAAAGTATATTTCAATCAAACCAGGCCACCTTCACTGGATTCAGCAGTAGTCTCCTTCGGCATTTCCTAGCTATCCACAAGTGGCTACACCCTATAGGCTATGTGCTCTTGGATTATATCTCTTGTGCCAATAAAAGCACAAACATTGTTAAAGGCCTTCTAGCATGCTTCGACGTCACTTTCAATAGCCACCTTCGGCCTTCGGAGGCCGAAGCGAGACCAGATGGGGCGCTGGATAATTTCCTTAATATCCTCCCTTTCAATCAGATTATTTTTAGCATAAAACCATTCCTCCATCTAGGCCCTGGGCCATCTTTTCCGGTTTGTTGGCACCGGGTAGCTTGCATTAGAGCGAGCAATGAATCCATAACAACCGAAGTTGTTGTGATATTGTTCTTTGCCGGTGGCCTTCGTCTCGTACAAAAGTTCATGCATACTGCAAAAACACTTCGCGCTCGGTTCCAGCCCTTGGCTTCTTATAGCCCAAACAAACAAGCCCATCCTAATTATAGCTTCGGGGGTAAGCTGATGGAGAAAGATCTGGAATATCTTTAGCACTTCAACCACAAATTTCCTCAACGGGAACCAAAGGCCTGCCTTCAAAAAACTTCGGTAAACAACAACTTCATTTTTCTCAGGAGCAGGGGTGGTGTTGTCTCCTCCAACCCTCACAATAGACATGTCGCGAAAGTATCTTCCTCTCATGGTGTCAATATGACTTTGTTTAATGGTTGATTTTTCAAAGATGGTATGGCTTGGCCGCCAGGGCCGGTCCTCAGAATCTTCATCTCCACTTTCCACATCATAATCATCACTATCATCAGAATCTTCAGACAAATCCTCCATTATCTCCTTATTAATTTTCTCTGCATTCGTCTTTGCCATAGATTCATAAAAACCAACAATAAAAGGATCCACAACTTTCTTCTCTTCATACAACTTCTTCTCCTCAGTTATCTTCTTCTCCTCAGCCATCTTCTTCTCCTCAGTCACCTTCTTCTCCTCGGACATGGAGCAAGCACGTCTTAAAACCGAAGCTTGAAAATTAGGCAAGGGCTGGTAAGCAAGAGTTAAAAATTTGAGAAAATAACGCAAACAGCAGAAATGGCGTATCAAATGCTGCCGCTATGGGTTTCTATTTATACGCCTAGCGCTTTGCAACTTGGTGGGCCCCGTTTCTCATTGACTTTCGCTATTCTAGCGAAGGGAAGGTGTTTTTTCAGACCTTCGGCTTAAGGCCTTCGTTCACGTCGCAGTCTGGATTCGTTGTTACAACAAACTAATACTGCGAGGGGCTACTATTGGGGGCCTTCATCTTCCGAAGGTCCTCAAAAACATGACTAACATGTTTTCCAAGTATAATACATTCACAGGGACCTTCAGCCTTGGGATGAAGCTGTACACGATATGAAAAGCGTGGTCTGGGAGAAGGATGAACCAGTTCCGAAGCTACGAGTGAAGAAGCTTCGGCTTAGCAGTGGAAAATGAAACCAACTTAAAGAGGAAAAGGCTATCTAGTCCTTGATAGATTGTCCTTAAGTCAATAGTAAATATCAAGGGCATGGATGTAATTTTACACAAGCTGCGTCTTGTGCCTATAAATAGTAGCACTGTACTGTTCACGCTGACTTGTATTCATTCGCACGTTGCATTTGGATTCTTGCCTTCTGTCAAGCCGAAGGTACAAATGTAATTTACTGTTATTAATATTGGCCCATGGTTGGATAATGAGAATACAAATAATCTGATGATTTAATGTGATTGTTCATGTTATTTTCTATGTTCCTTATGTTTCTACTTTCATTATCATATACTGAGATTATGAAGGTATGTCCTTCATAACCTTCGTCTAAAGATCATTATATCCTAAAGGAGATAATGCTTCGGAGGACGAAGGTCTTTGACCATTAACATTTTGTGTTGCCTTGTTCTTAACTCATAGCATTTGAGAACAAGTCCCCAACAGTTATCCTGGGTGGTCACTCCATGTTCCAATTAATATGAAATAATCTTGTTTAACCATTGGGTTAACACCATAATACCAATTTTATTTCTGGAACATTAATATCAAGTAATGTGTGACATCAAAATTATCAAGTTGAGCGGTAGCACAAATTTACAAAGCATAGTATTTTCTCATGGTAATCAAGGTATACAGTTGGTAAATCTAGGAAATCCTTAATTAGGCAAATCTCATCAAATTATGCAATATATCCAAAAAGTAAACATTATTATATGCATTAATTAGGTACAAATAGAGTATGTAGAGGGAGAATCCACTTGCCTTGCTCGAACGTGTCCTGCGGGTCGTCCTCGAACGTGTTAGGCTCGTCTAACTCACAGTCCACTTATAGCATCAATTTGCGTATCGCACATACAAAAGAATACGTACGCCAAACAAATAAACATACACCAGTACAGGGGTAATCATTCACCATTACATTCTCATTCATACATCACACTTATCACACTCATAAATACGCCTTAAAGCATAAATACTTATTAATTCATTATGACTATTACTGCGAGTCATTATTGATGAAATTACGAGTAGGTGGCTATAATAATAGTTTTATCTAGTATTAATATGTATTAACATTCTCTATGAAAATAAAGGCTAATTATTTTCTTTATTACTAACAATAGACTTATAAATTTTATTCCTTTTTTATTTCTAACTAGAATTTAAGTGTATAGCTAAAAATGGTTTATTCATGATTCTACTAACATTAATATTCTAAGAATCAATATAAATTACTAATTGGGCTTTTTATAACAAAATCATGGTTATTTTGACATAAACATGTGTTTTACTAGTTTTAAGAATTTAAGTGCTATACTTATGGACACATTTATTTTGGCTAGTAAAAACCTATTTTTGTTACGACTAGTATATTCTTTTAGTTTTATATTTTCTTCCTAAAAGAAAGTATCATTAATAATAATCGGAGATAAATCATCTAATAACCTATAATATTTATATTGCCATGAATTCTATGCTATTTACTAATTCCATGTTAAGAAAAGCTTCTATTATCTATTAAAATGAACTTATGATTATAACCTTCCAAATAATTTCCAAAATTCATTGTGAACAAAATTAACTATAAAATTACCTATCTAGTGTTTTTATCACCAACATGTGTCTACCAAAATCCATAGTGCACATCCACATGAATTCCGAATCACAACATTCTCATATTACAACACAATAATTATAAAATTCACAAACTGAATCAAAAAGTGATTTCGAAAACACATAAAATTATTTTGGGTCGTCTTCCACCTTGAGTTTGCCCGTGTGAAGGGGGATAGTTCGACAGGGGGGGGTCGGCCGAGTGGAGAAGGGCATGGGCTCGGCGTCGGGCGGCTCCAGCGGGGGGCTGCACGGTCTACGAAGCTCCGGCGACGGCGTGGGCAAGCAAGGAGAGTGAGAGAGAGGGGCAAGCTCGGGTAGGGAGGAGAGAGCTCCATGGCGTGTCCGGTATTTATAGAGAGAGGGAGGGGAGAGGGAGAGACGCCGAGGGGATAGGGAGTAATGCCGGTGGCCATTAATGGTGGCGACATCAATGGGGAGAGAGTGGGGGAGGAAGAAACGGTCGCGTTGATGCTCCATAACGCCGAGGAGATGAATGGATGGGCGCGGGGCACGGCTCGGTCGCGGGCACGGGGCGTTGGGGTGCGCTTGGGCGCGGGGGAGGGCGGCTGCGTGGGCGCAGGGTGGCGCGCGACTTGGGCGCAACGTGCCCTGGCGGCGGCCAGCGCGGGGAAGGGGACACCCGCGGGTGGGCCCGCGCGGCAGGGGCAGAGGGGGGGGGATCCTGGCGGCGGTGGCTGGGAAGGCAGGGAGGGGCGCGACTATGGCGGAACCGCCCGAATTATTCCAGCTTAAGTGCCTAAGTCACGCCTCAGGGGCCGTAACACACTTAAATCGGAATAACCCGTCAGTCCCTCAGATCTAGTCTGATAGAGCCACTTAACCAGGATCAAATTCCACAATCTCACTCGAAGGTGAGTCACAGAAGAAATACAATAAAACAGGAAACCTCAAATTAAGTACTGAGTTATTACATAAATCGGAGTTGTTGATTAGCAAATAAGAGTTCACAAAATAAAGGGCAGCGGATAATCGATGTCGTCGGTATCGAGGAATGGGGCAAGGCCTAGCCCACTACTCCTCGTGCTCCTCTCCTGCCGGAGCAACATCCCACTCGACCGTCCAACCCGGTGGCAGGGTGGTAGGCCAAGTCACACCATCAACCATTTCCTGAATGGTACCTGCAAAAATTATGCCACAAGCAAGGCTGAGTATACTAATACTTAGCTAGACTTAACCAGTGTGAGGAGTCTACTCCTCTACCTCTAGACTATGCAGCTGTTTGGCTGAGGGGTTTGGTTTGCCAAAAGCACTAGCTGTTTCTAAAATCAATTTTTAGCCTTTCAATTTCTATCATCATAAACTTAGCTAGATTTGCTACTTCTAAGCATACATGGTGACAAGCATTTAGTTCAATCAACAAGTTATCTCATGTAACCTCATTTCACTTCTTACTCGATGCATTACAAGGAATCAAGCAGTCTCATTAGCTCACACGGCATGTCAGGGTACTCCGACCCCACACATGACAACCGTCCCCATCGATTCCCCGTTCGCGTCCAGGCCTCACCGCCTTGGCATACAATGCTCCACTGACCCCGACTGCCGCCGTGCAGTGACCGCACTTGTACCCACCATAGCTAGCATGGGAGACCCAGTCTCAGGTCGCATGAGGGATAAAGTCCGCGCCCGGCTTCACTCAGGTACTAGGTTTACCGGTTACCATTTTTCCTGGCATGTGCTTAGTACGTTCAAAAGCTTGACTCAGGTATCCACACATTAATCCTTAATTCCTTTTTCCCGTCTCATGGACAAGGCATCCTCCCTGGATCCAAGTCCATAGACTGACATATATCCCGTTATCAAGATGAATACAATCAATTCCTGACCTCGCGCAAGTGCTAGAAAAATCACTCGACTTCTACCGAGATCCTGATTAGCAAGCAGCTACTCGACCTAGCATACTAGTATTCATCTCAAAAAGGAATCCTAAGTTCATGCAACTAGAGGTTTCAAGCAACTCCTACACTTAAGTGCACATTACAATCCTACAAGCATTAAGTGTAGTAAAATAGCATAATTAACAGGTTATGCATAAAACTGGGGCTTGCCTTCAATTGCTGGGGCTGCGGTGAAATCCTCACTAGCAGCCTCTGAAGCCTGCTCCTGGTCCTCCTCTTGGACAGGTTCTTGCTCAGGGATGAGCACGTACTCTCCATCGGCAAGATTAAATCTAATGAATGTAATGCGTAAGATACATGTATGATATGATATGTACTTTTAGAAATTACAACTTTTGACGGTGTATGATCTACTTGAGTTAATAAGGTTAACTTTACCTATGTAAGACCCTTGGGTGGTATACTTGGTAAATTAGATTAAACCTAGCTAAGGCAAGTGGTAGGTTTTATTTTTGGGGGTTTCACTGAATTCTTTTTAAGTCTTAGTGAGAGTTGATAAGTACTTAAGTTAGACTTATTGGGGTGGGGTTTATTTCTTCTTTCCTTTTCTTTTATTCTCTTAAAAGTTTTGGAGTAGGGTTTGAACTACAAGTTGCTTTAATAAAATTCGAAAAATTCTGCAAAAATTACAGTGGCTTGGCACTGGTGTATATTTCTCTGTCCTAAAATATGGGAATCAGAAAGTGAATAGTTTTCTCTAGACAAAATTATTAAATTCTAGAGCAGAAGGGGTGTTTTGAACTACAACTACTATTTAACAGTGGGTAATTCTCTAAAACTTATTTTTGCTGGCTTTTAGGTGTTATAACATGACTTGATACAAATTTCCAGCCATTAATACCTTTTAGTTATTTTACTATGGTTTTCTCAAGTTTCTAGCCACATTGGTGCTTTCTACTACCACTATATTTGAAAAATATCAAACAACAGAGTTCTTATTTTTCTTAGTTATTGTTTTGTGCATGAGCAATCATTCTGAAGTTTGGCATCTTTTTGCTTAAGGGAAGGGGTGGTATGCATTATTTGAATTAAGTGGCCTTTCTCATAAATCCTTTGCAATAGGTATGAGTTTGTTCCTTTTTCATGGGTTTGCATTTTTCTCTGGTGGTTTATCTCATTATGGCCTTAGCAAAATTTTGGTTGCCCATTATTGCATCATTAGGGGTTGTTCATGATTTATTTGGAAATTACCTACTTATCATTCTATATTTATTTCCCTACTTAATATGTTGGGCTGAGGTGTTCATCATTATTGTAGTGGGGCTCTGGTGGTTACAAGTCCACTGGATTTTTATTATCCATTTTGGGTATAGGTTTGAAATTCTAATAATTGATTTTCAGTTCAATTAAGGCTAAATAAAACATTCTAATTTAAAACTGATCTGGACTAATGGTCTCTTTATTTTTCCTAGGTTCTTTGTTACTTAAGCAAACTAGGAAAAATAATTTCACTCACTGTTCATTAATTTCCAATGCCTTTCTGATTTTTCCTAAGTTTTGGGCAAAATAGCTTTAAATTAATATCTACATCATATTTTTCAATACTGGGGTTCCTATTATTTTTAAACAGTGTCTAGATGAGGTTTGAATACCCACAAATTTTTTTAAGTTTAGTACAGAAGAAAAACAAAATTTCCTTAATTAAACTAGGTTTGGTAGGTTTCTATTTTTAATTTTTAACTCAAAAATTCAGAATAGAAAGCATAGGGTTTATCATTTTTAAATGATAGTCCATAATATTCAGGAGCTAGCAAAATTAGTTTGACAACTTTTCATTAAGAATTCATCGAGTTATGGGTTTTCTAAGTTCTCTGATCATTTTAAAAGATTAACAGAATTGATTAAATGGAAATCCACTTTTCACTAGGGTCCCTGGCGGGTATTTCAAGTTTTCTTCGCAGATCAGCCCCTAGGCTACTATTCACATGGGTCACTGTCGTTACAGAAAACCCCTCGGGTTCTTCACATCCTAACCCGAGGTCCTTCTCCTATCTTACATAGTAACCACGGCGGAAGAAAGGGCGGAGGGGCTTACCGGCGGCGAGATTGCTCCGGTGAAGTGGTCGAGGACGTAGGGGAGGTTTCGGGGATCACAACGAGGTGCGGGTCGCCGTCGGGGATGGCCGGAGTTGGCCGGTCCACGTGCGCAGGCAGGGTTGCTCGTCGGCGGCGAGGAGTCCGGCCTGCTCACGGCGGGATAGTTCAATCGAACTGGTCAGAGAGGTTCACGGGATGCCAGAGAAGATATGGGTGCAAGGAATTGGTCGGAGACTCATCAGTTAACTCTGTCCACGCGCGGTGGTGGAAGACCGAAGTTCGGTGAGGTCGATCTCGGGTTTCCGGTGAAGTCCGGCCGGGTTCGAGGGCTTGGCAAGCTTCACGGGCCACTGGCGGAGCTAGCCGAAGCACTGGCTCGACTTGGGGGTGGCTGGAGTGGGCTGGCCACGACGGCCGAAGCTCTGGCGGCAATGGCGGGCGGAATTGAGCTCACCGGAGCTAAGGAGAGGTGGCTGGCCGGTGAGGGTGAGTGCGGGGTGAAGTGAGGCGCGCCCGGGGAGGCTTTATAGGCACGGCGCGGTGCACGGGCGGCCGTGGACCGGCGAGCGCGCGCGAGCGTGCAATGGAAGGCGCGGGTGCGCGAACGGGCGTGAACCGGAGGTGTCAGCCACGGTTGAACACGTGTGCCCGATGCTTCTGCCCGAGTTCAAGCGCTGGTTGGGTGCAAATCTTCGCGAATTTGGGCAAGATCGCTGTGAAGGATTTGTTCACCAGACCTTGCTTTGTCTTTTGTGTAGGGACGTCGCGCGGTTTTAGGCTAGGGACAGGGAGTTGTAGCGTCACCAAGGTGCCAGTGTCAGAATGTTTGGTCCCAAGGTCAAACTGCGTCAAAACTATGTCAAATGAATTTGGTTTGAGTTCAAACTTTTCTAGAGCGTGTTCAAGGGAATTTGGCACAACTTTGATATTTGGATCTCCTAGTTTTAAGTTTCGAAAAACAGAGAACGCAGTCGATCTTTGGAAAGAGGTCTGAAATTCAGAAATTCAGAAATCTGAATTTCTCCAAGGGCTTATGGTTCAAGGGCTGGTTTGGGAAGTTTAAAAAGACCAAATGGCCAAACTTTCTTACTATGGTTTGTTAGTTATTTGATGAACTAAAACTTTGTAATTTGATCATATCTGAAATTTTGCATTTTTCCCCATGACTTCTCCCAATTACCCTTTATGCTTAACTTGGCTTACTTAGGGTTTTTGTTAGAGTTGCCACATTACTTCCCTTTTATTTGTTTTGATCATGATACTTTTAAGTATATGCTTGGGGAATTCTTCATTCTTAAGTTAATTTGATGCTCATGCTTACTTTGGTTCACATAGAATGATGGTTCTTGGTTTGGCATTTTAAGAGAAGCCCTAGGTGACACTGGGGTGTCACAGCCTTCCCCACTTAAAGGAATCTCGTCCCGAGATTCGGGGCAGGGTCCTCCCAGGGTGAAGCGAAGGGTGAGACTTAAAGGAAATGGGTGATTACTGTTATTTTTAGGGTAAAACTGTTCTTCGAATGTCATTCTCTTTGCAACTTCAGAAGGAAGTCCTTTTTAAGTTTTACTTCATAGTTACTTCGTTCTGAATTAAAATCATATTTTGAAAATTAGATTCGAAGGGCAGGAGGAGGGGTTGGGGGTGATTACGTACCAGCTTCCTTAGGTAGGCAATCGGGGAAGTTGGATCTCAGGAATTCCTCGGTTTCCCAAGTAGCTTCCTCCTCTGAGTGATTACTCCACTGGACCTTGTACATCTGGATCGATTTAGCCCGAGTTGATCTTTCCTTGCAATCCAGAATCTTGGAGGGGTACTCTTGGTACGATAGATCTGGCTCTATCTCCAATTCTGGCTCTGCTAAGATTTCAGTCGGCAATCGAACACACTTCTTTAGCTGAGATACATGGAATACATCGTGAATGGCAGACATTTTTGAAGGTAACTTCAGCTTGTATGCCACGGGTCCACATGCTTCTGTGATCTCATAAGGTCCAATGTAACGAGGGGCTAGCTTGCCTTTGATCCCAAACCTCTGCACTCCCTTGGTGGGTGATACCTTGAGGTACACAAAACTTCCCACCTCGAACTGGAGAGGTTTCCTTCTTCTATCATGGTAACTCTTCTGCCTGGCCTGAGTAGCCTCTAGATTCTTCCTGATTAGTTTGACCTTCCTTTCGGCTTCAGTCACTAAGTCAGGTCCAAAAACTTCTCTTTCTCTAGGTTGAGACCAATTGAGTGGTGTCCTACACCTTCTTCCATAGAGAGCTTCAAAAGGTGTCATCCTTAGGCTGGATTGATAACTATTGTTATAAGCAAACTCTGCCAAGGAGAGGTGCTTATCCCAGTTCTTGCCACAATCGATCGCACAAGCTCTAGCATATCCTCCAGAATTTGGTTTACCCTTTCCGTCTGACCATCAGTCTGTGGGTGGTAAGCCGAACTCCTGATTAGCTTGGTTCCCAAAGACTCTTGCAATTGTTCCCAAAACCTGGCAACAAATTGGGCTCCTCGGTCAGAAACAATGGTCCGAGGTAATCCGTGCAAACACACGATCCGGTCAATATACAATTCTGCATACTTCTGAGCCTTATCAGTGGTGTGCACAGGAAGAAAATGTGCCACTTTTGTCAATCGGTCCACAATAACCCAAATTGAATCATGATGACGAGAGGTGTTGGGCAGACCCACAATGAAATCCATGCTGATGTCATCCCACTTCCATGAAGGTATGGACAGGGGTTGCAAAGCTCCAACTGACTTCAAGTGGCTTGCCTTTATCCTCTGACAGGTGTCACATTCTGATACATACTGGGCTATCTCCCTCTTCATTCTGGTCCACCAGTACAAAGGCTTCAGATCATGGTACATCTTGGTGCTTCCCGGATGCATAGAGAATTTGGAGAGATGAGCCTCATCCAAGATTTTCCTCTTGAGATCCTGGTCCTTAGGAATCACCAAGCTGCTTTTAAACCATAACACACCCTTTTCATCCTGGCAGAAACAATTATACTTCTCAACCTTCTGATGGAGATTCTTCTTGATGATTTGCACTCCCTTGTCACTGAGCTAGGCCATGATAATCTGGTCTTGCAAAGCTGGCTAAATAGAAATGTGAGATAAAGAACCAGAAGGAATCACTTCAATTTGCATCTTGCTCAACTCATCACACAAGGTGTTAATGCGATAATCCATCAGAATGCAATTGCATTGCAACTTCCGACTCAAGGCATCTGCTACCACATTAGCTTTTCCTGGTGATAATGTACCTCCAGGTCATAATCCTTGATCAGCTCTAGCCATCTTCTCTGCCTCATGTTGAGATCAGCCTGAGTAAAAATGTACTTAAGGCTCTTATGATCAGTGAAGATGTTGCAGTGGGTTCCCATTAAGTAATGCCTCCACATCTTTAATGCATGAACCACTGCTGCCAACTCGAGGTCATGAGTGGGATAGTTTTGCTCATGAGGCCTGAGTGCTCCTGAGGCATAAGCGATGACTCGGTTGTCTTGCATCAAGACACAACCTAGCCCGGTGCCAGAGGCATCGCAATATACATCAAAAGGCTTGCTGCTGTCGGGTTGCGCCAATACTGGTGCTGTAGTCAGATGCTGCCTCAATGCATGGAAGGCATCTTCGCACTTCTGACTCCAAACAAATTTGACTTCTTTCTTCAGCAACTCAGTTATAGGCTTCGCAATTCGAGAGAAGTCTGGAATAAATCTTCGGTAATAACCAGCTAATCCTAGAAAGCTCCGAATCTGACGGACAGTTGTCGGTGGCTTCCAGTTCATCACCTCTTGCACTTTATCAGGATCAACAGCTATACCAGCCTGAGAGATAGTGTGACCCAAGAATTTGATTTCCTTCAGCCAAAAATCACACTTGGATAACTTGGCATAAAGGTGGTGCTCTCGCAGACGTTGAAGCACTACATGCAAATGCCCGGCATGTTCTTCTTCGTTCTTTGAGTACACCAAAATGTCATCAATGAAAACCACTACGAACTTGTCCAATTCCGGCATGAAAACAGAATTCATCAGATACATGAAATATGCTGGTGCATTTGTCAGCCCGAATGACATCACCAAGAATTCATATAGCCCATATCTGGTTGAGAATGCCGTCTTCGGAATATCACTTGCTCGTATCTTGATCTGATGGTAGCCAGAGCGAAGGTCTATCTTGGAAAATACCTTGGCCCCGACCAATTGGTCAAAAAGAACATCAATACGAGGCAAAGGATACTTGTTCTTGATAGTTACCGCATTAAGAGGGCGGTAATCTATACACAGCCTCAAGCTTTCATCCTTCTTCTTCACAAACAGTGCCGGAGATCCCCAAGGTGAAGTACTTGGGCGAATAAATCCCTTATCCAGCAACTCTTGCAATTGCTTCTTCAATTCTGCCAACTCAGCGGGTGGCATTCGGTAGGGCCTCTTGGAAATTGGGGCCGTTCCCGGTTGCAACTCGATGGCGAATTCAATATCCCGGTCTGGTGGCATTCCTAGCAATTCGTCAGGGAAGAGATCTGCATACTCACAGACCACTGGGATCTTTTTCAAAGGTAACTCCGTCATAGAGAAAGCACATGACTGAGTAGAACCTTGACTGGGCAGAATTAAGGCGAAATTCCCACAGAACGGAGAATTAACTTCCACGGTACGGCTGGCTACATCAAGCACAACTTGGTGCAAGGTCATCCAATTAGCTCCTAGAATAATGTCCACATTTTCCAATCCCAACACAAGAAGAGTGGTTTTGACAATGTGGCTTCCCAGTTGAATAGGCACACTTTGGTTTAATTGATTAGTTGCAATTTTACCCCCAGGTGTGACTATCAAGAATGACCCCTTAGAGTGAGAGAATGGCAGTTCACATTTAGCACTGAACTTTTGGCTAATGAAACTATAAGATGCACCAGAATCAAATAGAATTAAAGCAGGTTGATTATAAACCGAAAAGATACCGGTCATGATAGGAGCTCCTTCAGGTACTTCCTTAAGAGTGGTGAAGTTGAGCTTCCCTTGCCTGACTTGCACCTTCTGCTTTCTTCCCTTGTCTTGATTTGGTGCTGGCATCTGCCTCTGCTGGTTCCTGGGACAATTTTTGGCATAGTGGCCCACATTGCCACAAGTGAAACACTTGTTCCCATTGCCCTGGCGGAACTGCTGCTGCTGCGGCGGCTGATTGTTCCTCGGGGCGGGAGCTGGAAAGCGGTTGGGTGCTGGCTGCTGCTGCTGAGGTGGCCTGATCACCCATCTGCCTGCCTGTGGCTGAAAACCCCCGCTCTGATTGTGAGAAACAATCCGGAACCTCTGAGCCTGAGCGGATGGTGCTGCCATTGGTGCCTTTCTCTTCTTCTCTGCCCGGTGAGCAACAATGCAATCCTCTTGGGAGATGGCCATGTTGACCAACTCATTGAAGCTATCAGCCCGGACAGTGTTGAGTCGTTCCCGCAACTTGGTATTGAGACCCCTGCGGAAGCGATCCCTCTTCTTCTCATCAGAATCGGCATGGTACCCTGCATACTGGCACAGGTCGTTGAAGGCTTGCGCATACTGCAGTACCGTGCGGATTCCTTGATTAAGGGCTAGAAATTCATTCAACTTCCGATCAAGAATGCCAGCTGGGATGTGGTGTCCTCTGAAGGCAGTCTTGAATTCCTCCCAAGATACCTCACGAACAGCGGGGAGCATAGCACGGAAGTGATCCCACCAAGTCCGAGCAGATCCGCGAAGCTGCTGCGCGGCGAAGCGGGTCTTGGTAGCATCAGGGCAGTCTCCCGTGAGGAGGGGAAACTTGGACTCAACGACGCGAAGCCATACGTCGGTGTCCAATGGATCCTCTGCCTTGGTGAACAAGGGTTGTTGCGTGCTCAGAAACTCCTGGTAAGTTGCCATAGCCAGAGGTCACTGATGCTGGCCTCCACCATGCTGCTGAGGGTGGGGCTGGCGCTGCAAGAGCTGTCACAGAATCTCATTCTGCTAGGCCATCAGCTCCTGCACTGTGGGAGCTGGAGGAGGTGACGGGGGAACCTGCTCGTTATGCCCGCGACGCTGCCTAGCTGCCATCTGAAAACAGAGATTGTCGCCATTGTTATCCCAACTCACAGTTTCGAACAACAAGATATCATCTCATATGGAAGGGAAAAATGCCATAATCATAATATTAGGTTCGCAATGAAGATAACATGGTGACAAATATCCCACAGATTTCAAAAGTTCACAGGGTTACATCAATCAGGGGAAAGTACCCATAAGCCTAGTCCAAAATCTGACATTAACTAAGCTCGCATAGGTTTCTATCCGCCTAAAAGTGTCGAAGTGACTGCTTAACCCTGGGCGGTGGAAGCAACACTGGATACGGGTGAAGGAGGCATCGCGGAGGTAGTCCCATTGGCACCAGGGGCTGGTCCTAGCTCCTCGGGATCCTCTTCTCCCTCGCTTCCGGCTTCATTGGCCTCCATCTCTAAGTGGTGCATGTCCAAATGGTCATTTGCTTCTTCGAGTTCCCTCTGCACATCGTGAAGCTGATTCTCCAAGACATCAATGGTGTTGTCCCGGATCTCCACCTGCTGCTCCAAGGTGGTAATGCGCTGGCTCAGCCTTTCCACCTACAGATCCTTCTCCACTAACTCGTAGGATAAATCGACCACAAAATCTTCTCGACTATCGAGAGTGAGCTTGGTGGTTTGAGCGATGTTAGCGAGGAGTGCCATAGCATTGCTCTGAAGGGCCTGAAGGCGGTACAGCGCACTCATGCACTAAACAGTGACCCTCCCAACCAAGTCAGGATACATCGCCCACACATCCTTTACATGGCTCACGCGGTTACATCACATGGGATCATCTCTCTTCTCAGCAGGGAAGAGTCCCAAAGGGTGCATCACCATCTCTAGGGGATGGTAGCCACAAAAAGTCATCAGAGTCTTCATGGCTGCTGCTTCAACGGTGTCGTCCGTCCTGAGTCCAATTGTCTCAGAATCAAGAGAACGCCAACTCGGCTGAAGGGGATGAGCCTCCAAAGTCAGCCAGACCCGACAACGAGGTACACGATGCTCCTCATACAACTGCACCGTGTACAAAGGGGGCGTAGGGTAACCGGCGGAGTTAAGCACTTCCCACAAGATGGAAGGAAAACCATCGCGAGAAAGGAAGTCAGAACTGAAACCAGAGTCTCCTCCACTGGCGAGGGTGGGTGAATTCATCTACGGAAGGGAATCAAAGGTAAAGATTATGGTGGAAGGAAAAAGAAATAGAGAGCCCGGATGGTTCTAAAGAAAGTGGGTTAGCTCAAATTTTTAATTCTTCTTTGTGTTTTATAATGCATGCATGCTGGAAGTAACGTTGCCTCTCAAAAGAAAATAGGGTGCCTTTTAGGGCATCCATAAAAATATAAGTACTGGCCCACGGGGCCTAAGTAATTAGCCATCTAATTTCCCCTCTATGCCTAAGGCCTTTCGTCCTAGGTCTAGCGGTCTAGTCCTGACGATCTGTAGCAGTCTCTATGCAAGTTTTAGATTTTGAAAATTGGTATTCATGGTTTATCATCTTTCTCTATGGTGGAATTTGCTCCGATACCAGCTGTGGCGGAACCGCCCGAATTATTCCAGCTTAAGTGCCTAAGTCACGCCTCAGGGGCCGTAACACACTTAAATCAGAATAACCCGTCAGTCCCTCATATCTAGTCTGATAGAGCCACTTAACCAGGATCAAATTCCACAATCTCACTCGAAGGTGAGTCACAGAAGAAATACAATAAAACAGGAAACCTCAAATTAAGCACTGAGTTATTACATAAATCGGAGTTGTTGAGTAGCAAATAAGAGTTCACAAAATAAAGTGCAGCGGATAATCGATGTCGTCGGTATCGAGGAATGGGGCAAGGCCTAGCCCACTACTCCTCGTGCTCCTCTCCTGCCGGAGCAACTTCCCACTCGACCGTCCAACCCGGTGGCAGGGTGGTAGGCCAAGTCACACCATCAACCATTTCCTGAATGGTACCTGCAAAAATTATGCCACAAGCAAGGCTGAGTATACTAATACTCAGCTAGACTTAACCGGTGTGAGGAGTCCACTCCTCTACCTCTAGACTATGCAGCTGTTTGGCTGAGGGGTTTGGTTTGCCAAAAGCACTAGCTGTTTCTAAAATCAATTTTTAGCCTTTCAATTTCTATCATCATTAACTTAGCTAGGTTTGCTCCTTCTAAGCATACATGGTGACAAGCATTTAGTTCAATCAACAAGTTATCTCATGTAACCTCATTTCACTTCTTACTCGATGCAGTACAAGGAATCAAGCAGTCTCATTAGCTGCGAGAAGCAGACGATTCGAATCGAGTTTTAACCTTGCAAGGTAAACCTAAACACACGGCATGTTAGGGTACTCCGACCCCACACATGACAACCGTCCCCATCGATTCCCCATTCGCGTCCAGGCCTCACCGCCTTGGCATACAATGCTCCACTGACCCCGGCTGCTGCCGTGCAGTGACCGCACTTGTACCCACCATAGCTAGCATGGGAGACCCAGTCTCAGGTCGCATGAGGGATAAAGTCCGCGCCCGGCTTCACTCAGGTACTAGGTTTACCGGTTACCATTTTTCCCGGCATGTGCTTAGTACGTTCAAAAGCTTGACTCAGGTATCCACACATTAATCCTTAATTCCTTTTTCCCGTCTCATGGACAAGGCATCCTCCCTGGATCCAAGTCCATAGACTGACATATATCCCGTTATCAAGATGAATACAATCAATTCCTGACCTCGCGCGAGTGCTAGAAAAATCATTCGACTTCTACTGAGATCCTGATTAGCAAGCAGCTACTCGACCTAGCATACTAGTATTCATCTCAAAAAGGAATCCTAAGTTCATGCAACTAGAGGTTTCAAGCAACACCTACACTTAAGTGCACATTACAATCCTACAAGCATTAAGTGTAGTAAAATAGCATAATTAACAGGTTATGCATAAAACCGGGGGCTTGCCTTCAATTGCTGGGGCTGCGGGGAAATCCTCACTAGCAGCCTCTGAAGCCTGCTCCTGGTCCTCCTCTTGGACAGGTCCTTGCTCGGGGATGAGCACGTACTCTCCGTCGGCAAGATTACAATCTAATGAATGCAATGCGTAAGATACATGTATGATATGATATGTACTTTTAGAAATTACAACTTTTGACGGTGTATGATCTACTTGAGTTAATAAGGTTAACTTTACCTATGTAAGACCCTTGGGTGGTATACTTGGTAAATTAGGTTAAACCTAGCTAAGGCAAGTGGTAGGTTTTATTTTTGGGGGTTCCACTGAATTCTTTTTAAGTCTTAGTGAGAGTTGATAAGTACTTAAGTTAGACTTATTGGGGTGGGGTTTATTTCTTCTTTCCTTTTCTTTTATTCTCTTAAAAGTTTTGGAGTAGGGTTTGAACTACAAGTTGCTTTAATAAAATTCCAAAAATTCTGCAAAAATTACAGTGGCTTGGCACTGGTGTATATTTCTCTGTCCTAAAATTTGGGAATCAGAAAGTGAATAGTTTTCTCTAGACAAAATTATTGAATTCTAGAGCAGAAGGGGTGTTTTGAACTACAACTACTATTTAACAGTGGGTAATTCTCTAAAACTTATTTTTGCTGGCTTTTAGGTGTTATAACATGACTTGATACAAATTTCCAGCCATTAATACCTTTTAGTTATTTTACTATGGTTTTCTCAAGTTTCTAGCCACATTGGTGCTTTCTACTACCACTATATTTGAAAAATATCAAACAACAGAGTTCTTATTTTTCTTAGTTATTGTTTTGTGCAAGAGCAATCATTCTGAAGTTTGGCATCTTTTTGCTTAAGGGAAGGGGTGGTATGCATTATTTGAATTAAGTGGCCTTTCTCATAAATCCTTAGCAATAGGTATGAGTTTGTTCCTTTTTCATGGGTTTGCATTTTTCTCTGGTGGTTTATCTCATTATGGCCTTAGCAAAATTTTGGTTGCCCATTATTACATCATTAGGGGTTGTTCATGATTTATTTGGAAATTACCTCCTTATCATTCTATATTTATTTTCCCTACTTAATATGTTGGGCTGAGGTGTTCATCATTTTTGTAGTGGGGCTCTGGTGGTTACAAGTCCACTGGATTTTTATTATCCATTTTGGGTATAGGTTTGAAATTCTAATAATTGATTTTCAGTTCAATTAAGGCTAAATAAAACATTCTAATTTAAAACTGATCTGGACTAATGGTCTCTTCATTTTTCCTAGGTTCTTTGTTACTTAAGCAAACTAGGAAAAATAATTTCCAATGCCTTTTTGATTTTTCCTAAGTTTTGGGCAAAATAGCTTTAAATTAATATCTACATCATATTTTTCAATATTGGGGTTCCTATTATTTTTAAACAGTGTCTAGATGAGGTTTGAATACCCACAAATTTTCTTAAGTTTAGTACAGAAGAAAAACAAATTTTCCTTAATTAAACTAGGTTTGGTAGGTTTCTGTTTTTAATTTTTAACTCAAAATTCAGAATAGAAAGCATAGGGTTTATCATTTTTAAATGATAGTCCATAATATTCAAGAGCTAGCAAAATTAGTTTGACAACTTTTCATTAAGAATTCATCGAGTTATGGGTTTTCTAAGTTCTCTGATCATTTTAAAAGATTAACAGAATTGATTAAATGGAAATCCACTTTGCACTGGGGTCCCTGGCGGGTATTTCAAGTTTTCTTCGCAGATCAGCCCTAGGCTACTATTCACATGGCTCACTGACGTTACAGAAAACCCCTCGGGTTCTTCACATCCTAACCCGAGGTCCTTCTCCTATCTTACACAGTAACCGCGGCGGAAGAAAGGGCGGAGGGGCTTACCAGCGGCGAGATTGCTCCGGTGAAGTGGTCGAGGACGTAGGGGAGGTTTCGGGGATCACAACGAGGTGCGGGTCACCGTCGGGGATGGCCGGAGTTGGCCGGTCCACGTGCGCAGGCGGGGTCCACGTGCGCTCGTCGGCGGCGAGGAGTCTGGCCTGCTCACGGTGGGATAGTTCAATCGAACTGGTCAGAGAGGTTCACGGGATGCCAGAGAAGATATGGGTGCAAGGAATTGGTCGGAGACTCACCTGTTAACTCTGTCCACGCGCGGCGGCGGAAGACCGAAGTCCGGTGAGGTCGATCTCGGGTTTCCGGTGAAGACCGGCCGGGTCCGAGGGCATGGCAAGCTTCACGGGCCACTGGCAGAGCTAGCCGAAGCACTGGCTCGACTTGGGGGTGGCTGGAGTGGGCTGGCCACGACGGCCGAAGCTCTGGCGGCAATGGCGGGCGGAATTGTTCTCGCCGGAGCTAAGGAGATGTGGCTGGTCGGTGAGGGTGAGTGCGGGGTGAAGTGAGGCGCGCTCGGGGAGGCTTTATAGGCACGGTGCGGTGCACGGGCAGCCGTGGACCGGCGAGCGCGCGTGACGGCGTGAGCGTGCACTGGGAGGCGCGGGTGCACGAACGGGCGTGAACCGGAGGTGTCAGCCACGGTCGAACACGTGTGCCCGATGCTTCTGCCCGAGTTCAAGCGCTGGTTGGGTGCAAATCTTCGCGAATTTGGGCAAGATCCTGTGAAGGATTTGTTCACCAGACCTTGCTTTGTCTTTTGTGTATGGACGTCGCGCGGTTTTAGGCTAGGGACAGGGAGTTGTAGCGTCACCAAGGTGCCAGTGTCAGAATGTCTGGTCCCGAGGTCAAACTGCGCCAAAACTATGTCAAATGAATTTGGTTTGAGTTCAAACTTTTCCAGAGCGTGTTCAAGGGAATTTGGCACAACTTTGATATTTGGATCTCCTAGTTTTAAGTTTCGAAAAACAGAGAACGCAATCGATCTTTGGAAAGAGGTCTGAAATTCAGAAATCTGAATTTCTCCAAGGGCTTATGGTTCAAGGGCTGGTTTGGGAATTTTAAAAAGACCAAATGGCCAAACTTTCTTACTATGGTTTGTTAGTTATTTGATGAACTAAAACTTTGTAATTTGACCATATCTGAAATTTTGCATTTTTCCCCATGACTTCTCCCAATTACCCTTTATGCTTAACTTGGCTTACTTAGGGTTTTTGTTAGAGTTGCCACATTACTTCCCTTTTATTTGTTTTGATCATGATACTTTTAAGTATATGCTTGGGGAATTCTTCATTCTTAAGTTAATTTGATGCTCATGCTTACTTTGGTTCACATAGAATGATGGTTCTTGGTTTGGCATTTTAAGAGAAGCCCTAGGTGACACTGGGGTGTCACAGCGACTGCGGCTATGGGGCCCCTAGTGGGCCGTTAGGGTTAGGGTTAGAGTTTTAGAATTTTCTCTTTTTTTCTTTTCTTTTCTAATTATGAATGTAAATACATGTTGGGGGCCTTCGGCTTCCGAAGGTCCTCAAAAACATGATTTGACAATATTTTCCGAGTGAAACATGTGAACAGGTATCTTCGTAGTCAGGTTGCGGGTGTACAAGAGCATGGTTAAGACGAAGCTTGACTGGGATGGAAAGCGACCACGACGAAGGATAAGACGATCACGAAGCTATGTGCAGAAAAGCTTCGGCATGACGGCAGAAAAGAGGAACCGACTTAAAGATGAAAAGTCAAATTAAACCTCGAAGAATTGCTATAAAGTTATTGATAAATGTAAAGGGCATCAATGTAATTTTACACGGGCTGCGTCCCGTGCCTATAAATAGATGATCAGTACTCCCGTACTGTTCACGCTGACTTGGCAGACGCTTTTTCACATCACATCTATACCCTTACTTCTCATCAATCTGAAGGTATATTCGTAATTTGTCTTTATGAATTTGGTAATAAAAATAAGTTGATGATAATATTCATATCATTACTCGTGTTTCATATATGTGCTCCTTTTTATCATTTATCAGTCTTACGAAGGTCTTTTCCTTCGTAACCTTTGTCCAAAATTCATTATATCCGAAGGGGCATAATGTTTAAAAGGACGAAGGAATTTGACATTTAAACACTTTTTATGTTGCCTTGTTCTTAGCTCTTAGCATTTGAGAACAAGTCCCCAACATTGGCGCCCACCTCTGGTGAACTCACGTCCATTTTTTGAGTTTTGAACACCTTCGGCAAGCATCACCTTCGTCATGCCACCGAAAAAAGCTTCAGCAACAGGGGCTGCCACTCTGCAGCCGCTGGACCCCAATCAAGATGTCGTTTCTCTTAGGGAGGCCCGAAGCCAGAAGAGGAAGGCCACCAGTCCAACGCCTCCGGAGGACGACTTGGATCAAGAAATCCAAAATTTGGAGATGATCAATCAACAGGTCCAACGGAAGAAGGAGAAGATGGCTCGTTTAGCTGATCTTCAAAGGCAGATAGACGAAGCCTCTGAAGAGCTTCGACATCTTGATCAAGATGACCAGAACCAAAGGCCCCCGCTCAGAGAGCTTCATCAAGAGGGCTTCTACAACGAGGGCGACTGGTATGAAGATTTCCATCACGGAAATTTTGCTTTTGATGATACTTCTCCCCTGTCAACAGAACTGCAGGCTACTCCTTGGCCACAGTCTTACAAGCCACCCTAGCTCCCCATGTACGACGGTCATTCAGACCCGAAACAATTCTTGATGAGCTATGAGGCAACCATATCTTCGTATGGTGGCAACACGGCGGTCATGGCAAAGTCTTTCGTCATGGCTGCCAGGAGTGTTGCACAAACCTGGTACTTCTCTCTTAGGCCAGGGACAATCACATCATGGCAAAAGCTGAAGGATATGTTGATGACCAGCTTCCAAGGGTTTCAGACGAAGCCAGTCACTGCTCAAGCTTTATTCCAGTGCACCCAGGATCACGAAGAATACCTTCAGGCATATGTCCGAAGGTTCCTACGTCTGAGGGCACAGGCACCAACAGTGCCCAATTAAATTGTCATTGAGGCCATGATCAAGGGGCTTCGGCCAGGACCTTCAGCTCAGTACTTTGCCAGGAAGCCTCCTCAAACTTTGGAGAAGCTGCTCCAGAAGATGGACGAGTATATTCGAGCTGACAATGATTTTCGCCAAAGAAGGGAGGAAGCTTTCAGGTTCTCTGAAATGACCAGGGGCTTTAGAGGAAGATTTTATCCGAGGAACGTCAGGTTAATTCACAATTCTACTCAAAGTGATGACAAAGGGAGTCAACAGCAAAGGCCACAGTGCTCTTCGCAAGCTTCGGGGCAACAGCAAAGCTCTTTCTGGCCGCCAGCGCCAAGGGGCAGAGGCGCCAGGGGCTTCGGGGGAAGATTTGGAGATCAACCAAGAAAAATTTATTGCCTATTCTGTGGTGAAGGCAAGGGCCATACCACCAGGATGTGCCATGTTACCATCTAGAAGCAAAAGGAGCTAGCAGAAGCTGCAGCGTAACAGAGCCAGCCGAAGCAGGTTATGCATACTGCTTCGTATCATTCGCCTTACATTCCAGAATATGTAGGCAATCACCCTGCAGCCTCTATTGCTTCGGTAAGTCAACCCCAAGCATCTTGGCAACAGCTACCACCGCCACCACCAATACAACGAGGTCCGCAGCCAGAAGGGAGTCAGCACTCTCACCCCCAGCGGGACTTCAGAGAGGAGTCCGAAGCTCACACAGTCAATAGCACTGTGCCAGAGTCGAAGCACATTTACTGACAAAATATCCTACCTCGACAGCAGCTTTTTGCATTTTTGCATTCAGTTTTACTTTCTTTGTAGTAAGGAACAATTATGGGAAGTTTAAGTGTCTTTTATCGTTTTTTCAATTTCTTGTAACAGTTTAGCTTATTATCATAATGAAAATATATCTTCTCCATAGGCTTGAGTTGCCGAAGCACAAGAATTTATGGTGGTACGCAGAACCTTCGAATTATCAAAAACTTGTTCTAAGGAACGCAGTGTAACTTCTTCGAAGTAGTAAAAAGTCGTTCCTAAGGGAGCGCAGTGTAAGTTTTCTGCTCAAAAGTCGTTCCGAAGGGAATGCAGAGCTTACAGCGAAAAATAAACGCTGATTCCGCTGAAAGTAAAAGGCGAAAAAGCTCCTAAGGGAGGCTTACAGCGAAAAATAAACGCTGATTCCGCTGAAGTAAAAGGCGAAGAAGCTCCTAAGGGAGGCTTACAGCGAAAAGTCAGCGCTGATATAAAAAGATTGTGTGTTCTATTGCAGGGATGTGTGTATCTTCGGCACAAATATCATTTTGCATAACATAACATCATCACATCATTTTGCATAACATAAGCATCATACATCATATTGCATGTAGAACAAGAAGGGGACACAGTATTGATCTTCGGAGAATGTTTTTAAAAAGAGAAAATCGTGCTAAGGCACAAGATAAATTGAGAAGAAGTGTAGCTTCATTAGAGAGACAACATAAAACTTTTTTATAGCTTCGAAGAATGTTTTCACGAAGCTTGGATATTCTTCATCAGAGAAGTATGGAAATTCTTGTGATATATAAAATATTTTCTTCACGAAGCATGAAAAGAAGGGAAGGTGTTTTTTCGCCGAAGGCTCAAAAAACGGTATGTATGCAAAATTTCATGCATCGTAAAGAATTGAACCATAAATAGATTATATATTACATTCAAAGTTACAAAGTTTTACACATGTCACATTCCAAATATTTTTACAATACCATTTAATCTTCCCTAAGAACTACTTCTGCAGCCTCGTTCAGTAGCTGATCGACAACTTTGTCCATGATGGCTTCGGCCATTTTTCTAATTTCGTCGTCCCACTTTGGGTGGGGGCCCGGAGATGCCTCAGTAGGTTCTGAGGGAGGAGAGGATACGGCTATATTACTATTACAAACCGCGAACAAAAGTTTGAAATCAAAAATTACAACAGAATAAAAACCACTAGTTAATACCTATTTGCCCTTTGGGCTCTGCATTTTTCTCAGCAGCCTCCGCTACCTTCCTAGCATCATGGATGCCTTTTTCGCTTCTTTGAATGATTTCTTGAGCCATTTCTCGGCCACCATTGTCCCAAATGTCGGTGAAAAATTTTCCACCGACCAGGCTTGCTTCGGCTGAAGGGTCTTTAATATCTTCAGAGGATAAAGCAGCTTCAGATTGTGCTAAAGATTTCACATGCTCGCACCCTTTCCTCTCCAAAATAGTAACAATTCCCCTGGCGCCCGAAAAAGCACAAATGTCCCCGCAACTATTCAAGATTTCCTCGAAGGCCTCAGCTTCGTGACTGATCCATTCAATCGGGCCATCTGGATTCCCTCTTGTGAAATTTTCTTCACTAGAGAATGCGCCAACGCTGGCGAAGCTGGATTTTATCTTCTTAACACACTCTATGGATTTATCATAGCACCTTTTCTTGGAAGCACGAAGCTCTTCAACATTTATTTCCAAATGATTTGCCCACTGATCACTAAGTTCTCGTTTTGTTTCTTCAAGTATGCGTTCTTCCTTAGCTCGGGCTAATTGTTTCCGAAGATCTTCGATTTCGTGCTTCTGAGCTTCGGCTTGAGCTTTAGAACTAGCTTCGTCTTCCTTTATCTTATCCACCAATGTAAGCAGAATTTTGTCCTTTTCCAAGGCTTCGTTTCTTAGCCTGATAACCTCTGTTCGAAGGTTGTTGAGAGCAATAGTGCAGCTATCATCTTCAGCATTCTTTTGTGCCCTTAAGGCATTGCTGAGTATTAAGCCCTATTCAAAAGAATGAATGGATTAACATAAGAACAAAAGACTAATTCAAAATTCATAAACTTCAAAATTCACAATTTTTGTACCTTCAGACTATTGTATGCAAGGCTATCCGCAAGATCGTCCTTCGTCATGGCGCAAAGGCCACCTTCAAGCTTCGGGAACCCCATGCTTCTAGCCATCTCCCGGCAGATGGATAATTCTTTACTGTCTGGGAGACAGTATAGGAAGTCATCTTCGTCTGTCCCATTGAACACTAGGGCCCCCTTCGGATACTTCAGTTCTCGGGCATAGTGATTAGCTTCAAAAATCTCTTCTTCAGATAATTTCTTCCCCAAAGCATGTCGCACAATATAATCACGTATTTTGGAAGATGCTTCGGGGGCGGCAGTGTCAATTTCTTCAACCAAAATCGGCTCTGTCATTTTTGTTTTTTCGGTTTCCAAAGTTGCCTCTGTTAATTTTGTTTCTTCAGCTTCCAAAGGTTTTACCTTGGTGGGCTCTGAAGGTCCAGCTTCAGTTTCAAATTGTTGCTTCGAAGCTTCAGCAACAAAGGCTTCAGTAGACACTTCAGAAATTTCAACAGTTTTCTTCGGAGTTATGCTTGAAGATTTAATTGTCTCCAAAACATCCAGCACATTAACCATCCTTTTTCTTTTTGGGGTCGCTGCTGGACCCTTTTGGCTTTTTGTTGCCTTAATTTTTGTTGAAGGACTTAAAATTTCTAATGTTTTTGTTTCTTCAGTCCTCGGTTCTTCTGTTTTCTCTGTTGCTGGTACTTCGGCCATTTCTTCGATTTTTGGCACTAGAGTTGGTTCTCTAGCTTCGGTGGCCGAAGAGGTCTCACCAATAAACTCAGGCACTGTGGCCGGTTCAATATAACGTGGCCGATGTGTGAGAACCTTTACCTTTTTTCTCTTCGGCGCTGGCTCGCTAGGAGCAGCTGAAGCAATTTCCTTTGCAGGAGAAGTATTCTTTCTTTTTTGGCCTCGCACTGGGTAATGGTAGTCGGGGTAGACAAACCCAATTGCATCGAATACTCGGTTAAGTCTCTTCTTCTTTCGGCCTCCGAAGGCCGCTGATAATGCAGTATCTTCGGCCTTCGAGTATACCCCAAGCAATTCATCACTTATGGCCTCAATGCTTTTTAACCAGTCATCATCTGGCTCAACAAACTTATCTCCGTATTTGAATGTGTATTTTAGCCTAACTAGTCCACCTTTGTCAGGTTCCTTGACGGTCTCCTTCGGCATTTCCCACTTTTCTACAAGTGGCCATATTCTGAAGGCAATATGCTCTTGGACCAAATCCCTTGTCCCAATAAAAGAGCAAACCATGCCGAAGGCTCTCTGGCATTCTTCGACTGCTTCATCCATTTCCACCTTCGGCTTCCGGAGGCTGAAGCGTTGCCAAATAGGGCGCATAATGATACCCTTGATATCTTCACGTGATTTCAAGTCATTTTTCACGTAAAACCATTATGTCATCCAGTCGCCGGGCCACCTCTTTCGAAAGGTTGGCACAGGGCAGCTTGACCCAGACCGAGCGCCGAAGCTGTAGCAGCCAAAGTTGTTGTGATACTGCTCTTTGCCCCAGGGTTTTGTCTCATACAATAGCTCGTGTACGTTACAGAAGCTTTTTGCGTTAGGTTCCAAACCTTGGCTTCTCACGGCCCACACAAAGATGTTCATCCTTATGATCGCTTCGGGGGTAAGTTGGTGAAGGTAGATTTCAAATGTCCTCAGCACTTCCACGACAAAACTGCTCAAGGGAAATCGTAATCCAGCTTTTAAGAAGCTTCAGAATATCACGACCTCATTTTCCTCGGGAGTCGGACAAGTCTTCTCTCCTTCGTCAGCCCTCACAACAGACAAGTACCGAAAGTATCTCCCTCTCATATTGACAAGATGATTTTCCTTAATACTGGACTTACCAAAAACTGCATGGCTTGGTCGCCAGGGTCGATCTTCGGAATCTTCACAACCACTATCCGTATCGTAACTTTCACTATCGCCAGTATCTTCAGATAAACCCTCCAAAATCTCCCTGGTAATCTTCTCTGTATTAGTGTTTGATATTGATTCAAGAAAGCCCAGGTGCATCTCCTCAGAAAAGCTTAGCTTCGAAGCACCAACAACTTTCTTATCCTCAGACATCTTCGCAAATGCTGACAAAACACACTCGAAACCGAAGCTTAAAATTTAAAACCAAGCAAGTGCTTCTGCGCGCAGGCTAAAAAGTTGAGTGAGTAAAAGCAGATGGCAAAAGAGCGTGCCAAATAAACTTGCGGTGAGCTCTTATTTATATACCCAGTGTGTCGAAAACTAGAGGGCCCCGTTTGTCAATGACTGATTGATATTCTAGCAGAAGGAAGGTGTTTTTTCGGACCTTCGGCTTAAAGCCTTCGTCCATGTCACAATATGAATTTATCATTACAGTAAATTAATATTGCGAGGGGCTACTGTTGGGGGCCTTCGGCTTCCGAAGGTCCTCAAAAACATGATTTGACAATATTTTCCGAGTGAAACATGTGAACAGGTATCTTCGGAGTCAGGTTGCGGGTGTACAAGAGCATGGTTAAGACGAAGCTTTACTGGGATGGAAAGCGACCACGACGAAGGATAAGACGATCACGAAGCTATGTGCAGAAAAGCTTCGGCATGATGGCAGAAAAGAGGAACCGACTTAAAGATGAAAAGTTAAATTAAACCTCGAAGAATTGCTATAAAGTTATTGATAAATGTAAAGGGCATCAATGTAATTTTACACAGGCTGCGTCCCGTGCCTATAAATAGATGAATAGTACTATAAATAGAGCAAGCATCCATAGTCATCACATCAAAATCAGCAAAGTTATGGTAAGAGCCGATAGAAAAATGCACCCTTGTTGTTTGTGTTACCTTGAAATTACCATTGTTGTTAAACCATTGAATGTGGTAAGGGTGGGGATGCTCTCATGTGGTTAAGCCAAGCTTCTTGACTACCTCAACATTCACTAAGTTGTCGCAGCTGCCACCGCCAATGATGGTATGTACACACAGTCCTTGACGATGAGGAACATGTCGAAGAGGTTGTGGCGATGTCAGTTGTTGTCGTCGCTCACCGTGGCACTCAAAGCTCGCTACACAATCAAGGCCTTATATGTCTCGGTCACTGCTGTACCAAGAACCTCATCATCACCATCATTAGTCCCTACAATGTTAGTTCCAACTGTATCTTCATCTTCAACATTAGAAGCACTAACATACCCACCATCACCAGTAGCAATGTATCCCGTTCGCTAGGGCAATCTCGCTGCATATGGCCAAATCCATGGCAGCGGTGGCACTTGATGTCGGAGGAGCGGTTTATGGAAGAGGTGGTTGTAGTAGGTTTTGCTGCAACACCTGAAGGCACCAAGGACTAGTTGTTGTCGTGTCCCTGTGATGCCAAAGGTGCGGTGCTGCGTATGCCACTGGTGGAGGAAGGTGTGGATGTCAGTGTGCCCGAAGAGGATGACACCTTAGCTGGCGCTGGTGGCTATCGTGGCGTGAAGGCGATGCTCGTCCACTGTTTCCGACCTTGCAATTCTTTTTCTGCCAACATAGAAAGGTGGAACAAGTGTTGTATAGAATGATACACTTTATAATCAATAATATCCTGAATATCCCACCTCAATCCCCCATAAAACCTAACAATTTGGTCCTTTGGATCCTCAACTATCCCACATCACAGCATACCTTTCTAAAGCTCTTGTTAGTATTCCTGCATAAACATGTCTCCCTCATCTAAGCGTTGCAATTTTTTCAAAGATCGTGTCTATAAGGAGGAACAAAACAAACTCACACCTCCTCTTTTAATGCATTCCATGTTTGTGGGCCAGCACATGTGTTAACAAGCTCATTCCACCAAATGATAACAAAATCTTTAAACTCGCTAGTGGCTTGTCTAACCCTATGCTACTAAGAAACAAGACAGGAATTAAAATTTTATTCTATTGTCATCTCCTAGTCTAAGTAAGCTTCAACATAATAATAACCAATGAACGGATGAATAGAGAACTTATCTTATGATGACAACACTCTCATTACCTCCCATACCTTATCGATTATGTGTGAGGCGTCGTCGTAGCGGTGCATCAACATCATCGTCCTCCTCCTTAGGAGAGAGCACTATCGCTCTAGTAGCTGGAGCTTGTGGTGGGGGATGAGCCTCCAACATGTCCATGTGTGTAACTAGGGCTGGGCATTCGGTCTATTTGATTAATTCGGTTTGGTCTATTCGGGTTATAGAAATTTTAGGTTTCAATAATTGAGAACCGAATTGAATGGAGTAAGAAACAGGAACCAAACCCTAATAGACCAAAATTTTTGGTTTGGTCTATTCGGTTCGCCGAATTACCCAATCTCAACCAGTCACAGATTCATGCAGTTAAATATAAACAAAAAATTTAGGACGCCAGAAGTCGCTGCTTGTCGTAGGGCCTTCGATGAGTGTCGATGTGTCATCGTGCATGCTGACCGGAAGCTGAAGGTCGCTGTTGGAATAGGATCTCATAGCTAGCATGTGCTTGTTGTGCTTCACCGGAGAGTTGAACCGCTGGAGCCACGAGATGCGATGTGCAGGGCTAGACACCAGAGGAGCTTAGGCGGAGCAGTGGATGGCCAGAGGAGCCGAGGCGGACCGGTGGAGGCAAGAGTGGTGGATAGACCGGTGATGGCTGGTGGAGGCAAAAGCGGCGTGAGAGCAAGTGTGTTGGGCGGCGAGTGAAAGACATTTAGGGAGAAGCCTGGAACTAGGTTACGTGAATTTCCAAGGCTAGCGTATAGCAGGCCTTGGGCCATCCTTGTAACACCCCTAGTGTTACAAGAACTTAAACTTGGCAATGACATCATATGCATTAGCATTTCATTATGTATGTTACACCAAGAGTTCATCCACTAGGTAAAAATTTCAAAATAAGCTTGTGATGTGATGACTTGACTTGATCTTTAACCCTAGGATAGGGTACTTACCAAGGATTAGAAGCATGTGGGTGTGTGAGATGATAATTTGAGTATGATCTCAAAGTTAGTGGCGATGTTCAAGAGAGACTAAACTTAGAAAGTTTGAGTGCCACTTAAACCCTAGAACACTTAAAACCCTAATAGATACCCTAGAAACCCTAATCAGTGCTCTATAAGGTAACTTCAATTTCTATGCACTTTTGGACCGAAGTGCATATATCAAAGTAAAACTAAGAAACTTTTACTTTTTGTGATTTCCAAGTTTTGTGGAAGAAATTGGAGTAAATTGCAAAAAGGTCCCAAAGGCACCCATATGGCTAACTCTTAAAACAGTGTTAACTGGCCGAGTTCAAGCCCTAATATCTCCTGATCTGTGGAAACTTTGCCATGGGTCACTACAACAAATTTGTAGAGTTACAATAGTAGTCCAAGTTTGATTAAAGGATTGAGCCTTAGAACTGTATAGAAATTGGAGCAAAATGGCCTAGAAGTTGGGCTGTCAGTCGTGTGCTAGTCTGAAAGTCAGACTGACAGTTGCATCAGATCAACTTTAGAACCAAATTGTGCTTGATAGAGTGAATGTTTGATCAAGAACCTTATAACAAAGTTGAATTTGGTATAATGGGTAACAACTTTGATACAGTAAGATTTGTAGTTCATCACATAAAAATTGGAGAACGAAGCTCCTTAATTTGCGCTGTCAGGCTGATGAACGAAGCCATTAAGTATGTACAGTAACTAAAAAAGATCGTAGATTCACGGAACCTACCGCCTATGATCCTCACGCCACGATCCACGCCGGTGCTGCGGTTCGTGCTCAGTGGCGCATGGATAACCGCAAGAGGTAAAAAGATTGGAAGGGAGGTGGATATGGTCTCGGACGTGAGCTTATCGGCCACACTTGATTGTTTTGCGACGTGGCCGAGCGGCCGATGTCGTTGTGGGATGCCGACGATCTCAATTGCGCCACACCATAGGCCGTATTACCACGTCATCGGGAGTCGTGGAGAATAACTAGTGATTGTCGTAGGACTTTGCCCCAGTGCGTGCCACGGTGAACCGTGGCCGGCTTCTATAAATTGAGCGTTTCCCTTGCTCCGCCCCCTTGTCACGAACCCAACGCAACCCCAACCACGTCCTGCCATCCACTGTAGCCCGAGGAATTGGGATTTCCCCTAAATCGATCATCTGCGCCGCCACGAGGCATCTCGCCGTGGCCAAAGCCCTCTAAGGTAACTACGGTCGGGCTTAAGAGTGTTTTGAGTTCTCTTACATGTCACGATGCTCATCGACCCACCCGATTGAACTCTACCGCACCTGGAACCCTGGATCACTGTGTCGCCACCGTCGAACACCGCCGTGGACACTCCCTCCGTCGACTCACCACTCTGTCCCATCACCCGTCTTCCTAGCCATCGTTCTTGAGTCCTGGTAAGCTACTAAAGCTTATAGTGCTCCCAATTCAAACGCTACCGTGCTGTGTCACTAGGAACGGGTCCGTGAAGGTTTTGGATCCAGGGGTGCTCATAGACTGAGCTCTAGGATGGAGTTCGTGCTCGATTTTTGATCCCCAGTGGGGCGTCAAGAGTTGAATTAGGTGTAAGAACAAATTTGAGCATGGATTATAGGGTATAGCAGCATGTGCAGGTTCACTGGAGTAATCGCGCCGCCGTCCGTGGTCGGGGACCTGGTCGTGTGAAGGAGGAAGAAGGGGAGGGTTTAAGTGAAAATGTCAGTGACTTAGAAAACAGTGCCCTCGGTTGGTCTGGGGTTATTCCAATACCCAGGGGGAGCCGTGCGAAAGTCTCACACAACCGCGAACACGGGCGAGTTTTCTCTGTTCACGTGCCAACCCGGGATGAATTGAGCCCATCACTATTCACATTTTATCCTTTTCTTTTTATTGTCAGCATGGGAAATAAGTAGAAAATGGTAGAAAATTGATAAAATCATTAGACCAATTTTGCTAGACTCCTAAAATCACATAGTATTTAATAAAAATAGTTCCAAGATTTTTATCCCAAACCTGGAATTATGTAGCATTTAAAGATGCTCAAACCAAGCCTTTTAGAATTTTAGAAATAATTTAGTAACTAAAAAAATTGTTAAACTTTTTGGGTAGGCTTAGTATGGTGATTGAAGACCCTGGGTGAAGTTTGAAATGATTTGGACACTGTTTGGTCAAAAACCCAATAACTACCCTCCTAGGGTTAAGTTACTTAATACTAATAGGATACCAAATTAGGAAACCCTAGTGATTAGTTTGTACCGTGAAGGAAAGTTGTATTCAAGATACAACTTAGTATATTTTTTATTGTGTAACTGCATATTCATGACATCGCATAAGCATTCATGTACATGTATTGTCATGTATAGAACACGAGCAAGAAATCATGGTAGAAGAAGAGGTTGTCTCCCAGGCTGAAAATCCTCTAGCGAGGAACAACTTTTACTCCGACATCTGCGGAGTGGACCCTAAACCTCCTGCAACACAAGCCAAGCCCCGGTGCATTTACCCCTTTCCTTATGGTTTTAAAATCTTTATCACCTTATATGATGCATTAGCTGATAGGAGTTGTGTGATAAATAGTTGATGCATTTCCTTCCTTGGAAAATGGATTACCATTCCTTGATACCCTTTTATGAAAAGGATTTTTATGATGCTTAACCTTGCTTTAGAAAAGCAAAATGTTTTGTTTTAAATAAAATGTGATGCTTCACACTGGATGGGGAGATTTTACAAAGAAATGACTTATGATGGTGGATCCATCATGGCCGTGATGGGTTCAACATCTGAAAAGAAGTACCTCTATCAGGTACCAAACTTTTGGTTGTAAATGATGAAGACGAGACCGGGCTAGTGACTTGCACGAGAAGGTTGTCTCGGTGTAGTATCTCCGTCTGAGTCGTTTAAGGACCGAACCGATGTAGGCTTGATGATCGAGGACCTTTTAACTGTCCATATGCCTCATCATGGGTAAGCTTTGCCTCGGTCAGACCAACACCAGAAAGGCCACCACGCATTGGGAGTGGAGAGATGGCGAGAGTAGCGTGTACCCTCCGTGGCAAGAGGCTGGACGATGGAGTATCTGTGCTCTCGGTTGGCGTGAACCCATTCTGGTCTTGAGAAACCCGGGTGCGAGTTGACATATGCAAGGGTTAAGTGCTACATATGTCATGTGGTTGGAGATCCCCAGGTAGGTATTAATCGATTCAGATTGCCGTTACTTCTCGGGCATGAAGACTTGGTCACTGACTTACACGAAGCATCAAGTGAACTGAAGGGTTGTTAAAAGATAGCTAGTATAGGCCAAGTGCTTGATCTAGAATAGAAAGAAATCTAGATGCAAGTAACTACCTAATCTGATAATAAAAAATGGACTTTTAAGGATCCACCCATAGTAAGCTTTTCTGCAAAGAGAGTCTTTGAATCTTGTTGAGATTTACCTTGATTCCCAAAGGCCTACATATCCTTGAGAGTCGTTTCCTTTGACGGGTAAGACTTGTGAAAGTACACTCTATACTCAGGGTTTTCAAACCCATGTTGTTGTAAGTGAGGAAACGACTGAGTTATGCTGTTTCTGTTCCAAGGTGGTTCCCAAGCAGAAGGATGAACACTAAAACTTATTTGGGGAGGGTGTTTTGCCTCCTGGTGATGTAATAATTTGTTACGCACTCAAGTACCCAGATATGTAATAACTACTCTTTCTATATTTTCCTTATGAATGTATATTATGTTATTGTAATAGGTCCGCTTATTCCTTACTCCGATGATATGTAATGTCTGCGTGATGGGATAAGCGCTCTTGGGTTTTATGATGGAGATACAGATAATCGAGCTTGTCAGGTCATTATGCACACCTGCATGACTGTCTGAGGTCCTAAGGACAAGGACATCTGTAGGTGGGGCTAATACCTTGGGAGGTTTCTGACAGTTGGTATCGGAGCGAAGCCTGTCTCTTCGGACATTACTTAGCGCTTCAAAAGATTTTAAAATACTTATCTTATAATCTTCTTTCATTCTTACCTTGATCCTTTCTTGTAGTAACTTATCTTTTGAAGTCGGGTAATAGAGTTCCAAATAGTAGTATATGTAGGAGGTAGGGGATCAACGAAAAAGTTGATTCCATAATCATAGGTCATGCATGCATCTTGTTTACACTATACTAAACAAATCTTCCCCTCTTATTGAGGTATGGCACGTACCAAGACTACCCAACGGAAGGCAACCAGACCTCATGGCGTGCCTCGGCACCAGTTGGCTCCTCACTATGAGGGGAGCAGTAGCGGAAGTAATGATCCCATAGGGGATCTGGAGGTCAGAGTTGAACGACTCACATTAGAATTGCGCCATGGAAACATGGAACATGAGCAAGATAGCAGCCGTATTGCTGAGCTGTCGGTGGAGGTTGATCGCTTGTAGCAGGAGATCGTGGAACGAGACAGGGCTATAGTCTGGGCCATAAATTCGTGCTCTATAGCCTGGGATTGAGAGGCAAATGCCTGAGCCTGGGTGGTGGAGCTAAGCGTAGCCCTGGAGAATCTGCAAGCGTACAATAACACTCTGCATGAGGAAGTGCACGTGCTATACGACCAGCTGCACTCGAATGTGCCACTGGAGGTTGTAGCAATGGGAGTTAGAACATCTGGAGCAGCTGGTGAAGGACCTTATGGGGAGTTGGATCTCATAGGAGCCCCTCCTTCCATGAACCTCGCAGATGAACGTTCTCCCGAAGCTAGCAGTGGAGCGGGAGTAGCCAAGGATGAAGATAACTAGAGTAGTATAGTAGTAGGTGGTATCCTTATGTAAATTAAACAAGGAAAGTTGAGTTGTACCAGTGAGTATGTATAATTAGTACCAGTCTGGCATAATGTAATAAAGGTGGTGTACTTGTGGCATGTAATAATCAAGTATGTTTTTCTTCCTCAGATGCCATTAAGAACTCGTGCTCAAGATGGGGCGGGAATTTCTCGCGGTGGGGAGGAAACTCCGAACCCGCCGCCTATACCTCCCACGTTGGCTGAGGCTATCGCTGTCTTAGTTAATGCCACCGCTGACAACACTCGTTTCCCTATAAGAAATGGCTGGGAATCAGTTTCATTAGCAGGGAGGCAGAGGTCAACCCCAAGGCCCCCGAGACACCATGTATTTGGAGTTTTCAGAAACTTGTCCATCGCTTTTTGTTAAGGAAGAAGAACCTTTGGAAGCGGATGAATGGATTCGGGTCATGGAGCAAAAATTCGGATTGATTCGGTGTACCGAGACCCAAAAGCCCCTATTCGCTGCCCAACAATTGAGAGGCCTTGCCAGCACCTGGTGGGCAAATTTTGCTGATGTTCAGCCTGCAGGACATCTTGTCACGTGGGCAGAATTCAAGTAGGCGTTCAGGGAACACTATATTCTAGAAGGGGTTTTATAGATGAAACTGGAGCAGTTTATACGTTTAAAGCAAGGAGGAGACTCGGTGATGCAATATCTCGCCAAGTTCAATCATCTCTCCCAGTATGCTATAGACCAAGTGGGCACGGATCTGAAGAAGAATTGCTTCATGAGAGGTCTAAATGATCGATTCTAGTGAAAGATGCCCACATGCCTGGACCTCATTATAGCAGGGCCGTGAGCACATCGCATTTAGTGGAAGCCAAGAATTCAGGACAGGGAAAAACAAAGAGATATGGGGGTGAAGGATCGTCTCAAGGGTCCGAGAAGTGGTCGAGGTTGGTGATTCGTCCTTTCAACCCAAATCACTCTTCTCCTCGTCCACCCACTTATCCTTTCAAGCAACTAGTTTTTATCCATCCCACTCCTGTCCCTGCTCAAAACAATCAGCCGAGTGCCCCTTGTGCTCGTTTCCCCGCCCTACCCAGTTCCTCTAATGGCTGCTTTAATTGTGGGAAGTCTGGGCACTTCATCAAGGACCGTCCCTATCCAAAGCAGAATAAATAAAATTCTCAACAGACTTCTGGGAACATGTCTCAAGGCAAGGGAAATGTGGCCAACACTTCAGCGGGCAAAAATACAAGGAAAATTGAGTGAGTTTACTACACCCAAGTGGCGACCACCCCGGAAGGAGAACCGGTTATGATGGGTACGTTTTTCGTTGCCAACCATCCCACTGTCATCCTTTTTTATTCTGGTGCATCACATACTTTTATGAGCAAGACTTTTGTTGAGAAGAATTGCATACATAGTATTGAATCAAAGGAGGGTTTTGTTATTCAGTCACCTGGGGGTCAAATCTTTACTAAGGAAGTAGTCTTCCACGTACCCGTGAGATTGGCCAGACATGAGTTCCCTACCAACATGATAGTTATAAAGGGACAAGATGTAGATGTAATTCTAGGCATGAATTGGTTAGCCCAGAATAAGGCTATCATCAATGCGGATCAAAGGACTATTCAGCTAAGTCATGGACAAGAAGAAGTCAAGTTGTCCATCCCTGTATCTGTCCCAGTTAAAGTATCTGGACAAGTTTTTTAAGCCGTAGTGCAAGAGATGCAAGACATCCCGGTTGTGTGTGAATTATCGGATGTATTCCCTGAAGATTTGCTCGAATTACCTTCGGAGACGGATGTGGAGTTTGTGATTGAATTGAAGCCCGGTACGGCTCCTATCTCTAGAAGGTCGTACCGTATGCCACCCAACGAGCTAGCGGAACTCAAGATGCAATTACAAGACTTATTGGAAAAAGGATTTATTAGACCGAGTTCATCGCCATGGGGATGTCCAACAATCTTTGTCAAAAAGAAGGATCAAACCCTTTGAATGTGTGTGGACTACAGACCCCTTAATGAAGTGACTATTAAAAACAAGTATACTCTTCCTCAGATCGATCTGTTATTCGACCAACTCACTGGAGCTTGGGTATTTTCTAAAATTGATCTTAGATCGGGCTATCATCATATCAGAATTTGACCCGAGGATATACCTAAGACCGCTTTCACCACTCGGTATGGGTTATTTGAATATTTGGTTATGTCCTTTGGATTGACAAATGCTCCAGCCCACTTCACATACTTAATGAATTCGGTATTCATGCCCGAATTAGACAAGTTTGTGGTGGACTTTATTGATGACATTTTGATCTATTCCAAGAATGAGGAGGAGCATGCAAAACATTTGTGAATTGTGTTAACGCGCTTGAGAGAACAACAACTTTATGCCAAATTCAGCAAGTGCACGTTCTGGTTGGAAAAAATCCGATTTCTAGGGCATGTTTTATCTGCCAAAGGGATTGTGCTTGATCCTAGCATGGTCAAGGATATTCTAGAATGGAAATATACTACTTCAGTGCATCAAGTTAGAAGTTTCCTTGGATTGGCTAGTTATTACCAACAGGTTTATCCCGGATTTTTCCAAAATCGTTAAACCTATTATTGAGTTGCTAAAAACTGATGTTAAGTTTGACTGGTCTCCTAAGTGCAACGAGGCCTTTGAACAACTGAAAGTATTGCTGACCACTGCACCGGTTTTGGCTCAACCGGATATTGAGAAGCCAATTGATGTTTATTGTGACACATCGGCATTGGGCTTGGATGTGTTCTAATGCAAGAGGGACGAGTAATAGCGTATGCTTCAAGGCAGCTATGCCGACATGAGGAACATTACCCAACACATGATTTGGAACTGGCTGCAGTAGTACATGCGCTTAAAATTTGGCTTCATTATCTACTGGGGAATTTATGTCATATATATACGGATCACAAGAGTTTAAAGTATATTTTCACCTAGTCGGAGCTAAACATGAGACAGAGAAGGTGGCTCGAGCTGATCAAGTATTATGACCTAGAAATTCATTATCACCCAGGAAAGGCTAATGTGGTGGTGGATGCTTTAAGTCGTAAAGCCTCTTGTCATTGTCTCACAGTGAGATCACCTGACACCACTTTATGTCAGGAAATGGAAAGATTAAATTTGGGGATAATACAACAAGGAACCTTGACACATTTGAAGCTTGAGTCAGTTATTCTACAAAGTATTATTGATGCTCAAAGGATCGATAAGGGTATGAAATATATTCATGAGAAAATGGAGGCCGACAAAGCTAATTATTTTAGGAAAGATGATCAAGGAGAGATATGGTTTAAAGACCGCATAGTGGTGCCTAAGGATGCTGAACTTCATCAACAAATCTTGGATGAATCTCATCTTAGTCGGTATTCCATTCACCCTGGAAGCACTAAGATGTACCAAGACTTGAAGCAGCATTATTGGTGAACTAAGATGAAGATTGAAATCACTCGCTATGTGGCAAAATGTGACACATGTAGACGAGTTAAGGCAGTGCATATGAAAGCTGCTAGACCTTTACAATCATTATCGATCCCAACTTGGAAATGGGAAGACATCAGTATGGATTTTATTGTGGGATTACCCAAGACATCTAAAGGATTTGACTGTATTTGGGTCATAGTTGACCGACTTACAAAGACAACTCATTTTCTTCTAGTCAAAACATATTACCTTGTTATTACCTATGCTCAGCTATATGTGGCTCGTATTCTCAGTTTGCATGGAGTTCCAAAGACGATAGTATCGGATCGGGGACCGCAATTTGTATCCAAGTTTTGGGAAGAGCTGCACAAATCTTTGGGCACTAAATTGCTCCACAATTCGGCCTATCATCCCCAAACGAGCGAACAAACCGAAAGGGTAAATCAAATACTAGAAGATATGTTACAAGCCTGTGTCTTGGAGTTTCCACAAAAATGGGATGATTGTCTGCCACTAGCAGAATTTTCTTGTAATAACAGTTATCAAGAGAGTATTAAAATGGCACCGTTTGAAGCTCTGTACGGACGGCGGTGTAAAACCCCCTTGAATTGGTCAGAACTAGGAAAACGGTGGTTTTTCATGCCTGATTTGGTTAAAGAAACAGAAGGAAAGGTCCAACGTATAAGACATAACTTGAGAGAAGCTCAAGCCCGACAAAAAAATATGCAGATAAACGACGTCAACCATTGATTTTTCAAGTCGGAGATCATGTGTACCTAAAAGTATCACCAATGAAGGGTGTTAATCGATTCAGGGTTAAAGGAAAGTTAGCACCCCGATACATTGGTCCATTCCCCATTCTTGAGCGATGTGGGCAAGTTGCGTATAGACTTCGGTTGCCAGAATCACTGTCTGCTGTGCATAATGTGTTCCATGTATCTCAGTTAAAGAAGTGTCTTCAGATTCCTGATCAAACTATGGATGTGGTTGATGTTAGTTTGGAACCAGACTTAATCTATTTAGAACATCCTATTCGAGTTTTGGATCAGAAAGACCGAATTACTCGAAGGAGGACTCTCAAGTTTTACAAAGTGAAGTGGAACCAACACACAGAAGAAGAAGCTACATGGGAGTCTGAAGATTACTTAGAAAAACATTTTCCCAAGTTCTTAGCTTCCTATAATTATTAAGGTTTGTGTATATGGTTGTGAAGTTAGAGAAAAACCTCCACACCCACTCCCTCCTCTGTAATAGAAATTAGGAAATAAAGTTGTGACACGTTTCCTTTTCCATTACTTACCCTAGAGCCTTAAATCTCGGAACGAGATTCTTTTATGGGGGGAAGGATGTAACACCCCTGGTGTTACAAGAACTAAAACTTTGGCATGACATCATATGCATTAGCATTTCATTATGTATGTTACACCTAGAGTGCATCCACTAGGTAAAAATATCAAAACAAGCTTGTGATGTGATGACTTGACTTGATCTTTAACCCTAGGACAGGGTACTTACCAAGGATTAGAAGCATGTGGGTGTGTGAGATGATAATTTGAGTATGATCTCAAAGGTTAGTGGAGATGTTCAAGAGAGACTAAACTTAGAAAGTTTGAGTGCCACTTAAACCCTAGAACACTTAAAACCCTAATAGAGACCCTAGAAACCCTAATCAGTGCTCTATAAGGTAACTTCAATTTCTATGCACTTTTGGACCAAAGTGCATATACCAAAGTGGTAGAGTAACTAAAACTAAGCAACTTTTACATTTCGAGATTTCCATGTTTCGTGGAAGAAATTGGAGTAAATTGCAAAAAGGTCCCAAAGGCACCCATATGGCTAACTCTTAAAACAGTGTTAACTGGCCAAGTTCAAGCCCTAATATCTCCTGATCTGTGGAGATTTTGCCATGGGTAACTACAACAAATTTGTAGAGTTAATATAGTAGTCCATGTTTGATTAAAGGATTGAGCCCTAAAACTATACAGAAATTGGAGCAAAATGGCCTAGAAGTTGGGCTGTCAGTCGTGTGCTGGTCTGAAAGTTAGACTGATAGTTGCATCGGATCGAATTCAGAACCAAATTGTACTCGATCGAGTGAATGTTTGATCAAGAAACCTTATAACAAAGTTGAATCTGGTATAATGGGCAACAACTTTGATACAACCGGATTTGTAGTTCATCACATAAAAATTGGAGAACGAAGCTCCTCAAGTTATGCTGTCAGGCTGATGAACAAAGCCATTCAGTATGTACAATAAATGAAAAAGATCATAGATTCATGGAACCTGCCGCCGGTGATACTCGCTCCGTGATCCATGCCGGTGCTGTGATTCGTGCTCAGTGGCGCGTGGATAACTGTGAGAGGTAAAAAGATCGGAAGGGAGGTAGATATGGTCTCAGACGTGAGCTTATTGGCCACACTTGATTGTTTTGCGACGTGGCCGAGCGACCGATGTCATCGTGGGACGCCGGCGATCTCAATCATGCCATACCATAGGCCGTCTTACCACATCGTCGCGAGTCGTGGAGAATAACTAGTGATTGTCGTAGGACTTTGCCCCAGTGTGTGCCACTATGAACTCGCCTTAGTAACAATATCCTGTCACCGCCGTGATCCGAATTTCTTCCAAATTCGGGGCAACTGTGGCCAGCTTCTATAAATTGAGTGTTTTTGTTGCTCCGCCCCCTTGTCACAAACTCAACGCAACCCCAACCTCGTCCTACCATCCACCGTAGCCTGAGGAATTGGGATATCCTCCAAATCGGCCATCCGCGTCGCCGTGAGGCATCTCGCCGTGGCCAGAGCCCTCTAAGGTAACTATGGTGAGGCTTAAGAGTGTTTTGAGTTCTCTTACATGTTGCGATGCTCATCGACCCGCCCGATTGAACTCTACCGCAGCCAGAACCCTAGAACACTGTATCGTCACCGTGGAACACCGCCGTGGACACTCCCTCCGTCGACTCACCGCTCTGTCCCTTCACCCTTCTTCCTAGCCATTGTTCTTGAGTCCTAGTTCAAACGCTACCGCGCTGTGTCACTAGGAGTGGGTCCATGAAGGTTTCGAATCTGTGGGTGCTCATAGACTGGGCTCTAGGATGGAGTTCGTGCCCAATTTTTTATACCTAGTGAGGCGCCAAGAGTTGAATTAGATGTAAGAACAAATTTGAGCATGGATTATAGGGTACAGTAGGCTGTGCAGGTTTGCCGGAGTAATCGCACCGTCGTCCATGGTCGGGGACCTGGTCGTGTGAAGGAGGAAGAAGGGGAGGGTTTAAGTGAAAATGTCAATGACTCAGAAAATAGTGCGCTGGGTTAGTCTGGGGTTATTCGAATACCTAGGGGGCTCCCCGGGCAGAATTGAACCCATCACTATTCACATTTTATCCTTTTCTTTTTACTGTAAGCTTGGGAAATATGTAGAAAATGCTAGAAAATTGATAAAATCATGAGACCAATTTTGCTAGACTACTAAAATCACATAGTATTTAATAAAAATAGTTCCAAGATTTTTATCCCAAACTTGGATATATGTAGAATTTAAAGATGCTCAAACCAAGCCTTTTAGAATTTTAGAAATAATTTAGTAAATCAAAAAATTGTGAAACTTTTTGGGTAGGCTTAGTATGATGATTGAAGACCCTGGGTGAAGTTTAAAATGCTTTGGACACTGTTTGGTCAAAAACCCAATAACTAGCCTCCTATGGTTAAGTTACTTAATTCTTATAGGATACCAAATTAAGAAACACTAGTGATTAGTTTGTACCGTGAAGGAAAGTTGTATTCAAGATACAACTTAGTATGTTTTTATTGTGTAACTGCATATTCATGACATCGCATAAGCATTCATGTACATGTATTGTCATGTATAGAACACGAGGAACAAACCGTGGTAGAAGAAGAGGTAGTCTCCCAGGCCGAAAATCCTCCAGCGGAGAACAACTTTTACTTCGACATCTGCAGAGTGGACCTTGAACCTTCTACAACACAAGCCAAGCCCCGGTGCATTAACCCCTTTCCTTGTGGTTTTAAAATCTTTATCACCTTATATGATGCATTAGGTGATAGGAGTTGTGTGCTAAACAGTTGATGCATTTCCTTCCTTGGAAAATGGATTACCATTCCTTGATACCCTTTTATGAAAAGGATTTTTATGATGCTTAACCTTGCTTTAGAAAAGCAAAAAGTTTTGTTTTAAACAAAAGGTGATGCTTCACACTGTCACACCCGGTTTTAAGGAACAAAGCCGGGTGCATCTCATATATGCGCCAGAGAAGACAACACATATAATAACAGAGTGCATAGAGATAAATGTCATAAATATCATAAATGTACTTATTACATAGCGGAAGACTTACAAAAATAAATGATAAAGTAAAGAGAACTAAATATTATTCCCTGGCACCACAAAGCTGACTGGGAGACACCACCTAGATCAAGTCGTATGCCTCAGTGTTAGGCGGCTCCTCTTCGACCACCTTTTCTTCTCCTGTGGGGGGGTGTGAGACAGCAAGAGTGAGCTCACATACGTTCATAGCTCAACAAGTCATGGGGAATAATGTGGCATGAACTCACCAAAGGTGGGAGTTCATAAAGTGTAAGGCTGATCAATGAAATAAAGGCGGAAGCTGAGCATTGCTTTTATAAGTTGGTCAAAATTTTATTAGCAATTACTAAGTGTAAGTAAATACCAAACCTTAATAATAATAAAGAAAAGTAATAGTAAAATAATCCCAAATGCGATGCAAATGTCAAATTAAATTTTAGGTTCCATAAATTAATCATGTGAGGGTCCGAGCTGCTCATGACCGTGAGCACGGCTAGTATACCAGTTTTACACTCTGCAGAGGTTGCACATCTTTACCCACAAGACATGTTACCCATCTGCCAAGAGACGACCAATCCCATACACCTCTACCAAGGAGGCAAGGCAGGGTAACACTACGAGGCCTTTACAAAGTTCCACTAGCTTCAGAAATCCCGATACAGTTTATAGGAAGCTCCAGTGCAGGAATCCCTCGCCTGACCGCCATCGCAGCAAAATCAACCCAAGGACCTCCCTACACTAACCACTCCCCTACTGCCCTTGCCCCTTTCGGGAAGGAAGACTTCCACTAGCTTTCCTAGTTAATCAGCCAAGGGCATCCCATTAAACCCTTGAGGTAGCACTGTTTTCCCGGGTGGTCGCTCCATGTTCCCATTAACTTAATGATCTTAACATGAACAGTAATAATAAAAAGATAATAAAATAATAATTATGAATAGTGTATCTCCATACCCAAATCCACATAAAGCAATAGCAGGTACTACCCAAAAATATTTCAGTGGTGAACAAGGTATAAAGATAACCAAAACTGGGGTAACCTATAGGATCCCATCAAAAGTAACCTATGCAGATCATTATCATTAATAAGAACATGGCTAGGAAAAAGTAAGTGATCAAGGGCACAACTTGCCTTCAATGAGCTCCTGCTCAGCTACTTCTACTTGCTGAACCTCAGAATCCACAGTGGCTTGCTCGTCTACTCGCATCAACACAATACATACATGGTATAGCATAAATTAATACCACATCAAACAGATAAATAAAATATACAATAAAAATCTACGCATTAAAGTGAGATCATAGGGACTGGAATCATTAAATTTGGAGTCATAGGTTTCAAGTTATGAATTTCTTAAGGTTTAATGTGCTTGAAATATGATTAAATGAGAAATTAATTTTCTTACTGTTTTCATGTCAAAATAGAGGCACTAAATGATAGACAATAATATTACAAAATTTTAGAAATTGGAATGGTTCAATTTGGAGCTAAAATGAATTTTCTATGCGTTTTACAAGTTTCTAGAATTGTTTTTGTATTAAAAATGAATTTCTATAATTATTTCTCTGTTTTTAATCTTCTCTGGACTCGGCCTCATTTTCTAGAACACTCAGGGGCCTCTGCGCAAGATATTCCAGGACTCAGAGACCCGAGGAGAGGACCGCGGGTTTATTTTAACTTTGCCCAGGGTTCCTTTAGCTGAAGGGTAAGCACGGATCCTAATCGTCCGATCAAAAATGGACAGCCACGATTAGAATTGAGCCGCGGTGAATCGGTACGTGCCAGGGGCCCCAGGATTAAATATGGATGGCTCAGATCTTATGGCGGCCAAAGCATCGTGGATCGCTCGATCGAACATCGATGGATGCGATTCAACCGGGCGAAAGGGTATCTCCTATCTAATCAGAGCCGCACGCGCGAGATCCAACGGTTCGCGGTCGACTCATCTTCCCCCCAGACCGAGCCACGGCGACGCGCCCAGCCTCCCGGCAGCAGAGCACGCCAGCGACCCCTCAAGCGGTTCCGAGCATCAAACTACGATTACCTAGGTGCTAAGCGAAATTGAGAGTGCAGCGGACATAGGGGAGTGCTTATTACCGACAATGGCGAGGTGGAGGAGCCGCGCCACGGCACGAGGCGGAAGCGCGATACGAACACTGCTCCGACGAGCAATTCACCCAGCCCGCTGGTTATTCCTTCCAATTGCGGTCGCGGACCACTTTCCTAGGAACAGGCGAACTCCCCTGGGCAGTATTCCTGGGACGCGGTGATCGAGCAGCGAACAGTCGATGGCGGCGGTGAATTCACTCCTCTGCGCGTGGGGCAATGGTGATTTTCTTTCGGTCGGCGCCGTGAGATTGAGGAGGAGGGGAGAGAGGTTGCGGCCGGCTCTTATGGGCGCACGGGGATTGGCTTGAATTCAATGCCACGACGCCGTCAAATTCGCAACGACGCCCGTGGGGTTCGGCGAGGAGGTTGACGAGCTATCCGACGCTTCGGCCCCACATGTCAGCGTCACTTCGCCACCCGCCGCGTGGATTTGGTGAGGCGCCGACCGCTTGGTCCCTCCTGTCAGAGATGCCACGAGCGGGGCGCGAGACAAGGCTGGCGAGCGGGTCCATTGCGGCAGCGGGTCATCACGCAAAGACGTAAGGCACACGAGGGTGACAAGTGGGGTCGCGGTGTTGGCGCCCTAATCTCCCAGTGGGCTGCTGCACGCATGGGGAAAGTGGGCCGAATTTCTAGGATTTTGGCCCAGCGAAAGTGTTCTTCTTTTTCTTTTCTTTTCTGGTTTTCTTTTCCTATCTTTTCTCTATTTCTTTGATTTCAGATTTAAATCCAAATTTGGTACTAAACTTAAATACCCAAATTTGGACACTATTATGGATAAAATATTATTTACAAAATTTATTTGTTCTATATAATATTTATCTCCCACTTTATTTATATTGTTCTCAATATTCTAAATTGCACTTTTGGATCAAATTCAAATTTCCCTCTCATTGTTATATTTCTCTTATTATTATTTTATTATCAAGTGCACAAACAAGCAAAACTCCATCCTAATGCACAATTAAATAAAACTCAGCATGATGCACATATTAATGTATGTGTTATTGGTTATTTAATCCCCTTTTTGATGGTGTTTATTCACATGTGATAGTAATTAGAGATGGTACACACATACAAGTAAAGGAAATATTCTCTTATCATATGATTTACAATTTTGGGTGTTACAAATCCTACCCCCCTCAAAAATAATCTCGTCCTCGAGATTTAAGAAGATCTAGGAAAAAGGTGGGGAAAATCTATGTGAAGCTCTTCTTCTCTTTCCCAAGTAGCTTCATCTTCTCCATGGTGACTCCATTGCACTTTGCACATCTTTATAACCTTATTCCTCATGACACGAGTCAGTGTATCCAGAATCTTGATGGGGTACTCAGCATAAGTCAGATCATCTTGAACACTAAGGTCCTCCATTGGTAACTGCTCTTCAGGTACCCTGAGACATTTCTTCAGCTGAGATACATGAAAAACATCATGGACATCCACAAGATGATCTGGTAACTCCAATTGATATGCCATCTCTCCCACTCGCTTTGTGATTAAGAAGGGTCCAATAAAGCGAGGGGACAACTTTTCTTTGACTTTGAATCTTCTCATACCCTAGAGTGGTGACACCTTCAAATAGACATAATTGAGAGCACCTAGAGGGGGGGGTGAATAGGTGATCCTGTAACACTTCAAAACTTAAGCCACAAAACTTGGTTATTTGTTAGCACAATAATTGCGAAGTGGCCATAGAGGAATCAAAACACAATAACCACAATAAATCAATCACAGAGATGGCACGGTGGTTATCCCGTGGTTCGGCCAAGGCCAACGCTTGCCTACTCCACGTTGTGGTGTCCCAACGGACGAGGGTTGCAATCAACCCCTCTCAAGCGGTCCAAAGACCCACTTGAATACCACGGTGTTTTGCTTGCTTTATCTCAATCCCGTATGCGAGGAATCTCCACAACTTGGAGCCTCTCGCCCTTACACTTGAAATTCACAAAGAACACGGAGCAAGGGAGGGATTAGAAACGCACACAAGACACAAGAATCAGAGTGTCAACGCACACACAAGTCGCAACAAGAGCTCACAACACAACTCAATGAGTTCACAACTCCACTAGAGCTCTATATGCTATCACAATGAAAAGAACGCGCGAAATCGATGTCTTGGTGCTTAGAAATGATTAGGAGATGCTTGGTGTACTCCTCCATGCGCCTAGGGGTCCCTTTTATAGCCCCAAGGCAGCTAGGAGCCGTTGGGAGCAATCTTGGAAGGCAGATCTTGCCTTCTGTCGACTGGTGCACCGGACAGTCCGGTGCACACCGGACACTGTCCAGTGCCCGATTTCCTTCCTTAAATAACGAAGCCGACCGTTGGCAGCCTGAGAGTCGTTGGCACACCGGACATGTCCGGTGCACACCGGACAGTCCGGTGCCCCCTTCTAGCCGTTGGCTCGGCCACGTGTCTCGCGCAGATTGCGCGGCCGACCGTTGGCCCGGCCGACCGTTGGCTCACCGGACAGTCCGGTGCACACCGGACAGTCCGGTGAATTATAGCCGTACGTCGCCGGTGAATTCCCGAGAGCGGCCAGTTCGCTCGAACAAGCCTGGCGCACCAGACACTGTCCGGTGCACCACCGGACAGTCCGGTGCTCCCAGACTCAGCAGATTCTTGGCTGCTCGAGCCAAGACATTTCCAATTGGATTTTTCCTGTTTCCAGCACTTAGACACAATACATTAGTCCATAAAACAATGTACCAAGTCTGAGAAACATACCTTTATCCTTGATTTGTACTTTGTCCACCTCTTTACACTTAGGCACTTGTGTTGGACACTAAATCACCAAAACACTTAGAAATGGCCCCAGGGCACATTTCCCTTTCAATCTCCCCCTTTTTGGTGATTTATGCCAACACAACATAAAGCAAGTAGAACAAGTACAAAAACAATTCAAATTAGAACTCAAAATTGTTTTGATTCAATTTGACATATGTGGATCACTCTATGCCACCACTTGGTTTTTTTTTTGCAAATCAAAACTCAAATTCCTATCTCTAAGTCAAAACCACTTGTAGAGACGTAGAGACATAGAGAGAGGTTTTCCAAAGAAATTTGATCAAGGATTTCAAAAAAACTCCCCCTTTTTCCCATAATCAATACTTCTCCCCACAAGAGTCCAACTTTTGACATAAAAGACAATAAAAGAGTTTTGTCAAACCAAAAGCTCTAATCTACTATTTTCAAAATTTCATAAGTGGTAGCTGATCCATTTATTGCTTTGGCCTTTATTTTCTCCCCCTTTGGCATCAAGCACCAAAACGGGATCAATCTTGGCCCTTTAACCCCATTGCCTCACCAAAATTTTCAAATAAGAACACAAAGGCAATAGGAGTATAAAGATGAACTTGGAAAAGTTACTCTTTCTCATCGGAGTGCAGTGGAAGTCTTGCATGGTCCAAGTCCACCTTTTCCCTTTCAATTCTCCTTGGAGACTAAAACAACCAAACTCAAGTACATGGTTAGTCTCAAAGGGTCAAGTTGTAGCACAGCTCCCCCTAAATATGTGCATCACTTGCAAAAAGGACTTGTGAGGTCCAGGGAGTGTTTGTACAACTTGAGCACCACAATAAGCAACAAAATGCAGAATGAACATGATCAAAGGCATAAACACATGTATGCTACATTTCAATCCAAGTTCCGCGAATCTAAGATATTGAGCTCACTATGTAGCCTGCAAAAGGTCTTCTCATCTAGAGGCTTGGTAAAGATATCGGCTAGCTGGTTCTCGGTGCTAACATGAAACACTTCGATATCTCCCTTTTGCTGGTGGTCTCTCAAAAAGTGATGCCGGATGTCAATGTGCTTTGTGCGGCTGTGCTCAACAGGATTTTCCGCTATTCGGATAGCACTCTCATTATCACATAGGAGTGGGACTTTGCTCAGATTGTAGCCAAAGTCCCTGAGGGTTTGCCTCATCCAAAGTAGTTGCGCACAACACTGTCCTGCGGCAACGTACTCGGCCTCAGCGGTGGATAGGGCAACGGAGGTTTGTTTCTTAGAGTTCCATGACACCAGGGACCTTCCTAAGAATTGGCACGTCCCTGATGTACTCTTCCTATCGACCTTACATCCAGCATAGTCGGAATCTGAGTACCCAATCAAGTCAAAGTTAGACCCCTTTGGATACTAGATCCCGAAGCAAGGCGTAGCGACTAAATATCTAAGAATTCGCTTCACAGCCACCAAGTGACACTCCTTAGGATCGGATTGAAATCTAGCACACATGCATACGCTAAGCATAATATCCGGTCGACTAGCACATAAATAAAGCAAAGAACCTATCATGGACCGGTATGCTTTTTGATCAACGGACTTACCTCCTTTGTTGAGGTCGGTGTGTCCGTCAGTTCCCATCGGCGTCTTTGCGGGCTTGGCGTCCTTCATCCCAAACCGCTTTAGCAAGTCTTGCGTGTACTTCGTTTGGGAGATGAAAGTGCCATCCTTGAGTTGCTTCACTTGGAACCCAAGGAAGTAGTTCAACTCGCCCATCATCGACATCTCGAATTTCTGCGTCATCACCCTGCTAAACTCTTCACAAGACTTTTGATTAGTAGAACCAAATATTATGTCATCGACATAAATTTGGCACACAAAAAGATCACCATCGCAAGTCTTAGTAAAAAGAGTTGGATCGGCTTTCCCAACCTTGAAAGAATTAGCAATTAAAAAGTCTCTAAGGCATTCATACCATGCTCTTGGGGCTTGCTTAAGTCCATAGAGTGCCTTAGAGAGCTTACACACGTGGTCGGGGTACCATTCATCCTCGAAGCCAGGGGGTTGCTCCACGTACACCTCCTCTTTGATCGGCCCGTTGAGGAAAGCGCTCTTCACATCCATTTGGTACAACCTGAAAGAATGGTGAGCGGCATATGCTAGCAAGATTCGAATTGATTCTAGCCTAGCCACAGGAGCGAATGTCTCCTCAAAGTCCAAACCTGCGACTTGGGCATAACCTTTTGCCACAAGCCGAGCCTTGTTCCTTGTCACCACCCCGTGCTCATCCTGTTTGTTGCGGAACACCCACTTGGTTCCCACAACATTTTGCTTGGGACGAGGCACCAGTATCCAAACTTCATTGCGCTTGAAATTGTTGAGTTCCTCTTGCATGGCCAACACCCAGTCCGGATCTAGCAAGGCCTCTTCTACCCTGAAAGGCTCAATAGAAGAGACAAAAGAGTAATGCTCACAAAAATTAACCAATCTTGAACGAGTAGTTACTCCCTTGCTAATATCACCCAATATCTGGTTGACGGGATGATCCCTTTGAATCGTCGCTCGAACTTGGGTTGGAGGTGCCTGAGGTGCTTCTTCCTCTTCAATTTGAACATCCTGTGCTCCCCCTTGATCATGCGCCTCCACTTGAGGTACCTGTTCATCATCTTGGGTTGGGGGGTGCACCATAGTTGAGGAAGACGGTTGATCTCGCTCCAGTTGTTCCTGAGGCCGTACATCTCCGATCGCCATGGTGCGTATCGCGGCCGTTGGAACATCTTCTTCATCTACATTATCAAGATCAACAACTTGCTCTCTTGGAGAGCCATTAGTCTCATCAAATAAAACGTCGCTAGAGACTTCAACCACACCCGATGATTTGTTGAAGACCCTATACGCCTTTGTATTTGAATCATAACCTAATAAAAACCCTTCTACGGCTTTGGGAGCAAATTTGGAATTCCTACCCTTCTTCACTAGAATGTAGCATTTACTCCCAAATACACGAAAGTACGATACATTGGGTTTGTTACCAGTCAGCAGCTCATATGAAGTCTTCTTGAGGAGGCGGTGAAGGTAGACCCTGTTGATGGCGTGGCAAGCCGTGTTCATGGCTTCCGACCAAAAGCACTCGGGGGTCTTGAACTCTCCAAGCATAGTCCTCGCCATATCTATGAGCGTCCTGTTCTTCCTCTCTACCACATCATTTTACTGAGGTGTGTAGGGAGCGGAGAACTCGTGCTTGATCCCCTCCTCCTCAAGGAACTCCTCCACTTGAAGGTTCTTGAATTCGGACCCGTTGTCGCTCCTTATCTTCTTCACCTTAAGCTCAAACTCATTTTGAGCTCTCCTTAGGAAGCGCTTGAGGGTCCCTTGGGTTTCGAACTTATCCTACAAAAAGAATACCCAAGTGAAGCGGGAAAAGTCATCAACAATAACTAGACCATACTTACTCCCTCCTATGCTCAGATAGGCGACGGGTCCGAAGAGGTCCATATGCAGCAGCTCCAGAGGTCTTGACGTGGTCATCACATTCTTGCTGTGATGTGCTCCTCCCACTTGTTTACCTGTTTGACAAGCTGCACAAGGTCTATCTTTTTTGAAATGAACATTGGTTAGACCTATCACGTGTTCTCCCTTTAGAAGCTTGTGGAGGTTCTTCATCCCCACATGTGCTAAGCGGCGATGCCACAACCAGCCCATGCAAGTCTTAGCCATTAAGCATGCATCTAGACCGGCCTCTTCTTTTGCAAAATCAACTAAGTAAAGTTTGCCGTCTAGTACACCCTTAAAAGCTAGTGAACCATCACATCTTCTAAAGACAGACACATCTACATTTGTAAATAAACAATTATATCCCATATTGCATAATTGACTAACAGATAGCAAATTATATCCAAGAGACTCTACTAAAAACACATTAGATATAGAGTGCTCATTTGAGATTGCAATTTTACCTAACCCTTTTACCTTGCCTTGATTCCCATCACCGAATATTATTGAATCTTGGGAATCTTTGTTTTTGACGTAGGAGGTGAACATCTTCTTCTCCCCCGTCATATGGTTTGTGCATCCGCTGTCGATGATCCAGCTTGAACCCCCGGATGCATAAACCTGCAAGGCAAATTTAGGCTTGGGTCTTAGGTACCCAACTCATGTTGGGTCCTACAAGGTTAGTGCAAATATCTTTAGGGACCCAAATGCAAGTTTTGTCTCCCTTGCATCTTGCCCCTAATTTTCTAGCGACTATCTTCCTATCCTTTCTACAAATAGCAAAAGAAGCATTTAAATCATGATATATTGTAGAAGGTTCATTTACTTTCCTAGGAACATTAACAACATTTCTCCTAGACATATTATGAACAACATTTCTCCTACCATCATTTCTATCATGCACATAAGAAGAACTAGAAGCAAACATGGCATGAGAATCAAAGGCACTATATGCATTACAACTCCTATAAGCATTTCTAGATTGTCTCCTATCATGGTACATAAAGGCATGGTTCTTTTGCACACTACTAGCCATAGGGGCCTTCCCTTTCTCCTTGGCGGAGATGGGAGCCTTATGGCTTGTCAAGTTCCTGGCTTCCCTCTTGTAGCCAAGTCCATCTTTAATGGAGGGGTGTCTACCAATTGTGTAGGCATCCCTTGCAAATTTTAGCTTGTCAAATTCATTCTTGCTAGCCTTAAGTTGGGCATTAAGACTAGCTAATTCCTCATTTAATTTGGAAATTGACACTAAATGATCACTACAAGCATCAATGTCAAAATCTTTACACCTATTACAAGTTTCAACAATTTCTACACAAGAATTAGATTTACTAGCTACTTCTAGTTTAGCATTTAAATCATCATTAAAACCTTTTAATGTAGCAATAGTTTCATGACAAGAAGATAATTCACTAGAGAGTATTTCATTCCTTTTAATTTCTAGAGCAAGAGACTTTTGTGCTTCTACAAATTTATCATGTTCTTCATACAACAAATCCTCTTGCTTTTCTAAAAGTATATTCTTATCATTCAAGGCATCAATCAACTCATTAATCTTATCAATTTTAGATCTATCTAATCCTTTGAATAAGCATGAGTAATCTATCTCATCATCACTAGACTCATTCTCACTTGAAGAAGCATAAGTACTAGTATCATGAGTGCTTACTTTCTTCTCCCTTGCCATGAGGCAAGTGTGACGCTCGTTTGGGAAGAGGGATGACTTGTTGAAAGCGGTGGCGGCGAGTCCCTCATTGTCGGAGTCGGAGGAGGAGCAATCCGAATCCCACTCCTTGCCTAGATGTGCCTCGCCCTTTGCCTTCTTGTATGCCTTCTTCTTCTCCCTCTTGCTCCCTTGGTCCTGTTCACTATCATTGTCGGGACAGTTAGCAATAAAATGACCAAGCTTACCGCATTTGAAGCATGAGCGCTTCCCCTTGGCTTTGGTCTTGCTTGGCTGTCCCTTGCGACCCTTAAGCACCGTCTTGAATCTTTTGATAATTAGGGCCATCTCTTCATCATTAAGTCCGGCCGCCTCAATCTATGCCACCTTGCTAGGTAGCGCCTCCTTGCTTCTTGTTGCCTTGAGAGCAAGGGGTTGTGGCTCGTTGATCGGTCCATTCAAGGCGTCGTCCACGTACCTCGCTTACTTGATCATCATTCGCCCGCTAACGAATTTTCCGAGGACTTCTTCGGGCGACATTTTGGTGTACCTGGGATTCTCACGAATATTATTCACCAAATGAGGATCAAGAACGGTAAAGGACCTTAGCATCAGTCGGACGACGTCGTGGTCCGTCCATCGCGTGCTTCCGTAGCTCCTTATTTTGTTGATAAGGGTCTTGAGCCGGTTGTATGTTTGAGTTGGCTCCTCGCCCCTTATCATTGCGAACCTTCCAAGCTCGCCCTCCACCAACTCCATTTTGGTGAGCAAGGTGATGTCGTTCCCCTCATGAGAGATCTTGAGGGTGTCCCAGATCTGCTTGGCATTGTCCAAGCCGCTCACCTTGTGATACTCGTCCCTGCACAAAGAGGCTAGCAACACAGTAGTAGCTTGTGCATTTTTATGAATCTGTTCATTAATAAACACAGGGCTATCCGAGCTATCAAATTTCATTCCACTTTCCACAATCTCCCAAATGCTTGGATGGAGAGAAAATAGGTGAGTACGCATTTTGTGGCTCCAAAATCCGTAGTCCTCTCCATCAAAGTGAGGAGGCTTGCCAAGTGGAATGGGGAGCAATTGAGCATTTGAGCTTTGCGGAATGCGCGAATAATCGAAAGAAAAGTTTGAGTTAACCGTCTTTCGTCTGTCGTAGCCGTCGTTGTCCTTTTGGGAGGAGGAAGATTCGTCGCTGTCGTAGTAGACAATTTCCTTGATGCGCCTTGTCTTCTTCTTCCTCCCGTCTTTTCTTTTGTGGCCCGAGCCTGAGTCGGTGGGCCTGTCATCATTGGGCTCGTTGACGAAGGACTCCTTCTCCTTGTCGTTGATCACCATCCCCTTGCCCTTAGGATCCATCTCTTCGGGCGGTTAGTCCCTTTCTTGAAGAGAACGGCTCCGATACCAATTGAGAGCACCTAGAGGGGGGGGGGGTGAATAGGTGATCCTGTAACACTTCAAAACTTAAGCCACAAGACTTGGTTATTTGTTAGCACAATAATTGCCAAGTGGCTATAGAGGAATCAAAACACAATAACCACAATAAATCAATCACAGAGATGGCACGGTGGTTATCCTGTGGTTCGGCCAAGACCAACGCTTGCCTACTCCACGTTGTGGTGTCCCAACGGACGAGGGTTGCAATCAACCCCTCTCAAGCGGTCCAAAGACCCACTTGAATACCACGGTGTTTTGCTTGCTTTATCTCAATCCCGTATGCGAGGAATCTCCACAACTTGGAGCCTCTCGCCCTTACACTTGAAATTCACAAAGAACACGGAGCAAGGGAGGGATTAGCAACGCACACAAGACACAAGAATCAGAGTGTCAACGCACACACAAGTCGCAACAAGAGCTCGCAACACAACTCAATGAGTTCACAACTCCACTAGAGCTCTATATGCTATCACAATGAAAAGAACGCGCGAAATCGATGTCTTGGTGCTTAGAAATGATTAGGAGATGCTTGGTGTACTCCTCCATGCGCCTAGGGGTCCCTTTTATAGCCCCAAGGCAGCTAGGAGCCGTTGGGAGCAATCTTGGAAGGCAGATCTTGCCTTCTGTCGACTGGTGCACCGGACAGTCCGGTGCACACCGGACACTGTCCGGTGCCCGATTTCCTTCCTTAAATAACGAAGCCGACCGTTGGCAGCCTGAGAGCCGTTGGCACACCGGACATATCCGGTGCACACCGGACAGTCCGGTGCCCCCTTCTAGCCGTTGGCTCGGCCACGTGTCTCGCGCAGATTGCGCGGCCGACCATTGGCCCGGCCGACCGTTGGCTCACCAAACAGTCCGGTGCACACCGGACAGTCCAATGAATTATAGTCGTACGTCGCCGGTGAATTCCCGAGAGCGGCCAGTTTGCTCGAACCAGCCTGGCGCACCGGACACTGTCCGGTGCACCACCGGACAGTCCGGTGCTCCCAGACTCAGCAGATTCTTGGCTGCTCGAGCCAAGACATTTCCAATTGGATTTTTCCTGTTTCCAGCACTTAGACACAATACATTAGTCCATAAAACAATGTACCAAGTCTGAGAAACATACCTTTATCCTTGATTTGTACTTTGTCCACCTCTTTACACTTAGGCACTTGTGTTGGACACTAAATCACCAAAACACTTAGAAATGGCCCAAGGGCACATTTCCCTTTCAATAATCTCCCTCCTTAAACTCGAGCAGCCTTCTCCTGGTATCAGCATAGCTTTTCTGCCTTGACTGTGCAGTTCTCAAATTCTCCCTTATTTGCTGGACTTGCTCCTTAGCCTCTTGTATAATTTCAGGTCCAAATAACTGTCTTTCACCAGTTTGATCCCAATACAGTGGAGTCCTGCACTTTCTGCCTTACAAAGCCACAAACGGTGACATCTTCAAACTGGCCTGATAGCTATTATTATATAAGAACTCCGCATATGGTGGACTCTTATCCCAACTACCACCATGCTTAAGGGCACAAGCTCTTAACATATCTTCCAGCACTTGGTTGGTCCTCTCAGTCTGCCCATCAGTTTGGGGATGGTAAGCCGAACTAAAATTCAATCTTGTATCCAAGGACTCATGCAACTTCTTCCAATACCGAGAGGTAAACTGTGATCCCCGGTCTAACACAATCTTCTTTGGCACACCATGTAAGCAGACAATCTGTGCCATGTACAACTCTGCTAACTTGGCTCCTGAATATGTGGTCTTCACTGGAATAAAGTGGGCTACTTTAGTTAGCCTATCCACAATCACCCATATAGAATCATATCCAGCAGATGTGTGGGGCAATCCAGTTATGAAATCCATACCAATCTCTTCCCACATCCACTCAGGTATCTTCAGTGGATGCAGTAGTCCAGCTGGCCTCTGGTGTTCAGCCTTAACTCTTTGACACACATCGCACATAGCCACTTGTGCAGCCACATCTCTCTTCAATCCATACCACCAATATTTTTGCTTCAAATCCTGATACATCTTAGTGCTCCCAGGGTGGATAGAATAAACTGAATCATGTGCCTCCTTCAATATGGTTTCCCGAAGACTATCGATATCAGGAACACAAATCCAATTCTTGAACCATATCGTGCCTTGCTCATCCTCTATGAAATCTAGGCCCCTACCCTCTATTATCAGATCCTTGATCTCCTGGATTTTAGCATCACCAACCTAACCTTTACGAATTTCTTGCTCCAAGGTAGGTTCCAATTCAATGGTAACTCCTTCTGTATGTGTAACAATTCCCAGGTTGAGCCTCTCAAAATCTTTTGGTAATTCATCGGGTAGCTGGACAACAATAGCGGAATGAACGTGCTCCTTCCGACTCAAGGCATCTGCAACCAAATTTGCCTTGCCTGGGTGGTAATGAATCTCCAAATCATAATCCTTAATAAGCTCCAACCAACGGTGTTGCCTAAGGTTGAGATCCTTCTGAGTGAATATGTACTTCAAACTCTTATGATCCGTGTATACTTGGCACTTAGTTCCCATAATGTAGTGTCTCCAAATCTTAAGTGCATGCACAACGGCTGCTAGCTCTAAGTCATGAGTGGGGTAGTTCAATTCATGTTTCCACAACTGACGAGACGCATAGGCGATTACATGTCCTTCTTGCATGAGCACACATCCCAATCCTTGGTCACATGCATCACAATAAATGTCAAATCCCTTCTGTAGATCTGGCATAATCAATACTGGTGGTGACATCAATCTCTTCTTTAATTGATCAAAGATGTCTTGCCATTTATCATCCCACTTGAATTCTCTTCCTTTCTCCAGCAGCGAGGTCATAGGCTTAGCAATTTTAGAGAATCCTTCAATAAATCTCCGATAATATCCTGCAAGCCCTAAGAAACTCCGAATCTCAGTAATGGTAGTGGGCACACTCCATTCCATTATCTCCTTCACTTTAGCAGGATCCACGGCTATTCCTCCATTAGATATAATATGTCCAAGGAATGGCACCTTGTCAATCCAAAACTCACACTTGCTAAACATAGCGTAGAGTTGATTATCTCGTAGCTTTTGTAGCACCAACCTTAGATGTTCTTCATGATCACTTTCACTCTTAGAATAGATAAGAATATCGTCGATGAACACCACGACGAATCTGTCCAGATACTCCATAAACACCTTATTCATCAAATTCATAAAATAAGCTGGTGCATTGGTTAATCCAAACGACATAACAGTTAACTCATATAATCCATATCGGGTTGAGAAAGCCGTCTTAGGAATATCTGATGGCCTAATCTTCATTTGATGGTATCCCGATCGGAGATCAATCTTCGAGAATACCCTAGCACCTCTCATCTGATCAAATAAATCCTCAATACGGGGTAATGGATACTTGTTCTTCACAGTAACATCATTAAGTGATCTATAATTCACACAGATCCGCTGTGATCCATCCTTCTTTTGTACAAATAGTACCGGTGCTCCCCAAGTTGAGGAACTCGGACGAATGTACCCAGCCTCTTGCAACTCTGTTAACTGTTTCTTAAGCTCCTTTAATTCTTCTACAGCCATTCTGTATGGTCGTTTAGAAATAGGGGCAGTTCCAGGTAAAAGATCAATGACAAACTCAACTTCCCTATCTAGTGGCATCCCTGGTAACTCCTCTGGAAAGGCATCCAGAAAATCTCTAACTAAGTATATCGCCCGTTTGGAAGCGGTGGTTACTGCAATTTGAACTTGAAATGTTTCTCCTTTAGGGCTAGTGAGTTCTATCGTACCCCTACCACATGCTATAATGGCCTTTGCTTTCCTTAACCATGACATACCAAGGATCAAATCTATACTACTAGCCCCTAATATTATAGCAGTAGCTCCAAATTCTCTTCCCATAATTGTTAATGTCAATCTACGTGTCATTTGATTTGCCTCAATAGGCCCTTTAGGTGTGATTACTATCATTGGTTTTCTCATATTCAGTAGTGGTATCTCATTGGTGTTGGCATATCGAGAAGACATGAATGAATGTGTAGCACCAGAATCAAATAATATTGTTGCAGGAATGGCATTAATGTAAAACATACCAAGTACGATGTCAGCACCATCAGGAGTATCATCGACGCTGACTTGATTAACCCTAGCTATAGAATATCCCTTGCCAGGAGTCTGTTGCTTGTTCTTAGCTGGTGTACCAGAATTCCCCATTAGGCAAGCATTAGCATAGTGTGCAATCTGACTGCACTTGAAGCATGTAGGGTCGGTCTTCTGTCCTGCAGACCTTGTTAGGGTACCAGTGGGAGTAGCCTGACGAGTAGGAGGTGTCCGTGGAGACCCTTGTGGAGCGTACTGAGCTGGGCGTGGTCCTCCTGGTCGAGTCGGTGTACCCTATGGAGAAACGTAGCGGGGACGAACACTGCTGCTACCCTGTCCGTGTGATATAACCTTCCTCTTCAAGTCTCCTAGTTGAACACGCTTGTGTTCAATAGCAAGAGCCTTATCCAGCAGCCTCTGAAATGATGGAAATGTGTGTGCAACCAGTGCATATTGTAGGGGCCCATTAAGTCCTTCAATAAAGTGCTCCTGCTTTCTCTCATCCTCAGCAACCTCATCCGGAGCATATCTCTATAGCTGAATGAATTTATCTCTGTACTCGCTGACAGACATGTTGCCTTGCTTCAATAACAGAAACTCCTTCTTCTTGATCTTCATCAACCCAGCTAGAATGTGATAGTTTCTGAACTGTGTACTGAACTCCACCCAAGTAATAGTGTCAGCAGCATCATGGGCAGCAGTATAAGAATCCCACCAGTTAGCAGCAGGACCTGTCAGACGACCAGAGGCATAAAGAACTTTCTCCCGGTCTGAGCATTGTGCGATGTTGAGCATCTTCTCAATTGACTTCAACCAATCATCTGCATCAAGTGGATCTGGCGAACTGGCGAAGGTCGGTGGCTTATGGCTCATAAACTCCCGGTGCTTATCACGAGGTGGAACTGGTGGTGGTGGTGGAGGCAGTGATACTTGTTACTGTTGCTGCTGTTGTTGAAATTGCTGTTGCAGCTGCTGTTGCGCCCTTCTCTCCTGGCGTATATCTTCTCGCTCCTGGTGCAACTCCTGGTGTATCTCTTCTCTTTCCTGGCGCATCTCCTGGCGTTCTTGCTGCATTTGAGCCCACATATCGGCCATAGTGTCCACCATTTGCTACATCATCCTCATCTAAGCTGCAATCAGTGGGTCAACTCCGCCTGGTGGAGGATTAGGAGGATTCATCTCTGCTGGTTGTGGCTGGGGTTGTCTATATATCCACCGAGTGTGTCGTTTAGGAGGCAAATCAATTCCTCCACCCCTCCTGGTATTGACCATCTGAGTTAGATACATATGGTAAGAGAGAGTAGTAGACAAGGTAGTAATTACGAATTGTGTTACTTCGGGGGATTTATTAGCTAAGCAGATTAATGTTTTACCTACCATAGCTAATTCATTACCTTATGGTGGCACATGGTAAGATGTCCATATATAATATCTCAATCAATCAAAGAAGCAAATCAGACATTTATCATCAGAACAATCAAACAACATTTTTAAATATAGAAAATAGTTTTGGTTTGGTCTTAGGCCTCCTATCTCTTAAAAATATCATAGGGGTAGGGATTCTAAGGTGTGAAATATGTCTTGTCTTAGAATAGAGAAGGTAAGAATGATCAGAGTAGAACAGTAGAAGGTGAGGCAGGATCAAGATATGTGTAAAAAGAATCAGAGTAAGGTAAGTTTAGAAGGATTCAGAATAAGGTAAGTAGGTAAGGGTTTTGTCCATTTCTATCTAGGTTTCGTCCTACAGTCAACATTTCCTCTGATACCACTTCTGTCAGACCCGGTTTTAAGGAACAAAGTCGGGTGCATCTCATATATGCGCCAGAGAAGACAACACATATAATAACAGAGTGCATAGAGATAAATGTCATAAATATCATAAATGTACTTATTACATAGCGGAAGACTTACAAAAATAAATGATAAAGTAAAGCGAACTAAATATTATTCCCTGGCGCCACAAAGCTGACTAGGAGACGCCACCTAGATCAAGTCGTATGCCTTAGTGTTAGGCAGCTCCTCTTCGACCATCTGTTCTTCTCCTGTGGGGGGGTGTGAGACAGCAAGAGTGAGCTCACATACTGTCGGCGTTTCGACCCCGGGGGGTCCCTGAACCGACGAGTAAATTGTCGCTGCGTGTCCCAACCCAGATGGGTCGGCGCAAGACGGAACACAAGGGGGAAGAACAATAAGGGGAACCGCGGCTCGTGTTGTCCTGCGCCTAGGGCGGATGCGCTTGCAGTAGGGGGTTACAAGCGTTCGCGAGGGAGAGAGAGAGTGAGCCTGCTCGTCAGCCCGTCCTCCTGCGCGGCCACCCTCTCGTACGAGGGCCCTGGAACTTCCTTTTATAGACGTAAGGAGAGGGCCCAGGTGTAAAATAGGGGGTGTAGCAGTGTGCTAACGTGTCCGGCAGAGAGGAGCCAGAGTCCTATGTACATGCCGACGTGGCTGTTGGAGAGGTGTTGGTGCCCTGTTCATGTGATGTCGTGGCCGTTGGAGGAGCGCTTAAACCCTGTAGAAGCACAGCTGTCAGGGCTATCGGGACCTTGCTGACGTCTCCTTGCTTCCGTAGGGGGCTGAAAACCACCGTCGTCATGGAGCACGCGGGGTGTCATCATTACTTGTTTTACCGGGGCGAGCCAGATGGGACGCCGGTCTTGTTCCCCGTAGCCTGAGCTAGCTAGGGGTATGGTAATGATGTGACCCCCTGCGACGTGGTCGGCCCGAGCCCAAGGTCGAGCGAGGCGGAGGCTCCTCTGAGGTCGAGGCTGAGTCCGAGCCCTAGGGTCGGGCGAGGCGGAGACCGTCGTCCGAGGTCGAGGTTGAGTCCGAGCCTTGGGGTCGGGCGAGGCGGAGACTGTCGGCTGGGGTCGAGGTTGAGTCCGAGCCCTAGGGTCGGGCGAGACGGAGACCATCGTCCAAGGTCGAGGTTGAGTCCGAGTCCTGGGGTCGGGCGAGGCGGAGACCGTCGTCCGAGGTCGAGGTTGAATCCGAGCCCTGGGGTCGGGCGAGGCGGAGACCGTCTTCTGGGTCAAGGTTGAGTCCGAGCCCTAGGGCCGGGCGAGGCGGAGACCGTCGTCTGAGGTCGAGGTTGAGTCCGAGCCCTGGGGTCGGGCGAGGCGGAGACCGTCGTCTGGGGTCAAGGTTGAGTCCGAGCCCTGGGGTCGGGCGAGGCGGAGACCGTCTTCCGAGTTCGAGGTTGAGTCCGAGCCCTAGGGTCGGGCGAGGCGGAGACCGTCTTCCGAGGTCGAGGTTGAGTCCGAGCCCTGGGGTCGGGCGAGGCGGAGACCGTTGTCCGAGGTCGAGGTTGAGTCCGAGCCCTAGGGTCGGGCGAGGCGGAGACCGTCTTCCGGGGTCGAGGTTGAGTCCGAGCCTTGGGGTCGGGCGAGGCGGAGCTTCCTATGGCGCCCGAGGCTGGACTTGGCTGCTGTCAGCCTCACCCGGGCGGGTGGCACAGCAGTCGGAGTAGTGCAGACGGCGCTGTTTTCCTGTCAGGTCAGTCAGTGGAGGGGCAAAGTGACTGTGGTCACTTCGGCCTTGTCGACTGAGGAGCGCGCGTCAGGATAAGGTGTCAGGCGATCCTTGCATTGAATGCTCCTGCAATCCGGTCGGCTGGCGAGGCGATCTGGCCAAGGTTGCTTCTCCGCGAAGCCTGCCCGAACTGGGCCTCGGGCGAGTCGAAGGTGCGTCCGTTGCTTGAGGAGGCCCTCGGGCGAGGCATGAATCTGCTTGGGTCTTCCGTTCCTGCCTGACGCTAGGCTCGGGCGAGGCGAGATTGCGTTCCTTGAGCGGACGGAGCTTTGACCTGTATTGCGCCCATCAGGCCTTTGCAGCTTTGTGCTGATGGTGTTTACCAGCCGAGTTTTAGGAGTCTTGGGGGTACCCCTAATTATGGTCCCCTTGCAAAAAAATGCGACAAAGCCTCCAAGCGAGTGCCAACACTCCCTTCGAGGCTCGGGGGCCCTTTCTCGGTTGCATTTTGTTCCGGTGAGTGCGCGCGAGCGCACTCGCCGGGTGTAGCCCCCGAGGCCTCGGAGGAGTGGTTTGACTCCTTCGAGGTCTTAATGCTTTTCGTGATGCTTCGGCCGGTCTAGTTGTTCCCTCATGTGAACTGGTCGTTGCCCGGGTGCATAGTCAGGTTCCGAGTTCTCGGGCTGGTATGTTGACGCTGTCAACGGTTTGGCCGGAGCCGGGTTTTGCGAGAGCAGCCCCCGAGCCTCTGCATAGGGTGAGAGGATGGTCAGGGACTGACTCGGCTTTTTTCATACGCCCCTTCGTTGCCTTTCCGCAAGGAGGAGGGGGGAAAGCGCCATGTTGCCCTCGGAGGGCGCCGAACATGGTGTCTCCAGTGAGTTGCTAACGGGTGATCCGAGTGGACGCCCGTGCCCCGTTCGATAAGGGTCGGCTAGTGGCCCAGAGGCACGCTCCAAAAGTACCTGCAGGTGATTTGCCGGACCCGGTCCCGTTTGATAGGGTCCGAGGGCTCGATGCCTCCCTCTGATGGGATTCCGTTACAGAATCGCTCCTACTGGTCTTGGAAATGTCCTAGGGTACCTCGGGAGCGTAGCCCAAGCCTTGGTTATTTATCAAACGTACCCCGAGCCATCCCTCACTCTGCATGCTCTGGGGCGACTATCGAACCCTTCGGGGGGCCATCCTACGAACCCCTGATCAGTAGTGGGCGCGGAGCCCGAGTGGCCTGAGGCGGCTGTCGAACCCTTCCGAGCGGCCAGCCTTCGAACCTCTGACCAGTAGTGGGTGCAGAGCCTGAATGCTCTGAGGCGGCTGTCGAAACCTTTCTGAGGGGCCCGCCTTCGAACCTCTGATCAGTAGGAGGGCTCGGGGCCTGCTTCCTTCGCGGAGAAGGATCCCTTTCGGAGTATCCCCTTTCCCGGTCCCTGTAGCAAGAGAGAGAAAAAGGAGAAGAGGAAAAGGATACGAAATTGAACGTCGTGGCGCACCTTTTTTTGACGCGGTCATTATGGCGGAGGTGAAGCGTCGCCCGCTTCGCCTGCCAAAGGTATCGCCTGTCCTGCCGCGGAGTTAATGCGACGAGACGAGTGGTTCGCGGGGCAGTCATTGTGCATGCACGAGCCGTTCGAGGAACGGAACATGGGCGCGTCGTCTTCACGCCGTGGGAGGGGGCCCTCCTGCTGCTCTAGGAGGGGACGTGAGCCTGCAGACGATTTGACCGCCGCTTCTGCTCGCCTGCTGCTGCCATTACTGTCGGCCCACTTCTGGCCATATCGACCGTCGCGCCTCCTCCCACGGCTGACTGACCCGTGACCGGCGTGTTTGGCTGGCACTGCTGGTCCACGCGTAGGGTTGCCTCGAATTGCAGCACCGGTTCCGCAGTCGAGAAGGCGCGGCGCTGGCGCAAGTGGCGCTGCAGTTTTTCGCATGTAGTAACCGGCGCGCCGGTTACATGACGTGTGGGCCTGGGACTCCATGCTGGACGCGTTGAAGTCGAAAGGGTGCATCCCCATGGCGCAGTTGCATGCCGCCTGCATGGCGATCCGCCCTTTCACTCGCTTGTTTAGGCGAAGATAGAGGAATGCTTGTAACCGCTGGGCGGTAACACGCTCCACGCGCGGCGGTTTGGCTTCTTCTGTCCTGGGCCAGCTTGCATGTCGTGTTGAGTCCTAGCCCCCGTGCCTTAGGGAGAGGATCTTTGAGTGCGTTGGTGAAGACTTAGTCCGTGACGCCTGAGGACGCGAGTGAGGTGAGTTACCTTTAAAAAGGGAAAAGGCTCCTCGGGTGGCAGTCACGTCTCCGCATTCTCTTCATGCATTGCGCCCTTCCACCTTCCGAGCCCCTGGACGGGGTGCCCCAGGGTCGCCTTGCTCTTGCTGCCGTTGGAGGAGCGCAATCTCGTGGAGATCGGTACCTTTCAGCCATCGTTCGGCTTCAAGGATTTTCGTCAGGCAGCTCGGCTACATTCCCCCACCAATGGGAAGTTTGGTGGGGAGAAGCGAGCCAGGCTGTGGCCTCCGCCCCGCCCTCAGCTTCAAGGATTTTCATCATCCGGGCTGAGGCGGAGGAGCGCACTGAGTGGGGGGTCGCCTCCGCGTGGGCCGGTAACCCTTTTCTTTCTCCAGTGTTTGGGGGAGAAAGGCATCCTCCAGCCCTGCAGAGGCTTCCTTCAGCCATGCGGGGAAGGCGAACTGCTGCTTCCTGGACAGGGTGCAGCGTTTCGTCCTTCGTCCGGGTGGCGGACGTGCCGAGTACGGGCCGGCCACGTCCAGGTCTTCCTCGCACCGACAGCCGTGCCAGAGGGTTGCCCAGTACGTCGTACGCCGCGAGGGCGGTGCTCATGTTCTGGGGCGGCCTCGGCGAGGGCGGGAGTGAGGACCTGCCAGTGCGCTTTGGGGCGGCCGGTGCTTGCTGGTGCAGTGCTGGCGGACGGGTGGGCGCCGCCGTCGGTGCTGTGGTGGTAGCAGCTGGAGAAGGTTTCTCTGCCAACGAGATCACCAACTCCGCCCGCACCCCTGGACCTCCGTCTCCCTGGCTTGAATGGTTGGTTCTCGTCCTTCGTGGGCGAGGGCTTTTCTGCCGCAGTGTTTGCCCTGAAGCCGTTGCTGTAGCAGTCTTGCCGCCCAGGACGGAGGTCGTTGTCGCTGCTGTCGGAGCGGTTGCTGGTGAGCCGCTTGGAGTTCGTCGTCCCGCAGGCCCTCCTGGTATGGAGGTTGTTCATACCCGCGGGAGTGGAACCGGAGTTCCGTTTGTGATGGCACCTTGAGTGCCGGTGTATGTTCATTGCGGCTGTCGGGGCCTGAACATCTATGTATTTGGGCGTAAAGCCGTGTTTCTTCCCCATTTCGAGCACCAGGTCTCGCCCATCGGCTAGCTGAACCGCTTAACCAAGCGTGAGTTGCCCTGCGCGGAAGACGACGAGTGAGGTATCCGTATCCTAGAGGCGTAGGAGTCCCTCGGCTCGGTCGGCCTTGCTGCTCAAGGCTTCTCTCGCTTAGTTAAGGAACCCTCGGCTGCTCTGCGATGAGCCGGAGCCGGAGGCAGCGGTGTAAGCATGGACAAAGGCAGAGTTGGCTCGAAAAGGGGGCTTCGTCGGCCTAGGCCGGGGAGGTGTAGCAGCGGTGGCCGGAGCCGGAGGCCGAGTCGTCCACTGGCGGGACCAACCCCGGAGTCGGGCTGCCGAGGCCATGAGCAGGGCCGATGTCCTCGGGGGACAGCTGGCTGAGGCCATGGAGCGGCCGGACAAGCCGTCTGCTTGGGCCGAGTTTCTGGAGGGGACCCTGGCGGCGACGGCCCAGGCGTGGTGCTGACATCTTCCTTCGAGGTGGAGGTCTTTCGCCCGTGTTGCCGTCCGAGGCTGGGCCGGATTCCGCCGAAGGTGGAGATGATGCCGAGGGTGCTGCTGCTCCCCCTATTTATGTCTGAACCTGCAGGAACAGTTTGTCTGTAGTGTGCGCATGTCTTTTTGCGGCCGCCGAGGCTCAAACATGTCATTGTCGTGTTATAAAGCTGCGTTTATTTTCCTCTTGTTTCGAGTACCAGGACTTGCTTGTCGGTAGCAGAATCGTTTATCCGAGCGAGAGTTACTTATCGCGGAAGGTGATGAGTGAGGTATCCGTATCTCGGAGGCGTAGGAGTCCCTCAGCTCGGTCGACCTTCACCGCTTACGTGTACTCTTGCTCATCCGCGGGATTCTGTTATCGGTATAGTCGAGAAGGCACGAAAAATCATTTCGGCAGAGAAATTTTCGAGCGTTAAGACTTGTTCGGTTAGCAGAATCGCTTATCTGAGCATGAGTTACTTATCGCAGAAGGTGATGAGTGAGGTATCCGTATCCCGGAGGCGTAGGAGTCCCTCGGCTCGGTCGGCCTTGCCGCTTACGTGTACTCCGTCGTTTTCAGGATCCCACTATCGACGTAGTCAAAAAGCACGAAAGATGTTCTGGCCGAAAGACTTTTTCCGAGGAAAATTTTGACGCAGAGGGGGTTCCCCCCTTCTAGCCCCTGAGGGAGGGTCGGGCTTTGCCGAGGCAAGGCTAACCCTTCCTTGTTGGTTAGACTTTACTTGTGTATGTAAGCGAGGTATATGAACGACTTGAAAACATCTTAAGGGTAGAAGCGACGTAGCTGTCGGATGTTCCAAGCGTTGCTATAGACCTCACCTTGACTGTTGGCCAGCTTGTATGTTCTGGGCTTCAAAGTCTTGGCGACGATGAATGGCCCTTCCCAGGGAGGAGTGAGCTTGTGGCACCCTCGGGCGTCTTGTTGTAGCCGAAGCACCAAGTCGCCCACCTAGAGGTCTTGGGTCTGAACCCCTCGGGCGTGGTAGCATCGCAGGGACTGCTGATACCGTGCCGAATGTAGTAAGGCCATGTCCCGAGCCTCTTCCAGTTGGTCCAGTGAGTCTTCTCGGTTGGTCTGGTTGCTTCGGGCGTTGTATGTCCTCGTCCTCGGGGAGCCATATTCTAGGTCTGTGGGCAGGATAGCCTCGGCCCCATAGACTAGAAAAAACGGCGTGAAGCCCGTGGCTCGGCTTGGCGTCGTCCTTAGACTCCAGACCACCGAGGGGAGTTCCTTCATCCATCGCCTGCCGAACTTGTTGAGGTCGTTGTAGATTCTCGGCTTGAGTCCCTGTAGAATCATGCCGTTGGTACGCTCTACCTGCCCATTCGTCATGGGGTGAGCTACGGCGGCCCAGTCCACCCGGATGTGGTGGTCCTCGCAGAAGTACAGGAACTTCCTGCCGGTGAACTGGGTGCCGTTGTCAGTGATGATGGAGTTCAGGACTCGAAAGCGATGGATGATGTTGGTGAAGAATGCTACCGCCTGTTCGGACCTGATGCTGTTTAGGGGTCGGACCTCAATCCACTTGGAGAATTTGTCGATAGCGACCAGCAGGTGCGTGAAGCCCCTGGGTGCCTTCTGCAAGGGACCGACGAGGTCCAGACCCCACACAGCAAACGGCCAGGTGATGGGTATTGTTTGCAGAGCCTGAGCGGGCAAGTGGGTCTGCCTTGCGTAGAATTGACACCCTTAGCAGGTGCATACAATCCTAGTGGCGTCAGCCACCGCGGTTGGCCAGTAGAAACCTTGTCGGAAGGCGTTTCCAACGAGGGCTCGAGGCGCTGCGTGGTGACCGCAAGCGCCCGAGTGTATTTCTTGCAATAACTCCTGACCTTCGGCGATGGATATGCACCACTGGAGGATGCCTGAGGGGCTGTGGTGGTAGAGCTCCTTTCCGTCACCCAGCAAGACGAACGACTTGGCGCGCCGCGCCAGTCGCCGAGCCTCGGTTCCATCGAGGGGTAGCTCTCCTCGGTGGAGATATTGTAGGTATGGGGTCTGCCAGTTTTGATTAGGCGGGACCCCATTCCGGTCCTCCTCGACGGGCAGTGCCTCACCCTCGACGGCCGAGGGCGCCTCGGGCTGAGCCGAAGATGCCTCGGGCCGAGCCGAGGGTGCCTCGGGCAGGGCCAAGGCCTTCTCAGGCTCGGGCGTGTCGTCGGTCTTGACGGAGGGTTGATGTAGGTCTCGGGAGAAGACGTCCGGGGGGACCGTTGTCCGCCTCGAGGCTATTTTAACCAGCTCGTCCGCAGTCTCGTTGTAGCGTCGGGCGACGTGGTTGAGCTCGAGCCCATAGAACTTGTCTTCCAGGCGCCGAACCTCGTCGCAGTAGGCTTCCATCTTCGGGTCGTGGTAGTGGGAGTTCTTCATGACTTGGTCGATGACAAGCTGCGAGTCGTCACGAGCGTTGAGGCGCCGAACCCCTAGCTCGATGGCGATGCACAACCCGTTAACCAGAGCCTCGTACTCAGCCACGTTGTTGGACGCCGGGAAATGGAGGCGCGGCATGTAGCGGAGGTGCTTCCCGAGGGGTGAGATGAAGAGCAGGCCCTCGCCCGCTCCTGTTTTCATCAGCGACCCGTCGAAAAACATGGTCCAGAGTTCTGGTTGGATCGGAGCTGCTGGAAGCTGGGTGTCGACCCATTCTGCCATGAAATCCGCCAAGGATTGGGATTTGATGGCCTTCCGAGGGGCGAACGAGATTGTCTCGCCCATGATCTCCACCTCCCACTTTGCAATCCTACCCGAGGCCTCTCGGCACTAGATGATCTCCCCCAGGGGGAAGGATGACACCACAGTCACCGGATGAGACTCGAAGTAGTGTCGCAACTTTTGTCGCGTCAGAATTACCGCGTACAGTAGCTTCTGAATTTGCGGGTAGCGGATTTTGGTCTCAGACAGTACCTCACTGATGAAGTAGACCGACCTTTGGACGAGCAATGCATGCCCTTCTTCTCGTCTCTCGACTACGATCGCGACGCTGACCACCTGAGTGGTTGCGGCTACGTAGATCAGGAGAGCTTCTCCGGCAGCGGGGGGCACCAGGATGGGCGCGCTTGTAAGGAGCGCCTTCAAGTTCTCGAGGGCTTCCTCGGCCTCGGGGGTCCAAGTGAAGCGCTCGGTCTTCCTTAAGAGGCGGTACAGGGGTAGGCCTCTTTCGCTGAGGCGCGAGATGAAGCGGCTAAGAGCCGCAAGGCATCCCATGACCCTCTGTACTCCTTTTAAGTCCTTGATAGGCCCCATGTTGGTGATGGCCGCGATTTTCTCTGGGTTGGCCTTGATGCCTTGCTCGGAGACGATGAACCCCAGGAGCATGCCTTGGGGGACTCCGAAGACACACTTCTCGGGATTGAGTTTTACGCGTTTCGCTTTGAGACACTTGAATGTCGTTTCAAGGTCGGAGAGGAGGTCGGAGGCTTTCTTTGTCTTTACTATGATGTCGTCGACGTAAGCCTCGACCGTTCGGCCAATGTGCTGTCCAAACACGTGGTTCATGCACCTTTGGTATGTCGTGCCTGCATTCCTTAAACCAAATGGCATAGTAATATAGCAGTACATGCCAAAGGGTTTGATGAAAGAAGTCACGAGCTGGTCGGACTCTTTCATCCTGATTTGGTGATACCCTGAGTAGGCATCAAGGAATGACAGGGTTTCGCACCCAGCAGTGGAATCCACGATTTGATCGATGTGAGGCAGAGGGTAGGGAACCTTCGGACATGCTTTGTTCAGACCAGTGTAGTCTACACACATTCGCCATTTCCCATCTTTCTTTCTCACAAGCACAGGGTTGGCTAGCCATTCGGGATGGAATACCTCTTTGATGAATCCTGCAGCCATCAGCTTGTGGATCTCCTTGCCTATGGCTCTGCGCTTTTCTTCGTCGAATCGGCGCAGAGGCTGCTTCACGGGTCGGACTCCAGCTCGGATATCTAGTGAGTGCTCGGCGACATCCCTAGGTATGCCAGGCATGTCCGAGGGACTCCACGCAAAAACCTCGGCGTTTGCGCGGAGAAAGTCGACGAGCACTGCTTCCTATTTGGGGTCGAGCTCAGTGCCGATCCGTACTTGCTTGGAGGCGGCGTTGCTGGGGTCGAGAGGGATGGACTTAACCGCCTCTGCTGGCTTGAAGTTGCCGATGTGGCGTTTCGCATCTGGCACCTCCTTGGAGAGGCTCTCCAGGTCGGCGATGAGGGCCTCAGACTCGGTGAGGGCCTCAGCGTACTCCACACCACGTCGCATTCGTACGCGTGTCGGTATGTGGATCCGACGGTGATGATCCCATTGGGGCCCGGCATCTTGAGCTTGAGGTAGGTGTAGTTGGGGACGGCCATGAACTTGGCGTAGCATGGTCTCCCCAGCACTACGTGGTAGGTTCCTCGGAACCCGACCACCTCGAACGTGAGGGTTTCCTTTCGGAAGTTGGAGGGAGTCCCGAAGCAGACGGGCAGATCGAGTTGCCCAAGGGGTTGGACGCGCTTCTCGGGGATGATCCCGTGAAAGGGCATCGCACCGGCCTAGATCGTGGACAAATCGATCTGCAAGAGCCCGAGGGTCTCGTCGTAGATGATGTTGAGGCTGCTGCCTCCATCCATGAGGACCTTGGTAAGCCTGACGTTGCCGATGATGGGATCAACAACGAGCAGGTACTTCTCCGGGCTCGGCACGCGGTCGGGGTGGTCGCCTTGGTCGAAGGTGATGGGCTTGTCAGACCAGTCTAGGTAAACTGGCGCCGCCACCTTCACCGAGCAGACCTCCCAGCGCTCCAGCTTGCGGTGCCGAGCCGAGGCGTTCGCCACTCGCCCATTGTAGATCATGAAGCAGTCATGGACCTCGGAGAACTCCTCTGCCTTGTGGCCTTCCTTCTTGTCGTTGTCGTGGGCTTTGCCACCTTCCGCCGGTGGCCCGGCCTTGTGGAAGTAGCGCTGAAGCATGACGCACTCCTCAAGGGTGTGCTTGACGGGACCCTGATGATAGGGGCACGACTCCTTGAACATCTTGTCGAACAGATTGGCCCCTCCGGGAGGCTTCTGGGGGTTCCTGTGTTCGGCAGCGGCGACAAGATCTGCGCCGGCGACGTTGCGTTTCGTTTGCGACTTCTTCTTGCCCTTCTTCTTCGTGCTGTGCTGAGCGGACGCCTCGGGGACGTCTTCCTGCTGATGTCTTCCTGCTGGCGTCCTTCCGAAAGATGGCCTCGACCGCCTCCTAGCCAGAGGCGAACTTGGTGGCGATGTCCATCAGCTCACTCGCCCTGGTGGGAGTCTTGCGACCCAGCTTGCTCACCAGGTCGCGGCAAGTGGTGCCGGCGAGGAACGCGCCGATGACATCTGAGTCGGTGATGTTGGGCAGCTTGGTGCGCTGCTTCGAAAATCACCGGATGTAGTCCCGCAGGTATTCTCCCGGCTGCTGGCGGCAGCTTCGAAGATCCCAGGAGTTCCCAGGGCGCATGTATGTCCCCTGGAAGTTTCCGGCGAAAGCTTTGACCAGGTCGTCCTAGTTGGAGATCTGCGCAGGAGGCAGATGCTCCAGCCAGGCTTGGGCGGCGTCGGAGAGGAACAGGGGGAGGTTGCGGATGATGAGGTTGTCATCGTCCATTCCACCCAGCTGGCAGGCCAGTCGGTAGTCCGCGAGCCACAGTTCTGGCCTTGTTTCCCCCTAAGTACTTGGTGATGGTAGTCGGGGTCCGGAACCGGGTCAGAAACGGTGCCCGTCGTATGGCCCGGCTGAAAGCTTGCGGACCGGGTGGTTCGGGCGAGGGGCTCCGATCCTCCGCGCTGTCGTAGCTTCCCACACGCCTGGGGTGGTAGCCTCGGCGCACCTTTTCGTCGAGGTGGGCTCGACGGTCGCGGCGATGGTGCTCGTTGCCGAGGCGGCCTGGGGCCGTAGGCGCTGTGTCCCGCGTGCGCCTAGTGTAGACCGAGGCTTCCCGCATGAATCAGGAAGTCACAGCGCAATGCTCCGGGGGGTATCCCTGCCTTCGGGAGGCAGACCTTTCGGCCCGTCGGACCGCGACATCCTCCAGGAGATTCTTGAGTTCTCCCTGGATACGTCGTCCCTCGGTGGTGGATGGTTCCAGCATCGCTCGGAGTAGTATTGCTGTTGCAGCCAAGTTCTGGCCGACCCCACTAGAAGCCAGGGGCAGCCTTGCCCTGGCATCGTCAGCGATGCGTTGTTGGACGTCCTAGGGCAGATGACACGCTTCTCCGGCTGGTGCTCGGCCTGCCCACTCCTGCCCGATGTTCTGCCGGAGCTGCACAAGTTGTCCTGCTTCCTCGTCGAGCCTGGCCTGCATCTCGCGGATTTGCTCGAGTTGTGTGTCCTGACCCCCCGCAGGGACTGGGACCACAGCTAGCTCCCGAAGGATGTCAACGCGAGGCGCAGGCCTAGGGGGATCGCCATCCTCCAGCATACAAAGGTGGTTGCCTTCGTCGAGACCCCCTAGATCGACGTGGAAACATTCGCGACTTGTGCCACAGTCCTCGTCGCTGAGGCCGTGGCTATCATCGGAGCAATCGGAGAGGTAGTAGTCACATGCTGTCATGAAGTCCCGCATGGCACTGGGGATCCCGAGCCCGGAGAAATCCCAACCATAGTCGGGCTCATCATCTTCCTCGGAACCCGGGGGCCTGTAGGTCGAGACGGCCGTCAATCGGTCCTAGGTTGACCACATATGATACCCCGGAAGGTTCGGATATGCCTTTATGAAAGCGTCCACCGAAGCGGGGTCGCTTGGTGGGTCGAAGCTGAATCTAAAAGGTAAAGGGTGGAAAACGGACAGTACCTCTTGATCGACGAATGGTGACGGAGTCGCGTCGGAGACAGACTGCATCGTTATCTCAGGTATGAGGCTAACGCCTAGCAGGTCCTTCGCGAGCGTGCTGGCGTCATCCGTCCGCTTGGGGTTGGCGTGTTGCGGGGAAACGACGCTCGTCTTCGTCTCAGATGCGAGGTCGACGCCCGACGTGTCCCCCACTGGGGCACCGGCATCGTCGACTCGCTCGACAGCCGACGAGGTGCCGCCTCCCGCTTGGCCATGGTTGCCTCGCCTTCTCCTCCATCGGCGGGGAAGGTGACGGGACAGACCCGGATGCTGTTCTTCCACCATGCGGGGAAGACGTCGTCGATTCCGCCGCCGGCGGGCGGGCTAACGGCCGCCATTGTCGTTGTCGCGTGGCGGAGGAAGGAGTACCATGTCGTAGCTGCCGTCGAGGGATATGAACTCGAGACTCCCGAAATGGAGCAGCGTCCTAGGCTGGAGAGGTTGCTGGAGACTACCCATCTGGAGCTTGACGGGAAGCTATTCGTCAACACATAGCAGGGCCCTACCTGGCGTGCCAACTGTCGGCGTTTCGACCCCGGGGGGTCCCTGGACCGACGAGTAAATTATCGCTGCGTGTCCTAGCCCAGATGGGTCGGCGCGAGACGGAACACAAGGGGGAAGAACAATAAGGGGAACAGCGGCTCGTGTTGTCCTGCGCCCAGGGCGGATGCGCTTGTTGTAGGGGGTTACAAGCGTTCGCGAGGGAGAGAGAGAGTGAGCCTGCTCATTAGCCCGTCCTCCCGTGCAGCCACCCTCTCGTACGAGGGCCCTGGACCTTCCTTTTATAGACGTAAGGAGAGGGCCCAGGTATACAATGGGGGGTGTAGCAGTGTGCTAACGTGTCCGGCAGAGAGGAGCCAGAGTCCTATGTACATGCCGACGTGGCTGTTGGAGAGGTGTTGGTGCCCTATTCATGTGATGTCGTGGCCGTCGGAGGAGCGCTTAAACCCTGTAGAAGCATAGCTGTCGGGCTGTCAGGACCTTACTAACGTCTCCTTGCTTCCATAGGGGGCTGAAAACCGCCGTCGTCATGGAGCACGCGGGGTGTCATCATTACTTGTTTTACCGGGGCGAGCCAGATGGGACACTGGTCTTGTTCCCCGTAGCCTGAGCTAGCTAGGGGTAGGGTAATGATGTGCCCCCCTAAGACGTGGTCGGCCCGAGCCCAAGGTCGGGCGAGGCGGAGGCTCCTCCGAGGTCGAGGCTGAGTCCGAGCCCTAGGGTCGGGCAAGGCGGAGACCGTCGTCCGAGGTCGAGGTTGAGTCCGAGCCCTGGGTCGGGCGAGGCGGAGACCGTCGTCCAAGGTCGAGGTTGAGTCCGAGCCCTAGGGTCGGGCGAGGCGGAGACCATCGTCTGAGGTCGAGGTTGAGTCCGAGCCCTGGGGTCGGGCGAGGCGAAGACCGTCGTCTGGGGTCGAGGTTGAGTCCGAGCCCTGGGGTCGGGCGCGGCGGAGACTGTCGTCCGAGGTCGAGGTTGAGTCCGAGCCCTGGGGTCGGGTGAGGCGGAGACCGTCGTCTGGGGTCGAGGTTGAGTCCAAGCCCTGGGGTCGGGCGAGGCGGAGACCGTCTTCCGAGGTCGAGGTTGAGTCTGAGCCCTGGGGTCGGGCGAGGCGGAGACCGTTGTCCGAGGTCGAGGTTGAGTCCGAGCCCTGGGGTCGGGCGAGGCAGAGACCGTCTTCCGGGGTCGAGGTTGAGTCCGAGCCTTGGGGTCGGGCGAGGCGGAGCTTCCTATGGCGCCCAAGGCTGGACTTGGCTGCTGTCAGCCTCACCCGGGCGGGTGGCACAACAGTCGGAGTAGTGCAGGCGGCGCTGTTTTCCTGTCAGGTCAGTCAGTGGAGGGGCGAAGTGACTGCGGTCACTTCAGCCTTGTCGACTGAGGAGCACGCATCAGGATAAGGTGTCAGGCGATCCTTGCATTGAATGCTCCTGCGATCCGGTCGGCTGGCGAGGCGATCTGGCCAAGGTTGCTTCTCCGCGAAGCCTGCCCGAACTGGGCCTCGGGTGAGTCGAAGGTGCGTCCGTTGCTTGAGGAGGCCCTCGGGCAAGGCGTGAATCTGTCTGGGTCTTCCGTTCCTACCCGAGGCTAGGCTCGGGCGAGGCGAGATTGCGTTCCTTGAGCGGATGGAGCTTTGACCAATATTGCGCCCATCAGGCCTTTGCAGCTTTGTGCTGATGGTGTTTACCAGCTGAGTTTTAGGAGTCTTGGGGGTACCCCTAATTATGGTCCCCGACACATACGTTCATAGCTCAACAAGTCGTGGGGAATAAGGTGGCATGAACTCACCAAAGGTGGGAGTTCATGAAGTGTAAGGCTGATCAATGAAATAAAGGCGGAAGCTGAGCATTGCTTTTATAAGTTGGTCAAAATTTTATTAGCAATTACCAAGTGTAAGTAAATACCAAACCTTAATAATAATAAAGAAAAGTAATAGTAAAATAAACCTAAATGCGATGCAAATGTCAAATTAAATTTTAGGTTCCATAAATTAATCATGTGAGGGTCCGAGATGCTCATGACCGTGAGCACGGCTAGTATACCAGTTTTACACTCTGCAGAGGTTGCGCATCTTTACCCACAAGTCATGGTACCCATCTGCCAAGAGAAGGCCAATCCCATACACCTCTACCGAAGAGGCGAGGTAGGGTAACACTATGAGGCCTTTACAAAGTTCCACTAGCTTCAGAAATCCCGCTACAGTTTATAGGAAGCTCCAGTGTAGGAAATCCCTCGCCTGACCGCCATCGAAGCAAAATTAACCCAAGGACCTCCCTACACTGACCACTCCCCTACTTCCCGTGCCCCTTTCGGGTAAGGAAGACATCCACTAGCTTTCCTAGTTAATCAGCCAAGGGCGTCCCATTAAACCCTTGTGGTAGCACTATTTTCCTGGGTGGTCGCTCCATGTTCCCATTAACTTAATGATCTTAACATGAACAGTAATAATAAAAAGATAATAAAATAATAATTATGAATAGTGTATCTCCATACCCAAATCCACATAAAGCAATAGCAGGTACTACCCAAAAATATTTCAGTGGTGAACAAGGTATAAAGATAACCAAAACTGGGGTAACCTATAGGATCCCATCAAAATTAACCTATGCAGATTATTATCATTAATAAGAACATGGCTGGGAAAAAGTAAGTGATCAAGGGCACAACTTGCCTTCAATGAGCTCCTGCTCATCTACTTCTACTTGCTGAACCTCAGAATCCACAGTGGCTTGCTCGTCTACTCGCATCAACACAATACATACATGGTATAGCATAAATTAACATCACATCAAACAGATAAATAAAATATACAATAAAAATCTACGCATTAAAATGAGATCATAGGGACTGGAATCATTAAATTTGGAGTTATAGATTTCAAGTTATGAATTTCTTAAGGTTTAATGTGCTTGAAATAGGATTAAATGAGAAATTAATTTTCTTACTGTTTTCATGTCAAAACAGAGGCACTAAATGATAGACAATAATATTACAAAATTTTAGAAATTGGAATGGTTCAATTTGGAGCTAAAATGAATTTTCTATGCATTTTACAAGTTTCTAGAATTGTTTTTGTATTAAAAACGAATTTCTATAATTATTTCTCTGTTTTTAATCTTCTCTGGACTCGGCCTCATTTTCCAGAACACTCAGGGGCCTCTGCGCAAGATATTCCAGGACTCAGAGACCCGAGGAGAGGACCGTGGGTTTATTTTAACTTTGCCCAGTGTTCCTTTAGCAAAATTGACTCGGCTGAAGGGTAAGCACGGATCCTGATCGTCCAATCAAAAATGGACAGCCACGATTAGAATTGAGCCGCGGTGAACCGGTATGCGCCAGGGGCCCCAGGATTAAATATGGATGGCTCAGATTTTATGGCGGCCAAAGCATCGTGGATCACCCGATCGAACATCGATGGATGCGATTCAACCGAGCGAAAGGGTATCTCCTATCTAATTAGAGCCGCACGCGCCAGATCCAACGGTCCGCGGTCGACTCATCTTCCCCCCAGACCGAGCCACGGCAGCGCGCCCAGCCTCCCGACGGCAGAGCACGCCAGCGACCCCTCTAGCGGTTCCTAGCGCCAAACTACGATTACCTAGGTGCTAAGCGAAATTGAGAGTGCGGCGGACATAGGGGAGTGCTTATTACCGACAATGGCGAGGCGGAGGAGCCGCGCCATGGCACGAGGCAGAAGCGCGGTACGAACACTGCTCCAATGAGCAATTCACCTAGCCCGTTGGTGATTCCTTCCAATTGCGGCCGCGGACCACTTTCCTAGGCACAGGCGAACTCCCCTGGGCAGTATTCCTGGGACGCGGTGACCGAGCAGCGAACGGCCGATGGCGGCGGCAAATTCACTCCTCTGCGAGCGGGGCAATGGTGATTTTCTTTCGGTCGGCGCCGTGAGATTGAGGAGGAGGGGAGAGAGGTTGCGGCCGGCTCTTATGGGCGCACGGGGATTGGCTTGAATTCAACACCACGACGCCATCAAATTCGCAACGACGCCCGCGGGGTTCGGCGAGGAGGTTGACGAGCTATCCGACACTCCGAACCCACACGTCAGCGTCACTTCGCCACCCGCCGCGTGGATTTGGTGAGGCGCCAACCGCTTGGTCCCTCCTGTCAGAGATGCCACGAGCGGGGCGTGAGACGAGGCTGGCGGGCGGGTCCGTTGCGGCAGCGGGTCATCGCGCAGAGAAGTAAGGCGCACGAGGGTGACAAGCGGGGCCGCGGTGTCGGCGCCCTAATCTCCCAGTGGGCTGATGCGCGCATGGGGAAAGTGGGCCGAATTTCTAGGATTTTGGCCCAGCGAAAGTGTTCTTCTTTTTCTTTTCTTTTCTGGTTTTCTTTTCCTATCTTTTCTCTATTTCTTTGATTTCAGATTTAAATCCAAATTTGGTACTAAACTTAAATACCCAAATTTGGACACTATTATGGATAAAATATTATTTACAAATTTTATTTGTGCTATATAATATTTATCTCCCACTTTATTTATATTGTTCTCAATTCCCTAAATTGCACTTTTGGATCAAATTCAAATTTCCCTCTCATTGTTATATTTCTCTTATTATTATTTTATTATCAAGTGCACAAACAAGCAAAACTCCATCCTAATGCACAATTAAATAAAACTCAGCATGATGCACATATTAATTTATGTGTTATTGGTTATTTAATCCCCTTTTGATGGTGTTTATTCACATGTGATAGTAATTAGAGATGGTACACACATACAGGTAAAGGAAATATTCTCTTATCGTATGATATACAATTTTGGGTGTTACAGTCATTGACTTATACATAGCATCAAGTGAACAGAAGGGTTGATAAAATACGGCTAGTATAGGCCAAGTGCTTGATCTAGAATAGAAAGAAATCTAGATGCAAGTAACTACCTAATCTGATATTAAAAATGGACTTTTAAGGATCCACTCATAGTAAGCTTTTCTGCAATGAGAGTCTTTGAATCTTGTTGAGCTTTATCTTGATTCCCAAAGGCTAGCATATCCTTAAGAGTCTTTTCCTTTGACGGGTAAGACTTGCGAAAGTACACTCCATACTCAGGGTTTTCAAACCCATGTTGTTGTAGGTGAGGAAACAACTGAGTTCTGCTGTTTTTGTTCCAAGGTGGTTCCCAAGCAGGAAGATGAACACTAAAACTTATTTGGGGAGGGTGTTTTGCCTCCCGATGATGTAATAATATGTTACGCACTCAAGTAACCGGTTATGTAATAACTACTCTTTCTATATTTTCCTTATGAATGTATATTATGTTATTGTAATCCGTCCTCTTATTCATTACTCCGATGATATGTAATATCTGCGTGATAGGTTAAGCGCTCTTGGGCGATAAAATGAAGATACAGATAACTGAGCTTGTCGAGTCATTATGCACACCTGCATGACTGCCTGAGCTCCTAAGGACAAGGACATCTGTAGGTGGGCCTAATACATTAGGAGGTTTCGTGACAATCCTTGGGCCATGTGGCCTTGGCAGAATGGACGAGATGTCCATGTGCTATTCGATTTTTGGGTCTCTTCGGATTTTAAGAGCCAGAAACCGAATCCAAACCTGATAACCGAATTAAATCATTTTGTAGACCAAACCCAAAATTCGAAACCCGAATAGACCGACAATTCGGTCTATTAGGGTTCAGTTTGGGTTTGGTTCGGGTTTTTGGGTTCAAAGTGCCCAGCCCTATGTGTAACAATGTAATACCCAAATTTTAGTGAATAAAAAAGAGAATGTGGTTGTATCTTATATGGATTTTTTTCATTTCGCATATATATATATATATATATCTACTACTATTAAGACTGCAATAGTAGTCTGCCCATTCCGCGTTCTGCCTTTCCGATTCCGGCCTTTCCGATTCCCTCCTCCCCACGTACAGTCCATTCCCACTGTATAGCCAACGCCTAGCTAAAATTAAAAAAATACACATAGCCCCAATGGGATTTGAACCCACGACCTCTCAAGCAAATGCCAGTGGTAGCTACCACTACACCACATGTGTGTTTATATCTACATCTATAATATAAAACACATCTACTACATCTCTCGCCAAACCCACCTGCTACCATTGTATGGCCAGGATCACAAATTGATTATGAAACATTTTCTCATAACGGTATAACACACATTTTGTATATAAGTTATTGTAGTATACTCGTATTATATATTCCCGTTGCAACGCACGGGTATTCAGCTAGTATATATATATATATATATATATATATATATATATATATATATATATATATATATATATATATATATATATATATATATATATATATATATATATTAACATGGTTAAAATCATTAACAAATAATATGTTTTTTAAAAAAGTTATGCATCATGCTAGGGATTTTTTTTATTTTACATTTAAATTACATTTGAAATTTTGACTTGCTTGAATTTGAAACAAACTAGGAAAGAAAGAAAAAACAAAAAAAAACCAAAATATAAAAGCAAAAAGGAAAAGAAAAAAGAAGACCTTGACTTGGGCCAAAACCGGTGCTGCCGCCCCAGTACCTCCCCGTGCCGACCCATCTTCATTAACGAATAACGCATCGCCGACCCAGCCTTGTGCGCACGCGGTCAACCAGGAGTCCAGGACACTAGAGCGCGTGACTCACACACCAGCTCCTCCCCATCCACGCGCAACAGATCGAGTCATTGCCTTGGGGGCCACCATGTAAGACCTATCGCCTTCAATGACCGTGGACGAACTCCATGCAGTTTGTTGAGATTTGGCCACGCTAGTTTACATTTGGTGGGCACGTATTGATCTACTTTGTGCCTACAAGTAGTCGAGCCGTGACCCCCCTATCCTCATCCATCTGTGCCACCGCCAACAACCACCATTGCTTCCATAGAGTGCCAGGGACCGCCGTCACTGCAGGAGAGAAGAGCCGCCATCGCGATTTAGGTGTACGCTGGCTTTGGGCTGACGGAGAACGGCCTCAAAGCTTCGTTGGACCACCAGTAGGGTGCTTGAGGCAGTGTCAAGCACTGAGGAAACCAGAAACCCCGGGGATTGATTGTTTGAGCAACACCGGTGCCAAAAAATCGCTCCACGCCGTCCCCTGGATTCATCGTCACTAGATCCAAGGTGAAAACTCCCACATGAAGTTCACCATTGCCCCTCTTCTTGTAGAACCCTTCGAGTGAGAGTTTGGTGCATGGAATCGCTAGGGAACGGTGCGCCGGCAGGACCTCCGCCGTGGTGAGTCGGCGGCATCACTGTGACTGCTGTCGGGCGAGTGGGAGAATACGCTAACCGTCAGATTGAGTGTGAGTGGTTGGGATTAAGAGAGGAGATAACGGTTCGCTCAGGGTTGTAGGTGTCGTCGATCTGAGATCGGATGGATGAGAGTTGATCTTAGTTGTTTTAAATCCAGGCTGTGGGTGTAAGATCCATTGGCTCTTGTCGCTCACCGGTTCACAAACGCCCGGACCTAATCGTGACCCTTGATGGCTGATCTTGCGGCCAGGGTTCACTTATACCCCTTCATCATGGTAAGTTTCTAAAAGACATCCTATGGTTTTGCATAATAAACCCGCGGTCCCTTATATATATTGTGAAGATCATCGCAAATTAATCCGTAAATTTACATAATGGCCCCTAGACTCTTCAAAACCATAACCCGCCGTCCAAGAGCCTTATTTTTACACCTGAGCTCTCAATCCTATTATTGTAATTGCGCGCAACTCCCTGGCATTTTTATATATGCCCGTGGAAGTTATTTCCAATACAAAATAAATACTAAAATGATTTGAAAACTTAGAAAATACATATCTAATTCATTTTAACTCTGATTTTAGTGATTCTCGAACCTACAGTTTCATTTTGACTTGTAGAATATTATTATGCAGACTGTTCTAATGTTCGGTGTAATGTTAAATTATATATTGTTTGTATGTATTGCTGCGAATAGATGAGCAAGTGACCGAGGAACCCGAAGCAACCCAAGTTGAAGATTCTAAGCAGGAGCTCGCTGAATTCAAGTTGTGCCCTTGATCAGTTTCTTTACCTAACAATGTTCTCGATAATCACTATGACATGATCATGTCAACTTGATGGGACCTAATAGGTTACTCTAGTTTTGTTTACCCTACACCTTGCATATAAATGAACTATCAGGTAGTTTTTCTATGCTCTACATGGTTTTGGGACTAATGTTATATCTGAATCATGATCAAGCTTTATCATTATTATTGAATTATTTATTGTTCATGATAAGATCATTGTGTTAATTGGAACATGGATCTTAACCTGAGAAAACAGTGCTACCACAAGGGTCTGTGCAACCCGAGGAAAATAAGGGATCATGGCTTGTGGGTAAAGGGTACAACCTCTGCAGAGTGTAAAACTGGTATATCAGTCTTGCTCACGGTTATGAGCGGCTCAGGACTCTCGCATGATTAACTTATGAAAATAAACTTAGCATGTAATTTGCATTGCATTGTGGGATTTATTATTAAATGTGATCTCTTATTTAATTAGGTTGGTATATACATACACTTAGTAATTGCTAATAACAATTTGACCAACTTATTAAATGAAAATGCTCAGCCTAAACCATTATTTAATTATAAGCCTTACACTACACATGAGCCCCCCCCCGTAAGTGAGCTCATGCACATTATTCCCCACACTTGCTGAGCGATGACCATATGGGAGCTCACCCTTGCTATAACCACACCAGGAGAAGAGCAGGTACCGATGGAGGAGGATTACTACGATGAGTTCGATGAGATCTAGGCATCGTCTCCTAGTCAACTATGACACCATAGAGACCGTTATCTTAGCTCAATTTATTTATTATCAATTATTTTGTAAGACATTATCATTATGTAATAAAGTTTATGGCATTGATCTTTATACACTAAGTCATTATATGTGTGGATCTTTGCTTTGGCGCACATATGAGATGCACCCGGATATGTCCTTAATTTTGGGTGTGACAAACATGTCCAGCAACACGTCGATCAAGCTGCTTATAGGATGTCGGCACAGAGTCCTGGTACTTACATATCCTTCAATTCCAGTTGAGGGACACATTCGTCGTCATTAAGCTTAGGGCCCTTTTCCTTGTCTGTTTGGTTCTTTGGTCCTGTCATTGTTAGTACAAAATAGATACAAAAAGGCAAAAACAAACAGTGTGAACCCTACAACTACTACTCTTAGGAGTGGTGGTGGAACAAAAGTTATGATAGCGTCTTACCCCGTTCTTACAAGGTTCTTACCAGCACTACAGGTAGCAAACAGTGGCCGGTGTGACTGCCCAAAGAGCAAAGGAGTACTTGTTCTGTTCGAGAGAAAGATGGAGCTTTGGTAAGGCTCACTCAATAGATATATCTATGGCACACAAGTTAGTAATAGATAGCAGTGCTGAAGTGTTCCAAGTACTCGTCCTAGTTGCTGGCCAAGACATCGTATTAGAACAGTTGGACCAAAGCACAAGAAAGGAGGTAAACATGATGAGTACATGGATATCAACTATATGGTCAAGGCCCAATCAATCATAGAGTCCCAAACTCAAGGGGAGTTGAAGTCCAGTTTATTCGCGAATCCGGTTCAGACTGTAGGAGTGGGTCTCGCGAAAACGAATGTCTAGGCTACATATAAACTCCATTTTCTACGTTCTAGATACCGTTGGAAATCTAAGGAGATAAGCTTTCCAACCCAACTAGTCCCACGTCAATATACGGTTGGAGCTGATCAGAATCGTCATAACAAGATGGTGTCCAAAATCTGCCAGAAATCAGTAACGCCAATTTTTGGGTCTAAAGACCTTGTACATCCTAGGGTTGCTCGGCCACCCCCTTGGCCACCGCTTGGGTCGAGGATGACTCCAATTCAAGTGGGGGTATGATTAGAACATCGCTCCCATACAAACAATGCATGGATTGACAACACGAGCACGTGCCCAAAAGCTGAATCTTCAGGTTCGTTCTAACCTAGTCAATTGTGTTTTAGATATTACTCTTCATGACATGGATGTTTTAATGATTAGGAACTTTGGAGAGGACCATCAAAGACTTGGGAAAGGCCAAGGTGTCGAGTAGGAGCAGCAAGGACGTCCACAACAGGAAGGAGATCAAGTCCGACTCGACTGTGATTCCATCTCGGATTCTAGGACCAGTCTGCACTAAAATGGACGCCTAGGACGCATCCGAACTCTGATTGCGACGAACTTGATATGGTTGGAAAGATAAGAATATTATCTACCCAACCCAACTAATCCCATCTTAAAATTCATTAGGCGTCAACAGGAATCGTGGAAACAAGTCAGCACTCTGATTCTGTTTTGGTGCTGTGACACCGTCTATTGTGTCGTTGGGGCGTGTATCGTGTTAGAATCCATTAGGGGTACCTCCAGGGGTTGTGCATGACCCTAACCTCTATTTTAACAGCAGCTGACGCCACATTAGGGTTTGAGTTTTAATTAGATCATATCTATCATTGAACATTTTACCATTCATCGTTTTGTAAGACCCCAACTCGTAATCAACATAGTTTTGGTTGTGTTCTACCTGTTGTGGGGGACAGATATCCCCCGGGTCCACTAAAAGAGTAAAAGACCTCACGAAAGGCCCAAGGGCCCAATAAATCGTAAGGTCATTCTTTCATGGGCCTAGGAGGAACAATCAACAAAGTAGGTTGACATGAGGCCGGATTGGTGTAAACCTGGACGGCCCACAGCGTCGAGTGAGCGACCACAACAAAGATCCGACTTTCCCGCGCCGGAGCCCCCATGCAACGGAGCCTCGCGAGGATAGGTCGGTGGAATTACAGGGAGATAAACTCAAACGATTGCTGATCCTTTAGCTACGCATCATTATCATATCCACGTGTATTGCCCCACGGTCGAGTATATAAGGCCTAGGGGGCACCCCTTCGGAACGATCGACCCTATTACTTAGCCATCCACTTCAACTCTCTGCATTCTCAATTCAGAGAGCTTTCTTGTAACCTCATTCACCAAGCAAACTCACCAGGACGTAGGGTGTTACGCATCTCTAAGCGGCCCGAACCTGTAAACATTGTCCACTGTCCCTCGTGCGACTGGCACGAACCATTTTGCTACAGTCGTCGACATCGTCCTACTCCTAAAAACACCTTGAGGGGCAACCCCGGGTGTGCGGTCGGACCCAAAACACCGACAGCTGGCGCGCCAGGTGGGGGGTGTGTCGACGATCCAAGCTAGCTCAATGGCCGTCACCATCAATAGCAGGATCACCTTCCGTCCTGGATCCATGTTCTGCTTTGGAACGATCTCATCCATAGCCGACGAAAAGGGAATTGTACACCGCGTTGCAGATCCGCCAGGAAGGAAGCCTCCTCCAACAAACTCCGAAAATACCGGGGAAGCATTACCCTTGGCTCTCCGAAAGAAGATCGCCACAACAGTTACGCCATTCTACCCCGACGTTCTCTTCATCGGAAGAGCGGAGTCGCCTCCCGTCTCTGACGACGAGCCGACCGTGCCTGGGGAGGAACCACCTCAACGGGAATCCCGCCGATGAAGAAATCGGCGCCGAAACATCCGAAGACATCACCAAGCCGGAGAACGGGATCCGGAGCAGCCTGTCTCGCGAGACGAGGTCTCGGAGATGGGAGAAACTCTGGAAGAACGCGTCTTCAGGGAACGAAGGAACTCCCGACGATGTGATCGTCGACGAGCTCAGGAACAAGCCGAGCAAGACGCGAGGCAGCGCCGAGAAAATCCACTATTCGGCCGTAACCTGAACCCCGACTTCGCCCGAGCCATGAACACGCCGAGTGAAGTCGGAGGAGTGCTAGCTCGGATAGCTGACGGACTCCCTCGGACTCCCGACGCCGAGGGCTACCGATGACTGTTCACCTAGGTAGCCAACCATCTTCCACCGCTTGCTCACCCGCCGAACGATCTACGACACGCCATCAACAGTCGCCGAGACGCGCGAAGCTCCATCAATGCTTCGCGTGAACGACGGCATGAGAACGAGATCCACCACCGGGAGGAGTACGACAGGGATCATGGCATCCCAGCTCGGAGCCAGGCCACCAGAACTGAGTCGGCAACGGCCTCAACTGGCGGTACTACCCGGGGACGGTCGAGGAACCACAACAACTACTCCCCTCCCTGGGACAGGCATCATCCCCGACGACAGGAGGACACATGTGGAGTGTCTGCCCTTACTCCACGCCTTAGGGCCATTCAATGGCCCCTAACTTCAAGGTATCCAATGTCGATAAATATGAACCTAAGCAGGACCCAGGAGGCTGGCTGGCCGTCTACACCACCACCGCTCGAGCCGCTGGAGCATCCGAGGACGTGATGACTGCGTACTTACCCATTGTCCTCGGGCAAGACGCACTGCAATGGCTACGACATCTACCTCGACACTGCATCGATGACTGGAGCGACTTCAGCCGGCGTTTCACTGCAAATTTTCAGTCCCTCTCCGACAAACCGGCGCAACCATGGGACCTCAAATCCATCAAGCGCCGGGGGGATGAAACTCTCCGATCGTACCTCAAAAGGTTCCAGACCATGAGAAATCGTATCCCTGAGGTCACGGAGGCGGCCGTGATCAAGGACTTCTATATAGGATCCAATGACTCGGCCTTCGTCCGAGCCATATTACAGAAGGCACCAACTACCTCCGAGGAGCTGTTCCAGGAAGCCGACCTCTACATCACCGCCGACGAGAGAGCCCAGGACCTCATCGGAGGAGCAAAGCCCGCACCGGCAGCACCACGACGCGACGCAAACCAGCAACTTGACAAACGCTGGGAGAAGAGACCGCGCGAAGAGGTGCATGCCACCGGACCACCTGCCTCTCGCGCCCGGGGAGGACCTCGCGGAGGCGAGCGCACGCTGGACGACATCCTCGACGCCCAGTGCACGTACCACAAGGACATGCGCCACACTCTTCGGAACTGCCGGGACTTCAAGCATTCCGTTGGGCACGGCCGACCTTTCCAACCTCTACCCCCTCCTCCGCCGCGGGGAGGACTAGAAGAACCACGACAACCCCAGCAGCGGGAGGAGGGAGGAGGAGGAGCCTTCCCGCGCGTTGACAGGGAGGTCAATGTCATCTTCGGCGGACATGGATCGCAGGAGAACAGAAGACAACAGAAGCTCAACGATCGCCAGATATTGGTAGCGACCACCGGCCCTCTCGCCCCATACCGGTGGTCGGAACACCCGATTACCTTCACTCGGGCGGATCAATGGCTCAACTTCGACCACTCGGGCAAATACCCGCTCCTCGTCGATCCGGTGATCCGAGAGAGCAGGGTGAAGAAGGTGTTAGTGGACGAGGGGAGCAGCATCAACGTCACCTTCCCCCGGACACTCCGAGGCTTGGGAGTTCACCTCAAAGAACTCCACGAGTCAGACACTCCCTTCTTTGGCATCGTGCCAACTGAGGGAGAATACCCGCTGGGCCACATCTACATGCCCGTCACCTTCGGGACTCCGGAAAACTACAGAATCGAGTTCCTGAGGTTCGAAGTGGCGAACTTCGACTGCGGGTACAACGCCATCATTGGAAGGCCGGGATTGGCCAAATTCATGGCCATTCTGCACTACACGTACATGATACTGAAGATGCTGGGACCGCAAGGAATCATAAATGTGCGCGCCGACTTCCAAGGCGCCGCAGAATGTTTCCGAGTGGCCATCAAGGCGGCCCTCACCACCAAACCGTCAGCGACTTCTTCGACCCAGGCAAACTCTAAGCCTGAGGATGACCACACAGCACCGGCGAATGAAGCTCAAGCTGCGACCTCTATGCGGCCGACTGAAGAAACTAAAAGGATCAATCTGGGGTTTGCTGATGAACGAAAAACTGCCATCATCAGCTCTAGCCTGGATGATAAATAGGAAAGCGCGCTCGTCCGGTTTCTGCAAGACAACCGAGACGTATTCGCATGGCAACCTACGGATATGCCGGGAGTCCCGAGAGAACTGGCCGAGCACAAACTGAAGGTCTACCCCCAAGCAAGATCGATCCGGCAAAAGCTACGTCATTTCACGCCCGACAAGAGAGAGGCCATTCGCACTGAGCTGGCCCGCTTGGTCGCGGCTGGATTCATTAGAGAAGTGTTACATCTCGAGTGGTTAGCCAACCCTGTTCTTGTACTCAAAAAGAATAAAGTGGATTGGCGCATGTGCGTCGACTATACTGATCTCAACAAACATTGTCCAAAGGATCCCTTCGGGCTCCCAAGGATAGATCAGGTGGTAGACTCCACCGCCGGATGTTCTGTGCTGTCTTTCTTGGATTGCTATTCGGGATACCATCAGATCAGCCTGGCAAAAGAAGACGAAGAAAAAACGGCGTTCATCACTCCGTTTGGTGCTTTCTGTTATACCTCCATGCCGTTCGGCCTCAAAAACGCTGGAGCGACTTATCAGAGAGCCATCCAAACATGCTTAGCCGATCACTGGGGCAAGCGTGTGGAAGCCTACGTGGACGATGTGGTAATCAAAACGGAGAACTCAGAAAACTTCATCGAAGACTTGCAGCTGGTTTTCAACAGTCTACGGCGGTACCGATGGAAGCTTAATCCCGAAAAATGTGTCTTCGGGGTACCAGCGGGGAAGCTACTCGGATTTATTGTCAGCCACCGGGGAATTGAAGCTAACCCGGAAAAGATTGAAGCTATCATGAAAATGGAAGCTCCACGATCACAAAAGAAGGTTCAACGACTTACCGGATGTATGGCCGCTCTGAGTAGATTTATATCCAGGCTGGGAGAAAAAGGTTTACCGTTTTACAAGCTACTCAAGAAGGTGGACAAGTTTTAGTGGACTTCAGAAGCGCAGGAAGCCTTGGACGCACTGAAAAAATTCTTGACAACCCCACCAGTACTGAAATCACCACGGCGAGCCACGTCAACTCAACCAGCTGAAGATCTGTTGCTATATATCTCTTGCACGACTCACGTGGTAAGCACCACGTTGGTAGTCGAGCGAGCAGAAGAAGGAAATGCCTACCCTGTGCAACACCCAGTTTATTTCATCAGTGAAGTTCTAGGTACCTCGAAGAAAAAGTATCCTCAAGTGCAGAAGCTATTATACGCAGTACTTCTAACTGCCCGCAAGCTGCGTCACTACTTTGATGACCACAAAGTCATAGTAGTCACCGGTTTTCCAATAGGGGATATTCTCCACAACAAGAAAACCATTGGCCGAATAGCCAAGTGGGCCTGTGAACTGGGATCTCATGATATTGAATTTCGACCTCGTACTGCCATTAAGTCCCAAGCATTGGTTGACTTCGTATCAGAATGGACTGAACAGCAAATACCAGAGAACCCGGAAACTGCAGAAGTATGGAGGATGTATTTTGATGGCTCGCTGAAGCTGCAGGGAGCAGGCGCAGGAATTCTCTTCATCGCACCTGGAGGCGAATACCTCAAATGGCCCTCCAACTATTATTTCCAGCCTCTAACAATGCAGCCGAGTATGAAGCTCTGATCCATGGACTAAACATCGCCATATCATTGGGCATCAAGAGATTAATGGTATACGGAGATTCTCTGGTGGTCATAAGTCAGATAAACAAAGAATGGGACTGTTCGAAGGATTCAATGGGAAAATACTGCACCGCCGTCCGAAAACTAGAAGATAAGTTTGAAGGTCTAGAATTTCATCATGTGGAGAGAGATCGAAACACGGCAGCTAATGTATTGTCCAAGTTAGGATCCAGTCGAACTCAGGTCCCACCTGGAGTCTTTGTGCAAGAAATACTACGGCCGAGCATCTCAATGGATCAAGCAGAAGAGTGTAATATTATAGATCAACCCGAGTCAGACTTTGATGACTGGAGAAGGCCAATCATCAAGTATATAAAGAATGAAGAGGAACCAGATGACAAGAATTCAGCCGAGCGCATTGCCAGACAGTCGGCTCACTACACACTCATTGGGGAGACATTGTACAGAAGGGGTGCATCAGGCGTCCTTATGAAGTGCATTCTCCCATCTACTGGGAAACGACTTCTGGAGGAGGTCCATGCTGGGCAATGTGGAGTACATGCAGCATCCAGAACACTAGTCGGGAAGGTCTTCAGGTCAGGATTCTATTGGCCAACAACGAAGAGTGATGCAGCCGAGTTAGTTCAGAAGTGCGAAGCTTGCCAATACTTGTCAAAACAACAACATCTACCAGCACAGCAACTGCAGACCATACCAGTAACTTGGCCTTTCGCATGCTGGGGACTGGATATGATTGGACCTTTCAAGAAAGCTCAAGGAGGATACACTCATGTATTGGTAGCAATCGACAAATTCACTAAATGGATAGAGTTCAAGCCCATTGCATCTTTGACCTCAGCTAAGGCCGTGGAATTCATACAAGACATAATATTCAGATTTGGGATACCAAACAGCATCATAACTGTCCTAGGATCCAACTTCACAAGTTCAGAGTTCTTTGACTTCTGCGAGCAAAAAAGCATTCAGATCAAGTATGCTTCTGTAGCACACCCGAGAGCCAACGGGCAAGTTGAGCGAGCCAACGGGATGATACTAGAGGCACTCATGAAAAAGGTCTTCGATAAGAATGAAAAGTTTGCAGGAAAATGGATAAGGGAATTGCCCTATGTCGTCTGGAGCCTAAGAACCCAACCTAGCCGAGCCCTACATGGAAACGCTCCTTTCTTCATGTTCTATGGGTCGGAGGCAGTGTTACCCGCCGATCTCAAATTCGGGGCACCAAGGTTGATCTTCGAAAACATAGCAGAAGTCGAAGCCACTAGGCTAGAAGACATTGATATACTCGAGGAAGAACGGCTGAATGCGGTAACCCAATCAGCACGGTACCAACAGACTCTAAGGTGCTATCACGACAAGGCCGTGCGACAGCGATTCTTCTCAGTAGGAGATCTCGTCCTCCGCCGAATTCTAACGGGGGAGGGACGGCACAAGTTATCGCCCTTATGGGAAGGACCCTTCGTGGTAGCAGAAGTCACTCGGCCAGGATCATATCGTCTCACTCAGATGGATGGCACAGAAGTCGGGAACTCCTGGAACATAGAACACCTCAGGAAGTTTTATCCCTAGCTATATTTCAAAAGCTATCAGGACGACGATGTACTATGTAAAATGGAAATATGTCATCAATAAAGAAAGGCTTCAAAGATACTCAGTTTGTTCACGATTGACTTGCATTCTTACTTAACTCGGGGTGACCACTATGCCCTGCTAACGGAGCAATCGGCTTGAGTCGGTAACGACTTAAGGCGGTGCAACATGCTCATGCTTACTTAACTCGGGGTGACCACTATGCCCTGCTAACGGAGCAATCGGCTTAAGTCGGTAATGACTTAAGGCGGTGCAACATTCTCACGCTTACTTAACTCGGGGTGACCACTATGCCCTGCTAACGGAGCAATCGGCTTAAGTCGGTAATGACTTAAGGCGGTGCAACATGCTCACGCTTACTTAACTCGGGGTGACCACTATGCCCTGCTAACGGAGCAATCGGCTTGAGTCGGTAACGACTTAAGGCGGTGCAACATGCTCATGCTTACTTAACTCGGGGTGACCACTATGCCCTGCTAACGGAGCAATCAGCTTAAGTTGGTAATGACTTAAGGCGGTGCAACATGCTCACGCTTACTTAACTCGGGGTGACCACTATGCCCTGCTAACGGAGCAATCGGCTTGAGTCGGTAACGACTTAAGGCGGTGCAACATGCTCACGCTTGCTTAACTCAGGGTGACCGCTATGCCTTGCTAACGGAGCAATCAGCTTAAGTCGGCAGCGACTTAAGCCGGTGCAACATGCTCGCGCCTACGCAATTTAGGGTGACCACTACGCCCTATTAACAGAAGCAATCAACTTTCAGCAGCGACTTAAGGAGATCTGACATGATTACAATTACTCATATAAGGATGGTTTCTATATCCCGCAAACAAATTTCAAAACCATCACACATCGTTTTACTACTACAAATTTATGAACTGATGAATTCTGAAACAATAGGAAAATAACAATATCGTCCAAGTACTGAAATGACATCCTCTAACAAATGTCTGACCATGCTAACCGCGCGTTCAAAGCACGCAAAATGTTTCTCTATTTTGTGATATTTTTCTCAGGAGCAATCGATGAGGAGGGACGACTCGAGGAATCAGGGGCAGCATTCACATTAGCCCTTATATCTTCGGGAACAATCACACCGGGTCTCCTCATCAAGATTCGCCCCGCCCGAATAGCCTTGTCCATGGCTCTATCGCGCTGGGCTCTGAGAGTAACAGAAGTTTCTTCGGCAACCTTGGCAGCCAGCCGAGCAGTTTCTAACTCTTGGGCGATAGATTTCTTGGAAGCTCGGAGTTCTTTGATAGTAGCGTCCTTCGCTGATATCAACTGCTTGAGCCGGGTCACTTCATCCATGGATTCCAGCAGCTTACAGCGTTGGTGGTCTAACTCTTCCATGGTGAAGCGATGACTCCTCTCCAAGATAGTCAGCGAGTTGCTAGAATCACGATACAATCTGTCAAGACTGTCGCGAGAAGCAGCAAGGATACGTTTTTCTTCCTGTAAACAAAAGTCAACTCCCTCAAACACCAAGCAAGTAGTAGGAGCACAACAAGGCAAAGCACAGTTTCATAAATTACCTTTTCATAATTGAGCTAAGCATGAAGAGAAGAACTCAGTGCATTGGCGTCATCTAAGGCAGCGGAGACCTGACCCAGTTCAGTCTGACTTTGAGAGTACTTTTCCTCAAAGTCAGTGCACCGCTGGGCCAATTCAGCCTGATCTCGGGAATGTTTTTCCTCAAGAGTGGAAATCTGCCGAGTCATACCTATCAGGAGACAATCAAACAAAAAGGGGTTAGAATGTAAGGCAGTCTACAATGAAGACAAAGAGAAGCAAAAAAAGCACTAACCAGCGCTGATCGCCTCCAATTCAGAGACACGATGTTGAAGTGACACTGGATTCCAACATGCAAGTGACGAAGCTACTTCTGGGATAGAAGCACCCTGTAACTTCAACTAGCTAGCCATCCCATCCACCAAAGCCTGATGAGGAGAGCAGATGAATGTAATGACAACAGTTCATGCAATATAAAAAGCCAAGCTAAAATACATCACAGTACCTGGAGGTTGGAAAAGAACGAAGGGATCCCCAAATCAGGAGAGATCAATTGATAACCGGACGTAAGGCCACCACCCGAAGCAGCTTGCAACGAACCAGCAGGAATCAACTTGGTGCCATCAACAGAGCCCAACACTAGGTCAGCGGGGATGCTACCCTCTAAAGCGACTCCCTGGTCCAAGGCTTGGGCTACCACCACACAGTCGGAGTGTGGGGGCGATCCCGCATGAACGTCCATGGAAGTACAAGAGAGAGACCCCGCTCGGACATCCTCGGGGGCTGGGTCATAGTTTGCACTGCCCACTTGAGCCGGATCATCCCCGACAGCACCCTCGGGGGCTGGGCAGTGGCTTGCACTTCCCACCCGAACCAAGTCTTCCCCGACAACATTCTCGGGGGCTGGGCACGTGTCAACACCATCCTTGGGGTCCAAGTTCTCTGCGGTAGCCACCTCTAAGGCTGATGGGCCCTCAGTTACTTCCATGGGACCAGGACGATCCAAGTCAGTCTCCCGATCCTCGAGATCGCGCTCTAAGGTCGACGAGGCACGGATGACCTCAACCCAGCATCAAGCACATCAGCACAAACCTCCATCACACCATCATCTGCTGGCTCCAATAACAAATCCTCTGGAACCATTTCCTCAAGAGTCTGATCAAAATTAGCCAAGGACAGTTCTTGCAGACCCATGAGAGCAAACAAAGCAGGAGAAGGAACTCCACTACTTTCACCGCTAGCGATGAACTGCCGACTGTTTTTCCGAGTTAAAGGAACTTCATTTTCTTCCTCCTCATCGTTCACATTAGCAACGCAGGCAGCACCCCCATTGGGGTCAGCAACAGATGGAGCACACCCATTGGGACTCCAGTCAACAGCGCGGAGGATATGATTACACCCGCCGTCGCATCACATTACTACTCAGAAGCAGTCGGCTAAAACACTCAGCGTACCAAGCCGTCCCTTGCCCACACCCATTGGGGGGGGGACACCCAGGAATTATCAGTATATTTTTCAAAACGGTCACATCTGTGCAGGGCATGCAGTAAATACCTCAAGACAAAAATGAGATATCAGTGAGGATCAGAGGAAAGCCAAATATAGCTAGTGAAGTACAAAATATGGCCAACAGAAAAGACGTGAAGACTAGACAGAGAACGTCCATCAAATGTCCAATCAGTCGCAGAGCAAATAAATTACACTACCTAGCAAGATATGGATGGATTGCGAACTCGGCGGCAAAAGACAAAATACATGCTGACCTCTGAAGCATAATATTGATGACATAATGCTGACCTCCAAAGCATAATGCGGATGACATCATGTCGATTTTTACAAGCAGAAAGGATAATCTTCAGCAAAAAGACACAAGAGGAAGACCTTCAAATGGATTATCCTCAAAAATCCACTTGAAGGTCGGGGGCTACACCCATTGGGTGCACCTTCGGTGCACCCCATAGATCATCATTCCAAACCAAGATAGTGCCGACTTCTAAGGCATGGGACAAGATTAAAAACAAGGCTGGCCCTCAACCAAAACGCAGGAGTAAAAATGGGAATAATTTCTGGTGAAGACCTTCGAGTAGATTATTTTCTAAAATCTACTCGAAGCTCGGGGGCTACACCCATTGGGTGCACCTCCGGTGCACCCAATGAAGTTCAGGGTCCTACAAAACGAAATGCCAACCTCTAAGGCACGAGCACGAAACAAAGCTTCGGTTTACGAGAGATCAAAAGCAGGAGGAGACAGTAAGAAGTTGTTCTCTTCAAATCGCCTGCAAATTGGACCTGGGATCTTTGGGCTGATTACCTCTAAATTAACCCAAAGATCGGGGGCTTGTGGGGGACAGATATCCCCCGGGTCCACTAAAAGAGTAAAAGACCTCACGAAAGGCCCAAGGGCCCAATAAATCGTAAGGCCATTCTTTCGTGGGCCTGGAGAGGAACAATCAACAAAGCAGGTTGACACGAGGCCGGATTGGTGTAAACCTGGACGGCCCACAGCGTCGAGTGAGCGACCACAACAAAGATCCGACTTTCCCGCGCCGGAGCCCCCATGCAACGGAGCCTCGCGAGGATAGGTCTGCGGAATTATAGGGAGATAAACTCAAACGATTGCTGATCCTTTTGCTACGCATCGTTATCATATCCACATGTATTGCCCCACGGTCGAGTATATAAGGCCTAGGGGGCACCCCTTCGGAACGATCGACCCTATTACTTAGCCATCCACTTCAACTCTCTGCATTCTCAATTCAGAGAGCTTTCTTGTAACCTCATTCACCAAGCAAACTCACCAGGACGTAGGGTGTTACGCATCTCTAAGCGGCCCGAACCTGTAAACATTGTCCACTGTCCCTCGTGCGACTGGCACAAACCATTTTGCTACAGTCGTCGACACCGTCCTACTCCTAAAAACACCTTGAGGGGCAACCCCGGGTGTGCGGTCGGACCCAAAACACTGACACCTGTTCTTGCTTGTCTTTTTGATTGCGCTTGCAGGGATAAGCCTTCATGGCGAGATCACGCGTGTGTCACGGGTGATAATCAACGGAGAAGTGGTGTAGTGATTGCGAGGATCCATTCGCTCGGAGCCTTGGATCATCAATGTCGAGATCTCCACCCAATCAAATTATCATACCTCACAGAAGATTGGGCCTTGCTTTCTATCAAGTGGTATCAAGATTCAGGTTGCCCATGATGTATAATCCTACCTTTTGATTCATTTTATTTGTCCCATAACCCACAAAAAAGTTAAAAAACATCAACGTTGACCTACAAACTTTGTTGACTTACAACCTTCGCCTTAGAGTTTGCACAATTTGGTTCCAGATTCCGCCGTATTGAGTTTGTGTCCTAGGTCAAGGTCTTGTTGCTGGTTTAGATTTGTTTTGGTTCAGTTTGATCCTTTCCATCCGCTTTCATCCTACAAAATCGATCTCCAAAACAAATCTCATCTACAAAACCTATCCAAACCGATCATATTTTATCTCATCATCACATCCTTATCAGATTAGCTTCTGTTCAGTTTGGATTTTGAGTATAAATCTCGCATATGACCCGAAATTCAGTTTTCTTGTACATTCTGGGAAGCTTAGAAAATTGTTTACTACTTTCGTATTTACTAGTTTTCTAGAAAACGTCATTATCAAATGGTTATTCGCTTTGGAAGTAAATCTGTTTAGCATCTTGAAATTTTGAACCAGTCTATATTCGGGGCCATTATCTCTCACTTCCGTTGTCCAAAATAGGCTATCCATATATCTAAGAGAAATAGAAAAATGAGATATACAACTTTGTGAGTTTTTGTGTTTGACATCGCTATATTTGTCAAATAGTCTTTTGAAGTTAGAGCAGAAAATCTATAATAGACAGACGAGAATTTTTTGATACTCTTGAGTTCTATCTTGTTTTTGCGGCACTTTTGTGAAAAAAGAGAATATAAAAGGCAAGTGCACAAAAAAACCGTGCAAAACAAAGAAAAAACGAAAAAAACTGAAAAAGAGAAAAATTGTGCGCATAAGTAGTAACACCATTGATCTGTGCACCTCTATGATTCATCTTATTTTTATCTTGTTTCCTTGTTGTACCTAAATCCTTGTTACCTCCTTTGTGTCTTTCTCCAACTATTCTAATCCATTCTCTAGGCCAGCAACTAGGACAAGTCCTTAGGACACTTATTCAGCATTGATATCTGTTACTGACTTGTGTGCCACAAATATATAATAGCGAGCCTTCCCAAAGCTGCACATTTCTCTCGAGCAGAACAAATACTCCTTTGCAATCACACCCACGCTCTTTGGGCCGTCACACCTACCACTGTTTGCCACCTACAGTGCTGGTAAGAACCTTGTAAGAGCGGGGTAAGACCCTTCATAACTTGTGTTCCACCACCATCCTTGAGAGAAGTTGTAGGATTCACACCTTTTGCTTGTTGCTTTGTTTCTGTTTTGCACTAACAATGACAGGAACATTTCATCTAGAGCTCCGTGACAAGATAAGAGCTATGTGTGATGCACTCAACATGAACACTAAAAGGTTGAAGAGAGTTTCAGGACTTATTGAACAGATGGACACAATGGAGACTCGTTTACCATAGCCTACAATTTCTTGATTCTATTCATGCTTTTCCGTCCTATGATGGTATAGATGCTCAAAAATATATTGAGTGGGAAACTAAGATAGATTTTTTTTTTCAAAATATTTTATATGTGAGCGAAAAAAGATCAAAAAGGCAACTAGTGTTTTGATCCATTCTGCTTTATCTTGGTGGAAGTCCTTCACTCCATTCGATAAACCACAAACTTGGGCTAATATGAAAATGCTTATGAGAGAATGATTTGTTTCTTCCAATGATGCCATACATTCAAATAAATATGAGTTACCTTTATTACATGATGATTGTACTAGTAATTCTTGTGATAAAAAAGGGTTGTGTGATGATTCTTCTATTACTTATATGCCACAACTTGAGCACAAACTTGTTATTGTTTCTTCCAATCCTATTAGTTGTGCTGAAATAAGAACTTTCAATCCTATAACTAGTGTTCATGATGAGCTGAAATTGTTATCTTCTTTAAATACTTTGGGATATATTGAATTTGATGATATATGTAATCTAAATAATTTAGAAGAGAAACTTTCTTTTAGTGCTGATTTGCCATGGTTGTCTAAACATAAATATTATGTTATTGGGAAATATAATTGGAAAGGAGAATATCCTTTTGTCAAGAAACAACATGATCAATTAGAGGACTATGTTAAAGCTAACCATATCACTTTTAGTTCCACTTGTCCTTCTTTGTATGTTTTACAACAACAAGGTCAACTTCAAGAAGGGGAGCAAGGTTGGATGACATCAAGCACTACATCAACACCTTTTGCAGGCACCAACGACTTTGAGTCGAGGATAACTCAAAATCAAGATGGGGAGAATGATGAGTACATGGATATCAACTATATGGTCAAGTCCCAATCAATCATAGAGTCCCAAACTCAAGGGGAGTTGAAGTCTAGTTTATTCGTGAATCCGGTTCGGACTGTAGGAGTGGGTCTCGTGAAAACGGACGTCCAGGCTAATATAGACTCCATTTTTGATGTTCTAGATACCGTTAGAAAGCTAAGGAGTTAAGCTTTCGAACCCAACTAGTCCCACATCAATATACGATTGGAGCATATCAGAATCATCATAGCAAGATGGTGTCCAGAATCTGCCAGAAATCAGGAGCGCCTGTTTTTGGACGTAAAGACCTTATACATCCTAGGGTTTCTCGGCCACCCCCATGCCCACCGCCCAAGTCGAGAATGGCTCCAATTCAAGTGGGGGAGGATGATAAGGACATCACTCCTGAAAGCATCTAGGCCCCTAGTTGGTTTTAGTGATTAATGACAATGTATTGTTATATGTGACTAACGTGTGTTTTGCAGAGACAAATGGTAAGTTAGGTCGCATTACAGGTATAAGTACTACAATGGTGAAAACAATCCCGGAGATAAGAACTCAAAGCGACGGCTAAAGCAATGAAACACAAAGTGAAGGTCTACGTAGTCCGAGTGTCAACGAGTTGCGGACACTCGTGATTTAGTTAGGTCTTTTATTTTGTTTTAGCCGTACTATAAAGAGGGGTTATCGATGAGTAGTTTGACCAAGAGAGTTCTAGTGTAGTGTTGGTGCATATTCACACTCACATATAGTGTTAGGTGACACTCAAGAACATACTCACAAGTTAGAATGAAAACCGATTCGAAAAACAACAGAAAATAGAAAATAGGGTTTTTGACTTTGGGGCACCGGACTATCCGGTGTGCACCGGACTGACCGGTGCGCCTCTGCCAGGTGGGGCCAGGCTAGCCCAAGGGAATGGTTTCCCCACTCAGAAACCCGAGAGCGCAAGGTTCTCGAATGGAATTTTAGTGGTGCACCGGACAGCGCACCGAATAGTGCACCGGACTGTTCGGTGTGCCATCTGCCCAACGGCTAGCTGTCAGAACTAGCCATCGGAGTTGACTGTTGGTGCACCAGTGGTGCACCGGTGGCGCACTTGTGGCGCACCGGACTGTCCGGTGCGCCCATGCGCAGAACACTACTTGCAACGACTAGTTGGTGGGTGAGGGCTATTTATACCCCCTCCACCAACCATATTCAATGTCTTGCTGCCCACATTAATTCCTGCACATTGGAAGAGCATTGCAAGCACCAAAAGCCTAGTGAGGAGATTAGAGAATCTTAATCCCGCATTTGGACCTCATTAGCGCTAGCGAGAGCCACCTAGAGCACACACCACTTGCATTAGGCTTCTCTTGGTCAAGCGAAAGTCTACGACTTGTTACTCTTGGTTATCGGCATCACCTAGACGGCTTGATGGAGACGGGAGCTCGGTGATCACCGTGGAGATCTTGTTGGTGACCCGACTCAAGTTTGTAAGCGGTCGTGAGGGATCCACCGCGCTGGAGTGGCAAAGGATCCTCTCGTAGTGAGCACTTGGTTCTTGCGAGGACCAAGGGGGATCGATACCCTTGCGCGGGTGCTCCAACGAGGACTAGTGGAGAGTGCCGACTCTTTGATACCTCGAAAAAATGGAGGAGTCTTATAAACCTTGCTTTACATTCCGCACTTAATTCAAGCATTTTACATTGTGTATTTGTTTAGCAAGTATTTGAAGTATTGTCTTAGCATTGTTGTATTTTTAGTATTATTCTCTTAGTGCTAGTTGTTGGGGTGAAGTTGGGCTCTTGCTTAGGTTTTAATTAGTGTTGATTTTTAGAAAAGCCCAATTCACCCCCCGTCTTGGGCATCGTGATCCTTTCAATTGGTATCAGAGCCTTGTTGCTCTTAGATTAGCTTAACCGCTAGAGTAACGATGTCCGGTGGGGATGGACCTCCTCCCGTTTTTGATGGTGACAATTTTCCATATTGGAAAATTCGTATGGAAGCATATTTAGAGGCTATAGACATTGGTGTCTACAAAGCCGCCAACCTAGAGATCCCACAAATCTTGTAGGTGAAGAGTTTAATTATGAGAAATGGAATGCTAAGGCCAAAAACACCCTTTTTAGAGGCCTTTGCAAGGATGTGTTTAATAGAGTTAGAAATCATAAAAATACTTATGATTTGTGGATGGACATATGTGCTCTACATGAAGGAACTAGGAGTGAGCGTGAGGAGAGATATCACATTGCTATGAGAAAGTTAAATTCTTTTGAAATGCTTGCTAATGAAAATGCCAATGCTATGTACTCACGTCTTAATATTCTTGTAGAGGAAATAAATGGCTTGGAGCTTACACAAATTTCACAACCGGATGTTGTGAGGAAGATTCTTAGTGTCCTCCCAATTGACAAATATGGACACATTGTCACTGTGATGCATCAGATGGATCTTTCAGTTACCACACCTACACAGATATTGGGAAAGATCAATGCTCATGAGATGTACATGCACATCAATGACAAGGATGAGTCATCTTCCAAGAGAAAGGATTTGGCTCTCAAAGCAAATCAAGAAAGAAAAGGAAAAGCTAAAGTACAAATTGAGGAAGAATCCTCAAGTGATGATGACCTTGATGCTAACATTGCCTTGATGGTGAGGAAGACCACCAAGATGTTAAAGAAGCTCAACAGAGAAGGCATCAAATTTGATTCAAGAAAGAAGAAATTCTTTTCCAGCAAAAGAAAGCCCATCTCTGAAATGGATTGCTACAACTGTGGAAAGCTTGGTCATCTTGCTCATCAATGTAACAAGCCCAAGAAGAACAAGTTCAAGGGCAAGAAAGAGGATGACAGCGATGATGAGAAAAAGGAAAAGAGATTCTTCAAGAGGAAAGATGGGAAGCATAAGAGGTTCCATAAAAAGAAAAATGTAAAGGCATATATTGTTGGTGACTGGCTCACTGACATTGAGTCATCAAGTGGATCTTCTTCAAGTGAAGAAGAAAATGATGAAAAAGTTGCCGCCATCACCGGGGACTTCTCTTCACCACCACCATCGCCATCATTGACTTCTCACCTATGCCTCATGGCTAGAGGTGAGCGGAAGGTACAAAATGATAATGATATTACTGATGATAGTGATAGTGATGATGAATTTGCTTCACCTTCCTATGATGAACTAGCTGACTTGCTAAAAGAATACACTCAAATCATTAGGAAGTCAAAAGCTAAATGTGATAAGTTGAAAAATGAAAATGAATCTTTGAATGCCAAATATGACATAGTTATGAAAGCTAGTGATGAAATGAAAGAAGAAAACAAAACTATGTCATCCACTGTAAATGAGCTCACATTCTCCCTAAGAGATGCTAAGGATAAATGTGACAAGTTAAATGAAGCTAATAGGGAGTTGAAAGATAGGCTAGTGAAAATCAAGGAAGACTATACTAAGATTAAATTTGATCATGATAATCTTCTTGTTGAAAATGAACTTTTATCTTGCAATACACATGAGGCTATTAACCCTGTTGTTAAGATTGATGTAGCAACCTCATGTGATGACTTGGGTCAAGGTGATCAAACTAATCTACATGATGAATTGACCGAAAAAGTTGAAGTCTTGACTCTAGACAATCAAAAATTGAAGAGATACTTGACTCATACAACCACTAGAGGAAAGGTTGCCATTGAGAACAATGATTTCAACAATGAGTTGGCAGTGGATAATGAAAGGCTTAAAAACGAGGTCAAGAAACTTAAGAGTGAAAATGAACATCTTGCAACAAGTGTGCAAAAGTTCAACAAGGGCCAATACCTCCAAAATGAATTACTCATGAACACTATCATGAAAAACAACAAGAGTGGTATTGGATACAATTCTTTTGTGCAAAAGAAAGCTACTACTCAATACAAGCCAAAGCAGACTCATAAGCCTATCAAATGCTTTGAGTGTGGAAAAGAAGGTCACTTTGCCCACAACTGCAAAGCTAAACCATCAACTCCCTTGCCAAAGCACTCAAGACCATTTGCCTTCAATGTACATTATGTTCTAAGGAAAGTAGCAAATGGAAAGGTCAAAGTTACATTCCTAGGTCCACCAAGCAAGAGTAGACCTAAACAAATTTGGGTTGCAAAGTCCTTGATTGAGAAAGTTATTGGTCCTATGCAATATAGGGCGCTCAAAACTCAAGCTTGATTTGTCTATGGATGTAGGTGAACTACAAGACGGTGGGTGCCATTGGGTTATTGACAGTGGATGCACACAACATATGACAGGCAACCCACGGATGTTCACCTCACTTGATGAGAATGTTGATGGTCAGGACAAAATCACATTTGGGGAAAATTCAAAAGGGAAAGTTCAAGGACTTGGCAAGGTGGCAATTTCAAATGATCTATCAATTTCAAATGTTCTCTTGGTTGCACCTTTGAGCTTCAATCTATTATTAGTGGGTAAACTATGTGATCTTGGACTTCAATGCTTATTCACTCCAACAGAGGTTATTGTATCAAAAATGGATGATGAATCAATGGTGTTCAAAGGATTTAGATACAACAATCTCTACTTAGTGGATTTCACCTTAGAAGATGCAGACTTAAGAACTTGCCTCTTCACCAAAGCTTCACTTGGATGGCTTTGGCATAGGAGGCTTGCACATGTTGGGATGAGCACACTCAAGAAGGTATTAAAGAAGGATATGGTTAGAGGATTAAAGGATGTTGTATTTGAAAAGGACAAGCCTTGTAGTGCATGTCAAGCTGGGAAACAAGTTGCTAACACACATCCTACAAAAGCTTTCATGTCAACATCAAGGCCACTGGAACTACTTCATATGGATTTATTTGGACCAACAAATTATGTAAGTGCTGGTGGCAACCGCTACTGTCTAGTGATAGTTGATGATTTCTCAAGATACACTTGGGTGTTCTTTCTCCATGATAAATCTGAAGTTGCATCTATATTCAAGAAGTTTGCCAAGAAAGCTCAAAATGAATTTGATTGCAAGATCAAGAAGATTAGAAGTGATAATGGTAAAGAATTTGACAACACAAACATTCATGAGTACTGTGATGAGATTGGGATCAAGCATGAAGTATCTACAACATATACACCTCAACAAAATGGAGTTGTTGAAAGGAAAAACAGGACCTTGATCACACTTGCAAGAACAATGATTGATGAGTACAACACACCGGAGAGGTTTTGGGCCGAAGCTGTTAACACTGCATGTTATGCATCAAACAAGCTATTTCCTCACCGGCTACTTGCAAAGACTCCCTATGAACTACTAAATGGGAAAAAGCCAGACGTCTCTTTCTTCCGGGTGTTTGGATGCAAATGCTACATTTACAAGAAACGTCATCACCTAGGGAAGTTTTAAAGACGTTGTAATATTGGTTTTCTATTGGGTTATTCATTAAAGTCCAAAGCATATCGAGTATTCAATCATGCCACTGGCGTGGTAGAAGAAACATATGATGTGGAATTTGATGAGACTAATGGCTCCCAAGGAGCACATGAAAATCTTGATGATGTAGGTGATGAGCCACTTAGGGAAGCAATGAAGAACATGCTAATTGGAGCTATCAAACCAAAAGAAGATGAAGAAGAGGTGCAAAACATTGACAGGCCTTCTTCATCAAATGTACCACAAGATGATGAAAAAGATAAGAGGCATGCAAATGAAGATACATTTGTCTCTCCTGAACAAGCAAGGGCACAAGCCGAAGATGTTGATGCTCTAGGATCTTCTTCCCAAGTGGTTAACAGGAGAAACTCGTCACTACTTCAAGCTCATCCTCAAAACCAAATCATTGGGAGTCCTTCACAAGGGGTTATTACTCGATCACATAGACATGCTTCTTTTATTGAACATCACTCCTTTGTTTCTTGTGTTGAGCCTACATGTATAGATGAGGCGCTACAGGATCCGGACTGGGTGAACGCCATGCATGAAGAACTTAACAACTTCACCCGTAACCAAGTTTGGACCCTGGAGAAGCCCCCACAAGATGCAAGAATAATTGGAACAAAGTGGGTGTTCAGAAACAAACAAGATGATCAAGGCGTGATTGTAAGGAACAAGGCAAGACTTGTTGCAAAGGGATTCTCTCAAGTTGAAGGCTTAGATTTTGGAGAGACCTTTGCACCGGTTGCTCGACTGGAAGCCATCCGTATCCTACTCGCATATGCATCATGCTATGATATAAAGCTTTATCAAATGGATATAAAAAGTGCATTTTTAAATGGCTTCATAAATGAACTTGTATATGTTGAGCAACCACCTAGATTTGAAGACACTAGATATCCTAACCATGCTTACAGGTTGTCCAAGGCGCTATATGGGCTAAAGCAAGCTCCAAGGGCTTGGTATGAGCGTCTTCGCGACTTCCTCATCGAAAAGGGCTTCAAGATCGGGACCGTCGACATAACTCTATTCACAAAGAAACATAACAGTGATATTTTCATTTGTCAAGTATATGTTGATGACATAATCTTTGGCTCGACAAATGACTATCATTGCAAGGAATTTGGTGAGTTGATGTCGAAGGAGTTCGAGATGTCAATGATTGGTGAGCTAACATACTTCCTCAGCTTTCAAGTCAAGCAAATGAAAGATGGTAACTTTCTCTCAAAAGAGAAGTATACCAAAGACTTGTTGAAAAGGTTCAACATGGAGAAATGCAAACCAATCAAGACACCTATGCCAACAAATGGACATCTTGACCTAGATGAGGGAGGTAACCCGGTTGACCAAACTCTCTACCGTTCTATGATTGGTAGTTCATTGTATCTTACCGCATCTAGGCCCGATATCATGCTTAGTGTCTGCATGTGTGCTAGATTTCAATCTAATCCTAAGAAAGCTCATCTTCGCGCTGTTAAAAGAATTCTTAGGTATCTCAAGCACACCCCAAGCGTTGGTTTGTGGTATCCCAAAGGAGCTACTTTTGATCTAATTGGCTATTTCGATTCGGATTATGCCGGTTGCAAAAATTGATAGAAAAAGTACTTCTAGGGGGTGCCATTTGCTTGGGAGATCACTAGTATCATGGACATCCAAAAAGCAAAATAGTGTTGCCTTGTCAACCGCCGAAGTGGAATACATTGCCGTGGGTGCTTGTTGCACACAAATTTTATATATGAAACAAACTCTTCTAGACTATGGCGTAGTTCTAGAAAAGGTACCTTTGTTGTGTGACAATGAGAGTGCTGTTAAAATTGCTAATAACCCTGTTCAACACTCTCGCACCAAGCACATTGATATCCGTCATTACTTCCTTAGAGATCATGTTGCGAAAGGAGATATCATTTTAGAAGGAGTGAGGTCGGAAGATCAATTAGCTGATATTTTTACTAAGCCACTTGATAAGACCCGCTTTTGCATGTTGAGGAATGAATTAAATATACTTGATGTCAGAAATTTTATTTAAGATGTCAAATGGTGTTGTCAAGCTTGCATTGCATATTTACATTTCTTGTATTGCATCTAGGGCTTGTCTAACCTAGTTGAGATAACCGCCAACAAAGCGAGTGAAAAAGCTTAACTCGGGATCAAACTTGACAAGTCTTAGTTTTAAGCTTTTAGTACTTAAATTCTTACTTTCTATGCAATTGTTGGTTCTTGAGATATGCATGAGGTACTGCACTTAGGGGGAGTATTCAAAACTCAAATCTTTCATGAAAACCCCTAGTGCAACGCCAAAATGCAAATCTCACCATTTGCCTATTTTCTCTAAAAATTATCTAGCCTATGGCAAAATATTTTGAAAATTATGAGAAAATATATGAGGGTGCCAATACCTGTCTCAACAAGTGTTATTTTGTGTGATTATAAGTTGGGATTTGGTTTGGTTAAAAACTAGATAGAAAATTTGAAAAATTCCAAAATTTCCCTCTGTCTAGGCTCACCGGACAGTCCGGTGTGCACCGGACACTACACTGTGCAATGTCCGGTGCACCAGCAGCCGCACGTGCAGATCCCATTTTCCTGTGCACTGTCTGGTGGTTCACCATACAGCTACTGTGCACTGTCTGGTGTGCACCGGACAGGTGCTGTAGACTGTCCGGTGCGCCCATAATGTGTTTTAAAAAAAGGCCTCCAGCCCGATCACCAAGCCAGAGACCCATTTCTCTATTTCTCTCTAGCTCTCTATCTCTGTCTCTCTGCCTCCCCCTCACCGGCGATCTTCCCTCACCGGCGACCATCGTGCTCCGGTGACCTCCAGTGCTTGTGCCTGCCCTCCTCTCTGGTGAGCATCCTCTGCCTCCCTCTCTTCTCATTGTTTCACAGCTCAGTGAAGCCTCTCACCACCCCTTGATTTCCTATATCAATCTCTTGAAATTTCTGTGAATCCAAGTGGTGGGATGTGTTCCTTTGTGTCCCTTGGATACCCCTGCAGGTACCTAGCTCCTTAGGGAGGGTTTCACAGCCTTAATTGACCATTTCCTCCAAACCCTAAATCCCCGCAAGCCACATGCTCGGTGAAATGCCCAAACCAGCCAAAATTGCTCCAATTGAACCCAAACTTTTCAGGCACCTTCACCATACCTCCAGTAACATATTTGCCAAATTTCATGCCAATCCGATGCACCAGGCTTCCATTTCACTCAATTCCCCGTTTTGAGCGATCAATTCCGAGCCAAGTGCCCAAATTCCATTTTCTTCGCCTAAAATCAAACCAAGCGCACACTTCACTCATATTTACCCATATAAACCTATTCGTGAAGCATCAGCTCAATTCCAAATCATTTCATGCCACATTTTCAATTTCAAACCTCCTATGGCACTATTTCTCGTTCAAACGCCGTTTTCGCGTCGTTTGACCTCTCGATCGCCATATCTCTCGTTTTCTGTGCCATAATTCTCTGTGTATGTATTTATTCACATTTCATATACTTATGACTATGTGACTAATACGTGCTCACCTCTTCTGTCATTTCAGTGACCTTGCCTGCCCGTGAGCCGTCTCATGTCCTACATGGATTTTCACCTCTCGTGTGAGCTTTCCAGGTAGACATCCACTCTTTTGATATTCTATCGGCTGTTATCGACTTGTGCTTAGCTTCTCTCTCTCATTTGCAGTCGTTAGGTCAGGATGTCGCGCACGAAGAATGTGTCGGCGCAAGGGGGAGGAGATAACGAGGATCCTCCTCGCCCCTTTAAGCAGGTCAAGAGGAAGATTGTGCATTTGGAGCAACAGGAAGGCCGCACGAAGCGGCGTCTGGACAGAGCAGCCCGAGCAGCAGCAGCAGCAGCCACTTAGTAGGCAGAGAGAGGAGCTCAGCTACAGATTTCTTTAGATCAGATTGCTTTCCGAGTTCATCGTCATGCCTCTCGGCCTCGCTCCTCCGCACCTTCCACTCCCGCCACTGCTACCACTCCACCACCCACTTCGACTGCTCCAGTCACTCCTGCGCCATTCACCACCTCAGCCATACCTACCATCTCCACTACTCCAGCTTCCACTGCTCCTTCCGCTCCCCTTTCCGCTCCACCTATCCCACCTGCTCGCTTCCGGGAGCGCGATGAGACTGAGGTGCGACCACTTGCTGTGGATCCCAGACTGTTTGATCTTCAGCGTGCTACAGCGGCACGAGTACGTCGGTTCAGATACGTACCCGTGGAGTCTTGGTTACCTGCACAGAGAGACCCTGCAGCGGCAGATCCATTTAGCACCAGGATATAGGAGTCTTTCTACAGAGCGCAGTTGTCAGCTCAGATTGCTCTGCGAGCGCACCGGCTATTGGATCTCCCTGCCTTCCTGCTTGCCACCGGTGCTGACTCTGAGGTACACCTCTCCTATCTGCCTGGACTTCTCACTCTTTTGACTACCAGCAGCAGATATATTGAGGAATGGGTCCGAGTTTTCTATGCTACTGTATGGATCGACCCTGATCACCACTGGATGAGATTCTGATTTGAGCGAGAGGATGTTACCATTCATGCTAGTCAGATTCGTCAGTTGTTTGGATCCAATGTGTCACCGACTCGTCTTCACAGCATGTGCTATGGCACCTCTGACCCTCCTCGTTGCCCTCATGACGGAGTTGCTCCTCGTACAGCTCACGTCGCGGCTTTGTTCCGACTGCCCTTCTCAGATGGGTCGCGATGTTCACCGGCAGACTTCACCACAGCGGCCAAGTTTCTCTATCAGCTCATGAGACAAACGCTTCTGCCACGGATGGGTTATAGGGAGGCTGCCACTCATATTTAGCTTTGGCTCCTTGGTGCCTTGGTCTCTCACTCCGAGTTTGACGTTGTGGATTTCCTCATTTGTGAGATTGAGGACACTGTACTGGATGGTCTACGTGCTCATCGACAGCTGCCTTATGCTCACTATCTGTGTCACATCTTTGCTCAGCTAATTCAGCCCCACAGTTCCAGAGTACTCTTGAGGCCTCTCACCTCCTTTTTGGGTCCTACCATCCAGCTCCAAAGGACATTGTGCCGGCACCTGCTCCAATGATTGATACTCAGGCCGAGGATACCACCTTTCACCAGTTCGAGACTCAAGGCGCAGCAGTCCCTGACGATGATGATGATGATGACTTTGGGGTTCCACCTCCGCCTCCTATGCCTCCACGCACTCATGATCATGAGGCTGGGAGTTCCAGTGGTGCTGCCCCTCCTGCCATTGACCCTGCTCTTGCGGCGATCCTCCAGACTCTTACTCAGCAGCAGGCTCACTTGGCAGTGGTCCAGTAGCAGATGTCCGAGAGAATGCTCTCGATGTTTGAGACGATTCAGGACAGGTAGGATACTCTGCAGCAGCAGCTTCTCTAGGACCTGGCTGAGAATAGGGCATTCATGCCTCTCATGCTTCAGCATACTGGTGTACCGATTCCCCCAGTTCAGTCAGCACCACCCCCACCTCTTCAGGCTCCTGTTGTGCCAGCTATTCAGCCAGGACCCCCTCTTCCTTCAGTTGGTCCTTCTTCCTCTCCGCTCCGGCCGGTCACCCTAGTTTTCACGTCGCTGGTCATTGGCTCCATCAGCTCTTAGCCGCCAGTGCCACCAGCTCCTGCTATTACCATTGCCGCTATGGCGGTGTCTATGACTTCTTCGGCTCCGGCAGCTCCTGTAGCGTAGCCTCCGTCTGAGTCAGTATCAGCTCTAGCTTCTACAGTAGATCCTGGATCCGAGACTGACTCTAACCCCCAGCTGGCGTTTGCTCTGCTGCCTCGACCGTGACCGGATGCACCCCCGCCACCTCCTCCCTCTTCTGATGTGTAGGTTCGGGTTCCCTTTTGGTGTTTGACGCCAAAGGGGGAGAGATATGAGTTGTGAGAGCTAGGGGGAGTTAGGGAGTTAGTAGAGAGTCATTTTGATGTAATATATGTGCTTGTTACTCTCTGTACTAGCTTCACTTTTGTATGATGTTTTTGACTCACAAACTCTATTATATACTCTCGATGCTTATGTTGACTGTGTGTGTATTATGTTTTCACCTTATATGTTATCACCAGTCTTCTAGTTCTTGTTCATCGGTTTGATTTCACTTTTATATGAACAATAAACTTACGATGTGTATGCGCTCATTATTATTATTATGGTACACACTCTCTCTGTCAAAGATTACTAAGTACAACTAACCATCTTCTCTATTGATAGAAATTTCAAAACAAACTACTCTCACAAATCTTGTAGGGTTGTCATCAATCACCAAAAAGGGGGAGATTGAAAGCATCTAGGACCCTGGTTGGTTTTAGTGATTAATGACAATGTATTGTTATATGTGACTAACGTGTGTTTTGCAGAGACAAATGGTAAGTTAGGTCGCATTACAGGTAGAAGTACTACAACGGTTAAAACAATCCTGGAGATAAGAACTCAAAGCAGCGGCTAAAGCGATGAAACACAAAGTGAAGGTCTACGTAGTCCGAGTGTCAACGAGTTGCGGACACTCGTGATTTATTTAGGTCTTTTATTTTGTTTTAGCCGTACTATAAAGAGGGGTTGTCGATGAGTAGTTTGACCAAGAGAGTTCTAGTGTAGTGTTGGTGCATATTCACACTCACATATAGTGTTAGGTGACACTCTAGAACATACTCACAAGTTAGAATGAAAACCGATTTGAAAAACAGCAGAAAATAGAAAATAGGGTTTCTGACTTTGGGGCACCGGACTGTCCGGTGTGCACCAAACTGTCCGGTGCGCCCTTTGCCAGGTGGGGCCAGGCTGGCCCAGGGGAAGGGTTTCCCCACTCAAAAACCCGAGAGCGCAAGGTTCCCAAATGGAATTTTAGTGGCGCACCGGACAGCTCACCGGACAGTGCACCGGACTGTCCGGTGTGCACCGGACAGTGGCTGTTCACTGTCCGGTGTGCCATCTGCCCAACGGCTAGCTGTCAGAACTAGCCATTGGAGTCGATCGTTGGCGCATCGGTGGCGCACCAGTGGCGCACCGGACTGTCCGGTGTGCCCATGCGCAAAACACTGCTTGCAACGGCTAGTTGGTGGGTGAGGGCTATTTATACCCCCTCCACCCACCATATTTAATGTCTTGCTGCCCACATTAATTCCTGCACATTGGAAGAGCATTGCAAGCACCAAAAGCCTAGTTAGGAGATTAGAGAATCTTAATCCCACATTTGGACCTCATTAGCGCTAGCGAGAACCACCTAGAGCACACACCACTTGCATTAGGCTTCTCTTGGTCAAGCGAAAGTCTACGGCTTGTTACTCTTAGTGATCGGCATCACCTAGACAGCTTGATGGCGATGGGAGCTCGGTGATCACCGTGGAGATCTTGTTGGTGACCCGACTCAAGTTTGTAAGCGGTCGTGAGGGATCCATCGCTCCGGAGTGGCAAAGGATCATCTCGTAGTGAGCACTTGGTTCTTGCGAGGACCAAGGGGGAGCGATACCCTTATGCGGGTGCTCCAACGAGGACTAGTGGAGAGTGCCGACTCTTTGATACCTTGGAAAAAATTGGAGGAATCTTCTAAACCTTGCTTTACATTTCGCACTTAATTCAAGCATTTTACATTGTGTATTTGTTTGGCAAGTATTTGAAGTATTGTCTTAGCATTGTTGTATTTCTAGTATTATTCTCTTAGTGCTAGTTGTTGGGGTGAAGTTGGGCTCTTGCTTAGGTTTTAATTAGTGTTGATTTTTAGAAAAGCCCAATTCACCCCCCTCTTGGGCATCATGATCCTTTCAACTCCCATACAAACAATGCATGGACTGACAACACGAGCACATGCATGAAAGCTAAATCTCCAGATACATCCTAACCTAGTCAATTGTGTTTTAGACCTTACACTTCGTGCCATGGATATTTTAATGATTAAGAACTTTGGAGAGGACCATCAAAGACTTGGGAAAGGCCAATGTGTCGAGGAGGAGCAGCAAGGGCGTCCACAACAGGAAGGAGATCAAGTCCGACTTGGCTGCGATTCCATCTCGGGTTCTAGGACCAGTCTGCACTAAAATGGACGCCCAGGATGCATCCGGACTCCGATTGCGACGAACATGATAAGGTTGGAAAGATGAGAAGATTATCTAACCAACCCAACTCGTCCACCTTAAAATTCATCCAGAGTCAACGGGAATTGTCGAAACAAGTCAACGCTCAAATTTTGTTATGGTGCTGCGACACCGTCTGTTGGGCCATGTATCGTGTTGGAGCTCATTAGGGGTAGCTCTAGGGGTTGTGCACGCCCCTATGCTCTATTTTAATAGAAGTCACCGCCACATTAGGGTTTGGGTTTTGCTTAGATCATATCTGTCATCGAACAATTCGCTGTTCATCGGTTTGTGAGACTCCAACTCGTAATCAACATAGTTTTGGTTGCATTCTACCTGTTCTTGATTGTATTCTTGATTGCGCTAGCAGGGATAAGCATTTGTGGCGAGATCACTCGTGTGTAACGAGTGATAACCAATGGAGCCGCAGTATAGTGATTGCGAGGAGCCGTTCGCTCGGAGCCTTGGATCATCAAAGTCAAGATCTCCACCCAATCAAGTTATCATACCTCACGAAAGATTAGGCCTTGTCCCTCTATCAACACGTATCTAGGAAAGAAGGTGGGAGTAAAATAATCACAGAGGTGCACAAAACAATGGTGTTTCTGCTTATGTGCTACACTTTTTTCTCTTTTTCCCAGATTTTTGCTCTAGTGGTCGTTTTTTGCGAATTTTATTTTTTCAAAAATATATTTTTTATATTTTTCTCTTTTGCAGCGACACATAAGAAGGAAACAAACCAAGTTTCAGATTTTTTTTGTGCAAAGACGCATCCTTTGGAATTTCTGCAAGTTTGCCCTAAAATCGGATTAAATGTTTGGAAAATGAGAACTCCTACTTCCAAGCCGACTTTAGGAGTTTAAAAATGGAGAATATGGCAAAGGTGGAAAGAATTGAATGTGAAATTTAATTCTATGGGATTTGAAAAAAATGGACCCGATTCGAGTTACCATGCGAAAGTTATGACCATTTTAAGTTTGGACTCTAGGGTTTCTAGTGAGGTGTTGGAAGGGTGGGGTCGGTTTTGTGGATAGGGTCAGTTTTTGAGATAGCATCTATTTTGTAGGTGGGATTGGTTTATCGAGATTGAGTTTGTAGGATAGCAGCGGATGGTAATAACCCAATTGATCCAAAAGAAATCTAAACCAGCAACAAGACCTTGACCTAGGATAGAAACTCAGAACTATAGACTCTAAAACTGAATTTTGCAAATGCTAAGGAGATGGTTTTAAGTCAGGATAAATTGATCATCATTTTTAGCTTTTTGTGGACTATGGGATGAAACAAAATGAATCTAAAGATAGGATTATACCTCATGGGCAACCTGAATCTTGATACTACTTGATAGAGGACGAGGCCCGATATTCCACGAGGTACGATAACTTGATTGTGTGGAGATCTCGACGTTGATGATCCAAGGCTCTGAGTGAACGGATCCTCGCAATCACTACACCACTACTCTGTTGGTTATCACCCGTGCCACACTAGTGACCTCGCCACGAAGGCTTAACAAACGATGTCGATGCACCAAAACAGAATCTAAACGTTGACTTGTTTCAATGGTTCCCGTTAATTCTAGATGAATTTTAAGGTGGGACTAGTAGGGTTGGTTAGATAATCTCTTAATTTTCCAACCATATGTTGGGACTGTCTCTCGACAGCAAGAAGATCCAACACGGGTGAATGGTGATGGCAACAGGGCGCTCGCGCGTGATGGCAAAAGCTCTGTTCATCTGGCCTCTCACGGGCACTGTGCGGGGGTATTTATAGGTATCCGAGTGCACGGCGCCTTGCGTTAAGGACGCATGTGCCCTCAGGTACCTATTTTATCCCCAGAATATTCCCATAAAGCGGGGTTACAAGCTGTAATTACAAGTACACCTTTACAAATTAGGCCCGTAACACAAACGCGGCCACGCAGGGCCCGTTACAATGGGCCTGATCTCATGTGGGCCTCGGAGCTGACCGAGGCCGCGCCGTGGGGAGGCGTTGCCGCAGGCCTTCGTCTGGTGCCGAATCGAGTGAAGGGTCTCCATGTTGTCTCTGGTGCCGATGAAGCGAAGGGTGTCCCTGCCTGCTTTGTCTGTCAGGGCAGGGGCTAAGCGGTGGAGACTTCGGGCGAAGGGTGGCGTTTCTGCCTTCGCTCCAACATTTGCCCTCCGAGGGACCAGTTCGACAAAGTCACCTGGTGCCGAAGACGTCGCTAGATGGCGGAGACGCTGCCCTCGCTCGAAGTGGTTCCGCGGGGGTTTTTGATGTGACCGTTGATGGACATCGTACTGTTGGACTGCGGGTTTTCCGAAGCGTCGCGCCCTGTGGGATTGCGGGTTTCCCGAGGAGCCGCGCCCTGCCTATAAAGGGGGGCGGGGGACGGCGCTGTTTGCACTTTGCCTTCCGCGCTCCGTGAAAACCCTAGCCGCCCGCCGTCTTTCTGCTCCTCTTCTTCTACTGCTCCCTTTGCTCGTCGAAGATCTGGCTCGAGTGAAGCAAACCGCCCGCCGCCGCCGACGGTACGTAGCAATGCCATCCTCTTCTTCTTCCGCCGACGCCACGCCGCCGGCCGCCGCCTCGTCTGAGGAGACGTTGAGTAGCGTGATGGTGGAGGAGCTGCGCGCCGGCGACTCTGTTGATTTTGGTGTGTCACGGATGACGTCGGCCCGCGTCGAAGAGATGCAGCGCTTGGGCTACTTTGGCGGCGGAGTCGCTCGTGCTCCAGGGACGGAGGAAGTCCCCGAGCCGGAGGGTGAGTTGGTTGTTTTCGAGGCGTTCTTCGTCGCCGGTCTCCGCTTGCCTGCGCACCGGTTTGTTGGCGAAGTCCTGCGTAGATTCAACGTCCAAATTCATCAGCTGACACCGAACGCCGTGGTGGCGCTGGCGAAGTATGTCTGGGCGACGACTTCGTACGGCGGACGGCCGTCAGTTGAAGTTTTTGCGAAGAATTACTGCTTGCATTGGCAGAAGAGGGTGATTGAGGACGGAGTTGCCCAGTTTGGGTCATGTACATTCACGCCGAAGACCGGCAAGACCACAATGCCAGTAGTGGAGTTGGTTCCGTGCGCCCGCAACAAGTGGGGCAATTGGAATGAATTTTGGTTTTACGTTGCTGAGGCTACTGTCGAAGGCCATGAAGGACTCCCCGTGTCTGAGATGTGCTCTCACTATTACTCTGCGTATCCGCCTTTTGAAGTGGCAGAAGAGGATGCAGACGAAGGGGCCCTTCGGTGTGCCGCCGGCCAGAGCAGTGGTCGTGATTTAGTTGAAGAGTTTGTGGCGTACGGGGTCTGGCCCTTGGCGCACGGCTGGACGCTGGGCGAAGTGTGCCCTCGTCAGATGCCTTTTCACGGAGGAAGGGTGGTGCGAAGTCCTGCCTTTGCACTGAACTTGCGAAGCCGTGACCCGGCCGCCTTTGTGCGTGATGCGGAGGACTTGGCGGTGCGGCTCGTGGGGCGGTACGTGGCGAGGACGGAAGGCCAGCGCAGCTTTGATATTCGCGGGTCAAATGAACGTTTGAACAGGGTCTTCGAGTTAAATCAGTTGCCGTACGACGGCTACCCTGGTCAAGACGAAGCGGACCGTCGTGGGAAGAAGCCGGCGGTGGAGACTGGAGGCGACCCTGCGCTGACGGCCGCCCCCTCCTCAAAAAAGAGAAAATTAGGTACTGCGACGGGAGGAATCGGGGTGTCTGATAGTTTTGCTAGAGAGTTAATGAGGACGTGTGCGGCCCCGGGGGAGAGGATGTCTTCGCCCGAGCTCCGGGAGTCTTCGGCTCGGATGCTGAGGGTTACCGGGGGCTGCTGGCCTAGAAATGTTCCTGTCCCCTGCGCGGCTGAGGAAGACTGTTTTACATCTCGTATGGCTCGTCAGTGGAGAGTTTTTCCTTACGGGCGAAATATCGGTGCTGTTGTGTGGGCAGTGATGGACAAGGATCGCCAAGGGGCGGCGCAAAAAACGCCAGGCGACCGTCAGGATTCACGAGGCCCGGCCGAAAAGGCAGCGGGGGACGGCGAAGGCTGCGGCCTCCAGCGGAGGCAAGCCGCCGTTGCTGGCGAAGGCGGGCGCCTCTGCACCCAGCAAGGCGCCGGAGACAACGGCGGGCGCCGGAGTCTCCAAGATGACGAAGGTGGTGCCGCCGGCCAGCGGAGTGGCGGAGGCTTCGAAGGCGGCCCGAACGTTGCCGCCACCGGGCAAACGCGTTGCCGACTTCGGCACGGACATTAGCGTGGACGATTATCTTGGGGGTAAGTCACCCGGCCGCTTTTTTTTTTGATCGTTGATGCGTTGCAGGGTCGGACGAAGGCCGGCTTGCTATAGCTGTGCCTGCCGGGGCAATCGCGACGGCTGCGCTGTCGTCGAAGGCGAGGGGCGGGACCCTTGGCACCGGAGGCGAGGTGTCGGCCCTCGCGTTGGTCAGAGACGAGGCTGGCGCGGCGACCCGCCGGCTGAAAGGAGTGACGGAGGCGCTGAGTCAGGCGACGGAGGCGCTGAGTCAGGTCCGCGGAGCCTTTTTTTTTTTTACGGCCAAGGCCTTACGTGTGCTCTGCAGGTGGCTGACTTCACCAGCCGTACTGCGTCGGGGGCGCTTACGGCAGCCTTATCTGCCGAAGTCGAGGGACTTCGGACGCAACATGCTGACGCTGTCCGTGAGAAGTCTGCCTCCGACAGCAAGTGTCGTAAACTGGCGGACAAGGTGGCCGCCCTGGAGGAGGAAAAGGCTGACCTCCGGCGCCAGCTGGCGGGGGAGAGGAGGGAGACCAACGAGGCCATGGCCAAGGAGCAGGCCGCGCAGGCGGAGGCTAGGCTGGCACGGGCGGAAGCCAATCTTGCCAAGGATCTCGCCGAAGACCTGCGGGGGCGGCTCACCGCTCTGGAGAGCCGCGCGAAGGGGGCCGAAGCCGCGGTGCGAACGGAGGCCGAACGGACGCGCACACAGCTTATGGCCACATATCGCGAGCTGGGTGCGCGGACCGGTGACTTCGTGGTGCCGGAGCGAGAGGCCGGGCTTCGCTGTTTGGAATGGGTGCAAGAGGAGCTGCGGGAGCTCCCCACCGTCCTGGGGGGATTAATGTCGTTCGCCTCCCTGGTCACCTGCGAGGGGGCGATGAACGCACTCTCTCGCGAAGGGTGCCGGCACTATGAGGCCTTCGACCATGCAGATGAAGATTTTGGGCGAGACATCTATAGTGTCGAAGACCCCGTGGTGAAGGAGTCCGCCGGCGCCCTCTATGACCGAATGTGGGGTCTGTATGGTGGTGAAGTGGTCAGGGAGCGGGCCGAGGCTGCGAGGGCTCAGGTAACGTTGTCGTTTGTTCTGCGTTTGCTGAGTGTGGTCTGTGCGTGTGTTTGCTGACTTTTTGTATGTTTTGTTTTAGGCGGAGCGAGGCGAGCGGGTGGACGACTTCGGAGCACTGAACGCCGCCCTGCCTGACCCGGAGCCGACCCCGGAGACCATGGAGGACGCACCAGGCGCCCCCACGTCTGCTGCGACAGTGGAAGACCTGCCCCTGAAGGTGGCCGAAGGCGCTCCCGATGCCCTCGCAGCAGCTGCGCCGACCGTCGAAGATCCGGCGGCGGAGGCGGTGGAGACAATGGCGGAGGTGGCAGCGGAGCCCGCAGCGTCAGGGCCCTCGCAGGTGGCATAGTGGTTGTTTAGGGTTGAGGATTTTTGGATGTTGTACTGAATTTTGGTTGCTGCGCAGGTTCAAGATTTTGGGCCTGCGCACGCAACCGCTGCTACTGAGTTTTTGGCGGCTTCGACCGCGGAAGGTGGTAATGAATATAGCGGGTCTGCATCTGAGTTTTTTGATTTTGCCGACTCCGGGAGCTCGGTTGAGTGGACTGAGGAGTCGTCGGAGGAGAATTTGGATTATTTTGCGGCCTTGGACGTGGCTGCGGCGGAGGCAACGCCACACGCCGCGGACGCGTCGGGCGTGCCAGGCCCTAGCACCGGGCGCCGTCGACGAAGGGCGGTTGCAAAACGTAGGGTTAGCGCGGAGGAGCGGGCTCTGCTTCGTGTGAGTGGGGCTGGTCGGCAGGAACTGTTGTCCCTGCCGACCGCCGAGGGTGTAGGTGAAGGGGAACTGCGAAGGCTTTTTGCGGGTGAGGAGCTTAGGATAATGTTATTTAATTATAGGGAGATGGGAATTATTCCTAAGGTTGAGCCTATGTAGAGTGTGGTGCCCTCGCTTGTGCACGTCGAGGCTTGTATGGTGGAATTGTGTGCCCTCGCGTGCATGTGTGTGTGCGAAGGCGTTTTGTACTTACTAATTTGTTTTGCTGCGCTGTGTTGGCTTGATTATAGTTGGTCTTGGTGTGGATGGTTTGATGTTGTCGTTTCGGCCGTTGTTGTGTGCTAGTCCAGGTGTACCCTTAGGTGTCTTCTGCACAAATAGTCTTCGGTTTTTTCACACTTGTTGCGCTGATTCGGCTGCACTTTTAAGCGACTTCTGCACGGATAGCCTTCGCGATAGACTCAGATTTTTTCCGCACCTGTTGTGCTAATCCGGCTGCACCCTTAGGCGACTTTTGCGCGGATAGTCTTCGCGATAGACTTAGATTTTTTTTCGCACTTGTTGTGCTAATCCGGCTGCACCCTTAGGCGACTTTTTGCGCGGATAGTCTTCGCGATAGACTTAGATTTTTTTTCGCACTTGTTGTGCTAATCCGGCTGCACCCTTAGGCGACTTTTTGCGCGGATAGTCTTCGCGATAGACTTAGATTTTTTTTCGCACTTGTTGTGCTAATCCGGCTGCACCCTTAGGCGACTTTTTGCGCGGATAGTCTTCGCGATAGACTTAGATTTTTTTTTCGCACTTGTTGTGCTAATCCGGCTGCACCCTTAGGCGACTTTTTGCGCGGATAGTCTTCGCGATAGACTTAGATTTTTTTTTCGCACTTGTTGTGCTAATCCGGCTGCACCCTTAGGCGACTTTTTGCGCGGATAGTCTTCGCGATAGACTTAGATTTTTTTCGCACTTGTTGTGCTAATCCGGCTGCACCCTTAGGCGACTTTTTGCGCGGATAGTCTTCGCGATAGACTTAGATTTTTTTCGCACTTGTTGTGCTAATCCGGCTGCACCCTTAGGCGACTTTTTGCGCGGATAGTCTTCGCGATAGACTTTTTTTTTCGCACTTGTTGTGCTGATCCGGCTGCACCCTTAGGCGACTTTTGCGCGGATCTGTCGCACACGAGGGTAGCTAGCACTTAGCCTCGCGGTGACCTCGTGGTGGTCGAATGTCGAAGACCGTCATCGCGGTCTTTTTCGACGCATGTCTTTTTGCGGGGGATTTTTTACGCATATATTACATGGCTCCGCCTCGTTAAAAACCTCACCCCCCGGGAGGAAAAGAGTGCGGGCCGGTGCAAGATTAGGCGAAGACAGCCCTGAGGAATCAAACAAAAAATTTGCGGAGGTTGTCAATGTTCCAGGAGTGCTCCAGGTCCTCGCCGGTTGGCGTTGTGAGCCTGTAAGCGCTGGGGGAAGCTTTGTCGTGCTGCTTGTCAGTTGGGCTGGCGGGCGCAGAGACCTCGCACTGTGTCGCGAGACAGTGCACGTTCCTCTGACCCGGCACGAAGTCTCGCTCTATGTTGCGCGCTGTCTGCTGGTTACCGAAGACTGTAATTACGCCTAGCGGGCCTGGTATCTTCATGCACAAATACAGTCCGTGGATGGCAGCTTCAAACTTATTGATGGAGCCCCGGCCCATGATGGCGTTGTATGGATATACCATATCCACAATGTCAAAAGTCACCTGCTCACTTCGGGCATTGGGTGCTACACCGAAGGAGAGGGGCAATTCTATTTTGCCGACGGGGAAGGTGCCCTTGCCGCCGAAGCCATACAACGGGTTGTCCGAAGGCTTAAGCAGGCTGTGGCTGATGCCCATGCGATCGAAGGCGTGGAGGAAGATGATGTCTGCCTGGCTGCCGTTGTCAACGAGGACCTTGTGTAGGTCCCAGCCTGCCACGCTGCAATTGATGACCATGGCATCGCAGTGGGGGGCGCTGCGCAAATCGACGTCCCGTGCGTCGAAGGTGAGCGGTACGTGGGACCACTTTGTCTGTACAACTGGGCCCGTGACGGCGACATGGTTTATGCTGCGGTAGTGGTCCCGCTTCTGCCGCTTGGTGTCAAAGTCGGTGCTGGACCCCCAGTTATCATATGAATGACTCCACGATAAGGTTGATCGGCGAAGTCCTCCTGCTTTGGGGCGTGGGGGATGTTTTGCTGTTGCTGGTGTGGTGGTGGAGGCGGAGGATGTACGATTTGTACTTCCTGATGATGTTGGTAAGCGTGGTGCGGTGGATGCGGGGCGGGAGCGTGGATATATGGTGGAGGGGGTGGCAGGTAGTTATGCGCGACAATTCTGGGGTTGTCGGCTAGCTGCGCCCTCGCCATTCTGTCTCTGGTGGCCTTCACTTCGGGGCAGTCTTTGGTTGGGTGGGCGCAGTCTTCGCCATGGAAAAGGCAGTAAAATCGGCGCGCGCGCAAGGGGGTGGCTGCGCACACCCTTGGCCCCTGCCGCGAGTTCCACTTCCGCGGCCCTGGGGGGGGATATTCCTGGCGGCGAGGGGGGTCAGCGGCCGGCTGCTGGTTGGCAATGTTGTGCACTTGCGGCTGACCGCGGCCCTCTCGACCGGAGTCTGGTTGCGGAGTTCTTGTCCACGTTCGGCTGGACTGTGGAGCGTCTTTTGGCTGCCGCTGGGACTCAATCTTGCGCTGGTGGAGCTCCTCGGATCTGGCATACTTTTCAAACAGCTGGTACAATTCTTGGAGGTTCTTCGGCGGGTCTCTGATGCAGTGGCTGTAAAAGACGCCAGCGCGAAGACCACTGACAGCATAGTGGATGGCAATCTGGTCATCGACTGAGGGTAGCTGTGACTTGAGTGTGAGGAATTTGCGGTAATATTCCCTCAGGGTTTCCCTCTCTAGCTGCTTGCAGAGCGAGAGCTCGGCCAGGGCGTCGGTGTCCGGGCGGTACCCTTGGAAGTTGAGGAGGAATTTGTCCCGGAGACTTCTCCAGGAATCGATGGACAGCGGAGGCAACCTGGTGAACCAGGTGAGTGCGGGGCCCTCGAGGGCGATGATGAAGGACTTCGCCATTGTGGTGTCGTCTCCCCCGGACGATGCGACGGTGACCTGGTAACTCATTATGTATTGAGCCGGGTCGGTGCTGCCGTTGTACTTGGGGTAGGTCCCAGCCCGGAAGTTAGCTGGCCACGGCGTCACTTGCAGGTGAGGCGCCAGGGGACTTCGCTCATCGAGATAATTGACCCCTTGGAATGGCGCGGCGTGCGGGAAAGTGAAGTCACGCTGGGGTAAACGCGGGTCCTCCGGTTGCGCGCGGTGTTGCAGGGGTGGCTCATGCTGCAGGCCGGGGTGGCCTTCGCGCGTGTCTTCGTTTTGTGCGCGCTGCTGGAGGGATGACTCGTGCTGCGGGCCGAGGTGGCCTTCGCGCTGCATCAGCGCGATCTCCCGCTCGAGTTCCTGGGCCTTGTGATCCTCGTCGCGTATCATCTGCCGCACTTTGGCGAGTGCGGACACACGCTGGCGCTTGGCCTCCAGTATCTCCTTCTGCCTCTGGAGGTTGCGGTTCTTGAGGCGCAGAGCGCGCAGCTGTAGCTGTTCTTCTGCTGAGATGCCGAGGACTTCACCGTCCTCGGCGAGGTCCGCGCCCTCCGGTGGTGCGAAGCCTGAGGGAGGTGCGAAGCCTGAGGGAGGTGCGAAGCCTGAGGGTTGTCCCTCAGGGTTGCAGGTGCGGAGGGTGTCGTCTTCAGTGGCCTCTTGGTGGGTGGATTGGGTGAGGGCGAGGGCCTTGCCCTTTCTTGCGGCGAGCAGTGCTGCCTTCGCAGCCTCGTCAGCCTTCGGGTTAGCTCTCTTGGGTGCCATCGCGGGTGGTTGTCTCGTAGCACGAACGGTGGGCGCCAAATGTTGGGACTGTCTCTCGACAGCAAGAAGATCCAACACGGGTGAATGGTGATGGCAACAGGGCGCTCGCGCGTGATGGCAAAAGCTCTGTTCATCTGGCCTCTCACGGGCACTGTGCGGGGGTATTTATAGGTATCCGAGTGCACGGCGCCTTGCGTTAAGGACGCATGTGCCCTCAGGTACCTATTTTATCCCCAGAATATTCCCATAAAGCGGGGTTACAAGCTGTAATTACAAGTACACCTTTACAAATTAGGCCCGTAACACAAACGCGGCCACGCAGGGCCCGTTACAATGGGCCTGATCTCATGTGGGCCTCGGAGCTGACCAAGGCCGCGCCGTGGGGAGGCGTTGCCGCAGGCCTTCGTCTGGTGCCGAATCGAGCGAAGGGTCTCCATGTTGTCTCTGGTGCCGATGAAGCGAAGGGTGTCCCTGCCTGCTTTGTCTGTCAGGGCAGGGGCTAAGCGGTGGAGACTTCGGGCGAAGGGTGGCGTTTCTGCCTTCGCTCCAACACCATATCAAGTTCGTTGCAATTGGAGTCCAGATGCATCTTGGGCATCCATTTTAGTGCGGATTGGTCCTGGAACCCGAGATGGAATCGTAGCCGAGTCGGACTTGCTCTCCTTCCTATTGTGGACGCCTTTGCTCCTCCTCCTCAACACCTTGGCTTTTCCCAAGTCCTTGGCGGTCCTCTCCAAGGTTCCTAATCAACAAACATCCATAGTCCCAAGTGTAAGCTCGAAAACAAAATTGGCTTGGTTAGAACGAACCTAAGATTTAGTTGTCGTGCATGTGAGCGTGTTATCTGTCCATGCATTGTATGTATTGGAGTGATGTCCTCATCAAAAGGGGCGCGCGGACAGGTTCAACTGATCTGAAAGCGGTCACGGGCTAGGGGAAGAGAAGGAATTCCCTTTTTCCTTTTCCTCTGAATTCAAATACATTGAGATATAAATGTACATTTAAATATTTTGCTTATTCACAATATGCTCTGAAATAAAATATCTCCTTCAAGATAATAGCAATTTTAGGGTAATTCTCCAAATAAATAAATAATTTGCTCTTCATAAAATAAATAAATACATTACCAAAGTAAATCCATTTTGAAACTCTTTAACAAACAAAAGACATGCTACAATAATGAATGCATCACACAATTCAAACTCTATTTTGAAAATAAATATCCCTTCTCTAAGGGTCTCGTACATAACTCAAATTGCTTTTAAGAGAAAGACTTGAGTTGTTACAAACAGTTACCCTTGGAAGAGCTTAATGTTAATGAGGATTTAACATATTCAATGTATACAATGAAAAATTTGGAAACATCATGCAAAGTCACAAGAAACAAAACTATCAACATGTGTAAGGTTCAGTAGAATCATCACTGTGAGGGTGAAGCAACTTGGAAAAGCGAGAAGGATAAACTTAGAGAAGAATTCCCCTAGTTATTCTCAAAAGTTCTCTAACATCGAGGACAAGATTCTTTTAGGGGTAGGTTTTGTAACACCTCAAATCCATCAATTAAATGCAATCTAATTTAATTTATTAATCTTCATTAAGAAGGAAAATATTTATGTTTACAAATAATTAAATGGTATAAATGAGTTTAACAATCTCTTGAATAATTAAAATTTACCACGTGTTCGATGCATTCATGTCGAAGCATAATTTTGATTGATTTGATTTATGTATCTATTTTTGGATTTTTAAAAAAACATATTTTATTAATAATATTTTATTGTTAAAATAATATTTCTGTAAAATACAAATTTTAAAATGTTAATATTATTTTTGGGTTTCTTTAATTTTTGGAATATTTATATATTTTTATGTGTATTTTGTTTTTTAAAAAGAAGAAATTAAACAAAACTTTCCACTCTCGTGCCCTCGAGCGGCCCAACTGCCGGATCAGCCCTCATAGCCCTTCCCTGACCTAAGCCACACAGGCACACCTGTCACTCCCTCATTTCCCTCCCATTGTCCGACTGTCAGGTGAACCCACCTACGCAGGTCGCTTGCTGCATGCGTCGTTCGCCTAGCCCATGTAATCGTCGCCTTGTTGCCTCCTGCCAAGTGGAGAGCATTATCGTCGCCCCACGACCCCTCCCCTCTACCCTTTACTACCAGTGCCGACTGTCGACTCGTCTCCCCTTCCTTCCTGTAAACCCTAAAATGGGATTCTCACTACTTGAATCATTCAAAGAAATAATATTAGTGTTATGTTGATTATTTGCTTCATTAATGGAATGTGTCTCTCGTTAAAACAAATATTTAAAGGGATATTCAAATTGGTGCATCATGATGAATTTCATTTTGTGTTGTTGCATCTAAAATTTGTATTGAAGTTGGGATTTGAAAATGGAAATAGGAAAAAACAAAACAAATAAATGAATAAATAAAAGAATAGGAAAGGAAAAGAAAACAGAAGAAAATGCTGCTGGGTCTCAACTTTGTTTTCAGCCCACCAACGAATTACACCCGCGCAGCCCATCCTGCTCTTGCGCATGCCGGTGCCGACAGACGGGCCCGGTCTGTCAGCCTCTCGGTGTCGGGACGTGATCGAGCGAAGCTAGTGACATGCGGGCCCAGGGTGTTGGCGCCTCTGCGCTCGGCGTGCGCCCTCGTTCCCGGAGTCGCTGGGGATTGGGCCCGCGTTGTTAGCATCATCCTGGAGATCTAATCGGGCAGGGTTGTGCAATCACCGTCGTGGCCTCCGCTCATTTCCAGCTGGACCGAGCCGTCACCTCACCACGACCATAAATGGGAGAACGTTTTTTTCCCCTACCAGGCTTGCTTGTGTAGGGCTCCCGCGACACCACAAACCAAGAGTGCACCGCCGCCGTGAGGGAGGGAGACGTCGACGCAGGCCCTCCTCGGTCCATTGTCTAATTAGCTCCATTAAAGCATCGGGGAGCGCCACCAGGACTCGTTGAAGTCAGTTCGGTGACCGTCTGTGGTCGGAGCCGCCCCTCTTGCGGCGGATTGCTCATCGGGGCACATCTGCGACTCGAACCCGCCCACTTCGTAGTTCGGCCTCTTCACGACCTAATCACCGGTGAGAAACCATCCTGCTACCCACCCATGTGTCAGCAACCCTTGGTATGCTGATGGATGTAGGAACGGAGAAGGAGAGGGATCAGAGGTAGCAAGAGGAAGCAGACTAAAGAGAAGAAGACTACTCCGAGGAGAGAATGGGGACGAGAGGAAATGTATTGATTGTCATCCTTCCTAGTTCCTGACTACTGTTACAATGTGTTTATATCGCCACCATTATAGCCCAGCCCAGAAGGCAGTTACATGGCCCATTCCGGCTCAACACCCACATGTAGTTGTGCCTCTATCTACGTGGCTATGCTCCGATATCATCCAGCTCCTGCTTCTTTGTCATGGCAGATGTCTTCCTCTGCTTTATCTCAATCCTCTCCTGACATTCCCCTTTCTTTGAGATGCAGCTTATGAAAGTCGCCTAGAGGGGGGTGAATAGGACGAAACTGAAATTCTCAAAAATAATCACAACTACAAGCCGGGTTAGCGTTAGAAATATAATAGAGTCCGCGAGAGAGGGTGCAAAACAAATCGCAAGCGAATAATGAAGTGAGACACGCGGATTTGTTTTACCGAGGTTCGGTTCTCTCAAACCTACTCCCCGTTGAGGAGGCCACAGAGGCCGGGTCTTTTTCAACCCTTACCCTCTCTCAAACGGTCCCTCGGACCGAGTGAGCTTTCTCTTCTCAATCACTTGGAACACAAAGTTCCCACAAGGACCACCACAAGATCGGTGTCTCTTGCCTCAATTACAAGTGAGTTTGATCGCAATGAAGAATCAAAGAAAGAAGAAAGCAATCCAAGCGCAAGAGCTCGAAAGAACACAAGCAAATCTCTCTCACTAATCACTAGGGCGTTGTGTGGAGTTTGGAGATGATTTGATCACTTTGGTGTGTCTAGAATTGAATGCTAGAGCTTTTGTAAGTAGTTGGAAGTGTGAAAACTTGGATGTAATGAATGGTGGGTGGTTGGGGGTATTTATAGCCCCAACCACCAAACTAGCCGTTTGGTGGAGCTGTCTGTTCGATGGCGCACCGGACAGTCCGGTGCACACCGGACAGTCCGGTGCACACCGGACATGTCCGTTGCGACAGCCACGTCACCAAAGCCGTTGGGTTCCGACCGTTGGAGCTCTGACTTCTGAGCCCGCCTTGATGTCCGGTGGCGCACCGGACATGTACTGTTGAGTGTCCGGTGCGCCAGCATGGGCGTGCCTGACCTCTGCGCGCGCTGGCGCGCATTTAATGCGCCGCAGGTAGCCGTTGGCGTCAGAAGTAGCCGTTGCCCCGCTGATACACCGGACAGTCCGGTGTACATCGGACAATTCGGTGAATTATAGCGGAGCAGCTTCAATGAATTCCCGAGGCTAGCGAGTTCCGGAGGCCGCTCTTCCTTGGAGCACCGGACAGTCCGGTGAATTATAGCGGAGTCGCCTCTGGAATTTCCCGAAGGTGACGAGTTTAAAGTTTGAGTCCTCTGGTGCACCGGACATGTCCGGTGGCACACCGGACAGTCCGGTGCGCTAGACCAGAGGTGCCTTCGGTTGTCCCTTTGCTCTTTTGTCGAACCCAATACTTGGTCTTTTTATTGGCTAAGTGTGAACCTTTGGCACCTGTATAACTTATACACTAGAGAAAACTAGTTAGTCCAAATATTTGTGTTGGGCAATTCAACCACCAAAATTAATTAGGGACTAGGTGTAAGCCTAATTCCCTTTCAATCTCCCCCTTTTTGGTGATTGATGCCAACACAAACCAAAGCAAATATAAAAGTGCATAAATGAACTAGTTTGCATAATGTAAGTGCAAAGGTTGCTTGGAATTGGGCCAATAAATGTTACTTACTAGATGTGCATGGATTGTTTCTTTATTTTTAACATTTTGGACCACGCTTGCACCACAAGTTTTGTTTTTGCAAATTCTTTTGTAAATTCTCTTCAAAGTCCTTTTGCAGGATAGTCAAAGGTAAATGAATAAGATTTTGAGAAGCATTTTCAAGATTTGAAATTCTCTCCCCTTGTTCCAAATGCTTTTCCTTTGACTAAACAAAACTCCCCCTCAAATAAATTCTCCTCTTAGTGTTCAAGAGGGTTTTAAGATATCAAGTTTTGAAAATACTACTTGCTCCCCCTTTAGAACACAAAGAGATACCAATTTGAAATTTTCCAATTGAAAACCATTAATTTTAAAATTAGGGTGGTGGTGCGGTCCTTTTGCTTTGGGCTCATATTTTCTCCCCCTTTGGCATGAATCGCCAAAAACGGAATCATTAGAGCCCTTTCCTAACTACTTTCTCTCCTTTGGCAAATAAAACATATGAGTGAAGATTATACCAAAGACGGAGAGTGATGCGGAGCGACGGCGAATGATGAGTAGTAGAGTGGAGTGGAAGCCTTTGTCTTCGCCGAAGACTCCAATTCCCTTTCAATATACCTATGGCTTGGTTTGAAATACACTTGAAAACACATTAGTCATAGTATATAAAATAGACATGATCAAAGGTATACTTATGAGCTATGTGTGCAAGTTTAGCAAAAGAAGTTCCTAGAATCAAGAATATTGAGCTCATGCCTAAGTTTGCTAAAAGATTGTTCATCAAGTGGCTTGGTAAAGATATCGGCTAATTGATCTTTAGTGTTAATGTATGAAATCTCGATATCCCCCTTTTGTTGGTGATCCCGAAGAAAATGATACCGAATGACTATGTGTTTAGTGCGGCTATGCTCAACGGGATTATCCGCCATGCGGATTGCACTCTCATTATCACATAGAAGAGGAACTTTGGTTAATTTGTAACCATAGTCCCGCAGGGTTTGCCTCATCCAAAGCAATTGCGCGCAACAATGGCCTGCGACAATGTACTCGGCTTCGGCGGTAGAAAGAGCGACCGAATTTTGCTTCTTTGAAGCCCAAGACACCAAGGATCTTCCCAAGAACTGGCAAGTCCCTGATGTGCTCTTCCTATTAATCTTACACCTCGCCCAGTCGGCATCCGAATAACCAATCAAATCAAATGTGGATCCCCGAGGGTACCAAAGCCCAAACTTAGGAGTATAAGCCAAATATCTCAAGATTCGTTTTACGGCCGTAAGGAGGGATTCCTTAGAGTCAGATTGGAATCTTGCACACATGCATACAGAAAGCATGATGTCCGGTCGAGATGCACATAAATAAAGTAATGAACCAATCATCGACCAGTATACCTTTTGATCGACGGATTTACCTCCCGTGTCGAGGTCGAGATGCCCATTTGTTCCCATGGGTGTCTTGATGGGCTTGGCATCCTTCATTCCAAACTTGGTTAGAATGTCTTAAGTGTACTTCGTTTGGCAAATGAAGGTGCCTTCTTGGAGTTGCTTGACTTGGAATCCTAGAAAATACTTCAACTCCCCCATCATAGACATCTCGAATTTTTGTGTCATGATCCTACTAAATTCTTCACAAGTAGATTCGTTAGTACACCCAAATATGATATCATCAACATAAATTTGGCATACAAACAAATCATTGTCAAGAGTTTTAGTGAATAAAGTAGGATCGGCCTTGCCGACTTTGAAGCCATTAGCAATAAGGAAATCTCTAAGGCATTCATACCATGCTCTTGGAGCTTGCTTGAGCCCATAAAGCGCCTTAGAGAGCCTATAGACATGGTTAGGGTACTCACTATCTTCAAAGCCGGGAGGTTGCTCAACATAGACCTCTTCCTTGATTGGTCCGTTGAGGAAGGCACTCTTCACGTCCATTTGGTAAAGCTTGAAGCCATGGTAAGTAGCATAGGCCAATAATATACGAATTGACTCAAGTCTAGCTACGGGTGCATAGGTTTCACCGAAATCCAAACCTTCGACTTGGGAGTATCCCTTGGCCACAAGTCGAGCTTTGTTCCTTGTCACCACACCATGCTCGTCTTGCTTGTTGCGGAAGACCCACTTGGTTCCTACAACATTTTGATTAGGACGTGGAACTAAATGCCATACCTCGTTCCTAGTGAAGTTGTTGAGCTCCTCTTGCATCGCCATCACCCAATCTGAATCTTGAAGTGCTTCCTCTACCCTGTGTGGCTCAATAGAGGAAACAAAAGAGTAATGCTCACAAAAATGTGCAACACGAGATCGAGTGGTTACCCCCTTATGAATGTCGCCGAGGATGGTGTCGACGGGGTGATCTCGTTGTATTGCTTGGTGGACTCTTGGGTGTGGCGGCCTTGATTGTTCATCCTCCTTGTCTTGATCATTTGCATCTCCCCCTTGATCATTGTCGTCATCTTGAGGTGGCTCATCTCTTTGATCTTCTCCTTCATCAACTTGAGCCTCGTCCTCATTTTGGGTTGGTGGAGATGCTTGCATAGAGGAGGATGGTTGATCTTGTGCATGTGGAGGCTCTTCGGATTCCTTAGGACACACATCCCCAATGGACATGTTCCTTAGCGCGATGCACGGAGCCTGTTCTTCACCTATCTCATCAAGATCAACTTGGTACACTTGAGAGCCGTTAGTCTCATCAAACACAACGTCACAAGAAACTTCAACAAGTCATGAGGACTTGTTAAAGACTCTATATGCCCTTGTGTTTGAGTCATATCCTAGTAAAAAGCCTTCTACAGTTTTAGGAGCAAATTTAGATTTTCTACCTCTCTTAACAAGAATAAAGCATTTGCTACCAAAAACTCTAAAATATGAAATATTGGGCTTTTTACCAGTGAGGAGTTCATAGGATGTCTTCTTGAGGATTCGGTGAAGATATAACCGGTTGATGGCGTAGCAGGCGGTGTTGACCGCCTCGGCCCAAAACCGATCCGGTGTCTTGTACTCATCAAGCATGGTTCTTGCCATGTCCAATAGAGTTCGATTCTTCCTCTCCACCACACCATTTTGTTGTGGAGTGTAGGGAGAAGAAAACTCATGCTTGATGCCCTCTTCCTCAAGAAAGTCTTCTATTTGTGAGGTCTTGAACTCCGTCCCATTGTCGCTTCGAATTTTCTTGATCCTTAAGTCGAACTCATTTTGAGCCCGTCTCAAGAATCCCTTTAAGGTCTCTTGGGTATGAGATTTTTCCTGCAAAAAGAACACCCAAGTGAAGCGAGAATAATCATCCACAATAACTAGACAGTACTTACTCCCGCCGATGCTTATGTAAGAGATCGGGCCGAATAAATCCATGTGAAGGAGTTCCAGTGGCCTGTCACTTGTCATGATGTTCTTGTGTGGATGATGAGTGCCAACTTGCTTTCCTGCTTGACATGCGCTACAAACCCTGTCTTTCTCAAAATGAACATTGGTTAATCCTAAAATGTGCTCTCCCTTTAGAAGCTTATGAAGATTCTTCATCCCAACGTGGGCTAGTCGGCGATGCCAGAGCCAATCCATGTTAGTCTTAGCAATTAAGCATGTGTTGAGTTCAGCTCTATCAAAATCTACCAAGTATAGCTGACCCTCTAACACACCCTTAAATGCTATTGAATCATCACTTCTTCTAAAGACAGTGACACCTACATCAGTAAATAGACAGTTGTAGCCCATTTGACATAATTGGGATACGGAAAGCAAATTGTAATCTAAGGAATCTACAAGAAAAACATTGAAAATGGAATGGTCAGGAGATATAACTATTTTTCCCAAACCTTTGACCAAACCTTGATTTCCATCCCCGAATGTGATAGCTCATTGGGGATCTTGGTTTTTCTCATATGAGGAGAACATCTTCTTCTCCCCTGTCATGTGGTTTGTGCACCCGCTATCGAGTATCCAACTTGAGCCCCCGGATGCATAAACCTACAAAACAATTTTAGTTCTTGACTTTAGGTACCCAAATGGTTTTGGGTCCTTTGGCATTAGAAACAAGAACTTTGGGTACCCAAACACAAGTCTTGGAGCCCTTGTGTTTGCCCCCGACAAACTTGGCAACTACTTTGCCGGATTTGTTAGTAAGCACATATGATGCATCAAAAGTTTTGAATGAAATAGCATGATCATTTGATGCACTAGGAGTTTTCTTTCTAGGCAACTTAGCACGGGTTGGTTGCCTAGAGCTAGATGTCTCACCCTTATACATAAAAGCATAGTTAGGGCCAGAGTGAGACTTCCTAGAATGAGTTCTCCTAATTTTGCTCTCGGGATAACCGGCAGGATACAAAATGTAACCCTCGTTATCCTGAGGCATGGGAGCCTTGCCCTTAACAAAGTTAGACAAATTTTTAGGAGGGGCATTAAGTTTGACATTGTCTCCCCTTTGGAAGCCAATGCCATCCTTGATGCCAGGGCGTCTCCCATTATAGAGCATACTTCTAGCAAATTTAAACTTTTCATTTTCTAAGTTATGCTCGGCAATTTTAGCATCTAATATTGCTATATGATCATTTTGTTGTTTAATTAAAGCCATGTGATCATGAATAGCATTGATATCAACATCTCTACATCTAGTACAAATAGAAGTGTGCTCAACGGTAGATGTAGAGGGTTTGCAAGATTTTAATTCTACAACCTTAGCATGCAACATATCATTCTTAGTTCTAAGGTCGGAAATAGTAGTATTGCAAACATCAAAATCTTTAGCCTTAGCAAATAATTTCTCATTCTCATCTTTAAGGCTAGCAAGAGAAATATTCAACTCATCAATCCTAGCAAGTAGATTAACATTATCATTTCTAAGATTGGAAGTTGAATCAATACAAACATGAGAATCAACCTTAGCAATTAATCTAGCATTTTCATTTCTAAGGTTGTCAATAGTCTCATGGCAAGTGCTTAGCTCACTAGACAATTTTTCACATTTTTCAACTTGTAGAGCATAAGCATTTTTAACCTTAACATGCTTTTTATTTTCCTTGATTAGGAAGTATTCTTGGGAGTCCAAGAGATCATCTTTCTCATGGATGGCACTAATTAATTCATTTAATTTTTCTTTTTATTGCATGTTTAGGTCGGCAAAAAGGGTACGCAAATTATTTTCCTCATCACTAGCATTATCATCACTAGAGGATTCATATTTAGTGGAGGATTTAGATTTAACCTTCTTCCTTTTGCCGTGCTTTGCCATGAGGCACTTGTGGCCGATGTTGGGGAAGAGGAATCCCTTGGTGACGGCGATGTTGGCGGCGTCCTCGTCGGAGGAGGACTCAGTGGAGCTTTCGTCGGAGTCCCACTCCCGGCAAACATGGGCATCGCCGCCCTTCTTCTTGTAGTACTTCTTCTTTTCTCTCCTCTTTCCCTTCTTGTCGTTATCCCTGTCACTGTCACTTGATAATGGACATTTAGCAATAAAGTGACCGGGCTTACCACACTTGTAGCAAACCTTCTTGGAACGGGATTTGTAATCCTTCTCCTTCCGTTGCTTGAGGATTTGGCGAAAGCTTTTGATGATTAAAGCCATCTCCTCATTGTCGAGCTTGGAGGCATCAATTGGTTGTCTACTCGGCGTAGACTCCTCCTTCTTCTCCTCTGTCGCCTTAAATGCCACCGGTTGTGCTTCGGACGTGGAGGGTTCATCAAGCTCGTTGATCTTCTTTGATCCTTTAATCATACATTCAAAGCTCACAAAATTCCCGATTACTTCCTTGGGAGTCATTAGTGTATATCTTGGATTACCACGAATTAATTGTACTTGAGTAGGGTTAGGGAAAATAAGTGATCTTAAAATAACCTTAACCACCTCGTGGTCATCCCATTTCTTGCTCCCGAGGTTGCGCACTTGGTTCACCAAGGTTTTGAGCCGGTTGTACATATCTTGTGGCTCCTCCCCTTGGCGAAGACGAAAACGACCGAGCTCCCCCTCGATCGTTTCCCGCTTTGTGATCTTGGTGAGTTCATCACCCTCGTGCGCGTCTTGAGTAGGTCCCAAATCTCTTTTGCATTCTTTAACCCTTGCACCTTGTTGTATTCCTCCTTGCTTAGAGAGGCGAGGAGTATGGTTGTAGCTTGAGAGTTGAAGTGCTCGATTTGGGCCACTTCGTCCGTATCATAGTCTTCATCCCCTACAGATGGTACCTGTGCTCCAAACTCAACAACATTCCATATACTTTTGTGGAGTGAGGTTAGATGAAATTTCATTAAATCACTCCACCTAGCATAATCTTCGCCATCAAAGGTTGGTGGTTTTCCTAATGGAACGGAAAGTAATGGAGTATGTCTAGATGTACGAGGATAGTGTAAGGGGATCTTACTAAACTTCTTGCGCTCTTGGCGCTTAGAAGTTACGGACGGCGCATCGGAGTCGGAGGTCGATGTTGATGAGGTGTCGGTCTCGTAGTAGACCACCTTCCTCATCCTTTTGTGCTTGTCGCCTTTTCGATGCGACTTGTGGGAAGAAGATTTCTCCTTCTTCTCTTTGTGGTGTGAAGAAGATCTTTTCTCCTTCCGTTTGGAGGAGTCCTTCTTCTTCTCCTTCCTCTTGGTGCGGGACTCTTCCGATGAAGTGCTCCCTTGGCTCGTAGTGGGCTTGTCGCCGGTCTCCATCTCCCTCTTGGTGTGATCTCCCGACATCACTTCGAGCGGTTAGGCTCTAATGAAGCACCGGGCTCTGATACCAATTGAAAGTCGCCTAGAGGGGGGTGAATAGGGCGAAACTGAAATTCTCAAAAATAATCACAACTACAAGCCGAGTTAGCGTTAGAAATATAATAGAGTCCGCGAGAGAGGGTGCAAAACAAATCGCAAGCGAATAATGAAGTGAGACACGCGGATTTGTTTTACCAAGGTTCGGTTCTCTCAAACCTACTTCCCGTTGAGGAGGCCACAAAGGCCGGGTCTTTTTCAACCCTTACCCTCTCTCAAACGGTCCCTCGGACCGAGTGAGCTTTCTCTTTTCAATCACTTGGAACACAAAGTTCCCACAAGGACCACCACAAGATTGGTGTCTCTTGCCTCAATTACAAGTGAGTTTGATCGCAATGAAGAATCAAAGAAAGAAGAAAGCAATCCAAGCGCAAGAGCTCGAAAGAACACAAGCAAATCTCTCTCACTAATCACTAGGGCGTTGTGTGGAGTTTGGAGAGGATTTGATCACTTTGGTGTGTCTAGAATTGAATGCTAGAGCTCTTGTAAGTAGTTGGAAGTGTGAATACTTGGATGCAATGAATGGTGGGTGGTTGGGGGTATTTATAGCCCCAACCACCAAACTAGCCGTTTGGTGGAGCTGTCTGTTCGATGGCGCACCGGACAGTCCGGTGCACACCGGACATGTCCGGTGCGACAGCCACGTCACCAAAGTCGTTGGGTTCCGACCGTTGGAGCTCTGACTTCTAGGCCCGCCTTGATGTCCGGTGGCGCCCCGGACATGTACTGTTGAGTGTCCGGTGCGCCAGCATGGGCGTGCCTGACCTCTACGCGCGCTGGCGCGCATTTAATGCGCCGCAGGTAGCCGTTGGCGCCAGAAGTAGCCGTTGCCCCACTGATACACCGGACAGTCCGGTGAATTATAGCGGAGCAGCTTCAATGAATTCCCGAGGCTGGCGAGTTCCGGAGGCCGCTCTTCCTTGGAGCACCGGACATGTCCGGTGTACACCGGACAGTCCGGTGAATTATAGCGGAGTCGCCTCTGGAATTTCCCGAAGGTGACGAGTTTGAAGTTTGAGTCCTCTGGTGCACCGGACATGTCCGGTGGCACACCGGACAGTTCGGTGCGCCAGACCAGAGGTGCCTTCGGTTGTCCATTTGCTCTTTTGTCGAACCCAATACTTGGTCTTTTTATTGGCTAAGTGTGAACCTTTGGCACCTGTATAACTTATACACTAGAGCAAACTAGTTAGTCCAAATATTTGTGTTGGGCAATTCAACCACCAAAATTAATTAGGGACTAGGTGTAAGCCTAATTCCCTTTCAGCTTGCCCTCAAGCTGCTGTGCGTATCACCACCCGGATCCCAAGTCATGCCAATAAAATATTCTGCACCTTGGTCTGCTAGAAATTTGAGCATTACATCTTGGCTAAACACATAGATACTCACACTATCAATATAAGGCATTTCCTTTGCCCTCACGTCATCAAGGACAAGTATGGTGGTGTCAACCATCGTTTCTTTCAACTCCTCTTCTTTCAGTTTCTCAGCAAACTCAATTATCCTCCTTTCTTCAACAATTTTCATGAGGTCAAATGCAGCTGCATGTTTCTCATCCATCGGTAGGGCCGCAACAGAAATATGAGCATATGTTTCTATGTGTGCCTGAATGAACTTTTCGTAGTCCATCCGGTACAGATGAGCACCAGCAAGATTTAGGAACTCCATCACATTATCCTCCTCAAACAACCACAAGCACTTCCTTACAACGTCCATGGTACCCTAAAACCAGTTTGGACTATCTGGGCTCTACTGTACAACTAAGACTTCAACAAACCCTTCATTCTTGTACCCTCTAATGTTGCTATGGTAGACTCCTGAGAGGTGACGGTTGAGGGAAGCAGAGTTAAATTGTGTTAGCACATAGATCTTGGATATGTTGCTGTTGAGACAATTGCTGACAGGAATATCAAGCAGTCTATAATTGGCATTCAATGGCACTGCAGGCTTGGCACGCTTCTTTGTCAAGGGGTACAATCTAGTCCCAGCACCACCAACACAAGCCTCATCATCTCTTCCCAGACCCCCAGCAGAAATACATCCAGGTCATGTTCTAGATTTGTTGAAGAGGTCTTGCGTGGCACTTTTGTGTCTTTCGGTTCTGAAGTTGTAGATGTTTGCTGTATGTTCCCTTAATACGTAGTGCCGAGAATCGTGACCTACTGGCCCCCATGGCCGCGACAATTGCTTGCGGATGTCACTGATTTCTCGTGGGGCCGCTAATCACGTGGATAGGGCGCTTTGGCGTCATAATTCCAGTCATTGTGGCCCCGGATGAGTTCGCTAGGGTCTCAACATCGTGTAGCATCAACCCTCCTTGAGTGTAGGGCGTTGGGTCATTGGGTCCCTGTTCCTGATAATGCCTCCGCCGCGGATCGGCGCGCGCCGCCGCGCTTCTCCGTCGGGAGGAAGGGGAAAACCCCTCAGTCGTCGATCTGATAGCTGACGGCGGAGATTAGAATGCCCGAGGTAGCGCGTCGGTCGTTAGATGTGCTTTGAGCGGCGTGGATCAAACCGACCATAACGCTTTAGGATCGACTAGGTTGGGCCGTCCGATCTGATCGGAGGGCTGGGGTTGAAGCGCCCTTCGTTAAACCTCGACCGTAGATTTCGGATCGTGCGCACTAGTCGCATACCGATTCATCACCCTAGATCATCTAATGTGGACCACCCGTTTGGGATCGGATGGATCAGATCTGATAATACCCCTTCGGCTAGGTAGTTTTACTAAAGAGACCCTAAGCTTTATTGAAATAAACCCGTCGTCCACTACATGTGTAAAATAATTACAATTGTGCCCTGACTTTTATATAATAAACTATGTGGTTTCTGGTTTTTGCGTCCCCAGTCCAAATAGGACACCAGGTTTATTAAAATAAGTCAGAAAATGGTTTTAATATAGAAAATAATTCCTAAACCTTAATAAATCCTTAACTTCTTCATTTTAACTCCTTTTTATCCATTCCAGTTGCATTAAACTCATATTAATATTGTTTATCATCTAGTTGCCTTGTATTACTATGAAACCTATGGTTAAAATCATGTACTTATTTTTTTATATTAAACACTTAAACCTTTAGAAAATCATAACTTTATGACTTTAACTCTAAATTTAGTGGTTCTCAAACCTAGGATCTCGTTACAATGCGTAGATTATTATCATGCATTCTGTTCTTATGTTTGGTGTGATGTTAATTTATCTTATACATGTTTGTTTGTATTGCTGCGAGTAGACGAGCAAGTGACCGAGGACCCTGGTACTCAGTAACTCAGCAGGTGGAAAATACTGAGCAGGAGCTAATTGAAGGCAAGTTGTGTCCTTGACCACTTTTCTTTACCCAACAATGTCCTATATAAACATTGTGGCATTTTTAGTCTCAATTTTGATGGGACCCAATAGTCACCCTAGTATGCTTTACTTTATGCCTCATTCACCACTGAACTTTTGGGTAGCATCTGCTATTGCTCTATGTGGTTTTGGGTGTTAAGATAATTATGATTCATGATCGTGCTTTATTATGGTGATTCGATTCTTTAATGTTCATAATAAGAATAGTGTGTTAATTGGAACATGGAGCTTAACTTGAGATAACAGTGCTACCACAAGGGTGTAATGAGACACCCTTGGCCAAGTAATTAGGAAAGCCAGGGAGAGATTACCTTACCTGAAAGAGGCAAGCGGGGAGGCATCGCTATAGAGTATAGGGAGGTTCTCGGGTCGGACTGTCTGTTTAGCTTTCTAGACGAGGGATTCCTATGCTTTCTTCTTCCTTAATCCGTAGCGGGTTTTCTCGAACTAGTAGAACTTTGGAAAGACCTCGTAGTGCTACCCTACCTCGTCTCCTCGGTAGAGATGAATGGGACTTCTAGACCCCTTGGCAAATGGGTAACATAACTTGTGGGTAAAGATGTGCAACCTATATAGAGTGTAAAACTGGTATACTAGCCGTGCTCGCGGTCAAGAGCGACTCAGGACTCTCGCACGATTAACTTATGGAATTAAACTTAATTTTTTCATATGCATCACATTGTTGTTTTATTATTAATTTTGATTACTATTACTTTGGGTTGGTATACACTTACATTTAGTAACTGCTAATAAAATTTGACCAACTGATTAAAAACAATGCTCAGGTTTAACCATCATTTGTTGATCAGCCTTACACTTCACATGAGCCCCCACTTTTGGTGAGCTCACACACATTATTCCCTATACTTGTTGAGTGATGAACTTTTGTGAGCTCACCCTTGCGATATATATAACCCCCCATAGGAGAAAGAGCGGTAGCCCAGGAGGAGGACTACTTCGAGGAGTTCGATGAAGTCTATGTGGCATCTCCCAGTCAGCTTAATGGCACTAAGGAAATAATATTAGTTCACTTTATTTGTTATTATTTATTTTTGTAAGACACTTCCGCTTTGTAATAATGTTTGTGACATTTATCTCTATACACTTGGTCATTATATGTGTTGTTCTTCTTTGGCGCACATATGAGACGCACCCGGGTTCGCCCCTTAAATCCGGGTGTGACACTTCACCACTCGCTTGCTCCTTCAATGGGCAGAGACTTTTGCATGATGCCTCTGTTCCCCTTCCCCCACTGGTGTAATACCCAACTTGTGAATAATAAGAGATAAATTAATCTCCTTATGTGTTTTGCCCTCTATTAATGAGAAATATTAATAATCAAATTTAAAGTGCATAAAATAACTAAAGGTACATAAATAATCTATGCATCATGTTGGAGATTTTGCTTGTGCACTTAATTATAATAATGAGATAGTAATGTGGGAATTAGGGTTTGACCTAATTTGAAATCTAGGGATTTAAAATGACCTAGAAAAGGAAAGGAAAATAATACCACTATAAAGAAAAAAATATATAAATAAATAAACCTTTTCAAACTAGTATTTGAACTTGTGCATTTAATCTAAGTGTGAATTTTACAACAAAAAATTGAATTCAAATTTGAAATCTAAAAATAAAAATAAAAGAAAACAGGAAAGAAAAAGAAAAAGAGAAATAAAATGGAAATCACATGTAGGGCTAATACCAGCCCATTTCACTCTACCCAGCTGCGTGGCCCAATCGTGGGCAAAGCACCGACCGGTGGGGCCCTACTGTCAGCCACCCGCACTCTTGCGTTTACACTGGTCAGCGGGGCCCAGCTGTCAACCCCTCCACCCACTGTACTACAATCGGGCTCACTCTTAGCCGTCGCTGACACCGGGGGCCCAATGGTCGGTCGCTGCGTGCCTTCCCAACCTTGCGCGTCGTGGCTGACTAATAGGTCCCGCACGACAAGCCTTGGGGATACTGTGCATCTTCGTGGTGCCGGCGCGTAACTGTCCGCGTGCGGATCACACGTTTCGCCGCGATAAGTCTGTTGGAACTTGCTCTCAGTTACAAGGGGATCCAACAAGGGTGAGCAATGACGTCAACAGGGTTCTCGCGCTCGATGGCAATAGCTCTGTTAATCTGCCCTCTCACGGGCACTGTGCGGGGGAATTTATAGGTGTCTGAGCGCCCAGCGCCTTGTGTTAAGGACGCATGTGCCCTCGGATACCTAGGTTATCCCCAGAATATTCCCATAAAGCAGGGTTATAGACTGTAATTACAGGAATGCCTTTGCAAATTAAGCCCGTAACACGCAGCGGCCACGCGGGGCCCGTTACAATGGGCCGGATCACACGTGGGCCTCTGAGCTGGACGAGGCCGCTCGGTGGGATGACGACGTCGCAGTCCTTCGTCTGGCGCCGTATCGAGCGAAGGCCTGTTTTGTCTCCGTCGGACCAGCGACTGCAGCGAAGGCCTCGAGCGAAGGGTGGCGTCTTTGCCTTCGCCCCAACATTTGCCCTTCGAGGGACTAGTTCGACAAAGTCACCTGGTGCCGAAGACGTCGCTAGATGGCGGAGACGCTGCCCTCGCTCGAAGTGGTTCCGCGGGGGTTTTTGACATGACCGTTGATTGACACCGTACTGTTGGATTGCGGGTTTCCCGAAGCGCCGCGCCCTATTGGATTGCGGGTTTCCCGAAGAGCCGAGCCCTGTCTATAAAAGGGGGCGGGGGTCGGCGCTTTTTGAACTTCACTTTCCGTGCTCCGTGCAAACCCTAGCCGCCTTTTTCCACCGTCTTACTGCTCGTCTGCCCGCCTTGCTTTTGTTCGCCGGAGATCTGGCTCGAGTGAAGCAGACCGCCCGCCGCCGCCGACGGTACGTAGCGATGCCGACCTCCTCTTCTTCTGCTGCCGCTACATCGCCGGCCGACGCCTCGCCGCCGGCCGACGCCTCGCCGTCGGCCGTCGCTTCGCCGCCGGTCTACGCCTCATCTGAGGAGACGCTAAGTAGTTTGGTGGCGGAGGAGTTGCACGCCGGCGATTCTGTGAATTTTGGCGTGTCGCGGATGTCGTTGGTCCGCGTGCAGGATATGCAGCGGCTGGGTTACTTTGGCGGCGGAGTTGCTCGTGTCCCGGGGACGGAGGAAGTCCCCGAGCCGGAGGGCGAGTTGGTTGTGTTCGAGGCGTTCTTCGCCGCCGGTCTCCGCCTGCCTGCACACCAATTTGTTGGCGAAGTCCTGCGCAGGTTTAACGTTCAGATACATCAGCTGACTCCGAATGCCGTGGTGGCTCTGTCGAAGTATGTCTGGGCGACGACTTCGTACGACGGACAGCCATCAGTCGAAGTCTTTGCGAAGTACTATTGCCTGCACTGGCAGAAGAGGATGATTGGAGATGAAGTTGCCCAGTTTGGGTCCTGTACGTTTACGCCGAAGACCGGCAAGACCATGATGCAGGTAGTCGAGTTGGTTCCTTGCGCCCGCAACAAGTGGGGCAACTGGAATGAGTTTTGGTTTTACATCGCTGAGGGTACCGTCGAAGACCATGAGGGGCTCCCCGTGTCCGAGATGTGTTCACATTTTTACTCAGCATACCCGTCCTTTGAGGTGGCGGAGGGGGATGCGGATGAAGGGGCCCTTCGGTGCGCCGCCGGCCTGAGCAGTGGGCGCGATTTGATTGAAGAATTTGTGGCGTACGGGGTATGGCCCTTGGCGCATGGCTGGGCGTTGGGCGAAGTGTGCCCTCGCTAGATGCCTTCCCATGGTGGGAAGATGGTGCGAAGTCCTGCCTTCGCGCTGAATCTGCAAAACCGCGATCCGGCCGCATTTGTGCGTGAGGCGGAGGATGGGGCGGTGCGGCTCGTTGGTCGGTACGTGCCGAGGATAGAGGGCCAGCGTAGCTGGGATATCCGCGGGTCGAATGACCGTTTGAACAGGGTTTTTGAATTGAATCAACTGCCGTATGGCGGCTACCCCGGCCAAGACGATGTGGACCGCCGTGGGAAGATGCCGGTGGTGGAGAACGGAGATGACCCTGCGCCGGCGGCCGCCCCATCCTCTAAAAAGAGGAAATTAGGTACTGCTATGGGAGGACTTGGGGTTTCTGATGGTTTTGCTAGAGAGTTGATGAGGACTTGCGCGGCCCCGGGGGGAAGGATGTCTTCGCCCGAGCTCCGGGAGTCTTCGGCGCGGATGCTGAGGGTTACCGGGGGTTGGTGGCCTAGGAATGTTCCTATCCCCCGCGCGGCCGGCGAAGACTTTTTTACATCTCGCATGGTTCGTGAATGGAAAGTGTTTCCTTACGGGCGGAATATTGCTGCTATTGTGTCGGCAGTGATGGACAAGGATCGCCAGGGAGCTGCACAAAAGCGCCAGGCGGTTGTCAGGCTTCATGAAGCCAGGCCGAAGAGGCAGCGGGGGGCTGCGAAGGCTACGGCCCCTGGCGGAGGCAAGCCGCCGCTGGCGGCGAAGTCGGGCGGCCCTGTACTTAGCAAGGCGCCGGTGGTTCCAAATCGACGAAGGCTGTGCCGCCGTCCAGCAGGGTGTCGGAGGTCGCGAAGGCGGCCCGAGAGTTGCCGTCGTCGGGCAAGCGCGTCGCAGACTTCGCCACCGATATTAGTGTGGACGACTATCTTGGTGGTAAGACGTTGGCTCGTTTTTTTTTAATTCGTTGATACGTCGCAGGGTTGGACGAAGGCCAGCTTGCTATTGTTGCGCCTGCCGTGGCAGCCATGGCGGCTGCCGGAGTGCCGAAGGCGAAGGGCGGTGCTCTTAGTGCCGGAGGCGAGATGTCGGCACTCGCGGCTGTCAGGGATGAAGGGGGCGCTGTGTCCTGCCGCCTGAAGGAGGTGACAGAGGCACTAAGTCAGGTCCGTTGAGCTAGACTCCGTTTTTTTTCGGGCTGTGGTCTTACGTGTGTTCTGCAGGTGGCTGACTTCGCCAACCGCACAGCGTCGGGGGCCCTCATGGCAGTTGTGTCTACCGAACTCGAGAGACTTCGGACGCAACATGCGGACGCCGTCCGTGAAAAATCGGTCGCCGACAGTAAGTGCCGCAAGCTGGCGGACAAGGTGGCCGCGCTGGAGGGGGAGAAGACTGACCTCCGGCGCCAATTGGCGGGGGAGAGAAGGGAGACCAACGAGGCCCTCGCCAAGGCGCAGGCTGCGCAGGTGGAGGCCAATATGGCGCGGGCGGAGGGCAATCTTGCCAGGGAGCACGCCGAGCAGCTGCAGGAGCGGCTCATCGCCCTGGAGAGCCGCGTGGAGAGGGCCGAGGCCGTGACGCGCGCGGAGGCCGAGCGGACGCGCAAACAGCTTATGGACTCGTACCATAAGCTGGGCGCGCGGACTGGTGACTTCGAAGTGCTGGATCGAGAGCCCGGACTTCGCTGCCTGGAGTGGGTACAGGAGGAGTTGCAGGCGCTCCCTACTATCGTGGAGGGGTTCATGTCGTATGCCTCCCTGGTCACCTGCGAGGGGGCGATGAACGCGCTCTCCCGCGAAGGGTGCCGGTACTTCGAGGTCTTCGACCAAGCTGATGAAGACTTTGAGCGAGATATCTACAAGGTTGAAGACCCCGTAGTGAAGGAATCCGCTGGAGCCATCTATGACCGGATGTGGGGTCCGCACGGTTGCGAGGTGGTCAGGGAGCGGGCCGAGACGGCGAGGGCTCAGGTAACGTTTGGCGTTTGTTTGGCGTTTGCTGGATGTGGGCTATGTGTGGGTTCGCTGAATTTGTGTGCTGTGTCTTAGGCGGCGCGTGGCAAGAGGGTGGATGACTTCGGGGCGTTGAACAGCGCGCTGCCTGACCCGGAGCCGATCCCGGTGGAAGCCGTGTCCGGGGCCGCCCTGGAGGCGCCCCCAGAGCCTGCGGAAGGCGCTCCGGATGTCCCCGCATCTGCCGCGGCCGGCGGGGACCTGCCCCCAGAGACCGCCGAAGGCGCGCCTGATGCCCCCGCAGCCGCTGCGCCGAGGGCTGAAGATCCTGCGACGGTGGCGGCGGAGGCGACAGCAGAGGCAACGGCGGAGGCTCCCGCAACGGCTGGGTCTTCGCAGGTGGCGTAGTGGGTGTAGATAGTTAGGGAATTTTGGATATGTTGCTGAATTTTGGTTGCTGCGCAGGTTCAAGATTTTGGGCCTGCGCACGCAACCGCCACTACTAATTTTTTGGCGGCTTCGACCGTGGATGGTGGTAATAAATGTGATGGGTCTGCAACTGAATTTTCTGATTTTGCTGACTCTGGGAGCTCGGTTGAGTGGACTGAGGAGTCGACGGAGGAGGACTTGGACTATTTTGCGGCCTTGGATGTGGCAGCGGCGGAAGCTTCGCCGCACGCTGCGGATACAGAAGATGTGCCTGGTCCGAGCACCGGGCGCCGGCGGCGAAGGGCGGTTGCGAAGCGTAGAGTGAGTGGGGCGGAGGGAGATCAGCTTTGTGTGAGTAGGGCTGGCCGGCAGGAACTGTTGTCTTTGCCAGCCGTCGTGAGTACAGGTGAGGGGGAATTGCGAAGTCTTTTTGCAGGTGAGGAGCTTAGGATAATGTTATTTAATTATAGGGAGATGGGAATTATTCCTAAGGTTGAGCCGATGTAGAGTGCGGTGCCCTCGCTTGTACATGTGTAAAGGCTTGTGTGATGAGGTTGTGTGCCCCCGCACACTTGGCTATGCCTGCGAAGGCGTTATGTACTTGGTCTGGTGTGTTTTGTTATGCTGTGCTGGTCCGGCTGCACCCTTAGGCGACTTATGCACGGATAGTCTTCGCAGTAGGCTGAGGTTTTTCGCACTTGTTGTGCTAGTCTGACTGCACCCTTAGGCGACTTCTGCACGGATAGTCTTCGCGGTAGACTTAGGTTTTTTCGCACTTGTTGTGCTAGTCCGGCTGCACCCTTAGGCGACTTCTGCATGGATAGTCTTCGCGGTAGACTTAGGTTTTTTTGCACTTGTTGTGCTAGTCCGGCTGCACCCTTAGGCGACTTCTGCACGGATAGTCTTCGCGGTAGACTTAGGTTTTTTCGCACTTGTTGTGCTAATCCGGCTGCACCCTTAGGCGATTTCTGCACGGATAGTCTTTGCGGTAGACTTAGGTTTTTTCGCACTTGTTGTGCTAGTCCGGCTGCACCCTTAGGCGACTTCTGCATGGATAGTCTTCGCGGTAGACTTAGGTTTTTTCACACTTGTTGTGCTAGTCCGGCTGCACCCTTAGGCGACTTCTGCACGGATAGTCTTCGCGGTAGACTTAGGTTTTTTTGCACTTGTTGTGCTAATCCGGCTGCACCCTTAGGTGACTTCTGCACGGATAGTCTTCGCGGTAGACTTAGGTTTTTTCGCACTTGTTGTGCTAGTCCGGCTGCACCCTTAGGCGACTTCTGCGTGGATTTGTCGCACGCGAGGGTGGCTAGCGCTGAGCCTCGCGGTGACCTCGTATTGGTCGAATGTCGAAGACCGTCGTTGCGGTCTTTTTTCGACGCATGTTTTTGCGGGGGATTTTTCAGACATATATTACATGGCTCCGCCTCATTAAAAACCTCACCCCCGGGAGGAAAAGAGTGCGGACCAGAATAAGATTGTTTTTGCGAATTACAAGGGCGAATCAGCCCTGATGAGTCAAACAAAAAATTTGCGGAGGTTGTCGATGTTCTAGGAGTGCTCTAGGTCTTCGCCGTTTGGCGTTGTGAGCCTGTAAGCGCTGGGGGAAGCTTTCGTCTTGACTATAAAGGGGCCCTCCCACTTGGGCTCCAGCTTGCCCCTAGACTCTGTCCAAACCGTTCGAACGAGTACGAGGTTCCCTTCGCTAAATTCCCTCGGGATGACTGTGTGGTCGCGCCATGCTTTTGTCTGAGCTTGGTATTTGTTTAGGGCCTGTAGAGCGAAGACTCGGTCTCCGTCAATGAGATCCTTTGAAGTTGGCTCGTCCACGTCGGAGACGGCTGACGGAACTGTTCGCGGGGACCCATGTTTTATTTCTTGTGGGGTCATGGCCTCCGATCCGTATAGAAGGCGGAAAGGAGTAAACCCGGTAGCCCTGCACTCAGTCATGTTTAGTGCCCAGACCGCCTCGGGTAACAAATCGGTCCATCTGCCCTTTTTTTCGTCGAGGAGCATCTTTTTGACAGCTGTGAAGATTTTTCCATTGGCGCGTTCCACAACTCCGTTGGACTGCGGATGATAGACTGAGGCGAAGGCAAGCTTGGTGCCAATGGAGAAGCAAAAATCCTTGAAGTCTTAGCTGTCAAACTGCTAGCCGTTGTCAACTGTTAGTTCGGACGGTACTCCGAAGCGGCAAACAATGTTTTGCCAAAAGAACCTTTGGGCAGTTTTTGATGTTATTGTGGAAACAGCCCTTGCCTCGATCCATTTGGTGAAGTACTCGACAGCGACGAAGGCGAACTTAAGGTTCCCCTAAGCGATGGGCAGGGGCCCGACAATGTCCAGGCCCTAGCGCTGGAGAGGCCATGTGTGGGTGATCAGCTTTGTATAATGCGAGGGGCTGCCTGACCGAGGAGAAAACTTCTAGCAGGCTTCGCAGGACCTTGTGACCCGATTTGCGGCGCAGATCATTGAGGGCCAGTAAAAACCTTGGCGGATCACCTTAGCAGCTAGGGCCCTTGGCCCTGCGTGTGAGCCGCACGTGCCACTGTGGACTTCGCGTAGGATCTGGATGCCTTCGGTTTCGGTGACGCACTTAAGCATTGGCTGACTGACCCCTTTTTTGTAGAGTTGGCCTTCAATCAGTGCGAAGTCTCGGCTTCGACGTCTGAGGCGCTTGGCCTCACTGATGTCGGCTGGATGATAGTACCCCTGTAGGAACAGGGTTATTGGTGCCCGCCAGTCTTCGGTCATGATAAGGTTGACTATGCGGTGGCCCTCACTGTCATTGGTTATTTGGAGCCCTTCGGGGCTTCGGACGGCTGGCGTGCCGATGACATGAAAGAACACGTCGGAGGGCAAAGATTCGCCCCTGGCGGCAGCCTTGGCCAATTTCGTCGGCCTCTTCATTCTTGGCCCGATCCACATGCTGCAAGGTGAATCCCTTGAATTGTCTCTCGAGACTTCGGATGGCCGCGAGGTACTGCATGAGCGCGGGGTCCTTTGCTGCATAGTCTTTCTCGACTTGGCCGGCAACTACCTTGGAGTCTGTTTTGATGATGCAGGTGGTGACTCCGAGGGCCCTTAGCTTGCGGAGGTCGAGGATGACTGCTTCGTATTCTGCTATATTATTTGTGCATCTGTCGGATTCCAGAGCGAAGCTGAGGCATGCTGCATATCTGTGCTTGACCCCGACTGGTGAGGTGATGACTGCAGCGGCGCCTGCCCCCGCATGGCACCATGCGCCGTCGCAATGGATCGTCCAAACCTTCTCTGCGGACGGGTCTGGCTGTGTTGTTGGCCCAGTCCAGTCGACGACGAAGTCTGCCAGGACTTGTGACTTGATGGCTGTCCTGGGCTCGAAGCTGATGTGGTAGCCGGAGAGTTCGGCCGCCCACTTTGCAATCCTCACCGATGCCTTCGGGTTTCTGAACAATTCGCCGAGTCCCCTGTCTGAGGTGACTCGGACCTTGAATGCTTCGAAGTAATGGCGCAATTTGCGCGAAGACATGACGACTGCGTAGGCAATCTTCTCCAGCTCTGTCATGTTGCACTTGGACGGTGTCAGCACTTCGGAGACATAGTAAATAGGGCACTGCCTGACCATGCCCTCAACTGTCTGCTCCTGCACTAGTGCCGCGCTGACCGCATGCGGCGAAGCCGTGACGTAGAGCAACAGGGGGAGCGAAGAGTCGGGGCTTGTAAGGACGGCCAACTCTGTCAGGTGCTGTTTTAATGAGGCGAAGGCCGCCGCCTGCTCTGGTCCCCAGGCGAAGCCTTTTGCACCACGGAGTGTTTTGAGGAAGTGGAGACTTCGCTCGGCGGACCTAGAGATGAATCTGCTGAGAGCGGCCAATCAGCCTGTCAGGCGCTGGAGGTCTCTGGCGGACTGCGGAGGCGTCATGTCTATGATGGCCTGAATCTTGGTTGGGTTGGCCTCGATACCGCGGTGTGATAGCAGGTAGCCCAATATTTTGCCTTGGCAAACGCCGAAAACGCACTTTTCCGGGTTTAGGCGGAGTTGTGCGTCTCGCATGTTCGCGAATGTCTCGGCGAGGTCGGCGAGATGGTCCTCCTTGCTCTTGCTGGCGACGATGATGTCGTCCACATATGTGAATATATTTCTGCCAATTTGCCCTTCGAGCACTGTTTTGGTAAGCCTGGAGAAGGTGGACCCGGCGTTCTTGAGTCCCTCCGGCATTCTGATGAAGCAATATGTGCCGAAGGGTGTTATAAAGCTGGTGCTAGCCTTGTCTTCCTCCTTCATGTATATCTGGTGGTAACCGGAGAAGCAGTCGAGGAGGGACATGACTTCGCATCCGGCCGCGCTATCGACTATTTTGTCGATCCGCGGCAACGGAAAATTGTCCTTTGGGCAGGCTTTATTGAGACTGGTGAAGTCAATGCACATTCGCCACTTCCCGCTCTTTTTCTGCACCATCACGACATTGTAGAGCCATGTGGGGTAAGCCACCGGCTCGATGAATTTTGCTTCCAGGAGGCGGTGCACTTCTGTCTTGGCGGCCTCTGTCTTCTCGTCGGACATCTTGCGAAGCCGCTGTTTTTTCGACCTTACCGAAGGGTCGATTCCCAAGCTGTGCTCAATTATGGAACGGCTGACCCCGACCAGATCGAGGGCTGACCAGGCGAAGACATCTTTGTTCTTGGATAGGCAGCAGAGGAGCTTCTCCTCTTCATGCGAAGTGAGGTCTTCGCTGATAGTGACTGTCTGCTTGGGCGTGGCCTGGTCGAGGGGGACATTCTTGGTCCCGTCGTTGCTCTGCAGCTGTGCCTTGTCGTGCTGCTTATTGGTTGGGCTGGCGGGCGCGGGGACCTCACGCTGGGCCGTGAGGCAGTGCACGTTTCTCTGACCGGGCACGAAGTCCCGCTCTATGTTGCGCGCAGTCTGTTGATTGCCGTAGACCATAATGACACCTAACGGGCCTGGTATCTTCATACATAGGTACAGTCCGTGAATGGCTGCTTCGAACTTATTGATAGAGCCCCGGCCCATGATGGCATTGTATGGATATACCATGTCCACGATATCAAAGGTTACTTGCTCGCTTCGGGCATTGGGTGCTACACCGAAGGAGAGAGGCAGCTCTATTTTGCCGACAGGAAAGGTGCCCTTGCCGCCGAAGCCATACAACGGGTTGTCCGAAGGCTTGAGCAGGCTGTGGCTTATGCCCATGCGATCGAAGGCATGTAGGAAGATGATGTCCGCCTGACTGCCATTGTCAACTAGGACTTTGTGCAGGTCCCAGCCTGCCACGCTGCAATTGATAACCATGGCGTTGCAGTGGGGGGCGCTGCGCAGGTCGACGTCTCGTGCGTCGAAGGTTAGCGGTATGTGGGACCACTTTGTCTGCACGACTAGGCCGGTGACGGCGACATGGTTGATGCTGTGGCAGTGGTCCCGCTTCTGCCGCTTTGTGTCGAAATCGGTGCTGGACCCCCCAGTTATCATGTGAATGACTCCGCGATATGGTTGATCGGCGAAGTCTTCCTGCTTTGGAGCATGGGGGATGTTTTGATAAACAATAATATTATAGAATTATAGAAATTGGAATGGACTCATTTGGACTTAATATGAATTTTATATGAATTAAACAAATTCTAGCATTTATTTTCACATTTAAAAATCCTTTTCCAATTACTTTTACTGGATTTCTAATTCCCTGGACTAGGCCTCAATTATCAGATAAGACAAGGACCACTGCGCAAGTATTCCCGTGACTCAGATTATATCAGAGGTGGATCGTGGGTTTATTCCTAAGAAGTCCAAGGACTCTTTAGTAAGATTCCAAAGCTGAAAGGGTATCTAGTGATGCTGGTCGCAGGATCCTCGATCTACGGCATGGAATAAAACCTATCCATTACACACCTGTGTTAAACCTGATCCGTCCGATTTTCAATCTACGACGGTGATTTGTTGGAATACCTACTGTCGGCGTTTCGGGACCGGGGGGTCCCCGAGCCGACGAGTGAGTGTGCCGCGTGCCCCAGCCCAGATGGGTCGAGCGCGTGGGCGAGCGCGAAGGGGGGAAGAGAGCGAGAGGTCGGTGGCCGGAGCCGGGTCGTGACGAGGGAGACGGAGATTCCCGCGGCCTTCGTGTTCGTCCCGCGCCCAGGTCGGGTGCGCTTGCAGTAGGGGGTTACAAGCGTCCGCGCGGGTGAGGGGAGCGAGCGGCCCCAAGAGAGCGCCTGCCCCTGCCCTCGTTCCCGCGAGGCCAACCTTTTTTAAGAAGGCCCTGGTCCTTCCTTTTATAAGCGTAAGGAGAGGATCCAGGTGTACAAAATGGGGGTGTAGCAAGGTGCTACGTGTCTAGCGGGGGAGAGCTAGTGCCCTAAGTACATGCCAAGGTGGCAGCCAGAGAGATCTTGGCACCCTGTTAGTGTGGCGTCGTGGCTGTCGGAGAAGCAGTGGAGCTTGATGGAGGGACAGCTGTTGGAACAGCTGTGCTCTTGCTGACGTCTCCCTGCTTTCGTAAGGGAGCCGAGAGTCGCCGTCGTCATGGTCTAGTGGGGCGCCATCATTGCCTATCTGGCGGAGCTGGCCAGATGGGACGCCGGTCTTGTTCTCTGCGACCCAAGTCGGCTCAGGGCAGGGTGATGATGACGCTTCCTGTTGACGTGGCGGTCTTGTGTCCTAGGTCGGGCGACGTGGAGGCTCCTCCGAAGTCGAGGTCGAGTCTGTCCTGCATGGCCGAGGCCGAACCTGAGCTCCTGGGTCGGGCGAGGCGGAGGCCGTTCGGCAGAGGCCAGGGCAGAGTCCGAGCCCTGGGTCGGGCGGAGCGGAGTTCGCCGTCTTCCGGGGCCTTAGCCCGAGTCCGAGCCCTGGGTCGGGCGGAGCAGAGGTCGCCGTCTTCCGGGGCCTTAGCCCGAGTCCGAGCCCTGGGTCGGGCGGAGCGGAGTTCGCCGTCTTCCGGGGCCTTAGCCCGAGTCCGAGCCCTGGGTCGGGCGGAGCGGAGTTCACCGTCTTCCGGGGCCTTAGCCCGAGTCCGAGCCCTGGGTCGGGCGGAGCCTCCTATGGCACCTCTGGCAAAGCCTGGTCGCCCGTCGGTCTTACCTTTTGCGTTAAATGCCCCGATGACTTGGTCGGTTGGCACGATGATTTAGTCAGGGTTGCTTCTCAACGAAGGCAAGGCCTCGGGCGAGCCGGAGGTGCGTCTGCCGTAAAAAGGGGGCCTCGGGCGAGACGGAAACACCTCAGGGTCGGCTGCCCTTGCCCGAGGCTAGGCTCGGGCGAGGCGCGATCAGGTCGCTCGTATGGACTGATCCCTGACTTAATCAAACCCATCAGGCCTCTGCAGCTTTATGCTGATGGGGGTTACCAGCTGAGAATTAGGCGTCTTGAGGGTACCCCTAATTATGGTCCCCGACAGTAGCCCCCGAGCCTCGAAGGGAGTGATAACACTCGCTTGGAGGCTTTTCGTCGCACTTTTTTGCAAGGGGACCAGCCTTTCTCGGTTGCTCTTTGTTCCGGTGGGTGCGCGCGAGCGCACCCGCCGGGTGTAGCCCCCGAGGCCTCGGAGGAGTGGTTTCACTCCTTCGAGGTCTTAATGCCTTGCGCAATGCTTCGGCCGGTCTGGTGGTTCCCTCATGCGAACAGGCCGTAGCCCAGGTGCACTGTCGGGGCCCAAGTTCTCGGGCTGGTATGTTGACGCTGTCAACGGTTCGGCCGGAGCCGGGTTTGTGAGAGCAGCCCCCGAGCCTCCGCACGGAGCAAGAGGACGATCAGGGACAGACTCGACTTTTTTACATACGCCCCTACGTCGCCTTTCCGCAAGGAGGAGGGGGGGAGAGCGCCATGTTACCCTCGATGGGCACCGAACATGGTGTCTCCGGTGAGCTGCAATCGGGTAATCCGAGTGGACGTCCGTGCCCCGTTCGTTGGGGGTCGGCTAGGGGCCCGGAGGCACGCCCAAAAGTACCTGCGGGTGATCTGCCGGACCCGGTCCCCTGGCGACGGGGTCCGAGGGCTCGTTGCCTCCCTCCGATGGGATTCCGTTACAGAGTCGTTCCCGCTGGTCTCGGAAATGTCCTAGGGTACCTCGGGAGCGCAGCCCGAGCCTTGGTTATGTATCGAACGTACCCCTGGTCATCCCTCGCTCGGTGTCTGAGGCGACTGTGAACCCTTCGGAGGGCCAGCCTTCGAACCCCTGATCAGTAATGGGCGTGGAGCCCGAGTAGCCTGAGGCGGTCGTGGAACCTTTCAGGGGGCCGACCTTCGAACCCCTGACCAGTAGTGGGTGTCGGGCCCACGCGATCTGAGGCGGCCGTTGAACCCTTCGGGGGGCCAGCCTTCGAACCCCTGATCAGTAAGGAGGCTCGGAGCCTAGTTCCTTCACGGGGAAGGATCCCTTTGGGGGTATCCCCTTTCCCGGTCCCTGTTGCAAGAGATAGAAAAAGAAGGAAAAGGGAAAAAGGATACGAAATTGAACGACGTGGCGCACCTTTTTTGGGTGTGGTCGTTTTGGCGAAGGCGAAGCGTCGCCAGCTGCCCCTGCCAGAAACGTCGCCTGTCCAGCCGCGAAGTTAATGCGCCGGGGCGAGCGGTCGGCGATGCTGCCGTTGCGTGCGAGCCGTTCGAGGTACGGGTCACGGGCGCGTCGTCTTCACACCGTGAGAGGGGGTTCTCTCGCTGCCCCCGGATGGGACATGAGCTTGGCCGATGGCGTGGCCGCTGCTGCCGCGCGCCTGCCACCGTCATTACTGCCGGCCCACTTTTGACCGCGTTTGACCGCTGCGTCAGGCTGGCGCTACTGAGTCGCGCGCTGGGTCGCCTCGAATCACGGTATCGGTTCCGCAATCGAGGAGGTGCGGTGGTGGCGCAAGTGGTACAGCGGCTTGCATGCAGCATCCGGCGCGCCGGTTGCGCGACGCGTGGGCTTGGGCCTCCGCGCTGGCCTGCCAGGAGTCAGAGAAGCGCGGCCACTTGGCATGGTTGCATGCCGCCCGCACGGCTGCCCGCCCCTTTCGCCCGTTGGTCTGGGCAAAAGTGGAGGGTCACTTGTGACCGCTGGGTGGTTGCGCGCGCCGTGCGCGGCGGTTCGGCTTCTTCTGCTCGGAGCCGGTCTCCCTGACTTGTGGGTCCCAGCCCCCGCACCGCGGGGGAGGGCTTTGGAGGCGTGTTGAAGAAGACTCAGCCCGTGACGGTTGGGGGCGCAAGCAGGGGGAGTTGCCTTTAAAAGGAGGGCGACCCCCTTCGTAAGGTGACCATGTCTTCTTCCTCCCTTATGCATTGTGTATCTCCACCTTTCAAGCCCCCGGATGGGGGAAACCGCCGTCTTTTCGCCCCCTCGTTGGAGGAACGCAACTCCGTGGGAGTTGGTACCTTTCAGCCATCGTTCGGCTTCAAGGATTTTCATCAGCCAGCCCAGCCGCTCCCCCTCGCCGGGGGTCACCCAAGACGGCGACCACCAGCCCCTGGATGGGGAGGAGCAGCTGGGCTGTGGCCTTTGCCCCGCTCCCAGCTGGTCTTCATCATCCCGGCCGGGACAGGACCCGGGCCAAGCCGGTGTTCTGCCCCTTGCGTGGGTCGGCCGACCGCCTCCTCTTCCAGCTTCTGGCGGTGGAGACCATCCTCCAGTTCTGCGGAGGAGACGTCCTCCAGTCATGCTGGGGGAGGCGGGCTGTTGCTATCCAGCTAGGATGCAACATTCCGTCCTCTTCCTCGCTTGCGTGGCGAGGACAGGGGTGAGGACCTGTCGATGCGCCTTGGGGCAACCCGCGTTTGCTGGTGATTCGCCCAGAGCTCGTCGCTCCATGGGCTTCTCTGGCGGGGAGGTTATCCGCACCTGCGGGGACGGAACCGGAGTTCCGTTTGTAATGGCATTTCGAGTGCCGGGTTTTTTGTTCATTTCGGCTTTCGGGGCCTGAACATGTATGTAACGCTGGCACGGAGCCGTGTTTTTTCCTCATTTCTGAGCACTAAGACTCGCCTGTTGTTTGCCTGAACCGCTTCACCAAGCGTGAGTCGCCCCGTGTCAAGGTGACGAGTAAGGTATCCGTATCCCGGAGGCGTAGGAATCCCTTGGCTCGGTCGGCCCTGCTGCCCGAGGCTCCTCCGGCTTAGTTAAAGAGACCCCTTGGCCGTTCTTCGACGAGCCGAGGCCGGGGGTAGCGATATCAGCATGAGCAGAGGCGGAGTTGGCTCGGAAATGAAACCTGGTTGGCCGGAGCCTAGCCGGGTTGTCCGTTGGCAGGATTGACGTTGGAGTTGATCAGCCGAGGCTTCGGACCGGGCTGGCGCCCTCGGAAGGTGGTCGGCCGAGGCCCCGGAGGTGGCCGGCCGAGCCGCCCGCTCGGGCCGGATCCGGAGAAGTCCCTGACAGCGATTGCTCGAGCGTGGTGATGACGTCGTCCTTCGGAGCGGAGGCCCTCGGACCGCGTCGCCGTCCGAGGCTAGGTCGGGCCTCGCCGAAGGTGCCGTCGATGCCGAGGTTGTCGCCACCCTATTCCAGCGTTAAGACCCGAGCCTGCAGGGTCAAATCGTCTTGTAGCGTGGGCCTTGTGCGGCCGTCGAGGCCGGAACACACACCCTTGCTGCGTTATAAAGCTGCGTCTCTTTTCCTCTTGTTTCGAGTATCTAGACTTTTTGTCGGTAGCAGGGATGTTAATGCGAGCGAGAGTTGCTTCTCGCGGAAGGTGATGAGTGAGGTATCCGTATCCCGGAGGCGTGGGAGTCCCTCGGCTCGGTCGGCCTCGCCGCTTACGCGTACTTTCACCCGTCCATGAGGCCCTGTCACCGACTCGGTCGAGAAGGCTCGAAGAATCGCTTCGACAGAAGGGCTTCCGAACGTAAAGACTTATTCGATCCGCAGAGTCACCTTACCCGAACGCGAGTTACTTATCGCAGAAGGTGATGAGTGAGGTATCCGTATCCCGGAGGCGTAGGAGTCCCTCGGCTCGGTCAGCCTTGACTGCTTACGTGTACCCCGTCGTTTCCAGGACCCACTTTTCGAAGTAGTCAAAAAGCACGAAAGACGTTATGGTAAAAGAGATTTTCTTTTCGAGGAAAATTTTGACGCAGAGGGGGTTTCCCCCCTTTTAGCCCCCGAGGGAGGGTCGGGCCTTGCCGAGGCGAGGCCGACCCTTCCTTGTTGACTAAACTTTGCGTGGGTGCGGGGTATATGAACAACTTGGAAACATCTTAAGGGTAGAAGCGACGTAGCTGTTGGATGTTCCAAGCGTTGCCGTAGACCTCGCCTTGACTGTTGGCCAGCTTGTACGTTCCGGGCTTCAGAACTTTGGCGATGATGAACGGCCCCTCCCAGGGGGGCGTGAGCTTGTGCCTCCCTCGGGCGTCTTGCCGCAGTCGAAGCACCAGGTCGCCCTCCTGGAGGTCTCGGGGTCGGACCCCTCGGGCGTGGTAGCGTCGCAGGGACTGCTGGTACCGCGCCGAGTGTAGTAAGGCCCTGTCCCGAGCCTCGTCCAGCTGGTCCAGCGAGTCTTCTCGTCTAGCTTGGTTACTTTCATCGTCGTAGGCCCTCGTCCTCGGGGAGCCGTATTCCAGGTCCGTGGGCAAGACGGCCTCGGCCTCGTGGACCAGGAAGAACGACGTGAAACCCGTGGCTCGGCTCGGCGTCGTCCTCAGGCTCCAGACCACCGAGGGGAGTTCCTTCATCCACCGCTTGCCGAACTTGTTGAGGTCGTTGTAAATTCGAGGCTTGAGCCCTTGTAGGATCATGCCATTGGCGCGCTCTACTTGCCCATTCGACATGGGATGAGCTACGGCGGCCCAGTCCACCCGGATGTTGTGATCCTCGCAAAAATCCAAGAATTTTTTGCCGGTGAACTGGGTGCCATTGTCGGTGATGATGGAGTTCGGGACTCCGAAGCGATGGATGATGTTGGTGAAGAATGCCACCGCCTGCTCGGATCTGATGCTGTTCAGGGGTCGGACCTCGATCCACTTGGAGAATTTGTCGACAGCGACCAGCAGGTGCGTGTAGCCCCCGGGCGCCTTCTGCAGAGGGCCGACGAGGTCCAGACCCCATACATCGAAGGGCCAGGTGATGGGTATCGTCTGCAGAGCCTGAGCGGGCAGGTGGGTCTTCTTCGCATAGAATTGGCACCCTTCGCAGGCGCGGACAATTCTAGTGGCGTCAGCCACCACCGTCGGCCAGTAGAAGCCTTGGCGGAAAGCGTTCCCGACGAGGGTTCGAGGTGCTGCATGATGGCCGCAAGCCCCCGAGTGTATTTCCCACAGGAGTTCCTGACCTTCGGCGATGGAGATGCATCGCTGGAGGATGCCCGAGGGGCTACGGTGGTAGAGCTCCTTCTCATCGCCCAGCAAGACGAACGACTTGGCGCGTCGCGCTACCCGCCGAGCCTCGGCTCGGTCGAGGGGCAGTTCTCCTTGGCGGAGATATTGCAGGTACGGGGTTTGCCAATCTTGATCTGGCATGACCCCGCTCTGCTCCTCCTCGATGCGCAGTGCTTCGCCCTCGGGGGCCGAGGGTTCCTCGGGTTGAACCAAGGGTGGCGCGGGCTGGACCGAGGTCACCTCGGACGGGGCCGAGGGCACCTCGGGCTCGGACGCGTCGCCTATCTTGACGGAGGGTTGGTGCAGATCCCGGGAGAAGACGTCTGGGGGAACCGTCGTTCGCCCCGAGGCTATCTTCGCCAACTCGTCTGCAGTCTCGTTGTAGCACCGGGCGATGTGGTTGAGCTCGAGCCCGTAGAACTTGTCTTCCAGGCGTCGAACCTCCTCACAGTAGGCTTCCATCTTCGGGTCGCGGCAGTGGGAGTTCTTCATGACTTGGTCGATGACGAGCTGCGAGTCGCCGCGTGCATCGAGGCGTCGGACCCCTAGCTCGATGGCGATTCGCAATCCGTTGATCAGAGCCTCGTACTCAGCCACATTGTTGGACGCCGGGAAATGGAGGCGTAGCACGTAGCGCAGGTGTTTCCCGAGGGGTGAGACGAAAAGCAGGCCCGCGCCGGCTCCCGTCTTCATCAGCGACCCGTCGAAAAACATGGTCCAGAGCTCCGGTTGGATCGGAGCCGTCGGCAACTGGGTGTCGACCCATTCGGCTACGAAGTCCGCCAGTACCTGGGACTTGATGGCCTTCCGAGGGGCGAACGAGATTGTCTCGCCCATGATTTCCACCGCCCACTTTGCGATCCGTCCCGAGGCTTCTCGGCACTGGATGATCTCCCCCAGGGGGAAGGATGACACCACCGTCACCGGATGAGACTCGAAGTAATGTCGCAGCTTTCGCCTCGTCAGGATCACTGCATACACCAGCTTCTGGACTTGTGGGTAGCGGATCTTGGTCTCGGACAGTACCTCGCTGACGAAGTAAACTGGCCTCTGAATGGGCAAAGCATGCCCCTCTTCCTGCCTTTCGACCACGATCGCGGCGCTGACCACCTGAGTGGTAGCGGCGACGTAGACCAGGAGGGCTTCTCCATCTGCTGGGGGTACCAAGATGGGCGCCTGGGTGAGGAGCGCCTTCAGGTTCCCGAGAGCTTCCTCGGCCTCGGGAGTCCACGTGAAGCACTCGGCCTTCCTTAAGAGACGGTACAGGGGCAGGCCTCTTTCGCCGAGGCGCGAGATGAAACGGCTCAAGGCCGCGAGACATCCCATGACCCTCTATACGCCTTTTAAGTCCTTGATGGGCCCCATGTTTGTGATGGCTGCGATCTTCTCCGGGTTGGCTTCGATGCCCCGCTCGGAGACGATGAATCCCAAGAGCATGCCTCGGGGCACCCCGAAGACGCACTTCTCGGAATTGAGCTTGACGCCCTTCGCCTTGAGACACCGGAATGTCAGTTCGAGGTCGGAGAGAAGATCGGAGGCTTTCCTCGTCTTGACTACGATGTCGTTGACGTAAGCCTCGACCGTGCGACCGATGTGTTCGCCGAACACATGGTTCATGCACCGCTGGTACGTTGCACCCGCGTTCCTCAAACCGAACGGCATGGTGACATGACAGTACATGCCGAAGGGCGTGATGAAAGAAGTCGCGAGCTGGTCGGACTCTTTCATCTTGATTTGATGATACCCTGAGTAGGCATCGAGGAAAGACAGGGTTTCGCACCCTGCAGTGGAGTCCACGATTTGATCGATGCGAGGTAGAGGGTATGGGACCTTCGGACATGCTTTGTTAAGACCAGTGTAGTCTACACACATCCGCCATTTCCCCCCTTTCTTCCTCACAAGTACAGGGTTGGCAAGCCATTCGGGATGGAATACCTCCTTGATGAACCCTGCTGCCATCAGCTTGCGGATCTCCTCACCTATCACCCTGCGCCTTTCCTCGTCGAATCGGCGCAGAGGCTGTCTGACCGGCCGGGCCCCGGCCCGAATATCCAGCGAGTGCTCGGCGACATCCCTCGGTATGCCAGGCATGTCCGAGGGACTCCACGCAAAGACGTCGGCGTTTGCGCGGAGAAAGTCGACGAGCACTGCTTTCTATTTGGGGTCGAGCCCAGAACCGATCCGGATCTGCTTGGAGGTGTCACCACTGGGGTCGAGTGGGATGGCCTTAACCGTCTCCGCTGGCTCAAAGTTGCCGGCGTGTCGCTTCACGTCCGGCACCTCTCGGGAGAGGCTTTCCAGGTCGGCAATGAGGGCCTCGGACTCGGCGAGGGCCTCGGCGTACTCCACGTACTCCACATTGCATTCGAACGCGTGTTTGTACGTGGGGCCGACGGTGATGACCCCGCTAGGGCCCGGCATCTTGAGCTTTAGGTAGGTGTAGTTGGGGATGGCCATGAACTTCGCGTAGCATGGCCTTCCCAACACTGCGTGGTAGGTTCCTCGGAACCCGACCACCTCGAACGTCAAAGTCTCCCTTCGGAAGTTGGAGGGTGTTCCGAAGCAGACAGGAAGGTCGATCTGCCCGAGGGGCTGGACGCGCTTCCCAGGGATGATCCCGTGGAAGGGCGCAGCGCCTGCTCGGACGGATGACAGATCGACGCGCAGGAGCCTGAGGGTCTCGGCGTAGATGATATTGAGGCAGCTGCCCCCATCCATCAGGACCTTGGTGAGCCTGACGTCGCCGATGATGGGATCAACGGCGAGCGGGTACTTCCCCGGGCTCGGCACGTGGTCGGGGTGGTCGTCCCGGTCGAAGGTGACGGGCTTGTCGGACCAGTCTAAGTAGACTGGTGCCGCCACCTTCGCCAAGCAGACCTCCCGACGCTCTTGCTTACGATGCCGAGCCGAGGCATTCGCCGCATGCCCTCCGTAGATCATGAAGCAGTCGCGGACCTCGGGGAACTGTCCTGCTTGGTGATCTTCCCTTTTGTCGTCGTCGTGAGCCCTGCCGCCCTCTGCGGGTGGCCCGGCCCGGTGGAAGTGGCGCCGAAGCATGACGCACTCTTCGAGGGTGTGCTTGACGGGCCCCTGATGGTAGGGGCACGTCTCCTTGAGTGCCTTGTTGAAGAGGTTAGCACCTCCGGGGGGCTTCCGAGGGTTCTTGTGCTCGGCGGCGGCGACCAGGTCCGCATCGGGAGCGTCGCGTTTCGCTTGCGACTTCCTCCTGCCTTTCTTCTTGGCGCCGCGTAGAGTAGTCGCCTCGGGGGCATCTTCCGACGGGCAGCCCTGGGGCTGCTTGTCCTTTCGGAAGATGGCCTCGACCGCCTCCTGGCCGGAGGCGAACTTGGTGGCGATGTCCATCAGCTCGCTCGCCCTGGTGGGGGTCTTGCGACCCAACTTGCTCACCAGGTCATGGCAGGTGGTGCCGGCAAGGAACGCGCCGATGACATCGGAGTCGGTGATGTTGGGCAGCTCGGTGCGCTGCTTTGAGAACCGCCGGATGTAGTCCCGAAGGGACTCTCCCGGCTGTTGCCGACAGCTTCGGAGGTCCCAGGAATTCCCGGGGCGCACGTACGTGCCCTGGAAGTTGCCGGCGAAGGCTTGGACCAGATCCTCCTAGTTGGAAATCTGCCCCGGAGGCAGGTGTTCCAACCAAGCGCGAGCAGTGTCGGAGAGGAATAGGGGGAGGTTGCGGATGATGAGGTTGTCGTCGTCCGTCCCACCCAGCTGACAGGCCAGGCGGTAGTCCGCGAGCCACAATTCCGGTCTCGTTTCCCCCGAGTACTTTGTGATAGTAGTCGGGGATCGGAATCGGGGCGGAAACGGCGCCCGCCGAATGGCTCGGCTGAAGACCTGCGGACCGGGTGGTTCGGGCGAGGGACTCCGATCCTCCCCGCTGTCGTAGCGTCCCCCACGCCTGGGGTGATAGCCTCGGCGCACCCTTTCGTCGAGGCGTGCCCGACGGTCGCGATGAGGGTGCTCGTCGCCGAGGCGGCCCGGGGCTGCAGGCGCGGTGTTGCGCGTGCGCCCGGTGTAGACCGAGGCTTCCCGCATGGGTCGGGAAGTCGCGGCACGTGGTTCCGAGGGGTACCCCTTCCTTCGGGAGGCAGAGCTCTCGGCCCGCCGGGCCGCAGCGCCTTCCAGGAGATGCTTGAGCTCTCCCTGGATTCGCCGTCCCTCGGTGGTAGATGACTCCGGCATCGCGCGGAGGAGCATCGCTGCGGCTGCCAGGTCCTGGCCGGTTCCGCCGGATGCGGGTGGCGGTCTGCCCCTGGCATCGTTGGCGATGCGGTGCTGGAGATCCTGGGGCAGGTGACGTATTTCTCCGGCCGGGGGATGGCCCGCCCATACCTGCCCGACGTCCCGGCGGATTGCCTCGAGCGCTCCTGCTCCCTCATCGAGCCCGGCCTGCGCCCCGCGGACTTGCTCGAGCTGTGGGTCGTGACCCCCCGCCGGAACGGGGACCACAGCTAGCTCCTGCGGGATGTCGGCGCGAGGCGCTGGCCTAGGGGGATCACCACCCTCCGGCATGTCGAGACAGCTGCCTCCGGAGGGATCCCCTAGCTCGACGTGGAAACATTCGCGGCTCGGGCCGCGGTCCTTGTCGTCAAGGCTGCGGCTGTCGTCGGAACAGTCGGAGAGGCAGTAGTTGCATGCGGTCATGAAGTCCCGCATGGCACTGGGGTTGCCAGATCCGGAGAAATCCCAGCAGATGCTGGGGTCATCATCTTCCTCGGACCCAGAGGGCCCGTAGGTCGAGACGCCCGTCAATCGGTCCCAGGGCGACCGCACACCAAACCCCAGAGGGGTTGCACTCGCCTCAACGTGAGTGTCCGCCAAAGCGAGGTCGCCAGGCGGGTTGAGGTCGAGTCGAAATGACGAAGGATGGGAAGCAGTTGGTACCTTTTTGTCGACGAGGAGCGACGAAGTCACGTCGGGGGCTGATCGCGCCATCGTCTTGGGTACGAGGGCGGCGTCCTGCAGGCCCTTCGTGAGCGTGCTGGCGTCGTCCACCTGCTCGGGGTCGACGTGCTGCGGGGGGATGGCGCTCGCCTGCGCCTCGAACGCGAGGGTGACGCTTGGCGTGTCCTCCGTTGGGGCGCTGGGGATGTCGATTTGCTCGACAGCCGTCGGAGCGCAGCCTCCCGCTCGGCCCTGGTTGCCCCGCCTCCTCCTCCTCCGATGGCGAGGGAGAGGGTGGGGCGAGCTCGAAAGTTGTCCTTCCCCCACTCGGGAAAGACGTCGTCGGTTCCGCCGCCGGCGGGCGGGCTGTCGGCCGCCATTGTCGCCGCCGTACGGCGGTGGAAGGAGTACCATGTCGTAGCCGCTGTCGAGAGACATGAACTCGAGGCTCCCGAAACGGAGCACCGTCCCGGGTTGGAGAGGTCGTTGGAGACTGCCCATCTGGAGCTTGACGGGAAACTGCTCGTCAACACGCAGCGTGCCCCTACCTGGCGCGCCAACTGTCGGCATTTCGGGACCGGGGGGTCCCCGAGCCGACGAGTGAGTGTACCGCGTGCCCCAGCCCAGATGGGTCGAGCGCGTGGGCGAGCGCGAAGGGGGGAAGAGAGCGAGAGGTCGGTGGCCGGAGCCGGGTCGTGACGAGGGAGACGGAGATTCCCGCGGCCTTCGTGTTCGTCCCGCGCCCAGGTCGGGTGCGCTTGCAGTAGGGGGTTACAAGCGTCCGCGCGGGTGAGGGGAGCGAGCGGCCCCAAGAGAGCGCCTGCCCCTGCCCTCGTTCCCGCGAGGCCAACCTTTTTTAAGAAGGCCCTGGTCCTTCCTTTTATAAGCGTAAGGAGAGGATCCAGGTGTACAAAATTGGGGTGTAGCAAGGTGCTACGTGTCTAGCGGGGGAGAGCTAGTGCCCTAAGTACATGCCAAGGTGGCAGCCGGAGAGATCTTGGCACCCTGTTAGTGTGGCGTCGTGGCTGTCGGAGAAGCAGTGGAGCTTGATGGAGGGACAGCTGTTGGAACAGCTGTGCTCTTGCTGACGTCTCCCTGCTTTCGTAAGGGAGCCGAGAGTCGCCGTCGTCATGGTCTAGTGGGGCACCATCATTGCCTATCTGGCGGAGCTGGCCAGATGGGACGCCGGTCTTGTTCTCTGCGACCCAAGTCGGCTCAGGCAGGGTGATGATGACGCTTCCTGTTGACGTGGCGGTCTTGTGTCCTAGGTCGGGCGACGTGGAGGCTCCTCCGAAGTCGAGGTCGAGTCTGTCCTGCATGGCCGAGGCCGAACCTGAGCTCCTGGGTCGGGCGAGGCGGAGGCCGTTCGGCAGAGGCCAGGGCGGAGTCCGAGCCCTGGGTCGGGCGGAGCGGAGTTCGCCGTCTTCCGGGGCCTTAGCCCGAGTCCGAGCCCTGAGTCGGGCGGAGCGGAGGTCGCCGTCTTCTGGGGCCTTAGCCCGAGTCCGAGCCCTGGGTCGGGCGGAGCGGAGTTCGCCGTCTTCCGGGGCCTTAGCCCGAGTCCGAGCCCTGGGTCGGGCGGAGCGGAGTTCACCGTCTTCCGGGGCCTTAGCCCGAGTCCGAGCCCTGGGTCGGGCGGAGCCTCCTATGGCACCTCTGGCAAAGCATGGTCGCCCGTCGGTCTTACCTTTTGCGTTAAATGCCCCGATGACTTGGTCGGTTGGCGCGATGATTTAGTCAGGGTTGCTTCTCAACGAAGGCAAGGCCTCGGGCGAGCCGGAGGTGCGTCTGCCGTAAAAAGGGGGCCTCGGGCGAGACGGAAACACCTCAGGGTTGGCTGCCCTTGCCCGAGGCTAGGCTCGAGCGAGGCGCGATCAGGTCGCTCGTATGGACTGATCCCTGACTTAATCAAACCCATCAGGCCTCTGCAGCTTTATGCTAATGGGGGTTACCAGCTGAGAATTAGGCGTCTTGAGGGTACCCCTAATTATGGTCCCCGACACCTACGCTCACTCCTAGCCACCCGATCCAGATCTCATGGACCGGATTAGCCACACAAAGAGTTGTCCTCTGATCAATCCGTAGCCGCTAGATGATGATCGAACGGCCCTCTACCCTTCTTCATCCCATGGACACTCACGGCCGGGTGGGGTGCCCATGCCGCGCGCAAGCAGGTGATGCATGCCCTCCCCCGAAGACTACCACGCTAGGATCACGATCTCTATGCAACTGGACGAAGCGAGGGGTCGAACCGAGGGCTTTCTTACCAGGGAACGAAAGGAGACTTTCGGGTCGCGATGGGTGGACAGCAAGCGCAGTCGATGTGGCACCGATGAGAGGTTTCACAGTGCCTAGGTTGCCACCTAGACCGCAGAAGAGGCTTGGGGAACGGCAAATCGGAGTCCCCCAGCGGCGGTTCCTTCCTGCCCACCTCGATTGGCAAGCACTGCCGTGACCCCAGGGATAGGGAGTGGTACAACAACAAGGGCCTGGGGAAGTAGGCGGAGATCGACGCAAGTAGCGCGGGGCCGAGCGCCATGGGAGAAGGTCACGCGACCTGGAGGGCGGTGGCCGGCATGGGTTGCTGTGCGTCCACTGCAGAATCGGAGACGACGATTCGACTGGGGATGAGGCCGAGCATGGCCCAAGCGTAGGGATGCGACCTCCATGGATGGGGCTATGCGCAGGAGGCCATGGCACCACTGCTATCCCCCAACGGATGGTGGCGGCTGGCAGATGAGAGACCACAGCTCATACGGATGTGGAGAACACCATTTGGAGCAGAGACAGGGAGCAGGGCACGACGGATTGACTCGGCCACCGGAGGGAGCTTGCCACGGCAACCGGCTGGGCCAGCCGAGATGCCTAGGCCGGGAGCACCCCCCGGGGATGAACGGCACACACCTAGCCATGGGTTAGATGGTCGAGGCATGGTGGCGGCCAGGAATTTGTGGGAGCACAAAGACCTCAGGTTGGTAGGATTCCTAGGTGAACCCAGCGTGATCTTCTCCAACGGAAAGCTGTTGAGCATGCGGCGGTCACGGGAGGAGGAGAGCTGATAGGTTGGCCCAACAAGGAAGTGTCCCAACAGGGAAAGAAAAGGAAGAGGAATAGAGTGGGCTGGCATGGTGGGAGAATGGTATTGGGCCGAGGAGTTTAGGCCCAATCACGCAAGTAACATTTTTCTTTTTTTTTCTAATTCTTTTCCTCTGTTTCACTTTTAATTCTCAATTTGAATTTAAACATATTTGTAAACTTCATACTTTAGGTTAAAATGCCTAAATTTAGATATCCATATGAACTTAATTTATTTAATTTCTATATTTATTTTGTCTTATTTGTATAGTATTTTCTTCTCGTTTCTAAATTCCAAAATTGTACCTTTGGTTAAATCTCAATTCTCATCTCATTATTATATTCCCACATTGTTCCTTTTTGACATTACAAAATTCCAATTCTAATCTAAGATAAAGTTTAAGGATTCAACTTTAATACCCATTAAAAAAGTCAATCATGGTGTAGTAGACATCTATTTATTCTAATTAATTCATTTGTTTGATAAATGTTTGAAATATGAGACTCACTCATATGGTTCCTTTATTTTTAGAAAAATAGTATTTTGATTGTGGGACATGAGTTAGAAATTACTTCAAACTTGAATATTCATGTGAATAAATGCTTGTGGTGCATCATTTAATGAAATACATATTCATTTAGTTGAATAGGAAACTTTTCTATTACTTATTTTCTAATATATTCTTGGTTTTAAAATTCAGTCCTCAACATTCAACTCTCAGTATAATTTGAGATATCCGAATTTTCTATTTTATTTCCTCATGTATTTATTTTTTTATATATACAAATTTTGGGCCTTACAAATCCTACCCCCTTAACAGAAATCTCGTCCTTGAGATTTGTAAGAAAAGGGTGTATGCTCATATTATCTCAAAACATATGCACAAACAAAATCTCAGCATGATGCATAACTCATTAGCAAAACACAGGGTCAAGTAGACCTTATTATTCCTCCTAAAATAGTATCATACCAACTACTAACTAAAGTAAAACTTAGATCTTACAAATAGTAGTATATATATATTTATGTAGCTTGGTGGAGGTGGTGGTGGTGGTGGAGGTAGTGGGTGTTGTTGTTGTCTTTCCAACCATGCTTGCCTTATTTCTCGATATATCTCTAGCCGGCCCCGACGTATTTCCTCACATTCTTGTCTTATCTGATTTTGCATTTCGGTAACCATGTTTGCCATTTGTTGTATTACCATCATTTGGGTGGCAGCCACTTGATCAATTCCAACTGGTGGAGGATTTAGAGGATTCATTTCTGTTTGTTGTTGCTTGATAATCTTCCCTTCCTGGTATTGACCATGAAAGTTAGAAGCATATGCGAATATAGTTTTGCAAGGAAAAGTATTTGGTAAGCAGAATGAATAGGCTAGTAGCTGGTTATGATCTGAAGATTCTTTAGCAGGGCTTAATCTTTGTTTTATGTCCAGATTGGGGTAACTAGTCGTATAAGGTGAATATCCAAAGGTAGAATAGAATTTTGTTAAGATGAGATAGTCTACATGATGTAGGTCAAAAGTTTGTTTGATGTCAGGTGGGGATAGATAGATTATGCATTCCAACCTGGTTGAGTTAACTCATGATTGAGTTGGTCTAATGTGCTAAGTTAAGTTAACACCTAGCCAGTAGGGTTCAAGTACCATTAATCTGTCTAAGTAGACCACATTAGTTCAGATCACACTAAATTCCATAATCCTTTTTAAGAATACCATTTAGTTGAACATATCCAGCTGACTTTATCTTTATGAATTCTAGTATATATATATATTTTTCCTAAGTGGAAGTTCCAATTGGTGTTTTTTTGTATACACCTAAAATTCTTCATGCCATTAGCAGGTGAGGCTTAGAAAACAAGGGTACATCATGTTTTAACTATTAGGTGAGTGTTGACATAAAATAAGTGTACTATGGCATAACGGGCTTCCTTTGGGGGTCTGAATTAGGGACCATCGGTCGTGGTGTTAGATGCCATTATCCGAGTTGGGATAACAACGACGGGTACATAGGGTAGGTAGATTAAACAGAGTTTTACTTTGCCTTTGAGATAAATGGGTTGGGCAACCTATAACATAAGCTAGGTTGTGATTTCACAGATGAGTTGGTCTAAGACACCCGTTTAGGTTTAAAACCCATTTATAAGAATATGGTTTAGTTAATACTTGTAACATAGATTAGACCATATTAGATTAGGTAGGGTCTAGATTAGATTGGATATAACTGGATTAAACTTAGTTTAAGTTGGATAGATCTACCAGGGTAGAATAAATATTATTAGGACATGTTTGAATCTTTTGAAATAGGATGGATTATAGGGTGTAGGTAAGTCAGAATTTCTGTTAGGTTAAAACAGAGGGGTTATGCAACCATCGAGGGGTTAAGGTAGTTGCATATGGCTAGATTGGACTAAGACTCCCATTTAGATTTAAACATATTTGTAAGAATAGGATCCAATCTTATTTTACCAGTATTATCTAACATGTTTGTCCTTTAGATTAGATCTGATCAGATTAGATGGGATTAGAATCAAATCGGTGTAATCAGATTAGACTAGATAAGATCTAATTAATTTATTTTGGAATAGATCATATTTGTTGCACTATTATGAGATAAGCAGAGTGGTTGGGATAAGTATGCTTATTAGGACAAGATGAGTCCCCAAGATAAAATAGAATCTTTTGAGATTAGTTAGATCTATTAGGCTAAGATAAAATCTTTTCAAGATAAGATGAATCTATTAAGATAAGAGAGAATCTTTTAAGATAAGATGGATCTATTAAGATAAGAGAGAATCTTGTAAGATAAGATGGATCTATATAAAATTGGTACACTTTAATGGAGGGTAATCTAAGTTGTTTAGTTATCTTATGAATTCTATTTATGCTTATATGTATATGTAGATGTAATTGTGGACATTGCTCCACAACCAATCACACTCAATCAAAGATCCAAATCAGACAAATATCATAAGAACAAACACTTGAGCGTATAGGTACCTATAAAAATAGTTTTGAGTAGGTCTCCTATTCCTAAAGGTTACTTTAGGCACATGATTTCAAAGTGTGAAATCCACATTTGTCTTTAGAAGAAGAGGTAAGAATAATCAGAGTAAAGCGAAATAGATGAGAAATGATTAAGAAAAGCTTAGATAAGAACCAGAGTAAGGTAAGTAGGTAAGGGTTTGTCCATTTCTATCAAGGTTTCATCCTATAGTAAACGTTCCTCTGGTACCACTTATGTCACACCCGGGTTTAAGGGACAAAGCCGGGTGCAGCTCATACATGCGCCAAAGAAGACAACATATATAATAACAATGTATAGAGATAAATGTCACAATAACATCAGATTACTTATTACAATGTGGAAGTCTTACAAAATAAAAGATAAATATAAAACGAACTAAGGTCCATCCTTGGTGCCAATAAGTCAACTAGGAGACGCCACCTAGATCGAATCGAACTCCTCGTTTTGTGGCTCCTCTCGAACCACCTGTACTTCTCTTGTGGGGGGTTGTGAGACAGCAAGGGTGAGCTCACACATGTTCATCGCTCAACAAGTTGTGGGGAATAATGTGTATGAACTCATCAAAGGTGGGAGTTCATGTAATGTGCAAGGCTGATCAACAATAGGGGTTAAAGCTGAGCATTGCTTTTAATAATTTGGTCAAAATTTTAGTAGCAATTACTAAATGTAAGTAAATACCAAACCATAATAAATAATAATAGAACAAAAATAATAATAAATCCCATGCAATGCATATGACAAATTGAGTTTAAGTTCCATAATTTAATCATGCGAGAGTCTTGAGCTGCTCATGACCGTTAGCTCGGCTAGTATACCAGTTTTACACTCTGCAGAGGTTGTACTATGTACCCACAAGTCGTGTATCCCATGTCGCCAGGGTTTGCAAGGTCCTTAGACACTACCGAGGTGAATGGCTTGGGATCCACTACGAGGCCTTTACAAAGTTCCACTAGCTTCCGAAAACCCGCTATAGTTTATGGGAAGAGCACTTGCAAGAATCCTCGTCTGACCACCATCGCAGCAAAATCAACCTGAGAACCTCCTTGCATGCAACTCCCCTACTGCCCTTGCCCCTTTCGGGTAAGGTAGTCTTCCACTAGCTTTCCTAATTAGTTAGCCAAGGGCGTCCCATTCCACCCTTGTGGTGGCACGTGTTTCTCAAGTTAAGCTCCATGTGCCAATTAAATATAATGATCTTGATATGAACATAAATAACATAACAAAATAATTGGAACATGGATATAATGAAATATTAACCCAAAACCATGTAAAGCAAGAGCATAACTACCCAAATGATTCAAAGGTAAACAAGGTAAAATGGATAAACAGACTAGGGTGACCTATTGGGTCCCATCAAAATTAACCTATGCATTGAATAATGATAATAAAGAATATTATTAGGTAACAAAAGTGGATCAAGGGCACAACTTGCGTGGCACTTGAGATTCTAGGTATCACTTGCTCTTCAAGTGACTCGTAACCTCACTGCTAGTCGTAACAATACAAACAAACATGGCATAGAAAAATTAATATCACACCAAACATAAGAACAAACTGCATAATAATAATCTACGCAGCGTAATGAGATCGTGGGATCGAGAACTACTAAGATCGGAGTTATGATTATCAAGTTATGAATTTCAGAAGTTATTACGTACCTAGAATAGAGTAATTCATGTGAAAATTTTTAAATCAAGTTTCATGGTTAGATAAAAGTACTAGGTGATAAATAATACTTAAACAAAATTAATACCACTGGAATGAATCCATTTGGAGTTATGGATTTTAAGTTATGAATTTCTAAAGGTTTTATGTATTTGATACAAGATTTAATGAGAGATACATTTTAATATGGTTATCATGTCAAAACATAGATACTAGATGATAAACAATAATATTATAGAATTATAGAAATTTGAATGGGCTCATTTGGACTTAATATGAATTTTATATGAATTAAACAAATTCTAGCATTTATTTTCACATTTAAAAATCCTTTTCCAATTACTTTTACTGGATTTCTAATTCCCTGGACTAGGCCTCAATTATCAGATAAGACAAGGACCACTGCACAAGTATTCCCGTGACTCAGATTATATCAGAGGTGGATCGCGGGTTTATTCCTAAGAAGTCCAGGAACTCTTTAGTAAGATTCCAGAGCTAAAAGGGTATGCAGGATCCTCGATCTACGGCGTGGAATAAAACCTATCCATTACACACCTGCGTTAAACCTAATCCGTCCAATTTTCAATCTACGACGGTGATTTGTTGGAATACCTACGCTCACCCCTAGCCACCCGATCCAGATCTCATGGACCGGATTAGCCACGCGAAGAGTTGTCCACTCATCAATCCGTAGCCGCTAGATGATGATCGAATGGCCCCCCTACCCTTCTTCATCCCATGGACACTCACAGCAAGGTGGGGTGCCCATGGCGTGCGCATGCAGGTGCCGCACGCCCTCCCCCGGAGACTACCACGCTAGGATCACGATCTCTATGCAACTGGACTAAGCGAGGGGTCGAACCGAGGGCTTTCTTACTAGGGAACGAATGGAGACTTCCGGGTCGCGATGGGTGGACAGCAAGAGCAGTCGATGCGGCGCCGTTGAGAGGTTTCACAGCGCCTAAGTTGCCACCCAGACCGCAGAAGAGGCTTGGGGAACGACGAATCGGAGTCCCCCGGCGGCGGTTCCTTCCTGCCCACCTAGATTGGCAAGCACCGCCGTGACCCCAATGACAGGGAGTGGTACAACAACGAGGGCCTGGGGAAGTAGGCGTAGATCGACACAAGGAGCACAGGGCCAAGTGCCATGGGAGAAGGTCACGCGGCCTGGACGGCGGTGGCCAGCGTGGGTTGCTGTGCGTCCACTAAAGAATCGGAGACGACGACTCGACTGGGGATGAGGTCGAGCGTGGCCCAAGCACAGCGATGCGACCTCCATGGATGGGGCTATGCGCAGGAGGCCATGGCACCACTGCTATCCCCTAGAGGACGGTGGTGGCTGGCAGATGAGAGACCATGGCTCGTACGGATGTGGAGAACGCCATTTGGAGTAGAGACAGGGAGCAGGGCACGACGGATTGACTCGGCCGCCGGAGGGAGCTTGCCACGGCAACTGGGAGGGCCGGCCGAGATGCCCAGGCCAGGAGCACCCCCCGTGGATGAATGACGCACACCTAGCCATGGGTTAGATGGTCGAGGCATGGTGGCGGCCAAGAATTTATGGGAGCACAAAGACCTCAGGTTGGTAGGATTCCCAGGTGAACCCGGCGTGATCTTCTCCAATGGAAAGCTGTTGAGCGTGCGGCGGTCACGGGAGGAGGAGAGCTGATAGGTCGGCCCCACATGGAAGTGTCCCAACAGGGAATGAAAAGGAAGAGGAACATAGTGGGCTGGCATGGTGGGAGAATGGTATTGGGCCGAGGAGTTTAGGCCCAATCGCGCAGGTAACATTTTTCCTTTTCTTTTCTAATTCTTTTCCTCTTTTTCACTTTCAAATCTCAATTTGAATTCAAACATATTTGTAAACTTCATATTTTAGGTTAAAATGCCTAAATTCAGATATCCATATGAACTTAATTTATTTAATTTCTATATTTATTTTATCTTATTTGTATAGTATTTTCTTCTCGTTTCTAAATTCCAAAATTGTACCTTTGGTTAAATCTCAATTCTCATCTCATTATTATATTCCCACATTGTTCCTTTTTGACTTTACAAAATTCCAATTCTAATCTAAGATAAAGTTTAAGGATTCAACTTTAATACCCATTAAAAAAGTCAATCATGGTGTAGTAGACATCTATTTATTCTAATTAATTCATTTGTTTGATAAATGTTTGAAATATGAGACTCACTCATATGGTTCCTTTATTTTTAGAAAAATAGTATTTTGATTGTGGGACATGAGTTAGAAATTACATCAAACTTGAATATTCATGTGAATAAATGCTTGTGGTGCATCATTTAATGAAATGCATATTCATTTAGTTGAATAGGAAACTTTTCTATTACTTATTTTCTAATATAATTCTTGGTTTTAAAATTCAGTCCTCAACATTCAACTCTCAAGTATAATTTGAGATATCTGAATTTTCTATTTTATTTTCTCATGTATTTATTTTATTATTATTAATTTTTTATATATACAAATTTTGGGCCTAATAAAACTGTAGCGGGTTTTCTGAAGCTAGTGGAACTTTGTAAAGTCCTCATAGTGTTACCCTGCCTCACTTCCTTGTTTGAGGTGTATGGGGTCCAATCAACCCATGGCAAATGGGTAACATGACTTGTGGGTAATGGGTACAACCTCTGTAGAGTGTAAAACTGGTATACTAGCCGTGCTCGTGGTCATGAGCAGCTCAGGACTCTCACATGATTAACTTATGAAATTAAACTCAATTTGTCATGAGCATCACATTGTGGTTTTATTATTAATTTTGATCTATTATCACTCTGGTTTGGTATATTCTTACATTTAGTAACTGCTGATAAAATTTGACCAACTTATTAAAAGCAATGCTCAGCTTTAACCCTTATTTGTTGATCAGCCTTGCACTTCACATGAGCTCCAACCTTTAGTGAGTTCATGCACATTATTCCCCATAACTTGTTGAGCTATGATCTTTTGTGAGCTCACCCTTACGATATAAACCCCCCAGGTGAAGAGCAGGTAGCCTAGGAGGAGGTCTACAACAAGGAGTACGAGTTGATCTAGGTGGTGTCTCCCAGTCAGCTTATGACACAAAGGAATAATTATTAGTTCGCTTTATTATTATCATTTATTTTTGTATGACACTTCCGATATGTAATAATGATTGTGACATTTATCTCTATATACTTGGTCATTATATGTGTTGTTCTTCTTTGGCGCACATATGAGACGCACCCAGCTTTATCCCATAAATCCGGGTGTGGCAGAAGTGGTATCAGAAGAAATGTTGACTGTAGGACGAAACCTAGATAGAATTGGACACAACCCTTACCTACTTACTTTTACTCTGATTCTTTCTATACTTTTCTTGATCCTGTCTCACCTTTGGCTGTTCTACTCTGACTACTCTTACCTTTTCTACTCTAGAAAGACAGGAAGGATTTCACACCTTAGAATCCTACATATAAGACCCTCTAGAGAGATAGGAGACCTAAGGCAAAAAATAATATTTTTCCTATCTAAAGTGTTTGGATGTTTGTTCTGATGATAAATGCTTGATTTGCTTCTTTGATTGACTAAAATACTATAGCAGGGCATTCTAGCATGTACCACCATAAGATTATGTGTTAGTAGGTGACACACTAATCTACTGATCTAAAAGTGGATGTCTCGTAATTAGTCGTCTTACCTGCAATTCTATCTTACCATGTGTCTCTAACTCAGATGGTCAATACCAGGAAGGGAGGCGGTATCGATCTACCTGCCAACGACCGTCGCAGGAGGATTGCTAACCAACCACAGCCAGAGATGAATCCTTCACCAAACCCTCCATCGGCTGGGACAGATCCAGTAGCTGCCGCTCAGATGTAGCTACTGCAGCAAATGGCGAACATAATGACTGAAATGCAAACTTAGATGTGGCAAGAACGTCATGAGATGCGTCAGGAGCGGCAGGAAATGCGATAGGAGATGAGACAAGAACAACTGAAACGGCAGCAACAACCACCACTACCTCCTCCACCACCATCTCCACCCGAGACAAGCACCGGGAATTCATGAGTGACAAGCCGCCCACATTCTCCAGCTCTCTAGATCCTCTACATGCTAATGATTTGTTGAAATTAGTGGAAACAATGCTCAATATTGCTCAATATACTGATCAGGAGAAGGTGCTCTATGCATCCATGCTGATTGGTGAGACTCCTACTGTGCTGCCCATGCTGTTGCCAATACTATTACTTGGGCAGAATTTTCTACATAATTCAGAAACTACCATATTCCTGCTGGCTTGATGAAAATAAAGAAGGAATTCTTATCACTCAAGCAAGGCAATACGACAGTGAGTGAATACTGTGATAAATTCATTCAACTATCAAGGTGTCAGACCCGGTTTTAGAAGGCAAACCAAATGCGAACCATGTAAGTGCCAAAACCTTAAGAGTCACTTTAGGTTTTATCTCTCTCTAGATTCATTCTCCCTTTTTCCTTTTAGTTTAGAGATAGCCTAAACTAGTGGAGGTTAATTATTTATTTTTGCCAAAACCTTAAGAGTCATGACATGTTGCATCATGCTGAGTTTAAAATATTCTTTGAAGTGTTGCACAAGTTTGAATTTATTTGAATTTGAAACCTAGTTTGAATTTGGATTTGAAAACCCTCTAAAAAATAGAAAAGGAATTAGAAAATCCAGGGAAAAAGAAAAAGCCATTTTGGCCCAAACCAGCTCACCAGACCCAGTCTCGTGCGCGCGCCTACCGCCCCTGACAGGCGGACCCCGCCTGTCGGCGCCAGTCTTTCGCGCGCGCTCACTCTCTCGCTCGCTGCCCAGTGGGGCCAATCTGTCAGCGCCAGTTTCCCTCGCCTGCACGCTCCCTTTCTCTCTCTGTTTCATGGGCCTGGATCGCCAGTCGCCGAGCTGTTGCCCAGCGCACCCCTTTTCTCTCTCTCTGCGCCGTGGACCCTCCCTGTCAGTTCCACCCCTTCCACGCTCGCTGTGGACCAGCGCGTGCGCACTCACACACGTCGCCGGATTTCTTGGCCACGATGCCCGCCCACGCGCCTAGCTCCCTTTTTAGAGCCCTGCTAGTGCCCCACGCACACCCCTCACCTCATTTCACGCAGCTTCGCCCTCTCTCGCGCACTGCCCATGCCGCCAGCCACCGCCGGAGACCCGCGCCCGCGTTCTCAACCATCCAGCTCGCTAGAGATCGCTCCAAGCCTCCCTGAGCTCCGCCCCAAGGTGAGACACCCGTCCCCGTGCCCAATTTCCCTTATTGCGCCCTGTGTTCGTCCAATTTCTCCTTCGCTGGTGCTCGGCAGCGGCGGTCCGCCGTGCTCGTGCGGTGGCTGGCCGATTTATCCTGGTCTAGTTCACCAGAGTAGGCCCCTGTGTCACCCCTGCCTCTGCTGAAGTTAGCCAAGGCCTTAGTGCGCCTTAAGTCCCCTCCCCGTGGCCGGAATGGCTCACCAGAGTTACTCCGGCCCGCCCAAGGCCTTCTCACCGCCGTTCTCCCCTCTCTGCCCGTGGATTCATGGCCTCTTTCCAGCCATTGAGTTCGCCGTGGCGCCCTCTCCCTCTCTGCCCAACTCCGGCGACCCTGGAGCCACCCTAGCTCACGCCTGCCTCAACTCCGGCGACCTCACCACCATGGAGAGGAGCGGCGCTGTCGGTGTTTTGGGTCCGACCGCGCACTCGGGGTTGCCCCTCAAGGTGCTTTTTGGAGTAGGACGGTGTTATCGACTGTAGCTCGATGGTTCGTGCTGATGCACGAGAAACAGTGGACAGTTTTGTACAGGTTCGGGCCGCTTGGAGATGCGTAACACCCTACGTCCTGGTGTGAGTACTTTATGTGGTAGGTTACAAGGGGTTTCTCTAGTGTTGGAAACGTAGAGAGCTAAGTAGGTGGCTAGGTAATGAGGTAGATGAAGATGATCTTGAGGGGGTGCCCCCTAGGCCTTATATATTCGACCATGGGACGTTACATGCGGATATGATAACAACGTGCACCTAAGTAATAGTGAACTGATTGAGTCTATCTTCCTATAATTAAGCCGACCCATCCTTGCTCAGTTCCGATGTACGGGGCTCCTGCGCGGGAAGGTCGGGTCACTGTTGTGATCACTGCTCGGATTCATCGGGCTGCCTGGGCTTGCATCAATCCGATCTTGTGTCGATCCACTTCACTAGGCGTTTTTCCTAGGCCCACAAAGGGATGATCTCACGAATTATTGGGCCCACGGGCCTTTTGTGAGATCTTTTATCCTTCTGGTGGACCCGGGGGATATCCGTCCCCCACAAGCCCCCGATCTTTGGGTTGATTTTGAAATAACCGGCCCAAAGATCTAAGGTCCAACTTGTGGTTTCTTAATTTTGATAAAGGATAATTTTGAGAATAAATCTACTAGGCCATTGCCCCTGAACTCTGAGTGATCCAGTAAAAGCGATCTTTTACTGCATTCTTCTATTTTTGCTCCTCAGGACTCGGTGTTCTGCCTTGAGTTCTTGCTTTGGAGGTCAGCATTTTGATTTTTTAGGATCCGAGTTTCATTGGGTGCACCGAAGGTGCACCAAATGGGTGTAGCCCCCGAGCTTCGAGTGGATTTCTGTAAATAATCCACTCGAAGGTCTTCATTTTAAGTCTTCAAAAATCACTTTTATCTTCCCTTTGTGCTTTTTTGGAAGCCAGCCTTGTCTTAGTTTCACCATATGCTTTAGAGGTTAGCGTTCTGCTTCTCGGGATAGATGATTCATTGGGTGCACCGAAGGTGCACCCAATGGGTGTAGCCCCCGAGCTTTGAGTGGATTTTTGAAAATAATCCGCTCAAAGGTCTTCACTGTCATATTGGAATCCACATAATGCTTTAGAGGTCAGCATTATATCATCAACATTATGCTTTAGAGGTCAGCATTCATTTTTGTCTTCGGAATCGAGCGCTAGATCTGTCCATATCTTGCTAGGTCTAGCAATTTATTTGATCTGCGACTGATTGGACGTTCGATAGATGGCCTCTGGCTAGTCTTCCTGTCACTTCGTGCTTCAATGCTTCTGTCGATCAGACTTGTACTTCATCATCTATATTTGGCTTTCCTTTGATCCTTGTTAGTATCTTCCTTCTGTCTTGAGGTATTCATTACGTATACTGTATGGATATGACTGCTTGGGAAAATCTACTGAAAATTCCTAGACGTCCCCCCAATGGGTGTAAGCAAGGGACGGCTTGGTGCGCTGAGCGTTTAGCAAACTGCTTCTGAGTAGTAACTTGACGTGACCGCGGGTGTAATCATATCGCCCGAGCAGTTGACTAGAGTCCCAATGGGTGTCGTGTTACGTGGAACGGCGTCAGCCGCCTGACGTGTTTCCAGACGGTTTGAATTGCATATTGAATTTTTACGACTGTTCAGTGGCCATGGTAGGAGGTGAGCGGTTGCCTTCTCCTTCTATAAATAGTGTTCTTGCTTCTCTGACATTTTCACATCTCTTACTGCTGCTTGCTGTTTGCTCTCTTCTCTTTCCTTCTCCTCCACCATGGGCAAGAACAAGAAGGGTGGTAGTTCTTCGCATCACTCCGGCGACAAGCGCAAGCGTGAGCCGACTCCTCCCTCGGAGGACTTCGGCGACTCGGAGTACTCGGAGGAGGAGTTCTCCTCCGAGTCCGAGGGCTCTCTGGTCCCTGCCTCTCCCCCAGCGTCGTCTGATGACTCAGACGACTCCCAGGGGATCGCCATGGAGGTATGGACCTACATCCGGGCCATCGAGCGCGTCGGGCTCGAGGGCTCGGATGAGTCGGAGTACTCCTCGGACGAGGAGGGTGGCGGCGACGGTGATGGCGGTGACGGCGACAGCGACGGAGGCGACGGTGACGGCAGCGGCAAGGGTGGCAGCGGCGACGGCGGTGATGGCGGCAAGGGCAGCAGAAGGGGCAGCAACAAGGCCAGTGGCTAGACGCCACTGGTTTTATATGTTAGTATAGTTTAGTAGTAGAAGTAGTATTAGTGAAATAATGTAGTAGTAGTTAGTAGTATAGAGTAGCGAAATGTAATGTAGTAGTAGGGAGGTCATCAGCTCATAATGAGTTGATTTGTATGTTCGGTGGTGCTTCCCTTATAATGAAGAATGATTTCGCTCAATTATGTGTGCGCCATTTTTCCTTTCCGTCAATCGCCGATCGTATTAATGCTTACTGCAGATGTTCTTTCTGAATGTAATGCTTGAGTAGTGGCTTAGAATCGTCGAATCACGCTTCAGACTGCCTTCTTCGCGATGTCAGTGCTTTGGTGGTAGCGACCGAGTTATTATTGGTGATGTCGGCGCCTTTAGAAGTGACAGCAGAGCTATAACGGGTCGTGTCGGTGTTTTAGAGATAACGACCGAGCGGTTACTGGTGATGTCGGCGTTTTAGAGGTAACAGCCGAATCCTTTGGAGCCACATCACCGCTTTAGGAATAACAGCCGAGTGACTGCTGGCGAAGTCGGCGCTTTAGAAATAACAGCCGAGTGATAACGGGTCACGTCGGCCACTTTGGAAACAATGGCCGAGTGAAGTCTAGTAACGCCAGCGTTTTTAGAAATAACAGCTGAGTTAAATTGGGCCGCATCGACCGTTTCGGAAATAACGGCCGAGTGATGACATGGCACGCCAGCGTTTTAGAAATAACGGCTGGGTGATGACTAGGCGCTTTTTAGAATTGGCGTCTGGCCCGGGAAAACCCCATATGTACTACACTGTCGCATGCCTCTGCATTCTGTGCCCTAGTTTTGCTTTTCTGCAATATTGCCTCTGCTCCGCTCGCCAGCAAGGTTGAGATGGCGCCCAAGTGGAAAGCTCAGAGTTCGTCCGTCGCGGTCATTCCTCCTATCGATCCCAACAGTCAGTTGCCCTTCGCAGGTAACCACATGTCTGTTGTCTCTAAATCTGACCTTCTCCATCTCGTATCCATCAGCGTTCTTCCTCCGAAGGAGCTCTATTCTTGGCGGATCTGCCGTGGGGTCACTGTTCCGATGGAAGATACCCACGAATCCGTCATTCACGTTCCTTTTCTCATCTGCGACCTTGCTCTTCCCGTTTCCCCTTTCTTCCGCGGTCTCCTTGATTTCTACCGCTTGAATCTGACCCATCTGAATCCCAATTCCATTATGCAAGTTTCTGTCTTTGTTCATTTGTGCGAAGCTTTCCTTGGTATTCTGCCACACTTCGGCCTATGGATGTACTTGTACCATTGTCGGCCTGGGATGGCCGGAGGGCAGCACCAGCTTGTGGGGGGCGCGAGTCTGGAGATGCGCCGTGGGAGGAAGACCGACTACCTCGACATCCCACTTAAGGACAGCATAAAAGGATGGCGCCTGGAGTGGTTTATCGTGGAGAATCACAGGAATTCCCTCCCCCCATGATCAGGGAGACAGCCAGATGTTCGCACTCCAAGCTGGACCGAATCCCCCACAGACCTAGAGGTGGCTGAGGCAGGGGCTCTGCTTGCTGAGGTCGGGTTGTTGAAAGAGAGGGGTCTGACTGCAGAAGCTGTGGTCGCCGATTTCATTTTCAAGAACATTCAGCCATTAAAGGACAGAGCATACCTAGCCTATCTGTATCGAGGTCTCGCTGATTCAACTCGGGTTACCAACAGAAGAATTCCTGATGTGGATTTGGTCAGCCGGCTCGAGATGATACTCAGAGGCAAGGTATCAAACATCGGTGCTCCTGTTGCATACTCAGCCTGGAATCTGCCTCCTACCAAGGCTTTTACCAGTTTTGTGTCAAATCCTCCTGCTAGTGATAGAGGTTTGGGCCTTAGAGTGCGACCCTCTCCCGAAGAGGTTAGTGCTTTGGTCGCCTCACTTGGTGAAATCCCTGACGACGAGAGGCAGGTTCATTTCGAGGTACCGTTGAATCCGAGTGATGCAGAGATAAATGCCATGCTGGATATGCTGGCTGAAGATTCCTCTGATGTAGCTCCTGCTGAAACACTGACTATAGCACCCATTACCGAGGCTGGCAAAGATTTGGATATTCAGAGGTCTGACAGTGTTCGCCCGAAGCGTCCTCGCCGAGCTATTCAACCAACTTCTCCTGCTGAGGGGAAGAAAAAGAAAAAGAGACGTCTTCACCAAGTGTCATGCTTGGATCAGGATGCCGGTCCTTCTGCTCCTGCTGCTGAGGAAGTGCCGGTGCCAGTTTTTGCTGAAGCTAACCCCAATGGGTGTGATCTGACTGATGCTGATGCCAATGGGTGTAACCCGACTGATGCTGACCCCAATGGGTGTGACCTAGATGATGCTGACCCCAATGGGTGTGATCTGACTGATGCTGATCCCAATGGGTGTAACCTGACTGATGCTGACACCAATGGGTGTACCGTCCGCATTGCTGATGAAGATGAGGAAGAGGAGGATGAAGTCCCTCTATTTCGGAAAAGCAGCTAGCGCTACATAGCTAGCGGGGAAAGTAGTGGTGTTCCTTCTCCAGCTTTGTCTGCCCTCGTTGGTCTGTAAGAATTATCTCTGTCAAACTTTGATCAGAATCTTGAAGACATGGTCCCAGAAGATCTGTTGTCAGAGCTGACAGACGATGGAATGATGGATATTTCTGCTGATGTGCCTAATGTCGGGTTGGAGTTATCCCACACGGCGTCCCGTGCCTCATCGACCTTGGATCGCGATCTTAAGGGTCAGGATGCTGGCCTGGATTATTCTACTCCCATGGAAGTGGATGAAGGTCCTTCAGCCTTAGAGGTGGCTGTTACAGAGGATTCAGCCCTCAAGGATGGCGCTAGCGCTTACCTAGCCCCCGAGGGTGTTGCCGGGGATGATCCGGCTCGGGTGGGTAGCGTGAGCTATGACCCAGCCCCAGAGGGTGTTGCCGAGGATGATCCGGCTCGAATGGGTAGCGCGAGCTATGACCCAGCCCCCGAGGGTGTCCGAGTTGATTCTCCCTCTCATACTTCCATGGACGTTCACGTAGGGTCTTCTCCTCCGCATTCTGGTTGCCTGGCAGCAGCTCAAGCTTCAGGTCAGGGAGTCGCCTTAGAGGCCGGCGCTCCTGATTACAGAATTTTGACTTCTGCTGATGACACTGACTTGGTTCCCACTGGTGCATTGCGGGTTGTTCCGATTGGTGATCCTTCATTGAGCCGCCAGTTGATTTCCCACGACTTGGGAGTTCCTTTGTTCTTCTCCAACCTCCAGGTAATTTGGTTTCTTCTGGTCTGACTTTTACTCCAGGTAGATTGCTGTTATTATACTCATCTATTCTTAATGTCAGGCATTGGTGGACGAGATGGCTGGTCAGCTGAAATTGCGGGGTGCCTCTGTCCCAGAAGGAGCTTTGTCTCTGACGCATTGGAATCCAGTGCTGCTTCAGCGGCGGGTATCTGATTTGGAGATGGCAAATGCTGGTTAGTGCCCTTTGCTTCTTCTTTGGCTGCTTGACTGATCTGCTTTTTAGCTGAACACCCTAGCTTGATTGTTTCTTGACAGATATGGCCTGACGGTACTCTGATCTTGAAGAAAAGTATTCTCAAGGTCTGACTAAATTGGCCTGGGTTTCTGCTTCTCTGAATGATGCTAACACGCTGAACTCCACTCTCAAGACTGAATTGGCCCGGGTTTCTGCTTCTCTGAATGATGCTAACACGCTGAACTCCTCTCTCAATGCTCAGCTTGACTCTGAAAATGTGGCCACTGAATTAAACTTTCACTTGCCCTTATCTGATATGTTCTTAGTGTTTTCTTGACGTTGGAGAACTGATTCTTGTCTACAGGAGGAAAAGCGTGCTCTTGCCACTTCTCGCGACAACTTAGACAAGTTGTACCGCGACGCCAGTAACTCGTTGACCATCTTGGAGAGGAGCCATCGTTTTACCATGGAAGACTTGGATAACCATCGTTATAAGCTGCAAGAGTCCCTGGATGATATGATTCGCCTCAGGCAATTGGTGTCGAACAAGGATACTGTCATCAATGATCTGCGTGCTTCCAAGAAGTCAGTCGTCCAGGAGCTAGAAGTCGCTCGGTTGGCTGTCAAGGCTGCTGAGGATACTTCTACTACTTTGAGGGCCTAGCGCGATAGAGCTATGGACAAAGCCATTCGCGTGGGGCGGATCCTGATGAGAAGACCCGGCGTGGTTGTTCCTGACGACAAAGTGGCAGACGTGAATGCCGCTCCTGATTCCTTGAGTCGTCCCTCTTCGTCAGTTGCTCCTGAGAAGAACATTACCAAATAGAAAACACTGAATGCTTTGAATATGTGGTTAGTGTGCTCGGATATTTTGTTAGAAAACATTTTTCAGTACTAAATGCCGTTATTGTTTTCCCGTTGTTAGAATTCAACATTATCTTCAATCGTAGAAGTAAACGCAGTATGATGATTTTGAAATTTCTTCGTTAGAAAACATTCCTCCCTCCTCCTGCTGCTGAGGTTGTCGCGGTTCTCCTGGTCCTCCTCGCGGCAGGGGAGGAGGTAGAGGTTGGAAGGGTCGGCCGTTCCCCACGGAATGCTTGAAGTCCCTGCAGTTCCGAAGGGTGTGGTGCATGTCTTTGTGGTATGGGCACTGGGCGTCGAGGATGTCGTCCAGCGTGCGTTCGCCTCCACGAGGTCCTCCTCGGGTGTGAGAGGCAGGCGGTCCGGCGGCATGGACCTCTTCACGAGGCCTCTTCTCCTAGGGCTTGTCGGGTTGCTAGTTCGTGTTGCGTCACAGTGCTGTCGGTGCGGGCTTTGTTCCTCCGATGAGGTCTAGAGCTTGCTCATCGGTGGTGATGTAGAGGTCGGCTTCCCGGAATAGCTGCTCCAAAGTGGTCGGCGCCTTTTGTAGTATGGCGCGGACGAAGGCCGAGTCATTAGATCCCCGTTAGAAGTCCTCGATCACTGCTGCCTCCGCGACTTTGGGGATACGATTTCTCATGGTCTGGAATCTTCTGAGGTACGGCCGGAGAGTTTCGTCCCCTCGGTGCTTGATGGATTTGAGGTCCCATGGTTGCGCCGGTTTGTCGGAGAGAGATTGGAAGTTGGCGATGAAGCGCCGACTGAAGTCGCTCTAGTCGTCGATGCTGTGTCGGGGTAGGTGTCGCAGCCATTGCAGCACGTCTTGCCCAAGGATGATAGGCAAGTACGCGATCATCATGTCCTCGGTTGCCCCAGCGGCTCGGGCAACAGTAGTATAGACGGCCAGCCAGCCTCCCGGATCCTGCTTAGGTTCATATTTGTCGACGTTGGAGACCTTTATGTTAGGGGGCCATAGAATGGCCCTGAGGCATGGAGTAAGCGCTGATACTCCACAGCTGTCTTCTTGTCGTCGGTGATGATGTCTTTCGGGGAGGGGAGTGGTTGTCGTGGTGCGTCGACCGTTCCCGGGTGGTGCCACCAGTCAAAGCCGTGACCGACTCGGTCCTGGTGGCCTGACTCCGTGCCGGGATGCCGTGATCCCGGTCGTACTCCTCCCGGCGACGGATCTCGTTCTCGTGTCGTCGCTTGCGCGAAGCGTTGATGGAGCTCCGTGCGTCTCGCCGACTGTTGATGGCGTGTCGTAGGTCGTTCGGCGGATGGGCGAGTGGTAGAAGGTGATTGGCTGCCCGAGTGAACAGCTGCCGATAGCCCTCGGCATCAGGAGTCTGAGGGAGGCCATCAGCTATCCAAGCCAACACTCCTCCGACTTCACTCGGCGTGTACATGGCTCGGGCGAAGTCGGGGTTCAGGTTGCGTCCAAAGAGTGGATTCTCTCTACGTTGCCTTGTTACCTGCTCAGCTTGCTCTTGAGCCTGTCGACGGTCGTGTCGTCGGGAATTCCTTCTTTCCCTAATGACGCGTTCTTCTAGAGTTTCTCCCATCTCCGAGACCTCGTCCCGCGATACGGGTTGCACCGGGTCCCGCTCTCCGACCTCGTGATGTCATCGGATATTTCGGCGTCGATTCCTTCGCTGGCGGGATTCCCGCTGAGGATGTTCCTCTCCGGGCGCAGTCGGTTTGTCGTCGAAGATGGAGGGCGATTCCACTCTCCCGATGAAGAGGACGTCGGGATAGAATGGAGCAGCTGTCGCGGCGATCTTCTTTCTGCCCTCCTTTGAGGACGGAGGCACAAAAAGAGCGGCTTGACGATCCTTTGCCTCATTCGCTTCCTTTTTCCTTGTGATCCGTGTCCATCTTTCTGTCGGGAGGTGGACTGCGGAGTTCTCTGGGTTGACGGACCTTCGGCCCCTGGTTGGCTGAAGGTGATCTTTTCTCGGAGCGCTGGAGGTTGCGCTTTTTCGTGTTTTGCCCTGATTTTCTCGGAGATCTTTGAGGAAGACTTTCTCTCCGGTAGATCCCCGATGCGATGCAGAGTTCCCTCTTCATCCGCTACTGATGAGATAGTTCCAAAGTAGAACACGGACCCGGGGCGGATGATGATCTTGTGCTGGAAGGTGACGGCCATTGAGCTAGCTTGGATCGATGACACACCCCCTACCTGGCGCGCCAGCTATCGGTGTTTTGGGTCCAACCGCGCACCCGGGGTTGCCCCTCAAGGTGCTTTTTGGAGTAGGACGGTGTTATCGACTGTAGCTCGATGGTTCGTGCTGATGCACGAGAAACAGTGGACAGTTTTGTACAGGTTCGGGCCGCTTGGAGATGCGTAACACCCTACGTCCTGGTGTGAGTACTTTATGTGGTAGGTTACAAGGGGTTTCTCTAGTGTTGGAAATGTAGAGAGCTAAGTAGGTGGCTAGGTAATGAGGTAGATGAAGATGATCTTGAAGGGGGTGCCCCTCTAGGCCTTATATATTCGACCGTGGGACGTTACATGCGGATATGATAACAACGTGCACCTAAGTAATAGTGAACTGATTGAGTCTATCTTCCTATAATTAAGCCGACCCATCCTCGCTCAGTTCCGATGTACGAGGCTCCTGCACGAGAAGGTCGGGTCACTGTTGTGATCACTGCTCGGATTCATCGGGCCGCCTGGGCTTGCGTCAATCCGATCTTGTGTCGATCCACTTCACTAGGCGTTTTTTCCTAGGCCCACGAAGGGATGATCTCACGAATTATTGGGCCCATGGGCCTTTCATGAGATCTTTTATCCTTCTGGTGGACCCAGGGGGATATCCGTCCCCCACAGGCGCCGCTTCACGCACGTCTATTTCCCTGGTCTGATTTCCCCCATCCGATCTTGATCGCACAGCCCGGATCGCAGGATACCGCTTCGCCCACGCGTCTGACGCCCTGGCCCGCTTGTCAGCGCCACCCGCAGCCGCTCACCCTTCCCAGTCTGATTTCCCTCGTCCGATCTTGATCGAACGGCTCGGACCCTCCCCCTCGGACCCCTTCAAACCCCCTTAGACCCCCTCGGACCCCCTCCGTCCGATCTTGATCGAATGGCCTGGACCCGAGGATACCGCTTCGCGCGCGCGCCCTGATGCCCCTAGCCCGCTTGTCAGTGCTCGCCCGCCCCCCCGCGCGCCCTCGGCCGCAGATCTAATCTCAGCCGTTGGTTTTAGATCTGACGGTTAGATTCACCTGATACCCCTTCGCGTTGCTGTTTTGCTTAAGAAAACCTTGGTTTTAGGAAATCAACCCGCCGTCGTCTATTTTAGCGCATAGGTCCATGGTTTGTTTTAATTAGACCCCTGGACTTTTTTTTAATCACAGATTTAGCCCTAATTTCATATTTCAAACTTCAAAACTTGTTTATTTCATATCTTTTCTATATGAACTCCAAACTTAGTGATTCAAATTGCAAAATGTTCATAGAATTATTCTCGGTTTAAATAAAATGGTTTCACTTACTGTCTGCACATTTTAATTTTTATGATTGAATATGAACTAATATAGATGTAGTTCTATTTATTTAATAAAATAAATAAAAGGAGAACCTTAGAGATTTAATCATGTTTAAACTTATGAGATTAATGATAGGTATTGCATGAGTTCACCTCTGTTCTAAATTATAGGTCACAATAAAATAAATTGATCTATGATTATGTACGTGTAAATAACACTTAGGGAAATAGTAATCTATTTTCAAATAAAGTTAAGGTATGCTATAGTTTATATTATACTTTGAATTCATTATCCCTTATGTAGTATTGTGTCTTTTTAAGATGTGTTCCAATGTTTGTACATGTTTGGTGTGATGTTCATTTGTACTTTCCAAATGTATTGAATGCATGCTCGTTTTATTTAGACAACGAGCAACTCGTGGTCCCGAAGTGTGTTGCCAAAGATCCCTCGGAGCAACAACCTGGTGAAGGCAAGTGTCCTCAGACCTACTATGTCCTATATTACTTTATAATTCACTATCCCGCATTACTTTATTGAAACCTAAGGATTAACTAGTTTGTATTCCCCTTACCCTTGTTTACCTTTTTGGGTTAATCATGGTTAGCTTATGCTATTGCTTAAACTTAATCAATGAACATGATGTGATCTTTTATGATACGATGATGTTATCCCGATGGGTCCTTGAGATTACTTTAGGGGGCTCAGGCTCTTTCCTGAGTACCTCTCCGTAAGGACCTGTTTGGGGAGTGACAACCCGGGATAATAGTGCAACCATGAGGGTGGAATGGGACACCCTTAGCTGATTAATTAGAGGAACCAGAGGAGTAGTTGGCTTCGCCGTAGGGCCATCAATGGGGTCCGGGCATAGTACTTGCTTTGCCGAGATTAATTGCAGAGGTTCTTTGATTTGGTTTTGTTAGTCACCCTTCCTTTGGGGAGATGTACTGTGTTTATCAAACTAGAGAAACCTAACGGGCAGCTATGACCTCTGGGAAATCTTTGTAAAGGCTATGTAGTGAGACCCTGCTAGGTCACCTTGGCAGTGATCAATGGGGAGGCTAGAACCACGGGCAGAATGGGAATCATGGCTTGTGGGTAAAGTGTGCAACCTCTGCAGAGTGTTAGAAACTGGTATATCAGCCGTGCTCGCGGTTATGAGCAGCCTTAGGATCCTCTTCGATTAGAAGAACAATGGTTACTTTTATGATGATGATTAACAATGGTGATTATAATTCTGATCTCTGGTATTTCCTCTTGGAGGGAGTGCCTCTGGGTAATAACTGGGTTATTACTAAAATTTGGCTCTACTTATAATAATAAAACTTGACCAACTAAAAGCAACTGCTTAACCTTAAACTCCACATACAGCTAGTCCACATTAGCCAAACAGGACATTTGCTGAGTACGTTGAAGTGCACTCACCCTTGCTTTACAAACCACCCCACCCAGGTTGTCCCCACTGTTCTCAGTGCTCAGGAGGTGAAGTTGGCAACATGGATGACTTCGAGGAGTTCCAGGAATACGACATGTTCTAGTTTACTTTAGTGGCAAACCCCCAGTTAGCTGTCTGTGTAGGCTTACATTCTACGTTTCGTTACTCCGCACTTTGATAATATTGTTGAACACTATAGTTATGTATTAGACTCTATGGATGTCTCAGACATCTTGATGTAACTAAGTACCTTTCTGCTATTTAATTCAAGCACTGTGTGATGATGTCCAATTATGTAATCGCTGTGTACGTGAGTTCTGATCCTGGCACGTACATGGTTCGCATTCGGTTTACCTTCCAAAACCAGGTGTGACATAAGTGGTATCAAAGCCAAGTTGATTGTAGGTCCGCTAACCTAGACTAGAATGGTCGCCCTAAGGACTATAGACCCCTACTCTTAACTTGATCTCAGTGTTTTTTCAAAAGTTGGTCATATTGACCAACTCTATGTTATTTACTTATCTCAAAAAGTTTGTCTCACTTTTCTTTCTGTTCACTTTCTGGTCTAATAGTTCTACTCTTACTCTTGTGCTTACGATGTCTTCTGTAGATGGCTCGTCTTAGGTGCACTGCATGTAAGTCTGTGATCCCCTTTTTGCCTTCTCGACTGGCGGAGCGTCCACTGCGTCGCACAGTCTCAGGTCAGTCCAGTCATCTGGAGAGACTGCATCGTCGTCTGCATGAGGAGCAGGAGCGCCGACGTCAGGAGCAGGATCAGGAGCAGTGGGACTCTTCCCCCTTGCCCCAGCAGGAGGTGGAGTTTGAGAGGCCAGCTTCCCCTGCACCTCAGCCAGAGATGCCCCCTGCACCACCACACGGCATCCCAGCTGCTGGAGGAGACCCCGACAAAGACGGGGATGACGACGACGATGCCAGTGGTAGTTTGAGCCACGACACGGAGCTTCTAGAGGAGCCGGAGCTGGAGGGATGGATCGTGATACCAATCACTCGTGACGCTGCTCGTGGGTGTCACATCCACGACGCTCTCGATACTTTGTTGCGTCGGGCTTTCGACTGGCACACTTGGTCTATCGAGTACCATTGTGTAGTCTACCAGCATCGTCGCGGGCTATACCCGGACCAGTGGGAGGCTACTTGCTTGGTGCGCCTTCCGGACGATGATCTCCGGGGTGCAAAGGCTTTCTCAGAGCACTATTCTATTACTGAGAGGGATACTACCAAGGCAGCCATACAAGATGCAGCACGACGGGCACTTTCTCAGTATTGCTCGTTGTTCAGCGGGGTAGCTGATGGCCTTGACCTGAAGTACTACCCTCGTCGTCCGACCGGCAGTGCTGGAGGTGTGATTGTCTCGCTAGTTGGTGAGGGCAATCCGAGGTTGAGCAGCATGGTCAATCTGGTCGCCATGCTCAACACAGAGCTAGACCACACCCTTGACGAGTTGGGCAAGGGTCGGGCGGAGGTTGCTGAATTGCGTGCTGAGTGCGCAGCACGCCACTATCTGGATGGTGGTTCTCCTGCCCCTGTCGGGATTCAGCACCCTTACCGTTCACCGCCCTATGGTCGTTTCGACTATGGTACCCCAGACTGCAGGACCCGAATAGATTTGGATCCCTAGATCGACAGAGTTGGAGTCTGTAATAATGCTTAATTCAGTGTCATAGTCTAGTCAATCTTAGTTAGAGTTAGTTTGGTTATCTTCTGTTGGATGCTTGTCATGATGAACATGTAATGAAGTTGGATCTTTGTAATGATTGTCACCAAGGGGTGGGTATCCCCCGCAACTTGGTGTAGTTATTAATAAAGTCAGTTATTTAGTTGGGTAATCCCTTTATTTCCACTTTCCTCTTTATTTGAGAAGTTGTCAGTGAAGATGATCATTTGTTCAGTACTGTGAAGATTTCCATATATCTTTTCGTATGCTGAAAGACTGCAGAGTCAGATCTGATATGTGTGTGATTCCTACAGATGTCTGAGAACAGGCGCAGAGGTGCGAGGCATGCACAGCCAGAGCAGCAGACACCCTAAGAGGAAGTAGCCCAACAGCAGCAGTTGCCACCGCCACCACCGATGACCATCGAGCAGATGTTCTTGATGCAGACTCAAGCAGTCCAGGCAATTGGTCAGACCTTAGTAGCTATGCAGCAGGCGCAACAGCAGCCACCACCACCTCAGCCTCCAGTGCAAGTCCAGATGCCATAAGTGCCCAGAGACAAGCAGGCAGAATTCATGAGGGGCCATACCCCTGTCTTTGCCCACTCTGCTGACCCCATGGACGCCGAAGATTGGCTGCGTACCATGGAGCATGAGTTGCACACTGCCCAGTGCAACGATCGAGAGAAGGTGTTGTATGGTCCCCGACAGCTGAGGGGAGCAGCACAGTCTTGGTGGGAGTCTTACCATACCACCCATGCCAACCTTGAAGCCATTACATGGGAGGAGTTCAGGGACAACTTCCGTCGCTACCATGTGCCCGAGGGACTGATGATAGTGAGGAAGGAGGAGTTTCTCGCCCTGAAGCAAGGTCCCTTGTCCTTCAGTGAGTACAGGGATAAGTTTTTACAGCTATCCCGTTACACCCCAGAAGACGTCAACACAGATGCCAAGAGGCAGTACCGCTTTCTAAGAGGATTGGTTGATCCCCTCCATTACCAGTTGATGAACCACACCTTCCCTACCTTCCAGCATTTGATCGACAGAGCAATCATGACAGAAAGGAAGCGTCGGGAGATGGAGGACAGGAAGCGTAAGATTGGTGGACCTCAGGCCGGGAGTAGCAGTCGTCCTTGCTACTCAGGCAACTCGCCACAGCAATTCAAGAAAGGCCACCAGCGCCAGCATCAGCATCAAAATCAGCAGCAGCAGTACCAGAGTCAATTTTCTCAGCAGCAGCAGCAGTACCGTAAGAATAACCAGCAAGGAGGAAACCAGTACCAGCGTTAGAACAACCAGACAGCCCGTCTTCCTGCCCTAGCAACCAACCAGAACAATCAAGCACCGCTAGCTCAAGGAGGAAGTCGTGCATGTTTCCACTATGGTGAACAAGGCCATTGGGCGAATCATTGTCCAAAGAAAGCAGCCCAGCAACCGCCAGCAATCAATGCCCCAGCAAGACAAGGAGCACCACAGCAAGCACCAGGAGTCCGTGGTCAGGCCTACAACTGTGGAAAGGTGAATCACCTGGAGGCCGAAGCAATTCAGGATGCTCAGGACGTGGCAGTAGGTATGTTTCCAGTCAAATCCTACCCAGCAAAAGTACTATTTGATACTAGTGCCACACATTCTTTTGTTTCTGCATCTTAGGTAGAATCACATAACTTCCCCATAGAACCAATGATCCCACCTTTGAGAGTTAATTCAGTTGGGGGAAAAGTTCAGTCCGATAGGATTTGTCCGAATCTAAGGATTGAAATAAGGGGGATAGCCTTCCTTGCTAGCCTAGTAGTAATGGGAACTCAATGGTTAGATGTCATCCTAGGGATGATTTGGCTACACAGAAATCAAGCCACTGTCAGTTGTGACAAGAGAACAGTTAAGTTGGTGTCCCCATCCGAAAAGGAAGTAGTGACCAAGCTGTACTTACCTGAACTAGAAGAAGGAGCTTGTCACCATTTATCAGTAGATGACAACGAGTCCAATCCGATTGAGGCAATTAGGATTATGTCAAAATTCCCCTATGTATTCCCTGAAGAGTTACCAGGCATGCCACCTGAAAGGAAAGTTGAATTTGCCATAGAGCTTATCCCGGGCACCGCCCCTATTTCCAAGAGAGCTTATAGAGTGTCCGGACCAGAGTTGGTGGAACTCAAGAAGCAGATTGATGAGTTGTTGGAGAAGGGCTACATCAGACCAAGTACCTCGCCTTAGGCAGCCCCAGTATTATTTGTGGAGAAGAAGGATGGCACGAAGAGGATGTGCATTGATTATAGAGCTCTAAATGAAGTCACTGTCAAGAACAAGTACCCTCTGCCTCGAATTGAAGACCTATTTGATCAGTTGAGAGGAGCCAGTGTGTTCTCAAAGATAGATCTGAGGTCAGGTTACCATCAGCTCAGAATCTGACCTGCAGATATACCGAAGATAGCAATCATCACTAAGTATGGGCTATATGAGTTCATGGTTATGTCATTCGGATTGACGAATGCGCCAGCTTACTTCATGTACCTGATGAACAGTGTGTTCATGGACTACCTCGACAAGTTCATAGTGGTGTTCATTGATGACATTCTTATATATTCCTAGAATGAGCAAGAGCATGAGGAGCATTTGAGGAAGGTACTTCAGAGGCTACGAGATTGCCAGTTGTATGCCAAGCTTAGCAAGTGCAAGTTCTGGATCAGCGAAGTTCTATTCTTGGGTCATATTATAAACTGAGATGGACTAGGTGTGGATCCAAAGAAGGTAGCAGTGATTCTAGACTGGAAAGCACCAAAAGATGTCCGAGGAATCAAGAGTTTCATCAGAATGATAGGGTATTATCGGCGTTTCATTGAAGGTTTCTCCAAGACTGCCAGACCAATGACAGCCTTGCTGGCAAAGAAGGTTGAGTTCAAGTGGACCCCAACATGCCAGAAGTCCTTTAAGACATTGAAGGAGAAGTTGACAACGACACCAGTACTGATTCTGCCAGATGTTCACAAGCCATTCTCAGTGTATTGCGATGCTTCATACACCAGACTGGGATGTGTGTTGATGTAGGAAGGGAGAGTAGTGGCATACTCATCCCGACAGTTGAAGATTCATGAGAAGAACTATCCTACTCATGATCTGGAGTTAGCAGCCGTGGTTCATGCATTGAAGACCTGGAGGCATTATCTTTATGGGCAGAAGTGTGATATCTACACGGACCACAAGAGTCTCAAGTACATTTTCACTCAGTCAGAGTTAAACATGAGGCAGCGAAGATGGCTAGAATTGATCAAAGACTATAAACTAGAGATTCATTATCACCGAGGCAAAGCAAATGTGGTTGCAGATGCTCTAAGCAGGAAGAGTCAAGTCAATATGTTGGCCGCTCACCCGATGCCGTTTGAGCTAGCAAAGGAATTCGATAGGTTGAGTCTCGGATTTCTGAACAACACTCAAGGAGTGACAATTGAGCTAGAGCCCACTTTGGAGCAAGACATCAGAAAAGGTCAGAAGGATGATGAGAAGATCAACGAGATCCGACAGCTGATCATCGATGGGAAAGGTCCAAATTTTCGTGAAGATGCAGAAGGAGTGGTATGGTTCAAGGATAGGCTATGCGTTCCCAACATCACCTTGATTTAGGAACTGATTCTCAAGGAAGCTCATGAGACAACATACTCTATAAACCCTAGCAGTGAGAAGATGTACCAAGATCTAAAGAAAAGATTCTGGTGGTACGACATGAAAAGAGAGATAGCAGAGTATGTGGCAGTATGTGATAGTTGCCAGAGGATTAAAGCAGAACATCAGAGGCCTGCAGGTTTGTTGCAATCGTTGCAGATTCCTCAGTGGAAATGGGATGAGATCGAAATGGATGTCATAGTCGGTTTGCCCCGCACTCGTACTGGTTATGACTCTATCTGGGTAGTAGTGGACCGTTTGACAAAGGTGGCCCATTTCATACCAGTGAAGACCACCTACAACAGTGCGGTGTTGGCCGAACTATACATGGCTCGAATTGTGTGCTTGCATGGTGTTCCGAAGAAGATAGTATCAAATAGAGGCACCTAGTTCACCTCTCATTTTTGGCAGCAGTTACATGAAGCTTTGGGCACGCATTTGAAGTTTAGCTCAGCTTATCACCCGCAGACAGATGGCCAGACTAAGAGGACTAACCAGATTCTTGAGGATATGTTGAGAGCTTGTACTTTGCAAGATTAGTCAGGTTGGGACAAGAGATTACCATATGCAGAATTCTCTTACAATAACAGCTACCAAGCCAGCCTGAAGATGTCACTGTTTGAAGCGCTTTATGGAAGGAATTGCAGAACTCCACTACATTGGACCAACCTGGTGAAAGACAGGTGTTCGGACTAGATATTCTGCTTGAAGCCGAAGAGAACATCAGAATGGTCCGGGAGAATTTAAAGGCAGCGCAGTCCAGACAGTGAAGCTATGCTGACACCAGAAGAAGGGAACTCAGTTTTAAAATGGGAGATTATGTCTATTTGAAGGTGTCACCCATCAGAGGAACCAAAAGGTTTGGAGTCAAAGGCAAACTAACACCTCGTTATATTGGACCGTATCAGGTTCAAGCCAGACGTGGAGAAGTGGCTTATCAACTCAGCTTACCAAAGAATTTGTCCGCTGTTCACGATGTGTTCCATGTGTCTTAGTTGAAGAAATGCTTGAGAGTGCTAGAAGAGCAGTTGTCAGCAGAGGATCTTGAAGTTCAAGAAGATCTGACTTATATTGAGAAGCCAACTCAAATTCTGGAGACAGCAGATCGTGTCACCCGGAGAAGTACCACCAAGATGTGCAAAGTCAAATGGGGTTACCACTCAGAAGAAGAAGCAACCTGGGAACGAGAAGATGATTTAAAAGCCAAGTACCCTGAGCTCTTTTCTAGCCAGCCCTGAATCTCGAGGGCGAGATTCTTTTAAGGGGGATAGGTCTGTAACACCCTGATTTTGGGGGTATAAAATTTCTTTCTAATTATCACCCAAAATCATGTGTTACTCTTCTTTTTCTCACTCTAGGTTTTCTCTCTCTCTAGATTCATTCTCCCTTTTTCCTTTTTGTTTAGAGATAGCCTAAACTAGTGGAGGTTAATTGTTTATTTTTGCGAAAACCTTATGAGTCATGACATGTTGCATCATGCTGAGTTTAAAATATTCTTTGAAGTGTTGCACAAGTTTGAATTTATTTGAATTTGAAACCAAGTTTGAATTTGTATTTGCAAACCCAATAGAAAAAAATAGAAAAGGAATTATAAAATCCAGGGAAAAAGAAAAAGCCATTTTGGCCCAAACCAGCCCACCAGACCCAGTCCCACGCGCACGCCTACCGCCCCTGACATGCGGACCCCGCCTGTCGGCGCCAGTCTTCCGCACGCTCACTCTTTCGCTCGCTGCCCAGTGGGGGCAGTCTGTCGGCGCCAGTTTCCCTCGCCCGCGTGCTCCCTTTCTCTCTCTGTCCCGCAGGCCCGGATCGCTAGTCGCCGAGCCGTTGCCCTGCGCACCCCTTTTCTCTCTCTCTGCACCGTGGACCCCTATCAGTTCCGCCCCTTCCGCGCTCGCCGTGGACCGGCGCGTGCGCACTCGCGCACGTTGCCAGATTTCTTGGCCACGACGCCCGCCCACGCTCCCAACTCCCTTTTTGAGCCCCACCAGTGCCCCGCGCACACCCCTCACCACATTTCGCGCAGCTTCGCCCTCTCTCGCGCTCTGCCCACGCCGCTAGCCGCCGCCGGAGACCCGCGCCCACGTTCCCGGCCATCCAGCTCACCGGAGACCGCTCCAAGCCTCCCCGAGCTCCGCCCCGAGGTGAGACACCCGTCCCCGTGCCCAATTTCCCTTATTGTGCCCTGTGTTCATCCAATTTTGCCTTCGCCGGTGCTCGGCCGCAGCGGTCCGCCGTGCTCACACGGTGGCCGGCCGATTTAGCCTGGTCTAGTTCACTGGAGTAGGCCCCTGTGTCACCCCTGCCTCTACTGAAATTAGCCAAGGCCTTAGTCTGCCTTAAGTCCCCTCCCCGTGGCTGGAATGGCTCACTGGAGTTACTCCGGCCTGCCCGAGGCCTTCTCACCGCCGTTATCCCCTCTCTGCTCATGGATTCATGGCCTCTTTCCTGCCATTGAGTTCACTGTGGTGCCCTCTCCCTCTCTGCCCAAATCCGGCGACCCCGGAGCCACCCTAGCTCACGCCTGCCTCAACTCCGGTGACCTCACCGCTGCGGAGAGGAGTGGCGCCGCTTCGCGCACGTCTATTTCCCCGGTTTGATTTCCCCCATCCGATCTTGATCGCACGGCCCGGACCGAGAAATACCGCTTCGCCCACCCGTCTTACGCCCTGGCCCGCCTGTCAGCGCCACTCGCAGCCGCTCACCCTTCCCGTTCTGATTTCCCTTGTCCAATCTTGATCGAACGGCTCGGACCCCCCTCGGACCCCTTCGGAACCCTCGGACCCCCTCGGACCTGATGAGGACATCCTCCACTATTACCCGTTGGCAAAGACGCAATTGGCCCAGTTGGCCCAATTGTAGTCGGACAGCGACCGTGTGAGCCTCAGAATTATCCCACCTCGCTTAACTTGGGAGGAGGAAGCCACTTTGAAAGGGGGAGCCACCCTTCCCCCATTGGACTAGTCTTTTGGGGCGATTGGGCCTTTCCCTGAGTTGGGTGTGCTTGATGAACTGTTGGGCTTCGGGCAACCCTAACTTGTTGGGCCTCGGCCAACCCCACCTAGGCTAGGTGTATCAGGACCTCCCCGTTCGATCTTGATCGAACGGCTCAGACCCCAGGATACCGCTTCGCGCCCGCGCGCCCTGACGTCCCTGGCCCGCTTGTCAGTGCTCGCCCGCCCGCGCGCGCGCCCTCGGCCGCAGATCTAACCTCAGCCGTTAGTTTTAGATCTGATGGTTAGATTCACCCGATACCCCTTCTTGTGGCTATTTTGCTTAAGAAACCCCCTGGTTTTAGGAAATCAACCCGCCGTCCTCTGTTTTAGCGCATAGGTCCCTAGTTTGTTTTAATTAGACCCTTGGACTTTTATTTAATCACAGATTTAGCCCTAATTTCATATTTCAAACTTCAAAACTTGTTTATTTCATATCTTTTTCATATGAACTCCAAATTTAGTGTTTCAAACTGCAAAATGTTCATAGAATTATTCTCTGTTTAAAAAATGGTTTCACTTACTGTCTGCACATTCTAATTTTTATGATTGAATATGAACTAATATAGATGTAATTCTATTCATTTAATAAAATAAAAAAAAGGAGAACCTTGGAGATTTAATCATGTTTAAACTTGTGAGATTAATGATAGGTATTGCATGAGTTCACCTTTGTTCTAAATTATAGGTCACAATAAAATAAATTGATCTATGGTTATGTACCTGTAAATAACACTTAGGGAAATAGTAATCTATTTTCAAATAAAGTTAAGGTATGCTATAGTTTATATTATACTTTGAATTCATTATCCCTTATGTAGTATTGTGTCTTTTTAAGATGTGTTCCAATGTTTGTACATGTTTGGTGTGATGTTCATTTGTACTTTCCAAATGTATTGAATGCATGCTCGCTTTACTTAGACAACGAGTAGCTGCTTTACTTAGACAACGAGCAGCTCGTGGTTCTGGAGTGTGTTGCCGAAGATCCCTCTGAGCAACAACCTGGTGAAGGCAAGTGTCCTCAGACCTACTATGTCCTACATTACTTTATAATTCACTGTCCCGCATTACTTTATTGAAACCTAAGGATTGACTAGTTTGTATTCCCCTTACCCTTGTTTACCATTTTGGGTTAATCATGGTTAGCTTATGCTATTGCTTAAACTTAATCAATGAACATGATGTGATCTTTTATGATACGATGATGTTATCCCGATGGGGTCCTTGAGATTACTTTAGGGGGCTCAGGCTCTTTCCTGAGTACCTCTTTGTAAGGACCTGTTTGGGGAGTGACAACCCGGGATAACAGTGCAACCATGAGGGTGGAATGGGATGCCCTTAGCTAATTAATTAGAGGAACCAGAGGAGTAGTTGGCTTCGTCGTAGGGCTGTTAATGGGGTCCGGGCACAGTACTTGCTCTGTCGAGGTTGGTTGCATAGGTTCTTTGATTTGGTTTTGTTAGTCATCCTTCCTTTGGGGAGATGTACTGTGTTTATCAAACTGGAGAAACCTAACGGGCAGCTATGACCTCTGGGAAATCTTTGTAAAGGCTACGTAGTGAGACCCTGCTAGGTCACCTTGGCAGTGATCAATGGGGAGGCTAGAACCCCGGGCAGAATGGGAATCACGGCTTGTGGGTAAAGTGTGCAACCACTGCAGTGTGTTAGAAACTGGTATATCAGTCGTGCTCGCGGTTATGAGTAGCCTTGGGATCCTCTTCGATTAGAAGAACAATGGTTACTTTTATGATGATGATTAACAATGGTGATTATAATCCTGATCTCTAGTGTTTCCTCTTGGAGGGAGTGCCTCTGGGTAATAACTGGGTTATTACTAAAATTTGGCTCCACTTATAATAATAAAACATAACCAACTAAAAGCAACTGCTTAACCTTAAACTCCACATACAGCTAGTCCACTTTAGCCAAACGGGACATTTGCTGAGTACGTTGAAGTGTACTCACCCTTGCTTTACAAACCACCCCACCCCAGGTTGTCCCCACTGTTCTTAGTGCTCAGGAGGTGAAGTTGGCAACATGGATGACTTCGAGGAGTTCCAGGAATACGACGAGTTCTAGTTTACTTTAGTGGCAAACCCCAATTAGTTGCCTGTGTAGGCTTACATTCTATGTTTCGTTACTCCGCACTTTGATAATATTGTTGAACACTATAGTTATGTATTAGACTCTGTGGATGTCTCAGACATCTTGATGTAACTAAGTACCTTTCCGCTATTTAATTAAAGCACTGTGTGATGATGTCCAATTATGTAATCGCTGTGTACGTGAGTTCGGATCCTAGCACGTACATGGTTTGCATTCAGTTTACCTTCCAAAACCGGGTCTGACAGTGGGGTGGTTTGTAAAGCAAGGGTGAGTACATATCAACGTACTCAGCAAATGTCCCGTTTGGCTAAAGTGGACTAGCAGTATGTGGAGTTAATGTTAAGCAGTTGCTTTTAGTTGGTTAAATATTTATTACTATTAGTAAAGCCAAGTTTTAGTAATAAACCCAATTATTACTAAAACTTTCAATTAAAAAGGTTAAGCAGTTGCTTTACGGAGAGGTACTCAGGAAAATGGCCTGAGTCTCCTAAAATTATCACAAGGCCTTAATCAGGATAACATCATCATATCATAAATGTTCACATCATGTTCATTGATTAAGTTAAAGTAATAGCATAAGATAACCATGATAACCCAAAAAAGGTAAACAAGGATAAGGTAAATACAGACTAGTCAATCCTTAGGTTTTCATAAAGTAACACGTGACGATGAATTATAAAGTAAGTAGGACATAATAGGTTAGAGGACACTTGCCTTCACTAGGTTCTTGCTTAGGAAGATCTTCGGCAACACAATCAGAAACCACGAGCTGCTCGTAGTCTGAATAAAGCGATCATACATTTAATACATTTGGTAAATGACAACTGAACAGCACAGCAATCATGTACAGACAATGGAACACATCTCAAAAGAAAAAGTATAAACTCAAAAGGGAGTTTAAATTATAGGGTGAACTAATCCCATCTAGTAGTTGATTATTCTTTAAGTGTTGTCCATGATTACATAATCTGATTCTATTCATTTTAATGAGACATAAAAGTTAAACTAGAAATAAATTCATATAATACACATTATTAATCTCAAAAGATTAAATATCCATTAACCACTAGGGTTTCTTTTTATTTATCTTATTAAACAAAATAAATACCACATAAATTAACCTATAGCCTAGGCATAAAATTAGAATGTTCAGACAATGAATGATCCTAATTTATTTGAACAGAGAAAAATTCTATGAACATTTTGCAATTTGAATCACTCAATTTGGAGTTCATATGAAAAAGATATGAAATAAACAAGTTTTGAAATTTAAAATACAAAACTAGGTCTAGTTCTGCGATTAAACAAAAACCTAGGGTTCAGTCTGCAAGATCACGGGGCTTCAGCGCGAAACTAAGGGACGGTGGGTTTTATAACCCGAGAATTGGGGGGTCCTTTTTACAAAACGGAAAACCGAATGGGTATCAGGCCTTCCCAACCATCAGATCTCAGATAGACGGCCAGGATTAGAACTGGTGGAGTGAGCGCGCGGGCACGTGGACGCAGATGCCTGGCATGCAGGGTCCACGGGCCAGTGACTCGGGCGAGCGGACGGCTGGGCGCCAACGTCTGACGGGCGGGGCCACAGTAAGATCGGGCCCACTAGTTAGCGACGCGGGGCAGGCTTGGACTCGGCGGCGAGTACACACACACGGGCAGGGCCCACCATGCTGCGACACAGAACGGGGGGGGGGGGGGGGAGGGGTAGGTGCTGCACTGATGCATGGGACCCAGTGTCCACCAGTCAGCGACCACGTGAGGGGAAGAGGAAGCGGAATGGGGTGAGGCTAACGGGCGGGTCCTCCTTGTCACTACCATCGTCTTCCTCGGTCGCGCGCACAGCGTGAGCGCCATGGCCGGAGCCAGCGACTCCACGCAAGCAAAGAAGGCATGGGGCAGTTGCGGTTGGCTGAGGGGTCTCGGTATGATGGTGCAGTACCGATACCGACGATCACCGACGACTAATTGATGGAACACAGAAAACGGGGCAGAGAGAAAAAGAGGTCCGGTGGGGAAATTCACCTTGGGTGGGGCGAGAACGACGGCGAGGCTGTGCTTGACGGTGGCGGAGCATGGACGGGGATGGTGGCTGAGCTCTGCTGGGGGCGGATTCGGGCGCAGGAGGCCTGGCGACGGGGAAGCTCCAGCGAGCTTGAAGAACGAGCGTGTGTAGCTCAGGTGAGTGTGCAGGGGCGAAATGAGTGAGGTAGGGGGGAAGTGGGGGTGTGCGGGGACTTGAGGAGGGTGTCAAGGTGCAGGTTTGACGCCGGGAGGCGACGTAGGCGTGGCAATATCAGCATGCGCGCGCGTGGGCGAGCGATTGAAGGAGGGGAGGGAGACTGGCAAGCTGGGCCCACGGAACAGCGATCCGGACGCATGAGTGCGCAACAGGCCAGGGCACCAACAAGGCGGGCCCACATGGCGGCAGAGAGAGGGAGGGAGAGGGCGTGCAGGCACGAGATCCACCACTGATAGGTGGGCTCCACTGGTTAGACGGCGCGGGCGTGCATGCAGAGCTGGGTTGGCTTGGGCTAGCTAGGCCGAATTGGGATTTTCTATTTTCCTAAAATTTCTAATTGCTTTTCTATTTTATTTTTCTCTAGGGTTTTCAATTCAAATTCAAACCAAGTTTCAAATTCAAACTAATTCAACCATGTGCAACAATTCAAAGAATATTTGAGCTCAGCATGATGCAACATTTCATGACTCATATTGTTTTAATAAAATAAATAATTGATCCCTCACTAATTAATCTACATCTACTCAAACGAAACGAGAGAGAGAGAGAGACTAGAGAGATACAAGAGTAACACATGAATTTGGTAGATAGTTAGAAAGAAATTTATACCCCCAAATTCAGGGTGTTACAGACCTATCCCCCTTAAAAAGAATCTCGCCTCGAGATTTAGGGTTGGCTGCAAAGAGTTCAGGATACTTGGCTTTCAGACCATCTTCTCTTTCCCAGGTTGCTTCTTCTTCTGAGTGATGACCCCATTTGTTTTGCTCATCCTAATGGTGCTTCTCTGAGTGACCCGATCTACTGTCTCCAGAATCTGAGTTGGCTTCTCAATATATGTCAGATCTTCTTGAATTTTAAGGTCCTCTGTTGGCAACTGCTCTTCTGGTACTCGCAAGCATTTCTTCAGCTGAGACACATGAAACACATCATGCACAGCTGACAGACTCTCTAGTAAGCTGAGTTGATATGCCACTTCTCCACGTCTTGCTTGAATCTGGTACGGTCCGATGTGTCGAGGTGCTAGCTTGCCTTTGACTCCAAACCTTTTGATTCCTCTGATGGGTGACACTTTCAATTAAAAATAATCTCCCACTTCAAAACTCAGTTCTCTTCTTCAGGTGTCAGCATAGCTTCGCTGTCTGGACTGCACTGTCTTTAGATTCTCTCGAATCATTGTGATTTTCTCTTCAGCCTCAAGTAGAATATCTGGACCGAACACCTGCCTTTCGCCGGGTTGGTCCCAATTTAACGGAGTTCTACAACTCTTCCCATAGAGTGCTTGGAACGGTGACATCTTCAGACTGGCTTGGCAGCTGTTGTTGTCAGAGAATTATGCATACGGTAGCCTCTTGTCCCAACCTAACTTGTCTTGCAAAGCACAAGCTCTCAACATATCTTCAAGAATATGGTTGGTTCTCTCAGTATGACCATCTGTCTGCAAGTGATAAGCTGAACTGAACATCAAGTGTGTGCCCAAAGATTCATGTATTTGCTGCAAAAAAAGAGAAGTGAACTGGGTGCCTCTGTCTAATACTATCTTCTTTGGAACACCATGCAAGCACATAATTCGAGACATATATAGCTCTGCCAACACTACACTATTATAGGTGGTCTTGACTGCTATGAAATGGGTTGCCTTTGTCAAACGGTCCACTACTACCTAGATGGAGTCATAACCAGCACGAGTGCGGGGCAGACCAACTATAAAGTCCATCCCAATCTCATCCCATTTCCACTAAGGAATATGCAACGGCTGCAACAAACCTGCGGGGCGCCTTGATCCTCTGGCAACTGTAGCATACAACCACATATTCTGCTATCTCCCTTTTCATTCCATACCACCACAATCTTTTCTTTAGGTCTTGGTACATCTTCTCACTACCAGGGTGTATAGAGTATGATGTTTCACGAGCTTCCTTGAGAATCAGTTCCTGGATCGATTTGATGTTGGGAACACACAGTCTATCCTTGAACCATACCACTCCTTCCGCGTCTTCATGGAAATCCTTGCCTTTTCCATCTACGATCAACTGCTGGATCTCGTTGATCTTCTCATCATCTTTCTGGCCCTTCCTGATATCTTGCTCTAGAGTGGGTTCTACCTCAATTGTCACTCCTTGAGTGTTGTTCAGAAATCCGAGACTCAATTTATCGAATTCCTTTGCTAGCTCATATGGCATGGGGTGAGCGGCCAACATATTGACTTGACTCTTTCTGCTCAGAGCATGTGCAACCACATTTGCTTTGCCTGGGTGATAATGTATCTCTAGTTCATAATCCTTGATCAACTCTAGCCATCTTTGCTGCCTCATGTTTAGCTCTGATTTGGTGAATATGTACTTGAGACTCTTGTGGTCCATGTAGATATCACATTTCTAACCATACAAATAGTGCCTCCAGGTCTTCAGTGCATGAACCACTGCTGCTAACTCCAGATCATGAGTAAGGTAATTCTTCTCATGAATCTTCAGCTGGCGGGACGAGTATGCCACTACTTTCCCTTCCTGCACTAACACACATCCCAGTTTGGTGTACGAAGCATCACAGTATACTGAGAATGGCTTGTGAACATCTGGCAGAATCAATATTGGGGCTGTTGTTAACTTATTCAATGTCTCGAATGACTCTTGGCATGCTGGGGTCCACTTGAACTCAACTTTCTTTGCCAATAAGGCGGTCATTGGTCTGGCAATTTTAGAGAAACATTCGATGAAACGCCGATAGTAACCAGCCATTCCAATGAAACTCTTGATTCCTCAAACTCTTGATTCCTCGAACATCTTTTGGTGCTTTCCAGTTCAGAATAGCTGCTACCTTCTTTGGATCCACAACCAATCCCTCTCGGTTTATAATGTGATCCAAGAACAGAACTTCGCTGATCTAGAACTCGCACTTGCTAAGCTTGGCATACAACTGGCAATCTCGTAGCCTCTGCAGTACTTTCCTCAAGTGCTCTTCATGCTCCTGCTCATTCTGGGAATATACAAGGATATCATCAATGAACACCACTATGAACTTGTCGAGGTAGTTCATGAACACAATGTTCATCAAGTACATTAAATAAGCTGGCGCATTCATCAGACCGAATGACATGACCATGAACTCATATAGTCCATACTTGGTGATAAATGCTATCTTCGGTATATCTGAAGGTCGGGTTCTGAGCTGATGGTAACCTGACCTCAGATCTATCTTTGAGAACACACCGGCTCCTCTCAACTGATCGAATAGGTCTTGAATTATAGGCAGGGGGTACTTGTTCTTGACAGTGACTTCATTCAAGGATCTATAATCAATGCACATTCTTTTCATTCCATCTTTCTTCTCCACAAATAACACTGGGGCTGCCCAAGGCGAGGTCCTTGGTCTGATGTAGCCTTTCTCTAACAACTCATCAATCTACTTCTTGAGTTCCACCAATTTTGGTCCGGACACTCGATAGGCTCTCTTGGAAATAGGGGCGGTGCCAGGTATAAGCTCTATGGAAAATTCAACTTTCCTTTCAGGGGGCATACCTGGTAACTCCTCAGGAAACAAATCTGGGAATTTTGATACTATGTTGATAGCTTCTGATGGTTCGATTCCCTCAATATGGGTTGTGACTTGGTGACAACTTCCTTTCCTTGGTCTAGACAAGACCAACTCCAGTAACACTTCCTCTCCTGATAAGGACACTAACTTCACCGTTCTGTTGTCACAACTAAGACTAGCTTGATACTTGGTTAGCCAATTCATCCCTAGGATGACATCTATAGTCGCATCCTGGTTACCCATAACTATTAGATCAGCGGGGAACTCTATCCCTCTATTTGAACTCTTGCACTAGGGCAAAATTTATCCGTTTGGGTTCTTCCACCAATTGAACTAACCTCATAGGTGGATACATGGGTGCTACTGGTATATTGTGTGATTCTACCCATGATGCAGTCACAAAAGAATGTGTTGCTCCAGTATCAAATAACACATTTGCAGAATGGTACTCGACTGAGAACGTACCTAGTGCCACTCCTAGGGTCTCCTAGACTGTGTCGGCCTCTAGGTGGTTCACCTTTCCATACTGGGCACAAGGCTGTCCGCGGTTGTTGCCTCCTTGTTGCAATGCATTCTGCCCGGCAGGGGCATTGGGAGTTGGTTGCTGCTAAGCTGCTTTCTTTGGGAAATGATTTGCCCAATGGCCTTGTTCCCCACAGTGGAAACATGCACGGCCTTCTCCTTGCATTGGAGCTACTTGGTTGTTTTGGTTGGTTGCTGGGGCAGGAAGGCGAGGGGCCTGGTTGCTCTGACGCTGATACTGATTTCCTCCCTGCTGGTTGTTCTGACGGTACTACTGCTGCTACTGAGGAAACTGCCTCTAGTACTGCTGCTGCTGGTTCTGGCGCTGATGCTGGTGCTGGTGACCTTGCTTGTATTGTTGAGGTGGGTTGCTTGAGTAGCGGGGACGGCGGCTACTCCTGGTCCACCAATATTGTGTTTCTTGTCTTCGATCTCCTAGCGCTTCCTTTCAGTCATAATGGCTCTATCGATCAAATGTTGTAAGGTTGGGAAGGTGTGGTTCATCAGCTGGTAGTGAAGGAGGTCAACCAAACCTCTCAGGAAACGGTACTCCCTCTTAGCATCCGTGTTAACATCTTCTGGCGCATAACGTGATAGCTGCAGAAACTTGTCCCTGTACTTACTGACAGACAGGGGACCTTCCTTCAACGCTAGGAATTCCTCCTTCCTTACTATCATCAGTCCCTCAGGCACATGGTAACGATAGAAATTGTCCCTGAACTCCTCCTAGGTGATGGCTTCAGGGTCGGCATGGGTGGCGAGGTAAGACTCCCACTAAGTCTGTGTTTCTCCTCTTAGCAGTCGGGGACCATACAACACCTTCTCACGATCATTGCACTAAGCAGTGTGCAACTCACATTCCACGGTATGCAGCCAATCATTGGCATCCATGGGATCAGCAGAATGGGCAAAGACAGGGGATGGCCCCTCATGAACTCTACCCGCTTATCTCTCGGCACTTGTGGCATCTGGACTTGCACCTGAGGTTAAGGTGGGGGTGGCTGCTGCTGCACCTACTACATTGCTGCTAAGGTCTGACCAATTGCTTAGACTTCTTGAGTTTGCATCAGGAACATCTGTTCAATAGTCATCTGGGGTGGTGGTGGCAATGGCTGTTGAGCTGCCTCCTCCTAGGGTGCCTGCTGCTCCTGCTGAGCATGCCCTCCACCTCTGCGCCTATTCTTAGACATCTGTAGAAAGCACACACAAATCACATCCACTTCTGCAGTCTTTCAGCATAAGAAAAGATATATGGAAATTTTCATAGAACTGAATAATTGATCATCTTCACTGACTCCCAAGATAGCTTCTCAGATAAAGAGGAAAGTGCAAATAGATGGGTTGCCCAACTAAATAACTGACTTTATTAATAACTACACCAAGTTGCAGGGGATGCCCACACCTTGGTGACAATCATTACAAAGATCCAACTTCATTACAAGTTTATCACGACAAGCATCAAGACATATGACAAGCAAACTAACTCTAACTAAGACTAACTGAGACTAAGACACTGAATTAAGTATTATTACAGACTCCAACTCTGTTGATCTATGGATCCAAATCTATCTGGGTCCTGCAGTCAGGGGTACCGTAATCGAAGCGACCATGGGGCGGCGAACGGTAAGGGTGCTGAATCCCGACAGGAGCGGGAGAACCATCATTGAAATAGTGGCGTGTTGCACACTTAGCATGCAATTCCGCAACCTTTGCCCGAACCTTGCCCAACTCATCAAGGGCATGGTCCAGCACGGTGTTGAGCACGGCGACCAAGTTGACCATACTGTTCAGCCTAGGATTGCCCTCACCAACGGACAAGACAATCACACTTCTAGCACTGCCGGTCGAACGACGAGGGTAGTACTTCAGGTCTAGGCCATCAGCTACCCCACTGTACAACGAGCAATACTGAGAAAGTGCATGTCGTGTTGCATCTTACATGGCGGCCTCGGTAGTATCCCTCTCAGTGATAGAATAGTGCTCTGAGAAGGCCTCTGCACCCCGGAAATCATTATCCGGATAGCACACCAAGCAAGTAGCCTCCCACTAGTCCGGGTATAACCCGCGACGATGCTGGTAGACTACACAACAGTACACGATGGACCTAGTGCGTCGGTCAAGGGCCCGATGCAGCTAGGTGTCCAGAGCATCGTGTAAGTGACACCCGCGAGTAGCGTCGTGAGTGATGGGTCTAGCGATCCATCCCTCCGGCTCCTGCTCCTCCGAGAGCTCCGTGCTGTGGCTCATACTGCCACTGGTGTCGTCGTCGTCTCCGTATCCGTCAGGGTCTCCTCTAGTAGCTGGGATGCCTTGTGGTGGTGCAGGGGGACATCTCTAGCTGAGGTGCAGGGGAAGGCTGCCTCCCAGACTCCACCTTCTGCTGAGGCGAGGGGGAAGAGTCCTGCTGCTCCTGCTCCTGCTCCTGGTGTAGACGCTCCTGCTCCTCGTGCAGGCGGCGATGCAGTCTCTCCAGGTGGCTAGACTGACCTATCACCGTGCGGCGCAGAGGGCGCTCCGCTAGGCGAGAGGGCAAAAAGGGGATCACTGACTTACATGTAGTGCATCTAATACGAGCCATCTACAAAAGACATCGTAAGCACAAGAGTGAGAGTAGAACTATATGACCAGCAAGTAAACAAAAAGAAAAGTGAGACAAAATTTTGTAAGATGAGTAATAACATAGAATTGTTCAAGATGACCAATTTTTTTGAAATGACACAAAAGGTCAAGGTAAGGGTATAGGTCTATAGTCCTTAGGGCGACCATTCTAGTCTAGGTTAGCGGTCCTACAGTCAGCAAGACTTTGATACCACTTATGTCACACCCGGTTTTAGAAGGCAAACCGAATGCGAACCATGTACATGTCAGGATTAGAAACTCACGTAAACAGTGATTACATAATTGGACATCATCACACAATGCTCAAAGTAAATAGCGGAAAGGTACTTTTATTACAATAAGATGTCCAAGACATGCACGAAATCTATTACATAGCATAGTCATTAATATCATCAAAGTGCGGAAATACGAAAAGTAGTAGATAAGGCCTACACAGGCAGCTAACTGGGGGTTTTCCACTTGTCACACCTGGATTTTGGGGCACCAAGACCCGGGCGCGAACACAATCACCAAGTGTGCTAGGACCAAGTCTTACACATATGATGACTCATGGTACAGAAACGAATGTCACGTCTTTACTATATAATAGGAGTTCTGTACAAAATAAATAAATAATTACATCATATGAAGACAACGATCCAGCAACCTAAAGTTGACTGGGAGACGACGGACTAGACCACTCACAAACTCATCACAGCATCCTCCATGCGCCTCATCCTATGGTAATTGTTCTTGACCTGTGGGGGGTGTGACACAGCAAGGGTGAGCTCATATACATTCATCGCTCAACAAGTTGTGGGGAATAATGTGCATGAACTCGCCAAAGGTGGGAGTTCATGTGAAGTGTAAGACTAACCAAAGAGGATGGCTAAAGCTGAGCATTGCATTTAAAGATGGTCAAAATTTTATTAGCAGTTGCTAAGTGTAAGTAGATACCAAACCAGAGTATTAATAGATCAAAATTGATAACAACACCTGCGATGCAATGCATATGACAAATTGAATTTAATTCCATAAAATTAATCATGCGAGAGTCCTGAGTTGCTCATAACCGCGAGCACGGCTAGTATACCAGTTTTACACTCTGCAGAGGTTGTACCTTGTACCCACAAGTTGTGTATCCCATGTTGCCAGGGTTTGCAAGGCCCTTAAGGTGAACGGCTAGGGATCCACTATGAGGCCTTTACAAAGTTCCACTAGCTTCCGAAAACACGCTACAGTTTCTAGGAAGAGCAACGTAGGAATCCCTCGTCTGACCGTCGTCGTAGCAAAATCAACACGAGAACCTCCCTACACACCTACTCCCCTACTGCCCTTGCCCCTTTCGGGTAATGTAGTCTTCCACTAGGTTTCCTAGTTAGTCAGCCAAGGGCGTCCCATACCACCCTTATGGTGCCACATGTTTCTCAAGTTAAGCTTGATGTTTCAATTAATATAATGATCTTGTCATGAACAATAAATAAAACAACAGTATAATTGGAACATAATCATAATGTAATATTAATCCCAAAACCATATAGAGCAATAGCAAAAACTACCTAAATAGTTCAGGGGTAAACAAGGTGAAAGGATAACCAGACTAGGGTGACCTATTGGGTCCCATCAAAATTAAGCCTATGCATGATAAAATAATTATAAAGAACATTATTGGGTAAATAAAAGTGATCAAGGGCATAACTTGCTTGGGACTTGAGATTCCAGGTACCAACTTGCTCTTCAAGTGACTCGTGTCCTCACTGCTAAACGTAGCAATACAGACAAACATGGTATATGCAAAATTAACATCACACCAAACATACTAATAAACTGCATAATAATACTCTACGCGTTGCTATGAGATCGTAGGTTCGCGAACCACTAAAATCGGAGTTACGATTAAGGAGTTATGATTTATAGAAGATCTATGTGATTTAAATATTAAACTATATTATAAATTGATTAGTACACATCATATGAGATATTATTCCATAAATAATTAACTCAACTTTAATTTTAATTATAGCTTGACTAGGGATCAAGTTTTAACCACGTTATAATTATGGTCCAGTTAGTTTTGATTTAGAAGAGCTAATCTAGTAGACATAGGATAAATAATTATCTAACTATAAAAGTATGTGACATGGTATAATTAATGTTCTTAATGCATAGAGAATATTTTTATGAAGTTAACGCAACTGGAACTGGTCAATTCGAAGTTAAAATGAATTAATATGAATTAATCAAGCTTCTGGAATTATTAAAAACAATTTTCTGCACTAATTTATTCCCTTTTTATTTACTGTTGGGCTACAGGTCAAAAATCTAGAAAGTATAGGAGCGGTTTTACAAAATCCGAGGACCAAGCTGTAATAGTTTTCAACCAGCGAGGGATGGCGGGTTGGTTTCAAGAAAACTCGAGGGTTCTTCCGCAAGTTTGCCGCGGTCGAAGGGGTATGCAGAATTTAGGTTTGTCCGATTAGACTATGAAGAGGTATGAGATCTCAGCCCTCAGATCTAAATCCCATGGCAAAGATCCAACCTACAAAGAGGTAAGCAGCGTTTTAATCCCAACCATCGGATCCAGCCCTACGGTCTAGATTACGCCAGTGGATCATCGATCCATGGTCCAAGATTTTTTCACCCCAATCAATCCAGGTCGTCCATCTATGGATCGACGGTCAGGAGGTCGTCTCCTACCCCACGTAGGACGCAGCAGCGCCCCCAAACAACGACAACCCACGCTGGTGAACGGCACCTCGATGCATAGGTGTCCTATCCCAAAAACGGATCCAACTCAAGCGTAATAGGAAGGACGGTGAACATCAGAGGAGGTGTCTTACCGGCAATCGCAGCACGAACACCCCCGACCGTGGTGCATGGTGGACACGTGGAGGAGCGTGCACTCCGACTACGAATTCCGAGATCTCCAGCCGCCAAACCACCGCCGCAAAGCCAGCAGCCCTGACCCCGACGCACGGCGAGACCCTCTGGTACGAATTTGTGGACGACAGTGACGAGCCCACAGACTCGGACCCGGCGACCCTCACCACAAAGATATGGTGGCCAAATTCCCCGGCGGCGTCGCACGACTTCTCGGGTTCCCTAGGTTTGCGTGGCCGAGAGGAATCATGGGGCTCGCATTATATAGCCCCGGCCACGAATGGGAGTTCGGTTGGGATGAGGTGGGGCGTGGCCGAGATTCCAGGCGGTCAAGGTGAGTCGAGCGTGTCTGTTAGCGAGAAAGCAGAGAAAGAGGATGAAGTTGACGAGGCGGGTCAGGTTGTCAGTGATAGAGGAAGTCCAAGCGCGAGTGAGTAGGGCTAGCAGTGTGGAAGTGGCACTATTGGCCGAGTTGGGATGGCGCAGAGAAGAAATGGGCCGAGCGTATGGTGGCCCAAGCGCACAGGTATGTCTCTTTTCCTTTTGTTTTTCTTTTACTATTTTCTATTTCAATTTGTTGATTTTAAACTAGATTCAAATCCAGTTCAAACTTTGACTCAATTTTAAATGTGCACTTAAAACCATAGTATGAAATGTAAGTTTAATTTAATCAAATTTATTTATTATCTTACTTTATCTAATAATCCACTTCTTTTAAATTTGAACATTTGTATGCACAAAATGTATACTATTCTAGAAAATAATCATCTTAATGTCTTAGTGGATGTTCATAAACATTATGTCATCCAAAAAGAAATCAATTTGCATAGGAGTCTTTAATTTGGTCTTTACTAAAATAGGGTTCCTAAACACAAAGGGATTATTTTAAGAATAGTCCACGAGTTCAATATTTGATGATGTTTTCTCTAGTTTTCAAAGTTTAATTCTAAGCTTTGAGCTACCCACAAGTTTAATATTACAATTTATGTTCTTTAGGGAAATATATTTTGCAAAGAAAGGAATTTATTCTTAATATAACTTTAACTCATTTTCTTTGGGAGAAAATCCCAAAATAAGATTTTGGGTGTTACCAATTCTATTTTCAAACTTAACTTGTCTCAAAAATTTGATTACACATGCAATCATACAAGAACTCCAGCATGAAATTCACATTCACGTATTTATTTATTTGCCATTTGACTACTTTAATTCCTTTAGTTGAATACGCACAAAGGAAAGAAGATCAAGAAGTCCTCAAAATTCTAGCATAGAAGTATATTTATTTATTTATCCTATTATCTTTCTATTATACCAATTTTGGGCATTACAAATCCTACCCCCTTAACAGAAATCCCGTCCTTGAGATTTGCAAGAAAAAAGGATGTATAACCATATTGTATCCAAATGTATGTATAAACAAAAATCTCAGCATGATGCATAGCAACACATAGGGTCAATTAGACCTTATTATTATTCCTAAAATAGTAAAATACTAACTACTAACTAAAGTAACATTTATGTCTTACAAATACTAATATATATATATATATATGTGTGTGTGTGTGTGTGTGTCTTGGTGGAACTAGTGGTGGTGGTGGAGATAGTGGTGGTTGTTGTTGCCTTTCCAACCGTTCTTGCCTCATTTCTTGACGCATCTCCAGCCGTTCCTGATGCATTTCCTGGCGTTCTTGCCTTACCTGATTTTGCATTTCGTTCATCGTGTTTGTCATTTGTTGTAGTACCTGCATTTGGGCGGCAACCACTGGATCGGTTCCAGCCGGTGGAGGATTTGGGGGATTCATTTCTGTTTGTTGTTGCCTGATAATCCTCATGTTGTGGGGGTTAGCTTTGTAGGTTGATTCCTCCTCCCTTCCTGCTATTGACCATCTGAGTTAGAAGCATATGGTAAGATAGTTTTGCAAGGGGAATTATTTGGTAGGCAAACGAATAGGCTAGTAGCTAGTTATGAACCGAAGATTCTTTGGCAGGCTTAATCTATTGTTTTATGTCAAGATTGGGACAACTAGTCGTATAAGGTGAATGTCCAGAGGTAAGATAGAATCTGTCAAGATGAGATAGATATGGGTGAGATAGACTACATGATGTAGGTCAAAAGTTTGTTTGATGTTAGGTGGGTATAGATAGATTATGCAATCCATCATGACTCTATTGGTTGAGTTAGCACTTATGCTCATGGTTGAGTTGGTCTAATGTGCTAAGTTAAGTTAACACCTGGCTAGTATGGTCTAATCTCTTCCACCAGTATCACTAATCCGTTTAAATAGATCACATTAGATTAGATCACATTAGAATATCATTTAGTTAAGCATATCAAGCTGACTTTATTTTTATGAAATTCTAGTATCCTTTTTAAGTGGAACTTCCAATTCGTATTTTTTATACACCTAAAATTTTCATGCCATTAGTAGGTGTGGCATAGAAAACAAGGGTACATTAGGTTTTAGCTATTAGGTGAGTGTAGAGAAGATTTGGGGGTAAGGGAAAGTTAGGTAAGGGAGACTTTTATTCCGGGTGGTGGATCTTGATTCATCTGAAGATCTGTTTCTATTCATATCCTTCATTATCGAGGTTAACCTTCTTCTTAGGTCTGATTTAGGGACCATTGGTCGTGGTGTTAGATGCCATTATCTGAATTGGGATAACAACTGTGGGTACATTGGGTAGGTAGATTAAACATAGTTTTACTTTGCTTTTGAGATAAATGGGTTGGGCAACCTATAACATAGGCTAGGTTGTGGTTTCACGGATGAGTTGGTCTAAGGCACCAATTTAGGTTTAAAACCCATTCATATGAATATGGTCTAATCTGTGTTACCAGTATTAACTAACTTGTTTAAGTAACTCCCTTCGGACTGGATCATATTAGATTAGGTAGGGTCTAGATTAGATTGGATATAACTAGATTAGACTAGTTTAAGTTAGATAGATCTACCATGGTAGGATATATATATATATTATTAGGATATGTTAGAATCTTTTGAGATAGGATGGATTATATGGTGTAGGTAGGTCAGAATCTCTGTCAGGTTAAAACAGAGGGGTTATGCAACAATCGAATGGTTAAGGTAGTTGCACAAGGCCGAGTTGGTCTGTCGTTCTTAATTTAGTGCAGAGTGAACTAAGTTAAAACATGTTCTATAGGAGGAGAGTCTCATTTATTTCATCAGTATTATCCTTGTTGTTAAGCAACTTACATTAAATGAGCTCCACTTTAGCCTTCGTTAGGTTAGATTAATCTATCACGTTAGATCAGATCTAAGTTATATTTGTGTGACTAGATAAGACTAGATAAGATCTCATTATTTTGGATTAGATCCTGGTTGTTACTTTAGGATGAGATAAGTAAAGTGGTTAGGATAAGATGATTCCTTCAAGATAAGATGAATCCATTAATATAAGAGAGAGTCTTTTAAGATAAGATGGATCTATTAGGCTTCATATATTCTAGTGGGGGTATTCTTAGTTGGTCTAGTTTATCTTATAAACAATTTATGAGAATAAGATATATTTTTAACATAAGATCAACCTATTAGGATAAGATAGAATCCTTTTAAGTTAAGAGGGATCTATTTAAAATAGATACACTTTAATGGAGGATAATCTAGGTTGTTTAGTTATCTTATGAATTTTATTTATTTATATTTATGCCTATATGTATATGCAAATGTAATTGTGGACATTACTCCACAACTCATCACACTCAATCAAAGATCCAAATCAGACATGTATCACAAGAACAAACATTCAAGCATACAAATATTAACAAAAATAGTTTTGATTTTGTTCCTAAGAGTAGGTCTCCGATTCCTAAAGGTCACTACAGGATTTCAAAGTGTGAAATCCACTTTTGTCATAGAAGTGAAAAGGAATAATCAGAGTAAAGCGGAAATAGATGAGAAAAGATTAAGAAAAGTTTAGAAAGGATCATAGTAGAAAAGGTAAGTAAGTATTGGTTGTCCAGTTCTTTCTAGGTTTCGACCTACAATCAACATTCCTTTGATACCACTTCTGTCACACCCGGATTTTGGGGCAGCAAGACCCGGGCGCGAACACAATCACCAAGTGTGCTAGGACCAAGTCTTAACATATGATGACTCATGGTACAGAAACGAATGTCACATCTTTACTATATAATAGGAATTCTATACAAAATAAATAAATAATTACATCATATGAAAACAACGATCCAGCAACCCAAAGTTGACTGGGAGACGACGGACTAGAGACCACTCACGAACTCATCACAGCATCCTCCATGCGCCTCATCCAGTGATACCTATTCTTGACCTGTGGGGGCGGGTGTGAGACAGTAATGGTGTGCTCACATACGTTCATCACTCAACAAGTTGTGGGGAATAATGTGCATGAACTCGCCAAAGGTGGGATTTCATGTGAAGTGTAAGGCTTACCAAAGAGGATGGTTAAAGCTGAGCATTGCTTTTAAAGATGGTCAAAATTTTATTAGCGGTTGCTAAGTGTAAGTAGATACCAAACCAAGGTATTAATAGATCAAAATTGATAACAACACCCATGATGCAATGCATACGACAAATTGAATTCAATTCCATAAATTAATCATGCGAGAGTCCTGAGCTGCTCATGACCACGAGCACAGCTAGTATACCAGTTTTACACTCGGCAGAGGTTGTACCCTGTACCCACAAGTCGTGTACCCCATGTCGCCAGGGTTTGCAAGGCCCTTAGACACTTCCGAGGTAAATGGCTAGGGATCCACTATGAGGCCTTTACAAAGTTCCACTAGCTCCGAAAACCCGCTACAGTTTCTAGGAAGAGCAATGTAGGAATCCCTCGTCTGACCGCCATCGCAGCAAAATCAACCCGAGAACCTCCCTACACTCCTGCTCCCCTACTGCCCTTGCCCCTTTCGGATAAGGTAGTCTTCCACTAGCTTTCCTAGTTAGTCAGCCAAGGGTGTCCCGTACCACCCTTGTGGTGGCACGTGTTTTTCAAGTTAAGCTCGATGTTCCAATTAATATAATGATCTTGTCATGAACAATAAATAAAACAACAGTATTATTGGAACATAATCATAATGTAATATTAATCCCAAAACTCTAACACCCCTGGTGTTACTGCCACTAAACCTTGAGCATAACATCATGAGCATTAGCATATCAAGTGATTGTTACACTTACAATGCATTCACTAGGCAAAAATTTCAAACAAGTTGTATTGATGTGACTGGTCATGGGTGAAACCCTAGGGTAGGGTACTTAACGCTAAACTGAGCTTAAGGTGTCAATAAAGCCCAAATGAGTTAAATTCTCAAAACTTATTAGAAATGGTCATAAGATATCACCTTTAATAGGATTTGATAGCATCCAAACCCTAGAAGTACCAAAAACCCTAAACAAACCCCTGGAAAACCCTGGACTAAAACCCTAGGGGGTTATATGTAAATGTTGCACACTTTTGGACCTATGTGCAAAAACCATGGAATTAGGTACCTTAAGTCATATGGTTCACATATTTGAAGATTTGCAAATGAAACCTTGAGATTTGGGTCTAATTGCAAAAGGGCCACTCTAGTGCTCATGTATGGCTAAGTCTGAAAATCATTGAAGAAGGCTGACTTTGGAACTCTGCAGATCCAAAAATACAAAGATTTTGCCTAGGATCAACACATCAAAAGTCTAGAACTACTATAAGAGTACAACTTTGCTTAAGGGATTAAGCATTGTGTTATACAAAAAAATGGAGATAATTGGCCCTAAAGTCTGGCTGTCAGATAATACAGAAACTGAATATGGACGGCCAGTGAGTTTTGAAGAACTTTAGGCTTGATTCATGCTCAAAGGAGTAAGCAACTGAACAGGATCTCTGTAGCAGAATTGTAGTTTGTATATAGGGCTACAAGTTTGCTACAAACAGATTAGCAAGTTGTCATGCAAAAATTCAAGAAAAATGCCTCTAAAGATCCTCGGTCAGAACAACTTACGAAGCTTCTGATGGTACAGTACTAAAAATATCCCAAGATCAGATAACTTCGCCGCCGGTGAACCATGCGCCCGGATTCACGTCGGTCGCCGTGATTCGTGCCACCGAGAAGTAGATTGCGCTCGACCGTGAAAAGCTCAAGTCACGGATGAGTTCGGGCTACTGTGGCCTCACTGTTCCTCGACCACTTGCACCGGCGACGTGGCCTTGCGGCTGTCACTGGAGTTTGTGCCCTTCACCGAGATTGTGCCCCACCTCAAGCCATTAACCACGTCGCCGTGAGTTGTGATCATTACCTAGTGACCGTCGTGGCTTCTTATCCCACAATTGCCACGAATCACTGCGCCAGTGATATCTCCCCTCTCCAGCCGCCACCGCGCCATCCCCGATTCACAAGCCACCGCCCCCGAAGCCTATAAATTGAGTGTGCCGTCGGCTCCACAAGGTAGTCAAGCTACCAATACTCCAACTCGTGCCTCGAATTATCCACCAGAGACCTTCAATTTGAGATTTCCCCCAAATCAACCAAGAACACTGTATAGTGTGAGCTCACCATGGCTAGCTCGTTGCAGGTTCGTTCATGGCTTCCCTGTTCTCGTTTTAACATCTCTGTGTGCTATAGATGCCTAGCAGCCTCGCTAATTGAATTAGATTAGGTTAGATCACCGAGAACACCACGGATTGTCCTCGGTTTGCGCCGTCGCCGTGGATAGAGCGATTTAGGGGTAGAACTCTGAAATTAATGGAGGGGAAATGGTGAATAGGAGTCAAATTTGGTGTCAGCCGCTCGGGAGCACTGATAGTTGAGTTATCCGGCCAATATGAGCTCACCGGAGTGCCTGCTCCACCGTCCACGGTCGTGGACCGAGTTCTGTAAAGAAATAGAACTAGGGGGTTGTTTTTGTTATTCAAATCAGCAGGGGCCTTTTTGCAAGGTCGGCTGCGTGGGCGCGTTTTGCCTAGGCTGGGCTGGCTTGGGCCAGTTTCGGTCCAAAACTGTTGATTCTTTTTCTTTTTCTTTTTCTGCCAGGATTAAAGGATTTCTAGAAAATTGTAGGAAAATGGTAAAAATGCAAGACCAATTTTACTAGGTTTCTAATTTTCTATAGTATTTAATAAAAATAGTTTTATGATTTTTATTCCAAATAGGGAATTATGGAGTATTTAAAATAGCCAAAACCCATACCCCTGGAATTTTAGAAATTAATTAATAATTCCAAAAATCACCAAACTTTTTAAATAAGCTTTAGATATTTTTTAGAAGCCTTGGGTAAAGTTTGGCATGGTTTGGACAATGTTTGGTACCTAAACCCCAACACCCTAGTCTTCTAGTGATGCCTTCCCTAAGAACTTCAGTTCTGACTCAAAAACCATAGTTTCCTGGAGTCCTGTGACGGGAAATTGTATTCAAGACCTAAGATAATGTACTTTTATTATCTTTGCATTTGCATAAGCATTACATGAGCATTCATGATTATATATGGTTATATATAGAAAACGAAGAAGAACTAGAAGTTGAAGAAGCAAGAGCTACAGCACCACCACCTGAAGAACCTCAGGCCGGGAACTGCTTTTATTTTGACATCTGTGGAGCAGAGCCCGACTCACCTATAACACAAGGCAAGCCCCAGTTCATTTGCCACCTCCTTGCTATTTTAAAATCTTTCTCACTTGCTTGATGCATTAGGTGATAGGAGTTGTGTGCTAAACAAGTTTCTGCATTTCCTTCCTTGAGAATTTGATTACCTTTCCTTGATCCCTTGTTTTACAAAAATGATTTGTTTTGACAAAAGATGATGCTTCAAGTGGGTGGGATGTTTTCAAAATAAAACTTGATGGTGGATCCATCATGGCCGTGATGGGTTCAACATCGAAAAAGATGTACCTCTGCCAGGTACCAAACTTTGGGTTGAAAATAATAAAGCTAAGACCGGGCGGTTGACTTTAACGAGAAGAGAGTCTCGGTGTAGTGTCTCCGTCTTAGTCGATTAAGGACCTTGTCGATGTAGGCTTGATGATCAAGGACCCTTTAACTGGTCACATGCCTCATCATGGGTAAGCTTTGCCTCGCGCAGACTAATACCAGAATAAGATAACACACAATGGGAGTGGAGAGATGGCGAGAGTAGCGTGTACCCTCCATGGCAAGAGGCTAGACAGTGGTGTATCTGTGCTCTCAGTTGGCGTGAACCTGATCTAGTCTTAAGAACCCCGGTGACAAGTTGACATATGCAAGGGTTAAGTGCTACATATGTCGTGTGATTGGCGATCCTCAGCTGAGTATTAATCGATTCGGATCGCCGTTACTTCTCGGACATGAAGACTTGGTCACTGCCCTACACGTAGCATTCTAGTAAATAAGAAGGGTTGATAAGAAATTGGCTAGTATAGGTCAAGTGCTTGAACTAGGGTAGAAAGAACTCTAGAACTCAGGTAATGACTTAACTTGCTAATAAAACTGGACTTTTAAGGATCCACCATTAGTAAGCATTTTTGCAAACAAGAGTCTTGATTATTGATTAAGCCTTACCTTGACTCCCTTAAGCCAGCATATCCTTGAGACTCTTTTATTTTGACGGGTAAGACTTGCGAAAGTACACTCCGTACTCAGGGTTTTTGAACCCATGTTGTTGTAGGTGAGGAAGCAGCAAATTTTTGTTGCTTTTGTTCCAAGGTGGTGCCTAAGGAAGAAAACCAGGATTGAAGCCTCAGGAGGAAGTGTCCTTCTTTAAAAACTTTTTACTGTTAATCAGGAGGGGTTTTTGCCTCCCAGGGTTGTAATAATATTACTCTAGCACTCTTATATTTACTGGTCTGTAATAATACTACTCTTTCTATACTTTAATTAAAGTAAGTTGCTGTAACTGCTTCCGCATACTCTTTCCTCCGATGTGTTGTAATATCTGCGTGACGGGTGCAACGCTCTTGGGCAAGGTAAAGAATACAGATACCAAACTTGTCAATTGATCAGGTGCACCTGTAGGGTTGTCTGAGGTCCGATGGACAAGGACAACTGTAGGTGGGACTAATAACTTGGGAGGTTCTGTCACAAAAACCATATAGAGCAATAGCAAAAACTACAAAAATAGTTCAGGGGTAAACAAGGTGAAAGGATAACCAGACTAGGGTGACCTATTGGGTCCCATCATAATTAAGCCTATGCATGATGAAATGATTATAAAGAACATTATTGGGTAAATAAAAGTGATCAAGGGCATAACTTGCCTGGGACTTGAGATTCCAGGTACCAACATGCTCTTCAAGTCACTCTTGTCCTCACTGCTAAACGTAGCAATACAAACAAACATGGTATAGGAAAAATTAACATCACACCAAACATAAGAATAAACTGCATAATAATACTCTACGTGTTGCTATGAGATCGTGGGTTGGCGAACCACTAAAATCAGAGTTACGATTAAGGAGTTATGATTTATAGAAGATCTATGTGATATAAATATTAAACTATATTATAAATTGATTAGTACACATCATATGAGATATTATTCCATGAATAATTAACTCAACTTTAATTTTAATTATAGCTTGACTAGAGATCATGTTTTAACCACATTATAATTAAGGTCAGGTTAGTTTTGATTTAGAAGAGCTAATCTAGTAGACATAGGATAAATAATTATCTAACTATAAAAGTATGTGACATGGTATAATTAATGTTGTTACAACATATAGAATATTTTTATGAAGCTAACGCAACTGGAACGGGTCAATTTAGAGTTAAAATGAATTAAATATGAATTAATCAAGCTTATGGAATTATTAAAATCAATTTTCTGCACTAATTTATTCCCATTTTATTTATTGTTGCGCTACGGGTCAAAAATCCAGAGAGTATAGGGGCGGTTTAACAAAATCCGAGGACCAAACTGTAATAGTTTTCAACCAGTGAGGGATGGCGGGTTGGTTTAAAGAAAACCCGAGGGTTCTTCCGCAAGTTTGCCGCGACCGAAAAGGTATGCAGAATTCAAGGTCGTCCGATCTATCCCTTGTGGTCCAGATTAGACTATGAAGAGGTATGAGATCTCAGCACTCAGATCTAAATCCCATGGCACAGATCCAACCTACGAAGAGGTAAGCAGCATTTTAATCCCAACCATCGGATCCAGCCCTATGATCCAGATTATGCCAGCGCGTAAAAGGGAACGGCGAGCAAATTCGGCCCTCAGATCATCGATCCATGGTCCAAGATTCTTTCCGCCCCGATCAATTCAGGTCGTCCATCTATGGATTTACGGCTAGGAGGTCGTCTCCTACCCCATGTAGGATGCAACGGCGCCCCCAAACGACGGCAACCCACACCGGTGAATGGCGCCTCGGTGCACATGTGTCCTATCCCAAAAATAGATCCAACTCAAGCGTACTAGGGAGGACGGTGAACATCAGAGGAGGTGTCTTACCGGTAATCGCAGCACGAACACCCCCGACCATGGTGCACGGCGGACACGCGGAGGAGTGTGCACTCCGACTACGAATTCTGAGATCTCCGGCCGCCAAACCACCACCACGAAGCCACTAGCCCTGAACCCGACGAACGGTGAGACCCTGCAGTACGAATTTGTGGACGACAGTGACGAGCCCACAGACTCGGACCCGGTGACCCTCACCACAAAGATCTGGTGGCCAAATTGCTCGGCGGCGATGCACAACTTCCTGAGTTCCCTAGGTTTGCATGGCCGAGAGGAATCATGGGGCTCGCATTATATAGCCCCGGCCACGGATGGGAGTTCAGTTGGGATGAGGTGGGGCATGGCCGAGATTCCAGGCAGTCAAGGTGAGTCGAGCGCGTCTATTAGCGGGAAAGCAGGGAAAGAGGATGAAGCTGATGAGGCGGGTCGGGTTGTCAGTGATAGAGAAAGTCCAAGCACGAGCGAGTTGGGCCGACAGTGTGGAAGTGGCGCTGTTGGCTGAGTTGGGCTGGCGCGGAGAAGAAATGGGCCGAGCGTATGGTGGCCCAAGCACACAGGTATGTCTCTTTTTCTTTTGTTTTTCTTTTACTATTTTCTATTTCAATTTGTAGATTTTAAACTAGATTCAAATCCAGTTCAAACTTTGACTCAGTTTTAAATGTGCACTTAAAACCATAGTATGAAATGTAAGTTTAATTTTATCAAATTTATTTATTATATTACTTTATCTAAAAATCCACTTCTTTTATATTTGAACACTTGTATGCACAAAATGTATACTATTCTAGAAACTAATCGTCTTAATGTCTTAGTGGATGTTCATAAACATTATATCATCCTAAAAGAAATCAATTTGTATCAGAGTCTTTAATTTGGTCTTGACTAAAATAGGGTTCCTAAACACAAAGGGATTATTTTATGAATAGTCCACGAGTTCAATATTTGATGATGTTTTCTCTAGTTTTCAAAGTTTAATTCTATGCTTCGAGCTACCCATAGGTTTAATATTACAATTTATGTTCTTTAGGGAAATATATTTTGCAAAGGAAGGAATTTATTCTTAATATAACTTTAACTCATTTTCTTTGGGAGAAAATCCTAAAATAGGATTTTGGGTGTTACCAATTCTACTTTCAAACTTAACTTGTCTCAAAAATTTGAGTACACATGCAATCATACAAGAACTCCAACATGAAATGCACATTCACGTATTTATTTATTTGCCATTTGATGACATTAATTCCTTTAGTTGAATATGCACAAAGGAAAGAAGATCAAGAAGTCCTCAAAATTCTAGCATAGAAGTATATTTATTTATTTATCCTATTATCTTTCTCTTATACCAATTTTGGGCATTACACCACTAAGAAAAACTAGAACTCGTCGTAGTCCTGAAACTCTTCAAAGTCCTCCATGTTGCTAGCATCTCCTTCTGAGCACTGAATACAGCGGGGACAACCTGGGGTGGGGTGGTTTGTAAAGCAAGGGTGAGTACACATCAACGTACTTAGCAAATGTCCTGTTTGGCTAATGTGGACTAGCTGTATGTGGAGTTAAGGTTAAGCAGTTGCTTTTAGTTGGTCAAGTATTTATTACTATTAGTAAAGCCAAGTTTTAGTAATAAACCCACTTATTACCCAAGTATACCACCTCCAAGAGGAAATACCAGAGGTCAGAATTATATAATCATTATTAACCATCGTCATAATAGTAACAAAGTTCTTCTAATCAATGAGGATCCCAAGGCCGCTCTTAACCGTGAGCTTGACTGATATATCAGTTTCTAACACTCTGCAGAGGTTGCACACTTTACCCACGAGTCGTGATCCCATTCTAGCCTGGGTTGTACAGACCTGATCTTCACTACCGAGGTGAATGGCTAGGGATACACTACGTAGCCTTTACAAAGACTCTCTTGGTGCATAGCTGCTCGTTAGGTTTCGCTAGCCGTACAAACGCAGTACACCTCCGCAAGGTGGGTGACTAACAAAACCAAATCGAATGAACCTCTGCACCCCCTTGGCAAAGCGAGCACTATGCCCCGGCCCCCATTGACGGCCCTCAAGGAAAGCCAACTACACCCCCAGGTTCATCAAATTAATCAGCTAAGGGCGTCTCATTCCACCCTCATGGTTGCATTGTTATCCCGGGTGGTCACTCAACGAATAGGTCCTTACGGAGAGGTACTCAGGAAAATGGCCTGAGTCCCCAAAAATTATCACAAAACCATCATCAGGATAACATCATCGTATCATAAATGTTCACATCATGTCATTGAATAAGTTAAAGCAATAGCATAAGCTAACCATGATAACCCAAAAAGGTAAACAAGGATAAGTTAAATACAGACTAGTCAATCCTTAGGTTTTCATAAAGTAATGCGGGATGGTGATTTATAAAGTAAGTAGGACATAATAGGTCAGAGGAAACTTTCCTTCACCAGGTTGTTGCTCAAGAAGATCTTCGGCAACACAAACAGGAACCACTGGCTGCTCGTAGTCTAAATAAAGCGATCATACATTCAATAGGTAAATGACAACTGAACAGCACACCAATCATGTACAAACAATGGAACACATCTCAAAAGGAAAAGTATAAACTCAAAAGGGAGTTTAAATTATAGGGTGAACTAATCCCATCTAGTAGTTGATTATTCTTTAAATGTTGTCCATGATTACATAATCTGATTCTATTCATTTTAATGAGACATAAAAGTTAAACCAGAGATAAATTCATATAATACACATTATTAATTTCACAAGATTAAATATCCATTAACCACTAGGGTTTCTTTTTATTTATCTTATTAAACAAAATAAATTACCACATAAATTAACCTATAGCCTAGGCATAAAATTAGAATGGGTGCCAGCGTTTGACGGGTGGGGCCACAGCAAGACCGCGCCCGCTAGTCAGTGACGCGGGGCAGGCACGGACTCGGTGGCGAGTACACACACGCGGGTGGGGCCCACCACGCGGCGACACAGAACAGGGGGGAGGGGGTAGGCAATGTGCTGATGCGTGGGACCTAGGGTCCACCGGCCAGCGACCACGAAGGGGAACGAGGAAGCGAAAAGGGGTGAGGCTGTCTGTAATGCCCAAATTTTGTATCAGGGAAATAATAATAACAATGATATAAAAAATTAATTATGTAGTGTTTTGGGATTATGGAACCCTCAGAGATTATTGGTGTTCTTTTCTCTGTGCATACTCAATTATGGAAATTAAAGTAGTCAAATAGCACATAAATAAATAAATATGGAATTATGCATAGCATGCTGAAGTTTTGGACTGTGCATTCAAAACTTAGTTGAAATCTAAACTAGATTAAAACGAGATTGTAAATTTGAATTTGAAACTTACAAATGAAATTAAAAATCAGAAATTCAAAAATAGAAGAAGATAGAATTGAAAAAAAGAAAAAAAGCTTACGTTGCTTGGTGCTTGGCCTGTCCGTGGCCCATTGCCACCATCGCATGGAGCCCCACCTCTTCCCCATTTTTGTTTTTTTATATATTTCCAGCTGTAGCTAAACATCAGCCTGACATTAGCTCACATAATTGTGTCTCTGCACATGGGACCGAGCTGTCAGCTTGGGTCGGCATCTACCTCATGACGGAGTCAAATTGGGGCACTGCGATTACCAGCCACCAGGAATCCTTCTCCTCGCTGTTTCCTTCGACTATTCGCGGTCGTTGTTGACCCGCATGGTCAGCTCTTCCTCGTGGAACAGATCACATAACAGCCGGTCCGTTTTCCACGCCACGCCATGTGCGCCACCAGCTGGTTCCGAGTCCTAGCCTCCGACTAAATCGTCGTTCCCACCGAAGCGGGGTTTAAGAACCAAAGTATCATGGCCTTTCCTCTGCATCCCATCCAAGCGCCGCCCCATAGCTCATTTTTCCCTTGCCCGGCCGTGCCAGCATCGTTAAGGGCGGATATTGCCGTCGCCATAGAATCTCGGGCCGTGACTAGCCAAAGCTTTAGGCGGGAGTTCAATTGGATTCGCCTGGTCGCGGTGAAGGTTGCAGACGACGTTTCTCGGGCGAATCGGGGCCCAGCACCTTGGATTTCTCGCCGTCGACTTGCAGTCCGCCGCGTACCGCACTGCTCTGGAGCCAGGGCGCGACTCGACATAAACCTAGGTACAAACGCTTATCCCATGCTCGCGTTGTCCTTCTGCTCTCGTTGCGCGCTTCGGCAGGGTGGTTGGGGGATTGTTATCGGGTTGGGTTTGCTCACCGGCGTGGTCTCCGCCGTGAACGGAGGTGAGCGCTGCCGTGCCCAATGTCAGATTAGGGGAAGGAATGTGCACCGTTAGATCTCAATGGACAGCCCAGATTAGATGTTTGCGTACCCCTTTCGCACTGTTGTATGCAGGCCGTGGATCTGTGATCGTGCGGTTAGGCTGCTGGGGCTAGTCATAATAGATCTGGATCGTCGGATCCGTATCCGACGACTGCGATTATGTTCTGGTTCGCGTGGAGATAAGATTTAATCGTGGCCGTTCGCTCAATCCGATGGCCCAAATCGTGCGATACCCCTTCGGCTAGCGCAATTGCAAAAGAGACCCTAACCTCTCTGGAAATCAACCCACCATCCCCCGCGGGATACGCCTGAGTCTGGGAAATATTTCGAGTTAGCCCCTGCGTTTCTTTGTTTTTGATGCCCAGTCCAGAGAACAATGGAAATAGAAAATTAATTATAGAAAATGATTTTTAATACAAAAATAATTCCAGAAACTTGTTTAATTAGTAGAAAATTCATATTAAGTCCAAATTGATCCATTCCAGTTTCAATAAATTTGTATTAATATTGTCTATCAATTAAAAACATTTTTTTGCCATGAAACTTGAATTAAAATTATTCACTCAAATTAATCTGTTCTAAGTACTCAATAACTCCAGAAATTCATAACTTAATAATCGTAGCTCCGAATATAGTGGTTCTTGTTTCTACGATCTCGTAACGTCGTGTAAATTATTATTACATGGTTTATTCTTATGTTTGGTGTGATGTTAATTTTGTATGTACCATGTTTGTCTGTATTGCTACGTTTAGCAGTGAGGACACGTATCACTTGAAGAGCAAGTTGGTACCTGGAATCTCAAGCGCCAGGCAAGTTGTGCCCTTGATCACTTCTTTTTACCTACTCATGTTCTGATTAATCATAATGATCTGCATAGGTTAATTTTGATGGGACCCAATAGGTTACCCTAGTTTGATTATCTTTATACCTTGTTTACCACTGAACTTTTTGGGTAGTACTTGCTAGTGCTTTATGTGGTTTTGGGTATGAAGATACATTATTCATGATCACACTTTTATTATCTGTTTATTATTACTGTTCATGATAAGATCATTATGTTAATTGGAACATGGAGCGACCACCCGGGAAAACAGTGCTACCACAAGGGTTTAATGGGACGCCCTTGGCTGATTAATTAGGAAAGCTAGTGGAAGACTACCTTACCCGAAAGGGGCAAGGGCAGTAGGGGAGTGGTCAGTGTAGGGAGGCCCTCAGGAGGATTTTGCTGCGATGGCGGTCCTGCAAGGGATTCCTGCATTGGAGCTTCCTATAAACTGTAGCTGGTTTTCTGAAGCTAGTGGAACTTTGTAAAGGCCTCGTAGTGTTACCCTGCCTCGCCTCCTCGGTAGAGGTGTATGGGAAGTCGCGATCCCTTGGCAGATGGGTAACATGACTTGTGGGTAAAGATGCGCAACCTCTGCAGAGTGTAAAACTGGTATACTAGCCGTGCTCACGGTCATGAGCAGCTCGGACCCTCACATGATTAAATTATGGAACTAAATTCAATTTGTCATATGCATTGCATCGCAGGTGATGTTGTTACTTTTGTTCTACTACTTAATTGGGTTGGTATTTACTTATACTTAGTAACTGCTAATAAAATTTTGACCAACTTTAAAAGCAATGCTCAGCTCTAACCATCCTCTTTGGTAAGCCTTACACTTCATGTGAGCTCCCACCTTTGGCGAGTTCATGCACATTATTCCCCACAACTTGTTGAGCGATGAACGTATGTGAGCTCACTCTTGCTGTCTCACAACCCCCCCACAGGTCAAGAACAGGTACCACAGGATGAGGCGCATGGAGGATGCTGCGATGTGTTCGTGAGAGGTCTAGGCCGTCGTCTCCCAGTCAACTTTGGGTTGCTGGACCGTTGTCTCCTTATAATGTAATTATTTATTTATTTTGTATAGAACTCCTATTATATAGTAAAGTTGTGACATTCGATCCTGTGCCATGATTCATCAAATGTGTGAGACTTGGTCCCAGCACACCTGGTGATTATGTTCGCGCCCGGGTCTTGGTGCCCCGAAATCCGGGTGTGACACTGTCGGATGGTCCTCCTTGTCAAGACCATCATCTTCCTCGGTCGCGCACACAGTGTGAGCGCCATGACCAGAGCCGACGACTCCACGCGGGCAAAGAAGGCATGGGGTAGTTGTGGTTGGCCGAGGGGTCTCGGTACGACGGCGCAATACCGATATCGGCGACCATCGGTGACTAATTGACGGAACACAGAAAACGGGAGAGAGAGAAATAGAAGTCTGGCGAAAAAATTCACCTTGGGTGGGGCGAGAACGACGGCGAGGCTGTGCCTGACGGTGGCAGAGCGCGGTCGGGGACGATGGTCGAGCTCTGCTAGGGGCGGATTCTGGCGCAGGAGGCCTAGCAACGGGGAAGCTCTAGCGAGCTTGAAGAATGGGCGCGCACAGCTCCGGTGAGTGTGCAAGGGCGAAATGAGAGAGGCAGGGGGAAGTGGGGGTATGCGGGTACTTGAGGAGGGGGTCGAGGTGCCGGTTTGGCGCTGGGAGGCGACGTGGGTGTAGCACCCAAATATCCCCACTGTTGGTATTTGGGGAAAGTCTTTCTATAAAACTTAAATAGATAGACCCTCTTAAAAATATATATATTATTAAGAGACCCCTGTTAATAATAAATTAGGAGATACTCTTAAACAAGAAACTTAGGTTAAGATAACTTTTAATGAAGATTATATATTAGGGATTATCTTCTTAAAGTAAAATCAGTAACTAATAAATAGATAAGGTAAGTTTGATCTCTTGATAATTTTGGTGAAGCATTTTATGGGGGTATAAACTTGACCTCCAATTCTAAATAAAAAAATATAAAATAATAAATGAGAAAGGGAATGTTTATGAAACCATATATTTCTCCCATAAATACAAGGAAAAATAATAAATAATAGTATTGTAAACAGTAGAAGTTATATTCACTAGGAAATTTGAACTTCAAAATTGGAGTTGCATTTGAATTTGGATTTGAAGTTGGAACAAGAAACAAATCTAAAGTTTTAAATACTAGCTACTCTTTTATTTGTTTTGGAGCACTTAATTAAAGGAAAGAAATAATTAAATATGAATAAACTTAAAATTTCGCATGATGAAGATTTCATTGTGTAGAATTTTGAAAACAGAACTCGGATTTAAATTTGAAATTGTGACTCAAAATGAGAATTGGAAAAGGAAAATTGAAATGAGAAAAAGAAAAAAACAATAAAATCCTACCGGGCCCAAACAACCCCAAATCATGCCCATCTCCCCTTTACTCCTGCGCAGCCCAATCTCCTTCCTTCCTCACACGCAGTCACCTGATCGAGCGGGGCCCACATGGCCGTCTCACCCATGCCATCCCAGTATCCTGGATGCACGGCGCTCATCAATGACTGGTGGGGCCACCCTGGCGGAGGCCTCCTCCCCGTGGACTTCGCGTAACAGAACCCGAGATCCCCCGCATGGCTCACCTCGTCGCGCCGCCCATTTCGGTCGGACCGTTGTGACTCCGCCTCGGAGTATTTAGCCCTGAGTCATCCACGCCGTGTGCCCTAACCTAATCCCACATCCACGTCGTACGACTCCGTCGCGCAACTAGTTTTCACCGCCGCCGCAGCCATTCGCGAACTCGTCCACGCCGCCGCCGGTGATCTCAGCCCCATTGTCGCACCAACCTTGGAGTTGGGTCCCGTGCCTCGCCTTGCCGTGTGGAGTGTGGGCGTGGAGCCAATTAAGCTTGGAGAACCATCTGTGCACGAGTAATTGACCGTCGGCGTCTCCTTTCCACCGTGGCATGTGGTCATAGCTTTCAACGTTGGGATTACAGGTAATAATGTGTTCCTATAGTTCGCTCTCGCCTATACTACGCATAGGACCGATTAGGGGTGAGTTCGGTGCCCTAGCTCGCTGAATCAACCGTGCTTCGGCGGAGCTCCGCCGTGAAGCTCAGTCCCACCGCCCTGCTCCGGCCTGGGTGTGGGCGTGCGGATGTGAATCGTCGGATCTAGATCTTATGGCGTGGTTTAGATCTGTGTAACCCTTCGGTTTGGACACCGCTCGGCCATTGATCCATGCATGTCCGGTCGCGATTGACTGCAAAGCCCTAGTCATGCTTGGACCATTGATCCGTGATCGGATGGACGCGGTGCGATCTCCGGAGTTTAGAATCTGAACCATAGGCCGTAGATCCAGTGGTGGCGATTGGATCTGGATATATAAACATCTACACCGTTAGATCTTAATCCGAAGGTCCGCACTACATTTCGTTCGATTGGTTCGGGATCTAATCTGGGTCACTCACATTAGATCGGACGGTCCTGGGCGGCCAATACCCCTACGACCGATAGCTTTACAAAAGAGCCCCTGCTCTTTTTCAGATTTAACCCGCCGTCCAGCATGCGTTAAAACTGATCTAGGGAATGTTTCTAAGTTGGCCCCTGGTCTTTCTGGAATTTGAGGCACAATCCAGAGAGTTAGAAAAATCAGGAAAATGTTATAGAAATTGAATTTTAGTGTAAAAATAAATACTAGAATGTGTTTAATTCATAGAAAATGCATACTTAGTCCAAATTGATTCATTCCAATTTCTATATTTTTGTAATATTATTGTTGATCACCTAGTGTCTCTGTTTTGACATAAAAAAATAATAAAATTGATCTCCTAATTAATCTTATATCAAATATATAAAAACTTTGGAAATTCATAATTTTCCCGTTTTAATTCTGAATTGACTCGTTCCAGTTGCGTTAGCTTCGTATGAATACCTGTTATGCTGTAACGATATTAATAATACCAAATTGCATAATTTTATAGTTAGATATTTGTTTAACCTATGTTAGTATATTTACCCGTTTAATCAAAATTAATCTGTCTATAATTATGATATGACTAAAACATGATTTCTAATTAAGTCATAACTTAATGTAAGGTTGAGACTAGTTATTGGGATATCTTTCTCACATGGTTCATAATAACCAACATAAAACCTAGTTTTCCGGTTGATTCACATAGATCCTTTATAAATCATAACTCCTTAACCGTAACTCCGATTTTAATGGTTCTTGTTCCTACGATCTCGTAGCAACGCGTAGATCATTATTATGTAGCTTGTACTTATGTTTGGTGTGATGTTAATTTTGTCTATACCATGTTTGTTTGTATTGCTACGACTAGCAGTGAGGTCATGGGGATCTAAAGAATCACCCTAGTAACTGGAATCTCAAGTGTCAGACAAGTTGTACCCTTGATCCACTTTTGTTGCCCAATAACATTCTTTATTATCACTATTCAATGCATAGGTTTAATTGTGATGGGACCCAATAGGTCACTCTAGTCTGTTTATCCTGTTTACCTTGTTTACCCCTTATTCACTTGGGTAGTTTGCTATTGCTTTATATGGTTTTGGGATAATATTTCATTATATCCATGTTCCAAATATTTTGTTATTCTATTTATGTTCATGTGAAGATCAATAATGTTAATTGGAACATGGAGCTTAACTTGAGAAACACGTGCCACCACAAGGGTGGAATGGGACGCCCTTGGCTACCTAATTAGGAAAGCTAGTGGAAGACTACCTTACCTGAAAGGGGCAAGGGCAGTAGGGGAGTTGCATGCAGGGAGGTTCTCGGGTTGATTTTGCTGCGATGGCGGTCAGACGAGAGATTCTTGTAAGTGCTCTTCCCATAAACTGTAGCGGGTTTTCGAAGCTAGTGGAACTTTGTAAAGGCCTCGTAGTGGATCCCTAGCCATTCACCTTGGTAGTGTCTAAGGGTCTAGCTAACCCTAGCGACATGGGATACACGACTTGTGGGTACAGGGTACAACCTCTGCAGAGTATAAAACTGGTATACTAGCCGAGCTCACGGTCATGAGCAGCTCAGGACTCTCGCATGATTAATTTATGTAACTTAAATTCAATTTGTCATTTGCATTTTCATCGGATTATTTGTTAATTTTGTTCTATTATTATTTATTATGGTTTGGTATTTACTTACACTTAGTAACTGCTAATAAAATTTTTACCAACTTATAAAAGCAATGCTCAGCTTCAACCATTATTTTGTTGATCAGCCTTACACTTCACATGAACTCCCACCTTTGGTGAATTCATGCCACATTATTCCCCACAACTTGTTGAGCGATGAACATGTGTGAGCTCACCCTTGCTGTCTCACACCCCCCCACAGGAGAAGTACAGGTGGTTCAAGAGGAGCCACATAACGAGGAGTTCGATTCGATCTAGGTGGCGTGTCCCAATTGATTTTCTGGTGCCAAGGATGGGTTTTATTTCGATCTATATTTATATTTTATTGTGTAAGACTTCCGCTATGTAATAAATACTCTGATTATTATGACATTTATCTCTATACACTCTATTATTATATATGTTGTCTTCTTTGGCGCATGTATGAGATGCACCCGGCTTTGTCCCTTAAAGCCCGGGTGTTACAGAAGTGGTATCAGAGGAATGTTGACTGTAGGACGAAACCTAGATAGAACTGGACAACCATTGTCTACTTACCTTTGCTACTCTGATTCCTTTCTAAACTTATCTTAATCTTCTCTCATCTATTTCCGCTCCACTCTAATTATTCTTACCTATTTCTTCTAAATACAAAGGTGGATTTCAAACTTTGAAATCCTGTACCTAAAGTGACCTTCAGGAATAGGAGACCTACTCCTAGGAACAAAAACAAAACTATTTTTATAGTTATCTATACGCTTGAGTGTTTGTTCTTATGATATTTGTCTGATTTGGATCTTTGATTGAGTGTGATTAGTTGTGGAGTAATGTCCACAATTACATCTACATATACATATATGCATAAATATAAATAAAGAAAAAAATCATAAGATGACTATACAGACTTAGAATATTCCCCGTTAAAATATATCTAACTTCATAAGATCCATTTTATCTTAAAAGATTCTCTCTTATCTTAAAAGATTCTCTCTTATCTTAATAGATCTATCTTAACTTAAAAAGATTCTCTCCTACCTTAATAAATTCATCTTATCTTGAAGCGATTCTATCTTATCCTAATAGATCTAGCTGACCTCCAAAGATTCTACCTTATCCTTATGGATTCATCTGATCTTGAAAAAAAATTCATCTTAGCTTGAAGGAATCATCACATCCTAATCACTTTACTTATCTCATCCTAAAGTAACAACCAGGATCTAATCCAAAATAATGATATCAGACCTGAGTTATATTTGCGTGACTAAAACCACTTGACTTATCCCACCATGATTAGGATCTAACCCAAATTAGTTGGATCATGTCCAATCAAAGCTAGTCCTACTTAGATCTGATCTAATATGATAGATTAATCTAACCTAACGAAGGCTAACCTCAAGTTGAGCTAATCGAATGTAAGTCGCTTAACAAGAAGGATAATACTCATGAAATAAATGAGACTCTACTCCTATGTTTTAACTTAATTCACTAAGTTAAGAAGGATCGACCAACTCGTCCATGAAACCACGACCTAGCCTATGATATAGGTTGCCCAACCCGATCATCCCAAAAGCAAATAAGACTTTGTTTAAATCTGCCTACCCCATGTACCCGCAGTTGTTATCCCAACTAGGATAATGGCATCTAACACCATGATCGATGGTCCCTAAAACAGACCCAAGAAGAAGGTTAACCTCGATAATGAAAGATACAAGTAGAAACAGATCTTTGGATGAATCAAGATCCACCATCCGGAATACAAGTCTCCATTACTTAACTTCCTTTTACCTCCAACACTTCTCTACACCTACCTAATAGCGAAAATCGGATGTACCCTTGTTTTCTATGCCACAACTGTTAATGGCATGAAAAGTTTAGGTATAAAATATATATATATATATATATATATATTGGAAGTTCCACTTAGATAAAAAAATATATATATACTAGAGTTTCATAAAGATAAATTCAGCTGGTTATGCTCAATTAAATGGTATTCTTAAATGGGATTATGGAATCTAGTGTGATCTAATCTAATGTGGTCTGCTTAAACAGATTAGTGGAAATTGGACCCTACAAGCTAGGTGTTAACATAACTTAGCACATTAGACCAACACAACCAAGAGCATAAGAGCTAACCCAACCCATAGAGTCATGATGAATGGTATAATCTATCTATCCCCGCCTAACGTCAAACAAACTTTTAACCTACATCATGTAGACTATCTCCTCTTGACAAAATTCTATTCTACCTTTGGATAGTCACCTTATACGACTAGTTACCCAATCTAGACATAAAATAAAGATTAATCCTGCTAAAAAATCTTCAGTTCATAACCAGTTATTAGCTGATTCGTCTACCTGCCAAATAATTTTACCGTATGCTTCTAACTTTGATGGTCAATACCAGGATGGGAAGATTATAAGGAAACAGCAAACCAAAATGAATCCTCCAAATCCTCCACCGATTGGAATCGATCAAGTGGTTGCCACCCAAATGATGATCATACAACAAATGCCAACATGGTTACCGAATTGCAAAATCAGATAAGACAAGAACGTGAGGAAATACGTCAGGACCAGCTAGAGATACGTCGAGAAATAAGGCAAGCACATTTGGAAAGACAACGACAACAACAACCTCCACCACCACCACCGGCTCCACCAAGCTACATAAATATATATATATATATTACTATTTTAGTTAAATGTTACTTTAGTTAGTAGTTAGTATTTTACTATTTTAGGAGAAATAAAAGGTCTATTTGACCCCATGTGTTGCTAATAAATTATGCATCAAGCTGAGATTTTTGTTTGTGCATATGTGTTGAGACAATTTGAGGATACCCCCTTTCCTTACAAATCTCGAGGACGAGATTTCAGTTAAGGGCGGTAGGATTTGTAGCACCCAAATATCCCCACTGTTGGTATTTGGGGAAAGTCTTTCTATAAAACTTAAATAGATAGACCCTTTTAATATATATATATATATATATATATATATATATATATATATATATATATTATTAAGAGACCCCTTTTAATAATAAATTAGGAGATACTCTTAAACAAGAAACTTAAGTTAAGATAACTTTTAATGAAGATTATATATTAGGGATTATCTTATTAAAGTAAAATCAGTAACTAATAAATAGATAAGGAAAGTTTGATCTCTTGATAATTTTGGTGAAGCATTTTATGGGGGTATAAACTTGACCTCCAATTCTAAATAAAAAAACATAAAATAATAAATAAGAAAGGGAATGTTTATGAAACCATATATTTCTCCCATAAATAGATGGCAAGGAAAAATAATAAATAATAGTATTGTAAACAGTAGTAGTTATATTCACTAGGAAATTTGAACTTCAAAATTGGAGTTGAATTTGAATTTGGACTTGAAGTTGGAACTAGAAACAAATCTAAAGTTTTAAATAGGAGCTACTCTTTTATTTGATTTGGAGCACTTAATTAAAGGAAAGAAATAATTAAATATGAATAAACTTAAAATTTTGCATGATGAAGATTTCATTGTGTAAAATTTTGAAAACATAATTCGGATTTAAATTTGAAATTGTGACTCAAAATGGGAATTGCAAAAGGAAAATTGAAATGAGAAAAAGAAAAAAACACTAAAATCCTACCGGGCCCAAACAACCCCAAATAAGGCCCATCTCCCCTTTACCCCTGCGCAGTTCAATCTCCTTCCTTCCTCACGCGCAGCCACCCGATCGAGCGGGGCCCACATGGCCGTCTCACCCACGCCGTCCCAGTCTCCTGGACGCGCGGCGCTCATCAATGACTGGTGGGGCCACCTTGGCGGAGGCCTCCTCCCCGCGGACTTCGCGTAACAGAACCCGAGATCCCCCGCATGGCTAACCTCGTCGCGCCGCCCATTTCGGTCAGGCCTTGCGACTCCGCCTCAGAGTATTTAGCCCTGAGTCGTCCACGCCGGGCACCCTAACCTAATCCCACGTCCCTGTCGTACGACTCTGCTGCGCAACTAGTTTCCACCGACGCCGCAGCCATTCGTGAACTCGTCCGCGCCGCCGCTGGTGATCTCCGCCCCATTGTCGCACCAACCTCGGAGTTGGGTCCCATGCATCGCCTTGCCATGTGGATTGTGGGCGCGGAGTCAATTAAGCTCGGAGAACCATCTGGACGCGAGTAATTGACCGTCGGCATCTCCTTTCCGCCATGGCACATGGTCGTGGCTTTCAACGTCAGGATTACAGGTAATAACGTGTTCCTATAGTTAGCTCTCGCCTATGCTATGCATAGGACCGATTAGGGGTGAGTTCGGTGCCCTAGCTCGCCGAATCGGCCGCGCTCCGGCGGAGCTCCACCGTGGAGCTCAGTCCGGCCGCCCTGCTCCGGCCTGGGTGTGGGCGTGCGGATGTGAATCGTCGGATCCGGATCTAACGGCGTGGTTTAGATCTGCGTACCCCTTCGGTTTGGACGCCGCTCGGCCATTAATCCATGTGTGTCCAGTCGCGATTGATTCATTTCAATTTCTATAATTTTGTAATATTATTGTTGATCACCTAGTGCCTCTATTTTGACATAAAAACAATAATAAAATTGATCACCTAATTTAATCTTATATCAAATACATAAAAACTTTGAAAATTCATAATTTTCTCGTTTTAATTCCGAATTGACTCATTCCAGTTGCGTTAGCTTCGTATGAATATCTGTTATGTTGTAACAATATTAATAATACCATATTGCATAATTTTATAGTTAGATATTTGTTTAACCTATGTTAGTAGATTTACCCTTTTAATCAAAATTAATTTGTCTATAATTATGATATGACTAAAACATGATTTCTAATTAAGTCATAACTTAATGTAAGGTTGAGACTAGTTATTGGGATATCTTTCTCACACGGTTCATAATAACCAACATAAAACCTAGTTTTCCGGTTAAATCACATAGATCCTTTGTAAATCATAACTCCTTAACCGTAACTTCGATTTTAATGGTTCTCGTTTCCACGATCTCGTAGCAACGCGTAGATCATCATTATGCAGCTTGTACTTATGTTTGTTGTGATGTTAATTTTGTCTATACCATGTTTGTTTGTATTGCTACGACTAGCAGTGAGGTCACAAGGATCTGAAGAATCACCCTGGTAACTGGAATCTCAAGTGCCAGGCAAGTTGTGCCCTTGTTCCACTTTTGTTGCCCAATAACATTCTTTATTATCACTATTCAATACATAGGTTTAATTGTGATGGGACCCGATAGGTCACCCTAGTCTGTTTATCCTGTTTACCTTGTTTACCCCTGATTCACTTGGGTAGTTTGCTATTGCTTTATATGGTTTTGGGATAATATTTCATTATATCCATGTTTCAAATATTTTGTTATTCTATTTATGTTCATGTTAAGATCAATAATGTTAATTGGAACATGGAGCATAACTTGAGAAACACGTGCCACCACAAGGGTGGAATGGGACACCCTTGGCTAACTAATTAGGAAAGCTAGTGTAAGACTACCTTACCCGAAAGGGGCAAGGGTAGTAGGGGAGTTGCATGTAGGGAGGTTCTCGTGTTGATTTTGCTGCGATGGCGGTCACACGAGGGATTCCTACAAGTGCTCTTCCCATAAACTGTAGCAGGTTTTTGGAAGCTAGTGGAACTTTGTAAAGACCTTGTAGTGGATCCCTAGCCATTCACCTCGGTAGTGTCTAAGGGTCTAGCTAACCCTAGCGACATGGGATACAAGACTTGTGGGTACAGGGTACAACCTCTGCAGAGTGTAAAACTAGTATACTAGCCGAGCTCACGGTCATGAGCAGCTCAGGACTCTCGCATGATTAAATTATGTAACTTAAATTCAATTTGTCATTTGCATTTTCATGGGATTATTTGTTAATTTTGTTCTATTATTATTTAGTATGGTTTGGTTTTTACTTACACTTAGTAACTGCTAATAAAATTTTGACCAACTTATAAAAGCAATGCTCAGCTTCAACCTTTATTTTGTTGATCAGCCTTACACTTCACATTAACTCCCACCTTTGGTGAGTTCATGCCACATTATTCCCCACAACTTGTTGAGCGATGAACATGTGTGAGCTCACCCTTGCTGTCTCACATCCCCCACAGGAGATGTATAGGTGGTTCAAGAGGAGCCACACAACAAGGAGTTCGATTCGATCTAGGTGGCATCTCCTAGTTGACTTTCTGGCGCCAAGGATGGATTTTAGTTCGATCTATATTTATATTTTATTTTGTAAGACTTCTGCTATATAATAAATACTTTGATTATTGTGACATTTATCTCTATACACTCTGTTATTATAAATGTTGTCTTCTTTAGCGCATGTATGATATGCACCCGGCTTTGTCCCTTAAAGCCCGGGTGTTACAGTGGGCGCGACGATCTCGGCGTGCGTGCGCACGGGCGAGCGGTTGAAGGAGGGGAGAGAGACTGGCAAGTGGGGCCCACGGAACAGTGACACGAACGCACGAGTGTGCAACAGGCCAGGGCGCCGACAAGGCAGACCCACATGGAGGCAGAGAGAGGGAGGGAGAGGGCGTGCGGGCGCGTGATCCACCGCTCACAGGTGGGCTCCACCGGTCAAACGGCATGGGCGCATGCACGGAGCTGGGACGGCTTGGGCTAGCTGGGCCGAATTGGGATTTTCTATTTTCCTAAAATTTCTAATTGCTTTTCTATTTTATTTTTCTCTAGGGTTTTCAATTCAGATTCAAACCAAGTTTCAAATTCAAACTAATTCAACCATGTGCAACAATTCAAAGAATATTTGAGCTTAGCATTACGCAACATTTCAGACTCATATTGTTTTGACAAAATAAATAATTAATCCGTCACTAATTAAGCTACGTCTACTCAAAATAAAAGAGAGAGAGACTAAAGAGATACAAGAGTAACACCTGAATTTGGTAGATAGTTAGAAAGAAATTTGATACCCCCAAATTCAGGGTGTTACACAAGGTATGCTCCAGAGGAGGTTGCAGATGACGAAAGGAAGCAGGAGCAGTTCCTAGAGGGACTTGTTGGGCCACTCCAGTATCAGCTAGTATCTCACACCTTCCCATCTTTCTAGAGGCTTCTGGACAAGGCTATAGCTATTGAACACAAACATGTTTAGCTGAGCGAGATGAAGAGGAAGGCTATCACCCAGGGGCAGGGGAGCAGTAGCATTCGTCCTTGCTATGTTCCACTCCAGGGTACACCAGCTCGTCCTGGAGAAGGGCAGCAGTCCTACCTACGACCTGCTCAGTATACACCACATGTGACTCTGCAGAATCCGCATACTCGCCATGCTGCCCCCACTGGCACCCAGCGAGACCTGCTGGCCAGGGTACTACTACAGTCACCACTTGCTTCAAGTGTGGTGAGGTTGGGCACTACGCCAACGCTTCTTCCAAAGAGGAACCCCAACACACCCTCTCGAAGCAATGTTCAGGGCAAGCAACAGACTCTGGCTTGCGGCAAGGGGTTCAGCATTGCCAGAGTCAACCAAGTCAGTGATGATGCTACTGCTGATGGTGCTGATATTGCTATTGGTACGTTTTATATTAATTAAGTTCATGTAGCTATATTATTTGATTTTGAAGCTACACATTCGTTCATTTTTGCTCGCTATGTCAATACAAATGAGTTACCACTTCAAAATATCCAAAAACCCATAATAGTAATCACCCCCTAAAGGGCCTATTGAAGCAAATTATATGACCAACAGATTAACACTGACAATCATGGGGAGTGAATTCTGGTCTATGCCTATAGTATTAGAAGAGAGCAGTATAGATTTGATTCTTGGTATGTCATGGTTAAGGAAAGCAAAGGCAGTTATACATTGTGCTAGGGGAACCGTAGAACTCACCAGTCCAAAAAGGAGAAAAATTCGAAGACATGATTACTATAAGCCCCTCCACCAGACCCGCCATATATCTAGTAGATGGCAAATTTGTGGGCAGAAACATCCATGTGGTTAGAGAGTTCTCAGATGTCTTTCCAAAGGAGTTACCCAGAATGCCACCGAATAGGGAAGTTGAATTTGTTATTGATCCCTTACCTGGAACTGCTCCTATTTCAAAAAGGCCATATAGGATGTCAGTGGAAGAATTAAAAGACCTTAAGAAGCAACTAACAGAGATACAGGAGGCGAGGTACATTCGTCCGAGTTCCTCACCTTGGGGAGCACCGGTTCTGTTTGTACAAAAGAAGGATGGTTCACAAAGGATATGTGTTGATTATAGATCACTTAATGATGTCACAATTAGGAATAAGTATCATTTATCTCGTATTGAAGATTTGTTTGATCAGATGGGAGGTGCCAGGGTATTCTCTAAAATTGATCTCAGATCGGGTTATCATCAAATGAAGATTAGGCCTTCTGATATTCCAAAGACGACTTTCTCTACCCAATACGGTCTATATGAGTTCACAGTCATGCCATTTGGCTTAACTAATGCACCAGCCTACTTCATGAATCTGATGAACAAGGTGTTCATGGAGTCTTGATAAGTTCGTCGTGGTATTTATCGATGACATTCTGATTTATTCCAAGAATGATAGTGATCATGAGGAACATCTGTAATTGGTGCTACAGAAGTTAAGGGATAATCAACTCTATGCCAAGTATAGCAAGTGTGAGTTCTGGCTTGACGAAGTACCATTCCTTGGGCACATCATTTCTAATGGAGGAATATCAGTGGATCCGGCTAAAGTGAGAGAGATAGTGGGATGGAAGATACCAAGCTCGGTAACTGAAATCCAGAGTTTCTTGGGACTCGTAGGTTATTACCGGCGATTCATTGAGGGGTTCTCCAAGATAGCGGAGCCTATGACCTCATTATTGGAGAAAGGAAAGGAGTTCAAGTGGACACATGAATGCCAAGAGAGTTTCAATCAACTGAAGTTTAGATTGATGTCACCCCTAGTGTTGATTATGCCAGATCTGCAGAAGGAATTTGACATATATTGTGATGTGTGCCACCAGGGCTTGGGATGTGTTCTTAAGCAAGGACATGTCATTGCCTACGCGTCTCGCTAGTTGCGGAAACATGAGTTGAACTACCCCACTCATGACTTATAACTGGCAGCCGTAGTGCATGCTCTCAAGTTTTGGAGGCATTATATAATGGGAACCAAGTACTAAGTCTGTACTAGTCATAAGAGCTTAAAGTATATCTTCACTCAGAAAGATCTCAAGCTTAGGCAACCGTTGGTTGGAGCTCATCAAAGATTATGACTTGGAGATCCATTATCATCTGGGCAAGGTGAATCTGGTTGTGGATGCCTTGAGTTGGAAGGAGCATGTTCATGCAGCTATTGTCTCCCAGTTACCCGATGAGTTAGTAGAAGACTTTGAAAGGCTAAACCTGGGAATAGTTGCACATACAGAAGGGATCACTATCAAAGTGGAACCTACCTCGGAGCAAGAAATACGCAAGGGTCAGGTTAGTGATGCTAAATTTCAAGAAATCAAAGATCTGATGGCAGAAGGTAGAGGTCTAGACTTCATGGAGGATGAACAAGGCACAATATGGTTCAAGAACCGGATATGTGTTCTTGAGATTGATAGCCTCCGTGAGACCATACTGAAGGAAGCCCATGACTTAGACTATTCTATTCATCCTAGTAGCACCAAGATGTATCAAGATCTAAAGCAGAAGTACTGGTGGTATGGGCTCAAAAGAGATGTAGCTGCACACGTGGTTGTATGTGATGTATGTCAAAGTGTCAAAGCTGAACATCAGAGGCCAGCTAGACTGCTACACCCGTTAAAAGTGCCCGAATGGAAGTGGGAAGAAATTGGTATGGATTTCATTGTCGAGTTGCCTCACACCCCAAAGGGTTATGATTCCATATGGGTGATCATGGATAGATTAACCAAAGCGGCTCACTTCATTTCGGAAAAGACTACTTACAAGGGTTCTCAGTTGGCAGAGTTATATATGGCTCGAATTGTGTGCCTAAATGGAGTACCTAAGAAGATTGTTTCTGATTGAGGATCTTAGTTTACCTCAAGATTTTGGAAGAGCCTTCATGAGAATATGGATACGAAGTTGAATTTCAGCTTGGCTTATCATCCCCAAACTGATGGCCAGACTGAGAGAACCAACCAAGTACTTGAGGATAAGTTAAGAGCTTGTGCCCTTAAGCATGGGGGCAGTTGGGACAAGAGTCTGCCATATGCAGAGTTCTCCTACAATAATAGTTATCAAGCCAGTCTAAAGATGTCACCATTTTAAGCTTTGTATGGCAGAAAGTGCAGAACAACTCTATATTGGGATCAGACTGGTGAAAGATAGTTCTTTGGGCCAAAAATTATTCAATAGGCAGAAGAACCAAGTTTGTATGATCCGGGAGAACTTGAGGATAGCACTGACTTGGCAGAAGAGCTATGCGGATAACTGGAGGAGACCAATGGAATTCGAAGAGGGTGACCACATGTACCTCAAGGTGTCACTAATTCCTGGAATGATAAGATTCAAAGTTAAAGGCAAGCTATCCCCTCGCTTTATAGGACCCTTCAAAATCTTTAAGCGAGTTGGGGAGATGGCCTACCAGCTTGAGCTACCAGATCATTTGTCTGATGTACACGATGTGTTCCATGTATCTCGGCTTAAGAAGTGTCTCCGTGTCCCAGAGGAACTATTGCCAATGGAAGAACTCAATGTGCAAGGTGATCTAACTTACACGGAGCATCCTATCAAGATCATTGACACCTTGACTTGGGTTACAAGGAATAAAGTGATCAAAATGTGCAAAATGTAATGGAGTCATCATGGAGAAGATGAAGCTACTTGGGAGAGAGAAGAAGAGCTATGAATAGAATTTCCCCACCTCTTCCCTAGTTCCTCTTAATCTCGAGGTCAAGATTATTTTTAAGGGTGGTAGGATTTGTAATACCCAACTTGTGAATAATAAGAGATGTGTTTTGCCCTCTATTAATGAGAAATATTAATAATCAAATTTAAAGTGCATAACATAACTAAAGGTACATAAATAATCTATGCATCATGTTGGAGATTTGGCTTGTGCACTTAATTATAATAATGAGATAGTAATGTGGGAATTAGGGTTTGACCTAATTTGAAATCTAGGGATTTAAAATGACCCAGAAAAGGAAAGGAAAATAATACCACTATAAAGAAAATATATATAAATAAATAAACCTTTTCAAACTGGTATTTTAACTTGTGCATTTAATCTAAATGTGAATTTTACAACAAAAATTTGAATTCAAATTTAAAATATAAAAATAAAAAGAAAAGAAAACATGAAAGACAAAGAAAAAGAGAAATAAAATGGAAGTCACGTGTTGTGCTGATACCGACCCATTTCACTCTACCTAGCCGCGCGGCCCAACCATGGGCAAAGCGCCGACTGGTGGGCCCTACTATCAGCCTCCCGCACTCTTGCGTTTACTCTAGTCAGCGGGGCCTAGCTCTCAACCCCTCCGCCCACTGTACTACAATCGGGCTCATTCCTAGCCGTCGCTGACACCGGGGACCTGATGGTCGGCCACTGCGTGCCTTCCCAACCTTGCGCGTCGTGGCTAACTAATGGGTCCTGCACGACAGGCCTTGGGGATACTATGCATCTTCCTGGCGCCAGCGCGTAATAGTCCACACGCGGATCGCGCGTTTCGGCACGATAAGCTCGCCGTGGGCGCCGAGTTCTGTTACTCGTTGTATCCGGAGTCCGCGCGCCTATAAAACCCTAGTGGCTCGGCTGTCATTATCTCAACCCTATCGTGTGAACCACGGTGAGATCTGGTGTAGTTCGCCACCGAAGACAACTCTGGCGCGTGTCATCGGCCTAGCCTCGTGAATCGATCTAGGCGAAGGGAGGGGTGTCTAGCGAGGTGTTCCCCACGCAACCGGGATGCTCTACGCGCTGGGAGTCTAGGAATCGCTCACTAGAGCATGTGCGCAGGCTTTGTCTGCGACCGATCATCGACAGACCTGAGTGAGTCATTCATGCCTGTATGATTGCCCTCCTTTGCTTTGCTAACAATCCAATTACGCGTAAAACCTCGGGTTCGGTTGCTTAGTGCATCGCTGCCTCGGATTGAATCTCCCCAGTAATGGCGCCCCGTGTGGAGCCTTCGCCACCGCGCGCTGAGGAGTCAGGTGAGGGAGAGAGACCAGTACCATAGATCTGGTGATGATCAGCTCAGATTAGATGGGGGAAACGTTTTTCTTCGATGAATCTCAGTCGTCCGATCCGAATCAAACGAGTAGAATCAGATCTCTAGTGTTTAAAATCCACGTCGTTGATCTCTAATCCAACGCGCGGTATTGTGTACCGGTTCATAATAATGCATAACTAATCTTGACCATCAGATCTAGATCGGACCGCTAGGATCACAAGATAACGCTTCGCCGAGGTAAAATTGTAAATGAGCCCCTGAACTTCATAGGTTTCAACCCGCCGTCCAACATAGTTATGAAGTAATTACAATAGGGTCCTGAATTTTACAGACTAAGCCCTAAACTTTTCAGAAATCGTACGCGCAGTCCAGACACCCAATGAACTAGATAAATTAATATAGAAAATGTTTTTCTTGTATAAAAATAATTTCAGAATCTTGTTTAATTCATAGAAAATTCATTTTAACTCCCTTTTAACCCATTCCAGTTGCATTAATTTTGTATTAATATTATTTATCACCTGGTAGCCCTGTTTTGTCATGAAACACAGCTTAAAATTAATCACTTGGTTTATTTTGTACCAAACGCATAAAAACTTCGGAAAATCATAACTTGTTATCCGTAACTCCGAATTTAGTGATTCTCAAACCTACCATCTCGTTATGATACATAGATTATTATTATACATTCTGTTCTCATGTTTGGTGTGATGTTAATTTCTCTTGTACTATGCTTGTTGTATTGTTGTGAGTAGACGAGCAAGTGATCGAGGACCCCGGTACCCCAGCAGAAGCTCGTTGAAGGCAAGTTGTGCCCTTGACCACTTTTATTTACCCAATAATGTTATCTATAATCATTTGGCATGCTTAGGCTTAATTTTGATGGGACCCAATAGGTCACCCTAGTTTGGTCATCTTTACACCTTGTTTACCTCTGAACTTTTGGATAGTCTTTGTTATTGCTATATGTGGTTTGGCTGTTAAGATAATTATTACACATGGTCATGCTTTATTATTATTGTTCTATTATGTTCATGATAAAACTATTATGTTAATTGGAACATGGAGCTTAACTTGAAAAACACGTGCCACCACAAGGGTGGAATGAGACGCCCTTGGCTGACTAATTAGGAAAGCTAGTGGAGCTCTACCTTACTCGAAAGGGGCAAGGGCAGTAGGGGAGTTGTCGGTGTAGGGAGGTTCTCGGGTTGATTTTGGTACGATGGTTTTTTAGATTGGGGATTCCTGCATTGCGCTCCCTAGAAACTGTAGCGGGTTTTCTGAAGCTACTGGAACTTTGTAAAGGCCTCGTAGTGTTACCCTGCCTCGCTTCCATGGTAGAGGTGTATGGGGTCCGATCAACCCCGTGGCAAATGGGTAACATGACTTGTGGGTAAAGGTACAACCTCTGTAGAGTGTAAAACTGGTATACTAGCCGTGCTCGCGGTCATGAGCAGCTCAGTACTCTCGCATGATTAACTTATGAAATTAAACTCAATTTGTCATGAGCATCACATTGTAGTTTTATTATTAATTTTGATCTATTATTACTCTGGTTTCGTATATACTTACATTTAGTAACTGCTGATAAAAAATTTGACCAACTTATTAAAAGCAATGCTCAGCTTTAACCCTTATTTGTTGATCAGCCTTACACTTCACATGAACTCCCACCTTTGGTGAGTTCATGCACATTATTCCCCACAACTTGTTGAGCTATGATCTTTTGGGAGCTCACCCTTGCGATATATAACCGCCCACAGGTGAAGAGAAGGTAGCCCAGGAGGAGGTATACAACAAGGAGTACGAGTTGATATAGGTGGCGTCTCCCAGTCAGCTTATGGAGCCAAGGAATAATTATTAATTCGCTTTATTGTTATCATTTATTTTGTAAGACACTTCCACTATGTAATAATGATTGTGACATTTATCTCTATACACTTGGTCATTATATGTGTTGTTCTTCTTTGGCGCACATATGAGATGCACCTAGCTTTATCCCTTAAATCTGGGTGTGACAACCGGCACCCTTAGCTCTCCCCTCGCCTGTCTATAAAAAGAGTCCCACCGAGCCCGAGCCTTCCCTTGCTAGTCACCCCGCCTCTCGCCCCTGCTTCCTGCTTGCCACACCGAGCCCTACTGCTCGCTGACATCGATGCCTCAACTCGTTGGTACCGAGCGCCACTCGTTGGAGTTTCTCCACCGACAACCCCCCACTAACCATCGCAAATTATAGTTAATAGAAAACTAACCATCATAATGAATTTCTTTTCCATAATTATGTGATTAACATTTTTATTAGTGTTCCCATGATTTTCTCACATTTTGTTAATATAATTTGAATAGTGGTTTAATAAAATACCTTTTCTTATAAAAAGCTAAAAGAAAAGGTAGATCACATCTCTAAAAAAGATAATTGTATATATGATTATATTTGCCCATAAAATCTGATTTAGTTTTTATGCTTAAGTTATATATATATATATATATATATGATATTAGGAGCTTAGGGCTTCCAATAGTTATAGAAAGTCTCGGTTGGCTCCTTCCTCATCGCCCCCACGTCCCATGCCTAAAATACACAGGCGTGTTTATTAGGGGATCTATTTTTTAGGTAGTTACGGATGCGCCATAAATCATGGGATCTTGTTTCTCTGTGCATGAGGAAAACATGGTATGTGGTGAGGGACATGGGTTCTAGGCACGGTGGTTACTGTGGGCACACCGTCAGATATAGTGTAAATGTTGTTACAATGGTCAACGCGATGTCATGTACGACCTCCACGTAATAGACGTGCGTGAATCCAGGTTGGTTACCGTAAATCCTCAATTTTTAGCATAAATAGTGTCAGATATAGCATAAATGTTGTTACAATGGCCAGCGAGATGTCACGTACGACCCCACTGTAATAGACTTGCGTGAATCCAAGTCGTTACCGTAAACACCGAGCCAATGTGAGATATATGGATATTTCTATAATGTGATAGTCATAATCATAAAATTTCTCATGTTTGAGCGTAAATGATGTTCGATATAGCCTAAATATTGTTACAATGGCCAGCGTGGTGTCACGTATGACCCCACGCATCACGCGTGCACAAATTCAGGTGGTTACCATAAAATCCAAGCCAACATAAGATATGTGGATATCACTAGGATGTCATATTCATGATCGTAAAATCGTCAAGTTTGATCGTAAATAATGTCAGATATAGCGTAAATGTTGTTACTATGGTCAGCACGAACTTGAACACCAGATCCAAACAAATGTGATGGAGAAGACAAATCCTGCGAACTCCGATGGAGGGCACACCATGGTCCAACTCTTGATCTTGACGTCGAACACCTAGAGGGCATGCTGGCCACCTCCACCATCACCATAAAGTGCATCGATGACCACCATCTTCTCCCACCGCTGACACAGACAACTTGTGTCGTGCCGACCTTGAGGCCTAATAGGTATGACCAAAATCTCTCGCAGCCACGATAGGTGCCCATCCACTCCATGACGTTATTTCCCTCGCTGCACTAGACACGACCGTGGACAACGACATGCATGCGAGGAGGGCGGCGTGCGCACAAGCTTGAGCCTGTGCCACGCTTGTGGCACCGTAGGCGTGCATTGCCGTAGGTTGTCGCTAGCAGATGTCCTTCATGTGGAGGTGAGTGGACGATACGGCTATGGTTGAGGGTAAACGGCGGCATCACGGGTAGTTGGCAGGTTTTATAGGCGCTCGGGGCCTTGGTCGACCCTACTTAAGGTGGTGGTGCTGACCCAAAAGGTATCATTGGACCAGGGCTTCCTCTAGTTATCGGAAGCCCAAGGCGCATATATATATATAGGGTAGGTATAACGGGAGCCCTGTGCTTCCAATAGTTAAAGGAAGCCCAGGCCGACCACCCCTGCAAACTGGTTCAACCAGCGCGCCCAACCAGCTTGTCGGGTGCGTCACCTACCCCACGTATGTTAGCGCAAAAAAAGGAATGCATGCATGAGTCAAACACGATCTAATGCATGCGCATAAATTTAGGAAGATATGTGCGGCAGTTTCTATTTTTAAATCCTTTATTTCCTCCATAAATTTAGGATCGCTGCAACAGTCATGCAGCTAGACGAGTAAGGACCATTTTATGATATATACTGAGACTAAATATGCTATACTGTGTAAATAATTATGCAATTCGATATACTGCGTAAAAATCTGTTACCAGCTGCATGCACACGAATTTATGATGAAAATAATGTGCAATGAAAGGAAATGAATTACATACATATATTTAATATTTTATTTCCTTCATAAATATAAGATCCCTCCAACAGCCATGCAGCTAAACACATTAAATCTAGTTTATGATATATACTGATACAAATTATACTACATGGTGTAGGTATTTATGCAATTCGTTACACTGCGTAAAAAATCTGGCATGTTGTTCACTAGTGGACGCACCTTCGGGCTGAACCGTAATAACCTTAAGTTTTGAGCATAAAATCCCTCAATTATAAGCGTATATACCGAGCCAATGTGAGAGGTTGATAGCTCTAGTAGGTTGTTATTACGATCCTATTTTTATGGCAGATCCGAAAAACATGGCAGTCGCATGCATGCGGTTATACAGATCCAAAAATTATGGCAAAATGCATGCATGAGTCAAACACGATCCAATGCATACGCATAAATTTAGGAAGGATATGTGCGGCAGTTTCTATTTTTAAATCCTTTATTTCCTCCATAAATTTAGGATCGCTGCAACAGTCATGCAGCTAGACAATAAGGACCATTTTATGATATATACTGAGACTAAACATGCTATACTGTGTAAATAATTATGCAATTGGGTATACTGCATAAAAATCTGTTACCAGCTGCATGCACACAAATTTATGATGGAAAGAATATGCAATAAAAGAAAATGAATTTCATACATATAAACAAAAAATCGCATTTAATATTTTATTTCCTTCATAAATATAGGATCCTTCCAACAGTCATGCAGCTAAACGCATTAGAACTAGTTTATGATGTATATTGAAACAAATTATACGACACGGTGTATGTATTTATGCAATTCCTTACACTGCGTAAAAAAACTGGCATGTTGTTCACTGGTGGACGCATATCTAGGTGAAACGTAAAAACCTTAAGTTTTGAGCACAAAATCCCTCAATTATAAGCGTACATACCGAGTCAATGAGAGGTTGATAGCTCTAGTAGGTTGTTATTACGATCCTATTTTTATGACAGATCCTAAAAACAGGACAGCCGCATGCATGCGGTTTCTATTTTTATACAGATCTAAAAATTATGGCAAAAATCGTGGGAGTTTCCATTGCATGCGCGCAAATTACGAACAGCATAAATTAAGGAATTGTCTTTCCAATGTGCATGCAGTAAACTGATATACGAATTCGTGTTCAAGCATAAAATCGTACAGTTTTTAGCGTAAATAGTACAAGTGGTAGGCATAAAACACAATAATCGAAAAGAAAACTGCGCCGGATCGGTCCCTCATGCGTCGCCATTGCTACTCGCACGTCAACGGGCGTCGCTTGCTCGCCGGCCTTGGAAGTGCTGCCTCCTCGGAGCTTCGGGGACGCTGCCGCTTGCCCGCACAAGGGCCCCGCTGCGGATCGAGGAACCTCCGCCACCGCGCGTCGAGATAATGGAGTTGCGGCCACCGGCCTGGGAACCGCCGCCACTGCACAAGGGCGCTGCCGCCGCTCGCCCTCTGGATCGGGGGCCGCCACTGCCGGCCTGGGAACCGCCGCCACCGCACAAGGGCGCTGCCGCCGCTCGCCCTCTGGATCGGGGGCCGCCACCGCCGGCCTGGGAACCGCCGCCACCGCATGTCGAGGTCGGGGAGCCGCGGCCACCGCCGCACGCACTATCGGGCAACCGCCGTCGCTAATGAATTGAGATGGGGCGTGAAAAACTGATCCCTAGCACTACGGATTTTCTTTTATAGACGTTTGGACCTGGTCCGGCTCGACCGGATTACACTGTATGGCCTGGGCTTCCAATAACTAAAGGAAGCACAGGGCTCCTAATATACAATCTATATATATATATATATATATATATATATATATATATATATATATATATATATATATATATTAAAATGCATTAGATTTTTCTAAAATGGTAAAATAGCATCCATAGTATTTATGGCTTTTTTATTTAAAATGATAATGTTCATTTTACATGAATACATAGACCTCTTAATAAAGAATATAGTTGTGTTTTCTAATAAAAAAGATAGTAGTTTGTTCATTATCTTTTGCATTGAAATGTATTTACGCCATGTTATAGCTTTTCAATAAATAAATGTTTAATAATATATTTTTTTTTATTTCCATAAGTTTTTCTAAAGGAATAAGTGATGCGCCTAATGTTTTTAATATTTATAGTTATACTCTTCAAATTATATCATGTTTTATATAAACTTAGATCAAACCTTTTTGAAAAGTATTTTAATTTATAACATATATTTTGAATGTTTTAAAGAAATAAATGTTCTTTTAGATGTGTTTTCTTTTTGACTTGTTCTATTGAATGGTGTATGTTATTGATTAGTGTATGTTTTTTGTATGTGTGTTATTTAGAAGTAGATTATGTGATTGAGGATCTTAACTTTGAGAAAGACCCTCAAAACTATTGTGAGCAAGACAAGTGTACTTCTCTCCCTGTATATTTCGTTCGATCCTAAACAACACATGATAACTAAAGTTTACATTTTTGTTAAATGCATAATTTTGATGGGGATGCCTATTTTTATTCACCAAGTTACTACTGTGAATCATCTAGGCCCCTTAGTGATGTTTTGGTAATTAATGACAACTGGTTGTGGACTAATGGTTCTTGGAGAAATAACAATGCAGGGTTGGACCACATAGAACAGAAAATCTTGGAGATTTATAGACATTGGTTATGGACCAAGTGAAGGCAAAGGTATAACATAGGTTTTTGTTTTTTGTCGGTCTCCAGGAGTTTAGAGAAGATATTTGACCGGATTAGTAGGCTAGATGGTCGTACTATTAAGAGGGGTCAATGACATTTGTCTGTGTAAATCTTAGTGCCACATAGAACATCTAGTGGTTTTATTTGCATGAGGACTAACAACGCTTCCAATTTCGAGAGTTAAAAATCTTTTCAAAAGCGTGTTTGAAAAGTTGCTAAGTCTTGGGATCGATGGACCGTCTGGGCCTTGTGGGCGAACTGTCCGCGATTCATCCAGTGGGGTCCGAAGTGTGGTCACTTCGGACTAGTCCTGTACATTTGTACTGCGAACCGTCTGGGCCTTGGTGCCGGACTGTCTTCAGTCCTGACCAGAGAAGGTTGCTCTCTGCACAGTCCCTGTATTTTTATGCGGACAGTTCGGCCAAGGTCGGCGTACCATCCGCAGGTGCCAAATTGGTTTGGGAAGGGACTGTGAGTTTTTGGACATTTGTACTACGGACTTTCTGGAGGATAATCCCGGACAGTACTGACTCCTAGGTCATGGACCGTCTGACCGTGTAAGGCGGACTGTCCGCATGTGTTAACTCCTCTTGGTCAGAGCACTGGTGCTCCAAGTTGCCAGGTCTCGGACGGTCCGGCCAAGGCTGGAGGACTGTCCGGACCTCGCTTTTCTGATTGCTCTAACAGATTTCAAACAGGAAAACTAGCCGTTATATGTACGGCAGACCGTTCGGCCTCAAGGCACGGACCGTCCGCGTGTGCGCAGAATGTGTGCTGTTTGCACATAACTGTTGGATTTGTGAGGTGGGCTATTAATAAAAGGGGAGCTCGTGTGTGAGGGCTCTCTTGGCCATTCCTTGCACACATTGAGCTCATTTGTGATCCTCCCACTCATTCTCTCACACTTCTTGCTTGAGATTGCATTCTAGTGAGAGATTGAGAGTTCCTAGTGCATTTGTATCCATTGGTGATCCTTGAGGCACTAGGTGGTACACCGAGCAAGCGTCATCGGCTTGTTACTCTTGGAGGTTGTCGCCTCCTAGACGGCTCGGGTGTTGTCTTCGTTGAACTCTCCAAGAAGATTGTGGAGGAGCCGCGGTGTCGATTGTGAGAGGTTCGCGCCTACCTCGCTGGAGCGGCAAAGGTGACATTAGTGGAAACGAGGTATTGAGTGATTTCTTGTCCACTTGGCTCAAAAATCAAGTCGTGTCTTGATAGAGGAGCAAGTGAGAGCTTGAAGTCCACCTCAACGTGGATTAGGGGTGATCGGCAAATCACCGATACCACGGGATAAATCCGGTGTCTTTCTTTTCTTGCATTACTTATTGTCGTGCAAGTGATTAGTATTTTGCATATTGTTCTCCGAGTATACAATCATCATAGTTGTTTCTCATAGATTGTTTACTTGTTGTCACTAGAGAATTTATACCTCTTGTCATATTGATTAAATTTCTCTAGTGTTTTTGATTTTAGTCAAAACCGTCTATTCACGCCCCCTCTAGCCGGTGTCCTAGATCCTACAAGTGGTATCAGAGCCGAGGACTCCATTGTTTATGGATCTAATCATCCCGGAGTTGGACAAAATGGCTAGTAACAACAATGTGCACATTGGGAAGCCACTGCATTTTGATGGAAATAACTACGACTATTGGAAAATAAGAATGTCAATGCATCTTAGAGCAATGGGTGGAAAAATTTGGCCAATTGTCAAGGATGGGTTTGTTGTGTTGAAAGAAGATGAACCATCGGCTAGTGACAATGAGAACATTCTTAATAATGATCAAGCCATGAATGTATTCTATGATTCTCTTGACATAAATGAGTTCAACTGTATCAAGAATCTCACAACTGCTCATGAGATTTGGATTAAGCTAATGGAAATTCATGAAGGAACTACAATTGTGAAGAGTGCCAAGCTATATGTGTGCAAAGGAAAATTTGAGCAATTCATTATGAAAGAAGATGAAAGTGTATCTGATATGTTCAACCGATTAAATAAGATAGTGAATGAACTGAAGGGACTTGGTTTTAATGTATCGGATGTGGATTTCACTCATAAGTTCCTTAGATCTCTTCCAGAGAAGTATGAGACCATTGTGACTATGTTAGTAAGAAGTAATCTATCTACAACTTCTCCAACCGAAGTATTGGGGGAATTCTCACTCAAGATATATTCAAGAAATCTCAAGCCGATGCCATAAGTTTGGCAAAGAAAGTGAAGAATGAATCAATCGCTCTCAAAGCTAAAGCTCCTAAGGCAATTGAAAAAGAAGATAGTGATGATGAAGAAAATGAAACTGAGAGTGATGGAGATATGACTCTATTTGTAAAGAAATTCAACAAATTTATGAAGATGAAGAGAGGTCAACCTAGAAGAGGCCAAACATCAAGAAGAAATGATTTCAATGATAGAAACTGTTTTGAGTGTGGGGAACCCGGTCACATCGCCATGAATTGCCCTAACAAGAAGAAGAAGGGCAAAGATGGAGATGATAAGAAGAAGAAATTCTACAACAAGAAGAAAGATGGCAAAAGCCTACCTAGTTGAATGGGATTCGGATGATAGCTCGGATGATGATGATGATAACACCTCATCCAAGCTTAATGTCGGAATTGCCATCGAGGAAGCTCCTTCACTTTTCTCATCCCCTCATTGTCTCATGGAAAAGGGAGATGCTAAGGTAAAAATCATCACCGATTTAAATGATATAAATGATGATGATGATGTTGATGGTGATGGCTATTCATATGATGATCTTGTTAGAATGTGAGGTGAGGCTGATGACTACATGCACAAAGAAAAAGAAAAGTTTAAGACCTTGAAGGAATTGTACAAAAACCTCCAAGTGTCTTTTGAGGAGCTCAAGACCTCACACAACGATCTAAAAGAGAATTGTGAGAAGCTTGTGGAAGCTCAAAACTCATCTATTGTGCATGAAGTTGTGGTGGTCACCGAGGATGTTGGAGTCACTTGTGACTTACTTGATAGTCCTACAAGTGAACCACAACCTACTAACTCTATTTGTGATAAATGCAAAAAAAATTATGAATGATAATATTGCTCTTGATGAATCACAAATCATTGTTGAGAATGAAGTATTAGTAGATAGAGTGAATGTTCTAACCCATGATCTAGAGAAGGCATATGGTGGAAAGGCTAAATTGGATTTCATATTGGGAAGTCAATGGTGCTCACTTAATCGTGAGAGTCTTGGATATGTTCCCAAGAAAGGAAAGAATGCTTTTGTAAAGCAAAAGACATTGTTTGTGAAAGAATGTGACAAAGTGTGTCACAAATGTCACAAGAAGGGACATATCAAGAAGAATTGTCCTAAGCTCAAGAATTTATCCTCCTCTTGTTTTGAGCATTGTTATGTTCTTTCTCATAATGCAAAAGGTGTTCATGCTAAATTTGTTGGTACATCAATTGTTGGCAACAAGAAGAAAGCTATTTGGGTGCCAAAGACCTTGGTCACTAACTTCCAAGGACCCAAGCAAGTTTGGGTACCTAAAAGAGATTGAAAACCTTTTGTAGGTTAACTACAAGGCGTGAGGGAATCATTGGGTGTTGGATAGTGGATGCACTCAACACATGACCGGAGATATAAAAATGTTCACCCAAATGAGTGAGGAAGATTTCTCAAATTATGATAGTATCACATTTGGAGATAATCGCAAAGGAAAGGTTAAAGGCTTGGGTAAAATTGCTATTTCGAATGATCATTCCATATCAAATGTGCTTTTGGTTGAGTCTTTTAACTTTAATTTACTATCCGTAGCTCAATTATGTGATTTAGGATTTAGTTGCAATTTCACCGTTGAGGATGTTATTATCTCTAGTGTTGATGGTAGCAATATTAAGTTTAAAGGCTTTAGATATGAAAATCTTTATCTTGTTGATTTCTCATCTAGTGAGGCAAAGCTCACAACTTGCTTATTCTCAAAGGCTTCACTAGGTTGGTTATGGCATAGAAGACTTGGTCATGTTGGAATGAAGCAACTCAATCATTTAACCAAACATGATTTAGTCCGTGGCTTGAAATATGTGAAATTTGAGAAGAACAAATTGTGTAGCACATGTCAAGCTGGGAAGCAAGTGGCAAATACTCATCCAAATAAAAGTCAAATGTCTACCCATCGGCCTTTGGAATTACTTCACATGGATTTATTTGGGCCAACATCGTTTGTGAGTATCGGCGGTAATTCCTATTGCCTTGTGATTGAGGATGATTATTCTAGATTCACTTGGGTTTACTTTCTTCGGGATAAATCTAATGTGTTTGAAACATTTAAGTCATTTGCTATATTGGCTCAAAATCAATTTGATTTTGACATCAAGAAAGTTAGAAGTGATAATGGGTCGGAATTCAAAAATGCTAGAATTGATAAATATTGTGATGACAAGGGTATTAAACATGAATTTTCTTCCAAGTATACTCCGAAACAAAATGGTATTGTTGAAAGAAAGAATAGGACTCTCGTTGATATGGCTAGGTCTATGTTAGCGGAATCTAATGTGTCGGATTCTTATTGGGCCGAAGCAATAAACACCACATGTCATTCTTCAAATAGGCTATATTGTCACAAGCTCTTGAAGAAAACACCCTATGAATTGCTCATTGGTAGAAAACCAAATATCTCATATTTTAGAGTATTCGGTTGCAAATGTTATATTTTGAGAAAGGGAAGCCGGCTCTCTAAATTTGAGAAGAAATGTGATGAGGGTTTTCTACTTGGATATTCATCAAATAGTAAGGCTTATAGAGTTTTCAACAAGACTCATGGTATTATTGAAGAAGCATATGATGTTGAGTTTGATGAAACTAATGGGTCTCAAGATGAAAGCGATAATCTTGATGATGTTGGTGGAACTCAATTGAGAAATGCTATGAAAACAATGGCTATTGGTGAAATAAAGCCGAAGGAAGATGATGATGAAAATAGTGTGGTTGTCATTCCATCCTCTTCAACCCTAAATGAAGAAAATCACCAAAGTCAACAAAATGTTGAAATTATGGATACTCATGATCAAGATACTTCAAGTCATTCGGTTCCTCCTCATGCTTCAACTAGCAATTCTCAAATGGTATTAAGAATTCATCATTCTATTGTGAAGGATCACCCAGTTGATCAAATTGTGGGTGATATTAGTAAGGGTGTTCAAACTCGCTCTCGAATAGCTTCATTTTGTGAACATTTCTCCTTTGTATCTTGTATGGAACCTAACCATGTAGATGAAGCTCTACTCGATGTTGATTGGGTGAATGCAATGCATGAAGAATTAAATAACTTCACTCAAAATGAAGTTTGGGAGCTTGTTGAGAGACCAAAGAACCACAATGTTATTGGTACCAAATGGGTGTTTCGCAACAAGCACAATGAAGATGGATTAGTAGTAAGAAACAAGGCAAGATTAGTTGCTCAAGGATACACTCAAATAGAGGGATTGGATTTTGGTGAGACATTTGCTCCCGTGGCAAGATTGGAAGCAATCCAGATCCTTCTTGCTTATGCTTGTGCTCATAATATCAAGCTCTACGAAATGGATGTAAAGAGTGCCTTTCTAAATGGTAAGATTAGTGAACTAGTGTACGTTGAACAACCTCCCGGTTTTGAGGACCCCAAAAGACCTAACCACGTGTACAAGCTTTCTAAAGCTCTATATGGGCTTAAGCAAGCCCCACGCGCTTGGTATGAAAGGCTTAGGGATTTCTTGCTTTTCAAAGACTTTAAAATTGGGAAGGTTGACACTACCCTATTAACTAAAAGAATTAGCAAAGATTTGTTTGTTTGTCAAATTTATGTTGATGATATTATTTTTGGATCTACTAATGAATTGTTTTGTGAAGAATTTGGAAAAATGATGTCAAAAGAATTTGAAATGTCTATGACAGGAGAATTGAGCTTCTTTCTCGGTCTTCAAATCAAACAATTGAAAGATGGAATCTTTATAAGTCAATCAAAATATTTGAAGGATATGCTCAAGAAGTTTGGCTTAGAGAATGCAAAGCCTATCAAGACTCCTATGGCAACAAATGGTCATCTAGACTTAGATGAGGGAGGTACTATGGTTGATCAAAAACTTTTTCGTTCAATAATTGGTAGTTTGCTTTACATTACCACATCTAGGCCCGATGTTATGTTTAGTGTTTGCATGTGTGCTCGATTTCAAGCTTCACCTAGAGAGATTCACTTGAAGGCCGCAAAAAGAATTCTAAGATATTTGAAGTATACCCCCAATATTGGTCTATGGTATCCCAAAGGTGCTCAATTTGAATTAATTGGATATTCGGATTTAGATTATGTGGGTTGCAAAGTTGATAGAAAGAGCACCTCCGGTTGTTGTCAATTTTTTGGAAGATCTCTTGTTTCATGGTCTTCTAAAAAGCAAAATTCTGTTGCCCTTTCTACCGCCGAGGCGGAATATATATCGGCTGGTAATTGTTGTGCTCAATTATTATGGATGAAACAAACTCTATTGGATTATGGGATCATTTTTAAGAATGTGCCTCTCATGTGTGATAATGAGAGTGCCATAAAATTGGCTACAAATCCGGTCCAACACTCAAGAACTAAGCATATTGATATATGGCATCACTTCTTGAGGGATCACGTTGGAAAGGGAGATATCACTATATATTCAATTGGTACGGATGATCAATTGGCCGATATATTTACAAAGCCATTAGATGGAACGAGATTTTGCACATTAAGAAGTGAAATGAATGTGATAAATCTCTCAAATGTGGCTTGAGGTTGAATACACATGTGTAGTATTGCATTTCACTTCTAAATATGCTCTCTAGGCTATTTATTGGGTATTTTTGATGAATTTTTCATTCTCTTTTGATCTAAATAGTTTTATATGAAAATGTGTATTCCTCAAATACATAATGTGTATATGCATGCATACTAACCCTTGGATTGGTCAAAATGTCCATATATGAGCGACAAATCAAATTTGAAATTCAAAATCAGAAAGTGGACAAAGTTTGGAGATTTGAGTATCAGGCCGTGGACCGTCCGGGTAAGGACCGCGGACCGTCCGCCGTATCAGGATCTAGACAGTCCGAGTCAGTAGAGCAGACCGTCTGAATTGACAGGGCGCGGACCGTCCGCCGTCCCTGCGTGGATCGTCCGCGACAGGCAGATAAGTCGGGCAGAGACAGTTAGAGTGTCACTTTCAACGGTTGTCTCTCTCTCGCGCACACCACTCGCCAAAAAGTGACTCTTGTCGATTGTGCGCGGACGGTGAAGCGAACTTGCGCACGGACTATCCGGGAGATTGCTAGGAGTTCCTTAACCATGTCTTCATCTCGGTATTTCAAAATCTCATGGACTTTATCTAATTTCTTCAAATTTGGGGATTCTTCGAATTTTCTCTCTGATCTAGAATTGAGCAGTGGATTGATTTACTAATATGATTGGTGGAATTGCTAGTGTTACTCATTGTGAATGTTGTGCAAAAAATTTGAATGAGTTTGGATGGTTATTTTCTACCGAATCGTTGATTGAATGAATGGGGCGGCTAGGGTTCTAGAAAATCGCCCCTAGATGGTCGCGGACCGTCCGCCAGGTTGGCATGGACAGTCCGGACCCCTGGCACAGACAGTCTAGCCCCCTAGCGCGGACAGTCCGGCCCCTGACAGAAAGTTCCACTTTCTTTCTCTCTATTGTGGTGTTGTCAACTATTCACTAGTGGCTCTTTCTCATATATTGCAGTGGTCTGGGTGGTCTTAGGAAGAAACTCGCTGGTCGTTTCAAGTTGAAGCGCCCCCGTGAAGATGATACATATTATCATCCAACTACAACTCAGAGGCCCAATCTTTAGCTGGGGGTAGCATTTCTATGGACACAGAAGATGTTCCACACGCACATCCCGACTATCCAATTAATATCACCGGATGGACTTATCCAAAGAGGAGATTCCCTATGGCTGAGTACTGCTCAAGGAGGATAGTTAATTAGTATGATCTGCCTTTAGACACCAACATTCAATATTTTCATACTCAGCTTCAGTTTGATGTTTTCTGGGGAACACTATTGGATACAAACTTTCACAAACATCAAGTTATCGATTGGACTTTTATGCTGGGTCAATCAGTCATGGAAGGGTTGATTCCAAAATTTGAGGAATGTGGTCTCTATCACTTTATGGGCCAGAGGACCGACTTCAGTGAGATGGCTGTAAAACAGTTTCTAGCCACTGCTGAGATTGATATTGATGAACAGTCAATCACTTGGATGACTGGCTTCAAGAGATATTCTGCAACCTTTGCTGAATTTGCTACTGCAAACAGTTTGGATTATGGTATAATTTCAGTTGGGATTAATTTGTACGCTGAGGATAATTTTGAAGAATTTGTGCAATTCTATGAGCCAGCAAGGCTGAGAATTCCTAGGAGGTTTGGTGAGACAGCCGGACTGAGGCATCATCCTGCTGTGATTAACAAAATTTCCAAAGTAACAATTCTTCCCAAGAGTGGAGATAAGAGCAAATCAGAAACAAGTTCTAGAACATTATCCACCGTGTCATGAATGGTGAGGTAATGAGTGTTGTGCTATTTATGATGAGACAATTAAATGACCTCAAAATGGACAAGAACCAGAACTTAGCCTATGCTCCATACATTATGGCTCTCATCAAAGCTAAGACCAGATTTGAGGGGCACTATGAGATAGTTCACACTCCTTTTAGGCCCTTCAAGAATGAGATTGGATTCCTCACCAGGCCTCTTACTCCTTTCCCAGATGATGAGGAAGAAGCTGGTGATGATGCAGGAGAAGCTCCTAAAGCTGATGCAGAGTAGATGCCTCCTCCTCCTCCACCTCCTCCTCAGCCTCAACAGTTCTGGTAGCCTAGTCCAGGCTATTTTGATCCTTACTTTCAGAACATGCAGCAAGGGCTCTAGACTCACATGGATGGCCGCTTCCAGGGCATGATGACTCATATGGACCAGCGCATGGATAGGATGCAGGCTCGCTTTGATGATAACTTGGATGCGATAAATTCTAAGCTTTCTGAGTTTCGCAGTCACATCCAAGACATTGTTACTGATCCAATTATGTCCAGACTGAACAACATGCAGCGGAGTTTTCAGGATAATATGGGGGCTTTGTCTAGTTAGTTTGACAATCTATCTACAAATGAAAGCATTCAAGATCTAAGTCAGAGGCAGCAGCAGCTCCAGCAAGACTTTGGGCAGTTCTCCTCTCTCTTCGACACCTTTAGCACCCATTATTACATCATGTATCCTCCACCTGGTGGTCAGTGAGGCCCCTCCTTTGTGGTAATTGATGCCAAAGGGGGAGAGAAGAGAAGAGAAGTTGGATTCAGGGGGAGCTCGCTCATGTGGACATTGAGACTATGCATGTGCATGTTTACTATTTTATGTCTTATGCACTTGGTTACTATTTGAACTTTATGTCTGATGCATTTGGTGAACTATGTCTTATGTTTGTGGACAAATATTTGTAATATTCTGTGGGTTGAACTATGTGTGTTAAATCTTATGTTTAAATTAGTTCGAATTATTCTATGAATGGTTGATCGAGGAGTGATTAAATTTGCTGCGCTTATATTACTTCTTGTATGCCTCAATAACCATGACTATAGGAAGATCTCCATCAAAACTCCGATCGATTATGTGTGTTGTATCTTCAACTAGAAATATCATGCAAACACATAGGGGGAGCTATTCCTACACTCTGAGTTTTATTGAGATTTATCTATCTCTCGGATGAAACTTCAAATCAAGATAAGTCTTATGAAACTCACCTCTAAAATCCTTCTTATACCTAAGGTATGAGGGAGATTTGAAAAACAAAACTTCTCTTTGATATAATGTGTAGTGTTGTCATCAATTACCAAAAAGGGGGAGATTGTGAATCATCTAGGCCCCTTAGTGATGTTTTGGTAATTAATGACAAGCTATATGTGTGCAAAGGAAAATTTGAGCAATTCATTATGAAAGAAGATGAAAGTGTATCTGATATGTTCAACCGATTAAATAAGATAGTGAATGAACTGAAGGGACTTGGTTTTAATGTATCGGATGTGGATTTCACTCATAAGTTCCTTAGATCTCTTCCAGAGAAGTATGAGACCATTGTGACTATGTTAGTAAGAAGTAATCTATCTACAACTTCTCCAACCGAAGTATTGGGGGAATTCTCACTCAAGATATATTCAAGAAATCTCAAGCCGATGCCATAAGTTTGGCAAAGAAAGTGAAGAATGAATCAATCGCTCTCAAAGCTAAAGCTCCTAAGGCAATTGAAAAAGAAGATAGTGATGATGAAGAAAATGAAACTGAGAGTGATGGAGATATGACTCTATTTGTAAAGAAATTCAACAAATTTATGAAGATGAAGAGAGGTCAACCTAGAAGAGGCCAAACATCAAGAAGAAATGATTTCAATGATAGAAAATGTTTTGAGTGTGGGGAACCCGGTCACATCGCCATGAATTGCCCTAACAAGAAGAAGAAGGGCAAAGATGGAGATGATAAGAAGAAGAAATTCTACAACAAGAAGAAAGATGGCAAAAGCCTACCTAGTTGAATGGGATTCGGATGATAGCTCAGATGATGATGATGATAACACCTCATCCAAGCTTAATGTCGGAATTGCCATCGAGGAAGCTCCTTCACTTTTCTCATCCCCTCATTGTCTCATGGAAAAGGGAGATGCTAAGGTAAAAATCAACACCGATTTAAATGATATAAATGATGATGATGATGTTGATGGTGATGGCTATTCATATGATGATCTTGTTAGAATGTGAGGTGAGGCTGATGACTACATGCACAAAGAAAAAGAAAAGTTTAAGACCTTGAAGGAATTGTACAAAAACCTCCAAGTGTCTTTTGAGGAGCTCAAGACCTCACACAACGATCTAAAAGAGAATTGTGAGAAGCTTGTGGAAGCTCAAAACTCATCTATTGTGCATGAAGTTGTGGTGGTCACCGAGGATGTTGGAGTCACTTGTGACTTACTTGATAGTCCTACAAGTGAACCACAACCTACTAACTCTATTTGTGATAAATGCAAAAAAAATTATGAATGATAATATTGCTCTTGATGAATCACAAATCATTGTTGAGAATGAAGTATTAGTAGATAGAGTGAATGTTCTAACCCATGATCTAGAGAAGGCATATGGTGGAAAGGCTAAATTGGATTTCATATTGGGAAGTCAATGGTGCTCACTTAATCGTGAGAGTCTTGGATATGTTCCCAAGAAAGGAAAGAATGCTTTTGTAAAGCAAAAGACATTGTTTGTGAAAGAATGTGACAAAGTGTGTCACAAATGTCACAAGAAGGGACATATCAAGAAGAATTGTCCTAAGCTCAAGAATTTATCCTCCTCTTGTTTTGAGCATTGTTATGTTCTTTCTCATAATGCAAAAGGTGTTCATGCTAAATTTGTTGGTACTTCAATTGTTGGCAACAAGAAGAAAGCTATTTGGGTGCCAAAGACCTTGGTCACTAACTTCCAAGGACCCAAGCAAGTTTGGGTACCTAAAAGAGATTGAAAACCTTTTGTAGGTTAACTACAAGGCGTGAGGGAATCATTGGGTGTTGGATAGTGGATGCACTCAACACATGACCGGAGATATGAAAATGTTCACCCAAATGAGTGAGGAAGATTTCTCAAATTATGATAGTATCACATTTGGAGATAATCACAAAGGAAAGGTTAAAGGCTTGGGTAAAATTGCTATTTCGAATGATCATTCCATATCAAATGTGCTTTTGGTTGAGTCTTTTAACTTTAATTTACTATCCGTAGCTCAATTATGTGATTTAGGATTTAGTTGCAATTTCACCGTTGAGGATGTTATTATCTCTAGTGTTGATGGTAGCAATATTAAGTTTAAAGGCTTTAGATATGAAAATCTTTATCTTGTTGATTTCTCATCTAGTGAGGCAAAGCTCACAACTTGCTTATTCTCAAAGGCTTCACTAGGTTGGTTATGGCATAGAAGACTTGGTCATGTTGGAATGAAGCAACTCAATCATTTAACCAAACATGATTTAGTCCGTGGCTTGAAATATGTGAAATTTGAGAAGAACAAATTGTGTAGCTCATGTCAAGCTGGGAAGCAAGTGGCAAATTCTCATCCAAATAAAAGTCAAATGTCTACTCATCGGCCTTTGGAATTACTTCACATGGATTTATTTGGGCCAACATCGTTTGTGAGTATCGGCGGTAATTCCTATTGCCTTGTGATTGTGGATGATTATTCTAGATTCACTTGGGTTTACTTTCTTCGGGATAAATCTAATGTGTTTGAAACATTTAAGTCATTTGCTATATTGGCTCAAAATCAATTTGATTTTGACATCAAGAAAGTTAGAAGTGATAATGGGTCGGAATTCAAAAATGCTAGAATTGATAAATATTGTGATGACAAGGGTATTAAACATGAATTTTCTTCCAAGTATACTCCGAAACAAAATGGTATTGTTGAAAGAAAGAATAGGACTCTCGTTGATATGGCTAGGTCTATGTTAGCGGAATCTAATGTGTCGGATTCTTATTGGGCCGAAGCAATAAACACCACATGTCATTCTTCAAATAGGCTATATTGTCACAAGCTCTTGAAGAAAACACCCTATGAATTGCTCATTGGTAGAAAACCAAATATCTCATATTTTAGAGTATTCGGTTGCAAATGTTATATTTTGAGAAAGGGAAGCCGGCTCTCTAAATTTGAGAAGAAATGTGATGAGGGTTTTCTACTTGGATATTCATCAAATAGTAAGGCTTATAGAGTTTTCAACAAGACTCATGGTATTATTGAAGAAGCATATGATGTTGAGTTTGATAAAACTAATGGGTCTCAAGATGAAAGCGATAATCTTGATGATGTTGGTGGAACTCAATTGAGAAATGCTATGAAAACAATGGCTATTGGTGAAATAAAGCCGAAGGAAGATGATGATGAAAATAGTGTGGTTGTCATTCCATCCTCTTCAACCCTAAATGAAGAAAATCACCAAAGTCAACAAAATGTTGAAATTATGGATACTCATGATCAAGATACTTCAAGTCATTCGGTTCCTCCTCATGCTTCAACTAGCAATTCTCAAATGGTATTAAGAATTCATCATTCTATTGTGAAGGATCACCCAGTTGATCAAATTGTGGGTGATATTAGTAAGGGTGTTCAAACTCGCTCTCGAATAGCTTCATTTTGTGAACATTTCTCCTTTGTATCTTGTATGGAACCTAACCATGTAGATGAAGCTCTACTCGATGTTGATTGGGTGAATGCAATGCATGAAGAATTAAATAACTTCACTCAAAATGAAGTTTGGGAGCTTGTTGAGAGACCAAAGAACCACAATGTTATTGGTACCAAATGGGTGTTTCGCAACAAGCACAATGAAGATGGATTAGTAGTAAGAAACAAGGCAAGATTAGTTGCTCAAGGATACACTCAAATAGAGGGATTGGATTTTGGTGAGACATTTGCTCCCGTGGCAAGATTGGAAGCAATCCAGATCCTTCTTGCTTATGCTTGTGCTCATAATATCAAGCTCTACGAAATGGATGTAAAGAGTGCCTTTCTAAATGGTAAGATTAGTGAACTAGTGTACGTTGAACAACCTCCCGGTTTTGAGGACCCCAAAAGACCTAACCACGTGTACAAGCTTTCTAAAGCTCTATATGGGCTTAAGCAAGCCCCACGCGCTTGGTATGAAAGGCTTAGGGATTTCTTGCTTTTCAAAGACTTTAAAATTGGGAAGGTTGACACTACCCTATTAACTAAAAGAATTAGCAAAGATTTGTTTGTTTGTCAAATTTATGTTGATGATATTATTTTTGGATCTACTAATGAATTGTTTTGTGAAGAATTTGGAAAAATGATGTCAAAAGAATTTGAAATGTCTATGATAGGAGAATTGAGCTTCTTTCTCGGTCTTCAAATCAAACAATTGAAAGATGGAATCTTTATAAGTCAATCAAAATATTTGAAGGATATGCTCAAGAAGTTTGGCTTAGAGAATGCAAAGCCTATCAAGACTCCTATGGCAACAAATGGTCATCTAGACTTAGATGAGGGAGGTACTATGGTTGATCAAAAACTTTTTCGTTCAATAATTGGTAGTTTGCTTTACATTACCACATCTAGGCCCGATGTTATGTTTAGTGTTTGCATGTGTGCTCGATTTCAAGCTTCACCTAGAGAGATTCACTTGAAGGCTGCAAAAAGAATTCTAAGATATTTGAAGTATACCCCCAATGGTCTATGGTATCCCAAAGGTGCTCAATTTGAATTAATTGGATATTCGGATTTAGATTATGTGGGTTGCAAAGTTGATAGAAAGAGCACCTCCGGTTGTTGTCAATTTTTTGGAAGATCTCTTGTTTCATGGTCTTCTAAAAAGCAAAATTCTGTTGCCCTTTCTACCGCCAAGGCGGAATATATATCGGCTGGTAATTGTTGTGCTCAATTATTATGGATGAAACAAACTCTATTGGATTATGGGATCATTTTTAAGAATGTGCCTCTCATGTGTGATAATGAGAGTGCCATAAAATTGGCTACAAATCCGGTCCAACACTCAAGAGCTAAGCATATTGATATATGGCATCACTTCTTGAGGGATCACGTTGGAAAGGGAGATATCACTATATATTCAATTGGTACGGATGATCAATTGGCCGATATATTTACAAAGCCATTAGATGGAACGAGATTTTGCACATTAAGAAGTGAAATGAATGTGATAAATCTCACAAATGTGGCTTGAGGTTGAATACACATGTGTAGTATTGCATTTCACTTCTAAATATGCTCTCTAGGCTATTTATTGGGTATTTTTGATGAATTTTTCATTCTCTTTTGATCTAAATAGTTTTATATGAAAATGTGTATTCCTCAAATACATAATGTGTATATGCATGCATACTAACCCTTGGATTGGTCAAAATGTCCATATATGAGCGACAAATCAAATTTGAAATTCAAAATCAGAAAGTGGACAAAGTTTGGAGATTTGAGTATCAGGCCGTGGACCGTCCGGGTAAGGACCGTGGACCGTCCGCCGTATCAGGATCTAGACAGTCCGAGTCAGTAGAGCAGACCGTCTGAATTGATAGGGCGCGGACCGTCCGCTGTCCCTGCGTGGATCGTCCGCGACAGGCAGATAAGTCGGGCAGAGACAGTTAGAGTGTCACTTTCAACGGTTGTCTCTCTCTCGCGCACACCACTCGCCAAAAAGTGACTCTTGTCGATTGTGCGCGGACGGTGAAGCGAACTTGCGCACGGACTATCCGGGAGATTGCTAGGAGTTCCTTAACCATGTCTTCATCTCGGTATTTCAAAATCTCATGGACTTTATCTAATTTCTTCAAATTTGGGGATTCTTCGAATTTTCTCTCTGATCTAGAATTGAGCAGTGGATTGATTTACTAATATGATTGGTGGAATTGCTAGTGTTACTCATTGTGAATGTTGTGCAAAAAATTTGAATGAGTTTGGATGGTTATTTTCTACCGAATCGTTGATTGAATGAATGGGGCGGCTAGGGTTCTAGAAAATCGCCCCTAGATGGTCGCGGACCGTCCGCCAGGTTGGCATGGACAGTCCGGACCCCTGGCACAGACAGTCTAGCCCCCTAGCGCGGACAGTCGGGCCCCTGACAGAAAGTTCCACTTTCTTTCTCTCTATTGTGGTGTTGTCAACTATTCACTAGTGGCTCTTTCTCATATATTGCAGTGGTCTGGGTGGTCTTAGGAAGAAACTCGCTGGTCGTTTCAAGTTGAAGCGCCCCCGTGAAGATGATACATATTATCGTCCAACTACAACTCAGAGGCCCAATCTTTAGCTGGGGGTAGCATTTCTATGGACACAGAAGATGTTCCACACGCACATCCCGACTATCCAATTAATATCACCGGATGGACTTATCCAAAGAGGAGATTCCCTATGGCTGAGTACTGCTCAAGGAGGATAGTTAATTAGTATGATCTGCCTTTAGACACCAACATTCAATATTTTCATACTCAGCTTCAGTTTGATGTTTTCTGGGGAACACTATTGGATACAAACTTTCACAAACATCAAGTTATCGATTGGACTTTTATGCTGGGTCAATCAGTCATGGAAGGGTTGATTCCAAAATTTGAGGAATGTGGTCTCTATCACTTTATGGGCCAGAGGACCGACTTCAGTGAGATGGCTGTAAAACAGTTTCTAGCCACTGCTGAGATTGATATTGATGAACAGTCAATCACTTGGATGACTGGCTTCAAGAGATATTCTGCAACCTTTGCTGAATTTGCTACTGCAAATAGTTTGGATTATGGTATAATTTCAGTTGGGATTAATTTGTACGCTGAGGATAATTTTGAAGAATTTGTGCAATTCTATGAGCCAGCAAGGCTGAGAATTCCTAGGAGGTTTGGTGAGACAGCCGGACTGAGGCATCATCCTGCTGTGATTAACAAAATTTCCAAAGTAACAATTCTTCCCAAGAGTGGAGATAAGAGCAAATCAGAAACAAGTTCTAGAACATTATCCACCGTGTCATGAATGGTGAGGTAATGAGTGTTGTGCTATTTATGATGAGACAATTAAATGACCTCAAAATGGACAAGAACCAGAACTTAGCCTATGCTCCATACATTATGGCTCTCATCAAAGCTAAGACCAGATTTGAGGGGCACTATGAGATAGTTCACACTCCTTTTAGGCCCTTCAAGAATGAGATTGGATTCCTCACCAGGCCTCTTACTCCTTTCCCAGATGATGAGGAAGAAGCTGGTGATGATGCAGGAGAAGCTCCTAAAGCTGATGCAGAGTAGATGCCTCCTCCTCCACCTCCTCCTTAGCCTCAACAGTTCTGGTAGCCTAGTCCAGGCTATTTTGATCCTTACTTTCAGAACATGCAGCAAGGGCTCCAGACTCACATGGATGGCCGCTTCCAGGGCATGATGACTCATATGGACCAGCGCATGGATAGGATGCAGGCTCGCTTTGATGATAACTTGGATGCGATAAATTCTAAGCTTTCTGAGTTTCGCAGTCACATCCAAGACATTGTTACTGATCCAATTATGTCCAGACTGAACAACATGCAGCGGAGTTTTCAGGATAATATGGGGGCTTTGTCTAGTTAGTTTGACAATCTATCTACAAATGAAAGCATTCAAGATCTAAGTCAGAGGCAGCAGCAGCTCCAGCAAGACTTTGGGCAGTTCTCCTCTCTCTTCGACACCTTTAGCACCCATTATTACAGCATGTATCCTCCACCTGGTGGTCAGTGAGGCCCCTCCTTTGTGGTAATTGATGCCAAAGGGGGAGAGAAGAGAAGAGAAGTTGGATTCAGGGGGAGCTCGCTCATGTGGACATTGAGACTATGCATGTGCATGTTTACTATTTTATGTCTTATGCACTTGGTTACTATTTGAACTTTATGTCTGATGCATTTGGTGAACTATGTCTTATGTTTGTGGACAAATATTTGTAATATTCTGTGGGTTGAACTATGTGTGTTAAATCTTATGTTTAAATTAGTTCGAATTATTCTATGAATGGTTGATCGAGGAGTGATTAAATTTGCTGCGCTTATATTACTTCTTGTATGCCTCAATAACCATGACTATAGGAAGATCTCCATCAAAACTCCGATCAATTATGTGTGTTGTATCTTCAACTAGAAATATCATGCAAACACATAGGGGGATCTATTCCTACACTCTGAGTTTTATTGAGATTTATCTATCTCTCGGATGAAACTTCAAATCAAGATAAGTCTTATGAAACTCACCTCTAAAATCCTTCTTATACCTAAGGTATGAGGGAGATTTGAAAAACAAAACTTCTCTTTGATATAATGTGTAGTGTTGTCATCAATTACCAAAAAGGGGGAGATTGTGAATCATCTAGGCCCCTTAGTGATGTTTTGGTAATTAATGACAACTGGTTGTGGACTAATGGTTCTTGGAGAAATAACAATGCAGGGTTGGACCACATAGAACAGAAAATCTTGGAGATTTATAGACATTGGTTGTGGACCAAGTGAAGGCAAAGGTATAACATAGGTTTTTGTTTTTTGTCGGTCTCCAGGAGTTTAGAGAAGATATTTGACCGGATTAGTAGGCTAGATGGCCGTACTATTAAGAGGGGTCAATGACATTTGTCTGTGTAAATCTTAGTGCCACATAGAACATCTAGTGGTTTTATTTGCATTAGGACTAACAACGCTTCCAATTTCGAGAGTTAAAAATCTTTTCAAAAGCGTGTTTGAAAAGTTGCTAAGTCTTGGGATCGATGGACCGTCCGGGCCTTGTGGGCGAACTGTCCGCGATTCATCCAGTGGGGTCCGAAGTGTGGTCACTTCGGACTAGTCCTGTATATTTGTACTGTGGACTGTCCGGGCCTTGGGGCCAGACCGTCCGCAGTCCTGACCAGAGAAGGTTGCTCTCTGCACAGTCCCTGTATTTTTATGTGGACCGTTCGGCCAGGGTCAGCGGACCGTCCGCAGGTGCCAAATTGGTTTGGGCAGGGACTATGTGCTTTTGGACATTTGTACTACGGACTATCTAGAGGATAAGCCCAGACAGTACTGACTCCTAGGTCGCAGACCGTCCGACCTTGTAGGGCGGACTGTCCGCATGTGTTAACTCCTCTTGGTCAGAGCACTGGTGCTCCAAGTTGCTAGGTCTCGGACGGTCCGGCCAAGGCTAGCGAACTGTCTGGACCTCGCTTTTCTGACAGCTCTGACAGATTTCCAACGGGAAAACTAGCCGTTATATGTACGGTGGACCATTCGGCCTCAGGGCACGGACCGTCCGCGTGTGCGTAGAATGTGTGCTGTTTGCACATAACGGTTGGATTTGTGAGGTGGGCTATAAATATAAGGGGAGCTCGTGTGTGAGGGCTCTCTTGGCCATTCCTTGCACACATTGAGCTCATTTGTGATCCTCCCACTCATTCTCTCACACTTCTTGCTTGAGATTGCATTCTAGTGAGAGATTGAGAGTTCCTAGTGCATTTACATCCATTGGTGATCCTTGAGGCACTAGGTGGTACACCGAGCAAGTGTCATCGGCTTGTTACTCTTGGAGGTTGCCGCCTCCTAGATGGCTTGGGTGTTGTCTTCGTCGAGCTCTCCAAGAAGATTGTGGAGGAGCCGCGGTGTCGAATGTGAGATGTTCGCGCCTACCTCGCCGGAGCGGCAAAGGTGACATTAGTGGAAACGAGGTATTGAGTGATTTCTTGTCCACTTGGCTCAAAAATCAAGCCGTGTCTTGATAGAGGAGCAAGTGAGAGCTTGAAGTCCACCTCAACATGGATTAGGGTTTGTAACGCCCTGAATTTGGGGGTAGAACCTTGACCTTTTCTTTTCTCTCACCAAATTCAGGCGTTACTCTTTTCTTTTCTCGTTCTCTCGCTAAACCTTGACCTTTTCCAAAGTTTTAGCGGGGTTCGGCTTGGAATTCCCGTGTAAAGAAAAACCCTAAATTACGTTATGTTGTTTGATGCACCATGCCGAACTATGCATTCTTTGATTGCTTAGAAATGTAAGTGCATTCATCTAGGAAGATCGGATTTCGAAAAGGAGAAAAACCTTTTCTTTCTTTTTCTTTTTCTTTCCCTTTCTCCTCCTTTTTCTCTTTCCCGCGCCGTGGGCCGCCCCAGCTGGCCCAGCCACCCCCCCCCGCGTGCCCCCTTTTGGCCCCAGTTGGCCCAGCCGCCCCTCCCTCTTCCCCCAAATCCCTATCTCTCCCTCCCATTCTCTCTTTTCCCCACCCTAGCCGCCGCCCCCTGCCCTAGCCGCCGCCCCTGCTCGTCGCCGGTTCGGCCGCCCGTCCCCGTCCCCGGTGAGGTCCCCCTCCCCCTCTCCTCCCTTCCCTCTCCCCTCCTCTCCCCCCTCCCCGGCCCAACCGCCGCCCGGCTCGGCCGCCCCATGGCCGGCTCGGCCGCCGCCGCCCCTGCGCGCCCTGCCCCGCCCCTGGCCGGCTCGGCCGCCCCTGCATGCCCAGCTCGGCCGCCCCTGGCCGGCTCGGCCGCCCCTGCGCGCCCTGCCCCGCCCCCTGCCCCACGCCCGCGCCCTGCCCAGCCGCCCCTGCCCTAGGTCGGTTCAACCGCCTCCTGGCCGGTTCAACCGCCCCCCCCTTTTTTATTTTATTTTATTTTATTTTATTTTCTTTCATTACTGTTGTTTATTTTATTTTGGGCAAGCTAATCATTGTTCATGTTATTGAAATAGGAAACTTAATTTGGAATTCCGTTACGCTAGTTGATTCATATAATCAATTGTTTATCCAGTTCAATGTTGATCAACTAAAAATGACTAGGTTTCCATTAGTGCATATAACTAAATTCTTTTGTTAGAACCAATTGTAACTAATCATTAGTGCATAAGCTTTAATCCCTGCGAGAACTTTCCCTGTTTCTTTCTAACCTTAACGAATGCGATGTCGAATGTCATACTTGATGCATATTTACTTTATTTGTCCCCTTGTGTGGTGTACTGTTTGTTACCTAATTTGAATGGATGTATGTATGTATGCTTGCAATCGCATAGAGAACGATCTGGTCGAAGAGCCCGAAGAACTGCAGGAGAAGCCCCTGAGCAGCAGTCGGTTGGTGGAGGCAAGTGTCCTTTGACCTATCTCTGTCCTATTCATTCTTTAATTCACCTCCCGCATTACACATTTATACCTAAGGATTGACTAGCTTTTGTTATCCATGTCCTTGTTTACCTATTTGGGTCGGATTATTATGGTTTAGCTTCATGCTATTGCTCAAACTCTAATCAATGAACATGATGAGATTATATATGATACGTTGTTTTCCCTTCTCTTATTATGATGTTGTACTTGTGGTCTTCAAGGGGGCTCGAGCGGTTTCTCGAGTGCCTCTCCGTAAGGACCTGTTCTATGGATGACCGCCCGGGAAAACAGTGCAACCATGAGGGTGGAGTGGGACGCCCTTAGCTGAATAATTAGAGGAATCGGGGTGTAGTTCGCTTAGCCGTTGTGCCGTCAATGGGGCTCGGTGTATGCGGCTCGCTCTGCCAAGGTTGATTTGTCCCTTGGGGAGGAGTGCGGTACATTTAGGAAACCTAACGGGCGGCTACAGCCCCGGGGAATCTTTGTAAAGGCTACGTAGTGAGACCCTGCCTATTCACCTTGGTAGTGTTTAAGGGTTTGATCGGCCCGAGGCAAGAGGGAATCACGGCTTGTGGGTAAACTGCACAACCTCTGCAGAGTGTTTGAAAACTGATATATCAGCCGTGCTCGCGGTTATGAGCGGCCAAGGGAGCTCCAGTGATTAGTGGTACTTGATCAGAGATACTTTGGTACAGGTGGCTATGAGATCGATGGTTTTGGTTATGACTATGGTGCTGGTAAGTGGTATTCTTTCCGTTTGGAAAGGGTACATCGGGTTAATAACTTGGGTTAATGCTAAAACCTGGCTTTCTACTAGTAAATAATAAACTGACCAATTAAAAGCAACGGCTTGACTTACCCCCACATAAAGCTAGTCCACTACAGCCAAACAGGATGCTTGCTGAGTATGTTGATGTGTACTCACTCTTGCTCTACACACCAAACCCCCCCCAGGTTGTCAGCATTGCAACCACTGCTCCGGCGAAGATGAAGCTGTGGAAGGAGACTTCCAGGAGTTCCAAGACTACGACGAGTTCTAGGTGTGGGTTAGCGGCAACCCCCAGTCGGCTGCCTGTGAAGGCCGCGGTTATCTACGTTTGGTTTTCGCACTTTGATTTACTGTAAGGACTATATGGACGTCTCAGACGTATGATGTAATCGACTATTATTTCCCCTTTTAATACTATTTTGAGCACTGTGTGATGATGTCCATGTTATGTAACTGCTGTGTACGTGAATAACTGATCCTGGCACGTACATGGTTCGCATTCGGTTTACCTTCTAAAACCGGGTGTGACATAAGTGGTATCAAAGCCGTGCTGACTGTAGGACCGCTAACCTAGAGTAGAATGGTCGTTTTAAGGATTATAGACCTCTCCCACTGCCTTGACTTTGGTACCCCTTCAAAAGTTGGTCATACTGACCAAACCTATGTTCTACTATATATTATACCTTGCTGAAAATTATGTTTTATTCTAATCCTTCATTTATTTATGATTCATTATTTGCTGGTCATATTAATTCTGTTCTCACCCTTTTGCTTGCGATGTCTTTTGTAGATGGCTCGTCTTAGACACACTGCATGAAAGTCCGTCATCCCCTTCTTACCCTCCCGCCTTGCTGAGCGTCCGCTTCGCCCTCCCGTGGCCGGACAGTCCAGCCACTTGGAGAGACTGCACCACCGCCTGCATGAGGAGCAGGAACATCGACGACAGGAGCAGCAGGGCTCTTCTTTCTCGCTCCAGCAGGAGATAGAGTCTGTGAGGAGCTGCTCCCCTGTGCTTCCCCTGGAGGCGCCCCCTGCACCACCACTGGGCGCCCCAGCTTCTGGAGTAGCTGCTGGAGGAGACCCAGACGACGGAGGTGGCGACGACAGCTTGAGCCACGACATCGACTTCTCTGCTGACCATGAGCCGGAAGGATGGGTTGCTCGACCCATCACTCGCGACGCTGCTCGCGGGTGTCACTTCCATGACGCGCTCGACACCCTGCTACATCAGGTACTTGACCGGCGTACTTGGTCCATCGAGTATCGTTGTGTGGTCTACCAGCATAGTCGCGGGGTCTACCCGGACCGCTGGGAGGCGACCTGTTTGGTGCGCCGTCCGGAGAACAGTCTCTAGGGCGCGGAGGCTTGCCCAGAGCACTATTCTATCTCTGAGCGGGACTCAGCTGAGCCAGCCATGTAGGATGCTGCACGGCGTGCGCTTTCGCACTACTGCTCGGTTCTCGGTGGGGTAGGTGACGGTCTCGACCTGAAGTATTACCCTCGCCGTCCATCTGGCAGCACAGGAGGCGTGATTGTTTCACCTGCTGGTGAGGGAAATCCTAGGTTGAGCAGCACAGTCAACCAAGCCGCCGTGCTAAACACGGAGCTGGACCATGCATTAGACGAGCTGAGTAGGGCTCGTGCTGAGATCGCCCTGCTGCGGGCTGAGCGCGCGGAACGTCGTCACCTGGATGATGGTTCCCCCGCTCCCGTTGGGACTCAGCACCCGTACCGCTCACCTCGGCGTGGACACCGGTCTTATGGCAATCCCGACTGCAAGACCAAGATAAATCTAGGACCATAGATCGTTAGAGTTGGATCTTGTAATTAATACAAAATACATACGTAGAAGCTACAGTCATAGTGTTAGTCTCGGTTTTAGTTAGTCTTAGTTAGACAGGGTAGTTTGCTATATCCTGTGCATTTATGTTTGTCATGATGAACTATGTTTGGTTTGGATCTTTGTAATGACTATCACCAGAGTGTGGGTATCCCCTGCATTTTGGTTTACATATTATGTTAATAGAGTTAGTTATATGGTTGGGAAACCTTTTATTCCACTTTCCTCTTTATCTGAGAAGCTGTGTGGTCTGTGTTGGAGATCAGTGAAGATGCTCATCTGTTCAGTGCTGTTGAAGAATTCTATACTCTTTTCTTATGCTGCAAGATTTGCCAGATCAGTTCTGATGTGTGGTTGCATTCTGCAGATGTCAGAGAACAGGCGCAGAGGAGGAAGGCGTGCTCAGCAGGAGCGAGCCGCTCCGCAGGATGAGGTGCCCCAGCAGCAGCACCTGCCACCCCCGCCCCCGATGTCGATCGAGCAGATGTTTCTGATGCAGACTCAAGCAGTTCAAGCCATCGGTCAGACTCTGGCCGCCATTCAGCAGCAGCAGCAGCAACAACAGCAGCAAGCACCACCCCAGCCTCAGATGCCTCAGATGCCCAGAGACAAGCGTGCTGAATTCATGAGAGGTCATCCCCCAACGTTCGCTCACTCTTCTGACCCCATGGATGCTGAAGATTGGCTGCGCACTGTGGAGCGGGAGTTGCATACCGCTCAGTGTGATGATAGGGAGAAAGTCTTGTATGGTCCCCGTCTGTTGAGAGGAGCAGCCCAATCATGGTGGGAGTCTTATCTCGCCACCCATGCCAACCCCGATGCCATCACCTGGAAAGAGTTCAGAGGTAGCTTTCGTCAGTACCATGTGCCTGCAGGTCTGATGACAGTGAAGAAGGAGGAGTTTCAGGCCCTCAAGCAAGGGTCATCATCTGTCAGTGAGTACCGAGACAAGTTTCTGCAGTTGTCCCGCTATGCTCCTGAAGATGTCAACACCGACGCCAAGCGACAGTACCGTTTCTTGAGAGGCTTGGTTGACCCTCTACACTATCAGCTGATGAATCACACCTTCCCGACATTCCAGCACCTGATTGACAGAGCAATCATGACAGAAAGGAAGCGTAAGGAGATGGAGGATCGTAAGCGCAAGATCAGTGGACCCCAGCCTGGAAGCAGCAGTCGTCCTCGTTTCTCAGGCAATCAACCTCAGCAGTTCAGGCAGAACCAGCGTCCACCTCAGCAGCATCAGTAGTTCCAAAGGCAGTATCCTCAGCACCAGTACCAGAACCGTCAGAGCAATCAGTTAGGAGGTTAGTTTCAGAGGCAGAATCAACAGACACCTCGTCTTCCTGCCCCAGCAAACCAGCAGAACAGTCAGGCAGCACCAGCTCAGGTTGGAAACAGAGCATGTTTCCATTGTGGAGAGCAAGGCCACTTGGTGATGCAATGTCCGAAGAAGGCAGCCCAGCAGCAGTCAGGCCCCAATGCCCCAGCAAAGCAGAATGTGTCTCAGCCTGGAGCAGGCAACCGCTCTCAACCGCGCTATAATCATGGGAGACTGAACCACTTGGAGGCTGAAGCAGTTCAGGAGACCCCCGGCATGATAGTAGGTATGTTCCCAGTCGACTCCCATATTGCAGAAGTGTTATTTGATACTGGAGCAACGCATTCTTTCATTACTGCATCGTGGGTAGAAGCACATAATCTTCCAATTACTACCATGTCAACCCCCATTCAAATTGACTCAGCCGGTGGTAGAATTCGAGCTGATAGCATGTGTTTGAATGTAAGCGTGGAAATAAGGGGGATAGCGTTTCCCGCCAACCTTATAGTAATGGGTACTCAGAGAATAGATGTCATCCTAGGGATGAATTGGCTAGATAAGTATCAGGCAGTTATCAGTTGTGATAAAAGGACAATCAAGTTGGTGTCCCCACTAGGAGAGGAAGTGGTGACCGAGTTAGTCCCACCTGAGCTGAAGAAAGGAAGTTGTTATCAGATGGCTGTCGATAGCAGTGAAGCAGACCCAATTGAGAGTATCAAGGTTGTGTCTGAATTTCCAGATGTGTTTCCAAAGGATTTACCGGGTATGCCACCAGAGCGGAAAGTTGAGTTTGCCATAGAGCTTCTTTCTGGAACCGCCCCTATCTTCAAGAGAGCTTACAGAATATCTGGACCAGAATTGGTTGAGCTTAAGGAGCAGATTAATGAGCTGTCAGAGAAAGGTTACATCCGGCCAAGCACCTCGCCTTGGGCCGCCCCTGTCTTGTTCGTGGAAAAGAAAGATGGCACCAAAAGGATGTGTATCGATTATCGAGCTTTGAATGAAGTCACGATCAAGAACAAGTACCCTTTGCCCAGAATAGAAGATCTGTTCGACCAGTTGAGAGGAGCCAGTGTGTTCTCCAAGATCGATCTGAGGTCAGGTTATCATCAGCTCAGGATCCAACCTTCGGACATTCCGAAGACGGCATTCATTACCAAGTATGGGTTATATGAGTTCACAGTGATGTCTTTTGGTTTGACCAATGCACCAGCCTTTTTCATGAACTTGATGAATAGTGTATTCATGGATTATCTTGACAAGTTTGTGGTGGTATTCATTGATGACATTCTGGTTTATTCTCAAAGCGAAGAAAAACATGCAGATCATTTGAGGATGGTATTGCAGAGATTGCGAGAGCACCAGTTGTATGCAAAGTTGAGCAAGTGTGAGTTCTAGATCAGTGAAGTCTTGTTCTTGGGTCACATAATCAACAAAGAAGGATTGGCTGTGGATCCGAAGAAAGTGGCAGACATTCTGAACTGGAAAGCGCCAACAGATGCTCGAGGGATCAAGAGTTTCATTGGAATGGCCGGATATTATCGGCGATTCATTGAAGGGTTTTCGAAGATTGCGAAACCAATGACAGCGTTGCTAGGCAACAAAGTTGAGTTCAAGTGGACCCAGAAATGTCAAGAGGCCTTCGAAGCGCTGAAAGAGAAGTTGACAACAGCGCCTGTCCTAGTCTTGCCTGATGTGCACAAGCCCTTCTCGGTGTATTGCGATGCTTGTTACACAGGTTTGGGATGCGTGTTGATGCAAGAGGGAAGAGTTGTGGCTTACTCATCCCGACAGCTGAAGGTTCATGAGAAGAATTACCCAATCCATGACCTAGAGTTGGCAATAGTGGTTCACGCACTGAAGACATGGAGGCACTATCTGTATGGATAGAAATGCGATGTTTACACAGACCACAAGAGTCTGAAGTACATATTCACTCAGTCAGAATTGAACATGAGGCAACGAAGATGGTTAGAGTTGATCAAAGATTATGAGTTGGAGATTCATTACCATCCAGGCAAAGCGAACGTAGTGGCAGATGCTTTGAGCAGGAAGAGTCAAGTCAATCTGATGGTCGCTCGTCCGATGCCTTATGAGTTGGCCAAAGAGTTTGACAGGTTGAGTCTCGGGTTTCTGAACAATTCGCGAGGAGTCACAGTTGAGTTGGAACCTACCTTAGAGCGCAAAATCAAAGAAGCGCAGAAGAATGATGAAAAGATCAGTGAGGTTCGGCGACTGATTCTAGAAGGCAAAGTCAAAGATTTTCGAGAAGATGCAGAAGGCGTGATATGGTTCAAAGATCGCTTGTGTGTTCCCAATGTCCAGTCCATTCGGGAGTTGATCCTTAAGGAAGCTCATGAGACAGCCTATTCGATTCACCCTGGCAGTGAGAAGATGTATCAGGATCTGAAAAAGAAATTCTGGTGGTACGGAATGAAGAGGGAAATCGCAGAGCATGTGGCTATGTGCGATAGTTGCTGAAGAATTAAGGCAGAGCACCAGAGACCAGCTGGATTGTTGCAACCGTTGCAGATCCCTCAGTGGAAATGGGATGAAATCGGTATGGATTTCATAGTCGGATTGCCTCGCACTCGAGCCGGCTACGATTCCATTTGGGTAGTAGTGGACCGCTTGACCAAGTCAGCCCACTTCATACCTGCCAAGACCAACTATAGCAGTGCCGTACTGGCAGAGTTGTATATGTCTCGGATCGTTTGTCTTCATGGTGTGCCAAAGAAGATAGTGTCAGACAGAGGAACGCAGTTCACCTCTCATTTCTGGCAGCAGTTGCATGAAGCCTTGGGCACGCATCTGAATTTCAGTTCAGCTTATCATCCGCAGACAGATGGCCAGACCAAAAGGACCAACCAAATTCTTGAAGACATGTTGAGAGCCTGTGCGTTGCAAGATCAGTCCGGATGGGACAAGCGATTGCCTTATGCAGAGTTTTCCTATAACAACAGTTACCAGGCCAGTTTGAAGATGTCACCGTTTCAGGCGCTCTATGGAAGGAGTTGCAGAACTCTGTTGCAATGGGATCAGCCTGGAGAAAAGCAGGTGTTTGGGCCAGACATTCTACTTGAAGCCAAAGAGAACATCAAGATGGTCTGGGAGAATCTGAAGATAACGCAATCAAGGCAGCGAAGCTATGCAGACATAAGAAGAAGAGAGCTGAGTTTTGAAGTCGGAGACTTTGTCTATCTGAAAGTGTCACCGATCAGAGGAGTCAGAAGGTTCGGAGTCAAAGGCAAGCTAGCACCCCGCTACATTGGTCCGTATCAGATTCTTGCAAGACGTGGAAAAGTGGCCTATCAGCTCAGTCTGCCAGAGAATTTGTCCGCTGTGCATGATGTCTTTCATGTGTCTCAGTTGAAGAAGTGCTTGCGTGTGCCAGAAGAGCAGTTGCTAGTGGAAGGTCTTGAAGTCCAGGAGGACTTGACCTACGTTGAGAAGCCAGTGTAGATCCTTGAGGTTGCAGACAGAGTCACCCGAAGGAAGACCATCAGAATGTGCAAAGTTAGATGGAATCATCACTCTGAGGAAGAAGCAACCTGGGAGCGTGAAGATGATCTGATGGCCAAGTACCCTGAGCTCTTTGCTAGCCAACCCTGAATCTCGAGGGCGAGATTCTTTTAAGGGGGATAGGTTTGTAACGCCTTGAATTTGGGGGTAGAATTTTTTCTTCTTTTCTCTCACCAAATTCAGGCGTTACTCTTTTCTTTTCTCGTTCTCTCGCTAAACCTTGACCTTTTCCAAAGTTTTAGCGGGGTTCGGCTTGGAATTCCCGTGTAAAGAAAAACCCTAAATTACGTTATGTTGTTTGATGCACCATGCCGAACTATGCATTCTTTGATTGCTTAGAAATGTAAGTGCATTCATCTAGGAAGATCGAATTTCGAAAAGGAGAAAAACCTTTTCTTTCTTTTTCTTTTTCTTTCTCTTTCTCCTCCTTTTTCTCTCTCCCGCGCCGTGGGCCGCCCCAGCTGGCCCAGCCGCCCCCCCCCCCGCGCGCCCCCTTTTGGCCCCAGTTGGCCCAGCCACCCCTCCCTCTTCCCCAAATCCCTCTCTCTCCCTCCCATTCTCTCTATTCCCCACCCTAGCCGCCGCCCCCTGCCCTAGCCGCCGCCCCCTGCCCTAGTCGTCGCCCCTGCTCGTCGCCGGTTCGGCCGCCCGTCCCCGTCCCCGGTGAGGTCCCCCTCTCCTCCCTTCCCTCTCCCCTCCTCTCCCCCCTCCCCGGCCCAACCGCCGCCCGGCTCGGCCGCCCCATGGCCGGCTCGGCCGCCGCCGCCCCTGCGCGCCCTGCCCCGCCCCTGGCCGGCTCGGCCGCCCCTGCGTGCCCAGCTCGGCCGCCCCTGCGCGCCCAGCTCGGCCGCCCCTGCGCGCCCTGCCCCGCCCCCTGGCCGGCTCGGCCGCCCCCTGCCCCGCGCCCGCGCCCTGCCCAGCCGCCCCTGCCCCAGGCCGGTTCAACCGCCCCCCCCCCTTTTATTTTTTTATTTTATTTTATTTTATTTTATTTTCTTTCATTACTGTTGTTTATTTTATTTTGGGCAAGCTAATCATTGTTCATGTTATTGAAATAGGAAACTTAATTTGGAATTCCGTTACGCTAGTTGATTCATATAATCAATTGTTTTTCCAGTTCAATGTTGATCAACTAAAAATGACTAGGTTTCCATTAGTGCATATAACTAAATTCTTTTGTTAGAACCAATTGTAACTAATCATTAGTGCATAAGCTTTAACCCCTGCGAGACCTTTCCCTGTTTCTTTCTAACCTTAACGAATGCGATGTCGAATGTCATACTTGATGCATATTTACTTTATTTGTCCCCTTGTGTGGTGTACTGTTTGTTTCCTAATTTGAATGGATGTATGTATGTATGCTTGCAATCGCATAGAGAACGATCCGGTCGAAGAGCCCGAAGAACTCGCAGGAGAAGCCCCTGAGCAGCAGTCGGTTGGTGGAGGCAAGTGTCCTTTGACCTATCTCTGTCCTATTCATTCTTTAATTCACCTCCCGCATTACACATTTATACCTAAGGATTGACTAGCTTTTGTTATCCATGTCCTTATTTACCTATTTGGGTCGGATTATTATGGTTTAGCTTCATGCTATTGCTCAAACTCTAATCAATGAACATGATGAGATTATATATGATACGCTGTTTTCCCTTCTCTTATTATGATGTTGTACTTGTGGTCTTCAAGGGGGCTCGAGCGGTTTCTCGAGTGCCTCTCCGTAAGGACCTGTTCTATGGATGACCGCCCGGGAAAACAGTGCAACCATGAGGGTGGAGTGGGACGCCCTTAGCTGAATAATTAGAGGAACCGGGGTGTAGTTCGCTTAGCCGTTGTGCCATCAATGGGGCTCGGTGTATGCGGCTCGCTCTGCCAAGGTTGATTTGTCCCTTGGGGAGGAGTGCGGTACATTTAGAAAACCTAACGGGCAGCTACAGCCCCGGGGAATCTTTGTAAAGGCTACGTAGTGAGACCCTACCTATTCACCTTGGTAGTGTTTAAGGGTTTGATCGGCCCGAGGCAAGAGGGAATCACGGCTTGTGGGTAAAGTGCACAACCTCTGCAGAGTGTTTGAAAACTGATATATCAGCCTTGCTCGCGGTTATGAGCGGCCAAGGGAGCTCCAGAGATTAGTGGTACTTGATCAGAGATACTTTGGTACAGGTGGCTATGAGATCGATGGTTTTGGTTATGACTATGGTGCTGGTAAGTGGTATTCTTTCCGTTTGGAAAGGGTACATCGGGTTAATAACTTGGGTTAATGCTAAAACCTGGCTTTCTACTAGTAAATAATAAACTGACCAATTAAAAGCAATGGCTTGACTTACCCCCACATAAAGCTAGTCCACTACAGCCAAACAGGATGCTTGCTGAGTATGTTGATGTGTACTCACTCTTGCTCTACACACCAAACCCCCCCCCCCAGGTTGTCAGCATTGCAACCACTGCTCCGGCGAAGATGAAGATGTGGAAGGAGACTTCCAGGAGTTCTAAGACTACGACGAGTTCTAGGTGTGGGTTAGCGGCAACCCCCAGTCGGCTGCCTGTGAAGGCCGCGGTTGTCTACGTTTCGTTTTCGCACTTTGATTGTAATATCCCAAAAAAAATGTTGACCAAAAGTTAATCTCTGGTGCGTGGATGAGGTAAAGGGTTGTGGGCCATTGGATGCAAAGATAGAAGTCATCTGAGGCGTCGTTTCTTTCTCCCACAAAAACCCTAGGTGGCCACCCCTTTTTTTCCCTTCACCCCCCCTCTTGGCCGCCACCCCCTTTTCTCCCCCTTGGCTGGACGCCCCCTCCCCCTATGGCAGCCATCCTCCATTGCTTCCTCCCCCAAGATCTCCCCCTACGCAGCAAGGATCGAGAAAAGGAGGGGCACGTTGAATTGAAGAGGAAGAGAGGATCAAGGAGATGTTCTTCCCCATCTCTTCTTGAAGATTTCTTGGGGAAACCCTAGGTATGGATGAGATCCTTGTTCATCCCTGTAATTATAGGCTTTTGGAGGTTGTGGATCATGGGAATTAAAGGATTAGAGGTTGGATTTGATATGGGGTTAGGTTTTGATCTCGAATTTAGTTTTCTGCAGAATGGCAGATTCGACAGTTTCTGTTCATGCCAGTTTTCCGTGGTCTTAGTGGCCTCAAAAAAATAAAAAGTCTTTGTATGAGTCGTAGATAATTTGTAGATCTTTCTGTGGCCGCGAAGAACACCTCAATCGGACATCCAACCAGAAAGTTATTGCAGTTTTACTATAGCAGTTTTTCAGTCTCATAATTCTGTGCAGAATCTGTTCCCTTAAGATTTAGGCAATTTTATCAACAGAATTAAACTGTGGGTTGGTAAAAGAAGTTGTAGATAATTTCATAAGCTTTCCAGATTGTTAAAGAGTGCATTCATATGATTTGTGAAACTCCAGTTATGTTTGTTTTACTGTGGCTGTTCCTGTTTACCTGACAAAAATGAGTGATTCTGTTCACTGGTGGGTTTCATCTAGTCAATGGCCGAATTGGCTCTTCCAACTATGGAGACTTTTGTAGAGGGATAAAAGTTCTTACTTCCAGCAGAATTTCATAATTTTTGGTTCAGTAGTTTGAGAGATATCGAATTTTAAATTTAACCATACTGCTGTCTAAAACAGATTCAGTCAGTTATCTTGTCAGATGTTTTAAAACTTGTAGATGGCAGAATTTAATTATCTATTGAATACTGAAGTTGTAGAGTATTTTGTGTAGATACTCCTAGAGTATTTGTTTGATATCACCGCTGTTTTAATTTTAAAGATACAAAATTAACAAACAGCGTTGCTGCTGTATGGCATGTGGTTCAGGGTGGGAGTCTTTCCACTGGGTCTTGGTTTCAAGTGTAGGAGTGTTTTGTTGATTGATGGCAAATGTTTGTGAAATATTTGTACTAAGTTTTATGCCCACTAGCAGGTGGCTACACTCCAGATCATGTCTAGTACATTTCTTCTTCTTCGATGAAGGCAAGTGAATGTAGCGGTGGTTGCTTCTGTTCTGACCTGTTATTTCTATTGCCTACACTCTAATATTCAGAAGTATCAGATTCTTTCATAATTGGACTCTATGGTGATGCTTTACTTGCTTGCATTATGATTATGATTTGAGTATGACTCATGAGATTAATTCACACCCCTGAAGGTAAATGAAGTATTATTTGAGGTTGGTATTGTATCTGAAGGTAAATGAAGTATTATTTGAGGTTTGTGTTGTATCTGAAGGAAGTGAAGTTTATTGATAAATGTAGCATGCCATATACATTGCATGACTCATTTGCATATGAAGTTTTGTTGTGACCTATGGTCCGACAGTACCGGTACAACTTAGCATCGTACGTTGCCCGAGAAGGGGTACGATGCGGCTTCATACCCTTAGAGGTATGAAGGCAGAGGACATATGCATTGCATTCATATGCATTCATCAAAGTGATATTTGCAGACGATGTGGTTTTATACCCCCAGAGGTATGAAGATAGAGTACCTACACATTGCATTCCTATGCATACATTGAAGTGATATTTGCAGGTATTGTTGACGCAGGGAAGTGTTATAGAACCTATTGTGGTTGTTCGAGGAAATGAGATGGTATTGGTTATAGTGGGACTACTGAGTTCTATATCTACAAGTATTTCTGATTTTTAATTGTGACTCTTTTGAAATGTTGATGAATTCAATTTGTGGTTTAAATATCTCGTCAGAACAATTAGCTTGCTGAGATGTTTCATCTCACTCTTGCATTACTCCATGCAGGTGCTTGTTGCTCATCAAGGGGAGTGGGAAGTAGCAGCACATCCACCTTCACTCTCATAATAATGCTGCCCAGACACAGCCATGATTTAATTAGAAACTTCTTGTCAAAGGATGTTTGTTTTTTTTAACTAGTCGTGCGCACTGATTAATTTAGTTCATGTTGTCATGGTTGTCTTCCCATTGCTAGCATATTATTAATGTCTTATATGTTTTCTTATCATGATATCTATTTATACTTTGTTGCTTCCCCCGTTTATGCAATTTTCAAAGGAGATGCTGTCAAAATTTTATATAAGAATGTTAGATGTGTAGTTTAGTAGCATTCTGGGGTGTTTGTGGATCCCGGGGTGTTACAGTTGGTATCAAAGCATAGGCTTTAGATTCTTGGCAATTTGAAGATAAATTTGACACACTTGCACCTATAGGAAGGGTATGGGTTCAAATATCTTTGATATATATTAATGTCTTTGGAGTGCAGATGACAATAGTTTCACCCCTCCCTATTCCTTTACGGTGATGTGGTAAGTTGTTTATGGCTTAATGCTTGATATAATTTATTTCTGAAATTTTGATATTGTTTTATTAATGTGGTAGATATCGCTGGTCTTTGGTGAGAATGAAGTTGTTATTATGCTTGTGATATACAAGTATGCCTATGTTGTTTTCACCATGTTTTTCATGGTTGAGTTTTATTACAATAATATTGTTATATATGCTTGATTGTGGATGTTTCTAAGAGGAGTGTGAATTGTGTGTTTTGGGGTACAAGGTAATCATCAATTTGAATTTAAGTTGTTGAGCGGTTGGTGGATAGCTCCAACTATCATTGCAAAGAATGATTGTTTATGTTGAGAAACCAGTTTTGAAAGAAATGAATATTGGTACTTTATATGGATTTTTGGGGGAAGTCTTTTCATAGCCAGAATGGCTTACATGTCTCTCTCATATTGTGTGTTTTAGTTGCCACAAAGCCTAGATGTGGTTTAAAGTGGTTGCCTGTTAGTCATACTAATTGTAGAATAAATCTTTGATTCTCTTGATCCATTGATTATGTATTGATACATTGAGGATCTGATGGTTCCCTTTTCGATGCATGCTTGTGGAGCCATTTTTTTAGACCACCTATCTATTGGTTTGGAGGAAGTCCTTGCCTAGCCTAGAGTTGGTTGGGTGTGGCTAGTCACCTACTCCTAGATGATGTGGTGTTTACATCAGCTTAATATGTTTGTCAAATGTGTGAAGGATTAAGGGTTATTATTATTGACTTTGTATGTCTGGTACTTTGAGTGCATCGTATGATAGAATGAAATGTAAGTTTCTGAACTACAGTAGATGAAGACTTATATTATGTGTAGGTTATCCTTACTAGTTGGATATTTTTCTTAGTTGAGATGTTGAATGAAGTATAGTGACATGGGTTAAGCAAGTATTGTGTTGTTGTTGGGCTATCAGTGCTCTATGTAGAGTTTTTGGCATTTCTTCGATGAACTATGCCGCACAAGATGTTATTGGCTTCTTTTGGCTTTATTGCTCCATTAGTTCTATAGATTTTCTCCCTTTTGGTGGGGTGCAAGGAATGTTAGATTACATGATTATCTTTTCATGATGGCAAGAATAAGGTTTAGGAAGATTAGGAGTTTTGTTCCAATAGAACTACTTGTTTCATGGTGCTTTAAGGTGAGGTGTTTGATCTTCTTATACATTCGTCGGGTGTAGATGTTTCACCATTTAATTAAAATTAATGGTTGAAGTTGGTAAGGGTTGTGCTTGGTGCATATTACCCCTTCATAAAAGAGTGTTGTCTTAAGACATTGATGTTGATGTATAGCTGCATCCAAATTTGATGGTGTGAAATTGTAGTGTTGATTGCAACTAGGACATGCTTTGAGCTTCATTACATGTTGTTTCATGCTCGATGTCAGGTCGTGTAGTTTCCTTAGACAATTAGTCCAAGGTAGAAGTTCTTGTGTTAATTAAGACCAATAATGGACCCATGTTTTGAACTGTGGTGCTATATGGGGTACCTTGGGTGTTTTGCTTGGTGTGGCCGAATTCGAGGTCGAATTCTTTTTAAGGGGGGTAGAGTGTAATATCCCAAAAAAAATGTTGACCAAAAGTTAATCTCTGGTGCGTGGATGAGGTAAAGGGTTGTGGGCCATTGGATGCAAAGATAGAAGTCATCTGAGGCGTCGTTTCTTTCTCCCACAAAAACCCTAGGTGGCCACCCCTTTTTTTCCCTTCACCCCCCCTCTTGGCCGCCACCCCCTTTTCTCCCCCTTGGCTGGACGCCCCCTCCCCCTATGGCAGCCATCCTCCATTGCTTCCTCCCCCAAGATCTCCCCCTACGCAGCAAGGATCGAGAAAAGGAGGGGCACGTTGAATTGAAGAGGAAGAGAGGATCAAGGAGATGTTCTTCCCCATCTCTTCTTGAAGATTTCTTGGGGAAACCCTAGGTATGGATGAGATCCTTGTTCATCCCTGTAATTATAGGCTTTTGGAGGTTGTGGATCATGGGAATTAAAGGATTAGAGGTTGGATTTGATGTGGGGTTAGGTTTTGATCTCGAATTTAGTTTTCTGCAGAATGGCAGATTCGACAGTTTCTGTTCATGCCAGTTTTCGGTGGTCTTAGTGGCCTCAAAAAAATAAAAAGTCTTTGTATGAGTCGTAGATAATTTGTAGATCTTTCTGTGGCCGCGAAGAACACCTCAATCGGACATCCGACCAGAAAGTTATTGCAGTTTTACTATAGCAGTTTTTCAGTCTCATAATTCTGTGCAGAATCTGTTCCCTTAAGATTTAGGCAATTTTATCAATAGAATTAAACTGTGGGTTGGTAAAAGAAGTTGTAGATAATTTCATAAGCTTTCCAGATTGTTAAAGAGTGCATTCATATGATTTGTGAAACTCCAGTTATGTTTGTTTTACTGTGGCTGTTCCTGTTTACCTGACAAAAATGAGTGATTCTGTTCACTGGTGGGTTTCATCTAGTCAATGGCCGAATTGGCTCTTCCAACTATGGAAACTTTTGTAGAGGTATAAAAGTTCTTACTTCCAGCAGAATTTCATAATTTTTGGTTCAGTAGTTTGAGAGATATCGAATTTTAAAGTTAACCATACTGCTGTCTAAAACAGATTCAGTCAGTTATCTTGTCAGATGTTTTAAAACTTGTAGATGGCAGAATTTAATTATCTATTGAATACTGAAGTTGTAGAGTATTTTGTGTAGATACTCCTAGAGTATTTTGTGTAGATACTCCTAGAGTATTTGTTTGATATCACCGCTGTTTTAATTTTAAAGATACAAAATTAACAAACAGCGTTGCTGCTGTATGGCATGTGGTTCAGGGTGGGAGTCTTTCCACTGGGTCTTGGTTTCAAGTGTAGGAGTGTTTTGTTGATTGATGGCAAATGTTTGTGAAATATTTGTACTAAGTTTTATGCCCACTAGCAGGTGGCTACACTCCAGATCATGTCTAGTACATTTCTTCTTCTTCGATGAAGGCAAGTGAATGTAGCGGTGGTTGCTTCTGTTCTGACCTGTTATTTCTATTGCCTACACTCTAATATTCAGAAGTATCAGATTCTTTCATAATTGGACTCTATGGTGATGCTTTACTTGCTTGCATTATGATTATGATTTGAGTATGACTCATGAGATTAATTCACACCCCTGAAGGTAAATGAAGTATTATTTGAGGTTGGTATTGTATCTGAAGGTAAATGAAGTATTATTTGAGGTTTGTGTTGTATCTGAAGGAAGTGAAGTTTATTGATAAATGTAGCATGCCATATACATTGCATGACTCATTTGCATATGAAGTTTTGTTGTGACCTATGGTCCGACAGTACCGGTACAACTTAGCATCGTACGTTGCCCGAGAAGGGGTACAATGCGGCTTCATACCCTTAGAGGTATGAAGGCAGAGGACATATGCATTGCATTCATATGCATTCATCAAAGTGATATTTGCAGACGATGTGGTTTTATACCCCCAGAGGTATGAAGATAGAGTACCTACACATTGCATTCCTATGCATACATTGAAGTGATATTTGCAGGTATTGTTGACGCAGAGAAGTGTTATAGAACCTATTGTGGTTGTTCGAGGAAATGAGATGGTATTGGTTATAGTGGGACTACTGAGTTTTATATCTACAAGTATTTCTGATTTTTAATTGTGACTCTTTTGAAATGTTGATGAATTCAATTTGTGGTTTAAATATCTCGTCAGAACAATTAGCTTGCTGAGATGTTTCATCTCACTCTTGCATTACTCCATGCAGGTGCTTGTTGCTCATCAAGGGGAGTGGGAAGTAGCAGCACATCCACCTTCACTCTCATAATAATGCTGCCCAGACACAGCCATGATTTAATTAGAAACTTCTTGTCAAAGGATGTTTGTTTTTTTAACTAGTCGTGCGCACTGATTAATTTAGTTCATGTTGTCATGGTTGTCTTCCCATTGCTAGCATATTATTAATGTCTTATATGTTTTCTTATCATGATATCTATTTATACTTTGTTGCTTCCCCCGTTTATGCAATTTTCAAAGGAGATGCTGTCAAAATTTTATATAAGAATGTTAGATGTGTAGTTTAGTAGCATTCTGGGGTGTTTGTGGATCCCGGGGTGTTACATTGATTTACTGTAAGGACTATATGGACGTCTCAGACGTATGATGTAATCGACTATTATTTCCCCTTTTAATACTATTTTGAGCACTGTGTGATGATGTCCATGTTATGTAACTGCTATGTACGTGAATAACTGATCCTGGCACGTACATGGTTCGCATTCGGTTTACCTTCTAAAACCGGGTGTGACAGGGGTGATCCGCAAATCACCGATACCATGGGATAAAATCCGGTATCTTTCTTTTCTTGCATTACTTATTGTCGTGCAAGTGATTAGTATTTTGCATATTGTTCTTCGAGTATACAATCATCATAGTTGTTTCTCATAGATTGTTTACTTGTTGTCACCAGAGAATTTATACCTCTTGTCATATTGATTAAATTTCTCTAGTGTTTTTTATTTTAGTCAAAACCGTCTATTCACCCCCTCTAGCCGGTGTCCTAGATCCTACAACTACCCATCTGTTGGGGGGCCTCTTTAGCCGAAGGTCCTCAAAACATTAATCTCTTAGTTATTCATGTGTTTGTTTCAAGTGTGATAGGGTAAATGCCGAAGGACACATTCGTTCGAAGATAACCTGCAGTAATCAAGATCACAAAGATGAAGCTACAAGTGTTGAGTCAGTGATATATGCGCATGATGAAGCTTACAAGAGCAGGTTGAAATCTTCAAACTTGTTTAGCAAGACTAACAAGGAAAAAGACAATAATGCCCTTGATCATCTTTGTAGCTCATATGCATGGGATTGAGGGTATGATTGTAATTTTTACGAAGTTGTACCTCTCGACTATAAATAGAAGAATAGTGCCATGCATAGGTCGCACCTTTTTTCCAAAGAGAGAACAAATTTGTTCAGCCTACGAAGTTGTCTTCTCTTCTCACCTTTTTATTGTTTCCTGTAAAAGCTGAAGGTACTATTGTAATCGTTTGTTATACAATAAAAAATGGATAAAAGCAATGTTTCACCCATGATGAGTTGATTTCTCTATCTTGATGTCTCAAATATTTCATTCATTTAATCTTCTATTTAACCTATTTACATTCTCCCTTTAATTAACCTCTCTAAAAAAGAGTTAATTAAAGGTTGAAGTAAGAGAGTGATTCATTTGTGTTGCCTTGTTTTTGGTTTCCTTCAAGAGTCAAAAACAAGTAACCGACACCACCAATTCTGTGGATAAACCTAGGTATCATTTTCTTTAGTAGTTATGTTATTGATATAACCTAGCTTTATGTTGGCTCTCCTTTGATGATGATAATGTTCCAAAGTTTATTGTTGTTGTTATTGTTGCTTTGTTAATTATAACAAGATTATATATGTTAATTGGAACATGGAGCGACCACCCAGGAAAATAGTGTAACCACGATTGCTATTATGGCTCTGGCTTTGGTAATTAGCTTTTTATGCTTAGTGCTTAGCAAAATTACCTGAAAGATAGGAAAGAGGGGGAATGGTAGATTGTGGCATATCATGTTAACGTGGGGTGGTAGTCTTGGCTAAGTTACCTCGTCCTGAGGGTCACCACACCGACATGGAAACCTTAGCGGGATGCTTTGTATTAAATGTATTATGTGAAAGCCTTAGAGTGGATCCCTAGCTCACCTCATAATTGAATATGGGCCATGCAATCCCAGGATAGAGGGGATAAACAGCATGTGGGTAAAGTTGTGCAACCTCTACAGAGTGTAAAACTAATATATCAGTCGTTCTCACGGTTAAGAGCGGTCTAGACCCTCACATGATAATTAAAATTAATGATGGAGAATAAATTGTGTTCTTTTGCTTAAGTGGTATACTTAAGTGTTTTGCTTAAGTGTATTTGAGATATGATTATTACTTTTGATTAATTGGGTTTGATATTCACTTATACTTAGTAAATAGGTGTTGTTAATAAAACTTGACCAACTAAAACGCTAACCACGTTAAACCTTAGCCTTACCTTCCTAGCTATGCATTTTCACCCCACTTGCTGAGTATGAACCATAAGAGTACTCACTCTTGCTTATATTGTTGATAAGATGGATGTGAAGATGTGGATTTTCAAGAAGACATTGATGGTTTCTAAATCTAGTGATGCCTTGATCATCTTCCTATGGGGGATTACCCATGATTCTGCTGTGTTTTGTTAAGATACTATTTAAGACACTTACATCCACTTGAGTGTAATAAAGTTACTATAATCTTCATTTACACTTTTATGCATTGTCTTTTGATATATTACACTTGTGATGTCAACATATATGTAAAATTGGATCCTGACACACATGTTTTGCATTCAGTTTTGTCCCTAAAACCGGGTGTGGCATTAGCCAAACAGGACACTTGTTGAGTATGTTAAAAAGGAAAATTTCAAATTCTATAAGATTTGTAGCATGTTGTTTGTGAATTCAAAGAGATTCTATCACATGCAAAAGTAGGGCCTTACAAAGTAGCATAGCATCATCTGCTCGACTCAACCAGGACATGTACAAGTAGTTGTAGATGACAATAAAGAGAGTAATCTTTCAATTGCTTGTTAACCACCGATCCTTCAATTGCTTCACGATATAATGGTGATGAGCTTTTATGGTGGAGTTGTAGGTGTTGGCTATTTGGCACCAAAAGGGTGATCCTTTCTTATCGTTGCCATCAACGGAGTCCATAGAGTGTAGTGGCCACCCATGGACCTATAAATTTATGGGCTCAAGAAATAATTTTCAAACAAAAAAATGTGTGCAATTCATAAAAATAAATGTGTACTTAACAGGCTTTCATCCTCCATGTTCATTCAATTCGTTCATCGTTGGAATTGAGGAACATCGAAGTAAGTGGACTCGTTCAAAGCGGTATCAATGTGGCTACTTTGGGACACAATCGTGCATGCGGGAGGAAAAAATATAAGATGGTCACCATATGAGGGATGAGCACGAAATGAGGGAGGGAATAGTGGAGGAACACCATATGGTCCATATAGAGAAGAAACATATGGGTATGCATACATGCATGGATATGTGGAAGGTTGTAAAGGAGCAATGTTGGTGGTAGAAGTTTCAGTGGTAGGATGAGGAGCATTGGTAGTAGGATCACCATTAGGAAGAGGAGGAGGTGTATCTATATATGGTTAGTAGGGATATAGAGGAGCAAGATATGTGTATGGATACAGAAGTTGTGAATTGAGGGAATGGGGATTGGTAGAAATATTCTCTTAAAGATTATGTATGTGAGGAAGGTCATCAAAGAAGACCTCCAACACATTGGCAGGAGTGTCAGAACATTATGGAGATTGGTCGTTGAGCAAGTCGGTAAGGGTTCCAAAGTTTGGACTCCACAAAGGATCCATATTGAAATAAAGGGTGAGAGGCTATAATATAGCAAAAGATGAGCGAATTAGAGAGTGAGGGTGTGAATAAACCTAAACACATCCCATATTTATAGGGCAGATTCTATGATTTTTTACTTTTTTGGGTTTTTGAACTTTAAACAGTCAAACAACATAGACCAATTAAACAATGACACATGACAATAGATGATCGATACCAACTAGTTTGGATCAGTATCGGTCGGAACCCCCAACAAAGCAGTCGATACTGACTAGTGTAGTTTCAACTCGATCGGTAATAACTGAACTGATCGATAGATAAGCCTACTGATCGGTCAACCAGCCTAATCAACTTTCATTAAGACCGTTAGGGTCAATACCGACCGTCGGCCATATTGTGTCAGCAAACGATACCGATCGGAGATAGTCTGAGTGCATCAAAATTAAAACCCTTAGGCTATCTCCAACAGACTTGCTATCCCACCTCTTATCCCACATCCTATTTCAAATTCCACTCTATAAATAGTATAGTCTACAGTACAAAACAGTATTTTGCATAGGCATATGCACGATCTTCCACTAGTAGAAAATGACACTATGAGGGATGAGCACCAAACGAGGGAGGGAATAGTGGAGGAAAACCATACGGTCCATATGGAGAAGAAACATATGGGTATACATACGTGCATGGATATGTGGAAGGTGGTGGAGGAGGAGCATTGGTGGTAGAAGTTTAAGTGGTTGGACGAGGAGCATTGGTAGTAGGATCACCATTGGCAAGAGGAGGAGGTGTATCTATAAATGGTTAGTAAGGATATAGAGGAGCAAGAAATTTGTATGGATACAGAAGTTGTAAATTGACGGAATGGGGATTGGTAGAAATATTCTCTTAAAGATGATGTATGTGAGGAAGGTCATCAAAGAAGACATCCGACACATCGGCAGGAGTGTCAGAACATTATGGAGATTGGTCGTTGAGCAAGTCGTTAAAGGGTTCCAAAGTTTGGACTCCACAAAGGATCCATATTGAAATAAAGGGTGAGAGGCTATAATATAATGAAAGACAAGCGAATTAGAGAGTGAGGGTGTGAATAAACCTAAACACACCCCATATTTATAGGGCGGATTCTATGATTTTTTATTTTTGGGGCTTTTTGAACTTTAAATAGTCAAACAACGTAGACCAATCAAACAATGACACATGACAATAGATGATCGATACCGACTAGTTTGGATCAGTATCGGTCGGAACCCCCAACAAAGCGGTCGATACTGACCAGTGTAGTTTCAACTCGGTCGGTACCAACTGAACTGATCGATAGACAAGCCTACTAATCGATCAACTAGCCTAATCGACTATCATTATGACCGTTAGGGTAAATACCGACCGTCAGTCGTATTGTGTCAGCAAACGATACCGATCAAAGATAGTCTGAGTGCATCAAAATTAAAACCCTTAGGCTATCTCCAATAGACTTGCTATCCCACCTCTTATCCCACATCCTATTTCAAACTCCACTCTATAAATAGTATAGTCTACAGTACAAAACCGTATTTTGCACAGGCATATGCACGATCTTCCACTAGTAGAAAATGACTCTATGCCTGCGATGCACACTAATTTGTATAGGCAAATTCCATTAATGTGTGCCAGTGGTAGTAAAATGGTTGCCCCAACTCAAAGAACCACTAGTGGAAACACATTTTCACTAGCGGTTCACTTAACTATACTGCTAGTGAAAATCATGTATTTTCACTAGCAGTTGGCTTAAGGATCTGCTAGTCAAAATGCACAATTTTCATTGGTGATTTTTAAAGTTGTCTGCCAGTGAAAATCTGTTTTCACGGCCATATGCACGATCTTCCACTAGTACAATTTTCACATGTTTTGGTATAAATGTCCCTTCTTGTCCCTTGAGCACTAGGGTTTCCCATAGCCACCTTCCAATGGAGGCGATTTTGGACGTCCAGATTTCATAAAATACAAGGGTAGATGTTTTGATCTTCATTTTTGGAAGAATGTTGCCAAGAAAGGTTGGTTTATGTTTCTCTTGCCTATTTTGATGATCCTTGCTCAATTTTAGCCACTTCTTGGATGTAGGGTTTCACCATGTGTTAGAGAGAAGAGTAGCTAGGTTGTTGTCTCTATTTTTCAAACAAGGTTGCTTAAGATGGTTAGATATTGTTTCTCCTCTCTCCCGCTTCATGTTTACTTCTCAATTAATTTAGTTTATCCATGATATATTTAGTTGTTTAATGAATGGTGTGTTTGTATAGAGAGAGGAAGTTAGGTTTGGAAATTAAGATTTTTTTGTTTATTAGTTGCTAAGAAAGGTTAGTTTATGTTTATCTTGTCAATTGTTTCTCATTCTTACTCAATTTCAGCCACTTTTTGATCTAGGGTTTGACCATGTGTTAGAGAGAAGAGTAGCTAGGTTGTTGTCTTTATTTCCTCAAATGAGGTTGTTTAAGATGGTCAGATATTGTCTCTCCTCTCTACCTTTTCATGTTTAGTTCTCAATTTAGTTTATCAAAGATATATTTAGTTGTTTAATGAATGGTGTGTTTGTATGGAGAGATGATGATATGTTTAGTTGGTAATTAAGAGTTTTTGTTTATTAGTTGCTAAGAAAGGTTGGTTTATGTTTCTCTTGCCAATTTTTGTTCATTCTTGCTCAATTTTAGCCAATTTTTAGATCTAGGGTTTCACCATGTGTGTCTATATGTTTATGTGTGTTTATGTTACTTTTACAGGTAATGTTGGAGGGGTCATTCTGGATGTATAACTTATCAAGACTAGATCCATCATACATATCCAAGGTCCATAGGTTTACTGATATCGAACCATGCTTGGAAAACAAATACAAAGCACATATATTGTCCATGCATGGACTGCAAAAATGTTGTTGTATTTGATGACACAGAATGAATCATTTCTCATCCGGTATGCTGAGGATTTATGAGGATTACATGATTTGGACAGAGCATGGAGAGGGTATATCATTGCATTATACAACTAGAAACCCTGCAAACATCGACAACAGATTTTAGTTCGTGCACGAGACAGAACAACCTCTTCCCTAGAGCAAACATGTAGTGCCAAATGTTACTAATCATGATTTCGCTGTAGGAAATGAACACGATAGAACTCATGTTCTACCAAATGGTATGGATGAGGAAGATGTAGAATTCTTAGAGGCAATATTGCATCATCATACGGATCCATCGATGTTCTTCATGAGAGGTATGGAGGCCTTGATGAAGGCAACAGAAGAGCCATTGTACGATGAGTCTATGGGTGGTACCAAAGAGTTCACGACTCTATGGTCTGTGCTAAAGTTGTTGATGTTAAAAGCTATATGTGGTAATCGCAGACATGCTTCCAAAGGAAAATAAAGTGTCTGCTAACACGTACTATGCAAAGAAACTAATTAGTCTGCTCACTATAGGTGTGGTGAAGATCCACATGTGTAGAAATCATTGTATCCTTTTATCTAGGTGAAGATTATAAAGACTTGGAGAGCTATGCAAAGTGTGGTGCAAGTAGGTACAAGACGAATAAAGACTATCGAGAGGAAGAGTATGCCGCATCCGTGTCTAAAGGGAAGAAGTGAAAGAAACCCCAACAGAAGACCCAGCATAGTTCAAAAACCCATGAGCAAATAAAAAGTAGACTATTATGCGCTCAAAAAGAATCATGCTTTGGTGATGTGGTACCTCCCCGTCATCGATCGGTTGAGGTGCTTGTTTGCTAATCCTGATAATGCCAAACTTATGAGATAGCATTCTTCGAATGAGCACAAAAACAATGGGAAGCCTTGACATCTAGCAGATGGGAAGCAGTGGCAAGATTTCAATGACAACCACTAAGACATTGCCGTTGAACCAAGAAATATTAGGTTTGCACTAAGTACTAATGGAATGAATCCATTTGCTGAGAGGAGCAGCAAGCACAGCACATGGCCAGAACAACTGGTAGCAGGCTTCGCTCTCATCCTTCTTTTTTCTTTCCTAGCATGAACTCCGATCGATATGCAAGCAACACGATGGATCCATCCATCTATCCATGAGGTGTTTGGTTTCCTGACTATAGTTTATATGTTAATATGTGTTAATATGTCAATATGTGTTAGAACACATGAGCTTGTTTCTAATATGTTAATACGTGTTATATATTAATATGTATTTAATTAATGCTTATGTATGTATATATAGTTCAATGAGTTCTCCCATTAATGACCAAGGATTAGGGTCCCACCACATGGACTAGAGTGTTTTACAAGAACAAGGCCACCAATCTGATGGTGAAGGATACAAAACCCCTAGCGACCCTTGTCCTATAATAGATAGAGCTGCTCGTCGTGAATTGCAATGTGACCTTAATTATGATCCACAAGAAGCAGAGGTAAAGTACACATTTGTGGTTTCTTGTGTATTTAATTACATGAGTTGGAGGTCTTGTCTCAATTTTATGAGATAATGGATGAAAAAGTGCCACACAGAGACGCACTAAACCATCCGAGATGACCATCGAGAGTTTAAGGAATAGGAAGCAAAGTGATCGAAAATGAGGTGACAGAGGATTGAACAGGTGGCCGGACAACACATATAGAGTCTTAGAAGTGAGCCCGAAAGGTCAGCCCCTAGCTCCTAAAGAGACCCTACCTATGTTTCAGATTGCACTTGGTTTCTTAGTTAGGGATAATCTTGACATCACAATCTGCTAGTTGAAAGTTGTTTCAGCCGATGTCAAGAATCAAAATTTGGATAAGCCCTAAACTAGGTTCGTTCTGCCTCGGGGTTCAGAAGAACTTGTAAAGGAATATGCAATGAAGTAGTGTGCCATCAAGTTTCAAAACTGGAGGTTCGATGTGAATACCAAGTGGGCAAAGAAAGACTTGGACCCGACAAATAGGTACAAAATCTCAGCAGGTCAGTAGCAGTTTTTTAGAGCAGAGGAGTAACCTAGAGTTCTTATCTTTTAGCGAAGCCAATTCAGAACTGGCAAAGGAGAACAAGTAGCACGATCACCTAGGCACAGGTGGTTACCAGCTCTAGGTTCCTAAATAGAGACAATAAGATGTTGTGAAGAAGACCAGATGGTTGCTGATACTGTCTAAGCAACTTAGTGAAACGACCACAGATTGGATCCATGCTTAGAAACCAAGAGAAATTGAGACCAATTTGTCACTTGATAATCCAATTGTCGAAGAAGCAACAAAGAGCATGTATTCAATAGTAGCTAAGAAGAGGGAAGGATCATTCAAGCCACAAAGGGAGAGGTACATCCTTATGGCTGGTCTAGGTAACCCCGAGCATCCTGGTCATGTATGGGGCATCTCGTCCAAAGAAGGATGGAAAGAAGGACTCGAACCACAGTGGTAAGGTTTATACAAGAAACATGATCGATATAAGGAAGAAATGGCATATTATTTTAAGGAGGCTAAGAAAGAATTCAAATACATGATGTCTCAAATGCTATCTAATTCTCCTCCTAAATTGATGCAACAATTGGCGAGTGTGATGTCTGTTCAACAGATAACCACTCAATCTCCTTAGATGCAAGTAATTCCAACAACTCAACCATTGTCCACAAAGTGTCCAACCATTCCATGCAATGTCATGTCTATAGAAAATAAGGTCCGCTATCTAGTTGATGACAACAATAGGCCAGTGTTGTGCTCCCTTGTTATAAGATATGGTATTAACAATATTCTTACAAGGGAAGTAGCCACAGACTTTGCGATCCTAGGACGCCAATACCATGGTCGTGACATTCCAGAAGTGTACTGCAGGGTAGAAGTATCGACAGTCGTGATAGTCACCTAGAAGGGGGTGAATAGGTGACGCCTGAAAAATCACAACTTAAAAACAAACTTGATCTAAATTAGATGTTAGCACAAAAATATAGATCAAATCAGAGAGAGAAGGAGGATTGGTTCTTGCACTTGATTGCTCTTTATTAGATACAAAATTAAAAATAGAGCTATATCACAAGTGTAATCAAGAACTTAGAATAAGAGAGGAAGATCAAATTGCAAAAGGATCAAGCACAGAAGGCACAAGGATTTTTACCATGGTTTGGTCAAGCCTCAAACTCTTGCCTACTCCATGTTGTGGTGTCCCAAAGGATAAGGGTTACACTCAACCCTTCTCAAGTCATCCAGTGATCAATTTGAGGCCACATTTCTTCCTTATAGTTTCTCCTCGCAAGGATCTCCACAAATCAGAGTCTCTTGCATTCATACATAGTTGATGGGAGTTACAACTCCAAAGAACAGCAAGAGAGAGGAGTAGAACACACACAAGAGCAAAATGCAGCAACACAATCAAAAAAGCATATTTCAAAAGCTCACGTAGACTAGGATGACTAACACAACTCAGAATGGTGCTCAGATCTATCTAGAATGGAACCGGGGTGTTACACAGGAGTATGTGAGTGATCAATTGCTCTTGGAGTGCTTGGGTGCCTATAGAGGCTAGCTAGGGGCTCTATTTATAGCCCAAACAGCCAAAAGAGTCGTTGCTTGATTGCTGGAAAATTGTCTTCTACGGGCGCACTAGACAGGTCTGATGCACCACTGGACCCCGAATAGTATCGTTGTCTCCGAGATCCTTACTGGGACCTTCCTGTTCGAGCTGGTACCAGACTGGTTTGGTCCACCACTGGACCACCATGTATCAGCCGCCCGTTGAAATAGTCATTGGCGCCCAAAGTAGTCATTACTAGATGGTCTGGTGCACCACCAGACCGTCACTGTAGAAGGTCCGGTGATTTTTTAATAAAATTCCTGAGAGTAAATAGTCGCGTACGCAGAGGTCTAGTGGATCAGACTTAGCGTCAGGCCCCAACGCCTGCTGAGGGGCTCTCTGGACACACGGTCTGGTGCACCAGCAGACTAGTCCAGTGAGCCCCAGATCAACCTAGACTTGGCTCTTTTGAGCCAATATTTTCCATTTTGTTTTGGCTGGTCTTGGGAGCTATTCGATGTCTTCGACAAACATATTTATAGTATGTTTGACATGCCTAAGTCATAGGTTCATACGTTTAGCTTAGCTCCCTTCTAGATTTCCTATTTCAACTCAAACACAAGCGCAAAACATATTTTTTGCTAGAAACCGAGTTAGAGAGAAAACCAAAGTGCTTAAAACATTCTAATAGGTGCATGCAACATATTCAAAGGTTCAAACCTCACTATTTTACCCTTTTCAAAATGTTGCACTTCCTAGCCATGTTTAAGCTCATTTGGACTTGAATCCTTTAGTTTGCACTTGAGTGAACACACGCTCATACACTTAGCAAACCAGTTAGTCCAAGATGTTGTGTTGGTCATTCAATCTCCAAAACTTATAGAAATGGCTTACTTGCCTATTTCCCTTTCAAGTCGTTCAAGAATACGAGGACAACATGCTAGGTATCACTAGTCCCGAGGGGATTGATAAACTTGGATAGACTATCAAGAATTTCATCCATTGGCAATGATGGGATGTCTAGTTGAGTGAGCCACCACCATGCTCTCAATCCTTGCCACTCACTCAAGAGTCATCACCTGCCAATCCTATTCCTACCCCAAAATCTACATCTGCCAAGTCTCTTCCTAACATACCATCATCACCAATCGTGCCTCCTCTTGACCCACCACCATCCCATAACCCACTATCCACTGCATTGGCATCGCCGTCCAATTATCCACCTTCTTCACAACCCAAAGATCTTGAAAAAACAAGTGATCAGGCACCATCGTCGCAAAAGAAAGAATTTCATGTACCAAAATTAGTTTCCTCCTTCGAGCCAAAGAATAAAAAAACTGCTAGCACAACCAATTTTTTGTCAGAGATTGCACGTACCCACACGTCACGTATCATTGACTTGGCGAATCACGAGAAGTCCGCGAAAAAGGCTGAGATACATACTATAAAGATCAACAAGCTAACTAGGGACCATTACAAAAATGTCCCTTAAAATATGTGTTAGGTAGGCCTCTACTAAGTTGGGATAAACTAAAAAAGGTCCCAACTAGTGTAAAAAGGTTGCATGACTAGTACATGAGAGCATCTTCTGTTGGCATCGACACCATCAACGTATGTATACCAACACATGCTTCTGTTAGTGGTCGTGGAACGACCATTGTTACCTTTACGGATATGTAGTTGATGATGAACCCTTAGTGAATCGATGTGCAGCTCGTAATTGTGTATGCATTGTAAGTGTCACTCATACTTACACATACATGTGTTATTATTAGTGAGTTTTATTGATTTCAATATCTGACATGCACGTGTGCCTTGCATAATGCAACATAATCAGTGGGAAATCTTTTATGGGCCGGATCCTTTTTCTAATGCCGATAAAAGGGTTGGATATCTCAACCCAATGAAAATATGCAAGAATTAGCACACATTCAATATCGGTCCACACCACGAAGAATATGGGACAAGTTACCTAAAGAAATTCAGAAGCGTATAAATGGAACGAAGAAGAATTTTGAAGCCAAATATGCCATCAACCTAGGACATGCAATGCTTCAATTTCAATACAGAGAAGTCATAGTGGCCATACAATTTTGGGTAAGTGTGAGCTTGCATACATAGAATTAATACTTTCAATACATGTGTCTCACAAATTTGATACCTACAGGTACCACTAAATCTACTTCATCATTTATCCTAGGAAAGGAAAGGTGCTAGTGCTAGACTCTGTAGATTACAATCCTTCAAGCTATGCACAATTTAAATCCTTCTTAGAGTAGTAAGACGAGTTATGCATGCATACTTTTATCAATGAGAGCTTGAGAATAACAGGGTAATTCTATTTGAGAACATATGACATATAGGATTTATAAGTTAAAAGGCAGAATGTACGATTGGTCGAAAAAAGGCAAGCTATTGGATATATTTTATAAATGTCCAGTAAGTATGTAAATTTATGAATACATACCATATATGTATGTACATAGGACAATGTTGCAGCTAAATAACTACTTTTCTGTTATGTAGTGCCACAAGCGACGACCCAGGTGGGACCTCTGTGGATTATATATGTGCGAGTTCATGAGACAACGGGTGATACATCAAGAACACTAATAAGGTCATATAATTAATAGTCATGTATGTAGTTTTGTCATTAAAGTAGAAAATGTACTATCAAGTATAAATATATGATGTTTATAAACTTCCTTTCTAGGAATTTGAACTAAAAAAGGTGGAGCACATCACCGAAGGTGCTTTATAAAACATAATTGAGGACCTATGTTCATTCATGTTTAAAGAAGTCATTCCATGTGAAGGGAAATATCACGATGCTACTAATGTATTAGGTAGACCAAAGTTTCGAGTGCTAACAGAAATTAGTAGACTAAATCTTAGCCGAAATAGTTATTAGAGGAGAGGTAAAAACTTTGATATATATATATATATATATATATATATATATATATATATAGTGTGATGTATATATGTGTAACTTTATGATTGTAAACACATGAAACTTTGATGTGTATAAATGTATGATATAATTAAATTACATGTTGCTATAAATGAACACTATCCAATATGGTTTAGTTTTAATATCAATATAAATATATATATATATATATATATATATATATGTAAAATATATATAATTGGATTTTTTTGGAAAATTTGAAAAAAATGGAAAAACTACCACGGCTATGTTTAGAAAACGGACAAATATTTCCATTAATGGTTTAGTAAAGAAAATGGCCAATAGAAATATTTTTCTACTGGTGGTCAAAAAAAGTATATTTCTAGTGGCTGTTGAGTTAAGAGAACCATCAATGAAAATATATTTCTGTTGGCAATTTAAAAAACCGTCAGCAGAAAGATATATTTCGTCTGGACTCTATCGTTGGCGGTTCTAAAAAAATGGTAGTAGAAATGAGTTGCGAATTGTTTATACAGAGCTTCTTTCAACATAGTGTGCTGAGCACGGTCTTAGAGTATCCTGGTATTAACGAGGTGGCCTTTTGCACACGGCACACTTTTTTTTTTTTTTTTTTGCTAACGAGTGTATGAGTGAGATTGTCACCGGTCTTGCATATTCGACTCATGTATCACACGTTGATCGGTTGGTCCAACCCCTGCCTTTCATTTATGCATGGCCCGATGTCACATTACTTCTTTCTCACTGGTAGCTGGCGCTGCTCCCGTCGATCTGTCGCTGTGATCTGTTTACCCCGTACAGTACGTGTGCAGTTATCGCGTGCATGTCGACTGTTAACTGCTGCTAACATAGGCACATAGCTAGGGGCCTAGGGCCTAGGGATGGGAAGGCGAGACCACCGGAGGACATCAGCGTCGGCGTCGGCATCGGCACCGGCACCGGCACCAGGCGCACAGCACAGCAGCACTCCACTCCAGCAGTGGGCCGGCCCGGGGACACAGTCCTGTCGTCGTGCAGGTGCAGCAGCAAGGTCTATCGGGCCGGGGGCGCGCGACGAAGTAATGGTCGAGCACATTGCGCTTCTCAGAGACTCAGACTGTCAGACGTCGTACTACAGGGTACGGGTCGACCCATCGGCCGGGGCGGGGACCTGGACCTACGAATTCGCATCGGATTGAAATTCGGATATTGCCAAATGCTAATGTAAAACAGATGTCTTAGATTCGAATTTGAATATCTACTTAGTATTAAAAATACTATGTATCTGTTAGTCATTTGTTCTTAAATTCTGTAAATTAAGAATAAGGTTACACAATTGTTTAATATTAAGGACCTTCGTCTTCTGAAATATTACCTTCTTATGGACATAATGTTCAACAGACGAAGGTTACGAAGGACATGCATTCGTCATCTTATAAATAAATTAGAATACGAAAAAGATAAAAATGGCATGTATAACTTATCGATTCATTAATATTTGCATTCCGTAAAGCATGCATAAATATTAATAAGATTTATATTACAATGATACATTCGGCTTGCTCGAAGGTGTTGATGCAAGGAAGATTATAAATCAGCGTGGACAGTAAGGTGCTACTGTTTATCTATTTATAGGCACGGGACGTAGCCCGGATAAAAGTATATTTATGTCACAGACATTCACTTATAATTGTAATATAAGTTATTAAGGACTAATTAGTCTTTTTCCCTTCGGTCAGCATCATCATACTTCATCTCCATCACGAGCCGAAACTGTTAATCTGGCGATAGCTTCGACGTTTATTCTTATCATCTTTAGATCATATCTTCATCTCGTGTGTCTTCATCATAAGAAAAAACACTTGCATCTTGAAGATGAAGCTCCATGTAATAGCTTATGCTGAAAACAAATGGTTAATTATGTTTTTGAGGACCTTCGGAAAAGTAAGACCCCAACAGTAGCCCCTCGCAGTATTAATTTGTTTCTATGTAACAAATTCAGACTACGACGTGAACGAAGGCCTTTAGCCGAAGGTCTGAAAAAACACCTTCCCTTCGGTAGAATAGCGAATCGTTATGAACTATGGAACCCACCTAGCTGTGGGGCTCTGAGTATATATATAGAAGGTTGCGTCGTGAATATTTTTCGTGCCATCTAACTTTTGTGTTGCAGCTGTCATTTTAGTTTTCCTGCTTTCCTTCTCTGTGAGTGCAATTGTTTGTGAGCTTCGGCTTTCTGGCGTAACCGTCACTGAAATGGCTAAGGATAAGAAAAGCGCTGATTCCACACTCGCTGGCTTCTACGAAGCCATGGAAAGGACCAACGTAGAGATGATCACCAACGAAATGTTAGCTGGACTATTTGGTGATTCAAGCGATAGTGAAAGCTTCGATGTTAAAAGTGAGAATGAAAATATCGAAGATCGACCGTGGAGACCAAGCCACATTGTTTTTGGAAAATCCACCATTAGACAAGGTCAAATTGAAGCAATGAAAGGCAAATATTTTCATGATGTTTCTATAGTGAGGGCTAGAGGAGAAGACACCGTTCCCCTGCCAGAAGGGGATGAAGTGGTAGTCTTCAGGAGCTTCATGAAAGTTGGGCTTCGCTTTCCACTCCACAAGATGCTAGTCAAAGTTTTGAAGACGTTTGAAATATACCTTCATCAGATTACCCCCGAAGCTCTTATTATAGTGGGAGTTTTTATATAGGCCATGAGGAGCCAAGGACTGGAGCTAGATGCGAGATGGTTCTACAATATTCATGAGCTGTCCTATCAGACGAAGGCAACCGAAAAGGAACAGTATCATAACAATTTTGGTTGTTACATCTTCATGCCTCGGTCTGAGGTGAATTACCCTGTGCCCACGTTCCGGAAGAAGTAGCCAGGTTCTTGGATGAAGGAATGGTTTTATGTGAAGAATGACCTGAGTCAGAGGGGAGATGTGATGAGTGTTATCCAGCGTCCTATATGGTCACGCTTCGGCATTAGAAGGCCGTCCAACGCACTTGGAAATGACATGCAAATGTGTCAAGCTGCTTTCAACATAGTATGCACCTGTATTGACACAAGAGACTTAGTTCAAAAGCATATTGCTTGCAAAATATGGCCTCTTGCAAGCGAATGGGAAATGCCGAAGGAAGCCGCCGCTGGCTCTAGCTAGGGTGGCTTGGTTCATCTTAAGTATACTTTTCAGTTCAGAAACCAGTTTGATGAGCCAAATTACGATTGGCTGGAGGCTATAGAGGCAACAAGTGATGGACTACTCGGAGTGTACTCGAGGGCAGAAGACGAAGCTATGACGGTTGCCTTCGACGCTCGTGGCAAAAAGAGGTTGAATAGAGTGTTTGACGTTATTGGGTTCGTTTACCCAGACTACTGCTATCTCGTCCAGAAACAAGGGAGGAAAAGGAAATTCGCTGCTTCAACATCTACTAGTGCGTCCAAGACAAAGAAAAACAAGGTTTTGACACGCAGTCCGAGGCGCATCGAGACGGCCGATGTGCCGAAGTTAATTGAAAGGGAGGAAACTTCCCCTCTAGCCACAGAGACTACTCCTACTATACCTATAAAAGCTATTGCAAACCTGTCCCGAGAGCCAAAATCAGAAAAGGTAGTGGAACAACCTAAGATGATGGTGACAGCGCCGCCGAAGCTGTCAGTTACTACAGGAACTCCAAGGAAGAGGAGGATGGCTAGTGTTTTGGAAGCTGTGTTAGAATCTGTGAAAACATCGCCTCCTTCTTCTGTCGAAGCTTCTGGCGGCAAAACTGAAGATGTCATAGAGACGATCACTGTCAGTACTACTCATGCCGAGGTGGGACCTTTGGAAATTGCACCAGAAAATCTTGCGGAAAAGAGCCTTCTAGAGAAAACCTCGGCACCTGCTCCCAAAGCACCTTCTGAGAGTGATTTTAACTTTATTGCTTGACATGCTTCGGGAAAACAACAATCAGCAGAGCAAGTCGCCGAAACCGAGCATTATGCTAAAGAGCTGAAGTACCCCTAGGGATCCCGTGGTATATGGAGGAGATAACGATGACGATTTCCTCTACTGTCTACCTAACGGTAAGGAGATCAATGTATGCCGCGAAATGATGGATAACATGGGGTATCCGAAGCTTGAACTCGGCTTGTCTGCGATGACCAAAGATTAGCTTGCAGATAGCCTTACCTACAACAGCTTGAAGGTGTGTATACTTTGATTTGTCATTCTACAATTTGTGTTACAATAACCTATTTTTGTGGTTTTTCTTATCGTTGTTACGTGTTCACTCTTTGTTTTCCAGGGCTTGATTTGAAGCAAGGCTTTGAAAGCCTAGAAAGATGCAGAGGATGAGAGCTGCCGAATAGCACTTGGAAACCTTTGTTCAGAGGTTATTACATTAAGAAATGAAGCTCTTGAGAAGGATAAGATCCTACTCTCTATAGTGGAAAAATTGAAATCTAGCGAAGCCAGGCTTGCTGCTCAAGCCGAAGCTTATGAAGCCGAAGCTTATGAAGCCGAAGTGCAAGAGCTAAAGAAGAAAGTTGCCGATGCAACTGATAACTTTAATGTTGAAATGGTGAAGCACGAAATATGTGAAATTGAAAGATTAAGAGCACATAAAAATGTCGATGAGCTTCGTGCCACCAAGGAAAAATGCTATGAAATATCCATGGAATGTGCTAAAAATTTAAAGGACAGCTTTTCTAAAGTTGGAGCATACTCTTCCGAGCAGAAATTTATTCGTGGAAATCCTGATGAAGTCATTCAATGGATAAACGGCGAAGTCGAAGCCTTAGAGGAAGTTCTTAGCGACATAGGGGACTTTTTTGCCTTCACCGATGCTCGTGGGGCTATGTCCATCTTGGAGAAGGTTGGCTGCGATCATGCTATGGCTATAGCTTAGCCATACTTTGCTTTCTCAGCTGATGATATTAGAAACCCTTCAGCCGAAGCGACTACCCTAGGTGGGAAATTGTAATATCCCAAAAAAAGTTGCCAAAGGTTGACCTTCGATGCGTGGATGTGGGAAAAAGGGTTGTGGGTCGTTGGATTCTAAGTCAGAGTCATCTATGGCGTCGTTTCGTTTCTCCCGCAAAGAAACCCTAGTGGTGGCCCTTTCCCCCTTTTGCCCCTTCTTGGCCACCCCCCTTTCTCCCCCACACACTTGGCTGCCCCTTCCCCTCTCCCCTTGGCTGGCCGCCCTCTCCTCCCATGGAAGCCCCTCTCCATGGCTTCCTCCTCCTTCTAGATCTCCCCTCATGCAGCAAGGATCGAGAAGAGGAGGAGCACGTTGAATTGAAGAGGGAGAGAGGATCAAGGAGATGTTCTTCCCCATTTCTTCTTGAAGATTTTCTTGGGGAAAACCCTAGGTGGCTACACTCCAGATCATGCCTAGTACATTTCTTCTTCTTCGATGAAGGTGCTTGTTGCTCATCAAGGGAAGTGGGAAGTAGCAACACATCCATCTTCACTCTCATAATAACGCTGATTAGGCGTAGTCATGATTTAATTAGAAGCTTCTTGTCAAAGGATGTTTGTTTCTAACTAGTTGTGCGCACTGGTTAATTTAGTTCATGCCGTTATGGTTGTCTTCCCATTGCTAGCAGATTATTAATGTCTATTATGTTTTCTTATCATGATATCTATTTATACTTTGTTGCTTCCCCGTTTATGCAATTTTCAAAGGAGATGCTGTCAAAATTTTATATATGAATGTTAGATGTGTAGTTTAGTAGCATTCTAGGGTGTTTGTGGATCCCGAGGTGTTACAGTTGGTATCACAGCTTAGGCTTTAGATTCTTGGCAATTTGAAGATAAATTTGACACACTTGCACATATAGGAAGGGTATGGGTTCAAGTATCTTTGATATATATTAATGTCTTTGAAGTGCAGATGACAATAATTTCACCCCTCCCTATTCCTTTACGGTGATGTGGTAAGTTGTTTATGGCTTAATGCTTGATATAATTTATTTCTGAAATTTTGATATTGTTTTATTAATGTGGTTGATATCGGGGTCATTTGTGAGATAGAAGTTGTTACTATGCTTATGATATACAAGTATGCCTATGCTGTTTTCACCATGTTTTTCATGGTTGAGTTTTATTACAATAATATTGTTATATATGCTTGATTGAGGATGTTTCTAAGAGGAGTGTGAATTGCATGTTTTGGGGTACAAGGTAATCATCAATTTGAATTTAAGTTGTTGAGTGGTTGGTGGATAGCTCCAACTATCGTTGCAAAGAATGATTGTTTATGTCGAGAAACCAGTTCTGAAAGAAATGAATATTAGTACTTTTATATGGATTTTGGGGGGAAGTCTTTACATAGCTAGAATGGCTTACATGTCTCTCTTCTATCGTGTGTTTTAGTAGACACAAAGCCTAGATGTGGTTTAAAGTGGTTGCATGTTAGTCATGCTAATTGTAGAATAAAATCTTTGATTTTCTTGATCCATTGATTATGTATTAATACGTTGAGGATCTGATGGTTCTCTCCCCGATGCATGTTTGTGGAGCCATTGTTGGACCACTTATCTATTGGTTTGAATGAAGTTATTGCCTAGCCTAGACTTGGTTGTGTGTGGTTAGTCACCTATTCCTAAATGATGTGGTTTTTACATTAGCTTGAGATGTTTGCCAAATGTGCGAAGGATTACGGGGTTAGTATTGACCCTTTAGGTCTGGTACTTTGAGTGCATCATATGATAGAATGAAATGTAAGTTTCTGAACTACAGTAGATGAAGACTTATATTATGTGTAGGTTAACCTTAGTAGTTGGATATTTTTCTTAGTTGAGATATTGAATGAAGTATAATGACATGGGTTAAGCAAGTATTGTGTTGTTGTTGGGCTGTCAGTGCTCTATATAGAGTTTTTGGCATTTCTTCGATGAACTGTGCCGCGCAAAATGTTATTGGCTTCTTGTCGGCTTTATTGCTCCATTAGTTCTGTAGATTTTCTCCCTTTTGGTGGAGTGCAAAGTATGTTAGATTACATGATTATCTTTTCATTATGGCAAGAACAAGGTTTAGGAAGATTAGGAGTTTTGTTTCAATAGAACTACTTGTTTCGTGGTGCTGTGAGGTGAGGTGTTTGATTACATTCATCTGGTGTGGATGTTTCACCATTGAATTAAAATGAATTGTTGAAGTTGGTAAAGGTTGTGCTTAGTGCATATTACCCCTTCATAAAAGAGTGTCGTTTTAAGACATTGATGCTGATGTATGGCTGCATCCAAATTCGATGTTGTGAAATCGTAGTGTTGATTGCATCTATGACTTGGTTTGAGCTTCATTACATGTTGGTTCATGCTTGATGTCAGGTGGTGTAGTTTCCTTAGACAATTAGTCGAGGTAGAAGTTCTTGTGTTAATTAAGACCAATAATGGACCCATGTTTTGAATGGTGCTGCTATATGGGGTACCTTGGATGTTTTGTTCGAGTGGTTGAATTCGAGGATGAATTCTTTTTAAGGGGGTAGAGTGTAATATCCCAAAAAAAGTTGTCAAAGGTTGATCTTCGGTGCGTGGATGTGGGAAAAAGGGTTGTGGGCCATTGGATGCTAAGTCAGAGTCATCTGTGGTGTCGTTTTGTTTCTCCCACAAAGAAACCCTAGTGGTGGCCCTTTCCCCCTTTTGCCCCTTCTTGGCCGCCCCCCCTTTCTCCCCCACACACTTGGCTGCCCCTTCCCCTCTCCCCTTGGCCGCCCTCTCCTCCCATGGAAGCCCCTCTCCATGGCTTCCTCCTCCCTCTAGATCTCCCCCCACGCAGCAAGGATCGAGAAGAGGAAGAGCATGTTGAATTGAAGAGGGAGAGGGGATCAAGGAGATGTTCTTCCCCATTTCTTCTTGAAAATTTTCCTAGGGAAAACCCTAGGTGGCTACACTCCAGATCATACCTAGTACATTTCTTCTTCTTTGATGAAGGTGCTTGTTGCTCATCAAGGGAAGTGGGAAGGAGCAGCACATCCACCTTCACTCTCATAATAACGCTGCTTAGGCGCAGTCATGATTTAATTAGAAGCTTCTTATCAAAGGATGTTTGTTTCTAACTAGTTGTGCGCACTGGTTAATTTAGTTCATGCCGTTATGGTTGTCTTCCCATTGCTAGCAGATTATTAATGTCTATTATGTTTTCTTATCATGATATCTATTTATACTTTGTTGCTTCCTCGTTTATGCAATTTTCAAAGGAGATGTTGTCAAAATTTTATATACGAATGTTAGATGTGTAGTTTAGTAGCATTCTGGGGTGTTTGTGGATCCCGGGGTGTTACAGAAATTTTATTCCGAAGTATGGCTGGAGGGTGGACAAGAAATTGCTGATGAAGCTATCAAAAGAAATGATAAAGAATCTCATGATGCTTTAGAAGAAGCAAAAAGAGCTGAAGAAGCTGCCGAGCGGGCTAGACTTATAGGTATGCAGTTTTTAACTCATCTTCGTAAGTTTTTTAGCTTCGACTCATAGATATTTGTGTTTCAATGCAGTTGAGTTTTCTCCACCTCCCAAACCCATTCGTTAAAGAGGCGCTCGACATAATTAAAATTGCTAATGACGCTATTGACAAAGCTGTCGACAGGCTTTTGAACGAAGCTGCCGACAAAGTCCTTAGGGAAGACTAAAACTTTGTATTTTTGCTAGCTCAATGTCCTTGGACATGATTTCTGGTTCTTGTAAAAACACTTGTAAACAATTTGTATTTATATTGTTGTAATCTATTTCTTTATGAAGCGTGGAACCTTCGTACATACCATTTTTGAGCTGGCGACGAAAAAACACCTTCCCTTCTTTCCACGCTTCATAAAGAAATCCCCTTTCTTCACTGAAGCTACTGTATGATGTTTGGTTCTTGCGGTAGACGTTGCATAGGAATAGTATTGTCGGAAGCACAAATTTCATATGGCAGTACTGTCACAAGCATGAATTGTGCATCTTTAATACTCTTTCTCGAGTCTTTACCGAAGCTAAAGGAGGAATCCTCGTTTTTTCACTGCTTTTGTTGATGCAAAATGATGTATGATGCGATGCCATGATGCAATATGATGCGATGGCATGATGCAAATGATGTTGGTGCACGAAACATAACAGATAAAACTCTGCATCCCCTTAGGAACGACTTTGGAGTCTCTTCACCTTTTTCTTAGGTGGTATTTCAACTCTACATTCCCTTAGGAACGACTTTGGAGCTAAGCTCTGCATCCCCTTAGGAACGACTTTTGAGCTTCTTCACCTTTGACTTAGGTGGCATTTAAGCTCTACATCCCCTTAGGAACGACTTTGGAGCTTCTTCACCATTCACTTCGGTGGTAACATAGCTCTGCATTCCCTTAGGAACGACTTTGGAGCTTATTGATTCTTTTTTGTTACACTCAATGGTGTAACCATAGACTTATTACATCAAGCTGAAGGTTAAACCTCCTTGTATTGTCTTTTGAGGAGAAAGTCTAAAGGCCAAAAGGTAAAAACATTGGATTAGGACACTTTCTAGTCGAAGCGCTGTGCTACCTTCAGTAGATGTGCCTTGACTCGGGCACAGTGCTGTTAACTGTACGAGCTTTAGACTCCTCTCGAGTATCGCGTTGTTGCTATGCCAGGCGATGCCCTTCTGGCTATTGGTTATGGACCAAGGTAGGCACCAGTGGTGGTGGTGGTGGCAACTGAGACCAAGAAGCTTGAGAATGACTCGCCGAAGCAACAGACATCGTAGGTTGCTGATTGCCCGCATACTCAGTGATATATGGGGAATAACATGAAGTAGTATGCAAGACTTGCTTCGGCTGGTTCTGTCGTGCTTCAGCTTCAACGATCTCCTTCTGCTTTTAGATAGTGACTTGGCACGTCTTTGTCGTGTGTCCCTTATCCTCGCCATAGAATAAGCAGAATAATCTCCTAGGTTGAGTACCAAACGTTCCTCCTAAGTCCTCCCGCCTCTCTCTCTTGGGGCTGGTGGCCTGTAGGAAGTTTGCTGCATTCCCGAAGATTGTGAGCTTTGCTGGATGCTCTCGGTATGATTTGCCCTGCCATCATTTGTGTTGGGATTATGGATCGTTCTGACATGCCTGGGTTGGAGTCTTCCTCCGAAGCCCCTAGTCATCTCAGAATACCTGTATGCTTCCTCCCTTCTCTGGCAGAAATCGTTGTCAGCTCAGATGTATTCATTCATCTTCTGGAGAAGCTTCTCCAAGGTCTATGGTGGCTTCCTTGCAAAATATTGTGATGTTGGTCCTAGTCCGAGCCCCTTGATCATGGCCTCGATGACGATTTCATAAGGCACCGTTGGTGCTTGGGCTCTTAGTCGCAAGAACCTTTGGACGTATGCCTGCAAGTACTCCTCGTGGTCTTGCGTGCATTGGAATATGACTTGAGCAGTCACTGGCTTCATTTGGAAGCCCTAGAAACTTGTGACTAGCATATCCTTCAGTTTTTGCCATGATGTAATTGTTCCCGGCCCAAGAAAAGAATACCAAGTCTGAGCCACACTCCTGACTGCCATGATGAAGGACTTTGCCATGACAGCAGTGTTGCCACCATATGATGATATGGTTGCTTCGTAGCTCATGAGGAATTGCTTCTGGTCAGAGTGCCCGTCACACATGGGGAGCTATGGCGGCTTGTATGAAGGTGGCCATGGGGTAGCCTGCAACTCTGCTGCCAGGGGAGAAGCATCATCAAAAGCAAAATTACCATGGTACAAGTCATCATACCATCATCGTTGATTGGAGTTTCTTGACGAAGCTCTCTGTGTTGAGGCCCTCGTCCTTGATCATCCTACGCGATGTGGCGCATTTCTTCAGCGGCTTCGTCGATCTTCCTTTGAAGTTCGGCTAGCTGGAGCATCTTTTCCTTTTTCCTCTGTACTTGGTGATGTATAGCTTCTAGGTCTCTGATTTCCTGGTCCAGCTTCTCCTCCTGAGGTGTTGAGCTGGTAGCCTTTCTCTTTTAGCTTCTAGCCTCTCTCAGTGAGAGCTTCTCCTGATTGGTGTCCAATGGCTACAAAGCAGCCCCTGGCACTGTTGGGACCATGCTTCGTTGCGCCGAAGGTCTTACACGAAGAAGCAGCTTCGGCCGAAGCTGTCCCCAGGGGATGGCCGAAGGTTCCTTTTTATGGAGCTTCGGCGTTACAAACCGACATAGAGATAGAATGACCTTTTTATCCATAGAGGTCTAAGTTAATGTTGTAAACTTTTGTAAGGGGCATAATTGTAATTCGTCACAGGCTGCGTCCTGTGTCTATAAATAGATGAACAGTACCCCTGTACTGTTCACACGAATCTGTCATTTGCCTTCGCATCACACTTGTATTTTTGCCTTCTTCAGGACCGAAGGTACATTTATAATTTGAAATCATTTATATTCGTTCATAATAACAAAGATGGAGATGATTCTATGATAACATTTAAATGTTCATTTTATACCTCATGATTTATATGAATACTTCGTCCCTCGTTATTATGCTCACGAAGGTACGCCCTTCGCAACCTTCGTCCGAAATTCCTTATATCCTGAAGGGATATAATGTTGTGGAGGACGAAGGACTTTAACATTTAACATTTTCTGTGTTGCCTTGTTCTTGACTCTTAGCATTTGAGAACAAGCCCCCAACATTGGCGCCCACCTCCGGTGAACTCACTTCCACTTTTCTGAGCTGATGGCTTCGTTCAACAATCAAGCTGGAGCTGCTTCGGCTTCGAAGCTGGTGCTCCCGATAACAGGCGGTTCTTGCTCAGAGCCGGCTAACAAGAAGCAGAAGAAGGAGGCTCAGAGAAGGGTGCAGCATGTTGGAGTGTAGGGACCCTTCATCAAGTCAAAATGGTCCCACATTCCAATTACTTTCTCTCAGGAAGACCTTCAGCTTAAGGATTATCCTCACAATGATGCCATGGTTATCTCTTGCGTGATCAAAGGATTTCTGGTCCACAATGTCCTAGTTGATACAGGCAGTGCAGCTGACATTATATTTGCTAAAGCCTTCAGACAAATGCAAGAGACCGAAGACAAGATTCATGATGCTACGCACCCTCTTTGTGGCTTCGGAGGGCGGCAGATTGTAGCACTTGGGAAGATTACCATGCCGGTAACCTTCGGATTTGTTAACAACACAAGGACTGAGCAAATTGTGTTTGATATTGTTGACATGGAGTATCCTTACAATGCTATCATTGGCCGTGGTACTCTTAATGCCTTCGAAGCAATTCTTCACCCAGCTTATCTCTGCATGAAGATACCTTCGGACCAAGGGCCTATTGCTATTCATGGAAGCCAGGAAGCTGCTAGAAGGGCCGAAGGAAGCTGGACTGACTCCAAAGCAATCCATAACATAGATGGAGCTGAAGCTTGTGAACAGTACAAATTCAGGAGGGAGAAGGCAGCTTCAGCAGATCAGCCGAAGCCCATGTTATTGTGTGAGGACATAGCAGAGCAGAAGGTGCTGTTGGGCTCGCAATTATCTGAAGACCAGGAGAAAACCTTGATAAGGTTTTTATTCAACAACAAAGATGTTTTTGCATGGTCAGCTAATGATCTCTGTGGAGTAAATCGCGATGTTATTGAACATTCGCTCAATGTTGATCCATCCTTCAGACCCCGAAAGCAGAGGCTTCGGAAGATGTCGGATGACAAGGCCGAAGGGGCTCGCAATGAAGTAAAAAGACTCCTCAGTGCAGGAGTTATCAGAGAAGTAAAGTATCTAGAGTGGCTAGCTAACACTGTTATGGTGAAGAAGGCCAATGGCAAGTGGAGAATGTGTATCGATTTCACAGATCTCAACAAGGCTTGTCCGAAGGACGAATTCCCGCTGCCAAGGATAGACTCTTTAGTCGATGCAGCAGCTTCTTCAGAGCTCATGAGTCTCCTGGACTGCTACTCAGGCTATCATCAAATCTGGATGAAGAAGGAAGATGAGCCGAAGACTAGCTTCATAACTCCAAGTGGCACATATTGCTATCTTCGGATGCCTGAGGGGCTTAAAAATGCTGGAGGAAGTTTCGGCAGAATGACTGCGAAGGTCCTCCAGTCTCAGATTGGCAGAAATGTGTTGACTTATGTCGATGACATTATTGTAAAAAGCACGAAGCAGGAAAATCATATTGCTGATTTGCAGGAGACCTTCGCCAGTTTCAGGCAAGCTGGTTTGAAGCTGAATCCAGAAAAATGTGTCTTCGGGGTAAAGAAGGGGAAATTTCTTGGATGCTTGGTTTCAACAAAGGGAATCGAAGCTAATCCAAATAAAATCGAAGCTATACTTCGAATGGAGCCACCAACCACAAGAAAGGGGGCCCAAAGATTGACAGGAAGGCTGGCATCTCTCAACAGATTCATATCCAGATCAGCAGAAAGAAATTTACCCTTCTTCGAGGTATTGAAGTCAGCTGAAGTCTTTCAATGGGGCCCAAGTCAACAAAAAGCCTTCGAAGAGCTGAAGCAATACTTGATAGATCTAACAACATTAACTCCACCAACGCCAGGGGCTCCTTTGTTGTTATATGTAGCAGCTTCGCACTCGGCAGTAAGTGCAGCACTTGTCCAGGAGAAGCTTGATGGACAAGTCAAGAAGCAGGTTCCAGTATATTTTGTATCTGAAGTCCTTAGTGTATCAAAGAAAAATTATACAGAGCTGGAGAAGGTATTGTATGCCGTTTTAATGGCATCCAGGAAGCTTCGGCATTATTTTCAGGCATACAATATCATTGTTCCTTCTTCGCAGCCGTTGAAGGATATAATGAGAAATAGAGAAGCTACTGGACGGATTGGAAAATGGGCTGCAGAGCTCAATGAATTTTACATTGATTATGTGCATAGATCCTCGATCCAGTCTCAAGCATTGGCAGATTTCATTGCCGACTGGACGCCAGGGGCTCAGGATGAAGAAGCAAATAAAGATGCCGAAGTGTGGACAGTGTTTTGTGATGGCTCTTGGGGAACCTTCGGAGCAGGTGCAGCTGCTGTGTTGGTTTCACCATCCAAGGTTAAAACTTGTTATGCAGCAAGACTTGATTTCAGCTGTACAAACAATATTACTGAGTACGAAGCCCTGCTTCTGGGCCTTCGGAAATTAAAGGCAATGGGAATCAGAAGGGCGATTCTTAAAACTGATTCCCAGGTTGTTTCGGGTCATGTTGACAAAAGTTGCAAGGCTAAAGATCCGAAGCTTGAAAAATATCTAGACACGGTCTGAAGGATCGAAGCCTCCTTCGAAGGGTTTTCTGTCAAGAATATCCCTCGAGGACAAAATGAGCATCCTGATTTGTTAGCCAAGTCTGCAGCACAGGGGCTGCCGTTACCTTCGGATGTGTTCTTCGAAACAATAAAGGCACCTTCAGTGGAGCTTCTTGAAAGAGCAGTCCTCAACATATCTCCTGTTTACAGCGAAGATTGGAGAACTGAAATCATCTCTTACCTTCAGGGTAACTTCCTATCAGATGACGAAGCTTATAATAAAAGGATAGAGGCAAGAGCTCGTCCGTATGTCATGATAGAAGGGGAGTTATACAAGCATGGAGTCTGCGCTCCGCTGCTCAAGTGTCTATCTAGAACCGAAGGTATAGAGTTGATGAAAGAAATACATGCAGGCCTGTGTGGATCCCACATTGGATCTAGGCCGTTACTTGGAAAAGTCTTCCGCCAAGGGTTTTATTGGCCGAAGGCGGCTTCGGATGCAGCGGAGTTAGTTCAAAAGTGCGAAGGTTGTCAGAAATGTGCAAGAGATCAAAAGCAACCTTCGTCTTTGACACAGCTGATACAACCCATCTGGCCATTGCAAAGGTGGGGCCTTGACTTGTTGGGTCCATTACCACCGGCCCAAGGGAATCTAAAATATGTTATAGTAGCTGTGGAGTATTTTTCTAAATGGATTGAGGCGAAGCCATTAGCCACAATAACTTTGGCTACTGTCCAAAAGTTTTTCTGGCAGAATATTGTCTGTCGCTTCGGGGTACCGAAGGCCATCACTGTAGATAATGGAACGCAGTTTGACTCCGAAGCTTTCAGAAATTTCTGTGATCAAATTGGAACGAAGATCCATTTTGCATCAGTCAGGCATCCGGAGTCAAATGGGCTCGTTGAAAGGGCCAATGGCATTATAATGACAGGAATAATGAAGTTAATCTTCAACCAACCCAGGGGAAAGTGGCCAGATCAGTTAATCAAAGTGGTGTGGAGCCACAATACAACAACATCAAGGTCTACAGGCTTTACCCCATTCAAATTATTATTTGGTGACGAAGCAATAACTCCGGAAGAAGCTAAAGCTGGGTCAATAAGAGTAGTAGCTTCGGCAGAATCAGGTCCCGAAGATGCTTACCTTGTGGAAAAAGATGCTTTAGAGGGGATCAGGCTTCAGGCCGTGGAGAATATCAATAAATATCAAGCTGAAACAGTCAAGTGGCGAGATAGAAAGGTCCGGTTAAAAAATATTGAGCCGGATCACTTGGTGCTTCGAAGAGTAGCCAACCCAGACACAGTGGGCAAACTCCAGTTGAAATGGGAAGGACCTTTCTTAGTAGTATCTTCGTCAAGGCCTGGATCGTACAGATTGAAGGACATGGATGGCAACGAAATTCCAAGATCTTGGAATGCGGATGAGCTTCGGCGATATTATGTATAACTTGATATAACTTTTTATGTTTTTTCTTTTTTTTCATGGCACCCTTTTCCTTTCTAAAGGGGGAGAAAGGTTTTTAATGGGGCCATCATATGTAATTTCCTTTTTAGTTTTATAAGAGCAAAATCCCCCAAAAAATGTAAATGTAAAAACTGAGAACGCACCATCGAGTGCCGAAACTGAAAAGGTGAAGAAGCTCCAAAGACGTCCCTAAGGGGATGCAGAGCTCACAGCGAAAAGTCAACGCTGATTCCATCGAAAGTAAAAGGCGAAGAAGCTCCAAAGACGTTCCTAAGGGAATGCAGAGCTTATACCGCCTAAGTAAAAGGCGAAGAAGCTCCAAAGACGTTCCTAAGGGAATGCAGAGCTTATACCGTCTAAGTAAAAGGCGAAGAAGCTCCAAAGTCGTTCCTAAGGGAATGCAGAGCTGATGTGTGGTTGTTTCTAAGGAAATAATGCCTGAGAGTGTGGCTTCGGACATTTGCTTTGGACATTCATTCGCACATTACATTACATCATAGCATTTGCATTCATAAGCATTCATTCATAGCATTTGTGTTTCTAAGTGGTTGCTTCGGCAAAAAGAAGAAGTGGTCTTTTATGCTTCGTTATGTACAAAAAAAAGAAAAGCTTCGGCAAAAAGAAGAAGTGGTCTTTTATGCTTCGTTATGTACAAAAAAAGAAAAGCTTCGGCAAAGAGAAGAAGTGGTCTTTTATGCTTCGTTGTGAACGAAAAGAAGGGAAGGTGTTTTTTCGCCTTCGGCTCAAAATACTGATTTCGTCCACATCAAAGCGCCTCAATAGAGGGATAAGAATATATTACAAGGTATGTACAAAGTTCCTTGAGAACAGTTTAATTGTATTTACAAAAAGTTGTTACAAATTCTCCTGAGTTTTTTCTAGTCTACTACTACTAATCTTCGTCAGGCTTCCGCTTCGGCGGCATATTCTTTAAGTATCACCTTCAGCTTCGTCATCCTACATGAATCAAGGTATCACGAGTAAAAATCAAGTGTGAAGGAGAAGGTAAGTACAAAGTATGATTTCTTACTGGTTCAAGATGACTTCGAGCTTCGTCCCCAGCCTTCTCTCGCCCGCCTTTTGTCCATATCATTTTTATAAATCTATTTAAGATGCTTCGGGCGAGGTCAGGAATGTCGTCTAGAATTGACGGAGACAGGGCGAAGTTGGGCCTGTTGACGATTTTTCCATGCTCGCAGCCGGCCTTCAGGAACGCTGCAGCGGTACCCCGAGAAGCTACCCAGGCACAGAAGTCACCGTGCCCGGCTATAACTTCGTCAAGTTCTTCAATTTCAGCTTCAATATGATCGAAGGCTTTTGGTAAATTTTCATCCGAAGGGGTAAACTTCCCACTGCTGGCTCCAACTGAGTAAAAGATCTTCTTTAATTGTTGGATACAATTGTTGCTAAATTTCAAGCATTTGTCTTGAAGGCTTGCTAATGATTTCTTCAAGTCCGAGTTGGTTTGGACTTCGGCTTCAAGTTTCGAATCAAGTTCTAGCTTCTCTTGTTCAAATTGTTTTGATTGGCAGAGAAGCTTCGAATTCAATTCTGCTACTTTGGCTTCAGTCTCTGCCAGCAAGCCTTCGGTTGATTGAAGTTCGAAGTCTTTCTTTTCAATAATAGCTGATTGTTCTTTTATCTTGCTCTCTAAATTTTCAATTATAGCTTCGTGCTTCTTATCTTCTAGATCTTGCTGCATCCTCAAAGCTTTGCTTAGAAGCATGCTCTGCAAATAAACAACCTTCGTTAAAGAATATTGCCATTATTAAAAAACAATAGAAGTCAGAGAAAAGTTGTTTACCTTGAAATTGGAATAAAATAAGCTGCCGACGATATGTTGTCGTCGGTAGCGGCTGATATCTGTTTCTAGCTTCGGAAAACCGATACTCTTTGATAGAGTACCGATGACCTTAGCTCCAGTTTGGTCTCGGATGCAGCCTAATTTTTCATCGTCGATGCCTCCAAATAGAAGAGCTCCTGGCTTGTATCCGCAAGATTTGGCATAGTCTTTAAGCTCTTCTATTTCGGCCTTCGACATTTTTTGCCCAACTAAGTTTTGGAATATGTAGGCTTCGTCGTCCGAAGTGTCTTCGGCTATTTCTTTTCCTTTCCCAGGCACTGTGGCCATGGTTTCTTCACCAGTGGTGGCAGCTTCTTCTGCAGCCATGTCTATCAAAATTCTGTCGATGTCTTCAATGGTAGTTTTAAGTTCACATCTTCGGCTGGAGCGGCTTCGGTAGCCGCGACCTCCGAAGGTGCGGCTTCGACATTTGTTATGCCCTCACCAGCTGGAGTTTGCTGAATTGACGCCCTCGGTGGCGTCTTGTCGATAACTTCGGTCACTGCAATAATTCTTTGCCTTTTTGTTTTGGTTGTCTTCGTTTTTTCCGGCTCCTCCACCTTTCGAAAAAGCTTCGTCAGTTGAGGCCCTAATGGACTTAGCTTCGTGGGCACGGGTTCAGTCATTACCTTTAAGATTTCCTCTACATCGTCGGTAGAAGGTGGTGCAGGAGACCCCTCTTCATCGGATAATTTTCGCTTTGGAGTTGATATTTTTCTTTTCTTGGGAATTTTCTTCTCTTTTGGTGGTCTTTCTTCATCCTTGTTCAAAGCTTCGGCCACTCTTTTCCTTTTTTGGCCCTCAGCACCCTTGTTCAGCCGTTCATAGTCAGGGTACTCGAAGCCCAGGGCATCAAGCACTCGGTTTAGCCTTCGCTTCGGACGGGTGCCGAAGGCAGCGGTCATCAGTTGATCTTCTTTTTTGGAATAATTCCAAAGAATTTCATTACACATCACCTCAACTGTGTCCAGCCACTCTTGGCAGGGTTTTTTAAAGTATTTCTTGAATTTGAAGTGATAAGGAAGCCGGACAAGTTCCCCCTTCTTCTTCTCCCCCACTAGATTTGGCATCTCCCATTCTTTCAGGGTAGGGAAGACTCTGAACATCAAGAATTCTTGAACCAGATCCCTGGTACCAATATGCTCTGAAATAATTTCAAACTCACCCAGCGCAGCCCAGGTGGGACCCTCCAATGTCATGTGGCACCGTGGCCTTGTCTCTCCGAAGATTAAATCAAGTGGACTTTGTACCAATTTCTCTTCATCTTCGTCAACCTTCACATAAAACCACTCAGATTTCCAGCCTGCTGGCCATTTGCTTCGATAGCTGATAACAGGACACTTTGTTGTTTTCCGGTAGGCAAAATTGTAGCAGCCGAAGTTGTCATGTAACCCATCTTTTCTGGCCTTTGTTTGATAATGTAACTCATGAACTCGACAGAAACTGTCAGCAAATGGCTCCACTGCTTGGCTTCGGAGGGCCCAGATATAAACATTAAGCCTAACGATAGCGTTAGGAGTCAATTGATGAAAGTAAATACCAAATTTTTTCAATACATCTGCAATAATTCCATGAAGAGGGAATCTCAGCCCAGCCTTTAAAAAGCTCTTGAAAATAACAATCTCGTCCTTCTCTGGCTTCGGGGTAGTTTCTTCTCCCCCGAAGCGAAGTAGCTTCTTCTGATTTTCACTGAAATAACCTGCCTTCACCATCTTGGCAAGATCAGCCTTTGAAACAGTCGACTTTCCGAAGTCTAGGTGGCTGGGCTTGCTGGGCATGGCAATACGGTAGTCATCTTCGGAGTCGGTTTCTTCAATGTTCTCTTCTCCTTCGGCAGTTGTCGGGTTTGCTTCGGCAGCGGGCATTTCTTCCGCAATCACCAATCCGGAACGCTGCATTGCTTCGGAGATGGGCACAGTATTCGAACCTTCGGCTTCGTCTCCTTCACATTCAACTCTGGCAGTAGATCGCACTCTGGCCATTTGATTCTGAGTTTGGGGAAGTTAAAACACTTTTTTCTTTTTCCTTTTTTCCCGAAGCTTTCCTTTCTGACGAAGCAGACTTCGAGATGGACCTTCGTTCGATTCTGAGGATCAAGCTTCGGCTATAGTTAAAAATTTTGGCAGCAAAACAGTGCGAATAGCAATGAATGCTGTGGTAACTTCACACCTACTCGTCTGTTTATATAGTGCTGCAGGTAAGAAGGCGAAGCGGCAGGATTTTTACACCAGGCGGGCAGTCACTTGTACTCGCTGCGCAGTGGACCGCAAAGATCAAACAGTAACTCTGCAAGGTGGGACCGACACGAGCTCGGGAATTGAATCGTTTCTCGGCAACGAGCTCAGGGAAGGTGTTTTTTGGACCTTCGGCTTCCCGAAGCTTAAGAGGCTTTTTTCACGGATCAAGCTCGTTACGAAAAACGATCTAGCGCCGCGAAAGGGGCTACTGTTGGGACCATGCTTCGTTGCGCCGAAGGTCTTACACGAAGAAGCAGCTTCGGCCGAAGCTGTCCCCAGGGGATGGCTGAAGGTTCCTTTTTATGGAGCTTCGGCGTTACAAACCGACATAGAGATAGAATGACCTTTTTATCCATAGAGGTCTAAGTTAATGTTGTAAACTTTTGTAAGGGGCATAATTGTAATTCGTCACAGGCTGCGTCCTGTGTCTATAAATAGATGAACAGTACCCCTGTACTGTTCACGCGAATCTGTCATTTGCCTTCGCATCACACTTGTATTTTTGCCTTCTTCAGGACCGAAGGTACATTTATAATTTGAAATCATTTATATTCGTTCATAATAACAAAGATGGAGATGATTCTATGATAACATTTAAATGTTCATTTTATACCTCATGATTTATATGAATACTTCATCCCTCGTTATTATGCTCACGAAGGTACGCCCTTCGCAACCTTCGTCCGAAATTCCTTATATCCTAAAGGGATATAATGTTGTGGAGGACGAAGGACTTTAACATTTAACATTTTCTGTGTTGCCTTGTTCTTGACTCTTAGCATTTGAGAACAAGCCCCCAACAGGCACTATTGCCTTCTTCAGCGGCGTGATGAAGGTGAACGTTTGCCGAAGGTTTTGGAAGTGAGTTCACCGAAGGTGGGCACCAATGTTGGTCACTTGTTCTCAAATGCTATGAATTAAGAACAAGGCAACATAATTGTTTAATATTAAGGACATTCGTCTTCTGAAGCATTATCTCTTCATGGACATAATGTTCAACAGACGAAGGTTACGAAGGACATGCCTTCATCATCTTATAAATAAATTAGAATACGAAAAGATAAAAATGGCAAGTATAACTTATCGATTCATTCATGTTCGTATTCCGTAAAGCATGCATAAATATTAACAAGATTTATATTACAATGATACCTTCGGCTTGCTCGAAGGTGTTGATGCAAGGGAGATTATAAATCAGCGTGAACAGTATGGTTCTACTGTTCATCTATTTATAGGCACGGGACACAGCCCGGGTAAAAGTACATTTATGTCCTAGACATTCACTTATGATTGTAATATAAGTCATTAAGGACTAAGTAGTCTTTTTCCCCTTCGATCATCATCATCATCATACTTCATCTCCATCACGAGCCGAAGCTGTTAATCTGGCGATAGCTTCACTGTTTATTCTTATAATCTTTAGATCATATCTTCATCTCGTGTGCCTTCATCATGAGAAAAAGAATTGCATCTTGAAGATGAAGCTCCTTGTAATAGCTTATGCTGAAAATAAATGGTTAATTATGTTTTTGAGGACATTCAGAAGAGGAAGGCCCCAAACAGTATCTATTTACTAATCGATAGTATTATAATAGAGTAAAATCATTACCAATGAAGAGATTTAAAGTATCGTGATATCACACAGTGGATAAAAACAACTAAAAATAAAATATTTAAATCAACATTCAATAGGTATGTTGGAGCGAAGGCAGAAACGCCACCCTTCGCCCGAAGTCCCCACCGCTTAGCCCCTGCCCTGACAGACAAAGCAGGCAGGGACACCCTTCGCTTCATCGGCACCAGAGACAACATGGAGACCCTTCGCTCGATTCGGCACCAGACGAAGGCCTGCGGCAACGCCTCCCCACGGCGCGGCCTCGGTCAGCTCCGAGGCCCACATGAGATCAGGCCCATTGTAACGGGCCCTGCGTGGCCGCGTTTGTGTTACGGGCCTAATTTGTAAAGGTGTACTTGTAATTACAGCTTGTAACCCCGCTTTATGGGAATATTCTGGGGATAAACTAGGTACCTGAGGGCACATGCGTCCTTAATGCAAGGCGCCGTGCACTCGGATACCTATAAATACCCCCGCACAGTGCCCGTGAGAGGCCAGATTAACAAAGCTTTTGCCATCACACGCGAGTGCCCTGTTGCCATCACCATTCACCCGTGTTGGATCTCCTTGCTGTCGAGAGACAGTCCCAACATTTGGCGCCCACCGTTCGTGCTACGAGACAACCACCCGCGATGGCACCCAAGAGAGCTAACCCGAAGGCTGACGAGGCTGCGAAGGCAGCACTGCTCGCCGCAAGAAAGGGCAAGGCCCTCGCCCTCACCCAATCCACCCACCAAGAGGCCACTGAAGACGACACCCTCCGCACCTGCGACCCTGAGGGACAACCCTCAGGCTTCGCACCTCCCCCAGGCTTCGCACCTCCCTCAGGCTTCGCACCACCGGAGGGCGCGGACCTCGCCGAGGACGGTGAGGTCCTCGGCATCTCCGCAGAAGAACAGCTACAGCTGCGCGCTCTGCGCCTCAAGAACCGCAACCTCCAGAGGCAGAAGGAGATATTGGAGGCCAAGCGCCAGCGTGTGTCCGCACTCGCCAAAGTGCGGCAGATGATACGCGACGAAGAGCACAAGGCCTAGGAACTCGAGCGGGAGTTCGCGCTGATGCAGCGCGAAGGCCACCTCGGCCCGCAGCACGAGTCATCCCTCCAGCAGCGCGCACAAAACGAAGACACGCGCGAAGGCCACCCCGGCTTGCAGCATGAGCCACCCCTGCAACACCGCGCGCAACCGGAGGACCCGCGTTTACCCCAGCGCGACTTCACTTTCCCGCACGCCGCGCCATTCCAAGGGGTCAATTATCTCGATGAGCGAAGTCCCCTGGCGCCTCACCTGCAAGTGACGCCGTGGCCAGCTAACTTCCGGGCTGGGACCTACCCCAAGTACAACGGCAGCACCGACCCGGCTCAATACATAATGAGTTACCAGGTCGCCGTCGCATCGTCCGGGGGGGACGACGCCACAATGGCGAAGTCCTTCATCATCGCCCTCGAGGGCCCCGCGCTCACCTGGTTCACCAGGTTGCCTCCGCTGTCCATCGATTCCTGGAGAAGTCTCCGGGACAAGTTCCTCCTCAACTTCCAAGGGTACCGCCCGGACACCGACGCCCTGGCCGAGCTCTCGCTCTGCAAGCAGCTAGAGAGGGAGACCCTGAGGGAATATTACCGCAAATTCCTCACACTCAAGTCACAGCTACCCTCAGTCGATGACCAGATTGCCATCCACTATGCTATCAGTGGTCTTCGCGCTGGCGTCCTGTACAGCCACTGCATCAGAGACCCGCCGAAGAACCTCCAAGAGTTGTACCAGCTGTTTGAAAAGTATGCCAGATCCGAGGAGCTCCACCAGCGCAAGATTGAGTCCCAGCGGAAGCCAAAAGACGCTCCACAGTCCAGCCGCACGTGGACAAGAACTCCGCAACCAGACTCCGGTCGAGATGGCCGCGGTCAGCCGCAAGTGCACAACATTGCCAACCAGCAGCCGGCCGCTGACCCCCTTCGCCGCCAGGAATATCCCCCCCAGGGCCGCGGAAGTGGAACTCGCGGCAGGGGCCGAGGGCGTGCGCAGCCACCCCCTCCACCGCGCCGATTTTACTGCCTTTTCCATGGCGAAGACTGCGCCCACCCAACCAAAGACTGCCCCGAAGTGAAGGCCACCAGAGACAGAATGGCGAGGGCGCAGCCAGCCGACAACCCCAGAATTGTCGCGCATAACTACCAGCCACCCCCTCCACCATATATCCACGCTCCCGCCCCGCATCCACCGCACCACGCTTACCAACATCATCAGGAAGTACAAATCGTACATCCTCCGCCTCCACCACCACACCAGCAACAACAAAACATCCCCAACGCCCCAAAGCAGGAGGACTTCGCCGATCAACCTTATCGCGGAGTCATTCATATGATAACTGGGGGGTCCAGCACCGACTTCGACACCAAGCGGCAGAAGCGGGACCACTACCGTAGCATAAACCATGTAGCCGTCACGGGCCCAGTTGTACAGACAAAGTGGTCCCACGTACCGCTCACCTTCGACGCACGGGACGTCGATTTGCGCAGCGCCCCCCACTGCGATGCCATGGTCATCAATTGCAGCGTGGCAGGCTGGGACCTACACAAGGTCCTCGTTGACAACGGCAGCCAGGCAGACATCATCTTCCTCCACGCCTTCGATCGCATGGGCATCAGCCACAGCCTGCTTAAGCCTTCGGACAACCCGTTGTATGGCTTCGGCGGCAAAGGCACCTTCCCCGTCGGCAAAATAGAGTTGCCCCTCTCCTTCGGTGTAGCACCCAATGCCCGAAGTGAGCAAGTGACTTTTGACATTGTGGATATGGTATATCCATACAACGCCATCATGGGACGGGGCTCCATCAATAAGTTTGAAGCTGCCATCCACGGACTGTATTTGTGCATGAAGATACCAGGCCTGCTAGGCGTAATTACAGTCCGCGGTGACCAGCAAACAGCGCGCAACATAGAGCGGGACTTCGTGCCCGGGCAGAGGAACGTGCACTGCCTCACGACACAGTGCGAGGTCCCTGCGCCCGCCAGCCCAACTGACAAGCAGCACGATAGGGCTCAGTTGCAGAGTTAGGATGGGACCAAGATTGTCCCCCTCGATCAGGCCACGCCCAAGCAGACAGTCACTATCAGCGAAGACCTTACTTCGCATGAAGAAGAGAAGCTCCTCTACTGCCTGGCCAAGAATAAAGATGTCTTCGCCTGGTCCGCCCTCGACCTGGTCGGAGTCAGCCGATCCATAATCGAGCACAGTTTGGGAATCGACCCCTCGGTGTGACCAAGAAAGCAAAAGCTTCGCAAAATGTCCGATGAAAAGACAGAGGCCGCCAAGGCGGAGGTGCACCGCCTCCTAGAGGCTAAATTCATTGAGCCAGTGGCTTACCCCACATGGCTCTCCAATGTTGTAATGGTGCAGAAAAAAAGCGGGAAATGGCGGATGTGCATAGACTTCACCTGTCTCAATAAGGCCTGCCCAAAAGACAATTTCCCGTTGCCACGGATCGACAAAATAGTCGATAGCGCGGCCGGATGCGAGGTCCTGTCTCTCCTCGACTGCTTCTCCGGCTATCACCAGATATACATGAAGGAGGAAGACAAGGCCAGCACCAGCTTTATAACACCCTTCGGCACTTATTGCTTCGTCAGAATGCCGGAGGGTCTCAAGAATGCCGGGTCCACCTTCTCTAGACTCACCAAAACAGTACTTGAAGGGCAGGTCGGCAGAAATATATTTACATATGTGGACGACATCGTCGTCGCCAGCAAAAATAAGGAGGACCATCTCGCCGACCTGGCCGAGACATTCGCAAACATGCGAGACGCACGACTCCGCTTAAACCCGGAAAAGTGCGTTTTCGGTGTTCGCCAGGGCAAGATATTGGGCTACCTGGTGTCGCACCGCGGCATCGAGGCCAACCCAACCAAGATCCAGGCCATCATCGGCATGTCGCCTCCGCAGTCCACCAGGGATGTCCAGCGTCTGACAGGCAGATTGGCCGCTCTCAACAGATTCATTTCCAGGTCGGCCGAGCGAAGTCTTCCTTTCCTCAAAACCCTCCGCGGCGCAAAAGACTTCGCTTGGGGGCCGGAGCAAGCAGCGGCCTTCGCCTCATTAAAACAGTACTTAACGGAGCTGGCCACTCTCACGAGCCCCGACTCCTCGCTCCCCTTATTGCTCTATGTCGCGGCTTCGCCGCACGCGGTCAGCGCGGCACTAGTGCAGGAGCAGACAGTCGAAGGCGCTGTCAGACAGTGCCCTGTTTATTACGTCTCCGAGGTCCTGACACCGTCCAAATGCAACATGACAGAGCTGGAGAAGATCGCCTACGCAGTTGTTATGTCCTCGCGCAAGCTGCGCCATTATTTTGAAGCATTCAAGGTCCGCGTCACCTCAGACAGGGGGCTCGGCGAACTGTTTAGAAACCCGGAGGCATCGGTGAGGATCGCCAAGTGGGCAGCCGAACTCTCCGGCTACCACATCAGCTTCGAGCCCAGGACAGCCATCAAATCACAAGTCCTGGCAGACTTCGTCGTCGACTGGACCGGGCCAGTAACACAGCCGGACCCGACCACAGAGAAGGTCTGGACGATCCACTGCGACGGCGCATGGTGCCATGCGGGGGCAGGCGTCGCCGCAATCATAACCTCACCAGTCGGGGTCAAGCACAGATATGCAGCACGACTCAGCTTCAATCTGGACTCCGACAGATGCACAAATAATATAGCAGAGTACGAAGCAGTTATCCTCGGCCTCCGCAAGCTAAGGGCCCTCGGAGTCACCACTTGCATCATCAAAACAGACTCCAAGGTAGTTGCCGGCCAGGTCGAAAAAGACTATGCAGCCAAGGACCCCGCACTCATGCAATACCTCGCGGCCATCCGAAGTCTCGAGAGACAGTTCAAGGGGTTCACCGTGCAGCATGTGGACCGGGCCAAGAACGAGGAGGCCGACGCATTGGCCAAGGCCGCGGCCAGGGGCGACACTCTGCCCTCCGACGTGTTCTTCCACGTCATCGGCACACCAGCAGTCCGGAGCCCCGAAGGGCTCCAAATAACCAATGACAGCGAGGGCCACCGTACAGTCAACCTCATCATGACCGAAGACTGGCGCGCACCCATAACCCTGTTCCTGCAGGGGTATTATCACCCAGCCGACATCAGTGAGGCCAAGCGCCTCAGACATCGAAGCCGAGACTTCGCTCTGATTGAAGGCTAACTCTATAAAAAAGGGGTCAGTCAACCAATGCTTAAGTGCATCACCGAGGCCGAAGGCATGCAGATTCTACGCGAAGTCCACAGTGGCACGTGCGGCTCGCATGCGGGGCCGAGGGCCCTAGCTGCTAAGGTGATCCGCCAGGGTTTTTACTGGCCCGCAATGATTTGCGCTGCGAATCGGGTCACTCGGTCCTGCGAAGCCTGCCAGAAGTTCTCTCCTCGGTCAGGTGGCCCTTCGCAGTATACAAAGCTGATCGCCCACACATGGCCTCTCCAGCGCTGGGGTCTCGACATTGTTGGACCCTTGCCCACCGCTCAGGGGAACCTTAAGTTCGCCTTCGTCGCGGTCGAGTACTTCACCAAATGGATCGAGGCACGGGCTGTCTCCACAATAACATCAAAGACTGCCCAAAAATTCTTCTGGCAGAACATCGTTTGCCGCTTCGGAGTACCGTCCGAATTAACAGTCGACAACGGCAAGCAGTTTGATAACCAAGGCTTCAAGGATTTTTGTTTCTCCATTGGCACCAAGCTTGCCTTCGCCTCAGTCTATCATCCCCAGTCCAACGGGGTCGTGGAGCGCGCCAACGGAAAAATCTTCACAGCTATCAAAAAAATGCTCCTCGATGAAAAAAAGGGCAGATGGAGCGATTTTTTACCAGAGGCAGTCTGGGCACTAAACACGACTGAGTGCAGGGCGACCGGATTCACTCCCTTCCGTCTTTTATACGGATCGGAGGCCATGACCCCGCAAGAAATAAAGCACGGGTCCCCGCGAACAGTCCCGTCGGCCGTCCCAGATGTGGACGAACCAACTTCAAAGGATCTCATCGACGGAGACCGTGTCTTCGCCCTACAGGCCCTGAACAAGTATCAAGCCCAGACCAAAGCATGGCGCGACCATTCAGTCACCCCGAGGGAGTTCAGCGAGGGGGACCTCGTACTCATTCGGACAGCTCGAACGGAGTCCAAGGGCAAGCTGGAGCCCAGGTGGGAGGGCCCTTTCATCGTCAAGACAAAAGCTTCCCCCAGCGCTTACAGGCTCACAACGCCAACCGGCGAGGACCTGGAGCACTCCTGGAACATTGACAACCTCCGCAAATTTTTTGTTTGATTCCTCAGGGCTGTCTTCGCCCTTGTAATTCGCAAAAACAATCTTGCACCGGCCCGCACTCTTTTCCTCCCGGGGGGTGAGGTTTTTAACGAGGCGGAGCCATGTAATATATGCGTAAAAAATCCCCCGCAAAAAGACATACGTCGAAAAAGACCGCGATGACGGTCTTCAACATTCGACCACCACGAGGTCACCGCGAGGCTAAGCGCTAGCTACCCTCGCGTGCGACAAATCCGCGCAAAAGTCGCCTAAGGGTGCAGCCGGATTAGCACACCAAGTGCGAAAAAAATCTAAGTCTATCGCGAAGACTATCCGCGCAAAAGTCGCCTAAGGGTGCAGCCGGATTAGCACAACAAGTGCGAAAAAAATCTAAGTCTATCGCGAAGACTATCCGCGCAAAAGTCGCCTAAGGGTGCAGCCGGATTAGCACAACAAGTGCGAAAAAAATCTAAGTCTATCGCGAAGACTATCCGCGCAAAAGTCGCCTAAGGGTGCAGCCGGATTAGCACAACAAGTGCGAAAAAAATCTAAGTCTATCGCGAAGACTATCCGCGCAAAAGTCGCCTAAGGGTGCAGCCGGATTAGCACAACAAGTGCGAAAAAAATCTAAGTCTATCGCGAAGACTATCCGCGCAAAAGTCGCCTAAGGGTGCAGCCGGATTAGCACAACAAGTGCGAAAAAAATCTAAGTCTATCGCGAAGACTATCCGCGCAAAAGTCGCCTAAGGGTGCAGCCGGATTAGCACAACAAGTGCGGAAAAAATCTAAGTCTATCGCGAAGACTATCCGCGCAAAAGTCGCCTAAGGGTGCAGCCGGATTAGCACAACAAGTGCGGAAAAAATCTGAGTCTATCACGAAGGCTATCCGTGCAGAAGTCGCTTAAAAGCGCAGCCGGATCAGCACAACAAGTGCGAAAAAACTGAAGACTATCTATGCAGAAGACACCTAAGGGTACACCTGGACTAGCACGACAACGGCCGAAACGACAACATCAAACCATCCACACCAAGACCAACTATAATCAAGCCAACACAGCGCAGGAAAACAAATCAGTAAGTACAAAACGCCTTCGCACACACACATGCACGCGAGGGCACACAATTCCACCATACAAGCCTCGACGTACACAAGCGAGGGCACCACACTCTACATCGGCTCAACCTTAGGAATAATTCCCATCTCCCTATAATTAAATAGCATTATCCTGAGCTACTCACCCGCAAAAAGCCTTCGCAGTTCCCCTTCACCTACACCCTCGGCGGTCGGCAGGGACAACAGTTCCTGCCGATCAGCCCCACTCACACGAAGCAGAGCCCGCTCCTCCGCGCTAACCCTACGTTTTGCAACCGCCCTTCGTCGACGGCGCCCAGTGCTAGGGCCTGGCACGTCCGACGCGTCCGCGGCGTGTGGCGAAGCCTCCGCCGCAGCCACGTCCAAAGCCGCAAAATAATCCAAATTCTCCTCCGACGACTCCTCAGTCCACTCAACCGAGCTCCCGGAGCCGGCAAAATCCAAAAACTCAGATGCAGACCCACTATATTCATTACCACCTTCCGCGGTCGAAGCCGCCAAAAACTCAGTAGCAGCGGTTGCGTGCGCAGGCCCAAAATCTTGAACCTGCGCAGCAACCAAAATTCAGTACAACATCCAAAAATCCTCAACCCTAAACAACCACTATGCCACCTGCGAGGGCCCTGACGCTGCGGGGGCCTCCGCCGTTGGCTCCGCTGCCACCTCCGCCATTGTTTCCACCGCCTCCGCCGCCAGATCTTCGACGGTCGGCGCAGCTGCTGCGAGGGCATCGGGAGCGCCTTCGGCCACCTTCAGGGGCAGGTCTTCCACTGTCGCAACAGATGTGGGGGCGCCTGGTGCGTCCTCCATGGTCTCCGGGGTCGGCTCCGAGTCAGGCAGGGCGTCGTTCAGTGCTCCGAAGTCGTCCACCCGCTCGCCTCGCTCCGCCTAAAACAAAACATACAAAAAGTCAGCAAACACACGCACAGACCACATTCAGCAAACGCAGAACAAACAACAACGTTACCTGAGCCCTCGCAGCCTCGGCCCGCTCCCTGACCACTTCACCACCATACAGACCCCACATCCGGTCATAGAGGGCGCCGGCGGACTCCTTCACCACGGGGTCTTCGACCTTATAGATGTCTCGCCCAAAATCTTCATCTGCCTGGTCGAAGGCCTCATAGTGCCGGCACCCTTCGCGAGAGAGTGCGTTCATCGCCCCCTCGCAGGTGACCAGGGAGGCGAACGACATTAATCCCCCCAGGACGGTGGGGAGCTCCCGCAGCTCCTCTTGCACCCATTCCAAACAGCGAAGCCCGGCCTCTCGCTCCGGCACCACGAAGTCACCGGTCCGCGCACCCAGCTCGCGATATGTGGCCATAAGCTGTGTGCGCGTCCGTTCGGCCTCCGTTCGCACCGCGGCTTCGGCCCCCTTCGCGCGGCTCTCCAGAGCGGTGAGCTGCCCCCGCAGGTCTTCGGCGAGATCCTTGGCAAGATTGGCTTCCGCCCGTGCCAGCCTAGCCTCCGCCTGCGCGGCCTGCTCCTTGGCGATGGCCTCGCTGGTCTCCCTCCTCTCCCCCGCCAGCTGGCGCCGGAGGTCAGCCTTTTCCTCCTCCAGGGCGGCCACCTTGTCCGCCAGTTTACGACACTTGCTGTCGGAGGCAGACTTCTCACGGACAGCGTCAGCATGTTGCATCCGAAGTCCCTCGACTTCGGCAGATAAGGTTGCCGTAAGTGCCCCCGACGCAGTACGGCTGGTGAAGTCAACCACCTGCAGAGCACACGTAAGGCCTTGGCCGTAAAAAAAAAAGCTCCGCGGACCTGACTCAGCGCCTCCGTCACTCCTTTCAGCCGGCGGGTCGCCGCGCCAGCCTCGTCTCTGACCAACGCGAGGGCCGACACCTCGCCTCCGGCGCCAAGGGTCCCGCCCCTCGCCTTCGACGACAGCGCAGCCGTCGCGATTGCCCCGGCAGGCACAGCTATAGCAAGTCGGCCTTCGTCCGACCCTGCAACGCATCAACGATCAAAAAAAAAGCGGCCGGGTGACTTGCCCCCAAGATAATCGTCCACACTAATGTCCGTGCCAAAGTCGGCAACGCGTTTGCCCGGCGGCGGCAACGTTCGGGCCGCCTTCGAAGCCTCCGCCACTCCGCTGGCCAGCGGCACCACCTTCGTCAGCTTGGAGACTCCGGCGCCCGCCGTTGTCTCCGGCGCCTTGCTGGGTGCAGAGGCGCCCGCCTTCGCCGGCAACGGCGGCTTGCCTCCGCTGGAGGCCGCAGCCTTCGCCGTCCCCCGCTGCCTTTTCGGCCGGGCCTCGTGAATCCTGACGGTCGCCTGGCGTTTTTGCGCCGCCCCTTGGCGATCCTTGTCCATCACTGCCCACACAACAGCACCGATATTTCGCCCGTAAGGAAAAACTCTCCACTGACGAGCCATACGAGATGTAAAACAGTCTTCCTCAGCCGCGCAGGGGAGAGGAACATTTCTAGGCCAGCAGCCCCCGGTAACCCTCAGCATCCGAGCCGAAGACTCCCGGAGCTCGGGCGAAGACATCCTCTCCCCCGGGGCCGCACACGTCCTCATTAACTCTCTAGCAAAACTATCAGACACCCTGATTCCTCCCATCGCAGTACCTAATTTTCTCTTTTTTGAGGAGGGGGCGGCCGTCAGCGCAGGGTCGCCTCCAGTCTCCACCGCCGGCTTCTTCCCACGGCGGTCCGCTTCGTCTTGACCAGGGTAGCCGTCGTACGGCAATTGATTTAACTCGAAGACCCTGTTCAAACGTTCATTTGACCCGCGAATATCAAAGCTGCGCTGGCCTTCCGTCCTCGCCACGTACCGCCCCACGAGCCGCACCGCCAAGTCCTCCGCATCATGCACAAAGGCGGCCGGGTCACGGTTTCGCAAGTTCAGTGCAAAGGCAGGACTTCGCACCACCCTTCCTCCGTGAAAAGGCATCTGACGAGGGCACACTTCGCCCAGCGTCCAGCCGTGCGCCAAGGGCCAGACCCCGTACGCCACAAACTCTTCAACTAAATCACGACCACTGCTCTGGCCGGCGGCACACCGAAGGGCCCCTTCGTCTGCATCCTCTTCTGCCACTTCAAAAGGCGGATACGCAGAGTAATAGTGAGAGCACATCTCAGACACGGGGAGTCCTTCATGGCCTTCGACAGTAGCCTCAGCAACGTAAAACCAAAATTCATTCCAATTGCCCCACTTGTTGCGGGCGCACGGAACCAACTCCACTACTGGCATTGTGGTCTTGCCGGTCTTCGGCGTGAATGTACACGACCCAAACTGGGCAACTCCGTCCTCAATCACCCTCTTCTGCCAATGCAAGCAGTAATTCTTCGCAAAAACTTCAACCGATGGCTGTCCGCCGTACGAAGTCGTCGCCCAGACATACTTCGCCAGCGCCACCACGGCGTTCGGTGTCAGCTGATGAATTTGAACGTTGAATCTATGCAGGACTTCGCCAACAAACCGGTGCGCAGGCAAGCGGAGACCGGCGACGAAGAACGCCTCGAAAACAACCAACTCACCCTCCGGCTCGGGGACTTCCTCCGTCCCCGGAGCACGAGCGACTCCGCCGCCAAAGTAGCCCAAGCGCTGCATCTCTTCGATGCGGGCCGACGTCATCCGTGACACACCAAAATCAACAGAGTCGCCGGCGCGCAGCTCCTCCACCATCACGCTACTCAACGTCTCCTCAGACGAGGCGGCGGCCGGCGGCGTGGCGTCGGCGGAAGAAGAAGAGGATGGCATTGCTACGTACCGTCGGCGGCGGCGGGCGGTTTGCTTCACTCGAGCCAGATCTCCGACGAGCAAAGGGAGCAGTAGAAGAAGAGGAGCAGAAAGACGGCGGGCGGCTAGGGTTTTCACGGAGCGCGGAAGGCAAAGTGCAAACAGCGCCGTCCCCCGCCCCCCTTTATAGGCAGGGCGCGACGCTTCGGAAAACCCGTAGTCCAACAGTACGATGTCCATCAACGGTCGCATCAAAAACCCCCGCGGAACCACTTCGAGCGAGGGCAGCGTCTCCGCCATCTAGCGACGTCTTCGGCACCAGGTGACTTTGTCGAACTGGTCCCTCGGAGGGCAAATGTTGGAGCGAAGGCAGAAACGCCACCCTTCGCCCGAAGTCCCCACCGCTTAGCCCCTGCCCTGACAGACAAAGCAGGCAGGGACACCCTTCGCTTCATCGGCACCAGAGACAACATGGAGACCCTTCGCTCGATTCGGCACCAGACGAAGGCCTGCGGCAACGCCTCCCCACGGCGCGGCCTCGGTCAGCTCCGAGGCCCACATGAGATCAGGCCCATTGTAACGGGCCCTGCGTGGCCGCGTTTGTGTTACGGGCCTAATTTGTAAAGGTGTACTTGTAATTACAGCTTGTAACCCCGCTTTATGGGAATATTCTGGGGATAAACTAGGTACCTGAGGGCACATGCGTCCTTAACGCAAGGCGCCGTGCACTCGGATACCTATAAATACCCCCGCACAGTGCCCGTGAGAGGCCAGATTAACAGAGCTTTTGCCATCACACGCGAGTGCCCTGTTGCCATCACCATTCACCCGTGTTGGATCTCCTTGCTGTCGAGAGACAGTCCCAACAAGGTAAATAAATGAAATAAAAATATAGTTAATATATACTATTGACAGAATTAAAATAAATAACAATAAATTCTATAAGTATGTGAATTATATAAAACACTAATTAATATGAGTAGCCATGTTAAACTTATTAAAATTTAAAATTTATATATCATTGTCGGGTACCGTAATTAGGGATACCTAGACTACGCTCCTAAAACACGGTTAACCCCAAGACCACCATGGTGCTCGTTCTCCGAGGACAAGGGAGTGCAAATCGCGCTTTGCCCGAGGTCCCCTCTCAGGGGTCAACATAGCTCCGCATCACCTGAGCCTGCTCTCGATCAAGGTATGCTCTCGGGAGAATCCTTGTCCCGTCCGAGGTCCCCTCTCCCCGGAACTTATGTCTCCGCCTCACTTGAGCCCGTCTAGGGTAAGGAAGACAACCCCAAAGCAGGACTCAGCCAAGTCCACAGGGGACACGAGCATTCAATGCACATACCTACCCCACGTAGAATTACAGGTGAATAGGAGCAACAAGACCGTGGTCCTGTCAAGCTTCACTAACTATGATGATGCATGTGACCAGTGTTCCCACAAATCGCCTGCCAACTCTCGATGGGACGTATAGTACGACAAAAGTGTAGGATGGCCCTTGGGCACAATCTCTGCCTTGCCAGAAGTCGACCTCGGCCTCGGTACAAACTCTGCCTCGCCCGAGCCTGGCCTCGCCTACATTCTCCCCGCGAATCCTGTAGGAGGCCAATCCTTCCACTATGGTGTGCACGTCTACGAATCCTAGAGCGGGCTCGGTCGCGACTTCGGGCGGACTTCCGCCTCGCCTGAGCCCGGCTCTAGCCTTGATATCCACAACGGAAAGGCGCCCAAGTCACCATATACTGTAGAGGTGACATATTACTTAAGGGCTTTTTGCCATACTCGGCACTGTGTCAACCACTACGACATGGGCAACCTCCTTGGCAGGAAGGCTCGGGTACGTCACCGAACCCTCGGCCCTGGCCTCAGCTCTCAGCAGAAATCAGACGGGCACAAGTAAATAGCAAGTACAAGACCCATGCTCCGGGCCATACCATCTACAAGGGCTCAGCTATGCCTCCTCATCATACGCGACCAACTCCGGTACTCATGGCAGCACTCCTTGAGGCTATAAATATGGCAACTTACAGCTTGAGGGAGGCGGGCGAACACTTCACGATTTTCTCCTCCACCATGATATTGGCACTTGCATCAATCAACCCCATGAACTTAGGATCCTTCCCTCTCTTTCTCAGCTTGTATTCCCTACTACAAGCATTTAGGTGCAAGTAATATAAGTCTCATGCCCTCTATTGGAAGTAGGGCCTTCTCTTGCCCGAACAAAGATAAAGAATTGTGTCATATATCTTGCATCACCCATCTGGGTTAGGGCATGCAACATTATTTCACTAGTTTGTAAGACCTTCGGGTCCAGACACCGACAGTTGGCACGCTAGGTAGGTGATCGATGCGTGCAAAACATCAAGTTCCCATCAAGACTCCAGATGGCTAGCTTGCAGCACCCTTTGAGACTCGACACGATGATCAGGTTTGGGGGTCTAGAGTTCATGTCACCCGGCATCGAGTATGACATGGTACTCCTCCCACCTGGTCCCCTGGCTGACACTCAGGGGCAACCAGACGTCCATCCTCGTCCTTCTCATCGCAGGAGGCGGAGACAGATCAACTGCAACTGCACCATGGGCAACACCGTTTGTCTCATCAACGCTCCTAAACTGGCTAACGATGTGGACTCCCTTGCGAGGGACCTGATGAACGTTAGCATCACGCCTAGAGCATTCGGTGGCATGCATCACCTCAACACCGACTCTACTGGCTCCTCCTCTTATGGCATAGGGAGTGCCAGCTTCACCGGCCCTCCATATGGTAGGTTTGTCGGTTCCCCCACCTGCGGGTTGGGAGACGCCGACCTCATCATGGCAGGAGTTTTACTTCTATCAGTGGCTAGGGAAGAATCATCAATGTTCAACCTATCCCCTTTCAACCAAGCTTTGACACAAGTGCCTTCACTAGCATGTACGCCGATCTTCCCTTCTCCTCGGGGTGCCTTGACTCCGAGGAGGAAGATAGTCTGGGTCTTGGCCTAGACTTCTCTAGGCTTTGCGACCCTAAGGCCATGCTATAGTTCCTATTTTGCATGTGATGAACTGCTCTCCAATGGCTCCGATGACTATAGCACTCACGAGGAGGGTTACGACCTAACTTGCGAGTGCTTCTACGTGGGACACAAGGAGCATGACGAAGGGGACCAACTCGGCATGCCTTGATAAAACAACGTGCCACCCCCACATTCTAGGAAACCAAGGGAGTAGGGTAAGGCTCAAACCCTCTGCCGTCAGGAAGTCACATGGCCCACCACGAGTAGCTCCACGAACTGCACGCCAAGCTCAAAGAGGAACAACAATGGCTGCAACAGCATCGGTAAGTTCTTGAGTGTGAAGCCGCAGGCAAGGCTCTTGACAAGGAGCACGCGCCAAGGTAGAAATCCCTCGTCCGAAAACCTAAAAAGATAGTCCGACCCGAGGACCTCCCGACACCTGTACTCCTAACTCCTCCACCCCTCTTGCCCATTTCGGGAATGGATTAACTCACACTAGCTTTCCTATTTAATCAGCCAAGGGCCTCCCTTTCCACCCTTGTGGTAGCACTATTTTCTTGGGTGGTTCTCCATGTTCCAATTAACACAATAATATTTTCATGAACAGTAAATATCCATTGACAATAAATAGCATGATCATGAATAAGCATCAAACACCATGTTTAATCTTCTCTTTCCTTGGGCACCAAATGCAGTATTCATAGCTTCACCTTCAACCTTGGTATAAGCTCCCAACATTTCTTTGCATGTTGCCTCGATAGCTTCAAGCCACTCGTCATCAGGTTCACTAAACTGATTTTTGTATCGATATGTATATTTTAAGTAGACTAAGCCACCATTCCCAGCATTCTAGTTTGACCCGTCCTCACACTCCTTTGACATTTTCCATTCATTGACAAGCGGCGACACTCTAAAATCTATATTCTCTTAGACTAAATCTCTAGTGCAAATGTAACTGCACATAGCATTAAATGCTACCAAAGAGGCTTGTGCCTTTTCTATCTCCACAACAGCTAGCCTTTTTATGCAAAAGCGAGATGTGATAGGCCACTGAATTATACCTTTGATGTCCTCCCTCTTGTCCAAGTCATTTTATGTAAACCATTGCTTCATCCACGAGCCTGGCCACTTTTGTCGAAAAGTTTGAATAGGGCACCTAGCATCTGACCGATATACGAAGGTATAACAACCAAAATTATTATGGTACTAATCTTTTCTAGCCTTCGTCTGATAAAGACAATTGTGGATGTTGTAAAAACAATCAACATTTGGCTTTAAACCCTGACTCCTTACTGCCCAGATAAAAATCCCTACCTTAATCAGAGCTTCGGGAGTAAGCTGATGAAGGTATATTTCAAACCTTTTTAAAACCTCAACCAACATCTTGTGAAGAGGAAAGCGTAACCTAGCCTTCAAAAAGCTTCGGTAGACAACCACTTTGTTTTTTCAAGAAAAGGGAAAGTAGCATCCCCACCAGGCCTCACTATGGAAACATCATGGAAATATTTACCTTTCATAACTTCAATATGTCCTTTCTTCACAGTTGACCTCCCAAAGTTGACATTGCTTGGTTTTTAGGATTGCTCTTGAAGGATTATGGGGAGGCTACACTAGCGAAAACTAGAAACTACTAAGGTTATAGATCATGGAATTACCACTAGATTCACAGGGCAGCAGAAGACGTCTCGATGTAGACGAACGCGTCGAACAGTGTTGTGCAGTTGCCGGTGACATTCATGTCCTCGCGCGATTTGTCCTAGTGCTCCAGATGCAGCACCTCCGAGGTATCCACACGTATAGGGAGGAAGCGCCACGTTCCGAACTGCTAGGTTCATGACGGTGGCTAGGCAAGGTCGAGGGGCGGGCGGCTGCTCGTTTACTGGTGGCGAATCAGGGATACCTTAACCACGCCCCTACCCCTTATTACATAGGCATTCTGGTGAGCTTCTAACTTTGAGGCCCTTCAGTAACCCTAAAGTCCTGTCTTATTTCAGATCTAATCCGAGTTAGGCTTCCTTCCCTTTAAGTGTGTGGCTCTATAGATTCACATACATATAGACATGGCCCAAGTACTCTTACTTGGCCCAATAGTTGACAGCAGCATCTAGCAAGACATGTCAACTCCTATGCGTGCATAAAGATCATATTAGATGAACCATTGCAACATTACGTACATGTTGTTCCCTTTGTCTTATGATATTTTGTCTGGCTCTAAGCTGACCTCTCTTTCTCGATACTGTGAATTGGAATCCTTTCATTAGTTAGCACTTAACCCTTGCACGACCATGCATTTCCTGATCCAATCACTCGAGGGGCCCAGAGATATCTCTCTCAAGAAGAGAGGGACAAATTTCATCTTGACTGACCATGCCTCACAACATGCTTCCTAACAAACCCAAAACTACCTTTATAACAAACTAGTTATGGAGTAGCATTTGATAGACCCTAAGTAAGCCAATTCACATCTTGAGAACATGTGACAATCTCAGGTCGAAAGATAGATTATACATGTTGCAAAAAGGGAACTATATTACAATATCTCACGTTGGGTCGGTCCAGCCTCATGTCTTACATGCGCCCACATTATTAGTTTAACATCTCCATGTCCATGACTTGTGAAATGTAGTCATCAACTAATACATGTGCTAGTCATCGACTCTAACTGGGGACATCATTTTGAATAACCATACAAGTAAAGAATCTCACAAATAATTCACATAATTGCTAATCAATACAAGGTTCCTTTCATGGATATTCAATCTCTAGGCAATATATATATATATATATATATATATCATGGATACAAAGAAATATGCTCATCTCTATGATTATCTCTAGGGCATATTTCTAACAGTCTCGCACTTGCACTAGAGTTAATCTAGAAGATATCTAATACCCATCGATCTCATGTGTGCCTCATGCTTAGGTTGTGGAAGAGGTTCTGTCAAAGTATTAGCAACATTCAAATCCATATGTATTTTGCATATTTTTATCTCACCCCGCCTAACGAATTTCCGTATGAGGTGAAAATTCTGTAGTACGTGTTTGTTTTTCTAGTGATTCCTTGGCTCCTTAGCTTGCGCAATAGCCCCATTGTTGTCACAGTAGAGGTTCAATGGACTAGAGTCCTTAGGAAACACACCAAGATCGATGAGGAACTTTCTTATCCAAACACCTTCTTTCATAGATTTAGAAGCTACAATGTACTCGGCTTCTGTTGTAGAATTAATCAGTCTCCTGCTTGGAACTCTTCCAACTAATAGCACCACCATTTATTGTCATCACAAAACCTGATTGTGATTTTAACTCATCTGAATTAGTTTGGAAGCTAGCATCAGTGTAACCAGTTACAACAAGCTCCTCCTTACCCCCCATATACTAGGAACATATCTTTAGTCATTCTTAAGTACTTAAGAATGCCTTTTACCGTTGTCCCGTGATCCTCACCTATATCAGCCTGGTACCTACTCGTAGCACTTATAGCGTATGAAACATCTGGGCGTGTACTAATCATGTCATACATGATTTATCCAATTGTCGAGGCGTATGGTACCTTACTCATGCGCTCTCACTCATTAGCCATCGTAGGACACTGCTTCTGGCTAAGGTGTATACCATGTGACACAGGTAAGAACCCTTTGTTGGACTATTCCATGTTGAACCGTTTCAACACCTTATCTATGTACATATATTGAATTAATCCTATAAGTCTCTTCGACCTATCTCTATAGATCCTTATGCCAAAAATATATGCTACTTCCCCTAAGTCCTTCATAGAAAAACTCTTTTTCAGTGAAGCCTTGATGGACTCTAGCATAGGAATGTCGTTCCCAATCAATAATATGTCATCCACATACAAGATTAGAAATACAATAGCGCTCCCACTTTCTTTCTTATAAACACCAGATTCTTCTTCATTCTGATAAAAACCAAACCCTTTGACCACTTCATCAAAACGAATGTTCCAACTCTGAGATGCTTGCTTCAACCCATAAATAAATTTCTGAAGTTTGCATATCTTTCCAGCATTGATGGGATCGACAAAACCCTCAGGTTGTATCATATGCACATCTTCATCTAGGTTTCCATTAAGTAAAGTTGTTTTGACATCCATCTGCCAAATCTCATAATTGAAATATGAGGCAATGGCTAGAATGATCCAAATAGATTTAAGCATCGCTACTAGCGAGAATGTCTCATCATAGTCAATTCCTTAAACTTGTCAAAAACCCTTTGCAATAAGTCGAGCCTTATACATGTGAGCATTTCCATCCATGTCTGTCTTCTTATAGATCCATTTGCACTCTATGGGTCTAACACCATCAGGCTGGTCAACCAAGCTCTAAACATGATTTTCTTCCATGGAATCTATCTCGGATCTCACGGTGACTTGCCATTTCTTGGAATCTAGGTCTATCATCGCTTCTGCATATGTTACAAGTTCATCGTTGTCTAACAACAACACTTCCCCATTGCCAACAATAGCACTTCTCTTCGTGCCTCACGAAGCCTTGATGACCTTTGTGGTTGTGGTGGTGATTCTCATGCCATAGATGTTTCAAGTTGTTCTGCTACATTAGCATGACTTGTTGAATCATGTCCCACTAGCTCATTCTGAACTTCTTCAAGATACACCTTTTGTTTACTTTTCTCTCTTTTGAGAAACTCTTTCTCTAAGAAAACATCATTCCTGGTGACAAACACTTTGCCCTCTGACCGATGGTAAAAGTAATATCCCAAAGTTTATTTTGGATATCCCACGAACATGCACTTGTCCAATTTTGGAGTTAGTTTATCCGACTGCAATCGCTTGACGTAAACCTCACAACCCCAGATCTTCAGAAAAGATAAACTAGGAGTTTTCCTAGCCCATATCTCATATGGTGTCTTAACCACATACTTAGATGGTATCCTATTTAGTGTGAAAGCTGTTGTTTCTAGAGTGTATCCCCAAAACGACAAAGGTAGGTCTGACTGGCTCATCATTGATCGAACCATTTCCAATAAAGTTTGATTATGTCATTTAGACACGCCATTGCTCTGAGGCATTCTAGGTGGTGTAAGCTGCGGAACAATTCCATAACTCTTTAAATGATTGCAAAACTCATGGCTCAAATATTCACCTCCACGATCAGATTGTAGTGCTTTAATTTTCTTGCCACGCTGATTTTCCACTTCATTCTGAAACTCTTTGAACTTTTCTAAAGATTCAGACTTATGTTTCATTAAGTGGACATATCCATATCTACTAAAATCATCAATGAAGGTCATGAAGTATTGGAATCCTCCTCTAGCTGTTATACTCATTGGTCCGCACACATCAGTATGTATGAGTTCCAACAAATCCAATGCCCTCTCTGGTAAACCTATGAAGAGTGCCTTGGTCATCTTGCCAAGTAAGCATGCTTCACATGTCTCGTATGATTCAAAATCTAATGAAGTTAAAATCCCATCAGAATGAAGCTTCTTCTGCGATTCTCACTTATATGACCCAAACGACAGTGCCACATGTAGGTACAACTTAAATCATTAGGTCAAGGTCTTCTAGCACTAATATTATAGATAAGTGCATCATCAAGATTTAATATTAATAACCCATTCATAATGGATGCAAAAGCCACAAACATGCCATTCTTAGAGATCACACAACCATTGTTTTCACTCGCAAATGAATAACCATCCTTCATCAAACATGATGGAGACATAATGTTTCGACTCATACTAGGAACTAGATAACAATTATTTAACTCCAAAATAAATCCTGATGGAAGGTGGAGTTACATCGTCCCGAAGGTCAACACAACAACTCTTGCATTATTGCCTACTCAGAAATCAACTTATCCTCTTTTCACGCTTCTACTTCTTTTCATTCCCTACATCAAATTGCAAATATGGGCAACTGATCCAATATCAAATACCCAAGAATTTATATAAGAATCAACAAGAAAAATTACTGTAATATGAATAGCAAGTGTACCTGCTGCGGCTGTACCCTTACCGCCACAATCCTTAATAGAGGCCAAGTATTGTTTGCAATTCCTCTTCTAGTGACCAAGTTCTGTTTAGTAAAAGCACTCTACATCTACAGCTAGTCTAGCCTTGGGCTTTTGGTTTGGTTTGGCTTGGATATTGTATCTTTTGCCTTGCCCTTCTTCTTTTGAGATTTACCCTTCTTCTTAAAGTTGGGTCTGTTTTGGACTGCCATCACATGGCCGCTACTGCCAGTGCTTTTCTTTATGTCACCCTCTGCTATTTTCAGCATGCCACATAGTTCATTAAGGCCCTTCTCTGCCCCATGCATATGGTAGTTCGTAATGAAGTTTCCATAGCTAGGCGGAAGAGATGCCAAAATGAATTTAGTGGCCAACTCTTGGCTTACTAGGTAGCCTAGCTTCTCCAACCTCTATGTGTAACCAACTATTTTGATTACATGTGGCCCAACTACTGTGCCTTCTACTAGCTTGCATTCCAGAAAGGCTTTGGACACATTGAACCTTTCAGTCCTAGCCTGAGTCTGGAACATATCCTTGAGTGCCACGATCATATCGTGCGCCTCATGGTTTGTCTCAAACTAGACTTGCAGCTCAGGCTCCATGCAAGCAAGCATCAGGCAACTCACTTCAAGATTAGCATCCATTGCTTTCTTGTAAGCGGTTTTAGCTGCAGCAATTGCATCTTTACTAGGATCCTTTGGTGGTGGGGTGTCTAGAATGTCTTCCTTTTTTCAGCCCAGCCCTGAGAACAATTGTCAGGTTACGGATCCAATCCGTATAGTTTGTCCCGTTTAACTTACCATTTTCAAGAATTGATCGCAAAGTAAATGTTGTTGTTCTAGGTGCCATTTATCTGCAACAAAATAATACAAAATACTAAACAAAATATCCATGATAGAGTAAATCATATTAAACATTTAATAGAATCTACTCTCACTAAAATCAATATCCCTCGATTGATACTTAGTGATTCAGAACCCACAACTAACAGGTGTACTAGTGAGCTTTAGCATCACCACTAGAAGACAAGGTAGATTGGTAAGTAACTCTTTACCAATCATATCATATATGACTTCTGTTGTTGGGTGACATCTCTATGTCTTGGCTCCCAACCTTATGCCCCAAAGTCCTTAACTAATGAGCTGACTTTGTTTAAGTTAACCAACCCTTTCTGCAGTTCGTATCCGATACAAACCTATCTAGTCAAGGAAAACTGGTGGCACCCTAATTTCATAGACCCATCACCAATTGTACAAGACCTATGATAGTGCAAGGTTTGGATAGGCATTTGAGCTTAAACATTTATGAGGGATTGTCCTACTTATATCATCGCACGCAAGAACATATATGCAATATGAACAAGTAGAACATTAAGAATGGCATTCACACAATAGTTGTGATTCGATATTGCTTTCTATCACATGGTGATCACCATCTCCGATAATCTGTTCATCATGATGATCTCCATCTCCATGATATAGGTATGCCATCCTTTAGGTGTTGAGTCCTTCAAGACCTATCTAACGTATGCTAGTAACCAAATTACATATATGCTTTGGATCATCACATGTTGACACGCAGGTCATTACCTCAAATTTGGACAATACATATGGATTCAGGAGTATTGCCCTGGTCATGACACGCGGGTCATGAATAATCCATTAATATGCATCATATACACACAATGGTCATACCGACCGCAAGCTGTCCTACAAAAACAGGTTAGACAAACATGTTTCTATATGTTCACCACTACAGCAGATAGCCACGGTGGCCCCACTGACCAGTCAGTGGGTGGGGATTGAGGGGGGAGCCCCCCTGTGGGGGTCTCAGGGTAGCGCCCTAAAAACCTCACAAAATTCCAAGCATCGTATGTATGGAAATTCCATTGAAAATCTCATGCGATAGATCAAATCAACCCAAATCCGAGACTTTCGACCCAAAGAAGATTACACTCATGACGTTGATCTATTACATCAATCTACTAGTTGTGCATGCAGTTAGCCCCGATGGTAATTCCAGCCAGTAGGGGCAAGTCACACACATAACAGAGAAAGACGAACTGATCTCTTCGGTCATATCCAAGGCAATCTACTTCAAACCCTTATAACCAATTGATCTAATCAAACCGTGCAATAAGTACATCCATCTCATGAACCTAGATCTAGACCTAAAACTACGTAGAACCTGCCTCTGATACCACTGAAGGATTATGGGGAGGCTACACTAGCGCAAAACAAAATTTTCAACTCCATAAAACTAGAAACTACTATGGTTATAGATCATGGAATTACCACTAGACGCACAGGGCAGCGGAAGACGTCTCGATGTAGATGAACGCGTCGAACAGTGTTGTGCAGTCGTCGAAGACCTTCATGTCCTCCTACGGTTCGTCCTAGTGCTCTAGATGCAGCACCTCTGAGGTATCCACACGTACAGGGAGGAAGCGCCACATTCTAAACTATTAGGTTCATGATGGCGGCTAGGCGAGGGCGAGGGCCAGGCAGCTGCTCGTTTACTGGTGGTGAATTAGGGTTACCTTAACCACGCCCCTGTACCTTATTATATATGCATTCTGGTGGGCTTCTAACTCTAAGGCCCATCAGTAACTCTAAAGCCCTGTCTAATTTCGGATCTAATCCGAGTTAGGCTTCTTTCCCCTTAAGTGTGTGACCCTATAGGTTCACGTACATATAGACATGGCCCAAGTACTCTTACTTGGCCTAATAATTGATAGCGGCCTCTAGCAAGACATGTCACCTCCTATGCGCACATAAAGATCATATCAGACGAACTATTGCAACATTACGTACATGTTGTTCCCTTTGTCTCACGATATTTGATCTGGCTCTAAGCTGACCTCTTTTTCTTGATATTGTGAATTGGAATCCTTTCATTGACTAACACTTAACCCTAGCACAACCATGCATTTCTTGATCCAATCACTCGAGGGGCTCAGAGATATCTCTCTCAAGAAGAGAGGGACAAATTCCATCTTGATTGACCATGCCTCACAACATGCTTCCTAACAAACCCAAAACTATCTTTACAACTACCCAGTTACGGAGTAGCATTTGATAATCCGTAAGTAAGTCAATTCACATCTTGAGGACATGCGACAATCTCAGGTCTAAGGATACAGTATACATGTTGCAAAAAGAGAACTATATTACAATATCTCATGTTGGGTCGATCAAGCCTCATTCATACATGCACCCACATTATTAGTTTAACATCTCCATGTCTATGACTTGTGAAATGTAATCATCAACTAATACATGTGCTAGTCATCGACTCTGACTAGGGACATCATTTAGAATAAACACACAAGTACAGAATCTCACAAATAATTCACATAATTGCTAATCAATACAAGGTGCCTTTCATGGATATTCAATTAAGCAATATATATATATATATATATATATATATATATATATATATATATATATATATATATATATATATATATATATATCATGGATATAAAGAAATATGCCCATCTCTATGATTATCTCTAGGGCATATTTCAAACAGCTCTTCGGCATCGTTAAAATCCCCCCTCAAAATCAAAGTTCTCTATCTTCGGAGTTGTTTGACAATCTGGCCAGTATCTCATCAGTCATCTTCGCAGTATTACTCTTCTCCATGGACTCCTAAAACCTAGCAAATGTGAGCTCCTCGCTCTTGCTACCCTTGACCATCTTAGTTAAAACAAAAAACCACCGAAGCTAAAACAAGCGCAACTTTACTAGAAAAAACCTTTGGTTCAAAGCACTAGCTATTCTAGCAACAAATAGACGAATAATGTGATAAATGTGCATACGGTTTTCATTATATATATACACAAAAGTCAGGCCAGGGATGAATAAAAAAGATGGGAGAGGAAGACAAAATAAAATTACCACTGCAAGATGGGCCCCACAATTCAGGTATTTCGTTGATTAGCTAAGGCAAGGTGTTTTTTCGACCTTCATCACAAGGGCTTCGTTGATTTTTCAGTCTGAGTTTATTGCGAAGAAACAAAATAATACTGCGAGGGGCTACTATTGGGGGCCTTTGTCCTTTGAAGGTCCTCAAAACAATAATTAACCATTGTTTCCCGATACATCTTTAAAGTACTACAGATGCTTTAGCAAAAACCACCTTCGGAATGAATCAAGCAAAGACGAAGGTATAAGATTTGGGGTAACAACATAAAATGATGAAGAAAGGAAGCTAGAAGAAGCCGGAAGAAGGTGTTCATAGATTCTGGCGACAAGATGATAGAGAAAAAAAGACACTGCTACCCTTATCATGTTTAATAGTCTAAATGTTTAGGCTTCATGGCACAATTGTATTTCTACCAAAGACGTATTTCACACCTATAAATAGGTGAACAGTGTCCCACACAATTTCACATTTTCAGAGGTGAACTCAACTTTGTTGTGCCCGTTCTGTGAAGTGTCTTCGTGTTGCATTATATTAAGGAGCTGAAGGTATGTTTGTAAACTTGTTTAAACAAGGAAAAGGAAGATGAAATAAAAATACTGAGAAACATGAGATAAGTTTTACATTCTATGGTTCATTTATGTTTCTATTTAAAATGATTTCATTTTTATCTTCTCCCAAAACCTTTGTCTTCAAGATAACATTCCAGAGAAGTGTTAACTTAAAGATGAAGGTTCAAACTCCTTAATCTATGTTGCCTTGTTTTTGATGCCGCTAAAGAATTAAAAACAAGTAACCAACAACGTTGTTTGGCTGGACTTTAAGCTAGCCCAACGGATGCGGCTGCTACTACATCCTGTGACACAAAATACTATAGTTACAACAGTTGTAGTGCTCCTAAAAAGCTATCTAAACAGTTTGACAGTGTAAAATTTAGAACTCATTATCATCTCCGAACTCTCAATAGGCTCTAGGTTCGTTTAGATCCTAATAACGTGACCTTATTAGTATTTTACCCATTACTTAGAACACTTCATGACTTGAGTGAATAAATTAATCAAAAGAAAAGAAATAGTATTTATGTGCATAATTATAAGTGGTGTTTGGTTCTCTATAGATTTTGAGAATTTGCATACTGCACAAAATCCAAGAAAAATTATATTACCAACTTGTGTTGAGATTGCGAGATTGTAGCACAAAATTCAATACAAAATTTGGATTTAATAATAATGAGATTCTATGTGTGTGTTTGGTTAGATTTCCGAACTAGATTTGTTGATGAAAGTCTATAATCTCAACCAAACAGGTACAACATCAGAATATATTTATGAAAATATACACATTTCTTTAGTTTATTTTAGAATCACATGTACCCTAGGTTTTACAGATTCCTATCATCCATGTACCAAGCTATCATTCTTTTATAGAACCTATAATTGACAAATCTCTTAATCAAATATATTTTAACTTTCTACAATAGTTTGATCGTAGCAGCTTTCTCATAGATTACAGTTAAAATCGGATTTTCAGAAATCTACATCTGAACAAAACGTAACTTAAGAACGAGGCACGAACCAAACGGCTCGTATTTCGAGAAAAATTCGACATTTAACCTACAGTTCGTACACTTGTCTACGTTAACAGGGTATCGTCTCCTCCTTGAGACGTTCCAATGGTCCCCTCTCCACCTCTTCTCAATCATCATAGTAAATCTCCCTACGGAGAGGGGGACCTCTAATTTCTTGCTCTCCGCTAATCAAAGATAATAATTGTGTAATTAATTATTTTCAAATTTAATTAGCAGATAAAAATATGTATTACGGTACTACAAATATGATAGTATTTTTTAAAACTCCAAAAACTTATGTATAAAAGGCAAATAACACAGTTAAAGAGTAAATGAGAGCTGAATAGGGAATGCTTGCAGAGGAGGAGAAATAGGGGAAGAATAATTAAGGGGAAGGTATTTAAATATGAATAGAAAGTATGAATGGGGATTTGAGAGGGGGAATGGTTGGAGATAGCCTTACAATTCATCCCATACCCTTTAGATATAAGGCATTACTCAGATCTTCCCTGATTTCCTATTTCTCAACATATTTTCATCTTTACGCAAGCTCGCCACCGCGTGTTGTGCGCTAGGTACCTGATGAGTGTCGGATGGGGAGAGGATGTTAGAATTTGGCCCACCTGTGTGTGGCCCAATTCAATAAGAATTTCAAGGTGGTGTGTAGAGATGGCATGAGGCTTTAGTCTCATACTGCTCATCTAAGTAGGAGAGAACCAACTTATATGTGTGGGTGTTCACTACTCTTCACAAGAGACATAAATGGCTATCGAGGCTGCCACTGCGCGCACACTCGCTTGTGTTTCACGTTTTTCATGTTTTTTATCACGTGTCTTGTGACTTGCAATGATGCGCGATCACATCGTGACATGTTCTAAGTGCCAGATTAATTTTTCTTTTTGTTTATTTGGTTATCAAATATCACACCTATCAAGTTGGACGCGCACGTTACGTGCAAGATCTACGGGCGGTTGCATGTAGAGAGATTCCAGGGGGTGGTTCTTGGAATTTAGCAAATTGAACCTGTCAAGTTGCAGCGACCCTCTATAAAGAGGACGTCCTTCAGCTGGAGGACGCATGGAAAAAGCAACTGACACGTCTTCTCATTCTCATCTCTCTGCACCGCCGCTTATCTACCCTGCTGTCTCTTTGTCTGCCGTGTAGAAAATCAAGGGAGAGCGGTGTCTCTGAACCAACGCCGGTGGTTTGATGAACTGCATGGGTGCTGGCGAATCAGGTTTTTGGGAAGTGCTTCGCGCATGTCCGCTTTGGTTCCTCACCATCACTAGTGAAAATCACTATAAGTAAATCTGCATTTTCAGCTTATTGCGATGATGTTCGGCTAGATCTGTTTCAACGTTTCTTTTATGTATTAATCTTGTTGATTTAGTTTGGATCTTTTCTATTCTAACATCATGGATACCATCTACCAGTAGATCTGTTTTTTACATTATGTGTTGTTTATCAAATTAATCTTAGGCCCTGTTAATTTTGTAACAATCCAGAAACCTAAGAGAATTAACATGGCTGGACCTTTGGATGCATTGAAACCTAAGCGATTTGCTGGTGGGGAAAACTTTAAGAGATGGCAGACTAGGGTTAAGTTCTGGCTCATGTCATTGAGGATCTGTTGGGTGATTTCCCAAGTATTTCCTCTCACTAAGGAGCAGGACAGTAACTATGAGTCGGATAACTCTACCTGCGTTGGTTGTATCTTGACATTGTTGTCATATCAACTATATGACATATACACGCACCATGATGTGGCTCGTGATTTATGGGAGGCCATGGACCAAAATATACAAAATTAGATGATGCACATGAACTTTATGTTAATGACAAGTACCATGAATACAAGATAGTCGATGATCATTATGTCGTGGAACATGCTCATGAAATCCAGCTTCCGGTAGGGAACTGCACACTTTGACTGTGTCTTGCCTAACAAGTTCGTGGTTGGTGGCATCATTGCCAAACTACCTCCTACTTCGAGAAATTTTACCACGGCTCTCAAACACAAGAAGGAGGCAATGACTATTGAAACTCTAATTACCTGTAATACCCAAAATTGTAAATTATCAAAAGAGATAATGTCCTTATGTGTATTGACTGTACCTACTAACACATGTGAATAAACACCATCGAAAAGGGGTTAAATAACCAATAGGGGTGAAAACGGGACAGGATTACCCGGCGGGTATCGGATACGGATACTAGAAATACCCAATTTTTCGGGGTACCGGATATGAGTATTTTTGTATACGGGTCGGATACGGATAGTACCTGGATAGATATTAGCCAGATACGGGATGACTACTACCCGGAAAATACCTGAGAAGTCTGGGTAGGATACGGGTACCTGGTTAGCGGGTACCCGACTACAGTGTCGAGCTATCGCAGTTACAGACCCAACACTAGTCAGCCCATTAACATGTCTAGGCGTGACGTGGGCACCTGGTTGCCGCAAGGCCTAGAGGCCAAAGTGACCGAGTGTGTCTACTAATTGTGATCCACTGATCTCGTCAACTTGTGGGGACGTGGGCTCGTGGCCACTGGCCCATACATGAGTGCATCACTGCATTTGTCCATGAGACCATGATCATGAAGCCCTAGGAGAGCCACAGCCGCTTGTCCACCACACATGGCTATGCTTAAAAGAGGGACTTGTGGTTAATGTCTAAAAGAGGGATATGCTGCTGATTTTTTAAATTGTGTTGTTGGTTCTATTATGAAATTGTGTGAAATATCTAACATTTGTTATATACTTGTGGATTATACCTAAAAGGGGATATATTGATGATTTTTTTAAATCGTGTTTTTGGTTCTATAATGAATTTGTGATTAGTAACTTTGAATTGTATGGTGTCAGTTTTGTCGGTATTTTTTCTATATTTGAGCTATCATATACATAATTATGCATTTCTTATTTTATTCATTTGTTTCACAGTTGGACAACTAATATCAGCAGGGTGGATTATCCGACTAATATCTGTTATCTATCCGGGTAATATTCGATATCCATTTCTTATCCGCCCTAGTTATTACCCGATCACGTCCTGTATTCGTCCCGGATTTTCACTATCCGTATCCGATCATGTATCCGATAAAATTGTATTAGGGTAGGATACGAGATGACCTAATATCCGTCCGTATCTGTCCCGTTACCATGAATACAAGATAGTCGATGATCATTATGTCGTGGAACATGCTCATGAAATCCAGCTTCTGGTGGGGAACTTGCACACTTTGACTGTGTCTTGCCTAACAAGTTCATGGTTGGTGGCATCATTGCCAAACTACCTCCTACTTCGAGGAATTTTACCATGGCTCTCAAACACAAGAAGGAGGCAATGACTATTGAAACTCTAATTACTTGTAATACCCAAAATTGTAAATTATCAGAAGAGATAATGTCCTTATGTGTATTGACTGTACCTACTATCACATGTGAATAAACACCATCGAAAAGGGGTTAAATAACCAAAGACACCAAAATAAATCATGCATCATGCTAAGTTTTTACTTGATTGTGCATTTGTGGATAATAAAATAAATGTGTCATTAACAATATATTAATATGTTAATTGACCCATGGAATTTAACCTCTAATTTGAAAACAAAACCATGAAAATAGAGGAGAGAAAGAAATATTATTCTATACAAAATAATATTATAATTAAATAACTTCACCACATGATGGTGTGACCAAATTGCATAGTTAATATGAATTTGAATTTGCACTTAAGTTGAATTCAAAATTTAAATTCAAAAGAATTAAGAATAAAATAAAATAGAAAATAAAAACAAAAGAAAAAGGAAAAAGACTTACCGAGCCTGCGCTTGGGCCCATTCCTCGGTTCTCGGCCCACTTACGCCATCGTTGCGGTCTGCGCGCGCACCACGCTGCGAGCTCTGTGACTGACGTGCGGGCCTACTGGCCAGTGACCCACGGGCGCTCGGGAGTGACTTCAAACCTGGCAACCGGGCCCCACCATTCCGTCTCAGGTACATGCGCTCGACCCCGCATTCTCGCACACTGTCACCTGGGACCCGTCCGTTAGATGGAACCCACTCCTAACTTGTCACACCCGGTTTTAGAAGGCAAACCGAATGCGAACCATGTACGTGCCAGGATCAGTTATTCACGTACACAGCAGTTACATAACATGGACATCATCACACAGTGCTCAAAATAGTATTAATAGGGAAATAATAGTCGATTACATCATGCGTCTGAGACGTCCATATAGTCCTTACAGTACATCAAAGTGCGAAAACGAAACGTAGATAACTGCGGCCTTCACAGGCAGCCGACTGGGGGTTGCCTCTAACCCACACCTAGAACTCGTCGTAGTCTTGGAACTCCTGGAAGTCTCCTTCCACAGCTTCATCTTCTCCTGAGCAGTGGTTGCAATGCTGACAACCTTGGGGGGGGGTTGGTGTGTAGATCAAGAGTGAGTACACATCAACATACTCAGCAAGCATCCTGTTTGGCTGTAGTGGACTAGCTTTATGTGGGGGTAAGTCAAGCAGTTGCTTTTAGTTGGTCAGTTTATTATTTACTAGTAGAAAGCCAGGTTTTAGCATTAACCCAAGTTATTAACCCAAAGTACCCTTTCCAAACGGAAAGAATACCACTTACCATTACCATAAGCATAACCATAACCATCCTCATTGTCATCTGTAAACCAAAATGTCTCTGATCAAGTACCACTAATCACTGGAGCTCCCTTGGCCGCTCATAACCGCGAGCACGACTGATATATCAGTTTTCAAACACTCTGCAGAGGTTGTGCACTTTACCCACAAGTCGTGATTCCCTCTTGCCTCGGGCCGATCAAACCCTTAAACACTACCAAGGTGAATAGGCAGGGTCTCACTACGTAGCCTTTACAAAGATTTCCCCGGGGCTGTAGCCGCCCGTTAGGTTTCCTAAATGTACCGCACTCCTCCCCAAGGGACAAATCAACCTTGGCAGAGCGAGCCGCATACACCGAGCCCCATTGACAGCACAATGGCTAAGCGAACTACACCCCGGTTCCACTAATTATTCAGCTAAGGGCGTCCCACTCCACCCTCATGGTTGCACTGTTTTCCCGGGCGGTCATCCATAGAACAGGTCCTTACGGAGAGGCACTCGAGAAACCGCTCGAGCCCCCTTGAAGACCACAAGTACAACATCATAATAAGAGAAGGGAAAACAGCGTATCATATATCATCTCATCATGTTCATTGATTAGAGTTTGAGCAATAGCATGAAGCTAAACAATAATAATCCGACCCAAATAGGTAAACAAGGACATGGATAACAAAAGCTAGTCAATCCTTAAGTATAAATGTGTAATGCGGGAGGTGAATTAAAGAATGAATAGGACAGAGATAGGTCAAAGGATACTTGCCTCCACCAACCGACTGCTGCTCAGGGGCTTCTCCTATGAGTTCCTCGGGCTCTTCGACCGGATCGTTCTCTATGCGATCGCAAGCATACATACATTCATCCATTCAAATTGGGAAACAAACAGTACATCATACAAGGGAACAAATAAAGTAAATATGCATCAAGTATGACATTCGATATCGCATTCATTATGGTTAGAAAGAAACGGGAAAGGGTCTCGCGGGGGGGGGGGGGGGGTTAAAGCTTATGCACTAATGATTAGTTACAATTGGTTCTAACAAAAGAATTTAGTTATATGCACTAATGAAAACCTAGTCATTTTTAGTTGATCAACATTGAACTGGATAAACAATTGATTATATGAATCAACTAGCGTAACGGAATTCCAAATTAAGTTTCCTATTTCAATAACATGAACAATGATTAACCTGCCGAAAATAAAATATATAACAGTAATGAAAGAAAATAAAATAAAATAAAATAAAAAAATAAAAAAGGGGGGGCGGTTGAACCGGCCTGGGGCAGGGGCGGCTGGGCAGGGCGCGGGCGCGGGGCAGGGGGCGGGGCAGGGCGCGCAGGGGCGGCCGAGCCGGCCAGGGGCGGGGCAGGGCGCGCAGGGGCGGCGGCGGCCGAGCCGGCCATGGTGCGGCCGAGCCAGGCGACGGTTGGGCCGGGGAGGGGGGAGAGGAGGGGAGAGGGAAGGGAGGAGAGGGGGAGGGGGACCTCACCGGGGACGGGGACGGGCGGCCGAACTGGCGACGAGCAGGGGCGGCGGCTAGGGAGAAAATGGGAGAAAGGGAGGGAGAGAGGGGGATTTGGGGGGAAGAGGGAGGGGCGGCTGGGCCAGCTGGGCCCAAAGGGGCGCGGGGGGGGGGGGCGGCTGGGCCGGCTGGGGCGGCCCACGGCGCGGGAGAGAGAAAAAGGAGGAGAAAGAGAAAGAAAAAGAAAAAGAAAGAAAAGGTTTTTCTCCTTTTCGAAATCCGATCTTCCTAGATGAATGCACTTACATTTCTAGGCAATCAAAGAATGCATAGTTCGGCATGGTGCATCAAACAACATAACGTAATTTAGGGTTTTTCTTTACACGGGAATTCCAAGCCAAACCCCGCTAACTTTGGAAAAGATCAAGGTTTAGCGAGGGAACGAGAAAAGAAAAGGGTAACGCCTGAATTTGGTGAGAGAAAAGAAGAAAAAAAATTCTACCCCCAAATTCAGGGCGTTACATAACTGAAGCTTCGCCATCTCCGCGCGCGACCTCCTTTCAACCACCCTGCGGGCTCGGGTCTTCCACGCATGCTAGCATGCACCAACCCCGCTGATAAAGGGGAGGGCATCCCCTTGACCACGCGCGTCTGCAACCACTTCGTGTTACTCACCGCTAGAGAGAGGAAAAGGGATAGCAGCCACGTCGTTTCCTTGGAACGTCGTAGTCCTAGTTCGGAGAAGTCGCAATTGGGGTTCGCGGGAGCACGCGGGTCATCATCAGGCTAGCCTCAAGGTGTGGCGGTCTCCAGAATCCAGCTAATTCGTCGTCGGAGTAATTTTGTTGTGAAATTGTGGTCGGCCGTGGCCGGCTGTTTTGTGCACCAAATCAACCGGTACGACCTAACCTATTACTTTCCTCGCCATATCCGCATTCATTTTCATAACTCGGGGGGGTCGAAATAGAGGGCCAGGTCGCGGAATCGGTTGCCGCGGCGGAGCGCCGGTGAGTGTTGGGGGGCGGCACGTCCACCTACTAGCGGGAGGGAGACGACGGTGCGGTGGCCGTCGATCTAAGAATGGACGGTGGTGATTACACACTGTGTACAGATTCGATGGGGCCATTTGGACCGTTAGATCGTAGAGTGGCGGATCGGATCAGATCGCACTTAGGTGATCTGAAAGTCATCGATATGGGATCCAACGGTCGCATCTGCATACCGGTTCGATCGAACACAGGTATAATCCTAGCCATCAGTTTTTGGTTGGACGACCGTGAATCATGCATACCCCTTCGTGGGTCAAATTTGCTAAAGAGACCTTGGAATTTTAGGATAATAACCCGCGGTCCACAGGAACTGTGTACTGAGTCTAGGAAATAATGCGCAGAGGCCCCTGCTATTCTTTGGTTTTGTGCGCCCAGTCCAGGGAGCAAGTAAATCAGGGAAAATGTTATAGAAATTGATTTTTAGTGTAAAAATAAATGCTAGAACTTGTTTAATTTATAGAAAATGCATACTTAGTCCAAATTAATTCATTCCAATTTATATAATTTTATAATATTATTGTTTATCAAATAGTGCCACTATTTTGACATGAAAGTCATATTAAAATTTATATCATAATTAATCTTGTATCAAACACATAAAATCTTTGGAAATTCATAACTTAAAATCTATAACTCCAAAATAATGATTCTTGTTCCTATGATCTTATTTTCATATGTAGATTATTAATATGTATTTTTTATACTTGTTTGGTGTGATGTTAATTTCTCCTTTATACTATGCTTGTTTGCATTGTGGCGTGTAGAAGAGCTAGTGGCTGAGGATCCCGGTGTTCAGCAGATAGAAGTTGATGAGCAGGAGCTCACTAAAGGCAAGTTGTGCCCTTGACCACTTTTATTATCCAATAATGTTCTTTAATACCACTTATTCATGCATATGTTTAATTTTGATGGGATCCAATAGGTCACCCTAGTCTAATTATCTTTTATCTTGTTTACCCCTTAATCATTTAGGTAGTTTTTCTATTGTTTTATATGGTTTTGGGTTAATATTTCATTATATCCATGTTCCAATTATTCTGTTATTTTATTTATGTTCATGTCAAGATCATTATCTTTAATTGGAACATGGAGCTTAACTTGAGAAACATGTGCCACCACAAGGGTGGTATGGGACGCCCTTGGCTGACAAACTAGGAAAGCTAGTGGAAGACTACCTTACCCGAAAGGGGCAAGGGCAGTAGGGGAGTAGGCGTGTAGGGAGGTTCTCGGGTTGATTTTGCTGCGATGGCAGTCGGACGAGGGATTCCTGCATTGCTCTTCCCAGAAACTGTAGCGGGTTTTCGGAAGCTAGTGGAACTAGGTAAAGGCCTCATAATGTTGCCCTGCCTCGCTTCCTTGGTAGAGGTGTATGAGAGTCGCGATCCCTTGGTAGATGGGTAACATGACTTGTGGGTACATGGTACAACCTCTATAGAGTGTAAAACTGGTATACTAGCCGAGCTCACGGTCAAGAGCAGCTCAGGACTCTCGCATGATTAAACTATGGAACTAAATTCAATTTGTCATTTGCATTGCATGGGATTATTTATTAATTTTGTTCTATTCTTATTATGGTTTGGTATCTACTTACATTTAGTAACTGCTAATAAAATTTGACCAACTTATTAAAAGCAATGCTCAGCTTTAGCCTCTATTGTTGATTAGCCCTACACATCACATGAACTCCCACCTTTGGTGAGTTCTTGCACATTATTCTCCACAACTTGTTGAGCGATGAACATGTGTGAGCTCACCCTTGCTATCTCACACCCCCCACAAGAGAAGAACTGGTGGTTCAGGAGGAGCCACACAACGAGGAGTTCGACTTGATCTAAGTGGAGTCTCCCAGTCGACTTTATGGCACCAAGGATGGACTTTAGTTCGTTTTATATTTATCTTTTATCTTGTAAGACTTCCGTTATGTAATAAGTACTCTGATATTATTGTGAAATTTATCTCTATATACTCTGTTATTATATGTGTTGTCTTCTTTAGCGCATATATGAGATGCACCCGGCTTTGTCCTTTAAATCCGGGTGTGACAGAAGTGGTATCAAAGGAAATGTTAACTGTAGAACGAAACCTAGATAGAAATGGACAAAACCATTACCTGGTTACCTTACTCTAATTCTTTCTATACTCATCTTATCTTGATCCTGTCTCACCTTCTGCGGTTCTATTCTGATTACTCTTATCTTTTCTACTCTAAGACAAGATGGATTTCACTCCTTGAAATCCTACATTTATGAACTTTTTAAGAGATAGGAGACCTAAGACAAAATTAAAACTATTTTCTCTATTTTAAAAATGTTGGTTGATTGTTCTGATGATAAATGTCCGATTTTCTTCTTTGATTGATTGAAACATTATAGCTGGGCATCTTAGCATGTACCACCATAAGATAATGTATTAGCTTTGGTAGGTAACACACTAATCTACTTAGCTAATAAATCCCCCAGTAAAATGATTTGTAATTACTTGCCTTGTCTACAAATCTTTCTTACCATATGTTTCTAACTCAGATGGTCAATAGCAGGAAGGGTGGTGGAATTGATCTACCCCCCAATTGACACAGTCGGAGGATATTCAGACAACCACAACAACAACAAGAAGAGATGGATCCTCCAAATCCTCCACCTATCGGAGCTGATCCCGCAGTTGCAACCTAGATGTGGATAATGCAACAGATGGCTGACACCATGGCAGATATGCATGCGCAAATACGACAGGAGCGTCAAGAGATGCACCAAGAGAGGGAGGAGATGCGCCAGGAGCGAAGGGTGCAACAGCAGCAAGCACCACTGCCACCACCACCAGTTCCACCCCGGGACAAGCACCGGGAGTTCATGAGCCACAAGCCACCGACATTCACTAGCTCTCCAGATCCTCTGCACGCTGATGATTGGCTGAAGTCTGTGGAGAAGATTTTGATTATTGCCCAATGCTCTGACCGGGAGAAGGTTCTATATGCTTCTGGTCGTCTAACTGGTCCTGCTACTTATTGGTGGAATTTTTACACTGCTGCCCACGATGCTGCTGATACTATCACTTAGGCAGAGTTTGCTACTCAATTCAGGAACTACCACATACCTGCTGGTCTAATGAAAATTAAGAAGAAAGAGTTTTTGTCGCTGAAGCAGGGAAGCATGTCAGTCAGCGAGTACCGCGAAAGATTCATTCAACTCTCCAGATATGCATTGGATGAAGTGGCTAAGGATGAGAGGAAGCAAGAACACTTCATCAAAGGACTCAATGGACCTATGCAGTATGCTCTAGTGGCTCATACATTTCCATCATTCTAAAGGCTGCTCGACAAGGCCCTAGCTATTGAACACAAGTGTGTTCAGCTGGGAGATTTGAAGAGGAAGGCGATATCCCAGGGTTAGGGAAGCAGTAGCGTTCATCCTTGCTATGTTCCACCCTAGGGTACACTAGTTTGCACTGGAGGAGGCCAGCGCCTAGCTCAGTACACACCACAGGGGACTCCACCGACTCGTCAGGCTGCCCCCACTGGTACCCCTACGAAATTATCAGGACAGAGTGCTGGTACCACATGCTATAAGTGTGGTAAGACTGGTCATTATGCTAATGTTTGTCCGCAGAGGAGTGCTACTACACCTGTGTAGAACAAGCAGTAGAACCCAGGATCTGGCAAGGGATTCTCTATTGCTAGGGTTAATCAGGTCAGTGCTGATGCTACTGCTGAAGGAGCTGACATCGCACTTGGTATGTTTTATATTAATGCAATTCCTGCAATAATATTATTTGATTCTGGTGCTAGACATTCATTTATGTCTGCTCGATATGCCAATACAAATGAGTTACCACTGTGAAATATGAAAACACCAATGATAGTAATTACACCTAAAGGGCATGTTGAGGCAAATTATATGACACATAGATTGACATTGACAATTATGGGAAGAGAATTCTGGGCTACCCCTATAATATTTGAGGAAAGCAGTATAGATCTGATCCTTGGTATGTCATGGTTAAGAAAGGAAAAGGTCATTATACAATGTGGTAGGGGTACTATAGAACTCACCAGCCCTAAAGGAGAAAGATTTGAAGTTGAAATTGTAGTAACTACCACTACTAGACCTACGGTATTCTTAGTAGATGGGAAGTTTGTTGGTGACAACATCTGTGTGGTTAGGGATTTTCCGGATGTCTTTCCAGAGGAGTTACCACGGTTGCCACTCGATAGGGAAGTTGAGTTTGTCATTGATCTCTTACCTGGGACTGCTCCTATTTCTAAACGGCCATACAGGATGTCCGTAGACGAGTTAAAAGAACTTAAGAAGCAGTTAATGGAGTTATAGGAGGCCGGGTACATTCGTCCAATTTCCTCACCTTGGGGAGTGCCGATTCTGTTTGTACAGAAGAAAGATGGATCACAAAGGATGTGTGTGGATTATAGATCCCATAATGATGTTACTGTGAAGAATAAGTATCCATTGCCCCGCATTGAGGATTTATTTGATCAAATGAGAGGTGCTAGGGTATTCTCGAAGATTGATCTCTGATCGGGTTATCACCAAATGAAGATTAGGCCATCTGATATTCCTAAGATGGCTTTCTCAACCCGATATGGTTTATATGAATTCACAGTTATGTCATTTGGACTAACTAATGCACCAGCCTATTTTGTGAATCTGATGAATAAAGTGTTTATGGAGTATCTAGATAGTTTCGTCGTGGTATTCATCGACGATATTCTTATTTATTCCAAGAGTGATAGTGATCATGAGGAACATTTGAGATTGGTGCTACAAAAGCTACAGGATAATCAACTCTACGCCAAGTACAACAAATGCGAGTTCTGGATTGACGAGGTGCCATTCCTTGGACATATCATTTCTAATGGTGGGATATTAGTGGATCTTGCTAAAGTCAAGGAGATAATGGCATGGAGCATACCCAGTACAGTTACTGAGGTCTAGAGTTTCTTAGGACTTGCAGGATATTATCGACGATTTATTGAAGGGTTCTCTAAGATTGCTAAGCCTATGACCTCACTTATAGAGAAGGGGAGAGACTTCAAGTGGGACTCGAAGTGCCAAGATAGCTTTGATCAATTAAAGATGAGATTGATGTCACCCCTAGTGTTGGTTATGCCAGATCTACAGAAGGGATTTGACATTTATTGTGATGCATGCGGCTAAGGCTTGGGATGTGTGCTTATGCAAGAAGGATATGTGATTGCCTATGTGTCTCGTCAGTTGCGGAAACATGAGTTGAACTATCCCACTCATGACTTAGAACTGGCAGTTGTAGTGCATGCGCTTAAGATATGAAGACATTATATTATGGGAACCAAGTGCCAAGTGTACACCGATCACAAGAGTTTGAAGTACATATTCACTCAGAAGGATCTCAACCTTAGGCAACGTCGATGGTTAGAGCTCATAAAGGATTATGATTTGGAGATTCATTATCATCCGAGCAAGGCGAATCTAGTTGCAGATGCCTTGAGTCGAAAGGAGCACGTCTAGGCAGCTATTGTTGCCACAATACCCGATAAGATTGTTTAGGATTTTAGGAGACTCAACATGGGAATAGTTGCTCACACTAAAGGAGTCACTATTGATGTGGAACCTACCTTGGAACAAGAAATTCGCAAAGGTCAGGTCGATGATGCTAAAATCCAAGAAATCAAGGATCTGACTACCGAAGGTAGAGGTCCAGAATTCACGGAGGATGAGTATGGCATAGTACGGTTCAAGGACCGGATCTGTGTTCCAGAGATTGACAGCCTTCATGAGACTATATTGAAGGAAGCCCAAGATTCTGATTACTCTATTCATCCTAGTAGCACTAAGATGTATCAGGATTTGAAGCAAAAGTACTGGTGGTACGGGCTGAAGAGAGATGTGGCTGCACACGAGGCTATGTGTGATGTGTGTCAAAGAGTCAAAGTCGAACACCAAAGATCAGTTGGACTATTGCATCTGTTGAAGATACCCAAATGGAAGTGGGAAGAAATTGGCATGGATTTCATTACTTGGTTGCCTCACACCTCGAAGGGATATGATTCCATATGGGTGATTATTGATAGACTGACCAAAGTGGCTCATTTCATTCTGGTCAAGACTACTTATAAAGGCTCTCAGCTGGCAGAGTTATATATGGCTCGGATTATGTGTTTACATGGAATACCAAAGAAGATTTTTTCTGATAGAGGATCACAGTTTACCTCTAGATTTTGGAAAAGCTTTCATGAGAATATGGATACGAAGTTGAACTTCAGTTCGGCCTATCACCCTCAGACTGATAGCCAGACTGAAAGGACTAATCAAGTACTGGAGGATATGTTGAGAGTTTGTGCCCTTCAGCATGGAGACAGTTGGGACAAAAGTCTACCATATGCTGAGTTCTCATATTATAATAGCTACTAGGCCAGTCTGAAGATGTCACCATTCAAAGCTTTATATGGAAGGAAATGCAGGACTCCTCTATATTGGGATCAGACTGGAGAAAGACAATTCTTTGGGCCTGAACTTATTCAAGAGGCGGAAGAACAAGTCCGTATAATCCGAGACAATTTGAGGGTAGCTCAGACCAGACAAAAGAGCTATGTTGATAATAGAAGAAGACCACTGGAGTTTGAGGAAGGTGATCATGTGTACCTCAAGGTGTCACCACTTCATGGAATGAAGAGATTTAAAGTTAAAGGCAAACTATGCCCTGCCTTTTTTGGACCTTTCAGAATCTTCAGGTGAGTTGTGGAGATGGCATACCAACTCGAGCTACCTAATAATCTATCTGATGTACACGATGTATTCCATGTGTCTCAACTTAAGAAGTGTGTATGTGTCCCTGAGGAATAACTACCAATGGAAGAGCTAAGTGTTCAGGGTGATTTGACTTATAGAATATCCTATCAAGGTTCTTGATACTTTGACTCGAGTTACAAGAAATAAAGTGATAAAGATGTGCAAAGTACAATGGAGTCACCATGGAGAAGATGAAGCTACTTGGGAGAGAGAAGAAGAGCATCGAATAGAATTTCCCCATCTTGTCCCTAGTCTTTCCTAAATCTTGAGGACGAGATTCTTATTAGGGCTTGTTCGGTTTGAAGTGGATTGAGGGGAATGGAGGGGATTAAATCCCCTTCTATACAAATTTGTATAGGAGGGGATTTAATCCCCTCCAATCCCCTTCAATCCACTCCTAACTGAACAAGCCTTTAAGGGGGTGGGATTTGTAATACCCAAAATTGTAAATTATCAGAAGAGATAATGTCTGTTGGTACCCTAAAACTAGGGTACCCCTTACTACTGTGTAAAGGTGTAATGCACACGCGGCTATGACTTAGTCGCGTGGTAAAGGTGCTGTGTGTGGGACCAGGCCATGACTCGGCCCAGTCTCAGGCGACTACTCTGGGTCCACAGCAGCGATCGACTCCACCGCATGGGCGGGTCTGAAGCCGCCACGTGTATAAAGAAGGTGATATACTCCAAGGCGTCAACAGTAAGTCCGGACCCCCATGGGAGAGCACCGGAACCCAGGATATGCAGTCCGGACCTCCAAGGTTGGTCCAGGATGGCCACGTGTGCAAGCCGGACCCCTGGAATGGGATCCGGACCCCTCCGTATGGGGTCTGAGTCACCCACAATGGGGTCCCGAGGTCCTAGGAAAGAACATGCACGGGCCTTGAATAGGACCTAGGCGGGGGTCTGGTACCGACACGTGTCCAGACCTAGTCTAGTGTGGACCTGTCCACGTACACTTCAGCTCCCGCCCAGGCGGAGAACCGATGCTGCCACGTGGCCTACTGCACGTGACGTAAGCCAATGAGCAGAGCCTGATGTAAGGCCTCCGGGTTACGTGGCCTCTGCATTTATTGAGGGTAAGGCGTGCCGCCTGTCCATTCCACTGACAGGCGGTGTGCCGCCTCGGCATTTAATGAGACCTATCCATTCCGCTGGCAGGCGGCAACCTGTGCATTCCGCAGGTCACGTGCCTACCCATTCCACTGGTAGGCAGCACGCCCATACTGCCGTGTGCACTATGCTCATCATTACTCGCATGTTGCCAAGGAAGCTACCGCCGCATATCAATACTATGCGGGCTGCGGACATCAGGGCGCCTGGAGATTGCTCAGGCGTCACTTGCATTAGTTACTCCTAGAATGTTTTCCTTCCATTATGCTCCTGGGCTCACATGTCAGGCTTAGCATCCTTGTATGTGCCTCCCTTGATCTATAAAAGGGAAGGCACACAACGTTACAAGGCAGACGCAACTTAGACTCTCAGACTCACACACAAGTTCTCTAGGCTCAAGCTCAAGTGCTCAGACACTCAATACAACACACAGTGGAGTAGGGTTTTACGCTCCGGTGGCCTGAACCACTCTAAACCCTTGTGTCCTCTTGTGTTTTTCCACCAATCCACGTAATAGGCAAACCGCTAAGGCCCCCTCCTCATCTTAGGATTTAGGGCGGGTGCATTCCGCCACCCAGCCGGAGAATTTCCTCTCCGACATTTGGCGTGCCAGGTAGGGGGCTTGGCTTTAGGTTTTTTGCCTGTTTTTCTGCTCGACACGATGGTCCAGATCGTTGAGCACCGTAGCTTGACTCCTGAGGACTTCCTCATGGAGGAAGAGGCTGCATCGTCCATGCCACAGGCCTCCACCCGCCCTGCGCCTGGAGCTACTGCTGTGCACGCTGCGCAGCAGCACACGCCTGCACAGACATCCTAAGCTCCGTCAGGGGTTGCTCTTAGGGCATTGTCTGTGGCCAGGGAGTTGCTACGCCACCCTCTAAGTTCCACGGCCTCACCGGGGGCCATGAAGCAGTGGCATGACGATGTCGATCATCTCCTTGGCATGGCGCAATCTGGCTTGGCCAGGCCCAGGCCTTGGTCATTCCGGCATCAGCACGAGGCATCAGCATCAGTGCGCTCACCCTCGGTGAAGGTCGCACCGACTGAGGATCTGCCGGTGGAGCTCAACAGCAGGCGTGCGGGAGAGGACGCTCCGGTCTCTCTAGAGAGGCCTGATGACCTGCGGGCAGAACTCAACCGTAGGCGTGCGGGCGAGGATGCCTGAGTCTCCCTGGACAGGGCGCGTGAGCGCCGGTAGAACATCGAGGGTCGCAACTTTGACCAAGACTTCACTGCGGTCGCACCGCAAACTCCAAGGGGTGCCCGAATTCAGGCGGGCGTCCCATTGGCCGGCGTAGGCTGCGCCGCACTTGCGGATCATCTCCGCGCGGCGACTTGGCCATCCAAGTTCCGACCACACCTACCAGAAAAGTACGACGGTACGTCAAACCCGTCGGAATTCTTGCAGGTATACGTCACCGCTATTACAGCAGCAGGTGGAGACACTACTGTAATGACAACATACTTCCATTTAGCCTTGTCTGGGTCGGCCCGGACCTGGCTCATGAACCTCGCCCAAGGATCGATCTACTCCTGGGAAGAGCTCTGTGCGCGGTTCACAGCGAACTTCTCCAGTTCTTATCAACAGCATGGCATGGAGGCTCACCTCCATGCAGTGAGGCAGGAACCCGGTGAAACTCTCCGGGCTTTCATCTACTGCTTCACTAAGGTACGAGGGACTATACCCCGTATCTTCGATGCTTCCATCATCACCGCTTTCCGCCAGGGGGTGCGTGATGAGAAGATGCTGGAGAAATTGGCCACGCATGACGTGGAAACTGTCACCACGCTCTTCGCTCTGGCTGACAAGTGTGCCAGAGCTTCCCAGGGCCGTGCATGGCACTCGACACCACAAACTAGGGTTGCCCAGATGGGTGGCTCGGGTGCCATCATCCAGGATGGCAAAAAGAAAAAGAAGAAGAACCATGGCCACGAGAGGCTGCAGCCTGCTGCTCCGGTCGTCGCAACTGTGACTGGGGGCTGGAACGAGCGCAACAAGCGCCCACGGCCACAGGGAGGCAACAGCGGCTCATGCCCTATGCACCCCAATAGTCACCACAGCACCTCGGAGTGCCGCAAGATCATCAAGCTCGCAAAGCGCGTCGGCGAGCGGCGCAAGCAGGCTTCCAAGGATGGCTCCCCACCTCGTCGCCAGCCTGGCAAGGACAGGGTCGACGACGGTGATGTGGCCACGGGAGAACGGGACCTTGGGTATTAGTCACCTAAGGGGGTCCTCAAGGACGTCTTCACCGGAGACTCCGACTCCGGTGGCAAGAGCGACCGCCGCAAGAAGCTGTACGTCATGTACGGCGGGAGCTAGGAGCTCACCTTCTGCAGGAACATCAAGTCCCTGTGCCGAGAGGTCCTGTCAGCAACCCCAAGGGTCCCGAAGGCTACTCCACATCAGCAGTGGAGGAGCACCACTGTCTCCTTCGGGGCATCCGACTGCCCCGACAACATGGCAGGGGCTGGTATACTACCGCTCATCACCGCCCCTGTCATCGCCAACATGCGGCTGCATCATGTCCTGATCGACGGTGGGGTTGGGCTCAACGTCATCAGCCATGCTGCGTTCAAGCAACTGCAGATCCTGGGGTCCCGACTGGGACCCTCTCGTCCATTCTCCAGAGTGGGCCCACATCTGGTGTATCCCCTAGGGAGCATCGCACTCCCGGTAACATTCGGGGCCGAGGAAAACTTCCACACAAAGAACATCCAGTTCGACGTCGCGGAGGTTAACCTCCCCTTCAATGCCATCATTGGTAGGCCAGAATTGTACCGGTTCATGGCAATTTCCCATTACGGGTATTTGGTCCTCAAGATGTCGTCCCCTGCTGAGATCCTCACCGTGCAGGGCGACTGCGCCACTGCGGTGACGGCTATCGTGAAGCTGCACGCCCTGGCGGTAGAAGCTGCTCGCTCGGACAACAGGGGGAAGGACCCCTCGACCTCCGGTACCAAGGCGCCTTCCAAGGTGCCAAAGGTGCAGCCGTCCGGAGCAGACAGCAGACCCGTAAAGACCATCTAGGTCGATGCGAACTCCTCCCAGACCACCCGCATCACGGGCAATCTGGGGGAGAAATAGGAACTCGCGCTCATTGCCTTCCTCTGGGAAAATGTCAATGTTTTTGCATGGGAACTGTCACAGATGCCTGAGATCCCTAGGGAGGTGATTGAGCACCATCTGAAGATCCACCCCGACGCCAAACCGGTGAGTCAGAAGCCTCGGAGACAGTCCGTTGAGCGGCAGGACTTCATTCGCCAGGAGGTCCGGAAGCTGCTCGACGCTGGCTTCATCGAAGAGGTTCATCACCCATTGTGGTTGGCCAACCCAGTCATCGTTCCAAAGGCAAATGGAAAGCTTCGGATGTGCATCGACTACACCAGCCTGAATAAGGCTTGTCCCAAGGACCCGTATCCACTTCCACGCATAGATCAAATCGTGGACTCTACCTCTGGGTGCGACCTCTTGTCCTTTCTAGATGCCTACTCTGGTTTCCATCAAATCCAGATGTCTAGGGAAGATAGGAAGCATACCGCTTTTGTAACTGTGGATGGGCTCTACTGCTATGTCGTAATGCCTTACGGTCTGAAAAACGCCTTGCCGACATTTGTACGGGTGATGAGTAATACCTTTGGGGATCTGATTAGGGACAGGGTAGAGATATACGTCAATGACATCATGGTCAAGACTAGGAGGGGATCGACTCTGGTGGAAGACCTGACCCTGGTCTTCGACAAGCTGCGGGCGATGCGCACGAAGCTGAACCCGGACAAGTGCGTCTTTGGTGTCTCCGCTGGGAAGTTGCTGGGATTCCTGGTTTCACACCGAGGCATTGAAGCAAACCCAGAGAAGATCAGGACAATTGAGGCGATGAGGCCTCTGACTCGGATCAAGGACGTCCAAAAGCTTACGGGGTCATTAGCCGCCCTTAGCCGCTTCATCTCACATCTGGCTGATAGGGCGCTACCCTTCTTCAAGCTGTTGCGGAAGTCCGGCCCATTCTCTTGGACCGAGGAGGCAGAACGTGCCTTCAAAGAGTTGAAGCAGCACCTTGTGTGCCTGCCGATACTGGTAGCTCTAGAGCCAGGGGGCCACTATACTTGTATATTGCAGCGGCTGCGGAGGTGGTGAGCATGGTGCTGGTCGTTGAAAGGATGGAGCAGCATTCCTAGGGGAGTCAGGAGGTTCCCCCAAGGGAACTCAGGACCAGCTACAGGGGTCTGGACTGTTTAGAGGCCAGTCTACTACGTCAGCGAGGTCCTCCATGAAGCAAAGGCCAGGTATCTTGAGACGCACAAGCTTATTTATGATGTACTTATTGCGTCCAAGAAGCTGCGCCACTATTTCTAGGCACACAGGGGCGTGGTGGTGACCTCTTTTCCGTTAAGGGTCATCCTCCACAACTCTAACGCCACAGGCAACATCACCAAGTGGGCTGCGGAGCTCGCTGAGTTCCAGCTGGACTTCCAGGCTCGCCATGCCATCAAGAGCCAGGTCCTGGCTGACTTCATCGTGGAGTGGACACCTCCCCCGAGCGCTCCTGGGGGTCCAGATCCCGATTTGGACCCCACACCTGCGGAGCCCAGGGGTCCGGTCTTCACCGAGCCCCACTAGACGTTCTTCTTCAATGGATCTACCCGTCAGCAAGTTGGTGGGGCTAGGGTGGTCCTCATCGACCCAAGCGGAGATCAAGTGAAGTACATGGTGCACCTTGAGTTCAAGGCCACCAACAATATGGTAGAGTATGAAGCATTGATCTTCGGCTTGTCGGCCACCCTATCCCTGGGGATCCGCTAGCTCTTCGTGAAGGGGGACTCCCAGCTGATCATCAAGCAAGTCCATGGGGAATGTAGCTACAACGAGCCCAGGCTTGCAGCTTACCTCCTCCACGTAAGGAAGCTGGACAAGGACTTCACGGCCCTGGAACTACAACATGTTCCTCGGGCTGACAACTCAACGACAGATGAACTCTCCACGAGGGCATCAACTTGGGCTCCCGTGCCCGAGAGCGTCTTCGAAAGACGGCTGCTGAGACCCACCGCCCAGCCTGCCGAGCTGGGTGAAGGGGGCGAGACTAGCACCTTGAAGCTAACGGTCCCGGGGGCGATACATCTGCAGAACCCACCAAAGGTTGTGTGTGCAACAGGGGGTCCTGCCTACCCCTTATTGCCACAGCCAGTATCTCAGAGTGGTCCCAATGCATGGATCTCCGAGATCCAGGAGTACCTAAAGGAAAACATCCTTCCTGAAGATCATGTATCCACAGAGCATATAGTGCGGTTGGCTAAGCGATACACGGTGGTGGAAGGGGATCTCTACCGCCGTGGCACCAACGGCATTCTCATGCGGTGCATTACCCAGGAGGAGGGCCGTGAGTTGCTCACGGAGATCCATGGAGGAGAGTGTGGAAATCATTCCTCATCCCGCACGCTGGTCGGTAAGGCCATCCGGCATGACTTTTACTGGCCAACTTCCCTCTAGGATGCAGCTGAGATGGTAAAGTCCTGCAAGGCGTGTCAATTCCACGCAAAGCAGATACACACACCAGCTCAAGCTCTGCAGATAATTCCGCCCTCCTGGTCATTCGCCGTATGGGGGTGGATATCCTAGGACCATTCCCCAGGGCCATCGGCGGGTACCGATTCCTTTTCGTCGCCATCGACAAGTTCACAATGTGGCCAGAGGCCACCCCTATGGTCAACATCACCCAGGGTGCTGCTGTTGCTTTCCTCAGGTCGATTGTCTGTAGATTTGGGGTCCCAAGACATGTCATTACGGACAATGGGACCCAGTTTACAAGTCGGCTTTTCCAGGAGTATTGCGAGGGCATCGACACCCAGCTCTGCTTTGCGTCTATGGCTCATCCTAGGAGTAATGGCCAGGCGGAGAGGGCAAACGCAGAAATCCTCAGGGGACTCAAGACACGCACCTATGACAGCTTGAAAAAGCATGGTGCAAATTGGGTCAACGAGCTTCTGTCCGTGCTGTGGGGGAACCGGACCACATCCAGCCGAGCTACTGGGGGGACCCCGTTCTTCCTGGTCTACGGGGCCGAAGCCTGCCTTCCCCCGGAAATCATTATGGGCACCCCACGGGTCCAAGCTTTCGATGAGTCTATGCAGGAACAACTACGGTGTGAGGACGTGGACTTCATCGACGAGCGAAGATGGCGAGCGGCGATCCGAAATGCACGGAAGAACCAGGCGCTCAGGCGCTACCACCAACGGTTCGTGCATAGTAGGGAGCTCAGGGTCGGGGACTTGGTCCTAAGGCGAGTACTAAACCGAGAAGGGCTCCACAAACTCTCCCCAGCTAGGAAGGACCCTTCAAGGTGACGGAAATATGCCGACCCGGGTGTGTCCGCCTTGCTACAACTGAAGGAGAGCCTCTTCCCAATCCCTGGAATATAGAGCACCTCCATAAGTTTTACCCATAAAAACAAACCTAGAGATTTAGTTTTCTTCCTTTGTAACTAGGTTGCACATATATGTATGTCAACCCGGTGAGGTCCACCCTCATAAACCCGGTCTGTTAGCCTACACTCATGTATATCAAGTTATAAGGAAAAGATTCACCCCCAGATTTGTTTTTGTGATAGTCTGCTTCAATTTACGAGCATTATTTTTTATCTAACCCACCCATACAGTTCCCACCTGTTGGGGACTTGTTCTCAAGTACTATTAATTAAGAACAAGGCAACACAGAGAATGTTAAACGTCAAAGTCCTTCGTCCTTCGAAGCATTATTTCCCTTGGGATATAATGAATTTTGGAGAACGAAGGTTACAGAGGTCATACCTTCGTAAGTCTTAACACATAATAATGAAGAAAAAGGATCATGTGAGAAATAAAAGTTAATATAAACATTCATATATCCTCATCAGCTCATTTCTATTTTATTGCTATGGGAAAATAGAAATGACAATGAATTACAAATGTACCTTCGGTTCAAAGGAAAGCAAAGAGTACAAGCGTGATGCAAAAACAAATGCCAAGTCAGCGTGAACAGTACGGGGTTACTGTTCATCTATTTATAGGCATGGGACGTAGCCCATGTGAATTTACACTCATGCCCTTTACATTTGGTAATAACACTATAGTAATCCATCAAGGTCTAAATAGCCTTTTCATCTTTAAGTCGGTTTTCCTTTTCTGTTATCATGCCGAAACTCTCCTGCGCACAGCTTTGGCTTCACGCTTATCCTTTGTACTCCTTTTGCGCTTCTTCACGCTGTGGTTTCGACTCAAGTCCGAAGGTATCTGTTCATGCATTATACCTCCAGAAACATTGTTAAATCATGTTTTTGAGGACCTTCGGAAGCCGAAGGCCCCCAACACCACCCTTGCTGGTATAATGACATCCGAATTGAGTAGCCAGGTTTGCAGTTTGGGACCCCTTGGTAGGGGGGTCCGGCAGCCTGGGGGCCAGTTCTAGAGAACGGGTACTTATCTCCTAGGGTGGTCCAAAGCCGTGTAGCCGCTTAGCTTGGTTCCGTACCCTAAGCCTGCACGCTCCACCACTCTGTGACGGGTATCCTATTATTTGGAACTATTGTCCTGTGGGTCCGACAACCTGGGGTCCGGTTCTAAAGAATGGACGCTTGTCTCCTGGGGTGGTCCGGAGGTGTCTAGCCGCTTAGCCTGGTCCTGTACCCTAAGCCTACACGCTCCACCACTCTGTGATGGGTGTCCTAGTATTTGGAGCTGTGACCCAGGCGGGTCTGGGCATACGGCTTGGCTTCCCAGGCTAAGTCCTGCAGGTCCTGTTGCATGAATCAAAGGATAGAAGATACCAGTTGGCGGGTCCTATGGGTGTGCTACTAAAACTTCCTAGCCAAAGCTATGTACAGGTCTAGGTCCCGGTAGACACTATCTCCTGGGGGTTGGGTCACCGATTCTTTCTCAGGTATACTGGTATCCAGCCTCGACACATCGAGCCTACATCCCATGGGGGCCAAGTACCAGGGAGAAGTTGGTAACGCTACACACGGCAAAGATAAATAGTAAACAGATAAGTTCTGTCACTATTAGATTAATACTTCTCAAAAGTATCTCACAAAACCAAAAATTATTACAAGCCGCTACCCAGCGGAACCCTTGCCCTGTTTCTGCAGATCTAGCTACTCATCATCAGCAGGATCCCGCTGGAAGCATTCGGCCACCAGTTCCACAGCATCTTGTACGCCCTCCTAGGCGGCGTCTTTAGTGTCGGCCACCGGACCAGCAATCACCGGCTCCAAGGAGATGGTCGGGTCATGGCTCCGGATGCACGTCAGGATATACTCAGTCACCGCCCGGCAGAGCCTGCTGCCCTCGGCCTCCAGGCGGGCGCCAAGAATTTGGTCTAGGCGTCGGAGGCGATCGGCGCCGGAGTCCAGCACCGGGAGTGCGTCGAAGATGGACGTCGGCAGCTTCGACACCGGGATGGGACTCATCCCTAGCGGCACCAGTGTCGTGCTTGCCTCACTTGCCCATGCGGCGATGCGCTGGACCTCGGTGTGATGCTCCGCCTAAAGGGCTTCAAGAGCCTTCCTGGTGGCCTCCACCACCTGGGGGCCCAGTGCCGCTTGCGCCGCCTAGAACTACCGGATCCACTCCTTCAGCTTCCACTCCTTCTCCTCCGCCTCGAGCTCATGCTCGGCTAGCAACTTGCCCCGCCTTTCAAGCATTTCCTCTTGGAAGGCGAGGTTTGCCTCTCGCCTGGCGAGATCCGCCGCCCGCCTGTCTAGGGAAGCATCCTTCTCCTTGAGGTTCTCCTCAGCAAGGGCGATGTTGCTGGCCTTGTCCTGCAGCTCCTACTCCCATTTTTGATCTTCTCTATGGCCTTCACCTGCTAGGTTCGCTAGGCCTCTAGGGTCTGGTCCAGGGCTTTCAGCTTGGCCCGGAGCTCTGTCATAAGAGCCTCCCTCTGGTCCAAGGCCTCCTCCCTCTTGGCTAACATCTTCTCCTTCCGGCTAGCCTCCAACTCCCTGGCGTACACCTTCTAGAGGTCCTTTTTGTAGTCTTTGCAGTCCCGCACGAGTTTGGACCGCTCAAAGGTGAACTGGTGGGACGCCGCCTTGGTGCGCTCCTCCAGCTGGGTGCGCCAGTCGCTGAGGCGCTGGTGCTCAGATTCCAGCACCTCCCATTCCCGCTGGATCACCGCCTCAGTGTCATGAAGAGCCTGATGGGCACGAGATAGCACCCGGGGGAGGGGAACCGGAGCTACCTCTGGCTCGGCGCCGGACCGGAGCCGCTGCCCAAAAACCACCTCCGTCTCCTCCGGAGTGGGCGGCGGGATAGAGCTAGACGTGCCCCCCGCATCACCCCCCATAGAGGGGGTGGGCGCAGCTAGGACCTCCTCTGCCGTAACCGACGGTGTACTCGACGGCATCACCGTCATTGAGGCTGTGGTAGCCGTCGGCAGTTCGCTGGCGCCACTCCCGGCAGATGCTTACTGCTGAGAGCCAGACCCGCCGGTGGGCATGGTATCCGGCGGAGGAGGCGCGACCTTGGGAGCAGAGGGCGAGGAAGCCCTGGCAAGCAAAGGATGGGTTAAGACCCGTCAGTATGATAACTACACTAGTGGAAAAAAGGGGCTACACTTACTTGGGGCCCTGGACCTTCCAGCGACCCTGGAAGCGGGACGTCCGCTGCTGTTGCTACCTCTGTTGTTGTTGCTGCCGCTGCTGCCCCTGGGGGAGATCACCCCCAGGTGGTGGTGGCAGTGGCGGGACCGATGGTGGTGGTGGTTGCGGTGGCGGTGGGCTCAATGGTGGTGGTGGCGTAGGACTGACGCGCCTCTGCGTGCCCTAGGCCTGGGAGCCGGCTTCCTCGGCCCCACTAGCAGTCCTTTGACGCTTCTGGGGGGGTTCTAAGCAAATGACCCATCGGCGTGGCGCAGCCAGTGTCGCCTCTCTTCCTCCGACCCCCCGGTGCCACCTGGGGTAGAGGAACTGCTTGCAGCCCCTTTGCCCTTGTCCAAGGGGCGGGGGGCCACGGCGGGGGCACTAGGAGCTACGCCGGTAGACTGGGGGCCTCCAGCCGGCGCATCAGAGATCCAGATCCCACGGTGGGGGTCCCGGCCGCCAGTGTGGCGAACCGCCACGCCGCTCTCGTCGAGGGTCGGCAGCGTGGCCAAGATCGCCGTCCTCAACCCTGGGTCGTCGCAGAGCGCAGGCATGCCCTGGGGGAGGATTAGGGACTCAGGGACAAAGGACTCACCAGTAATCCCCTTCACCAGGAGTTCTAGCTCCTCCTAGGACAGGTCGGTACCCGGCCCGCGCTGGATTCGGCCGATGTCATTCAGGCCGGTGAACCAGCAACATCGGCGCCCTCCTCTGCAGCGACGTGATCTGGCGCTTCAGGAAGTTGCCGACCACGTGCATCGACGTCAGACCACCGGTTGCTAAGGTCTTGATCCCGTCCAGTACGGGCAGGAACTCCGGCGCCAACGATGGCTTGGCCCTCCATTACTTCCGGTCGAGTGCTGGCCTGTCGCTCGGCAGGACAAGGCGGTCGTTGGCCTCAACGCTGGCGATCACCTAGTCGTTGCGCCAGTTTTCCCACCTTGCACCGTCGAGGGAGGGGATGTAGGACACGGCTGAATCTAACCTTGTTTGTAAGTAGTAGGTGCCGAGGTGGTCCTTAGCCTTCCCAGACTTCACCAACACGAAGAAATGGCGCAAGAGAGAGGTGCAGGGGGCCACCCCCATGAACATCTCGCAGAGGTGAACGAAGATGGCCGCCTGAAGGATGGAGTGGGGCGTGAGGTGCTGAAGTTGGAGCCCGAGCTCCTCCAACAGCAGCAGGAAGAAAGGCGAGATCGATAGCACCAACCCGCAGGAGAGGTAGGAGACGAACAACACGAACTCCCCAGCGGCGAGATCACCGAGGGGAGTGGCGCCAGCGCGGATCCTTCCGGCGAGCACCGGCGCGCTCCATCTGAGCAGGTTGTGCACCAGATTCAGCGCCGCCTCAGACTGGAAGCGGTCAGGACAAGCTAGCAAAGTCATGGTGATTGTGGCGGCGCGGGTGTACAGCACGAGAGCGCGAATGCAAAGGGGCGCAGAGAGCTCGAAGGCGAAAGGGCGCAGCGATTGGAGAGAATGCGAAAGTGTAACTGCTGCACGCGGGGTGAATCCCTTTTCAAGGAAGACTCTCCCGCTCGCGCCCCAGGAAATCCCGTCCGACGCACACCTAACACTCAGGCAGCCCAGCCTCTGATACGGGGGCCCGAGTCCACAAGTCATACAGCTGGTGCGCTGGTCTCCGAGTGCAAAGAAGGCAAACTGCCGCGCGGGGAACGAACCACCGTGCACGACCGCGCACCGCCTCGGGGCCACTGCGGATGGATATTTTTAACTAAGGCAGTGGCAACGAGGCGCCCCGCGCATGACCCGATGGAACGGCTAGATGTGGGGCCGTGGGTCAGTCAACCACGGGGACAGATATGGCAGTTGACGTGACCGAAGGCAGATTGATAGCGTGTGCGTCGGCAGATGCGCTGAATTAATGCGGCGCGTCAGCAGGCGTGCTAAGATGGCGCCCCAATCACCGGTCATGCCATGTTGAGGCGAAGTACAAGCTTTGGCCCCACCTGCAGGCTCGCATCCTCCCCTGAGGTGGGCCCGGGGCCACTGTCAGTACCCTAAAACTAGGGTACCCCTTACTACTGTGTAAAGGCGCAATGCACACGCGGCTATCACTTAGTCGCGTGGTAAAGGTGCTGTGTGTGGGACCAGGCCATGACTCGCCCCAGTCTCACGCGACTACTCTAGGTCCACAGCAGTGCTCGACTCTACCACATGGGCGGGTCCGAAGCCGCCACGTGTCCACAGAAGGTGATATACTCCAAGGCATCAATAGTAAGTCTGGACCCCCATGGGAGAGCACCGGACCATGGGATATGTAGTCCGGACCTCCAAGGTTGGTCCAGGATCGCCACGTGTGCAAGCCGAACCCCTAGAATGGGATCCGGACCCCTCCATATGGGGTCCGGGTCGCCCACAATGGGGTCCCATGGTCCCAGGATAGAACATGCATGGGCTTTCAACAGGACCTAGGCGGGGGTCCGGTACTGACACGTGTCTAGACCTAGTCTGGTGCGAACCTGTCTGCGTACACTTCAGCTCCCCACCCAGGCGGAGACCCGATGCTGCCATGTGGCCTATTGCATGTGACGTAAGCCAATGGGCAGAGCCTAACGTAAGGCCTCTGGGTTACGCGGCCTCTGAATTTATTGAGGGTAAGGCGCGTCGCCTGTCCATTCCACTGACAGGCGGTGTGCCGCCTCGGCATTTAATGAGACCTGTCTATTCCACTGATAGGCGGTGTGCCGCCTCGGCATTTAATGAGACATGTCCATTCTGCTGGTAGGTGGCGACCTATGCATTCCGCAGGTCGCGTGCCTGCCCATTCCACTGGCAGGCAGCACGCCCATACTGCCGCGTGCACTACGCTCATCATTACTCGCACGTTGCCAAGGAAGCTGCCGCCGCATATCAATACTATGCGGGCTGCGGACATCAGGGCGCCTGGAGATTGCTCAAGCGTCACTTGCATTAGTTACTCCTAGAATGTTTTCCTTCCATTATGCTCCTGGGCCCACATGTCGGGGCTCAGCATCCTTGTATGTGCCTCCCTTGAGCTATAAAAGGGAAGGCACACAACGTTACAAGGCAGACACAACTTAGACTCTCAGACTCACACACAAGTTCTCTAGGCTCAAGCTCTCACATGTTTCTTTCGCTTAATGTCCTATCGGACATGAAGCTCCATCAACCTGCCTTAAAACGCCGGAAAAGCACGTTTCCGGCCGTTTCCAAGCTCGACCTAAACCCCCTCCGGGGGACTAGCTGCCATCCCTTGTAGAGTTCTCATTTCATACCAGCACTCTCTGTATCCGGGCTCTCCCTCCGGGGGCCGAGCACCTGGTTCCGGACAATAATATCTATCCTATTAACCTGCCCTCCGGGGGTTATGGCTTCAATCACCGATCGGTCGGTATGCCTCCACTCGGGCTTGACCTCGTTCCGGTCTTACCCACCCTCGAGTCTAGTCTCGGGTGGGCGCTTAGGCAAGGTACGACTACCCGGATCTGGTTCCGGTTCCGGAAAAGCGTATCAAGAGCTAGTTCACTAGGGCTATCTTGGCAGTACATCCTGCCGGGCAGACACTCAATACAACACACGGTGGAGTAGGGTTTTACGCTCCGGTGGCCTGAACCACTCTAAACCCTCGTGTCCTCTTGTGTTTTTCCACCAATCCACGTAACAGGCAAACCGCTAAGGCCCCCTCCTCATCTTAGGATTTAGGGCGGGTGCATTCCGCCACACGGCCGGAGAATTTCCTCTCCGACAATGTCCTTATGTGTATTGACCGTACGTACTATCACATGTGAATAAACACCATCAAAAAGTGGTTAAATAACCAAAGACACCTAAATAAATCATGCATCATGCTGAGTTTTAGAAGGAGTGAGGTCGGAAGATCAATTAGCGGATATTTTCACTAAGCCTGTTGAATAAACCTTCTTTTGCATGTTGAGAAATGAATTAAACATACTTGATCTCAGAAATTTTATTTAATATCTCAAAATGGTGTTGTCAAGCCTGTATTGCATATTCAAATTTCTTGTATTGCATCTAGGGCTTGTCTAACCTAGTTAAGATATCCGCCAACAAAGCGAGTGAAAAAGCTTAACTCGGGCTCAAACTTGATAAGCCTTAGTTTTAAGCTTTTAGTACTTAAATTCCTACTTACTATGAAATTGTTGGTTCTTGAGATATGCATGAGGCACTACACTTAGGGGGAGTATTCAAAACTCAAATCGTTCATGCAAATCTCACCATTTGGCTATTTTCTCTAAAAATTATCTAGCCTATGGAAAAATATTTTGAAAATTATGGGAAAATATATGAGGGTGCCAATACCTGTCCCAACAGGTGTTCTTTTGTGTGATTATAAGTTGGGATTTGGTTTGGTTAAAATTTAGATAGAAGATTTGAAAATTTTCAAAATCCCCTCTATCTGGGCTCACCGGAGAGTCCGGTGTGCACCGGACACTGCATTGTGCACTGTCCGGTGAACCAGCCGTGCGTGCAGATCCCCTTTCTATTGTGCGCTGTCCGGTGTGCACCAAACAGGCACTGTAGACTGTCCGGTGCGCCCATAACCCATTTTAAAAAAGGCCTCCAGCCCGACCTCGGGCCAGAGACCATATTTCTCTGGCTGTCTCAGCTCTATGTGATTCACTCCTTCCCTCTCCCTCACCGGCGACCACCATCTCCGGCCGTGCTCCGGAGACCTCCAATGCCCATGCTCGGCCTCTTACCTTCTCTGGTGAGTAGCCCTGGCTCTCCTCTCTTCCCTCTCTATCCTTTACTTTATCACCAGTGAAGCATTCCTTCCACCTCTTGAGCTCATTTCAAATCCTTATGCTAATTTGTGAATCCAAGCATGTGTCTGTGTGCTCTAGTGCCTCTTGATTACCCATGCAGGTTCCTAGCTCCATAGGGAGGGTTTCAATCTTTAAAACAGCCATTTCACTGAAACCCTAGATCACCGCACGCCATCCATCAATCCTTAAAACAGCTCGGTGAAATGCCTAAACCATCCAAAAATGCTCCAATCGATCCCAAATGTTTCAGGCACCTTCATGACACCTCCAGTAACATATTCACCAAATTTCACACCAATCCGATATCCTAGACTCCAAATTTCCACAAATCCCCATTTCTAGCGATCGTTTCTGAGCCGAGTGCCCAAATTCCACTTTCTTCGCCTAAAATCAAACCAAGCGCGCAATTCACTCATATTTACCCATATAAACCTATTCGTGAAGTATTGGCTCATTTCCAAGTCATTTCATGCCTCAATTCCAATTTCAAACCTTCTATGGCACTATTCTTCATTCAAACTTCGTTTTCGCGCCGTTTGACCTCTCTATCACCAAATCCCTCGATTTTTGTGTCATAACACTCTGTGTTTGTATTTATTCACATTTCATATACTTATGACTATGTGACTAATATGTGCTCACCTGTTCTGTCATTTCAGTGACCTCGCTTGCTCGTGAGCCCGTCTCCTGTCCTGCCTAGATTCTCCCTCGTGAGATTTCTAGGTATTTATCACCTTAGTCATAATCATTCCCTCTACTCTCTTCTGGTACTTAGTTTTTCTCTCTCATATGCAGTCTTCAGGTTAGGATGGTGCGCACGAAGAATGCGTTAGTGCCAGAGGGAGGAGACGACGAGGACCCTCCTCGCCCCTTCAGGCAGGTCAAGGGGAAGACCGTCTACTTGGAGCACCAGGAAGGCTGCAAGAAGCGGCGTTTGGATAGAGTAGCCCGAGCAACTCTAGCAGCAGCAGCAGCTGAGCAGGCAGAGAAAGGTGGCCAGCTACTGATATCATCAGATTAGATTGCTTACAGAGTTCATCGACTCGCCTCTCGGCCTCGCTCCTCCGCGCCCTCTACTCCCGCCACTGCTACCACTCCACCCACTTCGCTCGCTCCAGTCACTCCTGTGCTATCCACCACCTCAGCCATACCTACCACGTACACCACTCCTGCTTCCACTGCTCCTCCTCCCGCTCCCTTTTCCGCTCCACCCATTCTACCTGCCCGCTTCCGGGAGCGAGATGAGACCGAGGTGCATCCACTGGCTGCCGATCCTTGTTTGATCGATCTTCAGCGTGCTACAGCGGCCCGGGTACATTAGTTCAGACACGTACCCGTGGAGTCATGGCTACCTGTTCAGGGAGACCCTGCAGCGGCATATCTTTTCAGCACCAGGGTATAGGAGTCATTCTTTCGAGCATAGATGTCAGCCTTGATAGCTCTACGAGCGCATAGGCTTTTGGTTCTCCCTGCCTTTCTGCTAGCCGTCAGTGCAGATTTTGAGGTGCACCTTTCCTATCTGTCTGGTCTACTCACTCTACTTACTACCAGTGGCAGATATGTTGAGGAGTGGGTCAGAGTGTTCTATGCTTCTGTATGGATCAACCCCGATCACCAGTGGATGAGGTTCCGCTTTGAGCGAGAGGATGTTACTATTCATGCTAGCCAAATTCACCAGCTGTTTGGATTCACCGAGTCATCGACTCGCCTTCACAGCTTGTGTTATGGTACTTCTGATCCTCCTCGGCGCCCTCACGGCAGAGTTCCTCCTGCTACCACTCACGTCGTGGCCCTGTTCCGACCGCCTTTCTTTGACGGGTCGCGACGCTCTCTGGCAGATTTCACTCCAGCGACCAAGTACTTATATCAACTCATGAGATGGACGCTACTGCCTCGGATGGGTTATAGAGAGGCCACCACTCACATCCAGCTCTGGCTACTTGGTGCCCTGATCTCTCATTCAGAGTTTGATGTGGTTGATTTCCTTATATGTGAGATCGAGCACACGGTATTTGATGGTCTTCGTGCCTGGCGACAGCTGCCGTATGCACATTATCTCTACTACATTTTCGCACAGCTGATCTAGCCACCGAGTTCCAGGGCACTCTTGAGGCCTCCCGCCTCCACTTTGGCTCCTACCGTCTAGCCCCTGAGGACCTAGTGCCAGTACCTGATCTAGTGACAGACATTCAGGCAGAGGATACAACTTTCCATCAGTTCGAGACTCAGGGCACAGCAGTTTCTGATGATGATGCTGATGATGATGATGATGATGATTTTGGGATTACGCCTCCTGTGCCTCGACACTCACATGATCATGAGGCCGGGAGTTCCTGTGTTGTCCCTGTTGCCCCTCCTGCTATTGACCCCGCTTTGGCTGCAATCCTTCAGTCTCTTACGTAGCAGCAGGCTCATCTGGCAGCCGAGCAGGCTCGACACACAGCTGAGCAGGCTCGTCAGGCAGCGGTCCAGCAGTAGATGTCCGAGAGGATGCTTTCCCTGTTTTAGACTATTCGGGACAGACATGATACTCTACAGCAGTAGTTTTTGGTGGATAGGGCTGAGCACCGGGCCTTCATGACTCACATTCTTCAGCATACCGGTGTTCAGATCCCTCCTATTCAGTCTGCACCCCCTCCTGCTCTTTAGGCAGCTGTTGTTCCAGCAATTCAGGCAGGACCTCCTCTACCTTCTGTTGGTCCTTCTTCCTCTCCAATCCAGCCGGTCACCCTGGACTTCTCGTTGCCGATTATCAGCTCCGTTAGTTCTCAACCTGTAGTTCCACCAGCGCTTGATGTTACCACTGCTGTTGTGGCGGTGTCTGTGACCCCTTCAGCTCCGGAAGCTCCTACAGTGTAGCCTCCGTCCGAGTCAGTACCAACTCCGGCTTCTACGATAGATCCTAGATCCGAGACTAGCTCCGACCCTCAGCTGGCGTTTGCTCTTCTGCCACGGCCGCAACCAGATGCGCCCCGCCTCCTCCTTCCTCTTCTGATCTGTAGGTTCGGGTTCCCTTTTGGTGTTTGACGCCAAAGGCGGAGAGATATGAGAGTTGTGAGAGCTAGGGGGAGTTAGGGAGTTAGTAGAGAGTCCTGTGTATTTTGATGTAATATATGTGCTTGATACTCTCTGTACTAGCTCCACTTTTGTATGACGATATTGGCTCAGAAACTCTATTATATGCTCTCGATGCTTATGTTGACTATGTGTGTATTGTGTTTTCACCTAATATGTTATCACCAGTCTTCTAGTTCTTGTTCATCAATTTCATTTCACTTTTATATGAACAAGAAACTTACGTTGTGTATGTGCTCATTCTTATTATTATGTTACACACTCTTTCTATCAAAAATTATTGAGTATAACTAACCATCTTCTCTATTGATAGAAATTTCAAACAAACTACTCTTACAATCTTGTAGGGTTGTCATCAATTACCAAAAAGGGGGAGATTGAAAGCATCTAGGCCCCTGGTTGGTTTTAGTGATTAATGACAATGTAATATTATATGTGACTAAAGTGTGTTTTGCAGAGACAAATGGTAAGTTAGGTCGCATTACAGGTAGATGTACTACAACGGTGAAATCAATCCCAGAGATAAGAACTTGAAGCGACGGCTAAAGCGACGAAACAAAAAGAGAAGGTCTTCGTATTCCGAGTGTCAAGGAGTTGAGGACACTCGTTATATAGTTAGGTCTTATATTTTGTTTTAGCCATACTATAAAGAGGGGTTGTCGATGAGTAGTTTGACCAAGAGAGTTCTAGTGTAGTGTTGGTGCATATTCACACTCACATATAGTGCTAGGTGTCACTCTAGAACATACTCACGAGTTAGAACAAAAACTGATTTAAAAATCAGCAGAAAATAGAAACTAGGGTTTCTAGCTTTGTGCACCGGACTGTCCGGTGCACCCTCTACCAGTGGGGCCAGCCTGGCCCGGGGAAGAGCTATTCCCTGCGCAGAAACCCGAGAGCGCATGGTTCGTAAGCTGAATTATAGTGGCACACCGGACAGTGCATCGGACTGTCTGGTGCGCACCGGACAGTGAATGTTCACTGTCCAGTGTGCCATCTGCCCAATGGCTAGCTGTCAAAACTAGCCGTTGGAGTCGACCGTTGGCGCACCGGTGGTGCACCGGACTGTCCGGTGCGCCAATGCGCAGGAAATTTCTGGTAACGACTAGTTGGTGGGTGAGGGCTATTTATACCCCTCCACCCACCATATTGATTGTCTTGCTGCCCACATTTACTCCTACACTTTGGTGGAGCATTGCAAGCACCACAAAGCCTAGTGAGGTGATTTGAGAATCTTAATCCCGCAATTGGACCTCATTAGCTTTAGCGAGAGCCTCCTAGAGCACACACCACATGCATTAGGCTTCTCTTGGTCAAGTGAAAGTCTACGGCTTGTTACTCTTGGTGATCGGCATCACCTAGATGCCTTGGTGGTGTTGGGAGCTCGGTGATCACCTTGGAGATCTTGTTGGTGACCCGACTCAAGTTTGTAAGCGGTTGTGAGGGACCCACCGTGCTGGAGTGGCAAAGGATCATCTCGTAGTGAGCACTTGGTTCTTGCGAGGACCAAGGGGGAGCGATACCCTTGCGTGGGTGCTCCAACGAGGACTAGGGGAGAGTACCGACTCTTCGATACCTCGGGAAAAATTGGAGGAGTTTTCTAAACCTTGCTCTACATTCCGCACTTAATACAAGTATTTCACATTGTGTATTTGCTTAGCAAGTATTTGAAGTATTGTCTTAGCATTGTTATATTTCTAGTATTATTCGCTTATTGCTAATTGCTGGGGTGAAGTTGGGCTCTTGTTTAGGTTTTAATTATTGTTGATTTTTAGAAAATCCCAATTCACCCTCCCCCCCTCTTGGGCATCGTGATCCTTTCAACAACAACATGGGTTCGAAAACCCTGAGTACGGAGTGTACTTTCGGAGTGTACTTTCGCAAGTCTTACCTGACTAAAAGAAAAGACTTCCAAGGATATGCTTGCCTTTAGGATTCAAGGTAAGGTTTAGCAAGAACTAATGACTCAGTTTGCTCAAAGCTTACTAAAGTTGGTCCTTATGAATTCTTTTTACTTATAAAGTTAAGTAATTTCTTAAATCTAGATTTCTTTCCTAATCTAGATCAAGCACTTGGCCTATACTAGCCATCTTTTATCACACCCAAAGTTAACTTGTCACTACGGTGTAGGACAGTGACTAAGTCTTCATGTCCAAGAAGTAACAGCGATCCAAAACGATTAATACCGAGCTAGGGATCTCCAACCACACAACATTTCTAACACTTAACCCTTGCATATGTCAACTCGCACCCAGGTTTTTCAAGACCAAAATGGGTTCACATCAATCGAGAGCACAGATACTCCATCATCTAGCCTCTTGCCATGGAGGGTACACACTACTCTCGCCATCTCTCCACTCCCATTGTGTGGTAGCCTTTCTGGTATTGGTCCGACCGAGGCAAAGCTTACCCATGATGAGGTATGTGACTAGTTAAAAGGTCCTTGATCAGCAAGCCTACATCGGCTCGGTCCTTAAATGACTCAGACGGAGACACTACATCGGGACCTCCTTCTCGTGCAAGTCACCCGCCCGGTGTCATCTTATCATTTATAACCCAAAGTTTGGTACCTGATAGAGGTACCCTTTTTAGATGTTGAATCCATCACGGTTATGATGGACACTATCATAAGTCCTTTTTTGTAAAAATTCCCCTTCCAATGTGAAGCATCACCTTTTTAAAAACAAATCATTTTGTTTTCTAAGCAAGGCTAGGCATCATTAAGACTTGTTTGAATAAATCAGGAAACAAGGAATGGTATTCGATTTCTCAAGGAAGGATATGCATCAATAGTTTATCACACAATTCATATTACCTAATGCAACATTCAAAGTTGATAAAACTTTAAAATACAAGGAAAGGTAAATGCACCAGGGCTTGCCTTGTGTTGTAGGAGTAGATGCTTCCTCACCATAGATGTCGAAGTAAAAGTTATTCTCCAAGGGAGATTCTCCATCGGAGGAACAACTTCTTCTTCTACTATAGACTCCTCTTCATGTTCTATACGCAATAATACATATATGAATGCCAATGCTATGTCATGGATATGCAAGAATATAGAAAGCAGTGTCTTGAATACAGCTTTCCTAAATGATGTCTATCAGCCATCAAGACTTCCTAGCTAGATAATCCTCTAAGATTAACTTAACTAATATTCTTAAGTTACCAAGTTTTAGTAAGTTTCTGGTTTGCAAATTTTTCTTGCAAAATTACTCCTAAACTTACTTGGTATTAAAAGGGTTTAAGTCTTTGGGCTTATTATTTGTTTTCTAGTCAAACAGTGTCCAAACAAAATCAAACTTCACTTAAGGTTTAAAACAAACGTATTAAGTTTAATTAAAAAAATTATGATTTTGGGACTATTAAACTATTTCTAAAATTCTAAAAGGCTCTACTTAAGTACCTTTAAATGCTACATAATTTATGGTTTGAAATAAAAGTCTTGGATTTATTTTTGTTAAATACTACCTGATTTTAGGAGTCTAGTAAAATTGGTCCTATGATTTTATCATTTTTGTACTATTTTTAATGAATTTCATAAGCTACCAGTAAAAAGAAAAGAATAAAGTGTGAATAGTACTAGGCTCAAACCAACCCGGGTCGGCCCACGAGCAGAGGAAAGCGCTCGCGTCCGCGCCCGCTATTCTTGCGCAAAGGCCCCTGGCCATTCAAATAACCGGTTAAGAGCCCACGGCACTATTCTCCATAATCACTGACAATTTCACATATGCTCCTCTCCTTTCTCCTTTACAACTCGAAGTCCCCTATGACGACGCGTTTGCCTACCAACCACTCCGAGGGCCGACGAGACCATTCCCATTGACACAGTGCGGTAGCGTTCAAATTGAAGGAGTGGTGAGCTTCAGTGACTCATCAAGACTCAAGGACGATGATCGAGAATGCGGGCGAAGGGATGGAACAGTGGGTCGATGTGGAAAGTGTCCTCGGTAGTGCTTCGCGACAACGACGTGACGTTCTCGGTTCCTCGCTATAGTAGCGTTCAATCGGTCAAGTTAGCGAGCAATAGGAACCCATAAGGACACTAGAACATAGACCAGAGAGGTATGAACTAACCTGGATAGCTCTGGCCATGGTGAAGCTTCTCACGGCGGCGATGGTGACTGATTTCAGGGAAATCCGATGAACTCGAGCTATGGTGGATGAGAAGGACTGGCTGAGGGTGGGCTAGGTTCGTTACAGAAGGGCGGAGCGAGGGGAATACTCAATTTATACTGATCGGCCCCCCAGTGTCACGAATTTGGACGAGGTTGAGTTCACAGCAACAGCGAGATATTTCTACCGAGGCAAGTTCACCATGGCGCACGATGGGTGGACGACCTAAGGCAGTAACTGACTGCTTGCCACGATTATAAATACATGGTGAAATGACCACAGCATGGCGCAACCGCAAGAGACGAAGGCCACCACGACGATGGCCGCTCGGCCACGTCCCCATGCAAGTGGGTACGGCGCACAGGGTTTGATCTAGTCCCATGTGGTCTTTTCACCCCCTCGGTAATATCCTACTCGAACCGAGCAAGAATCTTTGCGTCAAGCTCGAATCATGGCGCGCCGATCACCAGTGGCGAGGTTCAGTGAACCTATGACCTTGTTCAGTTACTGTTCATGCCATTCCCAATTCAAAGTGCCTGATAGAGCAACTTTGAGGGCGAGTTACTTCGATTTCCCAATAGTAACATACCCATCTGACTTCGACAAAGTTGTTCTCCTATATATAGTCTTTAACTTTTCCACAATGATCTTGGTCTTAACTTCACTAGATTAGTAACAATTTGGCTCCAAAGTTGGACTAAAGTCACTGTCAGTCCAGGTTCAGAATACTGCTTGACTGACAGCCCCACTTCTAGGGCATTTTACTCCAAGTTTCATGTGGTTTTGGGGCTAGATCAATTAATCAAATTTCTACTACTATAGTTTCTCTACAACTTTGCCATAATTACTTATAGCAAATCTCTTATGGATTAAGAGATGCAAGAGCCCAAAGTTGGCTCAATAGCACTATTTTTCAGGGTTCAAGAATGGGGGTGCTTGTGAACTTTTGTAGTTTACTCCAAGTTTCTCTACAAAACTTGGAAATACCCCCAATATAAAAGTTTCTTAGTTTTTATTGCTCTATCACTTTGGTATGTACACTTTTGGCAAAAAGTGATTAAAATGTGAAATCACCCTATAAGACACTAATTAGGTTTTCTGGATCCCAAACTAGGGTTTTGGGTGTCCTAAGGTACTTTCAAGTGCTTAACCTCTCAAAATCATTGTTTGTTAACATGTCTACCAAACTTAGCAAGATTACTCCTTTGTGCTTAAAACATATGGTCACATGGTTCTAGTCCTTGGAGAGATTTACTCCTACCTAGGATTAAGGTTCCCCTTACTAGATCATACCCTCAATAAAGCATCATATCACAAGTTTTTGTTTTGAAATTTTAGCCTGGTGAATGCATTTTCTAGGTATATCATACACAATGTAATGTCAGTGCATATGATGTCATGCCAAAGTTTTAGTTTTCATAACACCAAAGGTGTTACACATGGTGGAAGGCAAATCTAGTGGAAAAACAAAAACAAGATGAATTAGAAACCAAAGGCCAAGTAGAACACTGATTTTAAGAAGAATAAAAACCTTGCAGACCAGACATACTTTGTGTGCGGTGAAACTGGTAACATAGCAAGAAAATGTTGCAATATGAAGGGCAAGAAAGGTGATGGTTAGATAAATACAAATGTGGCTATTGTTGATGTTGGGAATTCTGGGTATGTTTCTCAAATTCTCTTAACATGTCAATTCACTGATTAGTGGTTAGACACTAGATCCAATCTACATGTTTGTTCTGATCTAAATTTATTCTCTTCTTATCAGTCTACCGACAGTAGCACCATCTTGATGGACAATGGGTCAAGCGTTACTATACATGGAATAGGAAGAGTCGATCTGAAGTTGACCTCTGGAAAGACTCTCTCTTTTAAGAATGTGCAACACATTCCCGGAATAAATAAGAACCGTATAAGTGGTTCTCTTGTATGTCGTGATGGCTTTAAGTTAGTGTTTGAGTTGAACAAGTTTATTGTTTCAAAATTTTGTTTGTTTATTGGCAAAGGTTATGACAGTGGTAGTTTGTTCCACCTTTCTGTGGTTGATGGTTGTAATAATGTGGCAAACTTAGTTTCTTATTCTGAACTGAATGTAGGAGAGCTTGTTGTTTGGAACTCTCAACTTTGTCATATTAATTTTGATTACATTTTCCAATTGTCTAAGCTTAATTTGGTTCCAAAAATTTTTGTTGTTAGGAGATCAAAGTGGCACGCTTGTGTGCAAGCTAAGCAACCACGTAAACCTTTGAAGAGCGTAGAAGAAAAGAGTCTCGCACCTTTAGATCTCATTCGCTCAGATCTGTGTGAAATGGATGGAATTTTGATGATAGCAGCAAAGAAATATTTCATTACATTTATTGATGATTCTACTAGATATTATTGAATCTATCTTGTTAAAATGAAGGATGAGGCACTTAATTGTTTTAAGATCTATAAGACAAAGATAAAAACCATCTAGAAAAGGAAATAAAACGGGTTAGGTCTAATAGAGGAGGGGAGTATCTTTCTAATGAATACGGTGAATATTGTGCGGAACATGGAATCATCCATGAGACAACATCTCCCTACTCGCCTCAATCAAATGGGGTGGCTGAACAAAATACCGAACTTTGATGCACTTGGTTAATGCCATGTCGGATAGTTCTGGTTTACCTAAGTCATGGTGGGGCGAAGCTATTTTGGTCGCATGCTTTGTTCTAAATTGAGTTCCATCAGTTAAGGGTGATAAAACACCTTATTAAGGATGGAAAGGTAGAAAGACCACTCTCAGATTTCTGCATGCACGGGGCTGTTTAGCCAAAGTTAATGTGCCTGCATGCAAGAAACGAAAATTGGGACCAAAAAACCGTAGACTGTGTTTCTAGGATATGCACACAATAGTGCAACCTATAGATTTTTGGTGATTAAGTCTGATTTTCCAGATGTGCATGTTAACACTGTGACTGAATGTTGCGATGCCACCTTTTTTGAACTTATATTCCCTATGAAGGAGAGTTGCAGCACATAGTGAGGCATCTACTAGTTGTACTCTTGAACATATTCTAGTTTATTTACCTTCTTCCTATACTGAACAACACATTGAGGGTAACAATATGGTAGCTCCTTGTAGGAGCAAGATACAAAGGACTAAAAATTCCTTTAGTGATGACTTTATTGTTTATCTTGTGGATGATACACCAAAAACCCTTGCAGAGACATATGCATCACCAGATGCAGAGCGCTGGAAGGAGGCAACCCAAAATGAAATGGAGTCCATTCTAACAAATGGAACTTAGGAAAAAAGTAACTTACCAGTTGGGTGTAAACCTATGGGTTGTAAATGGATCTTCAAGAAAAAACTGAAACCAGATGGTACTATCGATAAATACAAACTAGACTTGTGGCCAAGGGATTTACCCAAAAGTAAGGTGAGGATTTTTTGGTACTTATTCACCAATTGCCAGGTTGATCACAATTCGTGTGCTAATTGCACTTGTTATGAGTCATGATCTACTCATCCATCAAATAGATGTGAAGACAGCATTCCTTAATGGTTAGCTTGATGACGAGAACTATATGAAGCAGTCAGAGCGATTTGTGACACCTGGACAGGAGAACATGGTGTGTAGATTATATGGTCTCAAGCAGGCACTAAAGCAATGTCATGAGAAGTTCGATAAAACTTTGACGTTAGTAGGATTTGTGGTAAACGAAGCTGACACTTGTGTGTACTATCAGTTTGTTGGTGGTAAGGGAGTAATATTGTGCTTGTATGTGAATGACATACTAATCTTTTGTACTAGTATTGATGTGATAAATGATGTGAAATTGTTTTTATCTCAAAATTTTGATATGAAGGATTTGGGAGAGGCAGATGTTATACTAAACATAAAACTGATTAAGGGTGAGAATGGGATTATTCTGAAACAATCTCATTATGTGGTGAACATTCTGAACTGCTTTGGGTTTTCTGATTCTAAAACTTCTCCAATGCCTTTTAATCCTAGTCTAAAGCTTCACTAGAACAAAGGATAAGGGATTAATCAATTAAGATACTCCCAAATTATTTGTTCCCTCAAGTATCTTGTTGGTACAACTAGACCTGATATCTTGTTTGTTGTGAGCAAATTGAGCAGATTCACTTCTAATCCAGGAAGCAATCATCAATGCGCACTAGAACGTGTAATGAGATACTTGAAAGGTTCTTCTACATATGGACTTCACTATACAGCTGAGATCGAGACCATAAGTGGATATATATTCACTATTGGTGGGGTTGTTGTTTCTTAGAGGTCTCATAAGCAGACTATCTTAACGAAGTCTACTATGGAGACAAAACTTGTAGCACTTGAGTCAGCCACTAGGCAAAGTGGCTGAAATAGCTCTTGATGGACTTGTCAATGGTTGATAAACCAGTAGTAGCCATTCTTTTGCATTGTGATAATCAAAGAGTGATCATAATTGCAGGTAATGCAAAGAAAAACGCAAAGTTCTCAAGACATGTGAAATGACAAATCAAATTGATAAGTCATTTGAGAAATACTGGAGAGATTATCGTAAGCCCAAAATCTATGTAAGAGAAAAAATAACAAGATAAATAAATAAGTAATAAAACAATGAATTTTCGAAGGTGCCTTTAATTAGACCATACATTTAAAAGAGTATTATCTTAATATAAATTATTTGTGTGTGTGCTTGAACTAAATTAAACCTTGGTGAAAGGTATGTGTTAAGTTCCTTCAAACTAAATGGTTGATGTATATTCATTTTTGAAGAAATTTACAATTTTATCACATAGTCAAAATACTATTTCCTATAAAGAGTAATATATATAGTTCATATTTGAAACATTTCCTAATAAATTAGTAAAATAATTAATAAATACATTTAAAATATTAGCATCCATACTGGATTTTGATTGTGCATTAAATTTGAAATGAAAACCCAAAACTCACATTTGAAATTTGGAGCCAAATTGGGATTTAGAAAATGAAACAGAAAAAAGAGAAAGAACACTCGTGGGCCGATTTCCCCCATCCCGGCCTAGCTCCCTACCATGCCAGCCATCTCAGCAGCCCAACTTCCGGGTGGCTACACCAGCAACAGTGGGGCCCAGGTGTCATCCTCTCTTGACCACAGCAGTGCATCCACTCTCCTCTGTCATGCGGGCCCTCACAGTCAGAATCGTCCTCTCCAAACAACCCCATGCGACACCGTGGGAAGCGCAACAAAATTTCTAGGAGGTCGACCGATTTTTGCTCTGTCCGTTGGATCCTAGTGAAAATTCCGTGCGAAGCTATTGCCTTGGGTACAAATAGGCGGGTACCTGGCCCTCTCTCTACCAAAATCGTGACCCCGAAACCGCCGCCACCGCTGTGTCAGGGTGTAGCCGCCAAAATCATCTACAAGCTAAAGTCGTCGTCCGTGCCCTGACTGGTGATTGGGTGGAAAGTGGAAGTAGTGCGAGAATCGCTTGTGGCCTTGCTGCTTGGAGGTGGTGTTCTGTGGCTCAGGAACCTCAGTCGGCGGAGAATTTCATCGCCCAGCTGTAGCGCATCGTGGGCAGTGACCCCTACACCACCATCATCGGTAATACTTAACCCCATCAAGTCATCAGTGCCCCCACATCATGTAGCGTGTGTAGAACAGGAATTTGAACTCGTGGGTTGTATGGTGGCTTGCGCCAATCATGGCGCCCCACCGTGGGGATCCTGGCGCTGCCGTCTGTGCGGTTTGGAGGAGAGGGACGATCTGTCTACCATCACTTGTTTGATGAACGGCTCAGATCATGTCGGGCGTACCAGTTTGGTGTGGCCATGTTTCGATCGTTGGATCGTGGATGTGAGGGAAAGATCTGATCGTACGTACGCTCATTAAAACCGTGGCCGTTGATCATGAATCCAATGAACCATGTTGCTTACCGGTTCACATCGGTTTGGGATCTAATCCTGACCGTCCGGTGGTGATCCAGTGGTCAGAAATCTTCGATACCCCTTTAGCCGAGCCTTTATGCATTAGAGCCCTCGGATTCTCTAGGATTTAACCCGCCGTCCACCTGATATAATCCTGAGTCTTGTGAATATGTCAAATTAGCCCCTGCACTTCTCTGAAATTGTGCACGCAGTCCAGAACTCGATGAAAACTGAATAAATAAATACAAAAAATACTTTCTAGTATAGAATTAAATCTAGAACTTGTTTAATCCCCAGAAAATCCATTTCAACTCCTTCTTAATTCATTCCGGTGGCATTAATTTTGTATTAATATTGCTTATCATCTAGTAACCTCATTTTTCATGAAACATAGATTAAAATTATGCCCTTAGTTTCTTTTAATCCAACACTTAAAAACTCCGGAAATTCATAACTCCTCCGTTTTAACTCCGATTTGATCCATTCGAATTGCGTTAGTTTCGTATAGATATTTACTATGCAGTAACAACATACTTTTATAGTTAGATATTTATACATCCTGTGTCTACTAGGTTAACTTTTCTAAACCAAAGCTAACCTATCCATAATTATAATTTGATTAAAATACGATCTCTAGTCAAGTTATAACTAAGATATAGGTTGAGTTAATTATTTATAGAATAATCTCTCATATGATTTACACTAACCAAGTTATAATATAGTTTAATATTTAAATCACATAGATCTTCCATAAATCATAACTCCTTAATCGTAACTCCGATTTTAGTGGTTCTCGAACCCACGATCTCGTAGCGACGCGTAGAATATTCTTATGCAGTTTTTTCTTATCCTTGGTGTGATGTTAATTTTGTATATACCATGTTTGTTTGTATTTCTATGACTAGCAGTGAGGACACGAGTCATCTGAAGATTATCCTGGTACCTGGAATCTCTAGTCCTAGGCAAGTTGTGCCCTTGACCACTTTTATTACCCAATAATGTTCTTTATAATCATTTATTCATGCATAGGTTTAATTTTGATGGGACCCAATAGGTCACCCTAGATTGATTATCTTGTTACCTTGTTTACCCCTGAACTATTTGGGTAGTTTTGCTATTCCTCTATATGGTTTTGGGTTTAATATTACATCATGTCCATGTTCCAATTATACTGTTATTTTATTTATTATTCATGTCAAGATCATTATTTTTAATTGGAACATGGAGCTTAACTTGAGAAACATGTGCCACCTCAAGGGTGGAATGGGACGCCCTTGGCTGACTAACTAGGAAAGCTAGTGGAGGACTACCTTACCCGATAGGGGCAAGGGCAGTAGGGGAATAGGAGTGTAGGGAGGTTCTCGGGTTGATTTTGCTGTGATGGCGATCAAACGGGGGATTCCTACATTGCTCTTCCTAGAAACTGTAGCGAGTTTTCTAAAGCTAGTGGAACTTTGTAAAGGCCTCGTAGTGGATCCATAGCCATTCACCTCGTTAGTGTCTAAGGGTCTAGCTAACCCTGACGACATGGGATACATGACTTGTGGGTAAAGGGTACAATCTCTGTAGAGTGTAAAACTGGTATACTAGCCCTGCTCGTGGTCATGAGCAGCTTAGGACTCTCACATGATTAAATTATAGAACTAAATTCAATTTGTCATTTGCATTGCATGGGATTTATTATTAATTTTGTTCTATTATTATTCTGGTATGGTATCTACTTATACTTAGTAATTGTTAATAAAAATTTTGACCAACCTTAAAAGCAATGCTTAGCTTCAACCATCCTCTTTGGTAAGGCTTACACTTTATGAGCTCCCAATTGGCGAGTTCATGTACATTATTCCCCACAACTTGTTGAGCGATGAACATATGTGAGCTCACCCTTGCTGTATCACACTCCCCCACAGGTCAAGAACAGGTACCACAGGATGAGGCGCATGGAGGATACTGCGATGTGTTCGTGAGAGGTATAGGTCGTCGTCTCCTAGTCAACTTTGGGTTGCTGGATCGTTGTCTCCTTATGATGTAATTATTTATTTATTTTGTACAGAACTCCTATTATTTAGTAAAGATGTGACATTTGTTCCTGCACCATGATTCATCATATGTGTGAGACTTGGTCCCAACACACCTAGTGATTGCATTCACGCCCGGGTCCCTAAAATCCGAGTGTGACAGAAGTGGTATCAGAGGAATGTTGACTTTAGGACGAAAACTAGATAGAACTGGACAACCATTATCTAATTACCTTTGCTACTCTGATCCTTTCTAAACTCTTCTTAATCTTTTCTCATCTATTTCCGCTTTACTATGATTATTCTTACCTTTTATTTCTAAAGACAAATGTGTATTTCACACATTGAAATCATGTGCCTAAAGTGACCTTTAGGAATAGGAGACCTACTCTTAGAAATAAAATCAAAACTATTTTTGTAAATATTTGTATGCTTGAATGTTTGTTCTTGTGATACATGTCTGATTTGGATCTTTGATTGAGTGTGATGAGTTGTGGAGTAATGTCCACAATTACATCTACATATATATAGGCATAAATATAAATAAATAAAATTCATAAGGTAACTAAACAACCTAGATTATCCTCCATTAAAGTGTATCTATTTTAAATAGATCCCTCTTAACTTAAAGGATTCTGTCTTATCCAAATAGGTTCATCTTATGTTAAAAAAATTATCTTATCCTCATAAATTGCTTATAAGATAAACTAGACCAACTAAGAATACCCCCATTAGAATATATCAAGCCTAATAGATCCATCTTATCTTAAAAAGGTTCTCTCTTATCTTAACAGATCCATCTTATCTTGAAGGATTCATATTATCCAAACCACGTGACTTATCCCACCATGATCATGATCTAACCCAAATTAATTGGATCTTGTCTAGTCGAAGCTAGTCATACCTAGATCTGATCTAATGTGATAAGATTAATCTAACCTAACGAAGGTTAACCTCGACAATGGAGGATATGAGTAGAAACAAATCTTCAGATGAATCAAGACCCACCACTCGGAATAAAAGTATCCTTTACCTAACCTTCTCTTACCCCAAATCTTCTCTACACTCACCTAATAGCTAAAGCATGTTGTATCCTTGTTTTCTGTGCCACACCTGCTAATGGCATGAAAATTTTAGGTGTATAAAAATATACTAATTGGAATTTCCACTAAAAAAGATACTAGAATTTCATAAAGATAAAGTCAGCTTGATATGCTTAACGAAATGGTATTCTTAAATAGGATTATAGAATCTAATGTGATCTAATCTAATGTGATCTAATCTAATGTGGTCTACTTAAACAGATTAGTGACACTGGTAGAAGAGATTGGACCCTACTAATCGGGTGTTAACTTAACTTAGCACATTAGACCAACTCAACCATGAGTAGAAGAGCTAACCCAACCAATATAGTTATGATGAATTGTATAATCTGTCTATCCCCACCTAATATCAAACAAGATGTTGACCTACATCATGTAGTATATCTCATCCATGTCTATCTTAACCATACTTCCCCAACTCCGATGATATACACTAACGTCGAATCAATAAGACCAAGTCCGGAGAAGAAAAGATCGGCATCAACAAGGGAGGATATAGCAGTCAAAGCGAATCAAGACTTAAACATTTCGGATGAAGTCCTTCCCTTGCCATAATCTTTCTTACCTCAACCTGTCCAGCTTATATCCTACATCATAAGTAACTGGATACCTATGCTCTCCTAATCATCCACTATTGAATACAAAGAAATGATGAGATTCTGGATTTTTGAACCAATTATAGACTAAAAGCTGAATTTCAAACCAATCCTCGTGTATCCCTTTTCTTACAAATCTCGAGGACGAGACTGTTAAGGGCGTAGGATTTGTAAAGCCCAAAATCTGTGTAAGAGAAAAAAATAACAAGATAAATAAATAAGTAATAAAACAATGAATTTTTGAAGGTGCCTTTAATTGGACCATACATTTAAAAGAGTATTATCTTAATATAAATTATTTGTGTGTGTGCGTGAACTAAATTAAACCTTGGTGAAAGGTATGTGTTAAGTTCCTTCAAACTAAATGGTTGATGTATATTCATTTTTGAAGAAACTTACAATTTTATCACACAGTCAAAATACTATTTACTATAAAGAGTAATATATATAGTTCATATTTGAAACATTGCCTAATAAATTAGTAAAGTAATTAATAAATACAATTAAAATATTAGCATCCATACTGGATTTTGATTGTACATTAAATTTGAAATGAAAACCCAAAACTCACATTTGAAATTTGGAGCCAAATTGGGATTTAGAAAATGAAACAGAAAAAAGAGAAAGAACACTCGTGGGCCGATTTCTCCCATCCCGGCCTAGCTCCCTACCATGCCAGCCATCTTAGCGGCCCAGCTTCCGGGTGGCTGCGCCAGCAACAGTGGGGCCCAGGCGTCAGCCTCTCTTGACCACAACCGTGCATCCACTCTCCTCTATCATGCGGGCCCTCACAGTCAGAATCATCCTCTCCAAACAACCCCACGCGACACCGTGGGAAGCGCAACAAAAGTTCCAGGAGGCCGACCCATTTTTGCTCTGTCCGTTGGATCCTGGCAAAAATTCCGTGCGAAGCTATTGCCCTGGGTACAAATAGGCGGGTACCTGGCCCTTGCTCTACCGAAATCGCGACCCCAAAACCGCCACCACCGTTGTGTGAGGGTGTAGACGCCAGAATCGTCTACAAGCTAAAGTCGTCGTCCGTGTCCTGACGGGTGATTGGGTGGAAAGTGGAAGTAGCGCGGGAATCGCCTGTGGCCTTGTTGCGAGGAGGTGGTGTTCTATGGCTCAGGAACCTCGGGTCAGCGGAGAATTTCGTCGCCCAGCTGTAGCGCATCGTAGGCAGTGACCCCTACACCACCATCATCGGTAATACTTAACCCCATCGAGTCGTCTTTGCCCCAACATCATGTAGCGCGTGTAGAATAGGAGTTTGAACACGTGGGTTGTGTGGTGGCTTACGCCGATCATGGCGCCCCGCCGCAGGGATCCTAGCGCCACCGTCTATGCGATCTAGAGGAGAGGGACGATGTGGCTACCCTCACTCATTTGATGAATGGCTCAGATCATGTCGGGCGTACCAGTTCGGTGTGGCCATGTTTCGATCGTTGGATCGTGGATGTGAGGGCAAGATTTGATCGTACACTCATTAAAACCGTGGCCCTTGATCACGAATCCAATGAACCATGTTGCATACCGGTTCACATCGGTTTGGGATATAATCCTGACCGTCCGGTGGTGATCCATTGGTTAGAAATCTCGGATACCCCTTCAGCCGAGCCTTTATGCATTAGAGCCCTTGGATTTTCTAGGATTTAACCCGCCATCCACCTGATATAATCCTGAGTCTTGTGAATATGTCAAATTAGCCCCTGTACTTCTCTGAAATTGTGCACGCAGTCCAGAACTCGATGAAAATTGAATTAATAAATACAGAAAATACTTTCTAGTATAAAATTAAATCTAGAACTTGTTTAATCCCCAGAAAATCCATTTGAACTCCTTTTTAATTCATTCCAGTGGCATTAATTTTGTATTAATATAGTCTATCATCCATTAACCTTATTTTGCATGAAACATAGATTAAAAATTATGCCCTTAGTTTCTTTTAATCCAACACTTAAAAACATCAGAAATTCATAACTCCTCCGTTTTAACTCCGATTTGATCCATTCCAATTGCGTTAGTCTCGTATAAATATTTACTACGCAGTAACAACATAAATTATACCATGTCGCATACTCTTAAAGTTAGATATGTATTCATCCTGTATCTACTAGGTTAACTTTTCTAAACAAAAGCTAGCATATCCATAATTATAATTTGATTAAAAATACGATCTCTAGTCAAGTTACAACTAAGATATAGGTTGAGTTAATTATTTATAGAATAATCTCTCATATGATTTACACTAACCAATTTATAATATAGTTTAATATTTAAATCACATATATCTTCCATAAATCATGACTCCTTAACCGTAACTCCGATTTTAGTGGTTCTCGAACCCACGATCTCGTAGCGACACGTAGAATATTCTTATACAATTTTTTCTTATGCTTGGTGTGATGTTAATTTTGTCTATACCATGTTTGTTTGTATTTCTAGGACTAGCAGTGAGGACACGAGTCATTTGAAGATTATCCTGTTACCTAGAATCTCAAGTCCCAGGCAAGTTGTGCCCTTGACCACTTTTATTACCCAATAATGTTCTTTATAATCATTTATTCATGCATAGGTTTAATTTCGATGGGACCCAATAGGTCACCCTAGACTGATTATCTTGTTACCTTGTTTACCCCTGAACTATTTGGGTAGTTTTGCTATTGCTCTATATGGTTTTGGGTTTAATATTACATCATGTCCATGTTCCAATTATACTATTATTTTATTTATTATTCATGTCAAGATCATTATTTTTAATTGAAACATAGAGCTTAACTTCAGAAACATGTGCCACCACAAGGGTGGAATGGGACACTCATGGCTGACTAACTAGGAAAGCTAGTGGAGGACTACCTTACCCGATTGGGGCAAGGGCAGTAGGCGTGTAGGGAGGTTCCAGGGTTGATTTTGCTACGATGGCGGTCAGACATGGGATTACTACATTGTTCTTCCTAGAAACTGTAGCGAGTTTTCTGAAGCTAGTGGAACTTTGTAAAGGCCTCGTAGTGGATCCCAGCCATTCATCTCAGTAGTGTCTAAGGGTATAGCTAACCCTGGCGACATGGGATACATGACTTGTGGGTAAAGGATACAACATCTGCAGAGTGTAAAACTGGTATACTAGCCGTGCTCACGGTCATGAGCAGCTGAGGACTCTCGCATGATTAAATTATGGAACTAAACTCAATTTGTCATTTGCATTGTATGGGATTTATTATTAATTTTGTTCTATTATTATTCTGTTATGGTATCTACTTATACTTAGTAATTGCTAATAAAATTTTGACCAACTTTAAAAGCAATGCTCAGCTTCAACCATCCTATTTGGTAAGCCTTACACTTCATGAGCTCCCACCTTTGGCGAGTTCATGCACATTATTCCCCACAACTTGTTGAGCGATGAACATATGTGAGCTCAGCCTTGTTGTCTCACACCCCCCACAGGTCAAGAACAGGTACCACAAGACGAGGCGCATGGAAGATGTTGTGATGTGTTCGTGAGAGGTCTAGGCTGTCGTCTCCCAATCAACTTTGGGTTGCTGGATCATTGCCTCCTTATGATGTAATTATTTATTTATTTTATACAGAACACCTATTAAATAGTAAAGATGTGACATTCGTTCCTGCTCCATGATTCATCATATGTGTGAGACTTGGTCCCAACACACCTAGTGATTGCATTCGCGCCAGGGTCCCTAAAACTCGAGTGTGACATTAATACTGCTCGAAACTTGGCGGACTCTTTTACAAAGGGATTAACACATGCCATGATTGATGAAGCATCAAGGAAAATGGGATAAAAGCCCGCATGATGTTATCATATGGTGGCAACCCAATCTATGTGATCGGAGATCCCGTGAACTAGTTATTGGGAAGAATAAATTGTTTTGTATAATAAGGGAGTACCTCAATTTACTCTTTTCCCGCTAGGACATGCATACTCTCGGTACTGGAAGGGAGTTCGACTTTTGTCTTAATATATTCTGAGGCCTATAACAGGCAAGGTACTGTCCTGCAGGGTACACTTGTAAGAATACATCTATGTGAGTTTGACTGTGAGGTCATGGTCTATCATATGTGGTAATCTCAAATAAACTAACTAAAATACATAGGAGCATGATCGTAGCGTTCCAATCAGAAGCGTGGCCTTAGGCTGTCTAGTATCAGTGATGCTTATAGGTGAAACCTACTTACACAAGACTAGCTATTCAAGGTTTTATCCATTGCAAAGTCGTAAGGAGGTGAATCCTGTAATGCAAGGTGTAGCTCAACCCGTATCTGGTCTGCACTGTAAAGTTGTATATGAAAGCGTAGACATTGAGTCAATTGGAGACCTTGGCATTTGTTTGGATTGTTAGAATTTGGCCCACTTGTGTGTGCCCAATTCAATAAAGAAGGTAAGGTGGTGTGCAGAGATGGCATGGGGATTTAGTTCTATATTGCTCATCTAGATAGGAGAGAACCAACTTATGGGTAGTTTGGGAGCCACAAAACCAGATGGGATTGGAGTAGTTAGAATCCCCTTCTTAATTATTTAAATTTGAATAAGAAGGGGATTCTAGCCCCTCCAATCCTCTCTGGTTTTGTGGCTCCCAAACTATAGCCCTATATGTGGGAGTGTTCCTTACTCTTCATATGAGACAAATAAAAGGCTATGAAGACTGTCACACGTGAGCTCGTTCTCGCTCGCATTTCGTGTTTTCGCGTTATTTATTGCGTGACTTGTGATGCGCGATCGCGTCGTGACGTGTTCTAAATGTCAGTTTAATTCTTGCCTTTTGTTTATTTGGTTATCAAATACCATACCTAGACTGCCACGTCAACCCAGAGTAACGGGCGCGCACGTTACATGTGAGATCTCCGGGTAGTTCCACGTAGAGAGATTCCAAGGGCGGTTCCTAGAATTTAGCAGGTCGAACCCGTCAAGTTGTAGCGACCCTCTATAAAGGGAGGCATCCTTCAGTCGGAGGACGCATAGAAAAAGCAACCAACTCGTCTTCTCATTCTCATTTCTCTACGCCGCCGATTCTCTGCCATGTCGTCCCTTTGTCTGTCGTGCAATAGATTAAGGGAGAGTGATGTTCAACGCCGACGGTTTGACGACCTGTATGGTTGTCGGCGAATCAGATTTCTGTGAAGTGTTTCGCGCACGTCTGGTTATATTACTCACCAAGTCATCATCACTTGTGCAAATGACTGTAAGTAAATCTGCATTTTTAGTTTATTGTGATGATGGTCTTATAGTTAGATCCGTTATTGATTTTTATTTTATATGTTAAACTTGTTGAGTTAGTTTGAATTTGTTCGGTTCAGAGGTTGCCGTGGAGATGGCGAGTGGCTGGCCGTCGGCTGCGGGCACGCACGTCCCGTGGCGTCAGGGTGTCGCTGTGGCTCGCGGTCGCTGGTGTCACTCACGTCTTGCGCGACAGTATCGAGCACGGATGAGTAAGGCGTCCATCCACAGCCCATAATTAATGTTTAAAGGGAAGAGGAAGAGAAAATCTGAGAAATCTCTCAGATTCGTACAACGTCAAATTTCAAAAGGACAGTGAATTAATATTTAAATTTCTTATATATTTCACTTTCCAAACAGGGATACTCATGTTGTCATATGACATATCACTGACACAGAAATCAAACAAACCATAGGTCGTCTTCTTGGAGCCAATGAGACAGGTGATCATCATGCATCCAAGCGTATCAAAGAACTGACCCGGTCCCTAGCTAGGATACATACGCCTTCGTTGATGTTGCTTATCAAACAATCGACGCAGACACAGGCACGAGACGCGGCGACGGAGGAGCACATAGTACTATATCAAGCATGCTTGTGCGTCTTGGACGGTGGTGGCGGCGGCACTGGGTAGCGGTGGACGCATCCGTTCCATGGGTTGTCGGCGTCGGGCGCGGCGTCGCGGAGCGCGCGCCAGACGTTGCTGCACGCCTTGAACCCCGTTCCGAACGCCAGCATCCAGAGGCGGTCGCCGGCCCGGACGCGGCGCTTGGCCTCGAAGTAGGCCAGCTCGTAGAACACCAGACTGCTGGACGTGTTGCCAAACCGGTGCAGCGTGGAGCGCGCCGGCTCCACGACGTAGGGCCCGAACCCCATCAGCCGCGCGATCGAGTCGATCACCGCCTTCCCGCCCGAGTGGATGCAGAAGTGCTCGAACGCGCGCTGGAAGTCGGGCACCTCCGCCGCCGCGGCCTTGCGGTTCCCGGCCGCGTAGGCGCGCGCCACGCGCCACGCGTACCGGAGCATCTCGGACACCGGCAGCACCTGGGGACCCAGCGTGGTGATGTGCCTCCGCAGCGCCGCGCCGGCGACGCGGACCAGGTCCTTGGTGAGCGCCACGCCCAGGTTGCCCTCCTCGTCCTCCATCTGCAGCGCCGCGTTGAAGGCCGCGTCGTCCGCGCCGTGGTGCGTCCGCAGCGTGCGCACCAGCTCGTACTTGGCGTCCGGGCGCCGGGACGGGACGTCCGTCACCAGCGCCGCCGCGCTGCCCACGCGGAAGATGCAGTTGGTCACCAGCATGTGCTTGTTCTTGCCGAAGTACCAGTTCAGGCTCGTGTTCTCCGTCACCACCACCAGCGCGTACCCGGGCGTCCGCCGAGAGCGCAGCGACCGCGCCGCCGTGTCGATGCCAACGGTCCCCGCGCTGCAACCCATCCCGGCCACGCTGTACGACTTCACATCCGGCCGCATATTGAACCGGTGCATGATCATGGACGCCAGCGACGGCATCGGGGAGAACATGGAGCAGGCCACCACCACGACGCTGATGTCGCTGGGACTCACGTCCGACTTTGCCAGGAGCTGCTCCACGACGGCGAACAGACCCTCCTCGGCCTCCTGGATCGCGAATGCCAGCGTCTTCTCGAACTTGCCCGAGTAGATGAAGGGCGGCGCGAAGGTCTCCTGGCCCAGACCGGACTTGCTGTACACCAGCCGCATGAAGTCGGCGATGTCGTCGGAGTAGCGGCGACACTTGAGGCCGAAGTACTCGCACACCTCCAGGTTCACCTGCCGCTCCGCGTCCGGGAGGTGGCAGCTGTAGTTCAGGAGGTACACCGGCCGCTGCCGCCTTAGCAAGCGTCGGAGCACGGTGGCCAGGAAGACGAGCCCCGAGGCGACGAGGGGCACCAGCACCGGCAGCGGGAGGGTGCGCAGCGATGCCATGGCCGCCGCCGCCACCGTGCTCGACAACATGACCACCGAGCTCTGCATGGAGAGAGCTAGAGGTAGAGTGCACTACTGCCTAGTTTGTGTTGAGTGCACGCACTGCTGGTGGCAGGGAGGACATGCTAGTCTTGCCTGGGAATGTACTTTATAGGCATGAAGATACATACAGTAGATGGGATGGGATGGGATGGGATCCCCAGTAGATGCTGGTCGTGGTCGACATGCACCCCTACTACCCACTAGCGGTCCAGCGGAAGTTATCATACCGAATGAGCATGCACGCCAAGTGTCCAAGATTTGTACACTCCCACGTGACTCGAATGTGAATATAAGACTCAGTCGGTCCATAAAACAATATATGACGTATGTTCAAACTAGCTTAAATTTAATTAAATTTATAATAAATAATAATAACATTTATATCACTATTTTTTTTAAAAATATACATATATTCTGTAACTTATCTAATAATATTTATGTTTCATTATAAATGTTACTCTCTTGCGGACGACAAATATTACAAATGTATATAGTACTATTTTTATATAAATTTAATTAAAATTGTAATTGTTCTACTACTCGGAAAAAGGAGAATTGCATTCTTTTTAATACAAAGAGAATGTAGGATCTCATTTCATAGAGTTAACTCTATATCGATACAGAGAGTATATATAGTATCTCATTCCATAGACTTTATATTGCATCGATTTCTATTTATCGGTGCGCTATAGTGAGTAGTTATTTTCCTTTCTCCTCTAAAAATAATAGAAGTAGGTGAACCTAATGTTTAGCTTCACTAGCTCAGGCTTATAAATGGCAAAACGGGCAACACGATTGGACATGACAAGATGATGCACGACATCATGGCAACAGTGTATCATGTCTTGTCGTTGTGCTATAGTCAAGACCCAAGCACAACACTTAAGTAGCCATATCACCACACGTGCATCATCGCCACGCCATTCCACATGTTGCCATGCCACCAAAGTTGAACCTTGTCACGCCTTGTTACTGACTCGCCAAACTGTTGCGTTGTCACCATGCTTGCTTGGAGAAGACAACATATGGAACATTGGAGGGAGTGGGATGAGAAAAGAGAATGATATACCACTGACCTGGGAAGCGAGATGCATTCGAGCAAGATAGTTGGAGGCAATCAACAGAGCTAGAAAATTTGAGAGATGGGGAAGGAGGATGGGAGAGTGATTGTCGTGGTTTTTGTACTTGTGACAAATAAATTTATACGTTAGAGGGGATTTTATGGAGTTACCGACCAAAAGGTTTTGCTCTAATAAGCTTGGAGAGAGGATTTAGACTGGTCAGGAAAGTCTTCTACATCTAGCATGGTGCTGAAGTCTTTATTGATATTTGATCGTGTTACAAGGTGAAGCTTGAGCTATCATGCTTGTGCATCTACTAGGTGCTAAATGCTTGATGGCTTGTTACACTTGTATGGTAAGTTCACTCTTCACTTGGCTTGTTTAGATATCGATTGACTTGGGTTTCTATAGGAGGCCCTATTCCCCTTGTATAGTCAAGGGAGGAGGTGGTCTTTGTTACATGGAGAAATTGGTGGGGTGTATCATTTCCCACCTTTAGGTTGTAGGTCATGTCCTATGCTTTCGAAGGCCTATCATCATTGGCACATTTGGTCCGATGGTTCTGTTACTTCTGTCATGACTGGACCAAGGGGAAGTTAGGTCATGTAGAGGGGTGTTATGGAGCATTTTGTGAGGAGGCGTCTCTAAGGTAGCCATACAGGGGTTGGCATTAGAGTTTCGCTATGAGGTAACTAAGGTCGGGTCCGACCTGGTAAGGGTTGCCAAGTCAGGATCGCTATGTTTTGATGACCGTTATTCAACGAGTTCATCCATCAACTATCCATAAGGATGAGAGAGATTTAATGAACAAAGTAACTAACCTTCCTACAAATTGAGTTCCATAAGTTGTGTTTTGTATATTTGAGTGTGGGTTATGAAAATAAGTAAAAAGGAGTGTAAATGGCCAAGTCCTAGAGGAGTAGTGGCCGAACAACATCGACTGACCTCCCCCTTAGACTGTCCAGTCATGCCATTGCCACTCGAGCATCCCCGGGCCACCCAACCCCTTGACCAAGCCAAACACACTCTACTTTGGTCTTGCATGCATGACACGATGAATCCAACCCAACTTGAAGGTGTAAACCATATTATTGACATGTCAAGGACTGGAAGACCACCACATCATCGATCTAGCTCACGAAAATGGTGAAGATAGTGATTCAAGGGACTTCTATCCAATGGATAAAGAATAAACACACATCCAATCCAATGGTTGCAGAAGAAACATGCCAAATAACTATCAAACTGACTTGAAGGAGGCTTCTAGACCATTGGTTGGATAAGAGAGGGCATCAAGTGACTGATTGACCACATTACTTGGCCATCTAACCCCTATGTGCTTGCCTAGCTTGCCACCTATCCCCTTGAAATCGATGTACCTTTCTCAACCGATGAGTGCTATATATAGCCCCATGCTTGAGGAGTGTATAAATAGCCCCTTGGAGCTCACTTGAGAAGAGGAGAAGAAAGTTGATAGTAGATAGACCCTAGAGAGCTTCTTCTTTTTATCTTAGTAGCTTATGTTAGTTCCTAGGAGTTGGAGTCGAGTTTGAGCTTTTCTTTAAGAGAATCCAGAGACATCTTCAAGATCTTTTAGTTTTGTCTATATCAACTGATTAACAAGCTAATCCCAGTTGTACTTTGTGTTCTATCTTAAGTATTACTTTTAGTTTTTCTTCAAGTGTTACATTTGAATATTGCTTTACTTTATTTCGCCTTCTTGATTATTGTTGTGGTAGTCTTGGAGCATTTTAATTCAAGGCTTAGGGTTGTCTTAGTTTGTTGTTATTTAAATCTTGTTATACTTGCCAGTGTTACATGCCACATTTAGTCCTGGTTACTAGACTAGCTAGCTTTGACCCTCTGATCAAGGAAGACCTTTAGTGTCCAAGCTTCTTTTGAACACTGTTATAATGTGTCATCCTATTCCTACAGCTATGGTTGGTAGCCCCTCTTGGTGACAGCGAGAGTGTGGCTTGTGTATCTTGACCCCATCATTTGGTAGGCTCATAGATGATAGCCAACTTGTGTGGTGGTTATCTTTCTACTGCCAAGCAACAATGTGGCCTCACAATTTTGCTCCAAGCAAGATCCTAGAATATGTTTGTTTATCAATAGGTTAATCAAAAATTATCATTTGTAGAGTAATAAAAGTATAGTTTGAAACTCTATCTCGCTCGTTGTCCTCCCAAGCAACTTTATCTACATGTGCTCATACTCATACTAGCTGTTGGGGACTTGTTCTCAAATGCTAAGAGTTAAGAACAAGGCAACATAAAAAGTGTTAAATGTTAAAGTCCTTCGTCCTTCAAGACATTATATCCCTTCGGACATAATGAATTTCGGACGAAGATTATGAAGGAAAAAACCTTCGTAAGCTCGATAGACAATAAAGATGAATTCATATCTCAAATACGAATAATAATTTATATATTATTACCAATTTATCTTTATTTGCATTATCATATTCAAAATAACAAATTATAAATGTACCTTCGGATTGACGGAAAGTAAAGGTACAAGCGTGATGCGAAAGGCGAATGCTAAGTCAGCGTGAACAGTACGGGAGTACTGTTCATCTATTTATAGGCAAGGGACGCAGCCCGTGTAGAATTTCATTTGTGCCCTTTACATTTATCAATAACTCTATAGTAATTCTTCGGGGTCTAATTTGCCTTTTCATCTTTAAGTCAGTTCCTCTTCTCTGCTATCATGCCGAAGCTTTTCTGCGCACAGCTTCGTGGTCATCTTTATCCTTCGTCATAATCGCTTTCCGTCTCGCTCAGACTTCGTACTGACCATACTCTTGAATACTCATGACCCGATTCCGAAGATACCTGTTCACATATTCCACTTGGAAAACATGGAAAACATTGTTAAATCATGTTTTTGAGGACCTTCAGAAGCCGAAGGCCCCCAACAGTAGCCCCTCGCAATATTAATTTGCTGGAATGATAAATTCATATTGCGACATGGACGAAGGCCTTAAGCCGAAGATTCGAAAAAACACCTTCCCTTTGCTAGAATAGCAACAGTCATTGACAAGCGGGACCCTCCAGTTTTCAACGCACCAGGTGTATAAATAAGAGCTTACTGAAAGTCGCCTAGAGGGGGGTGAATAGGGCGAAACTGAAATTTTCAAAATTAATCACAACTACAAGCCGGGTTAGCGTTAGAAATAATAATGAGTCCGAGAGAGAGGGCGCAAAACAAATCGCAAACGAATGAAGAATGTGACACGCGGATTTGTTTTACCGAGGTTCGGTTCTTGCAAACCTACTCCCCGTTGAGGAGGCCACAAAGGCCGGGTCTCTTTCAACCCTTACCCCCTCTCAAACAGTCCCTCGGACCGAGTGAGCTTCCCTTCTCCAAATCAAACCGGGAACAAAACTTCCCCGCAAGGACCACCACACAATTGGTGTCACTTGCCTCGATTACAATGGAGTTTTGATCACAAGAACAAGTGAGAAAGAAAAGAAGCAATCCAAGCGCAAGAGCTCAAAAGAACACGACAAATCTCTCTCGCTAATCACTAAAGCCTTGTGTGGAATTGGAGAGGATTTGATCACTTGAGTGTGTCTAGAATTGAATGCCTAGCTCTTGTAAGTGGTTGAGAAGTGGAAAACTTGGATGACTTAAATGTGGGGTGGTTGGGGGTATTTATAGCCCCAACCACCAAACTAGCCGTTTGGTGAAGGCTGTCTGTCGTATGGTGCACCGGACAGTCCGGTGCACACCGGACATGTCCGGTGCGACAGCCACGTCACCAGGCCGTTAGGGTTCCGACCGTTGGAGCTCTGACTTCTGGGCCCGCCTTGATGTCCGGTGGCGCATAGGACATGCACTGTAGAGTGTCCGGTGCGCCATGACGCGCGTGCCTGACTTCTGCACGCTCTGGCGCGCATTTAATGCGCGTGCAGGTGACCGTTGGTGCCGAAGTAGTCGTTGCTTCGTTGCCACACCGGACAGTCCGGTGTACACCGGACATGTCCGGTGAATTATAGCGGAACAGCCGTTGTGAATTCCCGAAGCCGACGAGTTCAGAGTCTCTTCATCCTTGGAGCACCGGACACTGTCCGGTGTACACCGGACAGTCCAGTGAATTATAGCGCGATGTCTCTGAGAATTTCCCAAAGGTGCGAAGTTTAGCTTGGTGTCCCCTGGTACACCGGACACTGTCCGGTGGCACACCGGACAGTCCGGTGCGCCCGACCAGGTTGCCTTCGGTTGTCCCTTTGCTCCTTTGTTTGAACCCTTTCTCTTGATCTTTTTATTGGCTTATTGTGAACCTTTGGTACCTGTAGATCTTATAGACTTGGGCAAACTAGTTAGTCCAATTATTTGTGTTGGGCAATTCAACCACCAAAATTAGTTTAGGAAATAGGTGTAAGCCTAATTCCCTTTCAATCTCCCCCTTTTGGTGATTGATGCCAACACAAACCAAAGCAAATATAGAAGTGCAGAATTGTACTAGTTTGCAAAATGTAAGTACAAAGGTTACTTATAATTTGAGCCAATAAATATTACTTACTAGATATGCATGAATTGTTTCTTTATTTTTAACATTTTGGACCACGTTTGCACCACATGTTTTGTTTTTGCAAATTCTTTTTGTAAATACTTTTCAAAGTCCTTTTGCAAAATAGTCAAAGGTAAATGAGTAAGATTTTGCGAAGCTTTTTCAAGTTTGAAATTTCTCCCCTTGTTTCAAATGCTTTTCCTTTGACTAAACAAAACTCCCCCTCAAACAAATTCTCCTCTTAGTGTTCAAGAGGGTTTTAAGATATCAATTTTGAAAGTACTACTTACTCCCCTTTAGAACTCAAAAAATACTAATCAATTGAAAAATTATTTTAAAAATTAGGGTGGTGGTGCGGTCCTTTTGCTTTGGGCTCATACTTTCTCCCCCTTTGACATGAATCGCCAAAAACGGATACTTTGAGTGAGATATAAGCCCTTTTAGCTATTTTCTCCCCTTTGGCAAATAAAACATATGAGTGAAGATTATACCAAAGACGGAGAATTGCTTGGAGCGACGGCGAAGGATGAGTAGTAGAGTGAAGTGGAAGCCTTGTCTTCGCCGAAGACTCCAATTCCCTTTCAATATACCTATGACTTGGTTTGAAATACACTTGAAAACACATTAGTCATAGCATATATCAAAGAGACATGATCAAAGGTATACTTAAGAGCTATGTGTGCAAATTAGCAATAGAAATTTCTAGAATCAAGAATATTGAGCTCATGCCTAAGTTTGGTAAAAGTTTGTTCATCTAGTGGCTTGGTAAAGATATCGGCTAATTGATCTTTAGTATTAATATATGCAATCTCGATATCTCCCTTTTGTTGGTGATCCCTAAGAAAATGATACCGAATGGCTATGTGTTTAGTGCGGCTATGCTCAACAGGATTATCTGCCATGCGGATTGCACTCTCATTATCACATAGAAGAGGAACTTTGGTTAATTTGTAACCATAGTCCCACAGGGTTTGCCTCATCCAAAGCAATTGTGCGCAACAATGGCCTGCGGCAATATACTTGGCTTCGGCGGTAGAAAGAGCGACCGAATTTTGCTTCTTTGAAGCCCAAGACACCAAGGATCTTCCCAAGAACTGGCAAGTCCCCGATGTGCTCTTTCTATTAATCTTACACCCCGCCCAATCGGCATCCGAATAACCAATCAAATCAAATGTGGATCCCCGAGGGTACCAAAGCCCAAACTTAGGAGTATAAGCCAAATATCTCAAGATTCATTTTACGGCCGTAAGGTGAGATTCCTTAGGGTCGGATTGGAATCTTGCACACATGCATACGGAAAGCATAATGTCCGGTCGAGATGCACATAAATAAAGTAATGAACCAACCATCGACCGGTATACCTTTTGATCGACGGATTTACCTCCCGTGTCGAGGTCGAGATGCCCATTGGTTCCCATGGGTGTCTTGATGGGCTTGGCATCCTTCATTCCAAACTTAGTTAGAATGTCTTGAGTATACTTTGTTTGGCTAATGAAGGTGCCCTCTTGGAGTTGCTTGACTTGGAATCCTAGAAAATACTTCAACTCCCCCATCATAGACATCTCGAATTTTTGTGTCATGATACTACTAAATTCTTCACATGTAGATTCGTTAGTAGACCCAAATATGATATCATCAACATAAATTTGGCATACAAACAAATCATTATCAAGAGTTTTAGTGAATAAAGTAGGATCGGCCTTGCCGACTTTGAGGCCATTAGCAATAAGGAAATCTCTTAGGCATTCATACCATGCTCTTGGGGCTTGCTTGAGCCCATAAAGCGCCTTAGAGAGCCTATAGACATGATTAGGGTACTCACTATCTTCAAAGCCGGGAGGTTGCTCAACATAGACCTCTTCCTTGATTGGTCCATTGAGGAAGGCACTCTTCACGTCCATTTGATAAAGCTTGAAGCCATGGTAAGTAGCATAGGCTAATAATATACGAATTGACTCAAGCCTAGCTACGGGTGCATAGGTTTCACCGAAATCCAAACCTTCGACTTGGGAGTATCCCTTGGCCACAAGTCGAGCTTTGTTCCTTGTCACCACACCATGCTCGTCTTGCTTGTTGCGGAAGACCCACTTGGTTCCTACAACATTTTGATTAGGACGTGGAACTAAATGCCATACCTCATTTCTAGTAAAGTTGTTGAGCTCCTCTTGCATCGCCATCACCCAATCCGAATCTTGAAGTGCTTCCTCTACCCTATGTGGCTCAATAGAGGAAACAAAAGAGTAATGCTCACAAAAATGTGCAACACGAGATCTAGTGGTTACCCCCTTATGAATGTCGCCGAGGATGGTGACAACGGGGTGATCTCGTTGGATTGCTTGGTGGACTCTTGGGTGTGGCGGCCTTGGTTCTTCATCCTCCTTGTCTTGATCGTTTGCATCTCCCCCTTGATTATTGCCGTCATCTTGAGGTGGCTCATCTCTTTGATCTTCCCCTTCATCAACTTGAGCCTCGTCCTCATTTTGGGTTGGTGGAGATGCTTGTGTGGAGGAGGATGGTTGATCTTGTGCATATGGAGGCTCTTCGGATTCCTTAGGGCACACATCCCCAATGGACATGTTCCTTAGCGCGATGCACGGAGCCTGTTCTTCACCTATCTCATCAAGATCAACTTGCTCTACTTGAGAGCCGTTAGTTTCATCAAACACAACGTCACAAGAAACTTCAACAAGTCTTGAGGACTTGTTAAAGACTCTATATGCCCTTGTGTTTGAGTCATATCCTAGTAAAAGCCTTCTACAGTTTTAGGAGCAAATTTAGATTTTCTACCTGTTGGGGGCCTTCGTCCTCCGAAGGTCCTCAAAAACATGATTTGACAATGTTTTCCAAGTGGATTATGTGAGCAGGTGTTTTCGGGCTCAGAACTATGAATATGAAGCACGATCGGGACGAAGCTTGAACCAGACGAAGGACGAGCACAGGCGAAGCTGTGCGCAGGAGAGTTTCGGCGCAATTGCTGAGGGGGGAACCGACTTAAAGATGAAAAGACTGCGTGGACCTTGACTGATTTCCGTAGGCTATTAACAAATGTAATGGACATGGATGTAATTTCATGTGGGCTGCGTCCCGCGTCTATAAATAGATGAACAGTACTCCCGTACTGTTCACGCTGACTTGACATTTGCGTCACGCTTGTACTTTTTGTCTTCTCTCAGGACCGAAGGTACATTTGTAACTCATAATCATTTCTATTCCTTTGTGTTAATAAAATAGAAATGATTCCACGATTTACATCTCATGCTTTTTATGAGTCCTTCGTTACTACTTGCTGAATTTACGAAGGTATGTTTCTTCTGACCTTCGTCCGAAACTCATTATTCCCGATAGGGAGTAATGTTCGATAGGACGAAGGGCCTTAACGTTTAACACTTTTTATGTTGCCTTGTTCTTAATCCGAAGCATTTGAGAACAAGTCCCCAACATTGGCGCCCATCTCCGGTGAACTCACTTCCACTTCGAGCTTTTTTGAACACCTTCGGAAGCTATGGCGCCGAAGAAAGCTTCAGCGACTGGGGCTTCAGCACTGCAACCGCTGGACCACAACCAGGAGACCGTCTCTCTTCGGGAGGCCCGAAGCCAGAAGAGAAAGGCTGTCAGCCCGACACTTCAGGAAGAAGAGCTAGACCAAGAAATCAGGGATATGGAAATGCTACACCAACAAGTACAAAGGAAGAAGGAGAAGATGGCCCGCCTAGCTGAGTTGCAAAGGCAGATAGACGAAGCCTCTGAGGAAGTCCGCCATCTTACTCACGATGAGCAGAATAGAAGGCCTCATCAGAAAGACCTTCATCAGGAGGGCTTCGTCAACGAAGATGACTGGTATGATAATTTCCATCAGGGAAATTTTGTTTTTGATGATGCTTCTCCTCTGTCTGCTGAGCTGCAGGCTACACCTTGGCCTCCATCCTATAAACCACCCCAGCTCCCCATGTTTGATGGTCACTCCGACCCGAAGCAATTCTTGATGAGCTATGAAGCAACGGTGTCTTCGTACGGGGGCAATGCTGCAGTCATGGCGAAGTCCTTCGTTATGGCCGTCAGGAATATTGCTCAGACCTGGTATTCCTCCCTTCGGCCAGGAACAATAACTTCATGGCAGAAGCTGAAGGATATGTTACTGACCAGCTTTCAAGGATTCCAGACGAAGCCGGTCACAGCTCAAGCCCTGTTCCAGTGTATCCAGGATCACGAAGAGTACCTTCAGGCGTATGTCCGAAGGTTTTTACGATTGAGGGCACAGGCACCAACGGTGCCTAATGAAATTGTTATCGAGGCCATGATCAAGGGGCTTCGTCCTGGGCCTGCAGCTCAATACTTTGCTAGAAAGCCTCCTCAGACTCTGGAGAAATTGCTTCAAAAGATGGATGAGTACATTCGTGCTGACAATGACTTTCGTCAAAGAAGGGAGGAGGCCTTCAGATTTTCTGAAATGACCAGGGGCTTCGGAGGAAGATACTACCCGAGACATGTCCGTTCTATCCACAACACTCAGAATGACGATAAGGGGAGTCAGAATAGACCACAATGCTCATCACAGGCTTCGGGGCAACAACAAACTTCCTTCCGGCCACCAGCTCCAAGAGGCAGAGGCGCCAGGGGCTTCGGCGGAAGATTCGGAGATCAGCCAAGGAGGCTGTTTTGCTTGTTCTGTGGAGAAGGCAAGGGCCATACCACTAGGTCGTGCCATATTACAATCCAGAAGCAAAAGGAAATTGCCGAAGCAGCATCCCAACAAGCTCAGCCGAAGCAGGTCATGCATACTGCTTCGTATCATCCGCCTTATGTCCCACAATACATAGACAACCACCCTGCAGCTTCTGTAGCTTCGGCAAGTCAACCTCAAGCTTCCTGGCAGCAGCTTCCGCCCCCACCTCCATTGCAGCAAGGTCAACAGCCAGAAGGGAGTCAATACGCTCCACATCAGAGGGACTTCAGGGAGCAGTCCGAAGCTCGCACAGTCAACAGCACTGTGCCAGAGTCGAAGCACATTTATTGACACATATCCTACCTTTGATAGCAGTCTTTCCTATTCAGTTTTATTTTCTGTGAAGCAAAAAACATTGATAGTTTCCATGTAATAATTTCGTTGTTTTCCACGAAGAAAATCTATTTGCTCCACAAGCCCAAGTTGCTGAAGCTTAAAATTTTCTCCGTTACCAAGGAGGACCTTCGAATTAAAAATCCTTCGGAATAACAGAAAGTCGTTCTAAGGAACGCAGAGTAAGTTTGTGAAGTCACAAAAAGCCGTTCCAAAGGGAGCGCAGTGTAAGTTTTCTGCTCAGAAGTCGTTCCTAAAGGAATGCAGAGCCTACAGCGAAAAGTCAACGCTGATACCGCCTAAGTAAAGGGCGAAGAAGCTCCTAAGGGAGGCTTACAGCGAAAAGTCAACGCTGATACCGCCTAAGTAAAGGGCGAAGAAGCTCCTAAGGGAGGCTTACAGCGAAAAGTCAACGCTGAGATCGTCTAAGTAAAAGACGAAGAAGCTCCAAAGACGTTCCTAAGGGAATGCAGAGCTTATGAATATATTTTATGAGTATCTTCGGAACAAATGTCACATGCATAGCATAACATCATCACATCATTTCGCATAGCATAAGCATCATACATCATGTTGCATACGGCAAAAGAAGGGCACACAGTATTAACCTTCGAAGGAATGATTTGAGAAAGTGCAAATCGTGCAAAGTCACGAGGGAACATGATGATGATCTTCGGAAAATAGCTTCGGAGGATGCTTTTACGAAGCATGGATGTGTCTTATCAGGATAATTTTAACGAAGAGTGTTTTCTTCACGAAGCATGAAAAGAAGGGAAGGTGTTTTTTTCGCCGAAGGCTCAAAAATGGTATGTATGTACAGTTTCATGCATCGTAAAGAATTGAATAATAGAAAGAAACTTGTATATTACATCCAAATGTACAAAATATTACATAGATCACAATTTAAATGTTTCTTCTAATAGCATCTAGTCTTCTCTTAACACTGCTTCGGCGACTTCATTTAGAAGTTGATCAACAACTTTGTTCATGATAGTTTCGGCCATTTGTTTGATTTCTTCATCTCCTTTTGTGTGGGGGTCGGCAGTTGACCCAGCAGCTTCTGAGGGAAGAGAACATTTCTTCATCAATATTGCAAACTATGTGCAGAGTTTGAAATGAAAATTACAACGCAACAAGAATGACTAATTGGTACCTAATTGTCTTTCAGGCTCCGTACTCCCTTCGGCAGCTTCTGCTACTTTTCTAGCATCATGTATGCCTTTTTCGCTTCTTTGGATGATCTCTTGCGCCATTTCTCGGCCGCCGTCGTTCCAGATATCTGTAAAAAATTTGCCGCCAACCACGCTTGCTTCGGCCGAGGGGTCCTTAATGTCTTCGGAAGATAAGGCAGCTTCGGACTGAGCTAGAAATTTTACATGATCACAGCCTTTCTTCTCTAAGACAGAAGCAACTCCTCTGGCGCCCGAAAAAGCGCAGATATCGCCGCGACTGTTCAGAATCTCTTCGAAGGCCTCTGCTTCGTGGCTAATCCATTCCAACGGATCTTCGGGATTGCCTCGAGAAAAATTTTCTTCGCTGGAAAAGGCGCCGACGCTGGCAAAGCTGGCTTTAATTTTATTCACACATTCTATAGATTTAACATAGCATTTCCCCTGAGATGACCGAAGCTCCTTAACTCTTGATTCCAATTTGCTGACCATAAAATCACTAAGTTCTCGTTTCGTTTCCTCAAGCGCGCGCTCCTCTTTAGCTCTAGCCAGCTGTTTCTGAAGTTCTTTAATCTCGCGTTTTTGAGCTTCGGTCTGGGCCCTTGAAGCAGCTTCGTCTTTTTTCACTTTATCTACCAATGTAAGCAGAATTTTATCTTTTTCCAAAGCTTCGTTTCTCAGTTTGATAACTTCAGAGCGTAAATTATTAAATGCAATTTCATAACTTTCATCTTCGGCGCTCTTTTGCGCTCTTAGCGCGTTGCTTAGGATCAGGCCCTATACGAAGAAGAATTCATATAAGAAAAAAGGAACGAGTTGCGTAAAAAATAAGGGGGTTCTCTTTTCAAGCGTTAAATTCCTGTACCTTCAGGCTGTTGTACGCAAGACTGTCTGCGAGATCTTCTTTCGTCATGGCGCTTAATCCAGATTCAAGCTTCGGGAAGCCAATACTCCTGGCCATTTCTCGGCAGACAGAGAGCTCTTTGTTGTCAGGCAGGCAGTATAAAAAGTCGTCTTCATTTGTCCCATTGAATATTACTGCCCCCTTTGGATATTTTAGTTCCTTTGCATAATGGTTAGCTTCATAAGTTTCTTCTTCAGATAGTTTTTTTCCCGAAGCATGTCGTATGATGTAATCACACATGCTGGCAGGCGCTTCGGGGATGGCAGTGTCAGTCTCTTCAATTAAAATTGGTTCTGGTATTTTAATTGCTTCGGCTTCCAAAGTTTGTTCCTTGAAGGGCTCTGAAGGCCCAGTTTCAGCTTCAGCTTGTTGCGTCGGAGCTTCAGAGGAAGCTTCAGCAATTTCAGCACTCTTTTTTGAAGTTGTGCTTGAAGACTTAATTGTCTCCAAGACATCTAGTACATTTACCATTCTCTTCCTTTTTGGGGTCACCATTGGCCCCTTTTGGATTTTTGCTGCTTCGACATTTACTACAGGGCTCAAAATTTCTGATGTTTTTTCCTTAGTCAGATTTTTCGCTTCTTCCATTTTTTCTGTCGATGGTGCTTCGGCCATCTCTGCAATTTTTGGCAGCAAGGTTGGCTGTTCAGCTTCGGCAGCCGAAGAAGTTTCCCCAGTAAACTCAGGCACCGAAGCTAGTTCAATATGGCGTGGTCGGTGTGTGAGGACCTTCAACCTTTTTCCTTTTGGTTCTGGCTCGATAGGAGTGGTTCCAGCTTCTTCTTTTTCAGAGGTTGTGTTTTTCCTTTTTTGCCTTCGGATGGGATAACAATAATCAGGGTAGAAGAACCCGACTGCATCAAACACTCGGTTCAGTCTCTTCTTTTTTCGGCCTCCGAAGGCTGCTGATAGTGCAGTATTTTCAGCCTTCGAATATGCCCCAAGTAATTCATCACTTAATGTTTCAATGCTTTTCAGCCAGTCATCATCAGGTTCAATAAATTTATCTGCATATTTGAATGTATACTTTAATCTGACTAGTCCGCCTTCGTCGGACTCTTTGATGGTTTCCTTCGGCATTTCCCACTTTTCTGCAAGTGGCCATACCCTGAAGGCAATGTGTTCTTGGACCAAGTCCCTTGTCCCAATAAACGAGCAGACTACCCCGAAGGCTCTTTGGCATTCTTCGGCGGCTTCGTCCATTTCGACCTTCGGCCTTCGAAGGCCGAAGCGTTGCCAGATTGGGTGCATAATAATACTCTTCACATTCTCTTGAGCTGTTAGATCATTCTTCACATAAAACCATTCAGTCATCCAGGCTCCGGGCCACCTCTTCCGAAAGGTCGGCACAGGGCAGCTTGACCCGGAGCGAGCGCCGAAGCTGTAGCACCCGAAGTTGTTGTGGTATTGCTCCTTTCCCCAGGGTTTCGTCTCGTATAATAACTCGTGTATGTTGCAGAAGCTTTTAGCGTTTGGTTCCAAACCTTGGCTTCTTACAGCCCAGACAAAAATCCCCATTCTTATAATAGCTTCAGGAGTGAGTTGATGAAGGTAGACTTGGAATGTTTTCAGTACCTCAACAACAAAATTGCTCAGGGGGAATCGAAGCCCAGCCCTGAGGAAGCTTCGGAAAATCACAACTTCATCCTCTTCGGGGGTGGGAGAAGTCTTTTCCCCGGCATCAGCTCTCACGATAGATATGTCTCGGAAATATCGCCCCCTCATATTATCAATGTGACTCTGCTTGATGGTCGTTTTCCCAAAAACTGAGTGACTTGGTCGCCACGGTCGATCTTCGGCCTCTTCCCCACCACTTTCCACATCATAGCTGTCGCTGTCATCAGTATCCTCGGACAAACCTTCGAGAATCTCCTTCGTGATTTTCTCTGTATTGGTCTCTGCCATCGCTATCAAGAACCCCAGATTCTTCTCCTCCTCGAGACTCAGCTTCGTATCAGCAGGGATCTTCAGTTTCATCTCAGCAGGGGTCTTCTTGCCTTCAGACATCTTCGGGAACGCTAAAAATTGTTCCCGAGGCCGAAGCTTCGAAATCAAAAAGAGCAGCAAATCTTAATGAACAAGCGCTAAAAATTTTAGTGGGCCGAAGCAAAAGGCAAGTATGCGTACCAAATGAGTTGGCGGTGTGCTCTTATTTATACGCCCAGGGCGTTGAAAATTAAATGACCCCGCTTGTCAGTGAATATTGCTATTCTAGCAAAGGGAAGGTGTTTTTTCGGACCTTCGGCTTAAGGCCTTCGTCCATATCGCAATCTGAATTTATTGTCAAACAAATTAATATTGCGAGGGGCTACTGTTGGGGGCCTTCGTCCTCCGAAGGTCCTCAAAAACATGATTTGACAATGTTTTCCAAGTGGATTATGTGAGCAGGTGTTTTCGGGCTCAGAACTATGAATATGAAGCACGATCGGGACGAAGCTTGAACCAGACGAAGGACGAGCACAGGCGAAGCTGTGCGCAGGAGAGTTTCGGCGCAATTGCTGAGGGGGGAACCGACTTAAAGATGAAAAGACTGCGTGGACCTTGACTGATTTCCGTAGGCTATTAACAAATGTAATGGACATGGATGTAATTTCATGTGGGCTGCGTCCCGCGTCTATAAATAGATGAACAGTACTCCCGTACTGTTCACGCTGACTTGACATTTGCGTCACGCTTGTACTTTTTGTCTTCTCTCAGGACCGAAGGTACATTTGTAACTCATAATCATTTCTATTCCTTTGTGTTAATAAAATAGAAATGATTCCACGATTTACATCTCATGCTTTTTATGAGTCCTTCGTTACTACTTGCTGAATTTACGAAGGTATGTTTCTTCTGACCTTCGTCCGAAACTCATTATTCCCGATAGGGAGTAATGTTCGATAGGACGAAGGGCCTTAACGTTTAACACTTTTTATGTTGCCTTGTTCTTAATCCGAAGCATTTGAGAACAAGTCCCCAACACTACCTCTTTTAACAAGAATAAAGCATTTGCTACCAAAAACTCTAAAATATGAAATATTGGGCTTTTTACCGGTTAGGAGTTCATAGGATGTCTTCTTGAGGATTCGGTGTAGATATAACCGGTTGATGGCGTAGCAGGCGGTGTTGACCGCCTCGGCCCAAAACCGATCCGGTGTCTTGTACTCATCAAGCATGGTTCTTGCCATGTCCAATAGAGTTCGATTCTTCCTCTCCACTACACCATTTTGTTGTGGGGTGTAGGGAGAAGAGAACTCATGCTTGATGCCCTCCTCCTCTAGGAAGCCTTCTATTTGTGAGTTCTTGAACTCGGTCCCGTTGTCGCTTCTAATTTTCTTGATCCTCAAGCTGAACTAATTTTGAGCTCGTCTCAAGAATCCCTTTAAGGTCTCTTGGGTATGGGATTTTTCCTGCAAAAAGAACACCCAAGTGAAGCGAGAATAATCATCCACAATAACTAGACAGTACTTACTCCCGCCGATGCTTATGTAAGCGATCGGGCCGAATAAATCCATGTGTAGGAGCTCCAGTGGCCTGTCAGTCGTCATGATGTTCTTGTGTGGATGATGAGTGCCAACTTGCTTTCCGGCTTGGCATGCGCTACAAACCCTGTCTTTCTCAAAATGAACATTTGTTAGTCCTAAAATGTGTTCACCCTTTAGAAGCTTGTGAAGATTCTTCATTCCAACATAGGCTAGTCGGCGGTGCCAGAGCCAACCCATGTTAGTCTTAGCAATTAAGCAAGTGTCGAGTTCAGCTCTATCAAAATCTACCAAGTATAGCTGACCCTCTAACACTCCCTTAAATGCTATTGAATCATCACTTCTTCTAAAGACAGTGACACCTACATCAGTGAATAGACAGTTGTAGCCCATTTGACATAATTGAGATACGGAAAGCAAATTGTAATCTAATGAATCAACAAGAAAAACATTGGAAATGGAATGGTCAGGAGATATAGCAATTTTACCCAAACCTTTGACCAAACCTTGGTTTCCATCCCCGAATGTGATAGCTCGTTGGGGATCTTGGTTTTTCTCGTAGGAGGAGAACATCTTCTTCTCCCCTGTCATGTGGTTTGTGCACCCGCTATCGATGATCCAACTTGTGCCCCTGGATGCATAAACCTACAAAACAATTTTAGTTCTTGACTTTAGGTACCCAAACGGTTTTGGGTCCTTTGGCATTAGAAACAAGAACTTTGGGTACCCAAACACAAGTCTTGAAGCCCTTGTGTTTGCCCCCAACAAACTTGGCAACTACCTTGCCGGATTTGTTAGTAAGCACATAAGATGCATCAAAAGTTTTGAATGTAAATTCATGATCATTTGATGCATTAGGAGTTCTCTTCTTAGGCAACTTAGCACGGGTTGGTTGCCTAGAACTAGATGTCTCACCCTTATACATAAAAGCATGATTAGGGCCAGAGTGAGACTTCCTAGAATGAATTTTCCTAATTTTGCTCTCAGGATAGCCGGCAGGGTACAAAATGTAACCCTCATTATCCTGAGGCATGGGAGCCTTGCCCTTAACAAAATTAGACAATCTTTTAGGAGGGGCACTAAGTTTGACATTGTCTCCCCTTTGGTAGCCAATGCCATCCTTGATGCCAGGGCATCTCCCATTATAGAGCATACTTCTAGCAAATTTAAACTTTTTCATTCTCTAAGTTGTGCTCGGCAATTTTAGCATCTAATATTGCTTTATGATCATTTTGTTGTTTAATTAAAGCCATGTGATCATGAATAGCATCAACATCAATATCTCTACATCTAGTACAAATAGTGACATGCTCAATGGTAGATGTAGAGGGTTTGCAAGAATTAAGTTCAACAATCTTGGCACGTAATATATCATTTTTATCTCTAAGATCGGAAATTGTAACATTGCAAACATCAAGATCTTTAGCCTTAGCAATTAATTGTTCATTTTCAGTCCTAAGACTAGCAAGAGAATCATTCAATTCCTTAATCTTAGCAAGCAAATCATCATTATCATTTCTAAGATTGGGAATTGAAACATCACAAACATAAGAATCAACCTTAGCAGTTAATCTAGCATTTTCATTTCTAAGGTTGTCAATAGTCTCATGGCAAGTGCTTAGCTCACTAGACAATTTTTCACATTTTTCAACTTGTAGAGCATAAGCATTTTTAACCTTAACATGCTTTTTGTTTTCCTTAATAAGGAAGTCCTCTTGAGAGTCCAAGAGATCATCCTTCTCATGAATAGCACTAATCAATTCATTTAATTTTTCTTTTTGTTGCATGTTTAGGTCGGCAAAAAGGGTACGCAAATTATCTTCCTCATCACTAGCATTATCATCACTAGAGGACTCATATTTAGTGGAGGTTTTAGATTTAACCTTCTTCCTTTTGCCGTCCTTTGCCATGAGGCACTTGTGGCCGACGTTGGGGAAGAGAAGTCCCTTGGTGACGGCGATGTTGGCGGCATCCTCGTCGGAGGAGGAGTCGGTGGAGCTTTTGTCAGAGTCCCACTCGCGGCAGACGTGGGCATCGCCGCCCTTCTTCTTGTAGTGTCTCTTCTTGTCTTTTCTTCTTCCCTTCTTGTCGTCGCCCCTGTCACTATCACTAGATAATGGACATTTAGCAATAAAATGATCGGGCTTACCACATTTGTAGCATACTTTCTTGGAGCGGGGTTTGTAGTCTTTCCCCCTCCTTTGCTTGAGGATTTGGCGGAAACTCTTGATGATGAGCGCCATTTCCTCATTGTCGAGCTTGGAGGCGTCGAAGGGTTGTCTACTTGGTGTAGACTCCTCCTTCTTCTCCTCCGTCGCCTTGAATGCGACCGGTTGTGCGTCGGGTGTGGAGGAAGCGCCTTGCTCGATGATTTTATTTGAGCCTTTAATCATTAGCTCAAAGCTTACAAATTTTCCTATAACCTCCTCGGGAGACATTAGCTTATATCTAGGATCACCTCGAATTAATTGAACTTGTGTAGGGTTAAGAAATACGAGGGATCTAAGAATAACCTTGACCATCTCATGGTTATCCCATTTTTCGCTCCCGAGGTTGCGCACTTGGTTCACCAAGGTCTTCAAGCGGTTGTACATAGCTTGTGGATCCTCCCCTTGGTGAAGCATGAAGCGACCGAGCTCCCCCTCGATCGTCTCCCGCTTGGTGATTTTTGTCACCTCGTCTCCCTCGTGCGCGGTCTTGAGTACGTCCCAAATTTCCTTCGCACTTTTTAACCCTTGCACCTTATTATACTCCTCTCGACTTAGAGAGGCGAGGAGTATAGTGGTGGCTTGAGAGTTAAAGTGGTGAATTTGGGCCACCTCGTCCGAGTCGTAGTCGTCATCCCCTACGGATGGTAGCTGTACACCAAACTCAACAACATTCCATATGCTTGTGTGGAGTGAGGTTAGATGGTGCCTCATTTTGTCACTCCACATGTTATAATCTTCACCGTAAAAAACCGGTGGTTTGCCTAATGGAACGGAGAGTAAAGGAGTACGCTTTGAGGGGTAGCGTAGGGGGATCTTACTATACTTCTTGCGCTCTTGGCGCTTAGAAGTGACGGACGGTGCGTCAGAGTCGGAGGTCGATGTTGATGAAGTGTCGGTCTCATAGTAGACCACTTTCCTCATCCTCTTGTGCTTGTCTCCTCTCCGATGCGACTTGTGGGAAGAGGATTTCTTCTCCTTCCCCTTCCCTTTGTTGGAGGAGCGCTTCTTCTTCTCCTTCCTCTTGGTGCGGGACTCTTCCGATGAAGTGCTCCCGTGACTCGTAGTGGGCTTGTCGCCGGTCTCCATCTCCCTCTTGGTGTGATCTCCCGACATCACTTCGAGCGGTTAGGCTCTAATGAAGCACCGGGCTCCGATACCAATTGAAAGTCGCCTAGAGGGGGGGTGAATAGGGCGAAACTGAAATTTTCAAAATTAATCACAACTACAAGCCGGGTTAGCATTAGAAATAATAATGAGTCCGAGAGAGAGGGCGCAAAACAAATCGCAAACGAATGAAGAGTGTGACACGCAGATTTGTTTTACCGAGGTTCGGTTCTTGCAAACCTACTCCCTGTTGAGGAGGCCACAAAGGCCGGGTCTCTTTCAACCCTTGCCCTCTCTCAAACGGTCCCTCGGACCGAGTGAGCTTCTCTTCTCCAAATCAAACCGGGAACAAAACTTCCCCGCAAGGACCACCACGCAATTGGTGTCACTTGCCTTGATTACAATGGCGTTTTGATCACAAGAACAAGTGAGAAAGAAAAGAAGCAATCCAAGCGCAAGAGCTCAAAAGAACACGGCAAATCTCTCTCGCTAATCACTAAAGCCTTGTGTGGAATTGGAGAGGATTTGATCACTTGAGTGTGTCTAGAATTGAATGCCTAGCTCTTGTAAGTGGTTGAGAAGTGGAAAACTTGGATGACTTGAATGTGGGGTGGTTGGGGGTATTTATAGCCCCAACCACCAAACTAGCCGTTTGGTGGAGGCTGTCTGTCGTATGGTGCACCGGACAGTCCGGTGCACACCGGACATGTCCGGTGCGACAGCCACGTCACCAGGCCGTTAGGGTTCCGACCGTTGGAGCTCTGACTTCTGGGCCCGCCTTGATGTCCGGTGGCGCACCGGACACGCACTGTAGAGTGTCCGGTGCGCCATGACGCGCGTGCCTGACTTCTGCACGCTCTGGCGCGCATTTAATGCGTGTGCAGGTGACCGTTGGTGCCGAAGTAGCCGTTGCTTCATTGCCACACCGGATAGTCCGGTGTACACCGAACATGTCCGGTGAATTATAGCGGAACAGCCGTTGTGAATTCCCGATGCCGACGAGTTCAGAGTCTCTTCATCCTTGGAGCACCGGACACTGTTCGGTGTACACCGGACAGTCCGGTGAATTATAGCGGGATGTCTCCGAGAATTTCCTGAAGGTGCGAAGTTCAGCTTGGTGTCCCCTGGTACACCGGACACTATCCGGTGGCACACCGGACAGTCCGGTGCGCCCGACCAGGTTGCCTTCGGTTGTCTCTTTGCTCCTTTATTTGAACCCTTTCTCTTGATCTTTTTATTGGCTTATTGTGAACCTTTGGTACCTGTAGATCTTATAGACTTGGGCAAACTAGTTAGTCCAATTATTTGTGTTGGGCAATTCAACCACCAAAATTAGTTTAGGAAATAGGTGTAAGCCTAATTCCCTTTCACTTACCCCGAGCTTATTTGGCACGCTTTCTTGCCATCTGCTCTTGTTTACTCGACTTTTTGCCTGCGCGCAACAACGCTTGCTTGGCTTTTTAAATTTTTAAGCTTCGGATTTGGGAGCACTTTCTCAGCGTTCACGAAGATGTCTGAAGATAAGAAAGCCGTTGCTGAATCAAAGTTGAGCCTTTCTGAGGAGATGCATCTCGGGTTTCTTCAATCAATGGCAAAGACCAACACAGAGAAGATCACTAGGGAGATTTTGGAGGGTTTATCTGAAGATACTGGAGACAGTGACAGCTATGATGTAGAAAGTGGGGGTGAAGACTCCGAAGATCGACCGTGGCGACCAAGCCACACAGTCTTCGGAAAATCGAGCATTAAACAGAGTCATCTTGACAACATGAGGGGAAGATACTTTCGAGACATGTCTACTGTGAGGGCAGGTGACGGGGAGAAGACTGTGCCTACTCCCGAAGAGAATGAAGTCGTAATCTTCCGAAGCTTCTTAAAGGCCGGACTACGGTTTCCTTTGAGCAGTTTTGTCATAGAAGTACTGAAGATATTTGAAATCTACCTTCATCAACTTACTCCCGAAGCAATTATAAGAATGGGCATCTTCGTCTGGGCCGTGAAGAGCCAAGGTTTAGAACCAAATGCAAAAAGTTTCTGCAACATACATGAGCTATTGTATGAGACAAAACCCTAGGGTAAAGAGCAGTATCACAACAATTTTGGCTGCTACAGCTTCGGCGCTCGGTCTGGGTCAAGCTGTCCTGTGCCAACCTTTCGAAAGAGGTGGCCCGACGACTGGATGACGGAATGGTTTTATGTGAAGAATTACTTGGAAACACGGGAAGATATTAAAGGTATCATTATGCGCCCAATCTGGCAACGCTTCGGCCTTCAGAGGCCGAAGGTAGAAATGAATGAAGCAGCCGAAGAATGCCAGAGAGCCTTCGGCGTGGTTTGCTCTTTTGTAGGGACAAGGGATTTGGTCCAAGAACACATTGCCTTCAGAATATGGCCACTTGTAGAAAAGTGGGAAATGCCGAAGGAGACTGTTAGAGAAACTGACGAAGGTGGATTAGTTAGGCTAAAATACACATTCCAATATGGAGATAAATTCGTCGAGCCAGACGATGACTGGCTAAAAAGTATTGAGACCGTAAGTGATGAATTGCTTGGATTATACTCGAAGGCCGAAGACACTGCACTGTCAGCGGCCTTCGGAGGCCAAAAGAAAAAGAGACTCAACCGAGTATTTGATGCAATTGGGTTTGTCTACCCCGACTACTGTTACCCAACGCGGGGTCAAAAAAGAAAGAATACATCTTCTGCGAAGGAAATTGCCTCAGCCGCTCCTAGCGAGCCGGTGCCGAAGAGGAAAAGGGTAAAGGTTCTCACACACTGGCCACGTTATATTGAACCGGCCACAGTGCCTGAGTTTGCCGGTGAGATCTCTTCGGCCACCGAAGCTAAAGAACCAACTCCCCTGCCAAATATTGTAGGGCTGGCCGAAGTGCCAGCAACAGAAAAAAATAGAAGAACCGAGGGCTGAAGTAACAAAGACAACAGCAGTTCTAAGTCCTTCAGTAAAAATTGAGACAACAAAAAGCCAAAAGGGGCCAGTAGTGACCCCAAAAAGAAAAAGGATGGTTAATAAGCTGGATGTTTTGGAGACAATTAAGTCTTCAAGCACAACTCCGAAGAAAACTGTTGAATCTTCCGAAGTACATACTGAAGCATTTGATGCCGAAGCCTCAAAACATCAGTCTGAGACTGAAGCTGGGCCTTCGGAGCCCACCAAGGTGAAATCCTTGGAAGTCGAAGAGACAGAAATAGCAGAACAAATTTCAGCTGAAGAAACTGGTACTGCCGCCCCCGAAGCATCTTCCAAAACCTTCGATTATATCCTTCGTCATGCTTCGGGGAAAAAACTGACTGAAAAAGAACAGCAAGAGGCCCAATACTACGCCCACAAATTGAAATATCCAAAGGGGGCGTTGATATTCAACGGCAGTGGAGAAGAAGACTTTTTGTATTGTCTCCCTGACAGCAAGGAGATTTCTGTCTGTCGGGAGATGAGCAAGAGCTTCGGATTCCCAACACTGGAAGACGGGCTCTCGGTGCTGTCAAAAAACGAGCTAGCCGATAGCCTGGCATATAATAGCTTAAAGGTACAGAGAATGAGGTTTTTGTATTTTTTCTTGAAACCAAAATTTTTCGTTTGCTTAAAATTATTGTCGCACTCACATTTTCTTTTTGCAGGGCCTTATACTTAGCAATGCCCTCAGGGCCCAAAAAGATGCCGAAGACGAAGGGTGTGTTATGGCCCTGAGCAACCTTCGTTCCAAAGTAATTGAACTAAGGAACGAAGGTCTTGAAAAAGATAAAATATTGCACTCATTAATAGATAGAATAAAAGAAGACGAAGCTACTTTTAAAGTTCAAGCTGAAGCTCAGAGGCGTGAAATTAAAGATCTCCGAAAACAACTGGCCAGAGCTAAAGAGGAACGCACACTTGAAGAAACGAAATGAGAACTCAGTTAACAATGGGCAAACCATTTGGAAAAAAGCGTTGAAGAGCTTCGTGCATCTAAGAAAAGATGCTATGAAAAATCTATAGAATGTGTTAAAAAAGTAAAGACCAGCTTCGCCAACGTTGGCACTTTTTCAAGTGAAGAAAACTTCATAAAGGGTGACCCCGAGGACCCAATCGAATGGATCAGTCACGAAGCTGAGGCCTTTGAAGAAATTTTGAATAGCCGCGGAGACATATGTGCCTTTTCGGGTGCCAGGGAGATTGCTACTATTTTGGAGAGGAAAGGCTATGAGCATGTGAAGTTTTTGGCACAATCCGAAGCCGCTTTGTCCTCCGAAGATATAAAAGACCCCTCGGCCGAAGCAAGCCTAGTCAGTGGAAAATTTTTCACCGACATCTGGGACAATCATGGCCGGGAAATGGCCCAAGAGATTATACGAAAAAGCGAAAAAGGCATTCATGACGCTAGAAAATTAGCAGGGGCCGCTGAGAGAAGTGCAGAGCCCGAAGGGCAAATAGGTATTGAATAGTGGTTTTTGACTCTTTGTTGTAATTTTTTGATTTCGAACATGTTCACGATTTGTAATAGTAATATAGCTGTATCTTCTCCTCCCTCAGAACCTGCTGAACCATCTGCGGGCCCCCACGCAAAATGGGATGACGAAATTAGGAAAATGGCCGAAGCCATCATGGATAAAGTTGTTGATCAGCTACTAAACGAAGCTGCAGAAGTAGTTCTAAGGGAAGATTAGATGCTGCTGTAAAAACATTTAGAATATAATGTTTGTTGAGAAACATGTGTAATATTTTGTAACTTTGAATGTAATATATTAACTATTTATGGTTCTATTCTTTACGATGCATGAAACTTCATATACATACCGTTTTTGAGCCTTCGGCGAAAAAACACCTTCCCTTCTTTTCATGCTTCGTAAAAAATATCCGTATTTTCATAAAAACGTCCAATCTTCGTAAAATCAATAACCGATAAATCTTTTCATTTCGGAGTTTGACGAAGGTATGCTTCTTCAAAATTTACTTTTTTGTGCCTTGGCACTGTTTCTTCGAAACAATCTCCAAATATCAACATTGATCCCCTTCTTGCGTCATTGATGCAATATGATGTATGATGTTATGCTATGCAAATGATGTGATGATGTGATGTTATGTAAAATGATATTTGCCAAAGATCGACGTTTATTTTTCACTCTAAGCCTCCCTTAGGAGCTTCTTCGCCTTTTACTTCAGCGGAATCAGCGTTTATTTTTCGCTGTAAGCCTCCCTTAGGAGCTTCTTCGCCTTTTACTTTCAGCGGAATCAGCGTTTATTTTTCGCTGTAAGCCTCCATTAGGAGCTTCTTCGCCTTTTACTTTCAGCGGAATCAGCGTTTATTTTTCGCTGTAAGCCTCCCTTAGGAGCTTCTTCGCCTTTTACTTTCAGCGGAATCAGCGTTTATTTTTCGCTGTAAGCCTCCCTTAGGAGCTTCTTCGCCTTTTACTTTCAGTGGAATCAGCGTTTATTTTTCGCTGTAAGCTCTGCATCCCCTTCGGAACGACTTTTGAGCAAAAACTTACACTGCGTTCCCTTAGGAACGACTTTTTGCTGCTTCGACTAAATTACGATGCGTTCCTTAGAACAAAATTTTTGACAATTCGAAGATCCTCCTTATCACCATAAATTCTTATGCTTCGTCAACTTAAGCCTGTGGAGAAGATATATTTTCATTATGGTAAAAAGCGAAACTATTACAAGAGATTAAAAACGAGAAAAAAACACTTAAACCTCCCACAAGTGTTTCTTAGAGAAAGAAAATAATATTAAATGCGAAGAACTGCTGTCGGGGTAGGATATATGTCAATAAATATGCTTCGACTCTGGCACAGTGCTATTGACTGTGCGAGCTTCGGACCCTTCTCTGGAGTCACGCTGAAGGTGAGCATGCTGGCTCCCTTCTGGCTATTGGCCGTGTTGCATTTGTGGTGGAGGTGGAGGCTGTTGCCAAGATGCTTGAGGTTGGCTTGCCGAAGCAACAAAAGCTGCAGGGTGGTTGCCTACATATTCTGGAATGTAAGGCGAATGGTACGAAGCAGTATGCATGACTTGCTTCGGCTGACTCTGTTGTGTTGCAGCTTCTGCTATCTCCTTTTGCTTCTGGATGGTAACATGGCACATCCTGGTGGTATGGCCCTTGTCCTCACCATAGAATAGACAATAAAATTTCCTTGGCTGATCCCCAAATCTTCCTCCGAAGCCCCTGGCGCCTCTGCCCCTTGGAGCTAGCGGCCGGAAAGAGCTTTGCTGTTGCCCCGAAGCTTGCGAGGAGTACTGCGGTCTTTGCTGTTGGCTCCCTCTATCATCACTCTGAGCAGAGTTGTGAATTGACCTGACGTGCCTTGGATGAAGTCTTCCTCTGAAGCCCCTGGTCATTTCGGAGAACCTGTATGCTTCCTCCCTTTTGGCGGAAGTCATTATCAGCTCGAATATACTCATCCATCTTCTGGAGCAGCTTCTCCAAAGTTTGAGGAGGCTTCCTGGCAAAGTATTGAGCTGAAGGTTTTGGCCGAAGCCCCTTAATCATGGCCTCAATGACAATTTCATTGGGCACTATTGGTGCTTGTGCCCTCAGACGCAGGAACCTTCGGACATACGCCTGAAGGTATTCTTCATGGTCCTGGGTGCACTAGAATAAGGCTTGAGCAGTGACCGGCTTCGTTTGAAACCCTTGGAAGCTGGTTATCAGCACATCCTTCAGCTTTTGCCATGAGGTGATTGTTCCTAGCCGAAGAGAGGAGTACCAGGTTTGTGCAACACTCTTGACAGCCATGACGAAAGACTTTGCCATGACTGCAGTATTGCCACCATACGAAGATATGGTTGCTACATAACTCATCAAGAATTGCTTCGGGTCTGAATGACCGTCGTACATGGGGAGTTGGGGTGGCTTGTAGGACTGGGGCCAAGGTGTAGCCTACAGTTCTGTTGATAGAGGAGAAGTCTCATCAAAAGTAAAATTTCCATGATGGAAATCCTCATACCAATCGTCCTCGTTGTAGAAGCCCTCCTGACGAAGCTCTCTACGCGGAGGCCTTCGGTTCTGGTCATCTTGAACAAGATGACGAACTTCTTCAGAGGCTTCGTCTATCTGCCTTTGCAGGTTAGCTAGACGAGCCATCTTTTCCTTCTTCTGTTGGACCTGTTGATGGAGCATCTCCAAGTTTTGGATTTCTTGATCCAAGTCGTCCTCCGGAGGCGTCGGACTGGTGGCCTTCCTCTTCTGGCTTCGGGCCTCCCTGAGAGAAAGGACATCCTGATTGGGATCCAACGGCTGCAGAGCGGCAGCCCCTGTTGCTGAAGCTTTCTTTGGCGGCATGACGAAGGTGATGCTTGCCGAAGGTATTCAAAACTCAAAAAATGGAAGTGAGAACATCATTCATCAAAATTACTCCCTCCATGATGAGAACATCATTCCAATACATACAATGCATGGACCGATAACATGCTCACATGCATGATAGCTAAATCTCTTGGTATTGTTCTAACCTAATCATTTGTGTTTTTGAGCTTACACTTGAGGCCATGGATATTTTATTGATTAGGAACCTTGGAGAGGACCAACAAGGACTTAGGAAAGGCCAAGGTGTTGAGGAGGAGAAGCAAGGTCCACTGTAATAGGAAGGAGATCCAGTCCGACTGAACTGTGATTCGCTCTCGGGTTCCAGGATTAGTCTGCACTAAAACGGATGCCTAGGATGCATCTGAACTCCGATTGGGTCGGGCTTGTTATGGTTGGAAAGCTAAGGAGATAAGATAACTAACCCAACTAGTCCTAACTTAAAATTCATCGGGAGTCAACGGGAATCATTGAAACAAGTCAGCATATAGATTCTGTTTTGGTGCTGCGACACCATCTGTTGGGCTATTGGCCAGTGTATCGCGTTCATTAGGAGCGCGTCCAGGGCACTTGCATGCCCTAATACTCTATTTATTCAGCAGCCTCCACCACATTAGGTTTTGTGTTTTACTTAGATCATATCTATCATTGAACAGTGTCATCATTCATCGGTTTGTGACACCCCACCTCGTGATCAATACACTTTTGATTGTGTTCTTCTTGTTCTTGCTTGTGTTCTTGATTGCGCTTGCAGGGATAAGCCTTCGTGGCAAGGTCATTCATGTGTCATGGGTGATAACCAATGGAACAGTGGTGTAGTGATCGTGAGGATCCGTTCACTCGGAGCCTTGGATCATCAATGTCGAGATCTCTACCCAATCAAGTTATCCTACCTCATGGAAAACCGGGCCTTGCCCTCTATCAAGTGGTATCAAGATTCAGGTTGCCCCCAAGTTATAATCTTACCTTTAGATTCATTTTGTTTCGTCCCATAGTCCACAAAATGCCCAAAAAATTACGATCAGTTTATCCCGACCTAAAACCATCGCCTTAGCATTTGCACAATTTAGTTTTGGAGTCCACAGTTCTGAGTTTGTGTCCTAGGTTGAGTTGTTTGCTGGTTTAGATTTGTTTTGGGTCAGTTTGGTCATTACCATCTGCTACCATCCCACAAACTCAATCTCGATAATCCGATCCCATCCACAAAACTGACCCAATCCATAAACCGTACCCATTCGCCCTTTATTTGCCTCGCCAACAACCCTAATTAGGTTGCTGGTTTAGATTTATTTTGGGTAAGTTTGGTCATTACCATCTGCTACCATTCCACAAACTCAATCTCAATAAACTGATCCCACCTACAAAACAGATCCTATCTCCAAAACCGACCCTATCCACAAAACCGACCCCACCCTTCTAACGCCTCGCTAGAAACCCTAATTCGGAGTCCAAACTTAAAATGGTCATAACTTTCGTCTTGGAACTCGAATCGGGTCCATTTTTTCAAATCGAATAGAATTAAATTTCACATTTGATCCTTTCTAGCTTTGCTAGATTTGACATTTTTAATATCTCCAGATTAGGCCTAGAAGTATGAGTTCTTTCCAACGTCTAATCCGATTTTACGGCAAACATATAGAAATTCCAAAGGACAAGTCTTTGCACAAAAAATATGAAGCTTGGAATGTTTCCTTCTTATGTGCTTCTGCAAAAGAAAAAAATATAAAAAAATATTTGAAAAAAAGAAAAATCACAAAAAACAATGACTAGTGCAAAAATCAAGGAAAAGAGAAAAAGAGTAGCACAAACGCCTTTGATTTGTGCACCTCTCTGTTTGTTTTGCCCCCAACTTGTTTCCTTCTTGTACATAGAACCTTGTTACCTCCTTTCTTGTGCCTTGGTCCAACTGTTCTAATATATTTTCTAGGCTAACAACTAGGATGAGTACTTAGAACACTTATTTAACATTGCTATCTATTACTGACTTGTGTGCCATAGAGATATATATATATTTAGTGAGCCTTCTCAAAGCTCCACCTTTCTCTCAAGTAGAATAGGTACTCCTTTTCAATCACTCCCACGCTCTTTAGGCTGTCACACTAGCTACCATTTGCCACCTGCGGTGCTGGTAAGAACCTTCTAAGAGCAGGGTAAGATGCTTCATAACTTGTGTTCTGTCGCCACCCCTAAGAGTAGTTGTTGGGTTCATACTATTTGTTTGTTTGTTGCCTTTTGTCTCTATTTTTGTACTAATAATGATACGACCAAAGACCCAAATGGACAAGGAGAAGGGCCCTAAGCCTAATGATGATGAGTGCGTCTCCCAACTAGAATTGAAGGAGATGATACACGCGATGATCAACGCTTTCAATAAGTACTAGGACTCTGGCGACATCCTATGAGCAGCTTGATCGACGTGTTGATGAACTTGTTACATGGATGCACATGGTGGAGACTCGTCCCCCACCACAAGCTCCAGCCCTCGCTGCTGGTGCGGTAGTGCTCTCTCCTGCGGGGGAGGAGGAGGACGACGATGCCGTGTTGATGCACCGCTGCGATGACGCCTTGTACGTAATCGACAAGGTATGGGAGGTAATGGTTTTCATCATCATCATAATCCTGAACTAGAGAATGATCCATATGCTAAGATTAAGTTCTTTGTTCCACCATTCAATGGTTCTTATGATGTTGAAGCTTACTTAGTCTGGGAGATGACGGTAGAACAAAAATTTAATTCTCATCTTGTTCCTGAGTGGCATAGGGTTAGACAAGCCAATAACGAGTTTAAATATTTTGCTATCATTTGGTGGAATGAACTTGTTAACATGCGCGCTGCACCACAAATATGGGATGCATTGAAAGAAGAGATGCGAGCTTGTTTTGTTCCACCTTATAGACATGATCTTTGAAAAAGTTGCAACGTTTAGATCAGAGGGACATGTCTGTTTAGGAATACTACTAAGAGCTTCAGAAAGGTATGTTGTGTTGTGGGGTAGTTGAGGATCTAGAGGACCAAATGTTAGGTTTTCTAGGGGATTGAGGCGGAAAATTTAGGACATTATTGATTATAAAGAGAATCATTCTATACAACGTTTGTTCCACCTTTCCATGTTGATAGAAAACGAATTGTAGGGTCGCCAATAATGGAGGAGCATCACCTTCACCCCATGACAGCCTCCGGCGCTAGCCAAGGCATCATCCTCTTCAGATATACGGACGTCCACACCTTCCTCCACCAGCGGCACACGCAGCACCGCACCTTTGGCATCACAGGGACACGACAATAGCAAGTCCTTGGTGCCTTCGGGTGTTGCAGCAAAACCTGAAGTGCCATAGCTACTAGGGACTTGGCCATATGCAGCGAGAGTGCCCCAACAAACGGGCATATATTGCTACTAGTGACGGTGGCTATGTTAGTGCTTATGTTGAGGATGAAGATCCTATTGGAACTAACAATGCAGAGAACGATGATGGTGATGAAGAGGTTCTTGGTACAACAGCGACCGAGACATATAGGGCCTTGATCGTGCAGCGAGCTTTGTGTGCCACGATCGACGACGATGATGGACAGTGCCACAACCTCTTCAACATGTTCCTTATTGTCAAGGACTACAATGTACAAACCATCATTGATGGTGGTGCCTGCAACAACTTGACAAACATTGACGTGGTCAAGAAGTTTGGCTTGACCACATGAGAGCATCCCACCTGTTGGGGACTTGTTCTCAAATGCTTCGTTTTAAGAACAAGGCAGCACAGAAAAGATTAATGGTCAATGCCCTTCATCCTTCGAAGCATTATTTCCCTCAGGATATAATGATCTTCAGACAAAGGTCATGAAGGACGTACCTTCATCATCACAATATGTGCTAATTAAAAGGAGAAGCATATGAAGCATGAAAGATAACATAGATAATTATATGACATTATATGACATTATAATATATATCTCTTATTATATAATCATGAATAGATAGGAACAATATCGAATTACATTTGTACCTTCGTTTTGACAGAAGATGAGAGTACAAGCGTGACGCACAAGCGGGTACAAATCAGCGTGAACAGTACGGGAGTACTGTTCACCTATTTATAGGCACGGGACGCAGCATGAGAAATTACAATTATGCCCTTTACATTTACTATTGGCTTATAGAAAAATCTATGAGGACTGAACATCCTTTTCCCCCTTAAGTCGGTTCCCTTTTCTGCAATTTAGTCGAAGCTCCCTTCTGCGTTGCTTCGGAGCAACGACAACCTTCGTCATGATCAAGCTCCTCATCGTGTATGCTTTTATCATAATCCGAAGATACCTGTCCACGAATCATACTTGGAAGACATTGTTAAATTATGTTTTTGAGGACCTTCGGAGGACGAAGGCCCCCAACAGTAGCCCCTCGCAGTATTAATTTGTTTAAGATAACGAATTCAGACTGCGACATGAACGAAGGCCTTAAGCCAAATGTCCGAAAAAACACCTTCCCTTTGCTAGAATAGCAACAGTCAATGACAGACGGGACCCTCCAATTTGGAGCGCATCGATCATATAAATAAGAACTCACCCTGACCACATTTGGTATGCTACTTGCCGCTTGCTTTGTTTGCCCTATTTTCTAGATCTTGCTTACCAACATTTGCTTAGTTTGTCAAATTCCCTAAGCTTCGGTTTTAAGGATGCATTTTCACCATTCTCAAAGAAAAGATGTCTTAGGACAAAAAGGTTTCCGCTGAGACGAAGCTGACCGAGGAGGAGAAGCTTCTTGAAGAGAAGACTGCTGGATTTGTTGAATCAATAGCAAGGACAAATACAGAGAAGATTACTAAAGAAATACTAGAAGGCTTGTCTGAAGATACCGATGATAGCGACAGCTATGATATGGAGAGTGGAGGCGAAGACTCTGAAGATCGGCCCTGGCGACCAAGTCATACGGTCTTTGGGAAATCAACTATCAAACAGAGTCATCTTGATAATATGAGAGGAAGGTACTTTCGAGATATGTCTATTGTGAGAGCTGACGTAGACAGGGTCATTCCTGCTCCCGAAGAAAATGAAGTTGTGATCTTCCGAAGCTTCTTCAAAGCTGGACTTCGGTTCCTGTTGAGTAGATTTGTGGTTGAAGTTTTGAAGACATACTAGATCTACCTTCATCAGATTACTCCCGAAGCGATTATTAGGATGGGGATTTTCGTCTGGGCTGTGAGAAGTCAAGGTCTGGAGCCAAGCGCAAGATGTTTTTGCAGTATGCACGAGCTCTCGTATGAGACGAAGGCCAGGGGTAAAGAACAATATCACAATAATTTCGGCTGCTACAGCTTTGTTGCCCGCTCCGGCGCAAGTTACCAAGTGCCAACATTTCAGAAGAGGTGGCCCGAAGACTGGATGAAAGAATTGTTCTATGTAAAGAATGATTTAGAGGCGAGAGAAGATATTAAAGAGATCATCATGCACCCCATTTGGTCCTGCTTCGGCCTCTAGAAGCCGAAGGTTGAAATTGACGAGGCAGCCGAACATGCCAAAGAGCTTTCAGCACAGTTTGCTCTTTTGTTGGGACAAGGGACTTGCTTCAAGAGCATATAGCCTTCAGAATATGGACACTTGTAGACAACTAGGAAATGCCGAAGGACACCATTACTAATCCTAGCGAAGGTGGCCTAGTTCGACTGAAGTACACCTTCAGGTTTGGGGACAAATTTGTCGAACCAGATGATGACTGGCTGAAGTGTATTGAAAATACTAGTGATGAATTACTTGGAGCATATTCCAAGTCCGAAGATAATGCACTATCTGCAGCCTTCAGGAGCCAGAAAAATAAAAGATTAAATAGGGTTTTTGATGCTATTGGATTTGTGTACCCTGACTATCGCTACCCACCACCGGGCAGAAAAGAAAGGGTGTATCCTCTGAAAAGGTTGCTGCTTCGGCTGCTCCAAGCGAGCCTGTGCCGAAGGGTAAAAAATTGAAGGTCCTTACCCAATGACCATGTTACATTGAACCAGCCATAGTGCCTGAATTTGGCGGGGAGACATCTTTCGCTACTGAGCCGAAGGAACCTGTTCCTCCCACGCAGAAGATTGAAAAGCCGGCTGTAGCGCTGAAGCCTCCTTCGATTAGGTTGATTGAAACAAAAGCTGTCGAAGATAAGATTGAAAGGTCAAAAATTGAAAAAACAACAAGTATGTCAGGGATTCTAAGTCCTTCGATAGAAGCAACAGTGCTGACGATAGAGAAAAGTTTTGCCGTAACTCCCAGAAGTAGAAGGACGGTGAATGTATTGGATAGAAACACCGGATTCCAAACGCCCCTCTTCCTCAAAGAAGACTGCCGAAGCTGTCAAAACGCAAGACAAAGCTGATCCTAAGCAAATAGAAGCCGAAGCTATAACAACCCGCAGGGCCCAAAGTGCCTGCTGAGATGAAGCTTGCCACACCCGAGCAGGAGGCCGAATAAATACCTTCAGATATTAATATAGCTTTTGAAAAAAGTGTGGCCAAAGAAACTGAGTCCCTTATCCCCGAAGCATCCTCCGAAGATCTTGATTACATCATTCGACACGCTGCGGGAAAGAAATTATCTAAAGAAGAAATTTTTGAAGCCAATCACTATGCCCGGGAACTGAAGTGTCTGAAGGGGGCCTTAGTGTCTAACGGTACGGATGAAGATGATTTCTTGTATTGTCTCCCGGACAACAAAGAATTATCCGTCTGCTAGGAGATGGCCAGAAGCATGGGTTTCCTGAAGCTCGAGGCTGGGCTTTGCGCCATGACGAAGGAAGATCTTGCAGATAGCCTTGCATACAACAGTCTGAAGGTACAAACGTTGTAAATTTTGAAGCTTATGGATTATGTAATAAAGCCTTTTACTCTCATGTTAATTCATTCATTCTTTCTTGTAGGGCTTAATACTTAGCAACGCCTTAAGGACACAAAAGAATGCTGAAGATGAGAGCTGCACTATTGCTCTTAACAACCTTCGAATAGAGGTTATCAAGCTGAGAAATGAAGCCACGAAAAAAGACAAAATTCTACTTACATTGGTGGACAAAGTAAAGGGGGGTGAAGCTAACTTCAAGGCTCAATCTGAAATTCAAAAGAATGAGATTGAATACCTTTGAAAACAACTGGCTGAGGCCAAATTAAAATGCACTGTTGTCGAAGCTGACCGAGATGCCAGTGAGTACTAGAAAAATTATTTTGAAAAAACAGTTGCAGAGCTTCGCGCATCAAAAGAAAGATGTTTTGAAAAATCTGTGGAATTCGTAAAAAAGATAGAGACTAGCTTCGCCAACGTGGGCGCATATTCAAGGGAAAACAACTTCATACGAGGCGACCCCAAGGGCGTCATCGAGTGGATCAGTAATGAAGCCGAAGCTTTTAAGAGATTTTGAGTGACCGTGGGGACGTCTGTGCGTTCTCTGGTGCGAGGGGGGTTGCAGCCATTTTGGAGAAGGCAGGTTGTGAACATGTTAAAACCTTGGCCCAGAACGAAGCTGCTTTCTCCGTCGACGATACGAAGGACCCTTCGGCCGAAGCGAGTTTAATAGGTGGAAAATTTTTCACTAATATCTAGGAAAACGGCAGTCGAGGGATGACTCATGAAATAATGAAGAAGAGCGAAAAGGATATTCATGACTCTCGAGAAGCAGCAAAAGAAGCTGAAAGAGTAGCGAAACTCAAAAGACGAATAGGTATTAGTTAATGGCTTTTAGCTTTGTTATTTTTGACTTCGAGCTAACTGATGTTTTCTACTGCAACTAAACTTCCTCCTCCACCAGAGCCATTTGACCCACTGGCCGACCCAGAAACGAAGAAGGCAATAGAAATCATTAATGTGGCTGAAGCTATTGTAGATGAAGTTGTTACCAAACTGCTAACCGAAGCTGCAGAAGAAGTTCTGAAGGAAGAAGAGTAGCTATTGTAAAAACATTTTCTAGAATATTAATGTAACACTTGCTGAACTATGTTTATAATATTTGGTGCTTACAAGATTTGAATGTAATATATGAATTGCTTGTAATTTAGTTCTTTACGATGCATGAAACTTTTTGTACATACCATTTTTGAGCCTTCGGCGAAAAAAAACACCTTCCCTTCTTTTCATGCTTCGTAAAGAAGAGTTTTTATGCCTCGTAAGAATCCACCCTTTGTAAAGAACATCCAAGCTTTGTAAAAACATTAATGCTTCGTAAACAATAGATTTCTTCTTCCATATCAGAGCTGATGAAGCTGTACTTCTTTAAAACTTATTTTGTGCCTTAGCACAATTTCACTTCTTCGAAACATTCTCCGAAGATTAACATTGTATCCCCTTCTTATGCCATTGATGCAATATGATGTATGATGTTATGTTATGTGAAATGATGTGATGATGTTATGTTATGCGAAATGATGTTTATGCCGAAGACACACTCGCACCGCCATAGTGGAATACACAATCTGTTTGCCGCTTATTTTTTGGCTTCACCGCTTATTTTTCGGTGTATCAACGCTGACTTTTCTTTGTAAGTTCTGCATACCCTTAGGAACGTCTTTTGAACTTCTTCGCCTTCTATTTCGGCGGTATTCGCGTTGACTTTTCGCGCTTTGCCTTATATTTCGGCGGTATTTGGCTCTGCATTCCCTTTGGAACGACTTTTGAGCAAAAAACTTACGCTGCGCTCCCTTAGGAACGACTTTTTGTAGCTTCGGCAAACTTACGCTGCGTTCCTTAGGAACGACTTTTGGTAGCTTTGGTAAAACTTGCAATGTGATTTTTAGCCCCGCATTCTCTTAGGAACGACTTTTGAGCTTCAGTAATTTTTGAACTTCGTGGGTCTGTGGAGGAGATATATTTCACTATGGCAAGAACGAAGCTATTACAAGAAATTGGAAATGGCAAGAAAACTAAGTTTATAATATTTGTTTCTTATTAAAGATGAAAATGACAATGAATGTAAAACTGTTTCAATGGTAGGATATCTCTCAATAGATGTGTTTCAACTCTGGCACAGTACTGTTGACTATGCGAGCTTCGGACTCCTCCCTGAAATCTCGCTGCTAATGGGTCTGTTGGCTCCCTTCTGGCTACTGGCCTCATGAATATGCATGTTGTAGTGGTAGCGGAGGTGGAGGATGTGGCCAGGAAGCCTGTGGCTGGCTAGCCGAACCAACAGAAGCTGCAGGATGGTTACCCACATACTCTGGTATGTAGGGTGAGTGATATGAAGCGGTGTGCATGACCTGCTTCGGCTGGTTCTGCTGAGCTGCAGCTTTTGCTATTTCCTTTTGTTTCTGAATGGTGACATGGCACATCCTTGTAGTATGGCCCTTGTCCTCACCACAGAATAAGCAATAAATTTTCTAGGCTGATCCCCAAACCTTCCTCCAAAGCCCCTGGCACCTCTGCCACTTGGGGCTGACGGCTGGAAAGAGCTTTGTTGCTGCCCCGAAGATTGTGAAGTATATTATGACTTCTATAGCTGACTTCCTTTGTCATCACTCTGGGTGGAGTGAATTGACCTGACATGCCTTGGGTGGATTCTTCCTCCGAAGCCCCTGGTCATCTTAGAGAACCTATAGGCTACCTCCCTTCTTTGGCGAAAGTCATTGTCAGCCCGGATGTATTCATCCATCTTTTGGAGCAACTTCTCCAGGGTCTGAGTGGGCTTCCTGGCAAAGTATTGGGCCGTAGGTCCTGGCCGAAGCCCTTTGATCATGGCCTCAATGACGATTTCATTGGGCACAGTTGGTGCTTGTGCCCTTAAACGCAAGAACCTTCGGACATACGCCTGGAGGTATTCTTCGTGGTCTTGCGTGCACTGGAACAAAGCTTGAGCAGTAACCGGCTTCGTCTGAAACCCTTGGAAACTAGTGATCAGCATGTCCTTCAACTTCTGCCATGATGTGATTGTTCCTGGCTAAAGAGAGGAGTACCAGGTTTGCACAACATTCTTGACTGCCATGACGAAAGATTTCGCCATGCCTGCGGTATTGCCCCCATATGAAGATATGGTTGCTTCGTAGCTCATCAAAAACTGCTTCAGATCTGAGTGCCCATCATACATGGGGAGCTAGGGTGGCTTGTATGATGGGGGCCATGAGGTAGCCTGCAGTTCTGCTGACAGAGGGAAGCATTATCAAAAGCAAAATTTCCATGATGGAAATCATCATACCATCCATCCTCGTTGAAGAAGCCTTCTTGATGAAGCTCCCTATGTTGGGGCCTTCGTTCTTGTTCGTCTTGAGCAAGATGGCGTACTTCTTCAGTGGCTTCGTCAATCTGCCTTTGAAGATCAGCTAGTCGGGCCATCTTCTCCTTCTTCCTTTGTACTTGCTGATGAAGTATCTCCATGTTTCTGATTTCTTGGTCCAACTCTTCCTCCTGGAGTGTTGGGCTAGTGGCCTTCCTCTTCTGGCTTCGGCCCTCTCGGAGAGAAAGGTTCTCCTGATTTGGGTCCAGTGGCTGTAATGCAGCAGCCCCTGCCGCTAAAGCTTTCTTCGGCGGCATGACGAGGGTCAGTGTTTGCCGAAGGTGGTCGAAAAAGGGTTCACCGGAGGTGGGCGCCAATGTTGGGGACTTGTTCTCAAATGCTTCGTTTTAAGAACAAGGCAACACAAAAAAGATTAATGGTCAATGCCCTTCGTCCTTTGAAGCATTATTTCCCTCAGGATATAATGATCTTCAAACAAAGGTCATGAAGGACATACCTTCATCATCACAATATGTGCTAATTGAAAGGAGAAGCATATGAAGCATGAAAGATAACATAGATAATTATATGACATTATAATATATACCTCTTATTATATAATCATGAATAGATAGGAACAATATCGGATTACATTTGTACCTTCGTTTTGACAGAAGATGAGAGTACAAGCGTGACACACAAGCGGGTATAAATCAGCGTGAACAGTGCGAGAGTACTGTTCACCTATTTATAGGCACGGGACGCAGCCCATGAGAAATTACAATTATGCCCTTTACATTTACTATTGGCTTATACAAAATTCTATGAGGACTGAACAACCTTTTCCCCCATAAGTCGGTTCCCTTTTCTGCAATTTAGCCGAAGCTCCCTTCCGTGCAGCTTCGGAGCGACGATAACCTTCGTCACGATCAAGCTTCTCATCGTGTATGCTTTTATCATAATCCAAAGATACCTGTCCACGAATCATACTTGGAAGACATTGTTAAATTATGTTTTTGAGGACCTTCGGAGGACGTGGCCAAGAAGTTTGGCTTGACCACATGAGAGCATCCCACCCTTATCACATTTAATGGTTTAACAATAGTGGTAAGTTCAAGGTAACACAAACAACAAGGATACATTTTTCCATCGATTCCTATCATGACTTTGCTGATTTTGATGTGGTAACTATGGATGCTTGCTCTCTTTTATTGGGACATCCTTGGGATTTGGTACTGATGCTATTCACCATGGTAGATCTAATAGGTATACCTTCATGCATAAGGGAAAAAATTGTGCTGCTTCCTATTACTCCCACTAAAATTGTCCACTTTGAACATGAGAAAAAGACTAATGCTAAGAAAAAAGTGTTTTTAACTCTAAAAAAGAACAACCTAATAAGTAAAAACTCTTGCTTTGTTGGATACTAAATCTAATCTTGATGAGTTACAAACCTTTGTTGGAACTTGCTATACCTTAGTGTGCAAAAATGCTTTTATATTCCATTGATGATGCGTCCATTGCTTTGCCACTCACCGTTTCTAACTTTTTGTAGGAGTATATGGATGTGTTTCCCTCAAAGATACCCCCTGGATTACCACCTATGCAAGGCATTGAGCACAAGATTGATTTAATTCTAGGGAAAGCTTGCCCAACCGTGGCCCCTATAGGACCAACCCCGAGGAGACTAAGGAGATTATGCAACAATTCCAGGAACTTCTGGACCGGGGTTACATTCATGAGAGCCTTAGTCCTTGTTCTTTTCCTATTCCTTTGGTTCCTAAGAAAGATGGCACTTGACGCATGTGTGTTGATTGTAGAGCCATTAATAACATCACAATTTGATATCGATATCCTATTCCTAGAATGGATGACATGCTTTATGTGTTAAGTGGTTCTATTGTTTTCTCAAAAATTGACTTGCATAGTGGATACCACTGGATTCATATGGCTTTAGGTGATGAATGGAAAAGTGCATTTAGAACTAAGTTTGGTCTTTATGAGTGGTTGGTCATGTCTTTTGGGTTAACTAATGCACCTAGCACTTTCATGAGATTGATGAATGAGGTTTTATGTGCTTTCATTGGTAAATTTGTGGTGGTTTATTTTGATGACATTCTTATCTACAACAAGTCTTGTGATGATCATATTGAACATTATGTGTTGTTTTTGATGTCTTGCGTGATGCACGTTTATTTGGTAACCTTGAGAAGTGCACCTTTAGCATTGATCATGTATCTTTTCTTGGATATGTTGTGACATCGCAGGGCATTGAGATGGACAAGGGAAAAATTATTACCATCACAAGCTAGCCACTTCCGACCATGGTCACGCATGTTCAGAGTTTTCTTGGTCTTACAGGTTTTTATAGGAGATTTGTGCGGGATTTTAACACCATTACAGCACCTCTGCATAAGTTGACAAAGAATGGAGACCGTTTCGCTGGGGACCAGGGCAACAACAAGCTTTTGACACCCTCAAGACAAAGCTCACGCAAGCACCACTACTGCAACTTCTTGATTTTCACAAGACATTCGAGCTTGAGTGTGATGCAAGCGGCATTGGGATTGGAGGAGTGCTCATCCAAGGAGGTAAACCTTTTGCCTTCTTTAGCAAAAAATTACATGGTCACACTCTAAACTATTCTACATATGACAAAGAACTTTATGCTTTAGTGCGGGTTTTACAAACATGGCAACATTATCTATGGTCTAAAGAATTTGTCATACATTCAGATCATGAATATTTGAAGTATCTTAAATATGAACAAACGTCATGCTAAATGGATCAAATTTATAGAGTCATTTCATTACATTATTAAGCATAAAAAAGGAAAGGATAATGTGATTGTTGATGCTTTGTCTAGACGTTATACTATGTTGTCCCAACTTACTCATAAATCTTTGGTTTGGAGACCATAAAGGGATTATATGCTGCTAATTTGGACTTTAAAGATGCTTTTGAAAATAGAGAGGGAAGAACGTGTCAAAAATATGTGCTGCGTGAAGGCCTTCTCTACCGTGTTAACAAGTTGTGTGTTCTAGCTAGTTCCGTTCGTCTTCTACTCTTGCAGGAAGCGCATGGGGGTGGCCTGATGGGACATTTTGGTGTTAAGAAGACCGAGGATGTGTTGTCTACTCATTTCTGTTGGCCTTGGATGTGGCAATATGTTGAGCGCTACGTCTCTCGTTGCACCACGTGCAACAAAGCTAAGTCCCAACTCAACCCACATGATTTTATAAGCCTCTTCCTGTTCCTAGTGCGCCTTGGGAGGATATTTCTATGGACTTTATTTTGTGCTTGCCTAGGACAAAGAGGGGGAGTGATAGTGTTTTTGTGGTTGTCGACCGTTTCTCCAAGATGGCACATTTTATACCCTGCCACAAAACAAATAATGCTTCGCATGTTGCTGATTTGTTCTTCACTGAGATTTTGTGTTTGTATGGTGTGCCAAATACTATTTTTATGATAGGGATGCTAAGTTTTTGAGCCATTTTTGGAGAACCTTGTGGTTTAAATTGGGACAAGTTGTTGTTTTCTACTACTTGTCATCCCTAAACCGATGGGCAAACAGAGGTTGTAAATCACACTTTATCTACTATGTTGTGGGCTATTTTGAAAGATAATTTGAGGTTGTGGCAGGAATGTTTGCCACATATTGAGTTTGCTTATAATGGGTCCATTCATTCCACAACCAAGCTTAGTCTGTTTATGGTAGTATATGGTTTTAATCCTCGTGTTCTAATTGATTTGCTACCTTTACCACCTTCTAAAATAGTAAACTTGGATGCTACATAACGTTCTGAATTCATTCTTAAGTTGCATGAAACAACTAAGTTGTAAATTGAAAAGATGAATAAAAACTATGACATTGCTACTAATAAAGGTAGGAAGGAAGTAAAATTGGAACCTGGTCACTTGGTGTGGATTCATTTGAGAAAGGATATGTTTCCTAATTTGAGAAAGTCTAAACTCATGCCACGTGTTGCTGGTCCTTATAAAGTTCTTGCACAGATCAATGATAATGCATATACACTTGAGTTGCCTCCAAATTTTGGGGTTAGTCCCAACTTTAACATTTCAGATTTGAAGCCATATATGGGTGAGGAAGATGAGCTTGAGTCATGGATGACTCCAATTCAAAAGGGAGAGGATGGTGAGGACATCCCTCCAATACATACAATGCATGGACCGATAACACGCTCACTTGCACAACAACTAAATCTCTAGGTTTGTTCTAACCTAGTCAATTGTGTTTTTAAGCTTACACTTGGGGCCATGGATATTTTTTTGATTAGGAACCTTGGAGAGTACCTGAAAGGACATGGGAAAGGCCAAGGTGTTAAGGAGGAGAAGAAAGGGCGACTACAACAGGAAGGTGATCTAGTCCGACTGAACTGTGATTCCATCTCGGGTTCTAGGACCAGTCTGTACTAAAACGGACTCCCACGACACATCTAAACTTCGATTGGGTCAGGCTTGTTATGGTTGGAAAGCTAAGGAGATATGCTAACCAACCCAATAGGTCTTGACTTAAATTCTTTTGGAGTCAATATGAATCGTCGAAACTAGTCAGCGTCTAGATTTTATTTTGGTATTGCGACACCGTCTGTTGGGCCATTGGCCCGTGTATTGCGTTAGAGCCCATTAGGGGCACATCCAGGGCACTTGCACGCCCTAATACTCTATTTATTCAGCAATCATTGCCACATTAGATTTTGGGACTTGCTTAGATCATATCTGTCATCAAACAGTGTCACCGTTCTTCAGTTTGTCAGACCCCACCTCGTGATCAATACACTTTTGATTGTGTTCTTGTACTTGCTTGTGTTCTTGATTGTTCTTGTAGGGATAAGAATTCGTGGTGAGGTCACTTGTGTGTCACGGGTCATAACCAATGAAGCAATGGTGTAGTTACTGCGAGGATCCATTCGCTCGGAGTCTTAGATCATCAACATTGAGATCTCCACCCAATCAAGTTATCCTACCTCATGGAAGATCGAGCCTAACCCTCTATCACTCTGTCCCAAAATATAATTCGTTTTAGACTAATCACACATTCATTAAGTAACATATGAATGTAGTTTACATGTACGTCTATATTCATTATCATTTGAATGAATGTGGATGGAAAAAAGTGGGCTAGAAAGAACTATATTTTGGGACGAATGGAATGCCTAACATGTCATGTCATCCTTTTGATGCAACATATGTTTTGATGAAGCACATGTTTGGTAGGGTAGTTGCAAAAAATATTATGTCGCGCAACAACAACACTAAAACTTGTGCATGGGTGCCTAAATCTCTTGTTACTAATTTGAGAGTGAAGTTGACTAGAAGAGGTGAATTGGCAATACCTGAAATTCCTTTTCAAATATAAATATAACCTAAATATTCTTTCTTTGATGGTTAGTATGAGAATAATGTAGCAGCATGTATATTCAAAGATAAGCACTTAGTTTATGCCAGCAATAATAAGTGTGGAATGGAAGATAGCAACAATATTGAATAAGATGTAAAGCTCAAATCGATAGCTATAGCAAGTAAGAACACGATAAGCAAGATAAATGCAGTCGAGAAGGAGAAAGGACAAGAGATACAATTTGTTTATCAGAGTTTAGACTCATAAAGAATCCTATGTCTCTATTGAGGAGTAATAAAGAAACAATCTTTTTCAACTCTTTCCTCACTCAAGTGATCATAAAGATCGAATTTGAGTCCTTCTCATATCAATGGGCAAAATCAATCTCTTACAAGGCACTCCACATGAAGTCAGAGACTCTTGATCATTTACAACCTAGAGCAGCAACTTCACAAGAGGGAGATCACAATTCCTCTCTTCTCTTTTCTAAGCTCAACTCAACACAATTTCTATAATAGCTCTTCCATTATCTGCAACCCTTGCAAGGTGTCAATGTTAAGCACATTTTGATCTTAGAGCACTTGGATGGCTAGGATGCTAAAGAGATTATCCTCTAATTTGTATGCAATGTTTCTCAACCCATGGATGGACTTATGCATGGTTGGGGTGGTATTTACGACCTTCCCACTCTGTAAGGAAAATGGACCCCGGGCTATTTGGCAAAAGGAATTTTGGTGTTTGATGATCAACATAACCTGTGGACTAATATGTTTGCTAGTGTTTGTATTTATAGTTCACAGGATGCGAAGAGGATTGGACTAAGGCACTGAGGATGCAACACCTCAAAAGAATACATAATAGAAGCATAGAAGTCCATGACACAAGAACAAAAGAAGCTCAAGGAAACAACAAAGAAATCCATGAAGTGGGCAGTCAGCTAGTGCACTAGTGGCACACCGGACAGTGAACAGTACCTATCCGGAGTGCACCAGACTGTCCGATGGGACACCGGGCAGTCTGCGCAGAGAGGCCTACGACTAGGCACTCTCGGGCTGTAGCAATGGACTGTCCAGTGCGCACTAGACAGTCTGGCAAGGGTTAGATCCAACGGTTGACTGCTACAGAACCCAACAGTCGGATGATGTGGCCAGGGCACCAGACAGTGAACAGTGCATGTCCGGTATGCATAAGACTGTCCAGTGTGCCCATCGACAGAAATAGAAGCTTTCTGTCCAATGGCTATAATTGAGGGAAAGGCTATAAATACCCCACAACCAGCCATTTGGAGGTGTGGGAGCCCAAGTAACATACCAAGGCATATTTTAGACATTTCCAAGTGCTCAAACACCCAAGTGCTTAATAGAATCACTCGGTGATTAGCGTAGGTGCTTTGCAAAGTGCTTCAGTTAGTTAGACCGCATTATCTCTTGCTCTAGGTAAATCCTAGTTAGTTGAGTGAGTTTAGAAAAACCACACAACCCCTCGGCTCGTATGTGAGCCATTGTAATTGTATCGAGTGGGGCGAGAGTCTTATGAGACCGTGACAACCGCGTTTGTGTCACGATCACCACCGTGTATCGGAGGGAACGAGGCCCACGGCATTTCAGCCAGAATCTCGATAGTGGAGACGACGGGGAGCATTCGAGAGCAGTCGGAAGCGAAGCACCACTTGAGCATGGAGAAGGCCCACAACTCTCTACGGAGTTATTGGACCGAGGTGCTTGGCCCTCGCATGGGCTTCCCTTTGTGTAGGGGCACCAACGAGGATTAGTGCGAACCTTGCGTGGTTCCGGATACCTCGGTAAAAACACCAGCGTCATCCACAAGACTTTGCATCTCTACCTTGCTCTTTACCTTCCATATTTATATTGAGTATTTAAGTTTTAACCTTGCCTTTCTAGTTAGACTATTTAGGATTGAAACTTAGTCTTTGCGGTAGAGATAGCAACACTTAGACAAAACCTAGTTTGCACAGTTTCCTTCAATTGGTATCAAAGACAGTTTGGCTCCGTTGAAACATTTTAGCTTCACCGCTAATCAAGCCAACGCTTTTTAGAGGAAGAGGATGGATACCTATAGGCCACAACACTTTGATGGCACTAACTTCCCATATTATAGTGCTAGAATGGCTTGTTATCTAGAGGTCGTTGATCTAGGTGTTTGGAGAGTCACTCATGACTTGATGAAACCACCTAAAAATCCCGAGAAGCTCACCACGAGTGACGAAGAAGAAATTCATTCGAATGCTATAACCAAAAATTGTTTGTATGAATCTTTTAACATGGAAATTGTGAATCAAGTTTTTATATTAAAAACTATTAAAGAGATTTGGCTAAAATTGCATGAGCTCCATGACAACACATCTAATGTCCGTGAGCAAAAACATTGCCTAGTCTTAGATGATTACAATTCTTTTGCTATGAAAGATAATGAGCTTGTTAGAGACATGTATTCTCGTTTGAATCTAATCATCAATGAGATCAATTCTATTGGAATTAGTAAGTAGGTGATATGAACATTGTGAGGAAGATTATCTCCCTACAGCCATGTTGGGGACTTGTTCTCAAATGCTTCGAATCAAGAACAAGGCAACACAAAGAATGTTAAATATCAAATGCCCTTCGTCTGCTGAAGCATTATCTCCCCAAGGATTTAATGAACTTCGGACGAAGGCCACGAACATAATATTACGAAGGTTTCACCTTCGTACTTAACTTTACAAAGATAATATATAGTAATGTAAAATGTAAAACATCAAAGATAAACATGTCGGAAATAAATGGCATCATTCACATATTCTATCATATGAATATAAGATGTTTGAATACAATGTTTTAAGGTACGTTTATACCTTCGCTTTGACAAGTAATGATTCCCGAGAGATGCACTTGCAATTATCAGAATGCGTGAACAGTAAAGAAATACTGTTCACTATTTATAGGCACAGGACGCTGCCTGTGAAGAATTACAATCATGCCCCTCATAAGAGTTTACAACGTTGACTCAGACCCTTAAGGACTAAAAGGTCATTCTATCTTTAAGTCGGTTCGATCCCCCATCTTCGGACATGCTGTAATACCGAAGCTCCATGAATGGTACCTTCGGCATTACGTTCAAGCAGCTTCAGCCGAAGCTATTTTCTTTCCGCAGGACCTTCGGCGATGAAGCATGTTCCCAACAGTAGCCCCTTCGCAGTGCTAGATCATTTTTCGTAACGAGCTTGATCCGAGAAAAAAGTCTCTTAGGCTTTAGGAAGCCGAAGGTCCGAAAAACACCTTCCCTGAGCTCGTTGTCGAGAAACGATACAGTTTTCGAGCGCGTAGTAGTCCCACCATGCAGGCTCACTGTTTTGGTCTTTGCGGCCCACCGTGCAGCGGGTGCGAGCAACTGTTTGCCTGGTGTAAAAATCCTGACGATTCACCTTCTTACCTGCAGCACTATATAAACAGACAGGTAGGTGTGAAGTTACCACAGCATTCATTGCTATTGCACTGTTTTGCTGCCAAAAATTTTAACCATAGCCGAAGCTTGACTTTCGCATTCAAACGAAGCTCCAGTTTGGTGCCTGCTTTGTCAGAAGAAGAGCTTCGGAAGAAAGGTTATTAATTTTCAAGAAATTTTCAAGAAATTCAAAATCAAATGGCCAGAGTGCGTTCTACTGCTAGAGTTGAGCGCGAGGGAGACGGAGCCGAAGCTGTGGAAACTGTTCCTATCTCGGAAGCAATGAAGCGATCTGGATTGGTGACATTGGAAGACAACCCTGCTGCTGAAGCAGAACAAGCAGATATTGAAGAGACTGATTCTGAAGGTGATCACAGTATCGCAGTACCGAGCAAGCCTAGCCACATGGACTTCGGAAAGTCAACTATCTCCAAGTCTGATTTTCCGAAGATGGTAAAGTCGGGCTATTTTAGCGAAGATGAGAAAAAGCTGATTCGCTTCGGTGGAGAAGAAACTACCCCGAAGCCACAGAAAGATGAAATAGTGATTTTCAAGAGTTTCCTCAAAGCTGGCTTGAGATTTCCTTTGAATAGGATGATTGCCGATGTGCTAAAGAAGTTTGGGATCTATCTTCATCAACTAACTCCTAATGCTATTGTTAGGCTTAGTGTTTATATTTGGGCTCTCTGAAGCCAGGGGGTGGCGCCATTTGCCGAAGGTTTCTGCCGGGTACACGAGCTACATTATCAAACTAAGGCCAGAAAGGATGGGTTACATGAAAATTTTGGTTGTTACAATTTTGCCTATCGGAAGACTACAAAATTTCCTGTGATCAGCTACCGAAGCAAGTGGCCGGCAGGCTGGAAATCGGAATGGTTCTACGTCAAAGTTGACGATGACAAGGAGAAGCTGGTACAGAGTCCGCTTGAACTGATCTTCAGAGAAACAAGGCCCCGATGCAACATGATAAGTGGAAGCCCGAGCCAAATTGCTTTGGCTGTATTTCGAATAATTTTAGAATATATTGGCACTAGGGACTTGGTGCAGGAATTTTTGGCTTTTAAAGTGTTCCCAACAATGAGGGATTGGGAGATGCCGAAGCTGGAGGGGGAAAAGAAAAAGGGCGAACTTGTTCGATTACCCTATTACTACAAATTTAAGAAAAACTTTAAAGAACCCTGCCAGGAATGGTTAGACACAATCAAGATTATGTGCAACGATATCCTTGGAAATTATTCTAAGAAGGAAGATCAGTTGATGACAGTAGCCTTCGGTAGTCGCCCGAGGCGAAGGTTGAATCGGGTGCTAGATGCCTTGAATTTTGACTATCCTGATTACGAGCAATTGGGCGGAGATGCCGGAGGCCCGAAGAGAAAAAGAATTGCCAGCGCCCTTGACGAAGAAAGCACCAAATTGACCAAAAAGAAAAAGGAGATTTTTGAAAAGCTGAGCCCTGAGCCGAAGGTAGCTGCTTCAAGAAAAAGAAAAACTGCATCTCCGGAACCAAAAACATTGATCCAAGAGGAGGAAACTCCTGCGACACCTTCTGCTGCCGAAGTAGAAGAGATTCTGAAGGTAATGACTGAACCCTTGCCTGTCAAGCTAAGTCCGCTGGCGCCGCAACTGACGAAGTTTTTTCAGAAGGACAAAGAAGCTTCGGTAGCAGAAAGCCCTGTAAAGCCGAAAAAACGAAGAATTATCCAAGTAACAGATGTGATTCATCAGACACTGCCACCGGCAATGGAGTCAAAAATTGTTTTTGCCGAGACTGCTGAAGCCGAAGGCGCCGCAGCCGAAGCTACCGGAACGGAAACCATTGAAGCTGAAACCGGCGAAGCCGAAGCTACTGGGACCGAAGCTGGTACCACCGAAGATTCGAACCTGGAAACCACACTTGAGGTTATTGACAATATTCTTCTGAAAATGGCTAAAGAGGAAGCTGCTGTGACTGCGGTGAATACGACAACTGAAAATGGAAAAGAGCAGATTGGTGACATTTTGAAGAAGGAAATTTTAACTTTCAAGATTTGCTTGGACAAGAGTTAACAGGTGTCGAAAAAGAAGAGCTGAAAAAATATGCCATATCTTGCGGATATAAATCAGGGGCTATGCTATTTGGTGGGGTCAACGAAGGGAAGCTAAGATGCCTTCGGAATCGCACCGAGGCCAAAATTGTTAGAACCCTCTCCAAAAGCGTTGGCCTGCCGAAGATAGAAGCAGACCTCTACAGGTACCAGTGACATCATGTCGCTGGCAGCTTGCTCTATGCGAATTTTAAGGTAAAAATATTATTATTATTTTATTATTATTTTTTATGTCTTTCTCTGACGAAGGTTATTTTGGCAGAGTATATTATTAAGTAAAGTGCTAAAAATGCAACAAGATCTTGAGGAGGAGAAGAACAAAGCTATCATCAAAGATTTAGAAGAAAAAGTTGAAAACTACGAAGCTGTTCTGAAGAAGAAGGACTTCGCCATTCAAGATCTTGAAATTATGGCTAAAGAACACGAAGGTGCTTTAGAGAAGAAAGACTTTATTATTCAATCTATGGAAGGCTCCTTGACTGAGGTCCAAGCCGAAAATGACAGTTTAAAGAATGAACTACTCAAAAAGTCAGAAAAATATGAGCAAGAAAAGGAGAAGCTTGAAGCAAGTCTCAAGACTGAGGTCGAGAAAAATTCAAATTTGCAAAAATCATTGAAGGATCTCCAAGAGAAATGCCTAAATTTTGGCAGCCGATGCGTGCTGCGGCTGAAGGACGTATTTCACTCTATTAGAGCCAGTTCTGAAAAATTTTCACCTTCAGCCGAAAACCTGCCCAGCACCTTGGAACATATTGAAGGCGAGGTTGATGCTCTTGATAAAGTTATTGGTGGGCATGCCGATTTCTGCGCCCTGGTAGCTTCTCGAGGCACAGCTGCCGCTTTTCTGAAGGCTGGCTGTACTCATGGAAAAATTGTGAATAGACCGAACTTCAGCTTATCAGCAGCAGACTTGATTGATATCCCGAGTCTAGCCCGAAGCATCGGAAATAGATTTATGACCCAGATTTGGGTAAACGGCGGGCGAAGGATGGGTGGTGACGAAGCTCGAAGTCACCTTAAGCCGGTAAGAAACTTATAATTGTTACTTTTGCCTTCTCCTTTAAATTTGCACCTTTCTTATTCTGCTCTTTAATATTTGCAGGATGACGAAGCTGAAGTATGACGAAGTTGAAGTATGACGACCTGAAGCTTGATAGTTGCTATAATAGACTTTCCTACAAAAAATTCTGAAGGGATCTTTGTAATATAATTATGGAAAAAACTCATGTAAATTTGTACATACCTTGTAATATATTTTGTCTCCTTTATCCGTGTACAATCTGCTTTGTTGTGGGCGAAACTTCTCTTTTTGAGCCGAAGGCGAAAAACACCTTCCCTTCTTTTCGTACACAACGAAGCATAAAAAATTTTCTCCTTCTTCGAAATTTTTCCTCATTGCCGAAGCATCTGTCTTTTTTGTGTGGTATGATGATGATTCTATATATATCTAAATGAATGTTTATGAATGCAAATGACATGATGTAATGTATCGTGCAAATGAATATCGAAACACATATTCAGAAACCATAATCATAGCCCTTCATCCCCTTGGGAATGATTCAAATCTTCTGGCCATTTACTTTTCGGTGTATCAGCGTTGACTTTTCGCTGTAAGCCTCCCTTAGGAGCTTCTTCGCCTTTTACTTTCAGTGGAATCAACGTTGACTTTTCGTTGTAAGCCTCCCTTAGGAGCTTCTTCGCCTTTTACTTTCAGTGGAATCAGCGTTGACTTTTCGCTGTAAACCTCCCTTAGGAGCTTCTTCGCCTTTTACTTTCAGCGGAATCAGCGTTTATTTTTCGCTATGAGCTCTGCATTCCCTTAGGAACAACTTTTGAGCTTCTCCCTGTTTTCTTTTCTTTTTCCTTTTGCATTTACATTTACATTTTTGGGGGATATCACTCTTATATAATTAAAATAAGGAAAATTACATGTTGTGGCCCCATTAAAAACCTTTCTCCCCCTTGGGAAAGGAAAATGGTGCCACAAAAAAGAACAGAAAAAGAAAATTACATCAAGCTAAACATAATATCGCCGAAGCTCATCCGCATTCCATGATCTAGGAATGTTGTTGCCGTCCATATCCTTCAATCTGTAGGAACCGGGTCTTGACGAAGATGCTACCAAAAAAGGTCCTTCCCACTTCAGCTGTAATTTGCCAACTGTCTCAGGGTTGGCTATTCTTCGAAGCACCAAGTGTCCTGGCTCAATGTTCTTCAGCCTAACCTTTCTGTCACGCCATTTTATTGTTTCAGCTTGATATTTGTTGATGTTTTCCACAGCTTGAAGTCTGATCCCTTCTATAGCATCCTTCTCCACAGAATGATCAACTGCATCTTCGCCTTCTGCCGAAGCTACTGTTCTTATTGATCCTGCTTTGGCTTCTTCCGGGGTTATTGCTTCATCACCAAACAATAGTTTGAATGGCGTAAAACCTGTTGATCTTGACACTGTTGTGTTATGGCTCCACACCACTTTGATTAATTCTTCTGGCCACTTTCCCCTGGGCTAATTGAAGATTAGCTTCATTATCCCTGTCATTATGATCCCATTAGCTCTTTCAACAAGTCCGTTTGACTCCGGATGTCGAACTGATGCAAAATGGATCTTCGTGCCAATTTGATCGCAAAATTCTCTTAAAGCTTCAGAATCAAACTGTGTCCCATTATCCACAGTAATGGCCTTCGGCACTCTGAAGCGACAAACAATATTTTGCCAGAAAAACTTTTGAATAGTAACCAAAGTTATTGTGGCTAAAGGCTTTGCCTCAATCCACTTAGAAAAATATTCCACTGCCACTACAACATATCTTAAGTTCCCCTATGCTGGTGGTAATGGACCTAGCAAATCAAGGCCCCACCTTTGCAACGACCAAGTGGGTTGTATTAATTGAGTTAAAGACGAAGGTCGTTTTTGATCTCTTGCACATTTCTAACAACCTTCGCACTTTTGAACTAAATCCGCTGCATCCGAAGCTGCCTTTGGCCAATAAAATCCTTGACGAAAAACTGTTCCGAGCAAAGGCCTAGATCCAATGTGAGATCCACACAGGCCTGCGTGTATTTCCTTCATCAATTCTATGCCTTCGGCTCTGGATAAACACTTGAGTAACGGGGAACATACCCCCCGCTTATATAATTCCCCTTCTATTATGACATATGGTCGAGCTCTTGCTTCTATCCTCTTGTTATAGGCTTCGTCATCTGAAAGAAAATTGCCCTGAAGAAAAGAGATGATCTCAGTTCTCCAATCTTCACTATAAACAGGGGATATGTTGAGAACTGCTCTTTCAAGAAGCTCGACCGAAGGTGCTTTTATTGTTTCGAAAAATACTTCCGAAGGTAAGGGCAGCCCCTGTGCTGCTGACTTGGCTAATAGATCAGCATATTCATTTTCTCCACGAGGAATATTTTTAACAGAGAATCCTTCGAAGGAAGCCTCAATCCTTCGGACTGTATCTAAATATTTTTCAAGCTTCGGATCTCTTGCTTTGTAGCTTTTGTCAATATGACCAGAAATAACTTGGGAATCAGTTTTAAGAATGGCCCTTCTGATTCCCATTGCCTTTAACTTGCGAAGACCCAGGAGCAGAGCTTCGTACTCAGCAATATTGTTTGTGCAACTGAAATCAAGTCTTGTCGCATAACAAGTTTTAACTTTGGAAGGTGAAACCAACACAGCAGTTGCTCCTGCTCCGAAGGTTCCCCAAGACCCATCGCAAAACACTGTCCATACTTCGGCATCTTTATTCGTTTCTTCCTCTTGAGCCCCTAGCGTCCAGTCAGCAATGAAGTCTGCCAACGCTTGGGATTGAATCGAAGACCTATGCACATAATCAATACAAAATTCATTGAGCTCTGCAGCCCATTTTCCAATCCTTCCAGTAGCTTCTCGATTTCTCATGATGTCCTTCAACGGTTGTGAGGAAGGAACAATTATATTGTAAGCTTGAAAATAATGCTGAAGCTTCCTGGAGGCCATCAAAACAGCATACAGTACCTTCTCCAATTCCGTATAATTTTTCTTTGATAGACTAAGAACTTCTGATACGAAGTATATTGGGGCTTGCTTTTTGACTTGGCCTTCAAGCTTCTCCTGGACGAGTGCTGCACTTACCGCTGAGTGCGAAGCTGCCACATATAACAACAGAGGACCCCCTGGCGTTGGTGGAGTTAGTGTTGTTAGGTCTATCAAATATTGTTTCAGCTCTTCGAAGGCTTTCTACTGAACTGGTCCCCATTGAAAAACTTCAGCTGATTTCAGTACTTCGAAAAATGGTAAGTTTCTCTCTGCTGATCTAGATATAAATCTGTTGAGAGATGCCAGTCTTCCTGTCAATCTTTGAGCTCCCTTCTTTGTACTTGGTGGCTCCATTCAAAGGATAGCTTCGATTTTGTTTGGATTAGCTTCAATCCCTTTTGTTGAGACTAGACAGCCAAGAAATTTCCCTTTCTTCACTCCGAAGACACATTTTTTTGGGTTCAACTTTAAACCAGCCTGTCTAAAATTAGCGAAGGTCTCCTGCAGATCAGCAATGTGATTATCTTGCTTCGTGCTTTTTTACAATGATATCATCAACATAAGCTAGCACATTTCTGCCTATCTGGGAATGAAGAACCTTCACTGTCATTCTGCTGAAGCTTCCTCCAGCATTCTTAAGCCCCTCAGGCATCCGAAGGTAACAATATGTTCCACTAGGGGTTATGAAGCTGGTTTTTGGTTCATCCTCCTTCTTCATCCAAATTTGATGATAGCCTGAATAACAATCCAGCAGGCTCATAAGCTCTGATGAAGCTGCCGCATCAACTAGGGAATCTATCCTTGGTAATGGAAACTCATCCTTCAGACAGGCCTTATTGAGATCAGTAAAATCGATACACATTCTCCATTTACCATTGGCCTTCTTTACCATAACAGTGTTAGCCAACCATTCTGGGTATTTTACCTCTCTGATAACTCCAGCACTGAGGAGTCTTTTCACTTCATTCCGAGCACCTTCGGCCTTGTCATCAGACATCTTCTGAAGCCTCTGCTTTCTGGGTCTAAAAGATAGATCAACATTGAGCGAGTGCTCAATAACATCCCTGTTAACTCCGCAAAGATCATTAGCTGACCAAGCAAAAACATCTTTATTGTTGAACAAAAACCTTATCAAGGTTTTCTCCTGTTCTTTGGACAGTTGAGATCCCAATAGCACCTTCTGCTCTGCTATGTCCTCACATAAAAGCATGGGCTTCGGCTGATCAGCCGAAGCAGCTTTTTCCCTTCTGAACTTGTATTGCTCACAAGCTTCAGCTCCATCTATATTATGGATTGCTTTTGAGTCTGTCCAATTTCCTTCGGCCCTTCTGGCAGCTTCCTGACTTCCATGAATAGCAATGGGCCCTTGATCCGAAGGTATTTTCATGCAAAGATAAGCTGGATGAAGAATTGCTTCGAAGGCATTAAGGGTACCGCGACCAATGATTGCATTGTAAGGGTATTCCATGTCAACAATATCAAACACAACTTGTTCAGTCCTTGTGTTGTTGATAAATCCGAAGGTCACTGGCATTGTAATTTTTCCAAGTGCCACGATCTGCCTTCCTCCGAAACCACAAAGGGGATGTGTGGCATCTTGGATTTTGTCTTTGGGCTCTTGCATCTGTCTGAAGGCCTTAGCAAATATGATATCAGCTGCGCTGCCTGTATCAACCAAAACATTGTGGACCAGAAATCCTTTGATCACATAAGAGATAACCATAGCATCGTTGTGTGGGTAATCCTTGAGTTGAAGATCCTCTTGGGAGAAGGTAATTGGAATGTGAGACCATCTTGACTTGATGAAGGGTCCCTGCACCCCGACATGTTGTACCCTTCTCTATGCCTCCTTCTTCTGTTTCTTGTTGGCTGGCTCTGAGCATGAACCGCCTATTATCGGGAGTACCAGCTTCGGAGCCGAAGCAGCTCCAGCTTGATTGTTGAACGAAGCCATCAGCTCAAAAAAGTGGAAGTGAGTTCACCGGAGGTGGGCGCCAATGTTGGGGACTTGTTCTCAAATGCTTCGAATCAAGAACAAGGCAACACAAAGAATGTTAAATATCAAATGCCCTTCGTCCGTTGAAGCATTATCTCCCCAAGGATTTAATGAACTTCGGACGAAGGCCACGAACATAATATTACGAAGGTTTCACCTTCGTAATTAACTTTACAAAGATAATATAAAGTAATGTAAAATGTAAAACATCAAAGATAAACATGTCGGAAATAAATGGCATCATTCACATATTCTATCATATGAATATAAGATGTTTGAATACAATGTTTTAAGGTACGTTTATACCTTCGCTTTGACAAGTAATGATTCCCGAGAGATGCACTTGCAATTATCAGAATGCGTGAATAGTAAAGAAATACTGTTCACTATTTATAGGCACAAGACGCAGCCTGTGAAGAATTACAATCATGCCCCTCATAAGAGTTTACAACGTTGACTCAGACCCTTAAGGACTAAAAGGTCATTCTATCTTTAAGTCGGTTCGATCCCCCATCTTCGGACATGCTGTAATACCGAAGCTCCATGAATGGTACCTTCGGCATTACGTTCAAGCAGCTTCAGCCGAAGCTATTTTCTTTCCACAGGACCTTCGGTGATGAAGCATGGTCCCAACAAGCCACAACAAAGATATGGGAGAATCATCACCATTCTTCACAACATGGAGGACTTGAGTACAATGACCCCAACAATTGTGATCCGAAAGATTGTGGCATTTGAAATGTCGCGAAAGATGGGTCAAGAGGGACCAACTTCTTCAAGGCCATTTGCTTTTGCATGTGAACAAAAGAAAGGCAAGATGGCTCCCACTCCAAGCTCCTCAAGTGAAGAAGAGGAGGAAGAAGAATGTGATGATGATGAAGACGATCAACCCTCAACATCATCCTCCGAGAGCGAAGAAACAATCCACCGCGTCGAAAAGGTAATGTGGATGATTCACAAGATTAATCTAATGAATGTGCCTCTACAGGTCAAGGATCTTCTCTTTAACATTGACAGAAAAAAGCAAATAAAGAGAGGATGCTTCACATGCGGGGAGAAGGGCCACTTCAGGGACAACTGTCCAAATATGGCCGAACCCTCAAAGGGGAGGAGCAAAGACTGCTTACAAGTGTCAAAACATGGGATGACTCTTCAAGCGAAGATGAACCTCCATGGACACGCAGCCACCGCTCTTCATCCCGCTCTTCACTGTCATGACACAAATGCCTTATGGCAAGAGGTAAAACAAGTATCCCATCCTCTAGTGATGACGAATGTGATGATGAGGGAAAGCCCTCACATGAACTTGTGCATGCCATTAAATGTTTTGAGGATGTCTGCACTAAACAAAAGGTTCAACTTAAAACTTTGAAAAATAAGTTGGTTAGCTCTCAAAATGATTATAAATGTTTGCTAGAAAAATTTAAAGCATTTGCAAATTTGAATTGTGAGCTAACAACTAAAATTGAGCAATTAGATTCTAATGCTCCATCCTCAATACCGATGATAGCCTTATCAAAAAGAATGAAAAACTTAAGGCTAAGTTAGCTACCTCTCAAGAAGCTATTCAGGACTTGCTTAAGAAAATGGAAATTCTTAGCATACAAAATAATGAGCTAACTACTAAGCTAGAAAACATCGGTAGCACCACAGGAGCATCTTTAATTGAAATTCCTAAAATCATTAAGAAAGATGCTTCTACTTCTTGCTTTGATTTAATTGATAATTCTAATCCTTGCAATCATGTTCTTGTTAAGAATATTGTTATAGAAACATGTTCGGATGAGATTGCAATGGAGAATGAGCAATTAAAGCAAGAGGTGGCTCGCCTTGGCAAGGCTTTGTATGACAAGGAAGGCAAAGCGAAACAAATCCAACCTCCTCAGGATAACACTATTGTAGGAGTGAACAAGCCTGTGGTGAGAGAAATTTGATTTGTAGGCTATGCCATAAGGAAGGCCACAAGTCTTACCAATGCAAGGCGAAGACCGGGGATAAGCAAGAACTCAAGCCAACAAACAAAATCTCCAACACCTACATCAACAAGGTAGACAAAAAGGCTACTACACCATATTTAATCAAGAAGAAAAAGAGTGGAAAGGTGATAGCGATCAAGGCCAACAAGCAGGCCAACAAAGGAAAGGGGGCCAAACGCATCCGGGTGCCAAAGAAAATTATTTCAACCATGAAAATCACCAAGAAGGTTTGGATCCCAAGAGGGAAGTGAGAAGTCCGAAGGACCACGAGGAATTTAGAGACTTGACAAAATTGGGATGTATATCATGGGATGTATCATATTGCATCAAGTCTATTGCCATGTGGGTTAGTGAAAACTTTGGACCCAAGTTCCCCACCCATGGCTAAAATTGCATGAACTCCATGACAACACATCCAATGTTCGTGAGCAAAAACATTGCCTAGTTTTAAATGAGTACAATTCTTTTGCCATGAAAGAAAATGAGCTAGTTAGAGACTTGTATTCTCATTTAAATCTAATCATCAATAAGCTCAATTCTATTAGCATTAATAAACTAGGTGAAGCGGGCATTGTGAGGAAGATTATCTCCCTACTACCTCAACAAAATTATGGGAGCATCATCACTATTATACACAACATGGCGGACTTGAGTCAAATGACCCCGACCATTGTGATTGGAAAAATTGTGGCATTAGAGTTGTCGCGAAAAATGGGTCGACAAGAGGAGCCAACTTCTTCAAGACCATATGCTTCTGCATGTGATGAAAAGAAAAGAAAAGGCTCCCACTCGAAGTTCCTCAAGTGAAGAAGAGGAAGAATAAGAAAGTGATGATGATGAAGATAATCAACCATCAACATCATCCTCTAAGGACGAAGAAACAATCCGACGTGTCGGGAAGGTAATGGGGATGATCCATAAGATTAATCTAATGGGTGTGCCCTTGCAGGTCGAGGATCTTCTCTTTAACATTGACAGGAAAAAGTAAAGAAAGAGAGGATACTTCGCATGCAGGGAAAAGGGCCACTTCAGGGACAACTGTCCAAATATGGCCAAACCCACAAAAAGGAGGAGCAAAGGCAAGGCACTTACAAGTGTCAAGACTTAGGATGACTCTTCAAGCAAAGAGGAACCTCCAAGGACACGTAGCCACCGATCCTCATCACGGTGATCACGCAAGTGCCTTATGGCAAGAGGTAAAATGAGTATTACATCCTCTAGTGATGATAGCAGTAGTGTTGATGGTGAAGGTGAGGGAAAACCATCCTTAGATGAGCTTGCAGAAGCCGTCAAATTTTTTGAGGATGTATGCACTACACAAAAGGCTCAACTTAAAACATTGGAAAATAAGTTGATTAGTTCTCAATAAGATTATAAAAGTTTGCTAGAAAAATTTGAAACATTTCAAATTTAAATTCTGAGCTAACAACTAAAATTGAGCCACTAGAGTCCAATGCTCCATCCTCAGCTACCGATGATGGCCTTATTAAAAAGAATGAAAGACTTAAGGCTAAGTTAGCTAGCTCTGAAGAAGCAATTGAAAACTTGCTAGAGAAAATGGAAATTCTTAGCATACACAATAATGGGCTAACTACTAAGCTAGAAAACATTGGTAGCACCATAGAAGTATCTTTAGTTGAAATACCTAAAATTATTAAGAAAGATGCTTCTACTTCTTGCTTTGATTTAATTGATGATTCTAACCTCTGCAACCAAGTTCTTGTTGAGAATATTGTTGTAGAAACATGTTCGAATGATGTTGCGAAGGAGAATGAGCAATGAAGGCAAGAGGTGGCTCGTCTTGGCAAGGCTTTGTATAACAAGAAAGGCAAAGCCAAACAAATCCAACCTCCTCGGGATAACACTACTGTGAGAGTGAACAAGCCTGTGGAGGGAGAAATTGTGATTTGTAGGCTATGCCACAAGGAAGGCCACAAGTCTTACCAATGCAAGGCAAAGACCGGGGATAAGCAAAAGCAAAAGCCATCAAGCAAAATCTCCAACACCTACATCAATAAGGTGGACAAAAAGGGTGCTACACCATATTTGATCAAGAAGAACTAGAATGGAAAGGTGATAGCAATCAAGGCCAACAAGCAAGCCAACAAAGGAAAGTGGGGCCAAACACATCTGATTGCCAAAGGAAATTATTTCAACCATGAAAAGCACCAAGAAGGTTTGGATCCCTAGAGGGAAGTGAGAAGTCCGAAGGAAATCGGGGAATTTGGAGACTTGGCGAAATTGGGATGTATATCATGGGATGCATCATATTGGATCAAGTCTATTGCCAAGTAGGTTAGTGAATACTTTAGACCCAAATTTCCCACCCATGACTAAGGTAACTAGATTTTGTGTATTTCCTTTTTAGATATGCGTATCTATTTTCTTATATCTAGTTTTTACCTTACATGCCTAGTTTTACATATGATATTTACTTTTGATTAAAAATGCATACATACTAGGTTAATCATATGGTAGGAATGCTCGATTTCAATTCATATTCTTTAGCAAACCTACATGGCTTAAAATAATTAAGTTAAGCACGACACATAGCTTATTCAACATTCCTAAGTAAATGATCCAATTGGTATTTTCATATAACATATTGATATCCTTCAATGCGTCAATTGGTATCATTTAACTTATATGTGCCAAAGATTGGACTATGGATAATTTTCCCCTCTTAATATCAAAATCAACATGCACGTCTCATGCAAGTATTCAAAAGTTGTATGCACACTTTTAGGGGGAAGGTACTCTATAATCTATCTTTGAGACTAATACTTGTTTTCAAGTCTATTATGTGTAGTAGTCTCATTGAAGGAAAATAGAGTCCCGAGAGAATGACAATAAACTTCCACTACAAAACTATAAAATCATAATTGGATTCCACAAGTGACTCCATTCTTCAATTGGTATACATGTCTTCTCCAGACTTTGATTAGACTAAATATCATATCTTATGCTTCCCATGTTGCTATAAATGCATATGTTGTCAAAAATATATCTTTTACCTATGCTGGGGAGTTAGTCTAATCAAACTATATCTTGCACCTCTCTTTCTCATATGCTTTTTCTAAGTAGAGGATCTCTGTCAGGGGGAGTATTTCTTCATCTATGACAAAGGGGGAGAATATTATTTCAAAAGGGAGAATACTCATTTAGGGGGAGTATTCTTTTTAGAGGGCAAGAATTTTATCTGCTCCCTATATGCTTTTAATGTCTTCCTTTTCAGTGGTTGATGCTAAAGGTGGAGAAGTTTTAGGGACCAAAGCATGAAAAACATATCAAACACCATCCAATTTAAAATTTTTAATTTTTTGATCTTACAAGTGGTTTTGGTCTTTTAAGTATCTTTGGCCTAAAATAGGAAGTAAGTGAATTATGGAGTTAGGGGGAGGATTAAGTCCATAATCTCACTTTGAGGGGACACTCATGCATCCTAGCAAGTAGACTGCATATTTTCATTGAAATGTTTGTTATATTTGCTTGCTTTGGTTGTGTTGTCATCAGTCACCAAAAGGGGGAGATTGTAAGGAAAATGGACCCCTGGATATTTAGCTAAAGGGATTTTGGTGTTTGATGATCAACATAACCTGTGGACTAATGCGTTTGCTAGTGTTTGTATTTATAGTTCACAGAATGTGAAGAGGATTGGATCAAAGCACTGAGGATGCAACACCTCAAAAGAAGACATAAAATAAGCATAGAAGTCCAAGACTCAAGAACAAAAAAGCCCAAGGAAACAACGAAGAAATCCATGAAGTGGGCAGTCAGCCAGTGCAATGGTGGCACACCTGACAGTGAATAGTACCTATCTGGTGTGCACCAGACTGTCCAATGGGACACCGAGCAGTCTGCGCAGAGAGGCCTGCAACTAGGCGTTCTCGAGCTGTAGCACCGGACTATCCGGTGTGCACCAGATAGTATGGCAATGGTCGGATCCAATAGTCGACTGCTACAGACCCTAATGGTTGACTGATGTGTCTAGGGCATTGGACAGTGAACATTTCATGTCCGGTGTTTACTGGACTGTCCGGTGCACCCGTCGACAAAAACAACATCTTTCTGTCCAACGGCTATAATTTAGGGGGAAGGCTATAAATACCCCCAACAAGCCATTTGGTGGTGTGGGAGCCCAAGCAACATACCAAGGCATATTGTAGACATTTCCAAGTGCTCAAACTCCCAAGTGCTTAATAGAATCACTTGGTGATTAGCATAGGTGCTTTGCGAAGTGCTTAGGTTAGTTAGACCGCATTAGCGCTTGCTCTAGGTGAATCCTATTTAGTTGAGTGAGTTTAGAAAAAACACACAACCCCTCAGCTCTTGTGCGAGCCATTGTAATTGTACCGAGTGGGGCGAGTGTCTTGCGAGACCATGACAACCGCGTTTGTGTTACGGCCACCATCTTGTACCGAAGGGAACGAGACTTGCGGCATTTCGACCAGAAGCTCGATAGTGGAGACGGCGGGGAGCGTCCGAGAGGAGCCGAAACCGGAGCACCACTTGAGCGTGGAGAAGGCCCGCGGCTCTATACGGAGTTACTCGACCGAGGTGCTTGGCCCTCACGTGGGCTACCCTTTGTGTAGGGGCACCAACGAGGATTAGTCGAAACCTTGCGTGGTTCTGGATACCTCGTTAAAAACACCGGCATCATCCACAAGAGTTTGCATCTCTACCTTGCTCTTTACCTTCCACATTTAAGTATTTAAGTTTCAATCTTGCATTTCTAGTTAGACTATTTAGGATTGAAACTTAGGCTTTGTGGTAGAGATAGCAACACTTAGACAAAACCTAGTTTGCACATTCTAGAATGTTTATTTGCATTGGTTTTGCACTAGGGATTTAATTGTGGCCTAGTTTAGAGAAAATTTTTAGAAGTCCTAATTCACCCCCTCTTAGGCATCACCGTTTTCTTCACACTCCAAAATAGCCATTGGAAGCTAAATGTAGTTTCTACATGCTCATCGGATATGTCCAATGGTGCACTAAACATGTCCAATGTCATCTCAGAAGTTATCTTTGAAAAATTTATCAGCTTGCACCAGATGTGCCACATTAGCTAGCCATTGGAGTTTCCTATTGTTGATAGTTGAGTCCATTGGTATTTGTTGTGGCATTCGGTGTAGCATCGAACATGTTAGGTGCCTTGTCCCTAGCTTACGTGTTTTACATCATTTATGAGTGTCGTATCTGGTGTGTCGTCTGGTGCAACACCAGATATCAACTCTATTGTCTCTGACTTGATCCATTTTATGGTCTCTTTGCATGTCGTATCCTGTGGGGCGTCCGGTGCACCATCGGATACGTTAGATGCCCTTTGCTTCTCTGAGTCACTTTGCACCCTTCTCTACGCACCATATATACTGACTCATATCCGGTGTACACCATATACCTTGGTATATTCTGGATTGTTTTATTTATTTCTTTGTATTTCTTTGCTTGAGCTTGTCTTGTGTGTTCGACATTTTTACTATCATTGTAAGTCTTTAATGAGTCCATTAAAGTCTTTCTCTTGATTTATTGATCTTATAAATCTCTTTGTTAACTTTTTCCAAGTTTATGTTGCATCCTTTGAATTATAGAAATAAAAAGTAGCAAAGATGTTAGTTCAAAATGTTATGTTAATCATCAAACACCAACTCCAATAATAAACTAGGCCGAGGTCCATTTTCCTTATGATGTCCCCTTTTTCCTTATGGTCAAATAACCAAAGCAAGGAAGAATTATTAGAAACTTGCAATCTACTTGGTATGATGCATTCTCGTAGTTAAGATTTAGAAGATAAAAAATGTAAGTTTATGCAAAACTAATTTTGGACCAAATTTAAGCAAACAATATAAATTTTCTCAAGGATTTTCTCCCCTTAAAGATTTCTCTCAAAACTTCTTTGCTATGGCCTTTGAATTTTGCGTAGAATTTTTTCTCCTTTGTAAAAAAGAGTTTTCTCAAAGATTACCCTTACTGCTTTGCCGTTTAAATTTCTATCGCCTTTTTTCCTCAAAACTTGTTGCTTTGCCCTTTAACGTTCTCTCCTTTCATTCCTTAAAAGAGAGTGATTTTTAAATCCTATGAATCATCTTCCCCCTAAAACAAGTTTTTGCAAATTTTTTAAAAAGTGTGGCTTTCAGACCTTGTTGCTTTGGCCTATGAAGTCTCTCCCCCTATGGACTCAAATACCAAAAAGGAAGATATTATTCTCCCCCATAGGTGAGGTTGATCCCCCTATGGTAAAATATTCTAGTTTTATAAAAATAGGAGAATGTGTTAGATACCATATTTGATACTCATCATAAGATGATATCAAGTTGTAGTGGAAGTGCTTATCCTTTCTTCTTGGATTCTATTTTCCTTAACAAGACTACTACACACATGATAAGCTTGAAAATGGTGTTAGTCTCAAAGATACCAAACTATAGAGTAATCCCCCCTAAAAGTGTGCATTCAAGTTTTGAATATATGTAACAAACATGAACTAAGCCTTTTGATGTCAAGGGGACAAATTGTATATAATTTGAATATTGGCACATATATAAGTCAAAATGATACCATTTGAAAGTATAATATACTTGATTGAAATACATGGATATCGTTTGTATAGGTATTTAACCGAGCTATGTGCCTTGCTATTTTAAACATTTAAAACCATGTATGTTTTCTTAAAAGGATATGAATTAAAGCGAGCAATCCTACCAAGATTGAGCATTAAAACTAATTGAAAGCATATATTAACAATTTTATGATGATGTGCAACATTTCAATCCACATTCTAAGAATCAATTATACTTAGCCCATTCCTAAGCTCACCAAACCTTCTCTCATCTAGTGGCTTAGTAAAGATATCAACTAGTTGCTTTGTGGATCTCACATGATCTATGACAATATCCCATTTTTGTGAAGATCTCTCAAGAAGTGGTACTAGTGTCTTTGTATTTTGTGCGCCCATGATCAATGGGGTTATCAGCGATTCTTATAGCACTCTCATTGTTACATAGAAGAAATTTTTTGCTTAGATTGTAGAAAAATTCTTTTAGGGTTTGCCTCAACTAAGGACCAGAGTAATCAAGCACGACATTGTCTTGTTGCAATATGCTTAACTTCAGCAGTGGAAAGAGCATCAGAATTTTGTTTCTTTGATGACCAAAACACAAGGGACCTACCCAAGAATTGGCAGGTCCTAGACATGGTCTTTCTATCAACTTTACATCTAGCCTAATCTGCTTCACAATATCCAATGAGATTAAACTTTGAGTCCTTTGTATACTGAATCCCTATGTTAGGTGTATGAACTAAATATCCCATGATTATCTTTACAGCCATTAGATGACATTCTTTGGGATTTGCTTGAAATATTGCACACATGCATACTGAAAGTTGCCTAGAGGGGGGGTGAATAGGCAAATCTGAAATTTATAAACTTTAAGCACAACTACAAGCCAGGGTTAGCGTTAGAAATAAAGTCGAGTTCGAAAGAGAAGGTGAAAACAAATCACAAGCAAATGAAAGCGGATGACACGATGATTTGTTTTACCGAGGTTCAGTTCTTGCAAACCTACTCCCCGTTGTGGTGATCACAAAGACCGGGTCTCTTTCAACCCTTTCCCTCTCTCAAACGGTCACCTAGACCGAGTGAGCTTTTCTTCTCAATCAAATGGGTCACTTAGACCCCACAAGGACCACCACACAATTGTTGTCTCTTGCTTTGATTACAAGTGTCTGGAGAACAAGAATGGAGGAAGAAGAAAAGCGATCCAAGCGACAAGAACTCAAATGCACACAAATATATCTCTCTCACTAGTCACTAATTGTTTGGAGTGATCTTGGACTTGGGAGAGGATTTGATCTCTTGTTTGTGTCTTGGAGTGAAGTCTGGAGCTCTTGTATTGAATGAAATGGCTGAAAACTTGGATGCATTGAAGTGGTGGTGGTTGGGGGGTATTTATAGCCCCACCCACCAAAATGGCCGTTGGGGAGGCTGTATGTCGATGGGCGCACCGGACAGTCCAGTGCGCCACCGGACACTGTCTGGTGCGCTAGCCACGTCACCCAACCATTAGGGTTCGACCGTTGGAGCTCTGTCAGCTTGGTCCACCGGACAGTCCAGTGGTGCACCGGACAGTCACTGTTCACTGTCTGGTGCGCCTTCTGGCGCCTGCTCTGACTCTGCGCGCGCAGACGCGCACTGTTCACTGTTGCTTTTGCAGACGACCATTGGTGCAGTAGTCGTTGCTCCGCATGTCACACCGGACACACCGAACAGTCCGGTGAATTATAGCAGAGTGGCTTCCCTAGAAACCCAAAGGTAGCGAGTTTGAGTTGATCCACCATAGTGCACCGGACACTGTCCAGTGGCACACCGTACAGTCCGGTGCGCCAGACCAGGGCTGCCTTTGGTTTCTTTTGCTCCTTTCTTTTTGAACCCTAACTTGTTCTTTTTATTGGTTTGTGTTGGACCTATGGCACCTGTAGAACATATAATCTAGAGCAAACTAGTTAGTCCAATTGTTTGTGTTGGGCAATTCAACCACCAAAATCACTTAGGAAAAGGTTTGACCCTATTTCCCTTTCAATCTCCCCCTTTTTGGTGATTGATGCCAACACAAACCAAAGCAAATATATAAGTGCAGAATTGAACTAGTTTGCATAATGTAAGTGCATAGGTTGCTTGGAGTGAAACCAATATAATTATTTCAATAGATATGCATGGATTGCTTTCTTCTATTTTAACATTTTGGACCACGCTTGCACCACTAGTTTTGTTTTTGCAAATTCTTTGGAAAATTCTTTTCAAAATCCTTTTGCAAATAGTCAAAGGTATATGAATAAGATTGAAAGAAGCATTTTCAAGATTTGAAGTTTTCCCTCTGTTTCAAATGCTTTTCCTTTGACTCAACAAAACTCCCCCTTAATGAAATTCTCCTCTTAGTGTTCAAGAGGGTTTTACCAATTGAGATGGAATTTCTTAGAGGAATGCTAATTTCAAAGATACTAATTGAAAAAACATTTCAAAACTTAAACTTGTTTCGAAAATTTTTGAAATTGGCGTGGTGGTGCGGTCCTTTTGCTTTGGGCTAATACTTTCTCCCCCTTTGGCATTAATCACCAAAAACAGATACTTTGAGTGAAATATGAGCCCTTAGTAAATTTTCTCCCACTTTAGGAACCAATATATGAGTGAAACATTATACCAATGGAGAGATGGCGGAATACCGGTAAAGAGTAGATAATACCGATGGAGTTGAGTGGAAGTGTCATCTTTGCTGAATACTCCATTTCCCTTTCAATTCTATGACTAAGCATGAGCATAGACTTGAAAACACAATAGTCATAGACATAAAAGAGATATGATCAAAGGTATATAAATGAGCTATGAGTGCAAAGTATCAATCAAAGTTCCGAGAATCAAGAATATTTAGCTCATTCCTAAGTTTGGTAAAGGTTTTCTCATCTAGTGGTTTGGTAAATATATCGGCTAGTTGTTCTTTGGTGTTAATATAGGCTATCTCGATATCCCCCCTTTGTTGGTGATCTCTCAAAAAGTGATACTGAATGGTTATGTGCTTAGTGCGGCTATGTTCAACGGGATTATCCGCCAAGCGGATTGCACTCTCATTATCACATAGGAGAGGGACTTTGCTAAATTTGTAGCCATAGTCCCTGAGGGTTTGCCTCATCCAAAGCAATTGCGCGCAACAATGGCCTACGACAATATACTCGCTTCGGCGGTAGAAAGAGCTACTGAGTTTTGTTTCTTTGAAGTCCAAGACACCAGGGATCTCCCCAGAAACTGACAAGTCCCTGATGTGCTCTTCCAATCAATTTTACACCCTGCCTAATAAGCATCTGAATATCCTAATAAATCTCAAGATTCTTAGGAGTGTACACTAAATATCTCAAGATTCTTTTCACAGCCCTAAGGTGAACTTCCTTAGGATCAGCTTGGAACCTTGCACACATGCATACGGAAAGCATAATATCTGGTCGAGATGCACATAAGTAGAGTAAAGGTCCTATCATCGACCGGTATACCTTTTGATCTATGGATTTACCTCCCGTGTCGAGGTCGAGATGCCCATTGGTTCCCATGGGTGTCTTGATGGGCTTGGCATCCTTCATTCCAAACTTGGTGAGTATATCTTGAATGTACTTTGTTTGGCTGATGAAGGTGCCCTCTTGGAGTTGCTTGACTTGAAATCCTAGAAAATAGTTCAACTCCCCCATCATAGACATCTCGAATTTTTGGATCATGATCCTACTAAACTCTTCACAAGTAGATTTGTTAGTAGACCCAAATATGACATCATCAACATAAATTTGGCATACAAACAAATCTTTTGCAATAGTTTTAGTAAAGAGAGTAGGATCGGCTTTTCCGACTTTGAAGACATTAGTGATAAGAAAATCTCTTAGGCATTCATACCATGCTCTTGGGGCTTGCTTGAGCCCATAAAGCGCCTTTGAGAGTTTGTAAACATGGTTAGGGTACTCACTATGTTCAAAGTCGGGAGGTTGCTCAACATAGACCTCTTCCTTGATTCATCCATTGAGGAAGGCACTCTTCACGTCCATTTGATATAGCTTAAAGCCATGGTAAGTAGCATAGGCAAGTAATATATGAATTGACTCAAGCCTAGCTACGAGTGCATAGGTTTCACCAAAATCCAAACCTTCGACTTGTGAATAACCCTTGGCCACAAGTCGTGCTTTGTTCCTTGTCACCACACCATGCTCATCTTGCTTGTTGCGGAATACCCACATGGTTCCTACAACATTTTGGTTAGGACGTGGAACTAAATGCCATACCTCATTCCTTGTGCAGTTGTTGAGCTCCTCTTGCATTGCCAGCACCCAATCCGAATCTCTTAGTACATCCTCTACCCCGTGTGGCTCAATAGAGGAAACAAAAGAGTAATTTTCACAAAAATGAGTGACTCGAGATCGAGTGGTTATCCCCTTATGAATATCGCTGAGGATGGTGTTCACGGGGTGATCTCTTTGAATCACCTGGTGGACTCTTGGGTGTGGCGGTCTTGGACCCTGATCATCTTCCTTGTCTTGATCATTGGCATCTCCCCCTTGATCATTGTCCTCCTCTTGAGGTGGCTCATCCTCTTGATGTTCATTTTCATCATCTTGAGCTTGTTGCTCATCTTGAGTTGGTGGAAATGCTTGTATGGAAGATGATGGTTGATCTTGTGCTTGTGGAGGCTCGTCGGTTTCCTTAGGACATACATCCCAATGGACATGTTCCTTAGCGGGACACATGGAGCCTCTTCATCATCTAGCTCATCAAGATCAACTTGCTCCACTTGGGAGCCGTTAGTCTCATCAAACACAATGTCACAAGAAACCTCAACTAATCCAGTGGATTTGTTGAAGACTCTATATGCCCTTGTGTTTGAGTCATAATTAAGTAAAAAACCTTCTACAACCTTAGGAGCAAATTTAGATTTTCTACCTCTTTTAACAAGAATAAAACATTTGCTACCAAAGACTCTAAAAAATGAAACATTGGGCTTTTTACTGGTGAGGAGTTCATATGATGTCTTCTTGAGGATTCGGTGTAGATATAACCGGTTGATGGAGTAGCAGGCGGTGTTAATCGCCTTGGCCCAAAACCGGTCCGGTGTCTTGTAGTCATCAAGCATGGTCCTTGCCATGTCTAGTAGAGTTCTATTCTTTCTCTCCACTACACCATTTTGCTGAGGTGTGTAGGGAGAAGAGAACTCATGCTTGATGCCCTCCTCCTCAAGGAAGCCTTCTATTTGTGAGTTCTTGAACTCCGTCCCATTGTTGCTTCTTATCTTTTTGATCCTTAAGCCAAAATCATTTTGAGCCCGTCTCAAGAATCCCTTTAAGGTCTCTTGGGTTTGTGATTTATCCTGCAAAAAGAATACCCAAGTGAAGCGAGAATAATTATCCACAATTACTAGACAGTACTTACTCCCGCCGATGCTTATGTAAGCGATCGGGCTAAATAGATCCATGTGGAGTAGCTCAAGGGGCCTGTCCGTCATCATGATGTTCTTGTGTGGATGATGAGCACCAACTTGCTTTCCTGCTTGACATGCGCTACAAATCCTGTCTTTCTCAAAATGAACATTGGTTAGTCCTAAAATGTGCTCTCCCTTTAGAAGTTTGTGAAGATTCTTCGTCCCAACATGGGCTAGTCGGCGATGCCAGAGCCAACCCATATTAGTCTTAACAATTAAGCAAGTGTCGAGTTTAGCTCTATTGTAATCAACTAAGTATAGCTGACCCTCTAACACTCCCTTAAATGCTACTGAATCCTCACTTCTTCTAAAGACAGTAACACCTAAATCTGTAAAAAGACAGTTGTAACCCATTTTGCATAATTGAGAAACTCAAAGCAAATTGTAATCTAATGAATCTACAAGAAAAACATTGGAAATAGAATGGTCAAGTGATATAGCAATTTTACCAAGTCCTTTGATCAAACCTTGATTTCCATCCCCGAATGTGATAGCTCTTTGGGGATCTTGGTTTTTCTCATAGGAGAACATCCTTCTCTCCCTAGTCATCTGGTTTGTGCACCCGCTATCAATGATCCAACTTGAGCCCCAGATGCATAAACCTACAAAACAAGTTTAGGCTTTGTTCTTAGGTACCCAAACGGTCTTGGTTCCTTCGACATTAGAAACAAGCACCTTGGGTACCCAAACACAAGTCTTTGAGCCCTTGTGCTTGGCCCCAACATATTTGGCAACTACTTTGCCTGATTTGTTAGTTAAAACATATGAAGCATCAAAAAGTCTTAAATGAAACAATAGGCTCATTTGATGCAGTAGGAATTTTCCTTTTAGGCAATTTAACATGAGTGGATTGCCTAGAACTAGATGCCTCACTCTTATACATAAAAGCATGATGAGAGCCAGAGTGAGACTTCCTAGAATGAATTCTCCTAATCTTATGTTCGGGATAACCAACAGGATATAAAATATAGCCCTCGTTATCCTGAACCATGGGAGCTTTGCCCTTAACAAAGTTAGATAATTTCTTAGGGGCATTAAGCTTGACATTGCCTCCCTGTTGGAAGCCAATGTCATCTTTAATGCCAGGGCGTCTCCCATTATAGAGCATGCTTCTAGAAAATTTAAATTTTTCATTTTCTAAGTCATGCTCATTAATTTTAGCACTAAGTTCAGCTATGTGATTATTTTGTTGTTTAATTAAAGCTAGGTGATCATGGATAGCATCAACATTAATGTCTCTACATCTAGTACAAATAGAAACATGATCAACAGTAGATGTAGAGGGTTTGCAAACATTTAATTCATCAATCTTAGCATGTAACATGGCATTTTCATTTCCAAGATTGGAAATAGCATCATTGCAAACATTTAAATCTTTAGCCTTAGCAATTAATTTTTCATTCTCAATCTTAAGACTAGCAATTGATTCATTCAACTTGTCAATTTTAGCAATTAAACTAGCTTTATCATTTTTAAGGTTGACAAGAGAATCATCACAAACATTTAATTTCTCAACCTTAGCAAATAAATTGGCATTCTCAGATTTAAAGTTGGAGATCAAATCATGGCAACTCCTAAGCTCATTAGACAAATTTTCACACTTTTCTACTTTCTGAGCATAGGCATTTTTCACTTTAACATGCTTTTTGTTTTCCTTAATTAAGAATTCCACTTGGCTATCCAAGAGTTCATCCTTCTCATGTATAGCACCTATCAATTCATTTAATTTTTCCTTTTGTTGCATGTTTAAGTTGGCAAAAAGAGCAAGCAAGTTATCTTCATCATCACTAGATGTTGCATATTTAGTGGAGCCTCTAGATTTTACCTCCTTCTTTTTGCCGTCCTTTGCCATGAGGCACTTGTGGTCGACGTTGGGGAAGAGGAGGCCCTTGTTGATGGTGATGTTGGCGGCGTCCTCGTCGGAGGAGGAGTCGGTGGAGCTCTCATCGGAGTCCCACTCCCGGCATACATAGGCATCGCCGCCCTTCTTCTTGTAGTATTTCTTCTTTTCCTTCCTCTTTCCCTTCTTGTTGTCTCCCCTGTCACTATCACTAGATAATGGACATTTAGCAATGAAATGACCGGGCTTACCACACTTGTAGCAAACCTTCTTGGAACGGGGTTTGTAATCTCTCCCCTTCCTTTGCTTGAGGATTTGGCGAAAGCTCTTGATGATGAGCGCCATTGATGTAGACTCTTCTTTCTTCTCCTCCATTGCTTTAAAGGCAACAGGTTGCACCTCAGGTGTAGCGGTGGTGCCTCGCTCGATGATTTGTTTGGAGCCTTTGATCATCAATTCAAAGCTCACAAACTTCCCTAAAACCTCCTCGAGAGACATTAGCTTGTATCTAGGATCACCACGAATTAATTGAACATGTATAGGATTAAGAATAACAAGTGATCTTAGAATAACCTTGACCATTTCATGGTCATCCCATTTTGTGCTCTCGAGGTTGCGCACTTGGTTCACCAAGGTCTTGAGCTGATTGTACATGGCTTGTGGCTCCTCCCCTTGGTTGAGCATGAATTGACTGAGCTCCCCCTCGATCGTTTCCCGCTTGGTGATCTTGGTCACCTCATCTCCTTTATGCGCGGTCTTGAGTACGTCCCAAATCTCTTTGGCACTCTTCAACCCTTGCACCTTATTATACTCCTCTCGACTTACAGAGGCGAGGAGTATAGTAGTGGATTGGGAGTTGAAGTGCCGGATTTGGGCGACTTCGTCCGAGTCATAACCTTCGTCCCCCGGCGATGGTATCTGCGCTCCAAACTCAACAATGTCCCAAATACTAGCGTGGAGTGAGGTTACGTGATGCCTCATTTTATCACTCCACATGTTATAATCTTCACCCTCAAAAACGGGTGGTTTGCCTAGTGGGACGGAAAGTAAAGGAGTGCGTCTAGAGATACGGGGATAACGAAGTGGCATCTTACTATATTTCTTGCGCTCATGGCATTTAGAAGTGACGGACGACGCGTCGGAGCCGAAGGTGGATGGTGATGAAGAGTCAGTATCGTAGTAGACCACCTTATTCATCTTCTTTTTCTTGTCACCGCTCTGATGCAACTTGGTGTGTGAAGGGGATCCCTTCACCTTGTTGCCGGACTCTCCCGATGGAGTCTTCCCGTGGCTTGTGGCAGGCTTCTCGCCGGTCACAACCTCCTTCTTGGCATGATCTCCCGACATCACTTCAAGCGGTTAGGCTTTAATGAAGTACCGGGCTCCGATACCAATTGAAAGTCGCCTAGAGGGGGTGTGAATAGGCAAATCTGAAATTTATAAACTTTAAGCACAACTACAAGCCGGGGTTAGCGTTAGAAATAAAGTCGAGTCCGAAAGAGAGGGTGAAAACAAATCACAAGCAAATGAAAGCGGATGACACGGTGATTTGATTTACCGAGGTTCGGTTCTTGCAAACCTACTCCCCGTTGAGGTGGTCACAAAGACTGGGTCTCTTTCAACCCTTTCCCTCTCTCAAACGGTCACCTAGACCGAGTGAGCTTTTCTCCTCAATCAAATGGGTCACTTAGACCCCATAAGGACCACCACACAATTGGTGTCTCTTGCTTTGATTACAAGTGTCTGGAGAACAAGAATGGAGGAAGAAGAAAAGCGATCCAAGCGACAAGAACTCAAATGGACACAAATATCTCTCTCTCACTAGTCACTAATTGTTTGGAGTGATCTTGGACTTGGCAGAGGATTTGATCTCTTGTTTGTGTCTTGGAGGGAAGTCTAGAGCTCTTGTATTGAATGCAATGGCTGAAAACTTGGATGCATTGAAGTGGTGGTGGTTGGGGGGTATTTATAGCCCCACCCACCAAAATGGCCGTTGGGGAGGCTGTCTGTCGATGGGCGCACCGGACAGTCCAGTGCGCCACCGGACACTGTCCGGTGCGCCAGCCACGTCACCCAACCGTTAGGGTTCAACCGTTGGAGCTCTGTCAGCTTGGGCCACCGGACAGTCCAGTGGTGCACCGGACAGTCACTGTTCACTGTCCGATGCGCCTTCTGGCGCCTGCTCTGACTCTGCGCGCGTAGACGTGCACTGTTCACTGTTCACTGTTGCTTTTGCAGACGCCCGTTGGTGCAGTAGCAGTTGCTCCGCATGGCACACCAGACAGTCCGGTGAATTATAGCGGAGTGGCTTCCCCAGAAACCCGAAGGTAGCGAGTTCGAGTTGATCCACCCTGGTGCACCGGACACTGTCCGGTGGCACACCGGACAGTCCGATGCGCCAGAACAGGGCTGCCTTCGGTTTCTTTTGCTCCTTTCTTTTTGAACCCTAACTTATTCTTTTTATTGGTTTGTGTTGAACCTATTGCACCTGTAGAACATATAATCTAGAGCAAACTAGTTAGTCCAATTGTTTGTGTTGGGCAATTCAACCATCAAATTCACTTAGGAAAAGGTTTGACCCTATTTCCCTTTCACATAGCCTAAGCATAATATCAAGTCTAGATGTACAAAGATAAAGTATAGAACCTATCATAGATCGATATACCTTTTGATCGATGGATTTACCTCCCATGTTGAGGTGAAGATGTCCATTTGTCCCCATAGGCGTCTTGATGGGTTTTGCACTCCATGCCAAACTTCTTAAGGATGTCATGTTGAAAGCTCTCTTGTTGGCTTTGGTGGTTCGGATGACAACCCAATTAAAGGAATGACATGCGTGTTAAGTGTTGGACATGTTCTTAGTGTAAAGCTTGTAAAGTTCAAACATTAGTGTTCAAGAGTGATGATCCAAAGGTTGAGTTGATTATGGTTGTGGAGATCATGTGTGAAGAAGAATATTGCTTAAGTGAGTCACAATGTTCAATTGGAGACAGCTGATGAAGTCAAGGATGGAAGCAAGAAGAGCTTCGAGGTACCAAGTGCACGGGAGAATGTCAAGGAGGCCGAGGAACCCAAAGCCAGATGTCAAGAAGAAGACTTGCAAAATCAAGGTAGATCGAGTTGAGAAGAACTATGGTGAATCATGGACCACTACCTAAGGACATGAATTACAACCAATGAGGTAACGTCTATAGTTATGTGGTGTAAGTCATAAGGCTTAAGATGTAGAGTGAAAGGGGATTAGGCTTACACCTATTTCCTAAATTGTTTTTGGAGGTTGAATTGCCCAACACAAACATTTGGACTAACTAGTTTGCTCTAGTTTATAAGTTCTACAGGTGCCAAAGGTTCACAAAAAGCCAATGAAAAAGACCAAGAAAAGGGTTCAACAAAGAGAGCAGGGGATAACCGAAGGCACCCTGGTCTGGCGCACCGGACAGTGTCCGGTGCACCAGGGGACTTGAAGCTAAACTCATCACCTTCGGGAAAATTCAGAGGCGCTCCACTATAATTCACCGGACTGTCCGGTGTACACCGGACAGTGTCCGGTGCTCCAAGGAGAAGCGACTCTGAACTCGCCAGCTTCGGGAATCCCCTCCGCTATAATTCATCGGACATGTCAGGTGTACACCAGACTGTCCGGTGTGACAGCGGAGCAACGACTACTTCGGCGCCAACGGTCACCTGCAGAGGCATTAAATGCGCGCCAGAGCGCGCAGAGGTCAGGCACGTGCGAGACGGCGCACTGGACAGTCTACCGTACCTGTCCGGTGCACCACCGGACAGCAAGGCGACCCCACCGTCAGAGCTCCAACGGTCGAACCCTAACGGCCAGGTGACGTGGCTGGCGCACCAGACACTATCCGGTGCCGCACCGGACTGTCCGGTGCGCCATGCGACAGCAGCCTTCACCAAACGGCTAGTTTGGTGGTTGGGGCTATAAATACCCCCAACCACCCCACATTCAAGTCATCCAATTTTTCCACCTTCCAACTACTTACAAGAGCTAGGCATTCAATACAAGACACACCAAAGTGATCAAATCCTCTCCCAATTCCACACAAGGCTTTAGTGATTAGAGAGAGAGAGATTTGTTGTGTTCTTTTGAGCTCTTGCGCTTGGATTGCTTCTTTTCTTTCTCATTTGTTCTTGTGATCAAAACTCAATTGTAACCGAGGCAAGAGACACCAATTGTGTGGTGGTCCTTGCGGGGAAGTTTTGTTCCCGGTTGATTTGAGAAGAGAAGCTCACTCGGTCCGAGGGACCGTTTGAGAGAGGGAAAGGGTTGAAATAGACCCGGCCTTTGTGGCCTCCTCAACGGGGAGTAGGTTTGCGAGAACCGAACCTCGGTAAAACAAATCCTTGCGTCTCACTTCTTCACTCACTCGCGATTTTTTTTACGCCCTCTCTCGGACTCGTTTCTATTTCTAACGCTAACCCGGCTTGTAGTTGTGATTAAGTTTATAAATTTTAGATTCGCCCTATTCACCCCCCCTCTAGGCAACATTAAATTGGTATCAGAGCCTAACCGCTCGAAGTAATGTCGGGAGATCACGCCAAGAAGGAGATGGAGACCGGCGACAAGCCCACTACAAGCCACGGGGAGACTTCATCGGAAGAGTCCCGCAACAAGAGGAAGGAGAAGAAAGACTCCTCCAACAAAGGGAAGGAAAAGAAATCCTCTTCCCACAAGTCACATCGGAGAGGCGACAAGCACAAGAGGATGAGGAAAGTGGTCTACTACGAGACCGACTCTTCATCACCATCGACCTCCGGCTCTGACGCGCCGTCCGTCACTTCTGAGCGCCATGAGCGCAAGAAATATAGTAAGATTCCCCTACGCTACCCACATATTTCAAAGCGTACTCCTTTACTCTCCGTTCCATTAGGCAAACCACCGGTTTTTGATGGTGAAGATTATAACATGTGGAGTGATAAAATGAGGCATCATCTAACCTCACTCCACACAAGCATTTGGAATGTTGTTGAGTTTGGTGTACAAGTACCATCCATAGGGGATGAGGACTACGACTAGGACAAAGTAGCCCAAATCCACCACTTTAACTACCAAGCCACCACTATACTCATCGCCTCTCTAAGTCGAGAGGAGTATAATAAGGTGCAAGGGTTAAAGAGTGCGAAGGAAATTTGGGACGTACTCAAGGCCACGCACGAGGGAGACGAGGTGACAAAGATCAACAAGCGGGAGATGATCGAGGGGGAGCTCGGTCGCTTCATGCTTCACCAAGGGGAGGATCCACAAGCCATGTACAACCGCTTGAAGACCTTGGTGAACCAAGTGCGCAACCTCGGGAGCGAAAAATGGGATAACCATGAAATGGTCAAGGTTATTCTTAGATCCCTCGTTTTTCTTAACCCTACACAAGTTCAATTAATTCGAGGTGATCCTAGATATAAGCTAATGTCTCCCGAGGAGGTTATTGGAAAATTTGTGAGCTTTGAGCTAATGATTAAAGGCTCAAAGAAAATCATCGAGCAAGGCACCTCCCCAACGCCCGAAGCACAACCGGTGGCGTTTAAGGCGACGGAGGAGAAGAAGGAGGAGTCTACATCAAGTAGACAACCAATCGACGCCTCCAAGCTCGACAATGAGGAAATGGCACTTATCATCAAAAGCTTCCGCCAAATCCTCAAGCAGAGAAGGGGGAAAGATTACAAGCCCCGCTCCAAGAAAGTTTGCTACAAGTGTGGTAAGCCCGGTCACTTTATTGCCAAATGTCCTATTTCTAGTGACAGTGACAGGGGCGACGACAAGAAGGGAAGAAGAAAGGAAAAGAAGAGGTACCATAAGAAGAAGGGCGGCGATGCCCATGTGTGCCGCGAGTGGGACTCCGACGAGAGCTCCGCCGAATCCTCTTCCGACGAGGACGCCGCCAACATCGCTGTCACCAAGGGACTTCTTTTCCCCAACGTCGGCCACAAGTGCCTCATGGCAAAGGACGACAAAAGGAAGAAGGTTAAATCCAAATCCTCCACTAAATATGAGTTCTCTAGTGATGATAATGTTAGTGATGAGGAGGATAATTTGCGTACCCTTTTTGCCAACCTAAACATGCAACAAAAGGAAAAATTAAATGAACTTATTAGTGCCATCCATGAGAAGGATGAACTCTTGGACTCCCAAGAGGACTTCCTAATCAAGGAAAATAAGAAGCATGTTAAGGTTAAAAATGCTTACGCTCTAGAAGTGGAAAAATGTGAAAAACTATCTAGTGAGCTAAGCACTTGCCATGAGACTATTGACAACCTTAGAAATGAGAATGCTAATTTGTTAGCTAAGGTTGATTCAAATGTTTGTGATGTTTCAATTCCCAACCTTAGAGATGATAATGTTAATTTACTTGCTAAGATTGAAAAACTGAATGATTCTCTTGCTAGCCTTAGAATTGAAAATGAAAAATTGCTTGCTAAGGCTAAAGAATTAGATGTTTGCAATATTACAATTTCCGATCTTAGAGATAAAAAATGATATTTTGCATGCTAAGATTGTTGAACTTAATTCTTGCAAACCCTCTACATCTACCGTTGAGCATGTTTCTATTTGCACTAGATGTAGAGATGTTGATATTGATGCTATTCATGATCATATGGCTTTAATTAAACAACAAAATGATCATATAGCAAAATTAGATGCTAAAATTGCCGAGCATGACTTAGAAAATGAAAAGTTTAAATTTGCTAGAAGCATGCTCTATAATGGGAGACGCCCTGGCATCAAGGATGTCATTGGTTTCCAAAGAGGAGACAATGTCAAACTTAATGCCCCTCCTAAAAGATTATCAAATTTTGTTAAGGGCAAGGCTCCTATGCCTCAGGATAACTAGGGTTATATTTTGTACCCTGCTGGTTATCCCGAGCATAAAATTAGGAAAATCATTCTAGGAAGTCTCACTCTGGATCTAATCATGCTTTTATGTATAAGGGTGAAACATCTAGTTCTAGGCAACCAACCCGTGCCAAGTTGCCTAAGAAGAAAACCCCTAATACATCAAATGACCATGACATTTCATTCAAAACTTTTGATGTATCTTATGTTTTGACTAACAAATCCGGCAAGGTAGTTGCCAAGTTTGTTGGGGGCAAACACAAGGGGTCAAAGACTTGTGTTTGGGTACCCAAAGTTCTTGTGTCTAATGCCAAAGGACCCAAAACCGTTTGGGTACCTAAAGTCAAGAACTAAAATTGTTTTGTAGGTTTATGCATCCGGGGGCTCAAGTTGGATCATCGATAGCGGGTGCACAAACCATATGACAGGGGAGAAGAAAATGTTCTCCTCTTATGAGAAAAACCAAGATCCCCAACGAGCTATCACATTCGGGGATGGAAATCAAGGTTTGGTCAAAGGTTTGGGTAAAATTGCTATTTCACCTGACCATTCCATTTCCAATGTTTTTCTTGTTGATTCATTAGATTACAATTTGCTTTGTGTATCTCAATTATGCAAAATGGGCTACAACTGTCTATTCACTGATGTAGGTGTCACTGTCTTTAGAAGAAATGATGATTCAATAGCATTTAAGGGAGTGTTAGAGGGTCAGCTATACTTGGTAGATTTTGATAGACCTAAACTCGACACTTGCTTAGTTGCTAAGACTAACATGGGTTGGCTCTGACACCGCCGACTAGCCCATGTTGGAATGAAGAATCTTCATAAGCTTCTAAAGGGAGAGCACATTTTAGGATTAACAAATGTTCATTTTGAGAAAGACAGGATTTGTAGCGCATGCCAAACCGGGTAGCAAGTTGGTGTTCATCATCCACACAAGAACATCATGACGACTGACAGGCCATTGGAGCTCCTACACATGGATCTATTCGGCCCGATAGCATACATAAGCATCGGTGGGAGTAAGTACTGTCTAGTTATTGTGGATGATTATTCTCGCTTCACTTGGGTGTTCTTTTTGCAGGAAAAATCACAAACCCAAGAGACTTTAAAGGGATTCTTGAGACGAGCTCAAAATGAGTTCGGCTTAAGGATCAAGAAAATAAGAAGCGACAACGGGACAGAGTTCAAGAATTCACAAATTGAAGGCTTCCTTGAGGAGGAGGGCATCAAGCATGAGTTCTCTTCTCCCTACACCCCACAACAAAATGGTGTAGTGGAGAGGAAGAATCAAACTCTATTAGACATGGCAAGAACCATGCTTGATGAGTACAAGACGCCGGATCGGTTTTGGCCCGAGGCGGTTAACACCGCTTTCTACGCCATCAACCGGTTATATCTACACCGAATCCTCAAGAAGACATCATACGAACTCCTACCCGGTAAACAGCCCAATATTTCATATTTTAGGGTCTTTGGTAGCAAATGCTTTATTCTTGTTAAAAGAGGTAGAAAATCCAAATTTGCTCCTAAGACCGTAGAAGGCTTTTTACTAGGATATGATTCAAACACAAGGACATATAGAGTCTTTAACAAGTCCTCAGGACTAGTTGAAGTTTCTTGTGACGTTGTGTTTGATGAAACTAACGGCTCTCAAGTAGAGCAAGTTGATCTTGATGAGATAGGTGAAGAAGAGGCTCCATGCATCGCACTAAGGAACATGTCCATTGGGGATGTGTGTCCTAAGGAATCCGAAGAGCCTCCAAATGCACAAGATCAACCATCCTCCTCCACGCAAGCATCTCCAACAACTCCAAATGAGGATGAGGCTCAAGTTGATGAAGGAGAAGATCAAAGAGATGAACCACCTCAAGATGACGGCAATGATCAAGGGGGGAGATGCAAATGATCAAGACAAGGAGGATGAAGAACCAAGGCCGCCACACCCAAGAGTCCATCAAGCAATCGAATGAGATCACCCCGTCGACACCATCCTCGGCAACATTCATAAGGGGGTAACCACTAGATCTCGTGTTGCACATTTTTGTGTTCATTACTCTTTTGTTTCCTCTATTGAGCCTCACAGGGTGGAGGAAGCACTCCAAGATTCGGACTGGGTGATGGCGATGCAAGAGGAGCTCAACAACTTCACTAGGAATGAGGTATGACATTTAGTTCCACGTCCTAACCAAAATATTGTAGGAACCAAGTGGGTCTTTCGCAACAAACAAGATGAGCATGGTGTGGTGACAAGTGTAGGAAACGGGTGACGCCTAAGAGGGGGGGGGGGTGAATTAGGACTTCTAAAACTTTTACTAAACTAGGCCACAAATAAATCTCTAGAGCAAAACCTATGCAAATAATCAAAACTAGAATGTGCAAACTAGGTTTTGTCTAAGTGTTGCTATCTCTACCGCAAAGGCTAAGTTTCAATCTACACTAAATAAGTATGACTACAAGATTGAAACTTGAATGCTTAAGATAAATGCGGAATGTAAAGAGCTAAGTAGAGAAGCAAACTCTCGTGGATGATGCCGGTATTTTTACCGAGGTATCCGGAACCACGCAAGGTCCTGACTAATCCTCGTTGGTGCCCCTACGCAAAGGGAAGCCCACGCGAGGGCCAAGCACCACGGTCGAGTAACTCCGTAGAGAGCCACGGGCCTTCTCCATGCGCAAGTGGTGCTCCACTTCCCGCTCCTCTCGGACGCTCCCCACCGTCTCCACTATCGAGCTTCTGGCCGAAACGTCGCGGGCCTCGTTCCCTCCAGTACACGGGGGCGGCCGTGACACAAACGCGGTTGTCACGGTCTCGCAAGACTCTCGCCCCACTCGGTACAATTACAACGACTCACGCAAGAGCCGAGGGGTTGTGTGGTTTTACAAAACTCACTCAACTAACTAGGGTTCACCTAGAGCAAGCGCTAAAGCGGTCTAACTAACCTAAGCACTTCACAAAGCACCTACGCTAATCACCGAGTGATTCTATTAAGCACTTGGGTGTTTGAGCTCTTGGAAATGTGCACTATATGCCTTGGTATGTTGCTTGGGCTCTCACACTTGAGAATGGCTGGTTGGGGTGGTATTTATAGCCTCCACACCCCCAACTAGCCGTTGGACAGAAAGCAGCAGCTTTCTGTCGTCGGGTGCACCGGACAGTCCGGTGCACCACCGGACACTGCACAGTAGATGTCCGGTGCACGCCACGTCAGCAGACCGTTGGCGCCTGTAGCAGTCGACCGTTGGATCCGACCGTTGTCGTCTGCCCGTTGGCACACCGGACAGTCCGGTGCACACCGGACAGTCCGGTGCTACAACCAGAGAGCGCCTGTCTGTGGCCTCTCTGCGCAGACTGTCCGATGCCTCACCGGACAGTCCGGTGCACACCGGACACCAATGTCCGGTGTGCCACCAGGCGCTGGCTGACAGCCCTCATCTTGGATTTCTTCGCTGATTTCTTCGGGCTTCTTTGTTCTTGAGTATTAGACTCCTATGCATCTTTTTATGTCTTCTTTTGAGGTGTTGCATCCTCATTTGCCTTTGTAACACCCCGGGATCCACAAACACCCCAGAATGCTACTAAACTACACCTCTAACATTCGTATATAAAATTTTGACAGCATCTCCTTTGAAAATTGTATAAACTGGGAAGCAACAAAGTATAAATAGATATCATGATAAGAAAACATAATCGACATTAATAATCTGCTAGCAATGGGAAGACAACCATAACGGCATGAACTAAATTAACCAGTGCGCACAACTAGTTAGAAACAAACATCCTTTGTCAAAAAGCTTCTAATTAAATCATGACTGCGCCTAAGCAGCGTTATTATGAGAGTGAAGGTGGATGTGCTGCTACTTCCCACTTCCCTTGACAAGCAACAAGCACCTGCATTGAGTAATGCAAGAGTGAGATAAAACATCTCAGCAAGCGAATTGTTTTGACAAGATATTTAAACCACCAATTGAATTAATCAACATTTTAAAAGAATCACAATTAAGATCAGAAATACTTGTAGATATAGAACTTAGTAGTCCCAATATAACCAATACCATCTCATTTCCTCGAACAACCACAATAGGTTCTATAACACTTCCCTGCGTCAACAATACCTGCATATATCACTTCACTGTATGCATAGGAATGCAATGTGTAGGTACTCTGTCTTTATACCTCTGAGGGTATAAAACCACATCATCTGCAAATATCACTTCAATGAATGCATATGAATGCAATGCATATGTCCTCTGCCTTCATACCTCTAAGGGTATGAAGCCGCATCGTACCCCTCCTCGGGCAACGTACGATGCTAAATTGTACCGGTACGGTCGGACCATAGGTCACGACAAAACTTCAGATGCAAATGAGTCATGCAATGTATATGGCATGCTACATTTATCAATAAACTTCACTTCCTTCAGATACAACACAAACCTCAAATAATACTTCATTTACCTTCAGATACAATACCAACCTCAAATAATACTTCATTTACCTTCAGGGGTGTGAATTAATCTCATGAGTCATATTCGAATCATAATCATCATCAATATATGATTGATCATCAGTACAATGCAAGCAAGTAAAGCATCACCATAGAGTCCAATTATGAAAGAATCCAATACTTCTGAATATTAGATTGTAGACAATAGAAATAACAGGTCAGAACGGAAGCAACCACCGCTACATTCACTTGCCTTCAACGAAGAAGAAGAAATGTACTAGGCATGATCTGGAGTGTAGCCACCTGCTAGCGGGCATAAAACTTAGTACAAATATTTCACAAACATTTGCCAACAATCAATAAATCGCTCCTACACTTGAAACCAAGACTTGGTGGTAAGCCTCCCACCCTGAACCACATGCCATACAGCAGTAGCGCTGTTTGTTAATTTTGTATCTTTAAAATTATAACAGTGGTGATATCAAACAAATAATCTAGGAGTATCTACACAAAATACCCTACAACTTTGGTACTCAATGGATAATTAAATTCTGCCATCTATAAGTTCTAAAACATCTGACAAGATAAATGACTGAATCTGCTTCAGACAGCAGCGTAGTTAATTTGAAAATTCGATATCTCACAAACCACTGAACCAAAAATCATGAAATTCTACTGAAAGTAAGAACTTTTATCCCTCTACAGAAGTCTCCATAGTTGGAAGAGCCAATTCGGCCATTTACCTGATGAAACCTACCAGTGAACAGACCCGCTCATTTTGGTCAGGCAAACAGAAACAGCCACAGTAAAACAAACATAACTGGAGTTTCATAATTCATATGAATGCAGTTTTTAACAATCTGGAAAGATTATGAAATTATCTACAACTTTTCTTACAAACCCAAGGTTGAATTCTGTTTATAAAATTGCCTAAATCTTAAGAGAACAGATTCTGCACAGAATTATGAGACAGAAAAACTGCTATAATAAAACTGCAATAACTTTCTGATCTAATGTCCGATTGAGGTGTTCTTCGCGGCCACGGAAAGATCTACAAATTATCTACGACTCATATATAGACTTTTTATTTTTTTGAGGCCACTAAGACTACGGAAAACAGGAATGAACAGAAACGGTCGAATCTGCCATTCTGCAGAAACTAAATTCGAGATCAAAACCTAACCCCACATCTAATCCAACCTCTAATCCTTTAATCCCCATGATCCACAACCTCCAAAAGCACATAATTACAGGGAGGAACAAGGATTTCAACATACCTAGGGTTTTCCCCAAGAAAATCTTCAAGAAGAGATGGGGAAAAACATCTCCTTGATCCTCTCTTCCTCTTCAATTCAACGTGCCTCTCCTCTTCTCGATCCTTGCTGCGTGGGGGGGATCTAGAGGGAGGAGGGAGCCATGGAGAGGGTAGGGGGCGGCTGCCAATGGGGAGGAGAGCAAGAGAGGGAGGGGGCGGCTGCAACCCAATTGGGGAGAAGGAGAGGGGGGCGGCTAGGGTTGAGGAGGAGAAGGGGGCTCCCATCCACCGGATCGAGATCAATGGCCCAAAATCGCTCTCCCCTTTGAGCTCCCAACCCCAGCGGAAAAAATGCCAAAAGATCTACTGTTTTATGAGGAATGCCTCCTAAAACTTTAAACCCCAATGCCACAGAACATCAAAGAAAAGAGAAAAATAAGTTTAACTTCTTTTAAGAAAATTGGGGTATCACACTCTACCCCCCTTAAAAAGAATTCGTCCTCGAATTCGACCACTCCACAAAACATCCAAGGTACCCCATATAGCAGCACCATGCAAAACATGGGTCCATTATTGGTCTTAATTAACATAAGAACTTCTACATCGACTAATTATCTAAGGAAACTACAGCACCTAACATCAAGCAAGAACCAACATGTAATGAAGCTCAAACCAAGTCATAGATGCAATCAACACTACGATTTCACAACATCGAATTTGGATGCAGCCATACATCAGTATCAATGTCTTAAAACGACACTCTTTTATGAAGGGGTAATACGCACTAAGCACAACCTTTATCAACTTTAACAATTCATTTTAATTCAATGGTGAAACATCCACACCAGATGAATGTATAAGAAGATCAAACACCTCTCCTCACAGCACCACGAAACAAGTAGTTCTATTGAAACAAAACTCCTAATCTTCCTAAACCTTGTTATTGCCATAATGAAAAGATAATCATGTAATCTAACATACATTGCACCCCACCAAAAGGGAGAAAATCTACAGAACTAATGGGGCAAATAAGCCAACAAGAAGCCAATAACATCTTGCGCGGCACAGTTCATCGAAGAAATGCCAAAAACTCTACATAGAGCACTGACAGCCCAACAACAACACAATACTTGCTTAACCAATGTCACTATACTTCATTCAACATCTCAACTAAGAAAAATATCCAACTAGTATGGTTAACCTACACATAATATAAGTCTTCATCTACTGTAGTTTCAGAAACTTACATTTCATTCTATCATATGATGCACTCAAAGTACCAGACCTAAAGGGTCAATACTAACCCCGTAATCCTTCACACATTTGGCAAACATCTCAAGCTTATGTAAAAACCACATCATTTAGGAATAGGTGACTAACCACACACTACCAACTCTAGGCTAGGCAATGACTTCATTCAAACCAATAGATAAGTGGTCCAACATTGGCTCCACAAACATGCATCGGGGAGAGAACCATCAGATCCTCAACATATTAATACATAATCAATGGATCAAGAAAATCAAAGATTTTATTCTACAATTAGCATGACTAACATGCAACCACTTTAAACCACATCTAGGCTTTGTGTCTACTAAAACACACAATAGAAGAGAGACATGTAAGCCATTCTGGCTATGTAAAGACTTCCCCCAAAATCCATATAAAAGTACCAATATTCATTTCTTCCAGAACTGGTTTCTCGACATAAACAATCATTCTTTGCAAAGATAGATGGAGCTATCCACCAACCGCCCAACAACTTAAATTCAAATTAATGGTTACCTTGTAACCCAAAACATGCAATTCACACTCCTCTTAAAAACATCTTCAATCAAGCATATATAACAATATTATTGTAATAAAACTCAACCATGAAAAACATGTTGAAAACAACATAGGCATACCTGTATATCACCAGCATAATAGCAACTTCAATCTCACAAAAGACCAGCGATATCAATCGCATTAATAAAACAATATCAAAATTTAGAAATGAATTATATCAGACATTAAGTCATAAACAACTTACCATATCACCGTAAAGGATTAGGGAGGGTGAAATTATTTCATCTGCACTATAAAGACATTAACATATATCAAAGATATTTGAACCCATACCCTTCCTATATGTGCAAGTGTGTCAAATTTATCTTCAAATTGCCAAGAATCTAAAGCCTATGCTTTGATACCAACTGTAACACCCCGGGATCCACAAACACCCCAGAATGCTACTAAACTACACCTCTAACATTCGTATATAAAATTTTGACAGCATCTCCTTTGAAAATTGTATAAACTGGGAAGCAACAAAGTATAAATAGATATCATGATAAGAAAACATAATCGACATTAATAATCTGCTAGCAATGGGAAGACAACCATAACGGCATGAACTAAATTAACCAGTGCGCACAACTAGTTAGAAACAAACATCCTTTGTCAAAAAGCTTCTAATTAAATCATGACTGCGCCTAAGCAGCGTTATTATGAGAGTGAAGGTGGATGTGCTGCTACTTCCCACTTCCCTTGACGAGCAACAAGCACCTGCATTGAGTAATGCAAGAGTGAGATAAAACATCTCAGCAAGCGAATTGTTTTGACAAGATATTTAAACCACCAATTGAATTAATCAACATTTTAAAAGAATCACAATTAAGATCAGAAATACTTGTAGATATAGAACTTAGTAGTCCCAATATAACCAATACCATCTCATTTCCTCGAACAACCACAATAGGTTCTATAACACTTCCCTGCGTCAACAATACCTGCATATATCACTTCACTGTATGCATAGGAATGCAATGTGTAGGTACTCTGTCTTTATACCTCTGAGGGTATAAAACCACATCATCTGCAAATATCACTTCAATGAATGCATATGAATGCAATGCATATGTCCTCTGCCTTCATACCTCTAAGGGTATGAAGCCGCATCGTACCCCTCCTCGGGCAACGTACGATGCTAAATTGTACCGGTACGGTCGGACCATAGGTCACGACAAAACTTCAGATGCAAATGAGTCATGCAATGTATATGGCATGCTACATTTATCAATAAACTTCACTTCCTTCAGATACAACACAAACCTCAAATAATACTTCATTTACCTTCAGATACAATACCAACCTCAAATAATACTTCATTTACCTTCAGGGGTGTGAATTAATCTCATGAGTCATATTCGAATCATAATCATCATCAATATATGATTGATCATCAGTACAATGCAAGCAAGTAAAGCATCACCATAGAGTCCAATTATGAAAGAATCCAATACTTCTGAATATTAGATTGTAGACAATAGAAATAACAGGTCAGAACGGAAGCAACCACCGCTACATTCACTTGCCTTCAACGAAGAAGAAGAAATGTACTAGGCATGATCTGGAGTGTAGCCACCTGCTAGCGGGCATAAAACTTAATACAAATATTTCACAAACATTTGCCAACAATCAATAAATCGCTCCTACACTTGAAACCAAGACTTGGTGGTAAGCCTCCCACCCTGAACCACATGCCATACAGCAGTAGCGCTGTTTGTTAATTTTGTATCTTTAAAATTATAACAGTGGTGATATCAAACAAATAATCTAGGAGTATCTACACAAAATACCCTACAACTTTGGTACTCAATGGATAATTAAATTCTGCCATCTATAAGTTCTAAAACATCTGACAAGATAACTGACTGAATCTGCTTCAGACCTCAGCGTAGTTAACTTGAAAATTCGATATCTCACAAACCACTGAACCAAAAATCATGAAATTCTACTGAAAGTAAGAACTTTTATCCCTCTACAGAAGTCTCCATAGTTGGAAGAGCCAATTCGGCCATTTACCTGATGAAACCTATCAGTGAACAGACCCGCTCATTTTGGTCAGGCAAACAGAAACAGCCACAGTAAAACAAACATAACTGGAGTTTCATAATTCATATGAATGCACTTTTTAACAATCTGGAAAGATTATGAAATTATCTACAACTTTTCTTACAAACCCAAGGTTGAATTCTGTTTATAAAATTGCCTAAATCTTAAGAGAACAGATTCTGCACAGAATTATGAGACAGAAAAACTGCTATAATAAAACTGCAATAACTTTCTGATCTAATGTCCGATTGAGGTGTTCTTCGCGGCCACGGAAAGATCTACAAATTATCTACGACTCATATATAGACTTTTTATTTTTTTGAGGCCACTAAGACTACGGAAAACAGGAATGAACAGAAACGGTCGAATCTGCCATTCTGCAGAAACTAAATTCGAGATCAAAACCTAACCCCACATCTAATCCAACCTCTAATCCTTTAATCCCCATGATCCACAACCTCCAAAAGCACATAATTACAGGGAGGAACAAGGATTTCAACATACCTAGGGTTTTCCCCAAGAAAATCTTCAAGAAGAGATGGGGAAAAACATCTCCTTGATCCTCTCTTCCTCTTCAATTCAACGTGCCCCTCCTCTTCTCGATCCTTGCTGCGTGGGGGGGATCTAGAGGGAGGAGGGAGCCATGGAGAGGGTAGGGGGCGGCTGCCAATGGGGAGGAGAGCAAGAGAGGGAGGGGGCGGCTGCAACCCAATTGGGGAGAAGGAGAGGGGGGCGGCTAGGGTTGAGGAGGAGAAGGGGGCTCCCATCCACCGGATCGAGATCAATGGCCCAAAATCGCTCTCCCCTTTGAGCTCCCAACCCCAGCGGAAAAAATGCCAAAAGATCTACTGTTTTATGAGGAATGCCTCCTAAAACTTTAAACCCCAATGCCACAGAACATCAAAGAAAAGAGAAAAATAAGTTTAACTTCTTTTAAGAAAATTGGGGTATCACAGCCTTGGTCCAATTCTCTTCGCATCCTGTGAACTACATACATAAACACTAGAAAACTTATTAGTTCATGGATTGTGTTGTTCATCAAACACCAAAACTCAATTAGCCAAATGGCCCGGGGTCCATTTTCCTTACAATCTCCCCCTTTTTGGTGATTGATGACAACACAACCAAAGCAAGCAAATAATACAAGTATTTGAATGAAAATATGCAATCTACTTGCTAAGATGCATGATTGACCCCACAATGTGAAATTATGGACTTAAGCCTCCCCCTAACTCCATAATTCACTTACTTCCTATTTTTGGACCAAATAACCAAAACCACTTGAAAAGCCATTTGTAGATATAAAATTTTAAATTGGTGGTGTTTGGTGTTTGATAAAGTTTTCATTGCTTTGGTCCCTAAACTTCTCCCCCTTTGGCATCAACCACCGAAAAGGAAGACATTAAAAGCATGTAGGAAGTAAATAACAGCTTGCCCTCAATAAGAATTGAATCAAATGATATCACTAGAAGAATATTAAATTAAACAATATGAATGATACCAGTTCAAAGGAATTCCCCCTAAATGAGTGTTCTCTTTAGAAAGAAGTTTCTCCCCCCTTTTTAGAGATGAAGAAATATTCCCCCTGACAGAGATCCTCTACTTAGGAAAAAGCATGTGAAAATTAGAGGTGCAAGACATGATTTGAAAAGACTAACTTCCCTTATGCATAGGTAACAGAATATGAATTAACCACTTATGCATTTTAGCAACATGGAAGCATATGATATGAAATATAGTCTAATCAAATGTTGGAGAAGACATGTAAATGATACTGAATGTAGTCTCAAAAGATACCAATTGAAGATCAATGGAGAGCTTGAGAGACATGAGAGTTTTTGGAGATTTTGGAGTGGAAGATTGTTGTCTTTCTCCGGGGACTTCATTTTCCTTACAATGAGACTATCACATGAAATAGACTTGAAAAGGTGTTAGTCTCAAAGCGTTAGATTATAGAGTAACCTCCCCGTAAAGGTGTGCATACAAGTTTTGAATACTTGTAGGAGACATGCACTTTGATTTGATATCAAGAGGGGCAAATTATCCATAATCCAAGCTTTGGCACATATAAGTTAAATGATGCTACTTGTAGGAATCAAAATTTTCAATTGATGCATCATTTACTATGGTGTGATATTAAAGCTATGTGCCGTGCTTTAACTAAACATTTTAAGCCATGTAGGTTTGCTTAAGTATATGAATTAAAATCTAGCAATCCTACCATATGATTTACCTAGTATGCATGATTTTGAACAAAAGTACATAACAAATGTAATACTAGGCAAGAAAGGTAAACTAGATAAAGATAAATAGATATGCATATCTAAAAACGAGAAATACAATAAGACTAGTTACCTTAGTCATGGGTGGGAAATTTGGGTCCAAAATTTTCACTAACCCACATGGCAATAAACTTGATCCAATATGATGTATCCCATGATATACATCCCAAACTTGCCAAGTCTCCAAATTTCCCGATGACCTTTGGTCCACTCACTTCCCTTTCGGGATCCAAATCTTCTTGGTGCTTTTCATGGTTGAAATTATCTCCTTTGGCACCCAGATGCGTTTGGCCCCCTTTCCTTTGTTGGCTTGCTTGTTGGCCTTGATTGCTATCACCTTTCCGTTCTTTTTCTTCTTGATCAAATATGGTGTAGCATCCTTTTTGTTCACCTTTTTGATGTAGGTGTTGGAGATTTTGCTTGATGGCTTTTGCTTGAGCTTTCGCCTTTGTTTATCCCCGGTCATCGCCTTGCATTAGAAAGACTTGTGGCCTTCCATGTGGCATAGCCTACAAATCACAGTTTCTCCCTCCACAGGCTTGTTCACTCCCGCAGTGGTGTTATCCTGTGGAGGTCGGATTTGTTTGGCTTTGCCTTTCTTGTCATACAAAGCCTTGCCAAGGCGAGCCACTTCTTGCTTTAATTGTTCATTTTCCTTTGCAACCTCATCCGAACATGTCTCTACAACAATATTCTCAACAACGACTTGATTGCAGGGGTTAGAATCATCAATTAAATCAAAGCAGGAAGTAGAAGCATCTTTCTTAATTATTTCAGACATTTCAATTAAAGATGCTGCTGGGGTGCTACCAATGTTTTCTAGCTTAGTAGTTAGCTCATTATTGTGTATGCTAAGAATTTCCATTTTCTCTAGCAAATTTTCAATAGCTTCTTGGGAGCTAGCTAACTTAGCCTTAAGTTTTTCATTCTTTTTAATAAGGCAATCATCGGTAGCAATGGATGCAGCACTAGATTCTAATAGCTCAATTTTAGTTGATAGCTCACTATTTAAGTTTGCAAAAGTTTCAAATTTTTCTAGCAAACCTTTGTAATCATTTTGAGAGCTAACAAACTTATTTTTCAAAGTTTTAAGTTGAGCTTTTTGCTTAGTGCAAACATCCTGGAAAAATTCTACGGCTTCCGCAAGCTCATCTAGAGAGGGCATTCCCTCACCTTCATCATCACTACTACTTTCATCACTAGAGGATGGAATGCTTTTGTTACCTCTTGCCATAAGGCATTTGTGTGATGACCGTGATGATCGTGACAAGGACCGGTGGCTGCGCGTCCTTGGAGGTTCATCTTCACTTGAAGAATCATCCCAAGTTCTAACACTTGTTAGCGCCTTGCCTTTGCTCCTCTCCTTTTTGGGTTTGGCCATATTTGGACAATTGTCCCTGAAGTGGCCCTTCTCCCCACATGCGAAGAATCCTCTCTTCCTTTGCTTTTTCCTGTCAATGTTAAAGAGAAGATCCTCGACCTACAGGGGCACACCCATTAGATTAATCTTGCGGATCATCCCCATTACCTTTCCGACGCGTCGGATTGTTTCTTCGTCCTCAGAGGATGATGTGCATGGTTGATTATCTTCATCATCATCACTTTCTTCTTCTTCCTCTTGTTCACTTGAGGAACTTGGAGTGGGAGCCTTCTTTTTGCCCTTCCTTTCATCACATGCAAAAGCATATGGTCTTGAGGAAGTTGGCTCCGCTCCCCGACTCATTTTTCGCGACATCTCAAAGGCCGCGATTTTCCCAATCACAATGGTCGGGGTCATGTTGCTCAAGTCCTCCATGTTGTGAAGGATGGTGATGATGCTCCCATATCTTTGTTGTGGTAGCAGGGAGATAATCTTCCTCACAATGTCCGCATCACCTAGCTTATTAATGCCAATAGAATTGAGCTCATTGATAATTAGATTCAATCGAGAAAACATGTCTCTAACAAGCTCATCATCTTTCATAGCAAAAGAATTATACTCATTTAAGACTAGGCAATGTTTTTGCTCACGGACATTGGATGTGCCGTCATGGAGCTCATGCAATTTTAGCCAAATCTCATTAGCAGTTTTCAGGGTAAATACTTGATTGAAAATATCCATGCTAAGAGATTCATACAAGCAATTTTTGGCTCTAGCATTTAAATGGATTTCTTTTTCCTCACTCATGGTGGGTTTCTCGGGATTCTTGAGGGGTTTCATCCCGTCACGAGTGACTCTCCAAACACCTAGATCAACGGCCTCTAGGTAACAAGCCATTCTAGCACTATAATATTGGAAAGTTAGTGCCGTCAAAGTGTGGTGGCCTATGGGTATCCATCCCTTCCTCTAAAAAGCGTCGGCTCTTTTAGCGGTGAAGCTAAAGCGTTTCAAATGAGCCAAACCGGGCTCCGATACCACTTGTAGGAAACGGGTGACGCCTAAGAGGGGGGGTGAATTAGGACTTCTAAAACTTTTACTAAACTAGGCCACAAATAAATCTCTAGAGCAAAACCTATGCAAATAATCAAAACTAGAATGTGCAAACTAGGTTTTGTCTAAGTGTTGCTATCTCTACCGCAAAGGCTAAGTTTCAATCTACACTAAATAAGTATGACTACAAGATTGAAACTTGAATGCTTAAGATAAATGCGGAATGTAAAGAGCTAAGTAGAGAAGCAAACTCTCGTGGATGACGCCGGTATTTTTACCGAGGTATCCGGAACCACGCAAGGTCCCGACTAATCCTCGTTGGTGCCCCTACGCAAAGGGAAGCCCACGCGAGGGCCAAGCACCACGGTCGAGTAACTCCGTAGAGAGCCACGAGCCTTCTCCACGCGCAAGTGGTGCTCCGCTTCGGGCTCCTCTCGGACGCTCCCCGCCGTCTCCACTATCGAGCTTCCGGCCGAAAAGCCGCGGGCCTCATTCCCTCCGGTACACGGTGGCGGCCATGACACAAACGCGGTTGTCACGGTCTCGCAAGACTCTCGCCCCACTCGGTACAATTACAACGACTCACGCAAGAGCCGAGGGGTTGTGTGGTTTTACAAAACTCACTCAACTAACTAGGGTTCACCTAGAGCAAGCGCTAAAGCGGTCTAACTAACCTAAGCACTTCGCAAAGCACCTACGCTAATCACCGAGTGATTCTATTAAGCACTTGGGTGTTTGAGCTCTTGGAAATGTGCACTATATGCCTTAGTATGTTGCTTGGGCTCTCACACTTGAGAATGGCCGGTTAGGGTGGTATTTATAGCCTCCACACCCCCAACTAGCCGTTGGATAGAAAGCAGCAGCTTTCTGTCGTCGGGTGCACCGGACAGTCCGGTGCACCACCGGACACTGCACAGTAGATGTCCGGTGCACGCCACGTCAGCCGACCGTTGGCGCCTGTAGCAGTCGACCGTTGGATCCGACCGTTGCCGTCTGCCCGTTGGCACACCGGACAGTCCGGTGCACACCGGACAGTCCGGTGCTACAACCAGAGAGCGCCTGTCTGCGGCCTCTCTGCGCAGACTGTCCGGTGCCTCACCGGACAGTCCGGTGCACACCGGACACCAATGTCCGGTGTGCCACCAGGCGCTGGCTGACAGACCTCATCTTGGATTTCTTCGCTGATTTCTTCGGGCTTCTTTGTTCTTGAGTATTGGACTCCTATGCATCTTTTTATGTCTTCTTTTGAGGTGTTGCATCCTCATTTGCCTTGGTCCAATTCTCTTCGCATCCTGTGAACTACAAACACAAACACTAGAAAACTTATTAGTTCACGGATTGTGTTGTTCATCAAACACCAAAACTCAATTAGCCAAATGGCCCGGGGTCCATTTTCCTTACAACAAGGAACAAAGCCCGACTTGTGGCCAAGGGATACTCCCAAGTCGAAGGTTTGGATTTTGCTGAAACCTATGCACCCGTAGCTAGGCTTGAGTCAATTCGTATATTATTAGCCTATACTACTTACCATGGCTTCAAGCTTTATCAAATGGACGTGAAGAGTGCCTTCCTCAATGGACCAATCAAGGAAGAGGCCTATGTTGAGCAACCTCCCGGCTTTGAAGACAGTGAGTACCCTAACCATGTCTATAGGCTCTCTAAGGCGCTTTATGGGCTCAAGCAAGCCCCAAGAGCATGGTATGAATGCCTAAGAGATTTCCTTATTGCTAATGGCTTCAAAGTCGGCAAGGCCGATCCTACTTTATTTACTAAAACTCTTGACAATGATTTGTTTGTATGCCAAATTTATGTTGATGATATTATATTTGGGTCTACTAACGAATCTACATGTGAAGAATTTAGTAGGATCATGACACAGAAATTCGAGATGTCTATGATGGGGGAGTTGAAGTATTTTCTAGGATTCCAAGTCAAGCAACTCCAAGAGGGCACCTTCATTAGCCAAACGAAGTATACTCAAGACATTCTAAACAAGTTTGGGATGAAGGATGCCAAGCCCATCAAGACACCCATGGGAACTAATGGGCATCTCGACCTCAACACGGAAGGTAAATCCGTAGATCAAAAGGTATACCGGTCGATGATAGGTTCGTTACTCTATTTATGTGCATCTCGACCGGACATTATGCTTTTCGTATGCATGTGTGCAAGATTCCAAGCCGACCCTAAGGAATCTCACCTTACGGCCGTAAAACGAATCTTGAGATATTTGGCTTATACTCCTAAGTTTGGGCTTTGGTACCCTTGGGGATCCACATTTGATTTAATTGGTTATTCGGATGCCTATTGGGCAGGGTGCAAAATCAATAGAAAGAGCACATTGGGGACTTGCCAGTTCTTGGGAAGATCCTTGGTGTCTTGGGCTTCAAAGAAGCAAAATTCGGTCGCTCTTTCTACAGCCGAAGCCGAGTACATTGCCGCAGGCCATTGTTGCGCACAATTGCTTTGGATGAGGCAAACCCTGCGGGACTATGGTTACAAATTAACCAAAGTTCCTCTTCTATGTGATAATGAGAGTGCAATCCGCATGGCGGATAATCCCGTTGAGCATAGCCGCACTAAATACATAGCCATTCGGTATCATTTTCTTAGGGATCACCAACAAAAGGGGGATATCGAGATTGCATATATTAACATTAAAGATCAATTAGCCGATATCTTTACCAAGCCACTAGATGAACAAATTTTTACCAAACTTAGGCATGAGCTAAATATTCTTGATTCTAGAAATTTCTTTTGATGTCTTGCACACATAGCTCATAAATATACCTTTGATCATGTCTCTTTTATATATGCTATGACTAATGTGTTTTCAAGTGATTTTCAAATCAAGTCATAGGTATATTGAAAGGGAATTGGAGTCTTCGGCGAAAACAAGGCTTCCACTCCACTCCATAACTCATCCTTCGCCGTCGCTCCGAGCAATTCTCCATCTTTGGTATAATCTTCACTCATATGTTTTATTTGCCAAAGGGGAGAAAGTAGTTAGTAAAGGGCTTATATTTCACTCAAACATCCGTTTTTGGCGATTCATGCCAAAGGGGGAGAGTATTAAGCCCAAAGCAAAAGGACCGCACCACCACCTAATTTTAAAAACTAATGATTTTCAATTGGTATATTTCAAATTGGTATCTTATTGTGTTCTAAAGGGGAAGAAAGTAGCTCTTTCAAAAATTGGTATCTTAAAAACCCTCTTGAACACTAAGAGGAGAATTTTATTGAAAGGGGTGTTTTGTTTAGTCAAAGGAAAAGCATTTGAAATAGGCGGAGAAAATTTCAAATCCTGAAAATACTTCTCAAAATCTTACTCATTTACCTTTGACTATTTGCAAAAGAACTTTGAAAAGGATTTACAAAAAGAATTTGCAAAAACAAAACATGTGGTGCAAGCATGGTCCAAAATATTAAAAATAAAGAAACAATCCATGCATATCTAGTAATTAATATTTATTGGCTCAATTCTAAGTAATCTTTGCACTTACATTTTGCAAACTAGTTCAATTACGCACTTCTATACTTGCTTTGGTTTGTGTTGGCATCAATCACCAAAAAGGGGGAGATTGAAAGGGAATTAGGCTTACACCTATTTCCCAAATTGTTTTTGGTGGTTGAATTGCCCAACACAAACATTTGGACTAACTAGTTTGCTCTAGTTTATAAGTTCTACAGGTGCCAAAGGTTCACAAAAAGCCAATGAAAAAGACCAAGAAAAGGGTTCAACAAAGAGAGCAGGGGATAACCGAAGGCACCCTGGTCTGGCGCACCGGACTGTCCGGTGTGCCACCGGACAGTGTCCGGTGCACTAGGGGACTTGAAGCTAAACTCATCACCTTCGGGAAATTCAGAGGCGCTCCACTATAATTCACCGGACTGTTCGGTGTACACCGGACAGTGTCCAGTGCTCCAAGGAGAAGCGACTCTAAACTCGCCAGCTTCAGGAATCCGCTCCGCTATAATTCACCGGACATGTCCGGTGTACATCGGACTGTCCGGTGTGACAGCGGAGCAACAGGTACTTCGGCGCCAACGGTCACCTGCAGAGGCATTAAATGCGCGCCAGAGCGCGCAAAGGTCAGGCACGCGCGAGACGGCGCACCGGACAGTCTACAGTAACTGTCCGGTGCACCACCGGACAGCCAGGCGACCCCACCGTCAGAGCTCCAACAATCGAACCCTAACGGCCAGGTGACATGGCTGGCGCACCGGACACTGTCCGGTGGCCCACCGGACTGTCCGGTGCGCCATGCGACAGCAACCTTCACCAAACGGCTAGTTTGGTGGTTGGGGCTATAAATACCCCCAACCACCCCACATTCAAGTCATCCAAGTTTTCCACCTTCCAACTACTTACAAGAGCTAGGCATTCAATATAAGGCACACCAAAGTGATCAAATCCTCTCCCAATTCCACACAAGGCTTTAGTGATTAGAGAGAGAGATTTGTTGTGTTCTTTTGAGCTCTTGCGCTTGGATTGCTTCTTTTCTTTCTCATTTGTTCTTGTGATCAAAACTCAATTGTAACCGAGGCAAGAGACACCAATTGTGTGGTGGTCCTTGCGGGGAAGTTTTGTTCCCGGTTGATTTGAGAAGAGAAGCTCACTCGGTCCGAGGGACCGTTTGAGAGAGGGAAAGGGTTGAAATAGACCCGGCCTTTGTGGCCTCCTCAACGGGGAGTAGGTTTGCGAGAACCGAACCTCGGTAAAACAAATCCTTGCGTCTCACTTCTTCACTCACTCGCGATTTGTTTTTACGCCCTCTCTCGGACTCGTTTCTATTTCTAACGCTAACCCGACTTGTAGTTGCGATTAAGTTTATAAATTTCAGATTCGCCCTATTCACCCCCCCTCTAGGCGACTTTCAATTGGTATCAGAGCCCGGTGCTTCATTACAGCCTAACCGCTCGAAGTAATGTCGGGAGATCACACCAAGAAGGAGATGGAGACCGGTGACAAGCCCACTACAAGCCACGGGGAGACTTCATCGGAAGAGTCCCGCAACAAGAGGAAGGAGAAGAAAGACTCCTCCAACAAAGGGAAGGAAAAGAAATCCTCTTCCCACAAGTCGCATCGGAGAGGCGACAAGCACAAGAGGATGAGGAAAGTGGTCTACTACGAGACCGACTCTTCATCACCATCGACCTCCAGCTCCGACGCACCGTCCGTCACTTATAAGCGCCATGAGCGCAAGAAGTATAGTAAGATTCTCCTATGCTACCCACATATTTCAAAGCATACTCCTTTACTCTCCGTTCCATTAGGCAAACCACCGGTTTTTGATGGTGAAGATTATAACATGTGGAGTGATAAAATGAGGCATCATCTAACCTCACTCCACACAAGCATTTGGAATGTTGTTGAGTTTGGTGTACAGGTACCATCCATATAGGGGATGAGGACTACGACTCAGACGAAGTAGCCCAAATCCACCACTTTAACTCCCAAGCCACCACTATACTCCTCGCCTCTCTAAGTCAAGAGGAGTATAATAAGGTGCAAGGGTTAAAGAGTGCGAAGGAAATTTGGGATGTACTCAAGACCGCGCACGAGGGAGACGAGGTGACAAAGATCACCAAGCGGGAGACGATCGAGGGGGAGCTCGGTCGCTTCATGCTTCACCAAGGGGAGGATCCACAAGCCATGTACAACATATTGAAGACCTTGGTGAACCAAGTGCGCAACCTCGAGAGCGAAAAATGGGATGACCATGAAATGGTCAAGGTTATTCTTAGATCCCTCGTTTTTCTTAACCCTACACAAGTTCAATTAATTCGAGGTGATCCTAGATATAAGCTAATGTCTCCCGAGGAGGTTATAGGAAAATTTGTGAGCTTTGAGCTAATGATTAAAGGCTCAAAGAAAATCATCGAGCAAGGCACCTCCTCAACGCCCGAAGCACAACCGGTGGCGTTTAAGGTGACGGAGGAGAAGAAGGAGGAGTCTACATCAAGTAGACAACCAATCGACGCCTCCAAGCTCGACAATGAGGAAATGGCACTTATTATCAAAAGCTTCCGCCAAATCTTCAAGCAAAGGAGGGGGAAAGATTACAAGCCCCGCTCCAAGAAAGTTTGCTACAAGTGTGGTAAGCCCGGTCACTTTATTGCCAAATTTCTTATCTCTAGTGATAGTGACAGGGGCGACGACAAGAAGGGAAGAAGAAAGGAAAAGAAGAGGTACCACAAGAAGAAGGGCGGCGATGCCCATGTGTGCCGCGAGTGGGACTCCGACGAGAGCTCCACCGACTCCTCTTCCGACGAGGACGCCGCCAACATCGCCGTCACCAAGGGACTTCCTTTCCGCAACGTCGGCCACAAGTGCCTCATGGCAAAGGACGGCAAAAGGAAGAAGGTTAAATCCAAATCCTCCACTAAATATGAGTCCTCTATTGATGATAATGTTAGTGATGAGGAGGATAATTTGCGTACCCTTTTTGCCAACCTAAACATGCAACAAAAGGAAAAATTAAATGAACTTATTTGTGCCATCCATGAGAAGGATGAACTCTTGGACTCCCAAGAGGACTTCCTAATCAAGGAAAATAAGAAGTATGTTAAGGTTAAAAATGCTTATGCTCTAGAAGTGGAAAAATGTGAAAAACTATCTAGTGAGCTAAGCACTTGCCATGAGACTATTGACAACCTTAGAAATGAGAATGCTAATTTGTTAGCTAAGGTTGATTCAAATGTTTGTGATGTTTCAATTCCCAACCTTAGAGATGATAATGTTAATTTACTTGCTAAGATTGAAAAATTGAATGATTCTCTTGCTAGCCTTAGAATTGAAAATGAAAAATTGCTTGCTAAGGCTAAAGAATTAGATGTTTGCAATATTACAATTTCCGATCTTAGAGATAAAAATGATATTTTCCATGCTAAGATTGTTGAACTTAATTCTTGCAAACCCTCTACATCTACCGTTGAGCATGTTTCTATTTGCACTAGATGTAGAGATGTTGATATTGATGCTATTCATGATCATATGGCTTTAATTAAACAACAAAATGATCATATAGAAAAATTAGATGCTAAAATTGCCGAGCATGACTTAGAAAATGAAAAGTTTAAATTTGCTAGAAGCATGCTCTATAATGGGAGACGCCCTGGCATCAAGGATGGCATTGGTTTCCAAAGGGGAGACATTGTCAAACTTAATGCCCCTCCTAAAACATTATCAAATTTTGTTAAGGGCAAGGCTCCTATACCTCAGGATAATGAGGGTTATATTTTGTACCCTACCGGTTATCCCGAGCATAAAATTAGGAAAATTCATTCTAGGAAGTCTCACTCTGGATCTAATCATGCTTTTATGTATAAGGGTGAGACATCTAGTTCTAGGCAACCAACCCGTGCCAAGTTTCCTAAGAAGAAAACTCCTAATACATCAAATGACCATGACATTTCATTCAAAACTTTTGATGCATCTTATGTTTTGACTAACAAATCTGGCAAGGTAGTTGCCAAGTTTGTTGGGGGCAAACACAAGGGGTCAAAGACTTGTGTTTGGGTACCCAAAGTTCTTGTGTCTAATGCCAAAGGACCCAAAACCGTTTGGGTACCTAAAGTCAAGAACTAAAATTGTTTTGTAGGTTTATGCATCCGGGGGCTCAAGTTGGATCATCGATAGCGGGTGCACAAACCACATGACAGGGGAGAAGAAAATGTTCTCCTCTTATGAGAAAAACCAAGATCCCCAACGAGCTATCACATTCGGGGATGGAAATCAAGGTTTGGTCAAAGGTTTGGGTAAAATTGCTATTTCACCTGACCATTCCATCTCCAATGTTTTCTTGTTGATTCATTAGATTACAATTTGCTTTCTGTATCTCAATTATGCAAAATGGGCTACAACTGTCTATTCACTGATGTAGGTGTCACTGTCTTTAGAAGAAATGATGATTCAATAGCATTTAAGGGAGTGTTAGAGGGTCAGCTATACTTGGTAGATTTTGATAGACCTAAACTCGACACTTGCTTAGTTGCTAAGACTAACATGGGTTGGCTCTGACACCGCCGACTAGCCCATGTTGGAATGAAGAATCTTCATAAGCTTCTAAAGGGAGAGCACATTTTAGGATTAACAAATGTTCATTTTGAGAAAGACAGGATTTGTAGCGCATGCCAAGCCGGGAAGCAAGTTGGTGTTCATCATCCACACAAGAACATCATGACGACTGACAGGCCATTGGAGCTCCTACACATGGATCTATTCGGCCCGATAGCTTACATAAGCATCAGCGGGAGTAAGTACTGTCTAGTTATTGTGGATGATTATTCTCGCTTCACTTGGGTGTTCTTTTTGCAAGAAAAATCACAAACCCAAGAGACTTTAAAGGGATTCTTGAGACGAGCTCAAAATGAGTTCGGCTTAAGGGTCAAGAAAATAAGAAGCGACAACGGGACGTAGTTCAAGAATTCACAAATTGAAGGCTTCCTTGAGGAGGAGGGCCTCAAGCATGAGTTCTCTTCTCCCTACACCCCACAACAAAATGGTGTAGTGGAGAGGAAGAATCGAACTCTATTAGACATGGCAAGAACCATGCTTGATGAGTACAAGACGTCGGATCGATTTTGGGCTGAGGCGGTTAACACCGCTTGCTACGCCATCAATCGATTATATCTACACCGAATCCTCAAGAAGACATCATACGAACTCCTAACCGGTAAAAAGCCCAATATTTCATATTTTATGGTCTTTGGTAGCAAATGCTTTATTCTTGTTAAAAGAGGTAGAAAATCCAAATTTGCTCCTAAGACCGTAGAAGGCTTTTTACTAGGATATGATTCAAACACAAGGGCATATAGAGTCTTTAACAAGTCCTTAGGACTAGTTGAAGTTTCTTGTGACGTTGTGTTTGATGAAACTAACGGCTGTCAAGTAGAGCAAGTTGATCTTGATGAGATAGGTGAAGAAGAGGCTCCATGCATCGCACTAAGGAACATGTCCATTGGGGATGTGTGTCCTAAGGAATCCGAAGAGCCTCCAAATGCACAAGATCATCCATCCTCCTCCACGCAAGCATCTCCAACAACTCCAAATGAGGATGAGGCTCAAGTTGATGAAGGAGAAGATCAAAGAGATGAACCACCTCAAGATGACGGCAATGATCAAGGGGGGAGATGCAAATGATCAAGACAAGGAGGATGAAGAACCAAGGCCGCCACACCCAAGAGTCCATCAAGCAATCGAATGAGATCACCCCGTCGACACCATCCTCGGCAACATTCATAAGGGGGTAACCACTAGATCTCGTGTTGCACATTTTTGTGAGCATTACTCTTTTGTTTCCTCTATTGAGCCTCACAGGGTGGAGGAAGCACTCCAAGATTCGGACTAGGTGATGGCGATGCAAGAGGAGCTCAACAACTTCACTAGGAATGAGGTATGGAATTTAGTTCCACGTCCTAACCAAAATATTGTAGGAACCAAGTGGGTCTTCCGTAACAAACAAGATGAGCATGGTGTGGTGACAAGGAACAAAGCCCGACTTGTGGCCAAGGGATACTCCCAAGTCGAAGGTTTGGATTTTGGTGAAACCTATGCACCCGTAGCTAGGCTTGAGTCAATTCGTATATTATTAGCCTATGCTACTTACCATGGCTTCAAGCTTTATCAAATGGACGTGAAGAGTGCCTTCCTCAACGGACCAATCAAGGAAGAGGTCTATGTTGAGCAACCTCCCGGCTTTGAAGACAGTGAGTACCCTAACCATGTCTATAGGCTCTCTAAGGTGCTTTATAGGCTCAAGCAAGCCCCAAGAGCATGGTATGAATGCCTAAGAGATTTCCTTATTGCTAATGGCTTCAAAGTCGGCAAGGCCGATCCTACTTTATTTACTAAAACTCTTGACAATGATTTGTTTGTATGCCAAATTTATGTTGATGATATTATATTTGGGTCTACTAACGAATCTACATGTGAAGAATTTAGTAGGATCATGACACAGAAATTCGAGATGTCTATGATGAGGGAGTTGAAGTATTTTCTAGGATTCCAAGTCAAGCAACTCCAAGAGGGCACCTTCATTAGCCAAACGAAGTATACTCAAGACATTCTAAACAAGTTTGGGATGAAGGATGCCAAGCCCATCAAGACACCCATGGGAACTAATGAGCATCTCGACCTCGACACGGAAGGTAAATCTGTAGATCATAAGGTATAACGGTCGATGATAGGTTCGTTACTCTATTTATGTCCATCTCGACCGGACATTATGCTTTCCGTATGCATGTGTGCAAGATTCCAAGCTGACCCTAAGGAATCTCACCTTACGGTCGTAAAACGAATCTTGAGATATTTGGCTTATACTCCTAAGTTTGGGCTTTGGTACCCTCGGGGATCCACATTTGATTTAATTGGTTATTCGGATGCCGATTGGGCAGGGTGCAAAATCAATAGAAAGAGCACATCGGGGACTTGCCAGTTCTTGGGAAGATCCTTGGTGTCTTGGGCTTCAAAGAAGCAAAATTCGGTCGCTCTTTCTAACGCCGAAGCCGAGTACATTGCCGCAGGCCATTGTTGCGCGCAATTGCTTTGGATGAGGCAAACCCTGCAGGACTATGGTTACAAATTAGCCAAAGTTCCTCTTCTATGTGATAATGAGAGTGCAATCCGCATGGCGGATAATCACGTTGAGCATAGCCGCACTAAACACATAGCCATTCGGTATCATTTTCTTAGGGATCACCAACAAAAGGGGGATATCGAGATTGCATATATTAACACTAAAGATCAATTAGCCGATATCTTTACCAAGCCACTAGATGAATAAACTTTTACCAAACTTAGGCATGAGCTAAATATTCTTGATTCTAGAAATTTCTTTTGATGTCTTGCACACATAGCTCATAAATATACCTTTGATCATGTCTCTTTTATATATGCTATGACTAATGTGTTTCAAGTGATTTTCAAATCAAGTCATAGGTATATTGAAAGGGATTTGGAGTCTTCGGCGAAAACAAGGCTTCCACTCCACTCCATAACTCATCCTTCGCCGTCGCTCCGAGCAATTCTCCGTCTTTGGTATAATCTTCACTCATATGTTTTATTTGCCAAAGGGGAGAAAGTAGTTAGTAAAGGGCTTATATTTCACTCAAACATCCGTTTTTGGCGATTCATGCCAAAGGGGGAGAGTATTAAGCCCAAAGCAAAAGGACCGCATCACCACCTAATTTTAAAAACTAATGATTTTCAATTGGTATATTTCAAATTGGTATCTTATTGTGTTCTAAAGGGGAAGAAAGTAGCTCTTTCAAAAATTGGTATCTTAAAAACCCTCTTGAACACTAAGAGGAGAATTTTATTGAAAGGGGTGTTTTGTTTAGTCAAAGGAAAAGCATTTGAAACAGGGGGAGAAAATTTCAAATCCTGAAAAAAGTTCTCAAAATCTTACTCATTTACCTTTGACTATTTGCAAAAGAACTTTGAAAAGGATTTACAAAAAGAATTTGCAAAAACAAAACATGTGGTGCAAGCGTGGTCCAAAATATTAAAAATAAAGAAACAATCCATGCATATCTAGTAATTAATATTTATTGGCTCAATTCTAAGTAATCTTTGCACTTACATTTTGTAAACTAGTTCAATTATGCACTTCTATACTTGCTTTGGTTTGTGTTAGCATCAATCACCAAAAAGGGGGAGATTGAAAGGGAATTAGGCTTACACCTATTTCCTAAATTGTTTTTGGTGGTTGAATTGCTCAACACAAACATTTGGACTAACTAGTTTGCTCTAGTTTATAAGTTCTACAGGTGCCAAAGGTTCACAAAAAGCCAATGAAAAAGACCAAGAAAAGGGTTCAACAAAGAGAGCAGGGGATAACCGAAGGCACCCTGGTCTGGCGCACCGGACTGTCCGGTGTGCCACCGGACAGTGTCTGGTGCACCACCGGACAGTGTCCGGTGCACCAGGGGACTTGAAGCTAAACTCATCACCTTCGGGAAATTCAGAGGCGCTCCACTATAATTCACCGGACTGTCCGGTGTACACCGGACAGTGTCCGGTGCTCCAAGGAGAAGCGACTCTGAACTCGCCAGCTTCGGGAATCCGCTCCGCTATAATTCACCGGACATGTCCGGTGTACACCGGACTGTCCGGTGTGACAGCGGAGCAACGGCTACTTTGGCGCCAACGGTCACCTGCAGAGGCATTAAATGCGCGCTAGAGCGCACAGAGGTCAGGCACGCGCGAGATGGCGCACCGGAGAGTCTACAGTACCTGTCTGGTGCACCACCGGACAGCCAGGCGACCCCACCGTCAGAGCTCCAACGGTCGAACCCTAACGGCCAGGTGACGTGGCTGGTGCACCGGACACTGTCCGGTGGCGCACTGGACTGTCCAGTGCGCCATGCGACAGCAGCCTTCACCAAACGGCTAGTTTGGTGGTTGGGGCTATAAATACCCCCAACCACCTCACATTCAAGTCATCCATGTTTTCCACCTTCCAACTACTTACAAGAGCTAGGCATTCAATACAAGACACACCAAAGTGATCAAATCCTCTCCCAATTCCACACAAGGCTTTAGTGATTAGAGAGAGAGATTTGTTGTGTTCTTTTGAGCTCTTGCGCTTGGATTGCTTCTTTTCTTTCTCATTTGTTCTTGTGATCAAAACTCAATTGTAACCGAGGCAAGAGACACCAATTGTGTGGTGGTCCTTGCCGGGAAGTTTTGTTCCCGGTTGATTTGAGAAGAGAAGCTCATTCGGTCCGAGGGACCGTTTGAGAGAGGGAAAGGGTTGAAATAGACCCGGCCTTTGTGGCCTCCTCAATGGGGAGTAGGTTTGCGAGAACCGAACCTCGGTAAAACAAATCCTTGCGTCTCACTTCTTCACTCACTCGCGATTTGTTTTTACGCCCTCTCTCGGACTCGTTTCTATTTCTAACGCTAACCCGGCTTGTAGTTGTGATTAAGTTTATAAATTTCAGATTCGCCCTATTCACCCCCCCTCTAGGCGACTTTCAATTGGTATCAGAGCCCGATGCTTCATTAGAGCCTAACCGCTCGAAGTAATGTCGGGAGATCATGCCAAGAAGGAGATGGAGACCGGTGACAAGCCCACTACAAGCCACGGGGAGACTTCATCGGAAGAGTCCCGCAACAAGAGGAAGGAGAAGAAAGACTCCTCCAACAAAGGGAAGGAAAAGAAATCCTCTTCCCACAAGTCGCATCGGAGAGGCGACAAGCACAAGAGGATGAGGAAAGTGGTCTACTACGAGACCGACTCTTCATCACCATCGACCTCCGGCTCCGACGCACCGTCCGTCACTTCTAAGCGCCATGAGCGCAAGAAGTATAGTAAGATTCCCCTACGCTACCCACATATTTCAAAGCGTACTCCTTTACTCTCCGTTTGCGAGAACCGAACCTCGGTAAAACAAATCCTTGTGTCTCACTTCTTCACTCACTCGCGATTTGTTTGTACGCCCTCTCTCGGACTCGTTTCTATTTCTAACGCTAACTCGGCTTGTAGTTGTGATTAAGTTTATAAATTTCAGATTCGCCCTATTCACCCCCTCTAGGCGAGTTTCATAGAGCAAGGTCACTAGAAGGAGTAGTGTCAAAGTCAGAACCTGGAAGCATCCCAAAAGAGTTATGTTCATTCTAACTTTTAGTTTGGGTTGTTATTCCTATGTTTGGATATGTTCTGTGTGACCTTTGTAGGATGTTGGAGCTCATAAATGGCAAACTAGACGAAGTCATGGAGACCTAGAGTTTTGAAGTCCAACATCGACCTCAAACAGGCCAAAAGGAGCAAAATGGTGAAGAAGGTTAAGTATGTAGGTTTAAGTGTTCAAATATGTTTCATACACCTTATACTATGCATATGGCACTTTTCAAATATGTGCATGGGAATTTCTAGCGATGTAAATGGATAGATAGACAGAGCAACATGTATTAATAGTCCTAACGATTGTAGCACATGACATTTTGAATGCAAGACTTTCATGCACACAACATATATGGACTGTATAGCAAGGATAAGGTACATAGATCTACTAATGAAAAACAGCAACCTCACACAGCTACCAAGATCATCATACTCAACTTGAACAATGAGAGATGATGTGTAAGAGAATTGGCCTAACCTTGGCATCCTCATCCTTGATTGGGTGAAGACGGAAGCAGCCTGTAGTTCTCGTTTGTCTTAGGGATGGAAATGACATCTGCCAAAAAAATAACACCACAAATCAGCAACCAAAATATGTGTATAGGTATCTTTATGCATTAATAGAGATATAGGCATACCCTTGAACCCAACAGGGTAGGTCTTGTCAGTCCTGACCTTACCATCAACAAGTACATGGCATTGCATCAGGATAGAAATGACCTCATGATATATCAGTGCATACTTGAGCCTGTTCTTGATGATGAGGATCAGAGGCAGGCACTCCCTGGACTTGTGAGGTCCAGAAGATGGCTTAGGAGCCTACAGAAAAAAAAGTCCAACCTGAAGCATCAGACAAATGGGGAAGTATAGAAGATTGTAGGTACCAAAGCTTGAAAATATTATTTACTTACAAAAGCTCCGCCAAGCTTGTCGAGCATCCAATGCTTGGGCACATTGAGCCTCTTCAAGTGCTTCTTCAATCCCCTAGCCTGGATTGCAAAATAATAATGATCAACAAAAGTGCAACAGATTCCAGTAGGGCATTCATAAGTGACTCATCCAGATTGCATCAGCTGTTAAATGTAACAGCAACTACACACTACTTGAAAACAAAAGACCCTTTTCATACATGTCTATCTCTATTACTTATATATGAGCAGTGCCATCGCCAGCACCTCCTATATGTATACCTAGGACGGCATCATCTAGCGAGGGGCGTGGGGACGCACGGGCGTCTTGGACAGGCTCACCCTGAAAACACACTAGAACGACTCTGTTATCCAACCGCCCAGAAGAGCTCCTTCCTCAATGCATAGCGTAAGAAGATAAGTCAGAGTTTTACCTTATTGGCAAGGATCCCAGTACCGCACCGCTACAGTTGAGAGCAGCAGTAGCACTTTCTGCCTGGAAAAAAAATTGAGGCCCAGTCTTAAAACAGCTCGCAGAATAATAAGGCATTTGAACGGCAGACCAAACAACTTGGAGGCACCGACCAACAAAATTCTATTCACTCCAGCCACTAATATCTCTTCTTATGGAAGTATTATATAATATAACAGGTAAAGCTTTATTTGAGAGAACAAATATACCTAGCGTTCTAGTATTTGGAGGCGAAGTGTGTCCTCACCATCAAACGATGCTAAAAGCCAGGCAACTTTTGCGCAAAAAATACTTCCCTAAAAAAAAGAAGCTGCACAAATTTGAAGGCGAAGGTATGCTTAGCTGACCATCACGAATTCCACAAAAGTGATGCGTGTAGAATGATGGTAGTCGCCAAGCAACCTCAGCCGAAAGACCTGTTAGCAGCCATTGCCGTGAGACAACGATATATTGTGCTGGTTAAATATCAATAAACTATTAGGCCTTAACAATGACTTTAGAACAACAAGAATTTGCATCAGCTACAAGCTAAAGCGCAAGCAAACATAAGAACATGTCATAGATAGTATTGTTTCTATACGTCGCGAAGCAACAAGGGATGGTCAAACACAAGGCATGCCATGTTAGTACCAAAGAATTCTCTTCAACATAATCACAACCAAATACAGCTTAATTATGACATTGAAGGAGACATTCACTTATACTGACCTGATGCAGCACATGCAGCAGAGGCAGTCAGCTACGTGGCTGCAACAGCCGGATCCCTTTTGGAGCAGTTTGAAGTGAGACTTTAGAATGGCCTTGAATGCGGAGGTGCCTACATTAAGTACATCCGCCCTCAGGATGCTGGATGGGATGCCAAGGAGTTTGATAATGAGACTCCATACACTATTATGTTTGGTCCAGATAAGTGTGGATCAACCAACAAGGTTCATTTCATCCTTAAACACAAGAATCCTAAGACTGGAAAGTATGTTGAGCATCATCTCAAATTCCCACCATATGTCCCATATGACAAGCTCTCTCATGTCTACATGGCTATCTTGAAGCCAGACAATGAGGTCAGAATTTTGGTAGATGGGGAAGAAAAGAAGAAGGCAAACTTCCTTTCTGCTGATGATTTTGAGCCAACACTTATCCCATCCAAGACCATTCCTGACCCTGATGACAAGAAGCCGGAGGACTGGGATGAGAGAGCTAAAATTCCTGATCCAAATGCAGTAAAGCCTGATGACTGGGATGAGAGAGCTAAAATTCCTGAACACCATTTTGTATGCTTAATTTAATCACCTGCAAGATTGATAAGAATCACTTTTGTTCAACTATGTGCAAGAGAAAACCAAAGCATGATCATAAGCAGAAAACAGCAAACCTGAATCCGACGTGACGTAGTTCTCTGATGCTACCATGCAAAGCTCGAATAGTAATATACACACCAGGATCATCCTCTTCTACTCATCCCCGCTCTTGGTCAATTGCATTGTTAACAGAGGCTGAAAGTTGACCTGATATAAAGTAGTAAACTAAGTTATGAATGGAGAAACATAATTGATGTATTTATTATCCTCTTCAACCCACTTATTCACCTGTTAACTACCTTTTTAGGTGACTAATTCATGGGAGGAGTCAACACTCAACAGAATTGTTAAACTAACAGGAGGGACAGCTAAACCAGTCAAAGTTGGTAAGATGGGCTATTGAGTGTGGATAGTACTATAACAGAGTGGGTAGACCTGATGGTGAAATACTGTGGCCAATTTTAGGCATTCAGGGCCTTCCTTTACTCTTTTACTACAGGTGGTGCATATTTTTAGTTATCAGATATGCCATTGATACGTTCGTGCGGCCTTTCAGAGTCTTCTATGTCCTAGAACTGATAGTTGATGTCTGAAAATCGAGCTTCTTAAAACAGATACCCAGCATGTTAGTTCATCCTTGGCTTCAATGCTTGATGTTTCTTATTATCCTCTGCCAGAATTTCTTCTATACTTACACAAAACATATTAGGTACATTTGATAGTTCTACAATTTGCCTTGGTACATTTCATACTGATGATTTGACTTGCCAATTTTATGGATTTGACACACTTATCTCTAGGCTTGAACTTTCTCTATTCTGGCATTTTCTTTAGTTTTAAGGGGTTCAAGTTTACCATGGATTCATTCTAACCTAAGACCATTGTAGCAGCCTTGATAGTATGAAGCTTTTGCATACAAGGGGTTTTTGAAAACACACAGACATATATCAGTTTGGTACAGAATCAACCTAAGGATGAATAACTAACACCACAAATAAATATCTATTGTACCAAAGATCTTATCAGGATGGCTAATATAATCATACAAATATGAAGAACAAAAGATTAAATAAGAAAACTCCTAGGCACTGCCACAATCATGAAGCATAGAGGATTATTGAGAAGATGGCAGTGTTCAGAAGGTAATAGGAAATTAAGATAAGGTAAATTGAAGTGATTGGTGCTTGCAAAAAGTCATATAAACAACAAATAAATGGTGCCTTGATTCTCACAATATAGGCATGCATCATCGCCATCAAAATTCAGTGTCTACGCTCCATCCAGTTAAGGTCAGGAGGTTTGCAGCTTTTCACAGTAACTTGTGGAATCAAGGTTTAAAAAATATGCTATGCTAATAGTTGTTAGAAGTATGAAGCTTATATTTCAAATGATCAATCAATAAACACACCCTATACATCAACTACGATCTGCCTGGGCACATCAGACACTAACATCTCACCATAAATAATTAAATAAATACTGATCGGTCTTAGCTATAGTACTTTCACATATACCACTCAAGAATTAATATTGGAAAAAATATTTTGCTTCATAAACTATTTTTGCTTTGGTAGGTGTTGGGGACTTGTTCTCAAATGCTAAGAGTTAAGAACAAGGCAACATAAAAAGTGTTAAGTGTTAAAGTCCTTCGTCCTTCGAAACATTATGCCCCTTCGGGAAATAATGAGTTTCGGACGAAGGTCATAAGAGACATACCTTCGTAAATATAACAAGTAATGACGAAGGATTCATATAAAGCATGAAATACAATATAGACATTATCATAGAATCATTTCTATTTTATTAACATGGAAAAATAGAAATGATTTCAAATTACAAATGTACCTTCGGTCCTGATAGAAGGTAAAAAGTACAAGCGTGACGCAAAAGCAAATGCCAAGTCAGCGTGAACAGTACGGGAGTACTGTTCATCTATTTATAGACGCGGGACGCAGCCCACGTAAAATTACACTCATGTCCATTACATTTGCCAATGACTTATGGAAATCTGTCAAGGCCCAAGTAGTCTTTTCATCTTTAAGTCGGTTCCCCTCTCTGCTATCGCGACGAAGCTTCCCTGCGCACAGCTTCGGCTGTGCACCATCCTTCGTGGAGCTTGGTAATCAGCCCGTCCTCCATTTTAATCCCCCTTCGTCTGGTTCAGGCTTCGTCCTGACCGTACTTCATGTTCATAATTCTGAGTCCGAAGATACCTGTTCACATAATCCACTTGGAAAACATTGTCAAATCATGTTTTTGAGGACCTTCGGAGGACGAAGGCCCCCAACAGTAGCCCCTCGCAATATTAATTTGTTAATGATAAATTCAGATTGCGATATGGACGAAGGCCTTGAGCCGAAGGTCCGAAAAAACACCTTCCCTTTGCTAGAATAGCAACATTCACTGACAAGCGGGGTCTTTCAATTTTCAACGCCCTGGGGGTATAAATAAGATCATACCGCAAACTTATTTGGTACGCACACTTGCCATCTGCTTCGGCCCACTAAATTTTTAGCTCTTGTGCACTAAGATTTGGTGATCTTTTTGATTTTGAAGCTTCGGCCTTAAAAACAGTTTTTTAGCGTTTCCGAAGATGTCTGAAGGTAAGAAGATCCCTGCTGAGACGAAGCTGAGCCTCGACGAAGAGAAGAACTTGGGGTTCCTTATAGCGATGGCGGAGACCAATACGGAGAAAATCACCAAGGAGATTCTTGAAGGTTTGTCCGAAGATACTGGTGACAGCGACAGTTACGATGTAGAAAGTGGTGGGGAAGAGTCCGAAGATCGACCATGGCGGCCAAGTCACACGGTTTTCGGGAAAACTACTATTAAGCAGAGTCATATTGATAATATGAGGGGGCGGTATTTTCGAGATATATCTATTGTGAGGGCTGATGCTGGAGAAAAGACTTCTCCCACCCCCGAAGAAGATGAAGTCGTAATCTTCCGAAGCTTTCTCAAGGCTGGGCTTCGATTCCCCCTAAGCAACTTTGTTGTTGAAGTACTGAAAACATTTCAAGTCTACCTTCATCAAATTACTCCCGAAGCTATCATAAGAATGGGGATGTTTGTCTGGGCTGCGAAAAGCCAAGGTTTAGAACCAAATGCTAAAAGCTTTTGCAACATTCATGAGTTATTATCACTACACCAAAATCATATACTTCCTACAGTTTTTTAACTTCCTACAGCTTTTATAACAAACCGTAGGAAATAAATAACTTCCGAGAGGCAACTGGTAGCTCTAGGAAGTAAGCATAACTTCTTACGGTATTTTATAAAAACTGTCGGAAGTTACAAAACCGTAGGAAGTTAGATAACTTCCTAGGGTCTCCTCTAGGAAGTTAGGTTTCATCCGTTGACCAGTCAAACAAATAGCTAACTTCCTACGGCTGGCTCTAGGAAGTTAGCTGTCCAGCTAACTTCCTACGGCCTCCTCTAGGAAGTTAGGTTTCATCTGTTGACCAGTCAAATGAAAATCTAACTTCCTACGGCCGGCTCTAGGAAGTTACTTAACTTCCTAGAGTAAGTGTACAAACTCTAGGAAGTTACCTAACTTCCTACAGCTTTACTCTAGGAAGTTATGTTTTTTATTTTAAACCTCCCTCAACCTTATCTCTTCTTCTCTTACCTTTCTCAATGTCTAATCTCTCTGTCTCTTCCTGGCCGAACTCCACGTGCTCGCCGCCTCTCCCCCGCTGCGCCCTCGGCCCCGGCCGCCCCTCCCTCGCCCGGCCGTCCCCGCCCCCGGCCACGGCCGCCCCCGCCACGCCCAGCCCCCGACGCCCACCCCCGCCGAGGTCGTCCCGACCGCCGCCGCGGATGCCCCCTCCGCGGCCGCACCCGCCGCGCCCGGCCGTCCTCGCCCTCGGCCCCGCCCGCCCCCGTTGAGGTATCAGCAATCTCTGGCTGCTTCGATCGATCGTAGCTAAAAAACATGCAGCAGGCAGATGATACATACTTTTATATGGCTCGATTTCGATTGAATGCAATGCAATGATGGCAACAAGGACCAAGCTAAGCAAGCTTATAATTAGCCTGCTCCTCCTCTGTATCTCGATCTTTTTATCTCGTTTGCAATGATGGCAAGGACCAAGTTAAGCATGCATCAGGCAGTGGCCAGCTCGATGATCCGGATAATTCAGAATTGCTTGCTGCGTGGAAATTTAACGCGACTCTGTGCTAGTACGCAGCCAAGTCAGATCGTCGAGGCCGGCCTGAGACAAGGGGGCAGCTGAGCTGGGTACTCATCACCTAGCCCCATATATGCATGCAATATACTGCTAGCTACCTCAAATGCAGTTAAACTGATGAAGAGGACAGGACGGATGATCTGCCACATAACTGTAAGCTATATATAGCTACCGCGTATATATAGTACGGCACAGGAGATTTTCACTGGATCTCAATTCTCACATACTAGCTTGCAGAGAGAGAGAAAGCAGAAAAAGGTTTTATAGTTCAAGTCACACCTAGCAATACGTAGTGGTAATCAATCCCCCAACCTATTAGCTTGATTTCGTTGGTGAGCCTGTGGCCGTGATGAATTTTAATTGGAAGAAGAAACTGAAAGTCAAGGCCACACTCGATGCTGTTGCTGTCGATGCATATATATGCTACCTTATCTGGATCAGAATTCAGATGCATGCAGATGGATTAATGGAGAAATTCATTGCAACCACCGAGCCATCGAGAATACTTCCTCCTACCACCACTTGTCTCGCTCGCTTTCCCTCCCTCCGTCTCCGTCGTCCTCCCTGAACTGATCAGCAAGCAGCAGGGCCGTTCCTGAGGGGTTGCCGAGGGTGCGGCCGCACCGGACCCCCAAAAATAGAGGGTCACTAGATGCTAGCATTTTTTCCTGTTAAATCTATCTATTTTAGACACAAATACGCAAAAAGCGATTGCGCTATCGACCAGTCTCGTTTAGATTATTAAACTAATATCTCAATTACTTATTGAATACTCTATCCATTTCAAAATAGTTTAGCTCTTGATTTTTATGTTTATATTCAACTAGGTGATGATGAATCCACTAAAGAAGCAAAACAAATTCTATTTTGATATATAGAGAGAGTACTATTTACTATACATATGATAGTTGCATCGACAGAGAGAAACTTTTTAAAATTGAAATATTTTTGTGAACTATTTATGGCCAACAATAACTCAAGAGAGGTTAAATGGCTTGGCGATTCTATATATCGAAAAAAAGTTGTTGGATGAGATTGATCTCAATGATATAAGTGATGACTTTGTATCACAACATGTTAAAAGATATTATTAATGATATCAGATAACAATAAGTGTTTTTGACTATATTTTACATTTGTTATCTTCTAAAACTTTAAAACAGTGCATAATATTTTTTATACGTCAAATATTTAATAGTATTTGTATAATTATATATATTTGTGTGTGGATGGGCCTTCATATCAGATTTCGCACTGGGCCCCTGAAAAGTCAGGAACGACCCTGGCAAGCAGTGAGCACTTCTTGCTCTCTGTGCCGTTGCCCCCCGACTTTTCAAGCCGGCACATGTGAGCAGCGGTGGCCCTGACAAATCAGTTGCCTAGAGCAATATTTTAAATAGGAGCCCTCGTTGAGTGTTATGTCGTTACTGGGCTTCGGCTGAATTCAAGGCAAACTCTATGCGACACAGTTCCAATTGTGGAACCGAGTCGTGTCACAGGTATGGAGGTGACGATCACTTTCGTTTGACAAAACGAATGGTAAGTACAATTTAAACCATTTTTGTTGATTGTAGTTGACTCGTTGTAATTTCTGGTTATAATGTTTATCAAATGTATATACAGGAAGCTAGCACTGGTGCAGTGCCCAGTGATGTTCAAATATACCTTAGGGGGCACAAAGGACCAGATCCTGCAAATCCAGATGTGTTGTGCAGCCAAAAGGCAACAGATCGTGTGGTGAGTGTTTGGAAATGTTTGATAGGTTTTGTTTATATGGATTTTTGTATGTAAGATTGCATTGTTCTTTTGTATGAGGCTGCATATGGCGAGGCGATGTCTAGTCAGCACGGACCAGACTATGATTGGAGGACCTCACCTATTGATTCTCAGGCTGTGTATGCAAGTGGTGGAAAAGCTCATGGAAGGTGAGGACTCTACATATCTTATATTGTTTCATTGGTTGAGTGCAATACATGTATTCTTAATCTGTCATGATGTTACTTGTTTTGTAGGTACACAATGTTTGCTAACGTCATCGACTCGAGCCAGGTGAGGGTTCAGCGTGGAGGTTCATCGAGGTCTGCTGCTCGTAGCTCCCGTCGCTCCACTCAAGATCCAGCAGAAGTGGAGCAACTGCGAGAAGAACTTAGGTGACATCAGGATTACTTGAAGCAACAAGCTGCGCAACATGAATATTATGCTACACAGATTCAGCAACAGCAAACACTCATACAAGTAAGTTCAAAAGATAATAGGTTTCACTTTAAGATATGTATTGATTTAAAACGCTGATGTGAATGAGTTCGACAAATTTGTAGCAACTAGCACAGGCCCAAGGGATACACGTCCCGGTGCCCCCCCACCTCCCGTTCATTATCCTTGGTCTTCACCTCCTCCTATACCTACATCTCCATCTACTGAACATCAGGTATGCATATTCATCATCATTTACTTATTGTTAGTTATATTATCATGTAACTCAGCAAATGTCATTTGTATATGTATATTAGACCCCTCCAGCTACCTTGCCGACGCATGAACAAGACGATGGGTTAGACTTTGTCGAAACCCTCTTCAACAGTGGAGGTATCGTCCATCACTCTTCACTGTAACCCGATGGTGATCGGCGACCGTGAGCTTCCATGTTATTGTGTTATGATACTTGAGACTTTTATTATGACTATGTATGAGATATTGTCTCTTATTAGTACTTGATGATGAGATGTGTCTTATTATTACTATGGATGAGACTTTTGTGATGTAATTGATGAGACTATGGATGAGACTTTTGTGATGTAATTGATGAGACTATGGATTTAAATATTGTTATGTGATTGTGTATGAGATGTTTTATGTGAAAATATGTTGTGCTATATAGCTTTTGATATATTTGTTATGTTGTGGAATATGGTGTAAAATATAAACAACATTTGTAATGTTGGTCAAATTAACTTCCTAGAGGCTTATTAAGTCGTAGGAAGTTAGCCAGCTAACTTCCTAGGGGCTACAGTCAGCCGTAGGAAGTTAGCCAGCTAACTTCCTAGGGGCTACAATCAGCTGTAGGAAGTTAGTCGTAGGAAGTTAGTCAGCTGACGACGCTGACGGCGTGAAGCTACTAACTTCCGAGAACCTACTAACTTCCGAGAGGCTTTGTTGGCTGTAGGAAGTTAGCCAACTTCCTAGAGGGCTCTAGGAAGTTAAGCTAACTTCCGACAAAAAATTTCCGAGAGCCAAACTTCCGACGGGATGGCTTAACTTCCGAGAGTTTAGCTAACTTCCTAGAGTTTATGGCTAACTTCCTAGGGTTTAGGCTCTAGGAAGTTCACTATTTTGGTGTAGTGTATATGAGACGAAGCCCTGGGGGAAAGAACAATATCACAACAACTTTGGGTGTTACAGCTTCGGTGCCCGCTCCGGTTCGAGCCGCCCTGTGCCAACCTTTCGGAAGAGGTGGCCCGGAGCCTGGATGACAGAGTGGTTCTATGTAAAGAATGACTTAACAGCGCAGGAAGATGTTAAGAGTATTATTATGCGCCCCATCTGGCAACGCTTCGGACTTCGAAGGCCGAAGGTTGAAATGGATGAAGCAGCCGAGGAATGCCAAAGAGCCTTCGGCGTAATTTGCTCTTTTATTGGGACAAGGGACTTGGTCCAAGAGCATATTGCCTTCAGGGTATGGCCACTTGTAGGAAAGTGGGAAATGCCAAAGGAGACCATCAAAGAGTCCGACGAAGGCGGACTAGTCAGACTGAAATACACATTCAAATACGGGGATAAGTTTGTTGAACATGATGACGACTGGTTGAAAAGCATTGAAACATTAAGTGACGAACTGCTTGGGGCATATTCGAAGGCCGAGAACACTGCATTATCAGCATCCTTCGGAGGCCGAAAGAAGAAAAGGCTCAACCGGGTATTTGACGCAGTCGGGTTTGTCTACCCTGACTATCACTATCCGGTATTGGGTCGCAAAAGAAAAAATACTTCTCCTGCGACAGAAGCTACCACGAGTGCCTTTAGCGAGCCAGCGCCGCAAAGGAAAAAGATGAAGGTGCTCACCCACCGAGCGCGTTTTATTGAGCCGGCCACAGTGCCAAAATTTATTGGTGAAGTCTCTTTGGCCTCTGAAGCTACAGAACCAGCTCCAGTGCCGAAGATAGAAGAGAAAACTGAAGCGCCTTCAGCCGAAAAAGCAGAAAAACCGAAGATTGAAGAGCCAAAAATATCGGAAATCTTAAGTCCTTCAGCAAATGTCGAAACAATAAAAAATCAAAAGGGCCCGTCGGTGACCCCGAAAAGAAAAAGAATGGTGAACGTGTTAGATGTTTTGGAGACAATTAAGTCTTCAAGCACAACTCCAAAGAAGACTATTGAAGTTGCTGAAGTGTCTACCGAAGCTGAAGTTGCTGAAGCTTCGAAGCAACAACCTGAAGCTGAAGCTGGGGCTTCAGAGCCCATCAAGGATCAATCTTTGGAAACAAAAATGTCAGAACCAAATTTGGTTGAAGAAATTGACACTGCCGCCCCCGAAGCTCCTTCCAACATATGCGATTACATCGTGCGACATGCTTCGGGGAAGAAATTATCTGAAGAAGAGATTTATGAAGCCAATCACTATGCCAGAGAGTTAAAATATCCGAAGGGGGCAGTAGTGTTCAATGGGACAAATGAAGACGACTTCCTATACTGCCTCCCTGATAACAAAGAATTATCTGTCTGCCGGGAGATGGCTAGAAGTATGGGTTTCCCGAAGCTCGAAGCTGGATTATGTGCTATGACGAAGGAAGATCTCGCGGACAGTCTTGCGTACAATAGCCTAAAGGTATGGGAATTAGACGCTTGAAAAATCTTCTTTAATACGTAATTCATTCTTTTATTCTTATATGGATTCTTTTTCGTATAGGGTTTAATCCTAAGCAACGCATTAAGAGCACAAAAGAGTGCCGAAGATGAAAGCTACGAAATTGCATTCAACAATTTACGTTCAGAAGTTATTAAACTGAGAAACGAAGCTCTAGAAAAAGATAAACTTCTGCTTACATTAGTAGACAAGATAAAAAAGGACGAAGCTGCTACAAAGGTTCAGGCCGAAGCTCACAGACGCGAAATCAAAGATCTTCAGAAGCAACTGGCCCGGGCGAAGGAAGAACGCATACTTGAAGAAACAAGACGGGAATGTAGCGACCAATGGGCTGATCATTTGGAAGCAACCGTGGAAGAGCTTCGGTCTTCTAAGAAAAAATGCTACGAAAAATCCATGGAATGCGTAAAGAAAATTAAAACCAGCTTCGCCAGCGTGGGCGCATTTTCCAGTGAAGAGAATTTCTCAAGAGGCAATCCCGAAGGTCCAATAGAATGGATCAGTCACGAAGCAGAGGCCTTCGAGGAAATCCTGAGTAGCCGCGGTGACATCTGCGCTTTTTCGGGCGCCAGGGGAGTTGCTACTGTCTTGGAGAAGAAAGGTTGTGAACATGTAAAATCTTTAGCTCAGTCCGAAGCTGCCTTATCCTCCGAAGACATCAAAGACCCCTCGGCCGAAGCAAGCATGGTTGGTGGCAAATTCTTTACTGATGTCTGGGACAACGGCGGCCGAGAAATGGCACAAGAAATTATTCAAAGGAGTGAAAAAGGCATCCATGATGCTAGGAAAGTGACAGAAGCTGCCGAAGGGCAAATAGGTATTAATTAGTCGCTCTTATTGTGTTGTAATTTTTATTTCAAACTTTGCTCATGGTTTGTAATAGTAATGCAAAAATATTCTCTTCCCTCAGATCCTGCTGGATCGTCTGTTGACCCTCACACAAAAGAGGATGACGAAATCAAACAAATGGCCGAAGCTATCATGGATAAAGTTGTTGAACAATTTCTAAATGAGGCTGCCGAAGTAGTATTAAGAGAAGACTAGGTGTTATTAGAAAAAACATTTGAAGTGTGACCTATGTAATATTTTGTACATTTGAATGTAATATACAAGTCTCTTTTCATTATTCAATTCTTTACGATGCATGAAATTCTACATACATACCTTTTTTGAGCCTTCGGCGAAAAAACACCTTCCCTTCTTTTCATGCTTCGTGAAGAAGACATTCTCCGAAGCTGTGCAATTTCGATATTACTCTGATGAAGCACGTCCATGCTTTGTGAAAACATTCTCCGAAGCTGTATTCCGAAGATTATCATTGTATTCCCTCGTGATTTTACACAATTTTCACTTTCTCAAAGCGTCCTTTCGAAGGTTGATACTGTGTCCCCTTCTTTTGCCATATGCAACATGATGTATGATGCTTATGCTATGCAAAATGATGTGATGATGTTATGTTATGCAAATGACGTTTGTTCCGAAGATACACACAAAATATATTTGTAAGCTCTGCATTCCCTTAGGAACGTCTTTGGAGCTTCTTCACCTTTTACTTAGGCGGTATCAGCGTTGACTTTTCGCTGTAAGCTCTGCATTCCCTTAGGAACGTCTTTGGAGCTTCTTCGCCTTTTACTTTAGGCGGTATCAGCGTTGACTTTTCGCTGTATGCTCTGCATTCCCTTAGGAACGTCTTTGGAGCAAAAAACTTACACTGCGCTCCCTTTGGAACGGCTTTTTATAACTTCGGCAACTTACTCTGCGTTCCTTAGAACGACTTTTTGTTGCTTCGAAGGATTTTTAATAATTCGAAGGTCCTCCTTGTTACCGCAAATTTTTAAGCTTCAGCAACTTAAGCCTGTGGAGAAGATAGGTTTTCCTGATAACCAACCACGAAACTATTACATGAAAACTGAAATGTTCTTTATTACACAGAAAATAGAACTAAACGGAAAAGACTGCTATCAAAGTAGGATATTTGTCAATAAATGTGTTTCGACTCTGGCACAGTACTATTGACTGTGCGAGCTTCAGATTGCTCTCTGAGATCCCTTTGGTGCGGAACATATTGGCTCCCTTCTGGCTGTTGGCCTTGTTGCAGCGGAGGTGGAGGCGGGGGCTGTTGCCATGGTTGACTCACCGAAGCTACGGAAACTGCAGGGTGGTTGCCCACGTATTCCGGGATGTAAGGCTGATGGTACGAAGCAGTATGCATGACCTGCTTCGGCTGGCCCTGTTGCGCTGCAGCTTCTGCTAGCTCCTTTTGTTTCTGGATAGTAACATGGCACATCCTGGTGGTATGGCCCTTGTTTTCACCACAGAATAAGCAAAATACCCTCCTTGGTTGATCTCCAAATCTTCCGCCGAAGCCCCTGGCGCCTCTGCCTCTTGGAGCTGGTGGCCGGAAGAAAGTTTGCTGTTGCCCCGAAGCCTGTGAGGAGCACTGCGGTCTGTTCTGCTGACTTCCCTTGTCATCATTTTGAGTGGAGTTGTGGATGGACCTGACATGCCTCGGATAGAATCTTCCTCCGAAGCCCCTGGTCATTTCAGAAAATCTGAAGGCCTCCTCCCTTCTTTGGCGAAAGTCATTATCGGCACGAATGTACTCGTCCATCTTTTGGAGCAGCTTCTCCAGAGTCTGAGGAGGCTTCCTAGCAAAGTATTGAGCTGCAGGTCCAGGACGAAGCCCCTTGATCATGGCTTCGATGACAATTTCATTGGGCACCGTTGGTGCCTGCGCCCTCAAACGCAAGAACCTTCTGACATACGCCTGAAGGTATTCTTCATGATCCTGAGTGCACTGGAACAAGGCTTGAGCAGTGACCAGCTTCGTCTGAAATCCTTGAAAGCTGGTTAACAACATATCCTTCAGCTTCTGCCATGAAGTGATCGTTCCTGGTCGAAGGGAGGAATACCAGGTCTGAGCAACACTCCTGACAGCCATAACGAAAGACTTTGCCATGACTGCAGCATTGCCACCATACGAAGACACTGTTGCTTCGTAGCTCATCAAGAACTGCTTCGGGTCTGAGTGGCCATCGAACATGGGAAGCTGGGGTGGCTTATAGGACGGAGGCCAAGGTGTAGCCTGCAGCTCAGCGGACAGAGGAGAGGCATCATCAAAAACAAAATTTCCATGATGGAAATTGTCATACCAGTCATCTTCGTTGAAGAAGCCCTCCTGATGAAGGTCTTTTTGTTGAGGCCTTCGGTTCTGCTCATCGTGGGTAAGATGACGGACTTCTTCAGAAGCTTCGTCTATCTGCCTTTGCAGCTCAGCTAGCCTGGCCATCTTTTCCTTTTTCCTCTGCACCTGCTGATGAAGCATCTCCATATCCCTGATTTCTTGGTCAAGTTCATCCTCCTGAAGCGTCGGGCTGACGGCCTTCCTCTTCTGGCTTCGGGCCTCCCGGAAAGAAACGGTCTCCTAGTTGGGATCCAGCGGTTGCAGTGCTGCAGCCCCAGTCGCTGAAGCTTTCTTCGGCGCCATAGCGAAGATCTATAGCTTCCGAAGGTGTTCAAAAAACTCGAAGTGGAAGTGAGTTCACCGGAGGTGGGCGCCAATGTTGGGGACTTGTTCTCAAATGCTAAGAGTTAAGAACAAGGCAACATAAAAAGTGTTAAGTGTTAAAGTCCTTCGTCCTTCGAAACATTATGCCCCTTCGGGAAATAATGAGTTTCGGACGAAGGTCATAAGAGACATACCTTCGTAAATATAACAAGTAATGACGAAGGATTCATATAAAGCATGAAATACAATATAGACATTATCATAGAATCATTTCTATTTTATTAACATGGAAAAATAGAAATGATTTCAAATTACAAATGTACCTTCGGTCCTGAGAGAAGGTAAAAAGTACAAGCGTGACGCAAAAGCAAATGCCAAGTCAGCGTGAACAGTACAGGAGTACTGTTCATCTATTTATAGACACGGGACGTAGCCCACGTAAAATTACACTCATGTCCATTACATTTGCCAATGACTTATGGAAATCTGTCAAGGCCCAAGTAGTCTTTTCATCTTTAAGTCGGTTCCCCTCTCTGCTATCGCGACGAAGCTTCCCTGCGCACAGCTTCGGCTGTGCACCATCCTTCGTGGAGCTTGGTAATCAGCCCGTCCTCCATTTTAATCCCCCTTCGTCTGGTTCAGGCTTCGTCCTGACCGTACTTCATGTTCATAATTCTGAGTCCGAAGATACCTGTTCACATAATCCACTTGGAAAACATTGTCAAATCATGTTTTTGAGGACCTTCGGAGGACGAAGGCCCCCAACAGTAGGAAATATGAACTTTAAACTATAACATAATGCACTCAAGACGCCAATCTTGTTGTCATACGATATTTTACCGCTACCAGATTTATTATCACCCCTTGCAACATACTAATACAATGAATACAGAATAACATATTCTATTAGACGTTGTGCATAACCCAATGAAACAAATTACTTGTAAGCATGGGTAAGAGCGTTAGTCAAGTCAGGTTGTAACAACATTGCAAGTCGAACCCACCAACATCATACAGGTGACACAGGTGTGATCACCAGGCAGTGTAGGATGTCGATGGGTCATCTAAATGGAAATTTCTCCAATCCATGGACACCTGAGTCCTGAAACTGCACAACACCATTTGCTATTTTTACAAGTTGAAATTGTCGCGAGTATTCAGATCACAGGAAAGCTGCAATTATGGACATGTAGTCACTGCCTCCAAATTCACAAGAACCTTACCTTCATTAACCAAACTTTGACCGGTAAAAATACCCATTCCATTAGCGGAGGGGAGAAGCTGATCGCGAAGCAGGGCTACGAAGCAGGGGGGGAGGTGGGAGATCGAAGCGGTGGGAAGATAGGAGACGCCGAGAAGGGGACAACGACGAAGGAGTCAAACATGGGGATTGGAGCAGGAGTGGGGTTAGGGTTGTGGGAGGCGACGACCTCGTCCGTCGCATGTAATACCTCGTCGAGGAAGCCCTCATCTTCCAACTCGTCGTCCAAGCCGCCATCCATCCCTACATTGCGCCTCCGTACTCGTCTCACCGAAGCTGAAAGAGACAACGGTGGTGGTGCTCGTAGTGCGAGGGGTGCTGTGGTGGTTTGAGGAAGCTCGGGTCCTCCCACTCGTCATCGAGGTCGCCCCTCCATACTCGTCTCACCATTGCTACAAGTGGCGGAGGCGCGCATAGTGCGAGGGGTGATGTGGTGGTTTTGCTGGTGTGGTGAGGAAGCGAAAGTGTTTTGGGGTGGGTACAATGTGTGATGTTTTAAGAAAAGAGACCGGAAGGGATCAGAAGGAATTCAATTAGATACTGGGTTTTGTTCTTTATGTCCAAATCTTTAAAGTCATTGAATTCTTAGAGTTTGAATATGTAAATATAAAGGTACTGATATATTTAACGTAGAATGGGTATACTTTTCTAAACCCTTTGGTACGTAAATGATAGAAATTAAAGCAAAATGTTTGTTGTGCGACACATTAATGATCAAGTCATATGTGGATCCATTTTACCATCCATATTAAGTTGTAGAGATAGGTTTTATATTTTATATCATATATATCACCAAACTAAGCCAAATTCACTATTTACTATGTTTTTTCACAATATGTCTTATTATAAATATCATACCAAGATGGTTTCATATTTAGAAGTGTCTAATATATTCACTAACATTTAAGACAGTCATTAAAGTCTAGATGACTCTTATAATATCTTTATTTTGAGATGGTATCACATACAGAAGTGTCTAATATATAATAAAATCTAAGACAATTCTTACAATCTTAATGAATCAAAAGGTATATTTATTTGAGACAGTTTTCAATAACAATCCGTCTTAAACCAATATGAGACATTTCTTACGATGTAACTGTCTCAAAACACTTATTTATTAAAGACGGATCTTTAACAAACCGTCTTACCTTACTCATCACCATATGATAAAAGACGTTTCTGTAAAATGCACTGATATACGTCTTAAAATGTGTGTCTTAAATAAGCATATCTCTAGTAGTGAGAGAGGGGAAGTGTTGTTAGAGCAAGATCTTGAGCAAGGTGTTACTCAGCCGAAGCGCTGTCAAGAAGACTATAAGGAACCATGACATCGTTGTAACCGTCATCAACATGGTGGAAGGCTCTATCTGTCACATTGACAAATCTGGGCAAACGGAGGAAGGAGTTGAAATAGTCTCCAAGCCAAGGTGTGGCTAACTCCAACGAGGAATAGGCAAGCATTTTAGGCTTGGCCGAACCTCAAGATAAATCCCAGCGTTTGTGTGCTCTGCTCTGTGTTGTGTTCTGTCTTTTTGCCTTGATTACTTTGATACGGCACTTCAATACTTACTATGGTATAACATGTCTTTGAAGTGTAGGACATTTTGAGGCAGTAACTTCATTTCCACTGCGACCTACTCGAAGTGTCTTTCATTCCACTGCGATCCAATCTTCGGGTAGAGTAAGAATTTCAAGTTTTAAGTGATAATTTTTATTCACCTATTCACCCCCTCTAGGCGACATCCAGATCATGTTCCTGAGCAAAGGGAACTTTCAGTTAGTATTAGAGCTAGGCCTATCCAGTGTGGGCTTAGCCGTCCAGAGATAACTAACACTAGAACTTCTTTTAGGCGATGGTTCAAATTACAAATCGTGGTCTGTCTCTATCTGTAATGCCTTCATGTATATTAATCCTGATTTGAGACAAATTTTTAGAAGAAGTGTTTAGCCTTATGATATTAGTGAAAATCCCTCTAAAATGGAAATAAGATGTTTATCTCTCAATCACCATGCTTGCAACATCTTAATTGACTCTCTTTCTAGAAATGCTTATTTTGCCATCATGAGTAGTGATAGTGATTTATTTGTTGATGCTCATGATCTGTGGACTAGAATTAAATTAAAATGTTCATATGCATTGCTTCTGCTCCCTCTGTTGCTTGTGGAACTAACATGTCCAAGGGAGAAGAATAAGAACGATGGCAACCAAATGAGGAGTCCACCACACTAGCTAGTTCGTTCCCACTAGTTATAAATGTCTTGTTGCTAACAATGATACTGGAGACGAAAGCGATGATGAGGAGGAACATGATGATAGTGAGGATGAATCTACATCATGACAAGGTAATTTTCCCATATTGGTTCTGCTGATGATGATGACAGCGAAAATGAGACCGATGACGCAGGAGAAGAGGAAATTCATTAGTTCTACACCAATCACAACAAAAAAGACAATATTCTCTTGATGAAGTTGTTGAGAAGAAACAAAGAACAAGGCGAGACACTTCTCTGGCTGGAGAAGACACTCATCAAAACCAACAATAGCCTGGAGAAGATGACCAAAGAACATGAGGAGCTAAGGTGCTCTCATGATGATTTGGTCCAACAGTATGATTCAGTTTTAATTGAGCAAATAAATAGTGATGATGCTTTATCTTGTGTTGCTCAACTAAAAGTTGAAAATGCCATGCTTAAGAGTCAAGTAGAAACATTAAATCTTAAGAAACTTGCTCTTAATGAAAAGTATGATATGTTGTCTTACTGTCATGATAATCTTTTGTATAGTCATATCATGATTAATGTTTCTCATGAGGTTGTTATTGATAGTTTAAATTTATTTGAACCTCATTCTTGCACATGTGCAAATCTAGATAATAATTTGTCATGCGCTAATCCCTGCTGCTCAAAGAAAGGCTAATCTTTGATTGAGCAACAAGTTGTAGGATCAAAAGAAAAGTTGCTTGGGAACAAGAAAACAAGACAACTAAGGATAAGATGCCATGCTCAACTTCCTCAAGTTATCCACGGACGCTTGGTGAAGAAGCTTGAGAAGGGAGAAATCGCAGCAATCGTCAAACTCCACAAGAAGGAAGTTCCTAAAGCAATAAATGAAGCAATCGACATGAACAAGGAAAAAGGTAAAAAATCAATTAGTTATGTTGTTTGCACTAACAATCTCTCTAGGTCTTGTAAGAACAAAAAGGGAAGAGGAAAAAGGAGATGCTTCAAGTGCAAGGAGCTGGGCCACTTCATTACCTCATGCTCACACGTGGACACTAAGAATGAAGTAAGGAGATGCTTCACATGTAACTAGGAGGATCACGTGATCATGGCATGCCCTCTCATAAAGAATCAAGGACGTGCATCCTCCATGTTAATCGTCACCAAGACAAAGATGAACAACATGCGTCATGTAAGGCTGAGCGATGCTTCTGCTATAAATGTAGTGAGCAAGGTCATCTCAAAAGGGTTTGTATTATGGGTAAGCAAGGAAATTCATTTCATTCAATTTCGCTTAGGAAACCCAAATCTTATACTTGTGCTAGACCCATGTTGAGATCACCTAGATCTAGCACCAAGGCATTCTTAGATGATCTTTATGAACCCATTCCGACATGGGTACCAAATTGTGCCACCTAGACCATATAGGTGCCTTGAGATGGACTAGAGACCTTGGGAGAGCTTAAGATGGTTAATTCAAACACTATGCTTAAGCTATCATTTTTATTGTTTGTCTATTGACAAAAGGTTGAATTATTGTTTACTACTAATCCCATGTTCATCTCGAGTTAAATAAGTTGTAGAGATCCTTAATCATTATTGGTGAATCAAGAAAAGGACTTTGATGAGAATCTAAATTTGCTCTCCAAAGGATGATAAATTTGTATATTAACTGCATTATTTTCAATTGGTATTGCTCTTAAGTTGGCTTCTCTTGCTTGATCTGTCCTTGGAGTAATTCAACTTTTGAGATTGCTTGTGTTGTACGTATTTCAATTAGTGTTCTTGCAATCTATATCTTTTCAATATGAGAATCATGCTTGATTAATCATGGTTGTGTGTTTTATATGTTATATCCCTTAAATCTTTCGATGGGTAGCTTTTCATTTGATATATATATACCTTGATTAGCTCTCTTCATGTATATGGCTAAACCTGTATCTTTTTGTGTTGTGTTGTTTTGATAATGATCTATGTGCAAGCATGATAGTTTTGTTTAGTTCATATTCATATGACTTATTTGTCTTGGTACTCCGTGTATACCAAAACAAGAAATTTGTGTTGTGTCTCTATGCACCCCTTTGAGCTGTGTCGAGGTGATCTTAAGAAAGGAGGTGCATGAGCAAATGGAGCCCTAAATTGGTGACAACACATGCTCTCACTCTATACTGCCTAGAAGAGTGGATCTCATGGCATTCAGGTAAAAGGCAAATGTATGGAAAATGGAATTATGCAAATTCATTGAATATCTTGAAGTTCCATTGATTGAGATCATGGATGGTTTCTTGCCTTTCAATTGATTGTATCTTGGCTTATGTGCTTTATGCTTTAAATTGGTTTTTTCTTTCAATTGGTGCGCCTAAGCAATTTCTTTTTAATCATAGTGTGCCTAGATCTCATGCTTAGATGTTGTTCTTTCAATGTATGATCCTGCTTTTTTCAATTGGTATATGTGTTGCAATGATCATCATGTGTGTAGCATGCCTAGGATGCTTATAAAGTGTTATAACCTAGAGCATGCTTTATTTCCAATAGGCATAGGTTGAATAATGTCATTTTTAATTGGTATCTTTTTGTGATGCAATTGATATATTATGCCTAGACCAAGGTATGTTGTGATCCCCTGTAGTTCTAAGGATGCTAGAATGTGCAGGGTGCAAGCCATTAAAGACTTAATGCACATCTTTAGAGGGAGCACACATAACTTGTGTCTTTTGAGACTAACAGTTTTTTGAGTGATCATGTATAGTCTCAAGGTGGAAAAGGGAAGATGAGCAAGATATGGAGCAATCAAGACTTGGGTACTGCTGCAAGTCATGTAATTGGTACCTAAAGTTGTGAGTAATTGCGTATTTTAAAATTGCTCATGCTCTCTGTTGCTTTCTCCATGATAGTTGGTGATCGTAGATGTTTTTCTTTCAAATCATGGAGTTGTTTTAGTGTTTCACCTGTATAGTGATGATCTTTCAATTGGTAGCCTAAATAGTGTGTTCCAATTAATATCTCTTGTGGAGATCACTAGAATAGAAGTTTTCTCTTATGCCATAATGCTTTAACTTGTTCTAAGTTTGATTTCTTAGTAACAAGAAAAGATCAGGATAAAGGATCAGGCACAAGTGTGGAGGAGCTCCCTAGAGATAAAGCTGTCAAGGTGGAAATCTTAAATTAATGACAAAGGGAACTCCACCAACTTAGCTTGAAAGGACACCATGACATGGTAAAATTACAAAAGGAGGTATTGACTTTCTTATATTAAGTATTTGTACCACGATCTCCCTACGTGCTCGTGTTGCATATATTCAATATGTAAGGGGGAGTAATGTTAGTGTATTACATTTTCCCTGCTTCATACCCTGCTATCCCTTAACATCATACTACATTCCTAATTGAAATATGGTTTTGGTGTTTGATGTCAAAAGGGGAGAAAGTGTGCATTAAAGCTTACCTCGACCTAAGAGGAAAGCTTATCATAAGGGTGAAGGTATCTTGTGTGCTAAAGGGCTCAAAGCTCAGCCTTGTGATATGGATGAGCTCACCTTGGTTATGGTGGGGTTTCCTTGAGTTCCTTGTGATCTTAAGGGGAGAATGCTTTAGTGTTGTTGATAATGCATATATGGTGCTTTTGTTGCTAATCGATGCTTTAATGTTGATATTATCTTGTTTGATGTGTAGATCAATTGATATCTATGGTGCTTGTTGTTTATCTTGTGATTAGATATTCTTGTGTTGATTATAATCATGGTGTTTTATTGGTATTTTTATGATGAATAGTGGTAGGTTGATATCTTGTGTTATATCTGCTTATTTGGTGTTTATATGGTGTGTTACTCTGATTTGTACATCTGTGTATCACAGTTTGATTCTTGACACAATGCACCCCATGGATGCTAAGATATAGTAATGCTTCACACTTAGCCTAAGTATGTGTAATTTGGCATTTGAGGCCAAAGTCGAGATTTTCAAATAAGCACATATTTAGCGGAGACATTCTATAGCTTAGAATTTAAAATTATGCTTAAATCTTAATCTTGTGTAAGCTTTAATTATGTTGCCATCAATCACCAAAAAAGGAGGGATTGAAAGCTCTCTTGTGGGTTTTGGTGGTTTGAATGACAATCCAATTAAAGGACTAACAGGTGTGTTAAGTGTTGGACATGTGCTTAGTGTAAAGCTTGTAAAGTTCAAACACATTTGTTCAATTGGAGATAGCTAATCAAGTTAAGGATGGAAGCAAGAAGAGCTTTGAGGTACCAAGTGCACGGGAGAAGGTCAAGGAGGCGGAGGAACCCAAAGCTAGGGGTGAAGAAGAAAACTTGCAAAATCAAGGTTGATCGAGTTGAGAAGAGTTTTGGTGCATCGAGGATCACTACATAATTTCGTGATTTACAACCAATGAGGTACCATCTATAGTTATGTGGTATAAGACATAACTCATAAGGCTCAAGATGTACAACAAGGTCACTAGAAGGAGTAGTGTCAAAGCTAGAACCTATAAGTAACCCAAAAGAGCTCACTTTAGTCTGACTTTGAGTTCAGGTTGTTCCTATGTTTGGATATGTTCTGTGTGATGTTTGTAGGATGTTGGAGCTCATAAATGGCAAACTAGATCAAGTCATGGAGACTTAGAGTTTTGGAGTCCAACATTGACCTCAAACAGGGCAAAAGGAGCAAAACGATGAAGAAGGTTAATTATGCAGGTTTTAGTGTTCAAATATGGTGCATACACCATCTACTACGCATATGGCACTTTGGTTTTGCTCTCTAACCATACTTGTTCTAAGTTTGGTATCTTAGTAACAAGAAAAGATCAGGATAAACGATCAGGCAAATGTGTGGAGGAGCTCCCTAAAGATAAAGCTGTCAAGGTAGAAATCTTAAATTAATGACAAAGGAAACTCCACCAACTTAGATGGAAAGGACACCATCACATGGTAAAAGTACAAAAGGAGGTATTGACTTTCTTATATTTAGTGTTTGTACCTCAATCTCCCTCCATGCTGGTGTTGCATATATTCAATATGTTAGGGGAGTAATGTTAGTGTGTTATATTTTCCCTACTTCATATCCTGCTGTTGCTTGACATCATCCTACATTCCTGACTGAAATATGGTTTTGGTGTTTGATGTCAAAGGGGGACAAAGTGTTCATTAAAGCTTACCTCGACCTGAGAGGAAAGCTTATATTAAGGGTGAACGTATCTTGTGTGTTAAAGGGTTCAAAGCTCAACCTTGTGATAAGGATGAGCTCACCTTGGTTAAGGTGGGGTTTCCTTGAGTTCCTTGTGTTCTTAAGGGGGGACTGACTTAGTGTTGTTGATAATTCATATATGGTGCTTATGTAGCTGTCAACAAGACTGTAAGTAGTCGCGACATCGTTGTAACCATCATCAACATAGTGGAAGGCTCTATCTTTCATATTGACAGATTTGAGCAAACAGAGGAAGGAGTTGAAATAGACTCCAAACCATGGTGTGGCTAACTCCAACGAGGACTAGGCAAGCATTTAGGCTTGGCCAATCCTCGGGTTAAATCCATGTGTCTGTGTGTCTGCTTTGTGTTGTGTTTTGTCTCTCTGTCTTGATTGCTTGTATACTTGCACTTCAATACTTATTTGTGGTATAAGATGTCTTTAATGTGTAGGAAATTTTAAGATAGGAACTTCATTTCCGCTGCGACCTACTCGAAGTGTCTTTCATTCCACTGTGATCCTGTCTTTGAGTTGAGTAAGAATTTCAAGTTTTAAGTGATAATTTTTATTCGCCTATTCACCACCTTCTAGGCGACATCTAGATCATGTTCCCTGGCAATGGGAACTTTCACAAGTGTGTACTTCGTTAGGCGTATAAATGTTCCTTCCTTGAGTTTCTTGATTTGAAATCCTAGAAAGAACTTTAATTCTCCCATCATTGACATGCCAAATTTCATAACTATGATCTTGCTAAATTCTTCACAAGAGGAATGATTAGTAGAGCCAAAAATAATATCATCAACTTAAATTGGCATTTATAATTCATTACCCACCCTCTTTGTGAAAAGTATTAGGAAATGTTTCAAAATGAGTATTTTTGAATTATGTGCCATTGTCACTATGAATCGCTCTCATAACATTCTTGGGAAACTCATTTTGCAACCCAAGAATCAAATCTCGAGCATGAGTAAAAGCCTCATCCTTAGCATCCATGAAGAATACCAAAGAATAGCGAGAAAAGTAATAAACAATTACATGAGCATACCACTTCCCCCTAAAGGAGTAAACCCGAGCTAGACCAACAATGTCCATGTGAAGCAACTCGCCAGGTTGCAAGGTCATCACCTTGGTGACTAGGGAATGGGAAGCAGCAATAAATTTTCCATGACGATAAGGGTGACAAATAAGATCTTTCTCAAATTTCAATTTGGGCAATCCTTAGATGATGTCAAGTGAGCTCAAACGACACAAAAGATCAAAGCTCAAATGACCTAGCCTCCTATGCCACTTCGAAATCATAGAGGAAGATCCTAGCAAAATACATTGAGAGGGGCCAGAAGAATGGGAAAACTCAGCTCAAAAAACACAACCAAATGGGGAAATCCAGCAAAAAGATCCCCTTGGGCATCCAAAACATGAGACAAGCCCTCTTAAAGCGCACTTCATAGTCATCCTCAAGAAGTTGCGAAACTGAAAGTTGATTCAAATGCAAGTTCGTAACCAAAACAACATCCTTGAGCACAAAGCTCTCGTTCACCCGAATGGTGCCATGAGAGACAACCTTACCTCTCGACTTATCCCCGAATGTGATGTATTCCTTACCATTCATGGGGTCGAGGCTGGAGAACCATATAGAACTTCTAGTCATGTGGCATGAACATCCGGAATCCATGAGCCACATGTTCTCTAGGCCTCCGCCTTGTATCAATAGAAAGAAACAGGGTGAGCAAATGGCACAAAACTAGGGTTAGAATACTGAGAAGAAAACTAGTGTTGCGACATTTTCCCCTGAAAAGTGTTAGGAAAAACACCAAACATCCCTGGTCCCATTGGGAGGTAGCGAACACCATGAGAAGGAAATTGTGGTCCATTGAAGATGTGGGAACCAAAGATGCTAGCATGGGGTCCTTGGCCATATGGTACATGACCAGCACCTCGCCATGCACAACCACCGTGTGGTCTCACCGCCTGAGGCCTAGGAACTTAAGGAAAAGCACCTCCAGGCCTAGTAGTGTGACTCTGAATAGGAAGATCCTATACACCATGATAGGGTAGTACATGTTCTTTCTGCTCACCTCAAAACCTCACCTTTCATCTCTCTTCCTCCTAAAGCAAAATGTAGCCAAGTGACCATCCCTCTCACAATACTCACAATGGTACCTCACCTCTCTCTTAGGTGGAATCTGTTTGTGGCAGTGGGTACTTTTCGGTGGCCGTGGAGCTCTAGGAAGGGGGTCACTAGAGATGTCTGACAAAGTGTCAAGTGGGTTCCTGAGATGGTTAGGTTTTGGACACCACACTTGTTTTGAAGTGGAGTTCTCACAGACTCCACAAGTATTCCATCTCTCACAACACGGGTGGTAGATTTTGGGTGGAGTGATTTAAACAAGCTTGGAGGTGGGTGGATGTTTTTCTGCGGATGTCAAGCCACTGCACTCACCAACCTTACAAGAGTAAGCATCACTCCTAGCTTTAGCAGCAAACCCTAACCCTAGTCTGCTAGTTCCCCTTTTGAACTAACTAACCATCATGCCCAAATAGGGATCACTTCTAGACACCTAGCTCAAGACTGATCGAAGGTATGTGTTTTCCTCCATGATCTGAGTGTTGTTGTGTCTATAGGACTCAAACACATACTACAAACCCTCACATAGTGCACACTACGAAGGAATAGGTGCACTCCCTAAGAAAGCTTTCTCAAGCAAGGCTATCCTAGCGATCTTCTCTACTAGCTCAGTCTCCAAGCCAGGACAAGTTTGACATGCACCCAACAAGTTAGACCTAGATCTCAACTCATAGCACTCATCTAGTAGGGTAACATACTTGGTCTGCAATGTGGTGATGTTCGACATGTGAAGAGCACACTCATCACATTTAGTCTCGTCGGGCACTGTAATACCTAAATTTGTAACTCATATGAAGAGAGAATATTTCCTTTATCTATATGTGTGTACCATCTTTAGTTAATATCACATGTGAATAAACACCATCAAAAGGGGGATTGAATAACCAATAACATCTAAATAAACTATTGCATCATATTGGATCTTTGTTTGTGCATTTAAAACAATAATAATATGAATAAAAATAAAATATAGTGAGAAGAAGATTTGAGGAAAAGGGAGAAAAAGAGAAATGATGTGAAAATAAATAAATAATATGTATGTAATTATATTTCTAAAATTGGTACTTCTGATTTCACAATATAATGTGAGGATAACTTGGCACATGATTTGAATTTAAATCTGAATTTAAATTGGAATTTAAAAGCAAAAAGAAAGGAAAGTGAAATTATAAAAGAAAAATAAAAAGAAAAACGAATAGGAAGCATGACTGGGCCTTGACATTGATTTCGGCCCACCTGAAGGAACCCCTCGCGCGGCCCAGCCTTATTCACGCGCGCGCGCCTACTCTTGAGCTTCGCTTACACGCGGGGTCCACTCGTCAGAGCCTTCCTCCCCGAAGAACTCACGCGCGGAGTTATGTTCCTCTCTCTCTCTTTACTCCGCGTGCACACCCACCTCCCCGCGCATGTCGCCGCTCCGCCGGGAGCTTCGGAGTCCGTTGCATCCTCTCCGCGTTTACAAATAGGTGTTCCCACAACCTCGCCGCTTATGCCCTATTCCACCGCCGCCGTCAGCACTAAGTTCGGAGAGAAGAGAGAGAGTGCCATAATCGGCCTCGTGCTACACTGCTGTCGCGGCCCCGTAGTACTCCCTGGGAGCTTGGCCTGGTGGTGCCGCGTGTACGCGACCACCTCGGGGGGGTGGAGGACGACCGACCTGCCGTTAATTGCTCGCCGGAGATCTAGACAGGGGCGGAATCGCATCCCTTCCGTGGTCTGCGCGCGTCGCACCGCCATTGCCGGTATGATTTTGGCACCTGCTCTCGCCTTCGTCTCCTCACTGCGCGACACGTCCTGGATTTGAGTTTAGCAGCCGGGGGGTTGAGTTAGCCGTCTCCGGCCATGGTCTCCGCCATATCTGCGGGCGGCGCCGCCGTGCGCGGATTTTAGACGGGAGATGAGATTCGGGCTGGGATCATCACCGTCCGATAACCATCGCACGGTTGAGATAGAGCACGGGGATACCCTTTCGGATTTTGATCGTGCGCCGTTGGATGAGATCGGACGGACCCGATCCGATCTCGCTCTCATAAAATATTGACCGTTAGATTCGGATCTAGGGGCGCTCGTTGAATACCGGTTCAGATTTTAACTGCGGCTAATCTGGCGCGTCCAATTCCGATCGAACGGCCAGAACGGACCGATACCCCTTCGCGTAACCACTTTGCAGAAAACCCCTTATAAATTTAGAGATTCAACCCGCAGTCCTCTGCGCAGTGCGGTATGTGTCTTAGGATCTTTTGCACCAGCACCCCTGCGCTTTCTGGAATTTGAGGCCCAATCCAGAGAGCATTGAAAATCAGAAATTAATATCAGAAATCAATTTTTAGTGCATAAATAAATGTTAGAACTTGTTTAAATTGTAGAAAATGCATATGAACTCCAAATTGGACCATTCCAGTTCCTATGATTTTGTAATATTAATCTCTATCAAATAGTACCACTATTTTTACATGAAATACACATTAAAGTTTATTCCTCACTTAACCCCATATTAAATGCATAAAATCTTTGGAAATTCATAACTTAAAATATATAATTCCAAAATTGATAATTTCAGTTCCTATGATCTCAATTTAGTGTCTAGATTATTACTGTGCAAATTATTTACATGTTTGGTGTAATGTTAATTTTGGCTATACTATGTCTGTATTATGTTAATGCGAGTAGACGAGCAAGGAACAGAGGATACTGTTGAGCAGCAGGTTGAAGTAGCTGAGCAGGAGCTCATGAAAGGCAAGTTGTGCCCTTGATCACTTCTTTTACCCATTCATGTTCTTATTAATCATAATGATCTGCATAGGTTAATTTTGATGGGACCCAATAGGTTACCCTAGATTTTGACTATCTTTATACCTTGCTTCACCACTGGTTTTACTACTAAAGTTTTGGGTAGTTTATGCTATTGCTTTATGTGGATTTGGGTATAGAGATATTCATCACTCATTGTTATACTTTTTATTATCTGTTTTATTCTTTAATGTTCATGTTAAGATCATTATGTTAATGGGAACATGGAGAACCACCCAGGAAAACAGTGCTACCACAAGGGTTTAATGGGACGCCCTTGGCTAATTAACTAGGAAAGCTAGTGGAGGGCTACCTTACCCGAAAGGGGCAAGGGCAGTAGGGGAGTGGTCAGTGTAGGGAGGTCCTTGGTTGATTTTGCTGCGATGGCGGTCAGGCAAGAACCCTGCACTGGAGCTTCCTATAAACTGTAGTGGGTAGTCTGAAGCTAGTGGAACTTTGTAAAGGCCTCATAGTGGTACCCTGCCTCGCTTCCTTGGTAGAGGTGTATGGGGTCGGATCAACTCCGTGGCAAATGGGTAACACGACTTGTGGGTAAAGATGCGCAACCTCTGCAGAGTGTAAAACTGGTATACTAGCCGTGCTCACGGTCATGAGCGGCTCGGACACTCACATGATTAATTTATGGAACTTAAATTTAATTTGACATTTGCATCGCATTTGGGATTATTTTACTATTACTGTTCTTTATTATTATTAAGGTTTGGTATTTACTTACACTTAGTAATTGCTAATAAAATTTTGACCAACTTATAAAAGCAATGCTCAGCCTCAGCCTTTATTTCATTGATCAGCCTTACACTACATGAACTCCCACCTTTGGTGAGTTCACGCCACATTATTCCCCACGACTTGTTGAGCTATGAACGTATGTGAGCTCACTCTTGCTGTCTCACACCCCCCCACAGGAGAAGAACAGGTGGTCAATGAGGAGCCACCTAACACCGAGGCTTTCGACTTGATCTAGGTGGCGTTTCTCGGTCGACATTTGCGCCGACGATCCTTAGTTCGTTTTATGTTTATTCTTTTATTTTGTATTAAGTCTTCCGCTATGTAATAAGTACTCTGATTATGGTGACATTTGTCTCTATACACTCTGTGATTATATATGTTGTCTTCTTTGGCGCATGTATGAGATGCACCCGGCTTTGTCCCTTAAAACCGGGTGTGACAGAAGTGGTATCAGAGGAAATGTTGACTGTAGGACGAAACCTAGATAGAATGGACAAACCCTTACCTACTTATCTCATTCTGATTCATTCTACACTCACCTTACTCTGATTCTTTCTACACTTATCTTGATCCTGTCTTACCTTCTACTGTTCTACTCTGATCATTCTTATCTTCTCTATTCTAAGACAAGATGGATTTCACACCTTGGAATCCCTACCCCTATGACATTTTAAGAGATAGGAGGCCTAAGACCAAATCAAAACTATTTTTTATATTTAAAAATGTTGTTTGATTGTTCTGATGAAAAATGTCTGATTTGCTTCTTTGATTGATCGAAGTATTATATATGGACATCTTAGTATGTGCCAGCATAAGGTAATAAATTAGCTATGGTAGGTAGAACATTAAACTGCTTAGCTAATAAATCCCCCAAAGTAACATGATTTGTAATTACTGCCTTGTCCACTATTCTCTTACCTTATGTATCTAACTCAGATGGTCAATACCAGGAGGGGTGGTGGAATTGATTTGCCTCCTAATCGACACACTCGAAGGATATATAGACAACCTCAGCCACAGCCAGCAGAGATGAATCCTCCTAATCCTCCACCAGGCGGAGTTGATCCACTGGTTGCAGCTCAGATGGCGGTGATGCAGCAAATGGCGGACACTATGGCTGATATGCGTGCCCAGATGCAGCAAGAACGTCAGGAGATGCGTCAGGAAAGAGAAGATATACGCCAGGAGTTGCGCCAGGAGAGGGAGGAGATACGCCAGGAGAGAAGGGCGCAACAACAGCAGCTGCAACAACAACTTCAACAACAGCAGCAACAGCAACAAGTGCCATTGCCTCCACCACCACCACCAGTTCCACCCCGAGATAAGCATAGGGAGTTCATGAGTCATAAGCCGCCTACATTTGCAAGCTCTCTTGATCCACTGGACACGGATGATTGGCTGAAGTCCGTTGAGAAGATGTTGAATATTGCTCAATGCACTGATCGGGAGAAGGTTTTATATGCTTCTGGACGTCTGACAGGTCCTGATGCTGACTGGTGGGATTCATATACTGCTGCCCATGATGCTGCGGATACTATTACTTGGGCAGAGTTCAGTACACAGTTCAGGAATTATCATATTCCAGCTGGCATGATAAAGATCAAGAAGAAGGAGTTTCTGTCTTTGAAGCAAGGCAACATGTCGGTCAGCGAGTACAGAGACAAATTTATTCAGCTGTCGAGATATGCTCCGGAGGAAGTTGCTGAGGATGAGAGGAAGCAGGAGCACTTTATTGAAGGACTTAATGGACCACTGCAGTATGCTCTAGTGGCACACACATTTCCATCATTTCAGAGGCTACTTGATAAGGCCCTGGCTATTGAACACAAGCGTGTTCAGCTGGGAGATTTGAAGAGAAAGGCTATATCTCAAGGACAAGGAAGCAGCAGTGTTCGTCCTCGCTACAGTTCACCTCAGGGTACACCAGTTCGCACTGGCGGAGGCCAGCGCCTAGTTCAGCAATCACCACTGAGGACTCCACCTCCTCGACAGGCTACCCCTACTGGCACCCCGACGAAGTTTTTAGGACAGAGTCCGGGCACTACGTGTTTCAAGTGTGGGAAGACTGGTCATTATGCAAATGTCTGCCCACAGAGGATTGCTACTACTCCAGTTCAGAACAGGCAGCAAACTCCAGGATCTGGCAAGGGATATTCTATTGCTAAGGTTAATCAAGTCAGCGTTGATGCTACTCCAGATGGTGGGGACATCGTACTTGGTATGTTTTATGTTAATGCAATTCCTGCAACCATATTATTTGATTTTGGTGCTACACATTCATTCATGTCTGCTCATTATGCCAACACAAATGAGATACCACTGCTAAATATGAGAAAACCCATGATAGTAATCACACCTAAAGGGCCTATTGAGGCAAATAAAATTACACGTAGATTGACATTAACCATTATGGGTAGAGAATTTGGAGCTACTGCTATAATATTAGAGTCAAGCAGTATAGATCTGATCCTTGGTATGTCATGGCTAAGAAAGTTAAAGGCCGTTATAGCATGTGGTAGAGGTACCGTAGAACTCACTACCAATAAAGGGGAAAGATTTCAAGTTAATATTGCAGTAACCTCCTCATCCATGCGTGCAATGTTCTTTATACCTGAGGAGTTTGTTGGTGACAACATCCGGGTGGTTAGAGATTTTCCGGATGTCTTTCCAGAGGAGTTACCAGGGATGCCACCTGATAGAGAAGTTGAGTTTGTTATTGATCTCTTACCTAGAACCGCCCCTATTTCTAAACGGACATATAGGATGTCCGTAGAGGAGTTGAAGGAACTTAAGAAGCAGTTAACTGAGTTGCAAGAGGCTGGGTACATTCGTCCGAGTTCCTCACCTTGGGGAGCACCAGTTTTGTTTGTACAAAAGAAGGATGGATCTCAGCGGATGTGTGTGGACTATAGATCACTTAATGATGTCACTATGAAGAACAAGTATCCGTTACCCCGTATTGAGGATTTATTTGATCAGATGCGAGGTGCTAGAGTATTCTCTAAGATAGATCTCCGATCCGGTTACCACCAGATGAGGATTAGACCATCGGATATTCCCAAGTCGGCTTTCTCGACTCGATATGGATTATATGAGTTTACTGTTATGTCGTTTGGATTAACCAATGCACCGGCTTATTTTATGAATTTGATGAATAAGGTGTTTATGGAGTAATTGGACAGATTTGTCGTGGTGTTCATCGACGATATTCTTATCTATTCTAAGAATGAAAGTGATCATGAACAACATCTAAGGTTGGTGCTACAGAAGTTGCGAGATAATCAACTCTATGCCAAGTTCAGCAAGTGCGAGTTTTGGATTGACAAGGTGCCATTCCTTGGTCATATTATTTCTAATGGAGGAATAGCAGTGGATCCTGCTAAAGTGAAGGAGATAATGGAGTGGAGAGTGCCCACTATAGTCACTGAGATTCGAAGTTTCTTGGGACTCGCAGGATATTATCGGAGATTCATTGAAGGGTTCTCTAAAATTGCCAAGCCTATGACATCGCTTTTGGAGAAAGGAAGAGAATTCAAGTGGGATGAGAAATGCCAAGAAAGCTTTGATCAATTGAAGGAGAGATTGATGTCTCCACCGGTGTTGGTTATGCCAGACTTACAGAAAAGATTTGATATTTATTGTGATGCATGTGGCCAAGGATTGGGATGTGTGCTTATGCAAGAAGGTCATGTGATTGACTATGCATCTCGTAAGTTGCGGAAACATGAATTGAACTACCCCACTCATGACTTAGAACTGGCAGCAGTTGTGCATGCACTTAAGATTTGGAGACACTATATTATGGGAACTAAGTGCCAAGTATACACGGATCATAAGAGTTTGAAGTATATATTCACTCAGAAGGATCTCAACCTCAGACAACGTCGTTGGTTGGAGCTCATTAAGGATTATGATTTGGAGATTCACTATCATCCAGGCAAGGCAAATTTGGTTGCAGATGCCTTGAGTCGGAAAGAGCATGTTCACTCCGTTTTTGTCGTCCAACTGCCCGATGAATTAGCAAAAGACTTTGAGAGACTCAATTTGGGAATTGTTACTCATACTGAAGGAGTTACCATTGAGTTGGAACCTACCTTGGAGCAAGAGATTCGTAAAGGTCAGGTTGGTGATGCTAAAATTCAAGAGATTAAGGATCTGATTACGGAAGGTCGAGTTCCGGAATTCACGGAGGATGAGCAAGGTACTATATGGTTCAAAGATCGGATATGTGTTCCAGAGATTGATAGCCTCGGTGAGACTATATTGAAAGAAGCCCATGATTCTAATTATTCTATCCACCCTTGTAGCACTAAGATGTATCAAGATTTGAAGCAAAAGTATTGGTGGTATGGACTGAAAAGAGATGTTGCTGCTCATGTGGCTAAGTGTGATGTGTGTCAAAGAGTCAAGGCCGAACATCAAAGACCCGCTGGACTATTGCACCCGCTTAAGATTCCTGAGTGGAAATGAGAAGAAATTGGTATGGATTTTATTGTTGGACTACCCCGCACCCCTGCTGGGTATGACTCTATTTGGGTAATTGTGGACAGATTGATAAAAGTGGCTCATTTCATACCTGTGAGGACTAATTATACGGGAGCCAAACTAGCAAAATTGTATATGACTCGGATAGTTTGTCTACATGGAGTGCCTAAGAAGATCGTGTCAGATCGAGGATCGCAGTTTACTTCTCGATTTTGGAAGAAGTTGCATGAGAGCTTGGATACAAAGTTGAATTTTAGTTCAGCCTACCATCCCCAGACTGATGAACAGACAGAGAGGACTAATCAAGTGCTAGAAGATATGCTAAGAGCTTGTGCCCTTAAACATGGTGGAAGTTGGGATAAGAGCTTGCCATATGCGGAGTTCTCTTATAATAATAGCTACCAGGCCAGTTTGAAGATGTTACCGTTTGAGGCTCTGTTTGGCAGAAAGTGCAGGACACCACTGTATTGGGATCAAACTGGAGAGAGACAGTTCTTTGGGCCTGAACATATACAAGAGGCAGAAGAACAAGTTCGAATGATAAGAGAAAATTTGAGAATTGCACAATCCAGGCAAAAGAGCTATGCTGATAATAGGAGAAGATTACTGGAGTTTAAGGAGGGTGATCATGTCTATTTGAAGGTGTCACCACTTCATGGTATGAGGAGATTTAAAGTCAAAGGAAAGTTTTCCCCTCGCTTCATTGGACCTTTCTTGATCTTAAAGCGAGTGGGAGAAGTTGCATATCAATTGGAGTTACCGGATCATCTAGCGGACGTTCATGATGTCTTTCATGTATCTCAGCTGAAGAAATGTCTCAGGGTGCCCGAAGAACAGTTACCAATGGAAGACCTTAGTGTTCAAGGTGATCTGACTTATGCTGAGTATCCCATCAAGATTCTCGATACACTGACTCGAGTTACAAGAAATAAGGTTGTAAAGATGTGCAAAGTTCAATGGAGTCACCACGGTGAAGATGAAGCAACGTGGGATAGAGAAGAAGAGCTTTGTATAGACTTCCCCCATCTTTTCCTTAGTTCTTCTTAAAATCTCAAGGACGAGATTATTTTTAAGGGGGGTAGGATTTGTAATACCTAAATTTGTAACTCATATGAAGAGAGAATATTTCCTTTATCTATATGTGTGTACCATCTTTAGTTAATATCACATGTGAATAAACACCATCAAAAGGGGGATTGAATAACCAATAACATCTAAATAAACTATTGCATCATATTGGATCTTTGTTTGTGCATTTAAAACAATAATAATATGAATAAAAATAAAATATAGTGAGAAGAAGATTTGAAGAAAAGGGAGAAAAAGAGAAATGATGTGAAAATAAATAAATAATATGTATGTAATTATATTTCTAAAATTGGTACTTCTGATTTCACAATATAATGTGAGGATAACTTGGCACATGATTTGAATTTAAATCTGAATTTAAATTGGAATTTAAAAGCAAAAAGAAAGGAAAGTGAAATTATAAAAGAAAAATAAAAAGAAAAACGAATAGGAAGCATGACTGGGCCTTGACATTAATTTCGGCCCACCTGAAGGAACCCCTCGTGCGGCCCAGCCTTATTCACGCGTGCGCGCCTACTCTTGAGCTTCGCTGTAACACCCCAGTTGTTACCATGGCTTGAGCCCACCTTGCTATCAAAGGGTATGAGCCCCTGTGGAAGAACTTAATGAAGAGAAGCATAAGGGCCTTGGACAGCTAGGGGTTAACCAAGGATTGTGAGTAACCAAAAGCATTACTCTAATCCTGGCACACTCACTACTTTGGATGAGAAGGGAGAAGAACCCTAGACCTCTCTTAGACCCTATCTCCCAAAACCCTAGTTAAGGGGGGAAAAGAGAGTGAGCATGTGTGCAAAACATGAGTAGCTTTCACCTAAACCTTAAGTAACCTTGTAACCATCAATTAGGGGGGGAATATTGCAAAAAGGCCCCTGGTAAAACCCCAAATCAAATCACTAAGTGGAGAGAGAGCTAGAGCTCTCTATTCCTCTCTAAGTCCATATTTAACCTTAGTTTAAGGATCAGCAGTGTTCACCTTGAAGATGGCGTCGAATCCACTTGTGATCTATACCAAAAATGTGGCATACTACCTAGGGCACCCACTGGAAAAAGTTGAGCCCGAGACTCGGACGTTTGACATGCCATGGCATGGCTTTTGTCGCGAAGTGCCCAGTGTGACACACCTGTTTTGGCATCCAAAGATCTCCCTCCCTAGGCCGTATCTGCCCCGACTTCTCACAGTTGAGTGACAGCCCTAGGTGCCAGGAAGAGGTCTGCGCCGAACCTTTGCAAAGATTCGCACGTTTGCGACCTCTGTCGACGTTTGAACACTGGAAGAAACAAACCGCCACGTGTTCGACGCGTTCTGCCGCGCCAGAGCACGCCCGCGCGCGCCCCGCGCCGCGCCCGAGCCAAGCCGGCGCCCCGGCCGCGTCCGCGCCTATAAAACCCACCCCAGTGCTCGGTTGCCTTCCTCATTGCCTCATCCGTACCTCGCCGGACTCGCCCGAGCCAGCCGTTGCCTCCGGCGACCTCCCCGCGACCCGCCAGTGCCGCCCGAAAGCCACCGCCGTGGCCAACCCCTCTCCAATCCCCTTCCGTTCGATCCAAGCCCTCAGTTAGCTTCCTGGTGAAGCCGTGAGCCTTGCTCAAGCTTGAGCCGAGGGCCTGCATCGCCGGAGTAGCCGAATCACGCTCACCGGAGTTCACGAACCCGCCGGCGCACGTGGACCGGGTAAACCCCTTCACCATTTTCCGATTCATTGCGCGTATGGCCTCTGCGTCATCCCGTGAAGCTCCTCGTGCCCTTTGATTGAACTCTGCCGCCATGGTTTGGCCGGAGCAGGCGTCGCCGTCGACCCCCGCCGCCTGCGCTCGTGGCCAGTGTGACTCCGACCACCTCCAGCGACGACCCGCACATCGACGTGACCGCCGCAACCTCCCGAACGTCTCTGACCACCTCGCCGGACCTCCCTCGCCGCCGGTAAGCCGCACCGTCCTTTTCTTTCCCGCGGCTACTATTTCAGTTAAGGGAGGGACTGCGGGTGAGAGGGAGAGGAATCCAGGGGGGTTAAGTGAAAAGCCAGAGACTCAAATGAATAGTGGCCCGAGGGTAGATCTGCGAAGTTTGATTCGGTTTAAACTCAGGGGCCTCGGCGCAAACTGCTTTTCCAGAAAAACTTAATTAAAACCTGTTTTAAATTTAAACAGAAACTTTAAAAGCCCATAACTTCTGTTTGGTTTATCCAAATTTGGTCAAACTAATTTTGCCAGACTCTAAATAATATAACCTGTCTAAGAAAAATATGAAACCCCATAAGTACTAGAGAAAAATATAAGGTTCTGATTTATTTTCAGTTTTGGCCAAAAGCTTAATAATAGCAAGAAAAATGGTTGTACTATTTGACTAAGGTTAGAAAAATTTAGAGAAGTTATTGTCTACCTACTGACCTAGTTAAAAATGTTAAACCTCTCTGTCCATTACATTAAGTTAGTTTTAACCCCTTATTCTATATTATGCTTAAGTTTAAGGAAAATAGAAAAAGTGATATAAATAATGAACCAGAGGGCACCCATATTTTTGTTGAGATATTTAGTCAATGTAGTTCATTGGAAAAATGTATCATACCCTGTTGTAGTAAAAGATAAGAAAGATGCCTTTTAAATGAAGAAAATAAGGATAACTTAGAAAAACCCTACAAAAATAACCCTAAGGTGAAACCTCCCCAAACCTTAGGATAACTAATGTGTTGATAATAAGAACTTAAGAAAAATCTGAAATCTGTTGTTTGATATTTTTCAAATAACAAGTTAGTTCTAATCACCCTTTTTGCACCAAAGTTTAGAAATCCACCCTTAATTAACCATCATGTGGCTCTCTGTCATTTTTGGTACAAGAGCTTTTTATCACTACTAGAAGCCAACAAAAATAACCCTTAAGTCAGAACCCACTTTAATAAGAGACTTGTAGTGTAAAGTGGCCCATTTTGCCTAACTATTGTTATTTTTGTTTAAAGGCTAGCTTTTGTACCTTAAGCCTCCAATTCTTAAAACAAGCTAGAATAGCCAGTGACAACCCACTGTAATTTTTACAGAATTTTTGGAAATTTTTAAACTACTGTCATAGTTCAAACCCCTACTAGAAACCCTAGAGGGAAATTAAAGAAAGGAAAATGGATGAAGGAATCTAATATCCTCCTAAGACCTTTATTACTTGTCCACTAAAAATCCATAAAGACAATGCAAAATCCAATATGTTATCCTAAAAGTAAACCTAAACCTAAAGGGGAATGAATCTATGTATATATATACCACTAGAAGACCCACATAGCCAGGGAACCCTAAGTTAATTCTTGACTTAATTTCTGTAGTTTAATGTTCTTAAATCTTGCATAATCATAACATACATGTTCATTGCATTTCGATAGACTGTAATCTCGCTGACGGAGAGTACGTCCTCGTGCCGGAGCAAGGAGCTGCCCAGGAGGTTGCCCCAGACCCAGCACTAGAGCCTACACCAGAGGACCTGCCTGCCACTGCTTTGGAAGGCAAGCCCCGGTTTTATGCATCACCTGTTATTTATGCTATTTTACTTCACTTAATAATTGTAGGATTGATTGTGCACTTAGGTGTAGGAATTGTTTGAAACCCTAGTTGCATGATCTCAGGAATCCTATTGAGATGAATACTAGTATGCTAGGTCGAGTAGCTGCTTTATTAATTAGGATCTCGGTAGAAGTCGAGTGATTTTTCTAGCACTCGCGCGAGGTCAGGAATTGGCTGTATCCACCTTCTTATCATATTGAGGTTGGTTTGTGGGCAACAATCCATGGGGATTGGTTGTTCACGAGATAAAAAGTTGATTAAGGATTAAGGTGTGGTACCATGAGTCAAGCGTTTGAACGTACTAAACATATGCCGAGAAATATGGTAAATCGGTAAGCCTAGTACCTGAGTGAACCTACCCGCAGACATACCTCCTCACGCGACCTGAGACGTAGTCTCCCATTCCGGTTATGGTGGGTACAAGTGCGGTCACTGCACGACGGCCAGTCGGGGTCAGTGAGGCATTGTACGCCAAGGCGGTGAGACCTGATCTGTTGCCAGGGAATCGATGGGGACGGTTGATGTGTGTGGGGACGGAGTGCCCCTGCATGTCGTGTGTTTAGGTTTACCTTGCAAGGATAAAAACTCGATTCGAATCGTCTGCTTCTCGCAGCTAATGAGACTGCTTGATCCATGCTGCTACATTGAGTAACAAGTGGAACTGTGTTGGGATGATACAAGCTGTTGATTGCTAAAAATGCTTGCTACTATGTATGAATAGATAGTACACTTTTAGCCTTAAGAGAGTCACACTTAATTTTGACAAAGTTAAAATCTTGATTTAGAAACTCAGCTAGTGCTTTTGGCAACCAAACCCCCACAGCCAAACAGCTGCATGTCTAGAGGTAGAGGAGTATAGACTCCTCACACCGGGTAAGTCTAGCTGAGTATTAGTATACTCAGCCTTGCTTGTGGCATAATTTTTACAGGTTCTCTGGAAGACATGGTTGCTGGAGTGACTTGGCCGTCCACCTTACCACCGGGTTGGACTGTCGAGTGGGACCCTGCCTCGGCTGAGGAGGAGCATGAGGAGTGATGGGACAGGCTTCCCCATCTCTCCATTTATTTATCGTTAGTTTTATTCCGCTGCACTTCGAACAATGATGGCTACTTTTGGCAAAACTCCGATGGTGACAATGGTGATGTAATAATAATTTAATACTCTTCCATGCATGGTTTTATGCTTTATTGTATTTGCTCTGTGACTCACCATCGAGTGAGACTGTGGTACTTGATCCTGTCAGTGGCCGTGTCGGACTAGATCCGAGGGATTGACGGGTTATTCCCATTTAAGTGTGGTCTAGCCTCTAAGGCCGGATTTAGGCACTTAAGTTGGAATAATTCGGGCAGTTCCGCCACAGCTGGTATCGGAGCTTGTACCACCACAGAGGAATCAATAAAACATGAATACCATCCCTTTTCTAAAGTAAAACTTGATAGAAACAATGTTGGATAGATAGTAGGGCGAGCACGGTAGACCTAGGACGTGAAGCCTTAGGATGGTAGAAGGGTAGCTAGGTGGCTAATTAACTAGGCCCTACAGGCCACTTTTACAGGATGGGAGTTTTTCCCTATTCCTTTTATTTTCTTGTGAGGTCATTCAGGACGTGCATGCATGCATTCTTAATTAAGTAAATGAATAACTAAGTAAAAGGATGTAAAAATGAGATAGCAGCTAACTAGGTCCCCAATGCCTTTTTCTTTTAGCTAGAGGCAAGCTGAGCTTTGTTTTTCCTTGTTCTTTTTGTACTTCTTTTTCCTTGCTTACGCTTAACCGTGCACAGATGACTTCCCACGGATCCTCCGAGGATGGAGATGCACTGACCCACACTGACGGACTTGCACGAGAGGGTTTTCCCCGCATCTTGTGGGAGGTACTTCAGGGGGCCGGATACTCGACACCCCCTCAGTACGCAGTGCGACTGTTCGAGAAGCACCGGGTGCCTCGCTGTAGGGTGAGGATGACTTTGGAGCCTCATCCCCTGCAGCCAGGCTGGCGCTCCTTGGACTCTGAGTCTTTCGGGTACCGAGCGGAGGACACCATCGAGGCAATCGCTCTGCATGGACTGACTACCTTCTGCGGATTCCATCCCTTGGAGCTGGCTACCCACCCCATTGGGTTGTTCCCCGCGGAAAAGGAGGACGACCCGATGTGGAAGGATCGGGTGGAGCATGCCAAGGACATTTGGGCTCTCTACCCAGGCCACACCGCTCACTTGTCAGTACGATGCATGAACGCTCTGTATCGTCTGCAAGTAATGCGTGGGGAGGCAATGTCTCACCTGATGGCATTGCTGGAGGCCACCAAGATCACCCTGGACAACAGGGAGGAGCTCGTGGTGGACTTATCCCAGGAGCTGGTGGAAAAAGATTTGCAAGTGGAGCAGCTGACTGATGAGATTCATGAGTTGGAGGAGCTAGTGGGCACCAGGGAGAATACCATCGAGGTTCTCGAGGATCAGCTCCTCAACACCCAGCAGCAGCTAGCGGAGGCTAATGCGCACCTGGACATGCATCACCAAGAGATCCATGATGAGGAGGCTGACGAGGACGTGGACATCGAGGGAGGAGATGAGCCTGCCTCCAGTGTAGACACCGCTGGCTCAGGGAGACCACCTTCCCCCGACTCCAGCGTTGCCTCGTTCGCTCACTAGATGCCAGACTAATACTAGAAGTTGATGATAGTGGACTCCTCGCCACTAGCTTAGCTTTTGCACCCTTAGGGTACTAGGCTAGGTAGAGTTGAGTCTTTTTGATCATTGATGTAATCAGTGTTAAAACTCTTTTGGAGGTTTAGAGATGATTAATGGCAGTTTAAATGTGGACGGAAGGTTTATGTTTCCGTTTTGTTTTATTTGGAATCTATCAAATTGCTTTAACTCCCCTACCATGTTTGAACCTTAAGCTTGGAGCTGTGTTATTGAGCAACCATGTGATTTTTCAGATGGCTGGGAGAGCGCGCCGCGGTCAGAATGAGCACGTTCCCCCACCGCCACCGCCTCCCACTCTGCAGGAGCTCATGGCCCAGCAGAATGAGATCCTGCGACAGCTGGCACAGCATCAGCCGCCACCACAACACTATGGTGGTGGAGACCATCAGCGTCACCCTGTCGCTCCTACCTACCAGGAGTTCCTTAGTACTCAGCCACCACTGTTTACTAGGGCGGAGGACCCACTTGATGCAGATGTGTGGTTGAGGGTGGTGGAATCCAAATTCCCTCTGCTCCATGGGGCTTGCTCAGAGGTCACCAAGGTCAGGTTCGCCACCCAGCAGCTTCGCGGACCCGCGAGGACTTGGTGGGACCATTTTCTTGCTATGCAGCCAGATGGTAGAGAAGTGGAATGGAGGGAGTTCAAGGCCGCTTTCAGAGGGCATCATATTCCAGCTGGCATCATGGACCGGAAACTCAATGAGTTTCTGGCACTCACTCAGGGCAGCAGGACAGTGTTGCAATATGCCCAGGCCTTCAATGATTTGTGTCAGTATGCTGGATATCATGCTGATACGGATGAGAAGAAGCGAGACAGGTTCAGAAGGGGGCTCAGCACCAAGCTCCGTGATCGACTCAACACCGTCAGGGCCAACAGTTACAATGAGTTGGTCAACATGGCTATCTCCCAGGAGGACTGCATCTTGGCTCGACAGGCGGAAAAGAAGAGAAAGACCCCTATGGCAGGACCCTCATCTCAGCCACAGCGCTTCAGGATTGTGTCTGACACGCAGAACAAGGGACCTCAACAGCAGCAAGGGAGGTGGGTGATCAGGCCACCGCAGCAGCAGCAGCAGCAGGCACCCAACCGTGCCCAGTTTCCAGCTCAGAGGAACAATCAGCAGCAGCAGTACCGCTAGGCCAATGATAACAGGTGTTTCACTTGTGGCAGCACTGGACACTATGCCAAGAATTGCCCTAGAAACCAGCAGAGGCAGGGGCAGAATGTCAATCAGAATCAAGGCAAAAGACAGAAGGTGCAAGTGAGGCAGGGCAAGTTGAACTTCACTACCATGGCTGACATTCCAGAGGGAGCACCCGTCATGACCGGTATCTTTACAGTTTTAAATTTTCCTGCTATTGTTCTTTTTGATTCTAGTGCTTCGCATAGTTTTGTCAGTGCCAAATTTAGTGTCAAGTGCCAGTTGCCTTTTCACCACACCAACGGGGCTATTACCATTTCAACCCCAGGAGGCAGGATTGCCACTAATCAAATCAGCCTGAAGGTGCCTCTAAAGTTTGGTAGTTTGATAATTAAAACTGACCTTCTTATCTTGGGACTGGATAGTGTGGATATCATCTTGGGAACTGATTGGTTGACCCAACATCAGGCAATATTGGACATTGCAGCCAGAGCCATTGAAATTCATTCCCCTGCTTATGGCGAGGCTGTTTTGTATTTACCCAACCAGAGTGGTACCCGGTCTTGTGCCTTTGTTATGGCAGAATCCCCAGTAAGGAAGATCCCAGTAGTCTGTGACTACCCCGATGTTTTTCCAGATGAATTGCCAGGAATGCCACCTGACAGAGATATTGAGTTTACCATTGAATTGCAACCCGGGACTGCTCCTATCTCCAAGAGACCTTATAGGATGCCTCCCGCGGAACTGGCAGAATTGAAGAAACAATTGCAAGAATTGTTGGACAAGGGGTTTATTCGTCCAAGCACTTCACCTTGGGGATGTCCAGCTTTATTCGTGAAGAAAAAGGATGAGAGTTTGAGGATGTGTGTTGATTACCGCCCTCTCAATGCGGTGACTATCAAGAACAAGTACCCGTTACCCCGCATTGATGTTCTGTTTGATCAGTTGGTGGGAGCCAAGGTATTCTCCAAGATAGACCTTCGCTCAGGCTACCATCAGATCAAGATCCGTGCCAGTGATATTCCCAAGACGGCCTTCTCTACTAGATATGGGCTGTATGAGTTTTTGGTGATGTCTTTTGGGTTAACCAATGCCCCGGCTTATTTCATGTACTTGATGAACTCGGTGTTTATGCCAGAGTTGGACAAGTTCGTGGTCGTCTTCATCGATGACATTCTGGTTTATTCCAAGAACGAAGCGGAGCACACTAAACATCTACATATTGTGCTTCAGAGACTTCGTGACCATCAGTTGTATGCTAAGTTGTCCAAGTGTGAATTCTGGCTAAGGGAAATAAAATTCTTGGGTCACACGATTTCTCAGGAGGGGATATCAGTCGATCCTGAGAAAGTGCAAGAAGTGATGGACTGGAAACCCCCGACTACGGTGAAGCAGATTAGGAGTTTTCTAGGATTAGTAGGATATTACCGACGATTTATTCCGGATTTCTCTAGAATCGCCAAGCCAATGACTGAACTGTTGAAGAAGGGAGTCAAATTTGAGTGGAACCAAAAGTGTGAAGGGGCTTTTCATACCTTGAGGCAACAATTGACAACAGCCCCAGTGCTAGCCCAACCCGACAATACCAAGCCATTTGAAGTTTATTGTGATGCTTCTGGTACTGGATTGGGGTGTGTCTTGATGCAAGAGAATAGAGTGATTGCTTATGCTTCCCGAGCACTCAGGCCCCATGAGCAGAACTACCCGACACATGATTTGGAGTTGGCAGCAGTAGTTCATGCCCTCAAGATATGGAGACACTACCTGATGGGAGCTCACTGTAACATTTACACTGATCACAAGAGTCTCAAGTACATTTTCACTCAAGCAGATCTGAACATGAGGCAGAGAAGATGGTTGGAATTAATCAAGGACTATGATTTGGAGGTGCATTACCATCCCGGCAAGGCCAATGTTGTGGCAGATGCCTTGAGCCGAAAGGCCCAATGTAATTGCATGAGCATGGATGCAAGAATTACCACCTTGTGTGATGAGTTGTGCAAGCTGAATCTGGAAGTTGTTCCTTCCGGTGAATTGAGATATATCGCAGTGGAGCCCACGTTGCAAGAACAAATAGCTCAGGCACAGTTTGGGGATAAGGGTGTTCAGGTCATCAAGGAAATGATCAAGCAGAAGGCAGAGAAATACAAGTGTTTCCGCCAGGACAGCAAGGGAACTTTATGGTTTGAAGATCGATTGGTTGTTCCTAAGAACCCCGAGCTCAGAAAGAAGATATTGGATGAAGCTCACCTTTCCAAGTTTTCCATGCACCCTGGTAGCAACAAGATGTATCATGATCTCAGGCCTTTGTATTGGTGGACCAGGATGAAGAGGGAAATTGCCAAGTACGTATCAGAGTGTGATACTTGCCAGAGGGTAAAAGCCAGTCACTTGAAGGCAGCAGGCCCTTTGCAACCCCTTCCCATACCATCTTGGAAATGGGAGGACGTTTGCATGGACTTCATAGTGGGATTACCCAATACCTCCAGGCACCATGATTCCATATGGGTTATTGTGGACAGATTGACCAAAACTGCTCATTTCTTGCCAGTGCACACCACCCACCGGACGGAGAAGTATGCGGAAATCTACATCGACCAGATAGTTCGTCTGCATGGGATACCAAGGACCATAGTCTCTGACCGGGGAGCACCTTTTGTGGCACGATTTTGGGAGCAATTACAGGAATCACTTGGAACCCACGTAATCCGACGCTCAGCTTATCACCCTCAAACGGATGGTCAGACCGAAAGGGTAAATCAGATTTTGGAAGACATGTTGCGGGCATGTGCACTACACTATGGAAAGGGCTGGGACAAGTGTCTCTCTTTGGCAGAGTTCTCTTATAATAACAGCTATCAGTCTAGTCTGAAAATGGCACCTTTTGAGGCTTTGTATGGGAGAAGATGTAGGACCCCGCTAAATTGGTCTCAAGCAGGAGAGAGGGAAATATTTGGGCCAGATTTGGTAATTGAAGCAGAGGAAAAGGTCAAAGTCATCAGGAAGAACTTGGAAGCTGCTCAGGCCAGGCAAAAGAGTTATCATGACCAGAGGCGGAAGCCTCTGCAGTTTGAGGTAGGAGATCATGTCTATCTTAAGATATCACCAACCAAGGGTGTCCAGAGATTCGGGATCAAGGGCAAGTTGGCCCCTCGCTACATTGGACCATATAAGATCAAGGAAAGTTGTGGACCCGTAGCTTACCAATTGGAATTGCCACCCCATATGTCAGCAGTTCACGATGTGTTCCATGTATCTCAGCTACGGAAATGTGTTCGTCTACCCACTGAAGTGCTACCGGAGCCGAACATTGAGATAGAACCAGACTTGTCCTACCAAGAGTACCCCGTCAAGGTATTGGATCAGAAGGAAAGGTCAACTCGGGCAAGATCAATCAGAATGTATAAGGTTCAGTGGAGTCACCATTCAGCAGAAGAAGCTACATGGGAGACGGAGGATTTTCTACGCTCTCGCTTCCCCGACTTTCTACCCAAAGGAATCGGTATGTAACCCAAAACCCCACCCCCACCTGCCCTTTGAAGTCAATTATAAGAAAAACTTAGATAACAAGGATAGTCTAAGTAATGGATTTAACTTAAGAAGGGCTTCCTTCTGAAGTTGCAAAGAGGATGACATTCGAAGAGCAGTTAGGAAAGTGGAACTTGAAGTCAAGGGGAAAGTAGCACCAACACAACTTCAAGGCATCCCTCCAAGGGACTCTACCTAAAATCTCGGGACGAGATTCCTTTAAGGGGGGAGGGCTGTAACACCCCAGGTGTTACCATGGCTTGAGCCCACCTTGCTATCAAAGGGTATGAGCCCCTGTGGAAGAACTTAATGAAGAGAAGCATAAGGGCCTTGGACAGCTAGGGGTTAACCAAGGATTGTGAGTAACCAAAAGCATTACTCTAATCCTGGCACACTCACTACTTTGGATGAGAAGGGAGAAGAACCCTAGACCTCTCTTAGACCCTATCTCCCAAAACCCTAGTTAAGGGGGGAAAAGAGAGTGAGCATGTGTGCAAAACATGAGTAGCTTTCACCTAAACCTTAAGTAACCTTGTAACCAGCAATTAGGGGGGGGAATATTGCAAAAAGGCCCCTGGTAAAACCCCAAATCAAATCACTAAGTGGAGAGAGAGCTAGAGCTCTCTATTCCTCTCTAAGTCCATATTTAACCTTAGTTTAAGGATCAGCAGTGTTCACCTTGAAGATGGCGTCGAATCCACTTGTGATCTATACCAAAAATGTGGCATACTACCTAGGGCACCCACTAGAAAAAGTTGAGCCCGAGACTCGGACGTTTGACATGCCATGGCATGGCTTTTGTCACGAAGTGCCCAGTGTGACACACCTGTTTTGGCATCCAAAGATCTCCCTCCCTAGGCCGTATCTGCCCCGACTTCTCACAGTTGAGTGACAGCCCTAGGTGCCAGGAAGAGGTCTGCGCCGAACCTTTGCAAAGATTCGCACGTTTGCGACCTCTGTCGACGTTTGAACACTGGAAGAAACAAACCGCCACGTGTTCGACGCGTTCTGCCGCGCCAGAGCACGCTCGCGCGCGCCCCGCGCCGCGCCCGAGCCAAGCCGGCGCCCCGGCCGCGTCCGCGCCTATAAAACCCACCCCAGTGCTCGGTTGCCTTCCTCATTGCCTCATCCGTACCTCGCCGGACTCGCCCGAGCCAGCCGTTGCCTCCGGCGACCTCCCCACGACCCGCCAGTGCCGCCCGAAAGCCACCGCCGTGGCCAACCCCTCTCCAGTCCCCTTCCGTTCGATCCAAGCCCTCAGTTAGCTTCCTGGTGAAGCCGTGAGCCTTGCTCAAGCTTGAGCTGAGGGCCTGCATCGCCGGAGTAGCCGAATCACGCTCACCGGAGTTCACGAACCCGCCGGCGCACGTGGACCGGGTAAACCCCTTCACCATTTTCCGATTCATTGCGCGTATGGCCTCTGCGTCATCCCGTGAAGCTCCTCGTGCCCTTTGATTGAACTCTGCCGCCATGGTTTGGCCGGAGCAGGCATCGCCGTCGACCCCCGCCGCCTGCGCTCGTGGCCAGTGTGACTCCGACCACCTCCAGCGATGACCCGCACATCGACGTGACCGCCGCAACCTCCCGAACGTCTCTGACCACCTCGCCGGACCTCCCTCGCCGCCGGTAAGCCGCACCGTCCTTTTCTTTCCCGCGGCTACTGTTTCAGTTAAGGGAGGGACTGCGGGTGAGAGGGAGAGGAATCCAGGGGGGTTAAGTGAAAAGCCAGAGACTCAAATGAATAGTGGCCCGAGGGTAGATCTGCGAAGTTTGATTCGGTTTAAACTCAGGGGCCTCGGCGCAAACTGCTTTTCCAGAAAAACTTAATTAAAACCTGTTTTAAATTCAAACAGAAACTTTAAAAGCCCATAACTTCTGTTTGGTTTATCCAAATTTGGTCAAACTAATTTTGCCAGACTCTAAATTATATAACCTGTCTAAGAAAAATATGAAACCCCATAAGTACTAGAGAAAAATATAAGGTTCTAATTTATTTTCTGTTTTGGCCAAAAGCTTAATAATAGCAAGAAAAATGGTTGTACTATTTGACTAAGGTTAGAAAAATTTAGAGAAGTTATTGTCTACCTACTGACCTAGTTAAAAATGTTAAACCTCTCTGTCCATTACATTAAGTTAGTTTTAACCCCTTATTCTATGTTATGCTTAAGTTTAAGGAAAATAGAAAAAGTGATATAAATAATGAACCAGAGGGCACCCATATTTTTGTTGAGATATTTAGTCAATGTAGTTCACTGGAAAAATGTATCATACCCTGTTGTAGTAAAAGATAAGAAAGATGCCTTTTAAATGAAGAAAATAAGGATAACTTAGAAAAACCCTACAAAAATAACCCTAAGGTGAAACCTCCCCAAACCTTAGGATAACTAATGTGTTGATAATAAGAACTTAAGAAAAATCTGAAATCTGTTGTTTGATATTTTTCAAATAACAAGTTAGTTCTAATCACCCTTTTTGCACCAAAGTTTAGAAATCCACCCTTAATTAACCATCATGTGGCTCTCTGTCATTTTTGGTACAAGAGCTTTTTATCACTACTAGAAGCCAACAAAAATAACCCTTAAGTCAGAACCCACTTTAATAAGAGACTTGTAGTGTAAAGTGGCCCATTTTGCCTAACTATTGTTATTTTTGTTTAAAGGCTAGCTTTTGTACCTTAAGCCTCCAATTCTTAAAACAAGCTAGAATAGCCAGTGACAACCCACTGTAATTTTTACAGAATTTTTGGAAATTTTTAAACTACTGTCATAGTTCAAACCCCTACTAGAAACCCTAGAGGGAAATTAAAGAAAGGAAAATGGATGAAGGAATCTAATATCCTCCTAAGACCTTTATTACTTGTCCACTAAAAATCCATAAAGACAATGCAAAATCCAATATGTTATCCTAAAAGTAAACCTAAACCTAAAGGGGAATGAATCTATGTATATATATACCACTAGAAGACCCACATAGCCAGGGAACCCTAAGTTAATTCTTGACTTAATTTCTGTAGTTTAATGTTCTTAAATCTTGCATAATCATAACATACATGTTCATTGCATTTCGATAGACTGTAATCTCGCTGACGGAGAGTATGTCCTCGTGCCGGAGCAAGGAGCTGCCCAGGAGGTTGCCCCAGACCCAGCACCAGAGCCTGCACCAGAGGACCTGCCTGCCACTGCTTTGGAAGGCAAGCCCCGGTTTTATGCATCACCTGTTATTTATGCTATTTTACTTCACTTAATAATTGTAGGATTGATTGTGCACTTAGGTGTAGGAATTGTTTGAAACCCTAGTTGCATGATCTCAGGAATCCTATTGAGATGAATACTAGTATGCTAGGTCGAGTAGCTGCTTTATTAATTAGGATCTCGGTAGAAGTCGAGTTATTTTTCTAGCACTCGCACGAGGTCAGGAATTGGCTGTATCCACCTTCTTATCATATTGAGGTTGGTTTGTGGGCAACAATCCATGGGGATTGGTTGTTCACGAGATAAAAAGTTGATTAAGGATTAAGGTGTGGTACCGTGAGTCAAGCGTTTGAACGTACTAAACATATGCCGAGAAATATGGTAAATCGGTAAGCCTAGTACCTGAGTGAACCTGCCCGCAGACATACCTCCTCACGCGACCTGAGACGTAGTCTCCCATTCCGGTTATGGTGGGTACAAGTGCGGTCACTGCACGACGGCCAGTCGGGGTCAGTGAGGCATTGTACGCCAAGGCGGTGAGACCTGATCTGTTGCCAGGGAATCGATGGGGACGGTTGATGTGTGTGGGGACGGAGTGCCCCTGCATGTCGTGTGTTTAGGTTTACCTTGCAAGGATAAAAACTCGATTCGAATCGTCTGCTTCTCGCAGCTAATGAGACTGCTTGATCCATGCTGCTACATTGAGTAACAAGTGGAACTGTGTTGGGATGATACAAGCTGTTGATTGCTAAAAATGCTTGCTACTATGTATGAATAGATAGTACACTTTTAGCCTTAAGAGAGTCACACTTAATTTTGACAAAGTTAAAATCTTGATTTAGAAACTCAGCTAGTGCTTTTGGCAACCAAACCCCCACAGCCAAACAGCTGCATGTCTAGAGGTAGAGGAGTATAGACTCCTCACACCGGGTAAGTCTAGCTGAGTATTAGTATACTCAGCCTTGCTTGTGGCATAATTTTTACAGGTTCTTTGGAAGACATGGTTGCTGGAGTGACTTGGCCGTCCACCTTACCACCGGGTTGGACTGTCGAGTGGGACCCTGCCTCGGCTGAGGAGGAGCATGAGGAGTGATGGGACAGGCTTCCCCATCTCTCCATTTATTTATCGTTAGTTTTATTCCGCTGCACTTCGAACAATGATGGCTACTTTTGGCAAAACTCCGATGGTGACAATGGTGATGTAATAATAATTTAATACTCTTCCATGCATGGTTTTATGCTTTATTGTATTTGCTCTGTGACTCACCATCGAGTGAGACTGTGGTACTTGATCCTGTCAGTGGCCGTGTCGGACTAGATCCGAGGGATTAACGGGTTATTCCCATTTAAGTGTGGTCTAGCCTCTAAGGCCGGATTTAGGCACTTAAGTTGGAATAATTCGGGCAGTTCCGCCACATTCGCTTACACGCGGGGTCCACTCGTCAGAGCCTTCCTCCCCGAAGAACTCGCGCGCGGAGTCATGTTCCTCTCTCTCTCTTTACTCCGCGTGCACACACACCTCCCCGTGCATGTCGCCGCTCCACCGGGAGCTTCGGAGTCCGTTGCATCCTCTCCGCGTTTACAAATAGGTGTTCCCACAACCTCACCGCTTGTGCCCTATTCCACCGCCGCCGTCAGCACTGAGTTCGGAGAGAAGAGAGAGAGTGCCATAATCGGCCTCGCGCTACACTGCTGTCGCGGCCCTGTAGTACTCCCTGGCAGCTTGGCCTGGTGGTGCCGCGTGTACGCGACCACCTCGGTGGGGCGGAGGACGACCGGCCTACCGTTAATTGCTCGCCAGAGATCTGGACAGGGGCGGAATCGCATCCCTTCCGTGGTCTGCGCGCGTCGCACCGCCATTGCCGGTATGATTTTGGCACCTGCTCTCGCCTTCGTCTCCTCACTGCGCGACACGTCCTGGATTTGAGATTAGCAGCAGGGGGGGTTGAGTTAGCCGTCTCCGGCCATTGTCGCTGCCGTATCTGTGGGCGGCGCCGCCGTGCGCGGATTTTAGACGGGAGATGAGATTCGGGCTGGGATCAGCACCGTCCGATAACCATCGCACGGTTGAGATAGAGCACGGGGATACCCTTTCGGATTTTGATCGTGCGCCGTTGGATGAGATCGGACGGACCCGATCCGATCTCGCTCTCATAAAATATTGACCGTTAGATTCGAATCTAGGGGCGCTCGTTGAATACCGGTTCAGATTTTAACAGCGGCTAATCTGGCGCGTCCAATTCCGATCGAACGGCCAGAACGGACCGAAACCCCTTCGCGTAACCACTTTGCAGAAAACCCCTTATAAATTTAGAGATTCAACCCGCAGTCCTCTGCGCAGTGCGGTATGTGTCTTAGGATCTTTTGCACCAGCACCCCTGCGCTTTCTGGAATTTGAGGCCCAATCCAGAGAGCATTGAAAATCAGAAATTAATATCAGAAAACAATTTTTAGTGCATAAATAAATGTTAGAACTTGTTTAAATTGTAGAAAATGCATATGAACTCCAAATTGGACCATTCCAGTTCCTATGATTTTGTAATATTAATCTCAATCAAATAGTACCACTGTTTTTACATGAAATACAAATTAAAATTTATTCCTCACTTAACCCCATATTAAATGCATAAAATCTTTGGAAATTCATAACTTAAAATATATAATTCCAAAATTGATAATTTCAGTTCCTATGATCTCAATTTAGTGTCTAGATTATTACTGTGCAAATTATTTACATGTTTGGTGTAATGTTAATTTTGGCTATACTATGTATGTATTGTGTTGATGCGAGTAGACGAGCAAGCAACAGAGGATACTGGTGAGCAGCAGGTTGAAGTAGCTGAGCAGGAGCTCGTGGAAGGCAAGTTGTGCCCTTGATCACTTCTTTTACCCATTCATGTTCTTATTAATCATAATGATCTGCATAGGTTAATTTTGATGGGACCCAATAGGTTACCCTAGATTTTGACTATCTTTATACCTTGCTTCACCACTGGTTTTACTACTAAAGTTTTGGGTAGTTTATGCTATTGCTTTATGTGGATTTGGGTATAGAGATATTCATCACTCATTGTTATACTTTTTATTATCTGTTTTATTCTTTAATGTTCATGTTAAGATCATTATGTTAATGGGAACATGGAGAACCACCCGGGAAAACAGTGCTACCACAAGGGTTTAATGGGACGCCCTTGGCTGATTAACTAGGAAAGCTAGTGGAGGGCTACCTTACCCGAAAGGGGCAAGGGTAGTAGGGGAGTGGTCAGTGTAGGGAGGTCCTTGGTTGATTTTGCTGCGATGGCGGTCAGGCAAGAAACCTGCACTGGAGCTTCCTATAAACTGTAGCGGGTAGTCTGAAGCTAGTGGAACTTTGTAAAGGCCTCGTAGTGGTACCCTGCCTCGCTTCCTTGGTAGAGGTGTATGGGGTCTGATCAACTCCGTGGCAAATGGGTAACACGACTTGTGGGTATAGATGCGCAACCTCTGCAGAGTGTAAAACTGGTATACTAGCCGTGCTCACGGTCATGAGCGGCTCAGACACTCACATGATTAATTTATGGAACTTAAATTTAATTTGACATTTGCATCGCATTTGGGATTATTTTACTATTACTGTTCTTTATTATTATTAAGGTTTGGTATTTACTTACACTTAGTAATTGCTAATAAAATTTTGACCAACTTATAAAAGCAATGCTCAACCTCAGCCTTTATTTCATTGATCAGCCTTACACTACATGAACTCCCACCTTTGGTGAGTTCATGCCACATTATTCCCCACGACTTGTTGAGCTATGAACGTATGTGAGCTCACTCTTGCTGTCTCACACCCCCCCTCACAGGAGAAGAACAGGTGGTCGAAGAGGAGCCACCTAACACCGAGGCTTTCGACTTGATCTAGGTGGCGTTTCTTGGTCGACATTTGCGCCGATGATCCTTAGTTCGTTTTATGTTTATTCTTTTATTTTGTATTAAGTCTTCCGCTATGTAATAAGTACTCTGATTATGGTGACATTTATCTCTATACACTCTGTGATTATATATGTTGTCTTCTTTGGCGCATGTATGAGATGCACCCGGCTTTGTCCCGTAAAACCGGGTGTGACAGGCACCATGATAGAAGCTCTAGCAAACTCAAGCTCCCTAAGCATGCTCTCATACTTGCTCTTGAAATCTTTCATCTCATGAGTAGCAAGCCTAAGAAACTTATCCAAACTAGCCAAAGCAGCCATCAGCTCCTCTATGTTAGCGATGAGATCATCGATGGAAACAGATACCTCAGATGTGGAGTCGTTGTTGTTGTCTTTGTTGTCGCTGTCCAATTCAGCCTCACCAAGTGCCATGGTCTAGAGGCCTCACGCGGTGTTGTGAGGAAGCAAATTCTGTTTAGCTTGTCCTCGACTCACCTCTCAAGAACCCTCATTGCTCGAGGAATAATATGAGTAATCGGAGTCATGGTCGATGTCGCTGAGGGAGGCAAGGAAGGCACACTCCATCACCTTGGCCTTCTAGAGGTATTTCTTCTTGAGTGCCTCATTGTCTAACCTCACCTTGGACTTGTGCTTGCCGGAGGTGTACTCACGCTTGCCCTTATGCCAACCAGAGTGATGGTCGTGGTGGCCAGCCTCTGGCTTGGCCTTCTTGGGGCAGGTGGTGAAGAAGTGGTCATGATCGCCGTAGTTATAGCATCCATCCTTGGACCAACCACACCACCAGTTCTGGTGGTTATTGTGAAACCACGTGAACCGGCCGGCCACAAGCGCTAGCTCCTCATCCCCAAGGCTCTCCACCTACTCCTCTGTGATGGTCAACAAAGAAGACAAAGCAAACATAGCAGTTGAAGGGTTAGAGGAAGAACCACCTCCAGAGACCTAGGCCATGGTGGGTGCACCAGGGCTCTCAATCTTGGTCCTGGTCTGGTGGTCAATCTCAGTGGACTTGCACTTGCTGAAAAGCTTGTCCACAGTGAGAGTCTCATAACTGGGTGACTCGATGATCATCGAGACCTTCACCTCACAAACCCTTCAATCTAGAGCATGTAGTAACTTGAGTGCTCTCTCATGATCATCATAGGGTAGTTGCGCCTTATTTGCATGCATCTTGTTCACAATTGACTGTAATCGAGAGAACATGGTGTCGATCATCTCTCTAGCCAACTGGATGAAGTTCTCATACTCCCACTAGTATGTCTCAAATAGTCTAATCTTTACATGATCATTGCCATCATGGAATTTCTTAAGGGTGGACCAAATGTAACACCTCGGGATCCATAAACACCCCAGAATGCTACTAAACTACACATCTAACATTCATATAGAAAATTTCGACAGCATCTCCTTTGAAAATTGCATAAACGGGGAAGCAACAAAGCATAAATAGATATCATGATAACAAAACATAATAGACATTAATAATCTGCTAGCAATGGGAAGACAACCATAACATCATGAACAGAATTAACCAGTGCGCACAACTAGTTAAAAACAAACATCCTTTGACAAGAAGTTTCTAATTAAATTATGACTGCACCTAGGTAGCATTGTTGTGAGAGTGAAGGAGGATGTGCTGCTACTTCCCACTCCCCTTGATGAGTAACAAGCACCTGCATTGAGTAATGCAAGAGTGAGATGAAACATGTCATCAAGCAAATTATTTTGACGAGATATTTAAACCACAAATTGAATTAATCAACATTCTAAAAGAATCACAATTAACATCAGAAATACTTGTAGATGTAGAACTCAGTAGTCCCAATATAACCAATACCATCTCATTTCCTCGAAAAGCCACAATAGGTTGTATAACACTTCCCTGCATCCACAATAGATGCAAATATCATTTCAATGTATGCATAGAAATGCAATGTGTAGGTCCTCTGTCTTCATACCTTTGAGGGTATAAAACCACATCATCTGCAAATATCACTTCAATGAATGCATATGAATGCAATGCATATGTCCTCTGCCTTCATACCTCTAAGGGTATGAAGCCGCATCGTACCCCTCCTTGGGCAACGTACGATGCTAAGATGTACCAGTACGGTCGGACCATAGGTCACGATAAAACTTCAGATGCAAATGAGTCATGCAATGTATATGGCACGCTGCATTTATCAATAAACTTCACTTCCTTCAGATACAATACAAACCTCAAATAATACTTCATCTGCCTTCAGGGGTGTGAATTAATCTCAAGGGTCATACTCGAACCATAATCATCATCAATATAAGATATAGCATCAATATAATACAATCAAGTAAAACATCATAATAGAGTTCAATTATGAAAGAATCCAATAATTCTGAATATTAGAGTGTAGGCGATAGAAATAACAGGTCAAAACGGTAGCAACCACTGCTACATTCACTTGCCTTCATAAAATGTACTAGGCATGATCTGGAGTGTAGCCACCTGCTAGCGGGCATAAAACTTAGTACAAATATTTCACAAACATTTGCCAACAATCAACAAATCGCTCCTACACTAGAAACCAAGACCTGGTGGAAAGACTCTCACCCTGAACCACATGCCATACAACATCAACGCTGTTTGTTAATTTTGTATCTTTAAAATTATAACAGTGGTGATATCAAACAAATACTCTAGGAGTATCTACACAAAATACTCTACTACTTCGGTATTCAATGGATAATTAAATTCTGCCATCTATAAGTTCTAAAACATCTGACAAGATAACTGACTGAATCTGTTTCAGGCAGCAACATAGTTAACTTCAAAATTCGATATCTCCCAAACTACTCAACCAAATATTATGAAATTCTGCTGGCAGTAAGAACTTGTATCCCTCTACAAACGTCTCCATAGTTGGAAGAGCCAATTCGGCCATTTACTAGATGAAACCTACCAGTGAACAGACCCGCTCATTATTATCAGGCAAACAGGAACAGCCACAGTAAAACAAACATAACTGGAGTTTCAAAATTCATATGAATGCACTCTTTAACAATCTAGAAAGCTTATGAAATTATCTACAACTTCTTTTACCAACCTAAAGTTTAATTCTGTTGATAAAATTGCAGAAATCTTAAGAGAACAGATTCTGCACAGAATTACGAGACTGAAAAATTACTATAATCAAACTGCAATAACTTTCTGATCTGATGTTCGATTGTGGTGTTCTTCACGGCCACGGAATAATCTACAAATTATATACGACTCATAGATAGACTTTTATTTTTTTTGAGGCCACTAAGAGCACGGAAAACTGGCATGAACAGAAACTGTCAAATCTGCCATTCTGCAGAAACTAATTTCGAGATCAAAATCTAACCCCACATCTAATCCAACCTCTAATCCTTCAATCCCCATGATCCACAACCTCCAAAAACACATAATTACAGGGAGGAACATGGATCACATCCTTACCTAGGGTTTCCCCCAGAAAATCTGCAAGAAGTGATGGGTAGAACATCTCCTCGATCCTCTCTTCCTCTTCAATTCAACGTGCTCCTCCTCTTCTCGATCCTTGCTGCGTGGGGTGGAACATCTAGGGAGGAGGAAGCAATGGAGGACGGCTGCAATGGGAGGAGAGGGGGCAGCCAGCCAAGGGAAAAGGGGGGGTGGCGGCCAAGAGAGGGGGGAGGAAAAGGGATGGCCACCTAGGGTTTTGTGGGTGAAAGAAACGACGCCTCAGATGACTTCTAACTTTGCATCCAACGGCTCACAAACCTTTCCCTCATCCACGCACCGTAGATCAACTTTTGGTCAACATTTTTTGGATATTACACTCTACCCCCCTAAAAAGAATTCGTCCTTGAATTCGGCCACTCCAAGCAAAACACCCAAGGTACCCCATATAGCACCACCATTCAAAACATGGGTCCATTATTGGTCTTAGTTAACACAAGAACTTCTACCTTGGACTAATTGTCTAAGGAAACTACATGACCTGACATCAAGCATGAAACAACATGCAATGAAGCTCAAAGCAAGTCATAGATGTAATCAACACTACAATTTCACACCATCGAATTTGGATGCAGCTATACATCAACATCAATGTCTTAAAACAACACTCTTTTATGAAGGAGTAATATGCACCAAGCACAACCCTTACCAACTTCAACAATTTATTTTAATTAAATAGTGAAACATCCACACCAGATGAATGTATAAGAAGATCAAACACCTCGCCTCAAAGCACCACGAAACAAGTGGTTCTATTGAAACAAAACTCCTAATCTTCCTAAACCTTGTTCTTGCCATCATGAAAAGATAATCATGTAATCTAACATTCTTTGCACCCTGCTAAAGGGAGAAAGTCTACAGAACTAATGGAGCAATAATGCCAACAAGAAGTTAATAACATTCTGCGCGGCACAGGTCATCGAAGAAATGCCAAAAGATCCACAAAGAGCACTGACGGCACAACAACACAATACTTGGTTAACCAATGTCACTGTACTTCATCCAACAACTCAACTAAGATAAATATCCAAACTAGTAAGGTTAACCTACACATAATATAAGTCTTCATCTACTTTAGTTCAGAAACTTACATTTCATTCTATCATACGATGCACTCAAATTACCAGACATACAAGGTCAATAATAACCTCGTAATCCTTCACACATTTGACAAACATATCAAGCTGATGTAAAAACCACATCATTTAGGAATAGGTGACTAACCACACACAACCAACTCTAGGCTAGGTAATGACTTCATTCAAACCAATAGATAGGTGGTCCAACAATGGCTCCACAAGCATGCATCGGGAAGAGAACCATCAGATCCTCAACGTATTAACACATAATCAATGGATCAAGAAAATCAAAGATTTATTCTACAATTAGTATGACTAACAGGCAACCACTTTAAACCACATCTAGGATTTGTGGCAACTAAAACACATAATAGAAGAGAGACATGTAAGCCATTCTGGCTATGTAAAGACTTCCCCCAAAACTCCATATAAAGTACCAATATTCATTTCTTTCAGAACTGGTTTCTCGACATAAACAATCATTCTTTGCAAAGATAGTTGGAACTATCCACCAACCACTCAACAACTTAAATTCAAATTGATGATTACCTTGTAACCCAAAACACGCAATTCACACTCCTCTTAGAAACATCCTCAATCAAGCATATATAACAATATTATTGTAATAAAACTCAACCATGAAAAACATGGTCAAAACAACATAGGCATACTTATATATCACGAGCATAATAACAACTTCAATCTCATAAAAGACTAGCGATATCAAACGCATTAATGAACCAATATAAAGATTTACAGATAAATTATATCAGGCATTAAGTCATAAACAACTTACCACAACACCGTAAAGGAATAGGGAGGGGCGAAATTATTGTCATCTACACTTCAAAGACATTAATATATATATATATATCAAAGATATTTGAACCCATACCCTTCCTATATGTGCAAGTGTGTCAAATTTATCTTCAAATTGTCAAGAATCTAAAGCCTATGCTTTGATACCAACTGTAACACCCCGGGATCCACAAACACCCTAGAATGCTACTAAACTACACATCTACCATTCATATATAAAATTTCTATAGCATCTCCTTTGAAAATTGCTTAAACGGAGAAGCAACAAAGCATAAATAGATATCATGATAAGAAAACATAATAGACATTAATAATCTGCTAGCAATGGGAAGACAACCATAACGTCATGAACTGAATTAACCAGTGCGCACAACTAGTTAAAAACAAAAATCCTTTGACAGGAAGTTTCTAATTAAATCATGACTGTGCCTAGGCAGTGTTATTATGAGAGTGAAGGTGGATGTGCTGCTACTTCCTACTCCCCTTGATGAGTAACAAGCACCTGCATTGAGTAATGCAAGAGTGCGATGAAACATCTCAGCAAGCAAATTATTTTGACGAGATATTTAAACCACAAATTGAATTAATTAATATTCTAAAAGAATCACAATTAAGATCAGAAATACTTGTAGATGTAGAACTCAATAGTCCCAATATAACCAATACTATCTCATTTCCTCGAATAGGCACAATAGGTTGTATAGCACTTCCCTATGTCCACAATACCTGCAAATATCACTTCAATGTATGCATAGGAATACAATGTGTAGGTCCTCTTTCTTCATACCTCTGAGGGTATAAAACCACATCATCTGCAAATATCACTTCAATGAATGTATATGAATGCAATGCATATGTCCTCTGCCTTCATACCTCTAAGGGTATGAAGCCGCATCGTACCCATCCTTGGGCAACGTACGATGCTAAGTTGTACCGGTACAGTCAGACCATAGGACACGACAAAACTTCAGATGCAAATGAGTCATGCAATGTATATGGCATACTACATTTATCAATAAACTTCACTTCCTTCAGATACAATACAAACCTCAAATAATACTTCATCTACCATCAGGGGTGTGAATTAATCTCATGGGTCATACCCGAACCATAATCATCATCAATATATGATAGAGCATCAATATAATACAATCAAGTAAAACATCATCATAGAGTTCAATTATGAAAGAATCCAATAATTCTAAATATTAGAGTGTAGGTGATAGAAATAACAGGTCAAAACAGTAGCAACCACCCCTACATTCACTTGCCTTCATCGAAGAAGAAAAATGTACTAGGCATGATCTGGAGTGTAGCCACCTGCTAGCAGGCATAAAACTTAGTACAAGTATTTCACAAACATTTGCCAATAATCAACAAATCGCTCCTACACTGGAAACCAAGACCTGGTGGAAAGACTCCCACCCTGAACCACATGCCATACAGCAGCAGCGCTGTTTGTTAATTTTGTATATCTAAAATTATAATAGTGGTGATATCAAACAAATACTTTAGGAGTATCTACACAAAATACTCTACAACTTCGGTATTCAAAGGATAATTAAATTCTGCCATCTATAAGTTCTAAAACATCTGACAAGATAACTGACTGAATCTGTTTCACACAGCAGCATAGTTAATTTCCAAATTCGATATCTCACAGACTACTCAACCAAAAATTATGAAATTCTGATGGCAGTAAGAACTTTTATCCCTCTACAAAAGACTCCAGAGTTTGAAGAGCCAATTTGGCCATTTACTAGATGAAACCTACCAGTGAACAGACCCGCTCATTTTTGTCAGGCAAACAGGAACAGCCACAGTAAAACAAACATAACTGGAGTTTCAAAATTCATATGAATGCACTCTTTAACAATCTAGAAAGCTTATGAAATTATCTAAAACTTCTTTTACCAACTTAAAGTTTAATTCTGTTGATAAAATTGCCTAAATCTTAAGAGAACAGATTCTGCACAGAATTATGAGACTAAAAAACTGCTATAATCAAACTGCAATAACTTTCTGATTTGATGCCCGATTGAGGTGTTCTTCATGGCCACGGGATCTACAAATTATCTACGACTCATAGATAGACTTTTTATTTTTTTTAAGGCCACTAAAAGCACAGAAAACTAGTATGAACAGAAACTGTCGAATCTGCCATTCTGCATAAACTAATTTCGAGATCAAAATCTAACCCCACATCTAATCCAACCTCTAATCCTTCAATCCTCATGATCCACAACCTCCAAAAACACATAATTACAGGGAGGAACATAGATCTCATCCTTACCTTAGGTTTCTCCAAGAAAATCTGCAAGAAGGGATGGGTAGAACATCTCCTTGATCATCTCTTCCTCTTCAATTCAACGTGCTCCTCTTCTCGATCCTTGCTGCGTGGGGGGAAGATCTAGGGAGGAGGAAGCAATGGAGGACGGCTGCAATGGGAGGAGAGGGGGTGGCCAGCCAAGGGAAAAGGGGGGGTGGTGGCTAAGAGATGGGGGAGGAAAAGGGGTGGCCACCTAGGGTTTTGTGGGAGAAAGAAACGACGCCTCAGATGACTTCTGACTTTGCATCCAATGGCCCACAACCCTTTCCCTCATCCACACACTGTAGATCAACTTTTGGTCAACATTTTTTTGGGATATTACACCAAATCTCGTGAGCTGTATCCAAATGTCTAAATCGCTCAAACTTAGCAAGCGAGGGACATGAGAACAGTGCATTTTGTTCTTTATTGTTCGAATCATGAAACTCTATCTGTAGAGGCATGATTCAAGCACCCTGGACATCAAAAGCAACATCAAGGCAAATCTCCCATACATTATAACTGATGCTCTAAAGATACGCAGACATGTGAATCTTCCGGTATGGGTAGTTCGTCGCATCGAAGAATGGAGGCTTGCCAACACCTCGTTCCATGTCGCCTTCATGCATGTAGAACCGATTAGGGCGGAAAGTTTTGTAACCGGATTCGATACCAATTGAAGGATCAAAAGGCGACCAGAGGTGGGTGAATGGGAGCCAATCAAATTCTATTTCTTAAAACTATAATTTAAGCACTTAACTTTAATGGAGGTGAACAAATCGCTCAAACCAAAAGCACATCAACCAAAAAGTGATCTCATGTTTTGAAGATGTTCCTAGTACTCACATGATACCAACAAAATGAATGGATCGCAAATCGGATAGCAAAAAGTCCAAAATGGTGCAAAACTGTATCATTATCTAGTGTTGTCTTCAGCAGCTCAAAATTCTGTTTTCGAATGCGGACATGATTGAAACAGACTCCGATTGAGCTGAAATTTTGCACACACCTTGACAAATGAGTTCCAAGGTGTATACAAATTTGAACACAAATGGATTTGTAAATGAATCACATATCAAAAAATACATACTAGACCAGGATTTAGTTTGGGTTTTGTTGGGGTTTTTAAAACGAGTTTAGATTGGACCACAACCACAAACTTCTCAAACCCAATGTTTGCAGTGGTCTAGAGAGTGACCTTTACCTTAAGGCAATCCCCAAAACAATACCTAACTCAAGAAATCATGGATTCTCACCAAATCCAAAGAGAGAGGTTGAGAGAGGAGAAACCGATTCACAATCACAGTAAGATCAACAAGACATGATCTGAACAAATGCTAGACAGTGGATGGTTACGACCACCTTTTCTCTCAAAATTAGGAGCACACGGATGTGTGCTTTATAAAACACCTGTGGATCTCAGAGCTAAGAACCAGCAAACCTAGAAAATGAAAACTAGGGTTTCTAAAAAGAGTCTATTGACATAGAGACCAAAGAGATGGCTACACACAAAGAGGGGGTCTAGGATGCTTGAGCGGCGGTGGGGACACAGGGAGGCCTTGGGTCGATGGCGGTGGGGCTTCGGCTACACGGTGGAGGTCCGGTGAGTGCCAGTGGTGAAAGATAGAGGGCGAAGGGGTGAACCGAGGGGTGTCCCGAGTTGCTGGCATCGAGGCGGAGCTCACCAGGGCAACAGACATGGCGAGGACCCAATGGTGGCCGAGGAACAGGCCTGAGAGCACAGCGGACGGTGGTGGAGCTCCCTAGGTGCACACACGGAGCGAGGCGAGTGTTGAGGTGTGCAAGTGAGCGAGTGAGGGAGGAGGAAGAGAGATTGGGGTACTGGGCAGCTAGAAAAGGCCGGGGTGAGGCGGGCGCGGCCTCGACGTGCGTCGTCGGCACGGAGTCCATGGCGGTGCGTGGGTCATGCGCATGGGTGGTTCAGGAGGGACGGGTCTGATAGGCGGGACCCATGGGCCAACGAGAGCGGGCGAGAGAACGGGCGGTCAGCGCTGACGGGGCAAGCCCGCTGCGCAGAGAGAGATAACATGACGCGCGTGCGAGGGGAGTTGTCGCTGACAGCTCAGTGCCACCGACCAGAGCCAGCACGGGCAAAGGAAACGACGCCGACAGGCAGGGCCCGGTTGTCAGAGGGAGGGTGGGCGCGCGCGGCTGGCTGGGCCAAGTTGGGCTGTTCTGGGCCGAAATGGTATTTTTCATTTTCTTCTGAATTTCTAACTGTTTATCTTTTTATTTTCTCTAGGGATTCAAATCAAATCAAACCACAATTCAAATTCAAATAATTCAGACATCTGCATCAAACAAAAGAATAATCTAGGCTCAGCATGATGCAACCATTCATATCTCCCTAGGTTTTAATTATCCCAAAGAAAATATACTACATCTCTCACATGGTTAATCGAAATCATATTAAATAGAATGGAAAGGCAAAACTTTAGAAGTGAAAAAAGAAGTAACACATGAATTTGCTAAGTAATTAGAGAAGAAATTTTATACCCCCAATTTCAGGGTGTTACAAACCTATCCCCCTTAAAAAGAATCTCGCCCTCGAGATTCAGGGTTGGCTAGCAAAGAGTTTGGGATATTTGGCTTCATCTTCTCTTTTCCAGGTTGCTTCTTCCTCTAAATGATGGCCCCACTTGACTTTACACATTTTGATGGTGCTTCTTCGAGTGACTCTGTCTGCTGTCTCCAGAATCTGAGTTGGTTTCTCGATATAGGTCAAGTCTTCTTGAACCTCGAGATCCTCGGATGGCAATTGCTCTTCTAGAACTCGCAAACACTTCTTCAGCTGAGACACATGAACACATCATGCATGGTTGATAGACTTTCTGGTAGGCTGAGTTGATACACCACTTCTCAACGTCTTGCCTGAATCTGGTACGGTCCGATTATCGAGGTGCTAGCTTGTCCTTGACTCTGAACCTTTTGATTCCTCTAATCGGTGACACCTTCAGGTAAACATAATTTCCCACTTAGAAGCTCAGCTATCTTCTTCTGGTGTCGGCATAGCTTCGCTGTCTGCACTATGTTGTCTTCAGATTCTTCCAAACCATTCTGATATTCTCCTCGAGTTCAAGCAAAATGTCTGGACCGAACACTTGCCTTTCGCTGGGTTGGTCCCCATGCAACAGCATTCGACAATTCCTCCCATAGAGTGCTCGGAACGGTGACATCTTCAAACTAGCCTAGTAATTGTTGTTGTAGGAGAATTCTGCATAATGTAGCCTTTTGTCCCAATCTAACTTATCTTGCAAAGCACAAGCCCTCAACATGTCTTCTAGGATTTTGTTGTTTCTCTCGGTCTCACCATCTATCTGCGGATGATAAGCTAAACTAAACTTCAAATGTGTGCCCAAGGCTTCATGCAACTGCTGCAAAAAATGAGAAGTAAACTGGGTTCCCTGATCTCATACTATCTTCTTTGGTACACCATGCAAGCATACAATCCGGGACATGTATAGCTCTTCCAATACTGCACTATTATAGGTGGTGTTGACTGTTATGAAATGAGCTGCATTTGTCAAGCGGTCCACTACTACCTAGATGGAGTCATAACCGGCTCGAGTGCGAGGCAAACTGACTTTAAAATCCATCCCAATCTCATCCCACTTCACTCAGGAATCTGTAACGGCTGCAACAAACCTGCGGACCTCTGATGCTTTGCCTTGATTCTCTGACAACTATCACATATGGCAACATACTCTGCGATCTCCCTTTTCATACCGTACCACCAGAATCTTATGGTTCATGAACTGGTAATGAAGGGGGTCAACCAAATCTCTTAGAAACCTATACTGCCTCTTGGCATCAGTATTGACATCCTCAGGTGCATAACGAGATAGCTGTAGGAATTTGTCCCTATACTCACTGACAGACAGGGGGCCTTACTTCAATGCCAGGAATTCTTCCTTCCTCACTATCATCAAACCTTTAGGAACGTGGTACAGGTGGAAGTTGTCTCTGAACTCCTCCCAGGTGATAGCTTTAGGGTCTGCATGGGTGGCGAGGTAAGACTCCCACCAGGACTAGGCTGCTCCCCTTAGCAGACAGAGACCATACAGAACCATCTCTCGATCATTGCACTGAGCGGTATGCAGCTCTCGCTTCACTGTACGTAGCTAGTCTTCGATGTCCATGGGGTATGCAGAATGGACAAACATAGGGGATGACCCCTCATGAACTCCACACGCTTGTCTCTTGGCATCTATGGTATCTGCACTTGTGGTTGAGGCTGAGGTTGAGGCTGCTGCTGCTGCACCTGCTGCATGGCTACTAGAGTCTGGCCAATCGCTTGGACTGCTCGAGTCTGCATTAGAAACATCTGCTCAATTGTCATTGGGGTGGTGGTGGCAACTGTTGCTGGGGTGCCTCATCTTAGGGTGTCTGCTGCTATTCCTGGGCACGCCTTCCACCTCAGCACCTATTGTTAGACATCTGTAGAAAGCATACACACATCAGACCTGACCCTGCATTCTTTTAGCATAAGAAAAGATATATAGACATCTTCATAACACTAAACAAATGAGCATCTTCACTGACTCTCAACATAGCCAACACAACTTCTAAGATAAAGAGGAAAGTGGACATAAAAGGTTGCCCAACTAAATGACTAACTTTATTAATAACTACACCAAGTTGTAGGGGATACCCACACCTTGGTGACAATCATTACAAAGAGCCAAATCCATCATAAGTTCATCATGACAAGCATAGAAACACATGATAAGCAAACTAAAACTAAATAATGCTGACTAAGACTCTGATTTGAACATAATTACAGACTCCGACTTTATCGATCTAGGGCTCCAGGTCTATCTTGGTCCTGCAGTCAGGGGTGCCATACCCATAATGACCACAGGGCAGCGAGTGGTAAGGGTGCTGAGTCCCAACAGGGGCAGGGGAACCATCCTCCTGATGGAGGCGCTCCACGTGCTCAGCACGCGGTTCTGCAATCTCCGCTCGAGCCTTGCCCAACTCGTCAAGGGCGTCGTCTAGCTCGGTGTTGAGCACGGCGACCAAGTTGACCATGCTGCTCAATCTAGGATTGCCCTCACCAGCTGGTGAGACAATCACACCTCCGGTACTGCCTGTCAAACGATGGGGGTAGTACTTTAGGTCGAGGTCGTCAACTACCCCATTGAACAATGAACAGTACTGTGAAATCGCATGTCGTGCAACATCCTACAAGGCTGCCTTGGCAGTGTCTCGCTCAGTGATAGAATAATGCTCTATGTAGGCCTCTGTACCCCAGAGATCATCGTAAATGGCGCACGAAGTAAGTAGCCTCCCGTTGGTCCGGGTATAACCCACGATGGTGCTGGTAGACTTCACAGCGGTACTCGATGGACCAAGTGTGTCGATCAAAGGCCTGACGTAGCAAGTGTCGAGAGCATCGTGGAAATGACAACCGCAAGTGGCGTCACGAGTGATGGGTCGGGCGATCCATCCTTTCGGCTCCTGCTCCTCTGAAAGCTCCGTGTTGTGGCACGAACTGCCACCATCGTCGTTGTCTCCGTCAGGGTCTCCTCCAGCAGCTAGGGTGTCATGTGGAGGGCTGCCTCCTAGACTCCATGTCCTACTGAGGTGAGGGGGAAGTCCTGCTACTCCTGCTCCTCGTGTAGGCGACGGTGCAGTCTCTCTAGGTGACTCGACTGTCCTATCGCCGTGCGGCGCAGTGGACGCTTCGCAAGGCGAGAGGACAAGAAAGGGATCACCGACTTACGTGCAGTGCATCTAAGATGGACCATCTACAAAAGATATTGTAAGCACAAGAGTGAGAATAGAACTATATGACCAACAAGTAAACCAAAATTAAAGTGAGATAAAAAATTTTGTAAGATAAGTATATAAATAGAAGTATAACATAGAATTGGTCGAGATGACCAACTTTGAAGTGACACCAAAGGTCAAGGTAAGGGTAAGGGTTTGATACCAGTTATGTCACACCCGATTTTGGACGGCAAACCGAATGCGAACCATGTACGTGCCAGGATCAGAAACTCATGTACACAACGATTACATAGTTGGACATCATCACACATTGCTCAAAATAATTACAGAAATAGTACTTTATTACATCAAGATGTCCAAGACATCTACAAAGTCATTAACTTGACATAGTCATTATCATAATCAAAGTGCGGATACAAAACGTAGAAGATAGGTCCTTCACAGGTAGCTGACTGGAGGTTTGCCACTAAACACAACTAGAACTCATTGAAGTCCTAAAACTCCTAAAAGTCATCCATGTTGCCATCATCTTCTCTTGAGCATTGATTGCAATGGGGACAACCTGGGGTAGGTGGGGTTTTTAAAGCAAGGGTGAGTACACATCAACGTACTTAGCAAATGTCCCATTTGCTTAAAGTGGACTAGCTGCATGTGGGGTTAAGCTTAAAGCAGTTGCTTTTAGATGGTCTGGTATTTATTACTAGTAGAAAGCCAAGTTTAAGTAATAAACCCAAGTTATTACCCAAAAGTACTCCCTCCAAGAGGAAATACTAGAAACCAAAGTTATAATCATCACCATTAATCATCATCATAAAAGTATCTGAAGTTATTCTAATCAAAGAGGATCCCAAGGCTGCTCTTAACCATGAGCATGGCTGATATACCAGTTTCTAACACTCTGCAGAGGTTGCACACTTTACCCACAAGTTGTGATCCCTTCCCAGCCTGGGTTGTAGATACCTGATCTTCACTACCGAGGTGAATGGCCAGGGATTCACTACGTAGACTTTATAAAGACTCCCCTAGTGCATAGCTGCTCATTAGATTTCACCAGTTGTACAAACACAGCACTCCTCCCTAAGGTGGGTGACTAACAAAACCAAATCGAATGAACCTCGGCATCCACCCTTAGCAGAGCAAGCACTATGCCCCGACCCCATTGATGGCCCTTTAGCAAAGCCAACTACACCCCCAAGTTCATCTAATTAATCATCTAAGGGTGTCTCATTCCACCCTCATGGTTGTACTGTTATCCCAGGTGGTCTGTCAACGAACAGGTCCATACAGAGAGGTACACAGGAAACAACCTGAGTCCCCTAAAGTATCACAAATTCATCATCATAATCAAGATAACATCATCGTGTCATAAATGTTCTCATCATGTTCGTTGATGAGAAGTAAAGCAATAGCATGAAGCTAACCATAATAACCCAAAAGGTAATCAAGGACAAGGTAAATACAAAGCTAGTCAATCCTTAGGTTTCAATTAAGTAATGCGGGACAGTGAATTATAAGTAAGTAGGACATAATGGGTCAGAGGACACTTGCCTTCACCAGGTTGCTTCTTAGGGAAGTCTCCTGCAACACACTCGAAAACCTCGGACTCCTCGTTGTCTACGCAAAGCAATGATTCATTCAACACATTTGGAAAATGACGAAGAAACAGTACACCAAACATGCATAATCAAGTGAACACAAGTTCAAAAGAAAAGTATAAACACAAAAGTGAAATCTAGGTTCTAAGGTGGGCAATTACACATAGGGTTTTGTGGTTCTCTAAGTACTACCTATCTCAGGGGATCACATAACTTAACTTCATTTATCTTAATGAATTATAAAAATTATACCAGGGATGGGTGCACACATTACATGATATTAACTTCCGAAAGTTAATCACTTAATTGTCATTAGTGTTTTCCTTTTCATTTCCCTTTTAATAAACACCCCATCACTTTAAATCAACCTATAGCCTAGACATAAAATTAATACATGCAGACAGTGAAATATAATAATTTAAACAGGTAGAGAATAATTTTATGAACATTTTGCAATTTGAACCACCCAATTTGGAGTTCATATGCAAAAGATATGAAATAACAATTTTTGAAATTCAAAATACAAAATTAGGCCTATTTCTATGATAAAATTAAAGTACAGGGGCTTCTCTGCAAGATACTAGGGGTCTGCACGCAAGAACCAGGGACGGCGGGTTGTTTTCTAAAAAGCTGAGGGTCTCTTTAACAAAAAGATCACGTGAAAGGGTACGGGGTGTTCTCAGCCATCCAATCACAGATCAATGGCCGAGATCAACCTCGAGCGTGAGTGCTCGCTGTAATACCCAAATTGTAATTTGTAAGAGATAATATAAAAGGACAAACAATTTCACTTTATGTATGTGTGAATTTGACCTTTTTGTACCATCACATGTGAACACCATATTTAAAAACAAATAATTATAAAATATATGCCACTAAATTATGCATCATGCTGGGATTTTTATTGTGAGTGCATTATTTGTGATAATATAAAAATAACATAAAAAGAAATAAGTTAAAGTCCAAAGTGGAATTTAAATCCTAAAGGAAAATTCAAGAATCTAGAAAAAGAGAAGAAGGGAAATTACTATGTGAATAAAAATAAGTATAAAAAATATATATTATTCTTACACATATTTGAGTTTATACATTTGACTCAAAGGTGAATTTCATAACAAGAGTCAAATTCAAATTAGAGATTCAAATGAAAAGAAAATGAATCAAAAAGGAAAAGGAAAATAAAAGAAAAGAATAAAGACACCTAACTGGGTCGCGAGGCAGTATTTCGGCCCAACTAACCTATCTCTCCCGCGTGGCCCAGGCTCCACCTCTGTGCCCGTGTTGTTACTGCACACTGACGGCTAAGGCCCACTTACCCGCACGTGCGACACTAACTTTGCCTCCGCGCGGCTGCGCCAACACATGGGACCACCGGTCAGTTACTCATGGGCGCACCCGGCCACGAATGACTGGCACCCCGAGCCTACACGTCACGTGGTACTATTTTTCTTCTCAGACGCGCTGGCGCAACCCCTCTTCCCACAGTCCGCACGAGCACTTCCGCTCTTCTCGCCAACTACAGACGCGTGGTCACCTGCCCATAAAACCAACCCGACTCCTCGTGCTCATCCCTTCGTTCTCTTCTATCCGCCACCACTAGAGAAAGGGTTGCGGGAGTCCGCCGCCGCCGAATTCCACCACCCCCGCCGCTTGGCACCCATAACCTGGTCCCAGTCGTTCAAGAGTGTGCACAGATTGCGCTCAGGGAAGAAGCTCAGGGAGTGAGGCCTCGGCTGGTCGGGAATTCTTCGTCGTAGTAGGGTCTTCGCCTCGAGATCGCCTCACCGCGAGGGAAGGAGAACCTTCGCCTCGAATCGAGATAAATGGTGCACCATTCATTCCACTTTTCACTGGGCATCATGTAGAGAGATTCGGATTAAGTTTTTAGTGTCTGCTGTGCGGATTAGTGGGCAGTCCGACTGTGCGCCACCATGCATCGGGCGGCGCCTCCGTGGATGTTCCGCGCGGAAGAAGGCATGCCACAGACCGTGCTATGTGGCACGGGCGGATAGGATTAGATCGCAACGTATCGATTCAGAGACACCGTTAGATGGTGATTGAACGCCTACGCATATGCGTTGGTCACTTAGATCCTAACCGTTGATGTATAATCCAAGGACTGTGATGGGATACCATATCGTTGCTCACTTGATTAAATCTGGACCGTAGGTTCAAAATCTGGGGGACGGCCTCACACGTCACTTCATCGCTAACGCTGGTCTAATCGCGCACGTTGGCGCTTGATCGGACAGCCGATACCCGCGATACTCCTTCGCAGGCGCGATTTTACTTAAGAGTCCCTCATTAACCTAGTATTCAACCCACCGTCCTTGGTGGCTATTCATTGAGTCTCGGGTTTCTTGCCCTGAGGTCCCTGGCCTTTTATGAATTTGAGGCCCAGTCCAGAATATTATAAAACCAGAGAAATTAAATTATAAATGGATTTTTAAAATATAAATAAGTGCTAGAACTTGTAGAATTCATAGAAAATTCATTTTTAGTCCAAATTACTCCATTCCAGTTTCTAAAATTTTGTAATATTATTGTTGATCACCTAGAGTCTCTATTTTGACATGAAATACACATTAAAATTTATCTTTTACTTAAGCTTGAATTAAATACATAAAATCTTTGGAAATTCATAATTTAATATCCATAACTCCAAAATTAATAATTCCTGTTCCTAGTATTTTATTTTAATATGTAGATTATTAATGTGTACTTTGTTTACATGTTTGGTGTGATGTTAATTGCTTCTTTATACTGTGCTTGCTTGTATTGTGGCGAGTGGAAGAGCCTGTGACTGAGGATCTTGGTGACCAGCAGATAGAAGTAGCTGAGCAGGAGCTCATTGAAGGCAAGTTGTGTCCTTGACCACTTTTATTACCCAATAATGTTCTTTAATGTAATTATTCATGCATAGGTTTAATTTTGATGGGACCCAATAGGTCACCCTAGTTTGTTTATCCATTTTATCTTGTTTACCAATGAATCATTTGGGTAGTCATGCTATTGCTTTACATGGTTTTGGGTTAATATTTCATTATATCCATGTTACAATTATATTGTTATTTTATTTATGTTCATGTCAAGATCATTAATGTTAATTGGAACATGGAGCTTAACTTGAGAAACACGTGCCACCACAAGGGTGGAATGGGACGCCCTTGGCTGACTAATTAGGAAAGCTAGTGGAAGACTACCTTACCCGAAATGGGCTAGGGCAGTAGGGGAGTTGCATGCAAGGAGGTTCTTGGGTTGATTTTGCTGCGATGGTGGTCAGACGGACGATTCTTGCAAGTGCTCTTCCCATAAACTATAGCGGGTTTTCGGAAGCTAGTGGAACTTTGTAAAGCCTCGTAGTGTTGCCCTGCCTCGCTTCCTTGGTAGAGGTGTATGGGAGTCGCGATCCCTTGGCAGATGGGTAACATGACTTGTGGGTACAGGGTACAACCTCTGTAGAGTGTAAAGCTGCTATACTAGCCGAGCTCATGGTCATGAGCAGCTCAGGACTCTCGCATGATTAATTTATGGAACTTAAATTCAATTTGTCATATGCATTGCATGGGATTATTTATTAATTTTGTTCTATTATTCTTATTATGGTTTGGTATTTACTTATGCTTAGTAACTGCTAATATAATTTGACCAACTTATTAAAACCAATGCTCAGCTTTAACCTCTATTGTTGATCAGCCTTACACATCACATGAACTCCCACCTTTGGTGAGTTCATGCCCACTAGATTCCCCACAACTTGATGAGCTATGATCATGTGTGAGGTCACCCTTGCTGTCTCACACCCCCCACAGGAGAAGAACAAGTGGTTCCGGAGGAGCACACATCGAGGAGTTTGATCTGATCTAGGTGGCATCTCCTAGTTGACTTTATGGCACCAAGGATGATCCTTAGTTCGTTTTATATTTATCTTTTATTTTGTAAGACTTCCGCTATGTAATAAGTACTCTGATTATATTGTGACATTTATCTCTATACACTCTGTTATTATATATGTTGTCTTCTTTGGTGCATGTATGAGTTGCACCCGGCTTTGTCCCTTAAATCCGGGTGTGACAGAAGTGGTATCAGAGCAAATGTTGACTGTAGGACAAAACCTAGATAGAAATGGACAAAACCCTTACCTACTTACCTTACTCTGATTCATTCTATACTTATCTTATCTTGATCCTGTCTCACCTTTTGCTGTCATACTGTGATTACTCTTATCTTTTCCACTCTAGGACAATATGGGTTTCACACCTTGGAATTCTACATTTATGACATTCTTAAGAGATAGGTAACCTAAGACGACATTAAAACTATTTTCTTTATTTAAAATTGTTGGTTGATTATTCTAATGATAAATGGCTGATTTGCTTCTTTGATTGATTGAGATATTATAAATGGACATCTTAGCATGTACCACCATAAGGTAATGAATTAGCTTTGGTAGGTAAAACATTAATCTGCTTAGCTAATAAATCCTCTAAAGTAACATGCCTCATAATTACCTGCCTTGTCTACAATCCTTTCTCTCTTACCATATGTTTCTAACTCAGATGGTCAATACTATGAAGGGTGGTAGAATTGATCTACCTCCCAATCGACACATTCGAAGGATATTTAGACAACCACAACGACAACAACCTGAGATGGATCCTCCACAGCCTCCACCAGTCGAAGCTGACCCTGCTGTTGCAGCACAGATGAGGATAATGCAACAGATGGCAGATACCATGGCGGATATGCACGCGCAAATGCGGTAGGAACGCCAGGAGATGCACCAAGAGCGAGAGGTATATGCTAGGAGATGCGCCAAGAGCGAGAGGAGATACGTCAGGAGAGAAGGGTGCAACAGCAACAGCAACAACAACAGCAGCAAGCACCACTACCACCTCCACCACCACTAGTTCCACCCCAGGACAAGCACCGGGAGTTCATGAGCCATAAGCCATCGATGTTCGCCAGTTCTCCTGATCCACTGGACGCTGATGATTAGTTGAAGTCTATTGAGAAGATGTTGATTATTGCCCAATGCTCTGACCGAGCGAAGGTTCTATATGCTTCTGGTCGTCTGACGGGTCCTGCTGCAGATTGGTGGGATTCACACACCGCTGCCCACGATGCTGCTGATACTATCACATGGGCGGAGTTTGCTACTGATTTCAGAAACTACCATATTCCTGCTAGACTGATGAAGATTAAGAAGAAGAAATTTCTGTCACTGAAGAAGGGAAGCATGTCAGGAAGCGAGTACCACGATAAGTTCATTCAGCTCTTCAGATATGCACCGGATGAAGTTGCTCAAGATGAGAGTAAGGAAGAGCACTTTATTGAAGGACTCAATGGACCTCCGCAGTATGCTCTAGTGGCTCATACATTTCCATCATTCCAGAGGTTGCTCGATAAAGCCCTAGCTATTGAACACAAGCATGTTCAACTGAGAGATTTGAATAGGAAGGCGATATCCCAGGGACAGGGAAGCAACAGTGTTCGTCCTCGCTACGGTTCACCCTAGGGTACACCAGTTCGCACTAGAGGAGGCTAGCGCCCAGCTCAGCACTCACCTCAGAGGACTCCACCGACTCGTCAGGCTACCCCCACTGGCATCCCGACGAAATTTTCAGGACAGAGTGCAGGCACTACTTTCTACAAGTGTGGGAAGATTGGACATTATGCAAATGTTTGCCCACAGAGGATTGCTACTACCCTAGTTCAAAACAAGTAGCAGACTCCAGGATCTGGCAAGGGATTCTCTATTGCTAGGGTTAATCAGGTCAGCGCTGATGCTACTGTGGAAGGAGCTGACATCGCACTTGGTATGTTTTACATTAATGCAATTCCTGCAACAATATTATTTGATTCTGGTGCTACACATTCATTCATGTCTGCTCGATATGACAACACAAATGAGTTACCACTAAAAAATATGAAAACACCAATGAGAATTATGGGAATTACATCTAAAGGGCCTATTGAGGCAAGTTATATGACACATAGATTGACATTAACAATTATGGGAAGAGAATTCTGGGCTACCGCTATAATATTAGAGGCAAGCAGCATAGATCTAATCCTTGGTATGTCATGGCTAAAAAAGGCAAAGTCCATTATACAATGTGGTAGGGGTACTGTATAACTCACCAGCCCTAAAGGAGAAAGGTTTCAAGTTGAAATTGCAGTAACTACTTCTACCAGACGTGCAGCATTCTTCATATATGTGGAGTTTGTTGGAAACAACATCCATGTGGTTAGAGATTTTCTGGATATCTTTCCAGAGGAGTTACCAGGGATGCCACCAGATAGGGACGTTGAGTTTGTCATTGATCTCTTACCTGGGACTGCTCCTATTTCTAAACGACCATACAGGATGTCTGTAGAATAGTTAAAAGAACTTAAGAAGCAGTTAACGGAGTTACAAGAGGCTGGGTACATACGTCCGAGTTCCTCACCTTGGGGAGCGTCAGTCCTGTTTGTACAGAAGAAAGATGGATCACAAAGGATGTGTGTGGATTGTAGATCCCTTAATGATGTTACTATAAAGAACAAGTATCTGTTACCCCGCATTGAGGATTTATTTGATCATACGAGAGGTGCTAGGGTATTCTCGAAGATTGATCTCCGATTGGGTTACCATTAGATGAAGATTAGGCCATCGGATATTCCCAAGACAGCTTTCTCAACCCGATATGGTTTATATGAGTTCAAGGTTATGTCGTTTGGACTAACTAATGCACCAGCTTATTTTATGAATCTGATGAATAAGGTGTTTATGGAGTATCTGGATAGATTCGTCGTAGTATTCATTGACGATATTCTTATTTATTCCAAGAGTGATAGTGATCATGAGGAACATCTGAGATTGGTGCTACAAAAGCTAAGGGATAATCAACTCTACTCCAAGTATAGTAAATGCGAGTTCTGGATTGATAGAAAGAGCCATTCCTTGGACATATCATTTCTAATGGAGGTATATCAGTGGATCCTGCTAAAGTCAAGGAGATAATGGCGTGGAGCATACCCACTACAGTTATGGAGATTCGGAGTTTCTTGGGACTTGCAGGATATTATCGGAGATTTATTGAAGGATTCTCTAAGATTGCCAAGCCTATGACCTCGCTTCTGGAGAAGGGAAGAGAGTTTAAGTGGGATGAAAATTGTCAAGATAGCTTTGACCAATTAAAGAAGAGATTGATGTCACCACCAATGTTGGTTATGCCAGATCTACAGAAGGGATTTGACATTTATTGTGATGCATGTGGCCAAGGCTTGGGATGTGTGCTTATGCAAGAAGGACATGTGATTGCCTACGCGTCTCGTCAGTTGCGGAAACATGAGTTGAACTATCCCACTCATGACTTAGAACTGGCGGCCATAATGCACGCACTTAAAATATGGAGACATTATATTATGGGAACCAAGTGCCAATTGTACACGGATCATAAGAGTTTAAAGTATATATTCACTCAGAAGGATCTCAACCTTAGGGAACGCTGATGGTTGGAGCTCATAAAAGATTATGACTTGGAGATTCACTATCACCCGGGCAAGGCAAATCTAGTTGTTGATGCCTTGAGTCAAAAGGAGCACGTTCATTCAGCTATTGTGGCCCAGCTACCTGAGGAGATTGTTGAGGATTTCAGGAGACTTAACCTGGGGATAGTTGCTCACACTGAAGGAGTTACTATTGATGTGGAACCTACCTTGGAACAAGAAATTCGCAAAGGTCAGATTGGTGATGCTAAAATACAAGAGATCAAGGATCTTATTACTGAAGGGAGAGGTCCAGAATTCACGGAGGATGAGCAAGGCACCGTATGGTTCAAGGACAGGATATGTGTTCCTGATATTGATAGCCTTCGTGAGACTATATTGAAGGAAGCCCATGACTCTGATTATTCTATTCATCCTGGTAGCACCAAGATGTATCAGGATTTGAAGCAGAAATACTGGTGGTATGGATTGAAGAGAGATGTGGCTGCACATGTGGCTATGTGCGATGTGTGTCAAAGAGTTAAGGCTGAACATCAGAGGCAAGCTGGACTACTGCATCGACTGAAGATACCCAAATAGAAGTCGGAAGAATTTGGCATGGATTTCATTACTGGATTGCCTCGCACCCAGAAAGGATACAATTCTATATGGGTGATTGTGGATAGATTGACTAAAGTAGCTCACTTCATTCCGGTCAAGACTACTTATAAAGGTTCTCAACTAGCAGAGTTGTATATGGCTCGGTTTGTGTGTTTACATGGAGTACCAAAGAAGATCGTGTCTGATCGAGGTTCACAATTTACCTCAAGATTTTGTAGAAGCTTTTATGAGAATATGAATACAAAGTTGAACTTTAGTACAACTTATCACCCTCAGACTGATGGACAGACTGAAAGGACTAATCAAGTACTTAAGGATATGTTGAGGGCTTGTGCACTTCAGCATGGAGGAAGTTGGGATAAAAGTCTACCATATGCTGAGTTCTCGTATAATAATAGTTATCAGGCCAGTCTGAAGATGTCACCATTCGAGGCTTTGTATGGCAGGAAGTGCAGGACTCCTCTATACTGGGATCAGACTGGAGAAAGATAGTTCTTTGGGCCTGAACTGATTCAAGAGGCAGAAGAACAAGTCCATATAATTCAAGAGAATTTGAGGGTAGCTCAGACCAGGCAAAAGAGCTACACAGATAATAGAAGAAGACCACTGGAATTTGAGGAAGGAGACCATGTGTACCTCAAGGTGTCACCATTTCGTGGGATGAGGAGATTCAAGGGTAAGGGCAAATTGTCCCCTCGTTTTAGGCAAGTTGGGAAGATGGCATACCAACTCGAGCTACCTGATAATCTATCTGATGAGCATAATGTATTCCATGTGTCTCAACTTAAGAAGTGTCTCCGTGTCCCTGAAGAACAATTACTAATGGAGGAGCTCAGTGTTCAGGGAGATTTGACTTATACGGAATATCCTATCAAGATTCTTGACACTTTGACTCGAGTTACAACAAATAAGGTGATAAAGATGTGCAAAGTGCAATGGAGTCATCATGGAGAAGATGAAGCTACTTGGGAGAGAGAAGAGCTTCGCATAGATTTTCTCCATCTTTTCCCTAGTCCTTCCTAAATCTCGAGGACGAGATTCTTTTTAAGGGGGGTACGATTTGTAATACCCAAATTGTAATTTGTAAGACATAATATAAAAGGAGAAATAATTTCACTTTATCTATGTGTGAATTTGACCTTTTTGTACCATCACATGTGAACACCATATTTAAAAACAAATAATTATAAAATATATGCCACTAAATTATGCATCATGCTAGGATTTTTATTGTGAGTGCATTATTTGTGACAATATAAAAATAACATAAAAAGAAATATGTTAAAGTCCAAAGTGAAATTTAAATCCTAAAGGAAAATTCAAGAATCTAGAAAAAGAGAAGAAGGGAAATTACTATGTGAGTAAAAATAAGTATAAAAATATAATTATTCTTACATAGATTTGAGTTTATACATTTGACTCAAAGGTGAATTTCATAACAAGACTTAAATTCAAATTAGAGATTCAAATGAAAAGAAAATGAATCAAAAAAGAAAAGTAAAATTAAAGAAAAGAATAAAGACACCTAACTGGGCCGCCAGGCGGTATTTCGGTCCAACTAACCTAGCTCTCCCGCGTGGCCTAGGCTCCACCTCCGCGCCCGCATCGTTACTGCACACTGATGGCTGAGGCCCACTTACCCGCGCGCGCGACACTGACTTTGCCTCCGCGCGGCTGCACTGACACATGGGACCACAAGTCAGTTACTCATGCGCGCACCCGACCATGAATGACTGGCACCCCGGGCCTACACGTCGGGCGGTACTGTTTTTCTTCTTGGACGCGCTATCGCAACCACCCTTCCCGCAGTCCGCACGAGCACTTCCGCTCTTCTCGCCAGCTACGGCCGCGTGGTCACCTGCCCATAAAACTAACCCGACTCCTCCTCGTGCTCATCCCTCCATTCTCTTCTATCCGCCGCCACCAGAGAAAGGGTTGTGGGAGTCCACCGCCGCTGAATTCCACCACCCCCACCGCTTGGCACCCATAACCTGGTCCCGGTCATTCAAGAGTGAGCACAGATTGCGCTTGGGAAAGAAGCTGGGGGAGTGAGGCCTTGACTGGTCGGGAATTCTTTGTCGTAGTAGGGTCTTCGCCGCTGGATCGCCTCACCGCGCGGGCAGGAGAACCTTCGCCTCGAATTGAGGTAAACGGTGCACCATTCATTCCGCTTTTCGTTGGGCGTCGTATAGAGGGATTTGGATTAAGTTTTTAGTGTCCGCTGTGCGGATTAGTGGGCAGTCCGGCCGTGCACCGCCATGCTTCAAGCGGTGCCGCCGTGGGTGTTCCATGCGGAAGAAGGCGTGCCATGGACCGTGCGATGCGGCACGAGCGGATAGGATTTGATCGCAACGTACCGATTCAGAGATCGGTGCACACCGTTAGATGGTGATCGAACACCTACGCATATGTGTTGGTCAGTTAGATCCTAACCGTTGATGTATAATCCAAGGACTGTGATGGGATACCATATCGTCGCTCACTTGATTAAATCTGGACCGTAGGTCCGAAATCTAGGGGCCGGCCTCACATGTCCTTTCATCACGGACGCTAGTCTAATCGCGCGCGTTGGCGCTTGATCGGATGGCCGATACCCCGCGATACCCCTTTGCAGGCGCGATTTTACTTAAGAGTCCCTGATTAACCTAGTATTCAACCCGCCGTCCTGGGCGGCTATTCATTGAGTCTCGGGTTTCTTGCCTTGAGGTCCCTGACCTTTTATGAATTTGAGGCCTAGTCCAGAATATTATAAAACCAGGGAAATTAAATTATAAATGGATTTTTAATATATAAATAAGTGCTAGAACTTGTAAAATTCATAGAAAATTCATTTTTAGTCCAAATTACTCCATTCTAGTTTCTAAAATTTTGTAATATTATTGTTGATCACCCAGAGTCTCTGTTTTGACATGAAAGACACATCAAAATTTATCTTTTACTTAAGCTTCTATTAAATACATAAAACCTTTGGAAATTCATAATTTAGTATCCATAGCTCAAAAATTAATAATTCCTGTTCCTAGGATTTTATTTTAATATGTAGATTATTAATGTGTACTTTGTTTACATGTTTGGTGTGATGTTAATTTCTCCTTTATACTGTGTTTTTTGTATTGTGGCAAGTAGAAGAGCCTGTGACTGAGGATCCTGTTGACCAGCAGATAGAAGTAGCTGAGCAGGAGCTCATTGAAGGCAAGTTGTGCCCTTGACCACTTTTATTACCCAATAATGTTCTTTAATGTCATTATTCATGCATAGGTTTAATTTTGATGGGACCCAATAGGTCACCCTAGTCTGTTTATCGATTTTACCTTATTTATCCCTGAATCATTTGGGTAGTCATGCTATTGCTTCACATGGTTTTGGGTTAATATTTCATTATATCCATGTTCCAATTATTTTGTTATTTTATTTATGTTCATGTCAAGATCATTAATGTTAATTGGAACATGGAGCTTAACTTGAGAAACACGTACCACGACAAGGGTGGAATGGGACGCCCTTGGCTGACTAATTAGGAAAGCTAGTGGAAGACTACCTTACCCGAAAGGGGCAAGGGCAGTAGGGAGTTGCATGCAAGGAGGTTCTTGGGTTGATTTTGCTGCGATGGTGGTCAGACGTGGGATTCTTGCAAGTTCTCTTCCCATAAACTGTAGCGGGTTTTCGAAAGCTAGTGGAACTTTGTAAAGGCCTAGTAGTGTTGCCCTGCCTTGCTTCCTTGGTAGAGGTGTATGGGAGTCACGATCCCTTGGCAGATGGGTAACATGACTTGTGGGTACAGGGTACAACCTCTGCAGAGTGTAAAACTCGTCTACTAGCCGAGCTCACGGTCATGAGCAGCTCAGGACTCTCGCATGATTAATTTATGGAACTTAAATTCAATTTGTTATATGCATTGCATGGGATTATTTATTAATTTTGTTCTATTATTCTTATTATGGTTTGGTATTTACTTATAATTAGTAACTGCTAATAAAATTTGACCAACTTTTTAAAAGCAATGCTTAGCTTTAACCTCTATTGTTGATCAGCCTTACACATCACATGAACTCCCACCTTTGGTGAGTTCATGCCCACTGGATTCCTCACAACTTGTTGAGCTATGATCATGTGTGAGCTCACCCTTGCTGTCTCACACCCCCCACAGGAGAAGAATAGGTGGTTCTGGAGGAGCCACACATCGAGGAGTTTGATCTGATCTAGGTGGTGTCTCCCAGTTGACTTTATGGTGCCAAGGATGATCCTTAGTTCGTTTTATATTTATCTTTTATTTTGAAAGACTTCCACTATGTAATAAGTACTCTGATTATATTGTGACATTTATCTCTATACACTCTGTTATTATATATGTTGTCTTCTTTGGCGCATGTATGAGATGCACCCGATGTTGGGGACTTGTTCTTAAATGCTAAGAGTTAAGAACAAGGCAACATAGAAAATGTTAAACATTAAGGTCCTTCGTCCTTCGAAACATTATGCCCCTTTAGGAAATAATGCTTTAGGACGAAGGTCATAAGAGACATACCTTCGTAAATATAATAAATAATGCCGAAGGATTTATATAAAGCATGAGATATAAACATCAACATAGAATCATTTCTATTTTATTAACATGGAGAAATAGAAATGATTTCAAATTACAAATGTACCTTCGGTCCTGAGAGAAGGTAAAAAGTACAAGCGTGACGCAAAAGCCAATGCCAAGTCCGCGTGAACAGTACGGGAGTACTGTTCATCTATTTATAGACGCGGGACGCAGCCCACGTAAAATTACATCCATGTCCATTACATTTGTTAATGACTCATGGAAATCTGTCGAGGCCTACGTAGTCTTTTCATCTTTAAGTCGGTTCCCCCTTCTGCCATCGCGCCGAAGCTTCCCTGCGCACAGCTTCGGCTGCACTCGACCTTCGTCTGGTTCAGGCTTCGTCCTGGCCGTGCTCCATATTCATAATTCTGAATCCGAAAATACCTGTTCACATAATCCACTTGGAAAACATTGTCAAATCATGTTTTTGAGGACCTTCGGAGGACGAAGGCCCCCAACAGTAGCCCCTCGCAATATTAATTTGTAAATAATAAATTCAGATTGCGATATGGACGAAGGCCTTGAGCCGAAGGTCCGAAAAAACACCTTCCCTTTGCTAGAATAGCAACATTCACTGACAAGCGGGGCCTTTCAATTTTCAACGCCCTAGGCGTATAAATAAGATCACATCGCGAACTCATTTGGTACGCACACTTGCCTTCTGCTTCGGCCCACTAAAATTTTCAGCTCTTGCGCGCTAAGATTTGCTGGTCTTTTTGATTTTGAAGCTTCGGCCTCGGGAACAATTTTTTAGCGTTTCCGAAGATGTCTGAAAGCAAGAAGATCCCTGCTGAGACGAAGCTGAGTCTCGAGGAGGAGAAAAATCTGGGGTTCCTGATAGCGATGGCAGAGACCAATACAGAGAAAATCACCAAGGAGATTCTCGAAGGTTTGTCCGAAGACACTGGTGACAGCGACAGCTATGATGTAGAGAGTGGTGGGGAAGAGGCCGAAGATCGTCCATGGCGGCCAAGTCACACGGTTTTCGGGAAGACCACCATCAAGCAGAGTCATAATGATAATATGAGGGGGCGGTATTTTCGAGATATATCTATTGTGAGGGCTGACGCTGGAGAAAAGACCTCTCCCACCCCGGAAGAAGATGAAGTTGTAGTCTTCCGAAGCTTTCTCAAGGCTGGGCTTCGATTCCCCCTGAGCAACTTTATTGTTGAGGTATTGAAAACATTCCAAGTCTACCTTCATCAACTTACTCCCGAAGCTATCCTAAGAATGGGGATTTTTGTCTGGGCTGCGAGAAGCCAAGGTTTGGAACCAAGCGCTAAAAGCTTCTGCAACATTCATGAATTGTTATATGAGACGAAGCCGTGGGGAAAAGAACAATATCACAATAATTTTGGGTGCTACAGCTTTGGTGCCCGCTCCGGGTCAAGCCGCCCTGTACCAACCTTTCGGAAGAGGTGGCCCGGAGCCTGGATGACCGAATGGTTCTATGTAAAAATGACTTATCAGCGCAAGAAAATGTCAAGAGTATTATTATGCGCCCCATCTGGCAACGCTTCGGACTTCGAAGGCCGAAGGTTGAAATGGACGAAGCAGCCGAGGAATGCCAAAGAGCCTTCGGCATAGTCTGCTCTTTCATTGGGACAAGGGACTTGGTCCAAGAGCACATTGCCTTCAGGGTATGGCCACTTTCAGAAAAATTGGAAATGCCGAAAGATACTATCAAAGAGTCCGACGAAGGCGGACTGGTCAGACTGAAGTACACATTCAAATATGCAGATAAATTTGTTGAACCTGATGACGACTGGTTGAAAAGCATTGAAACATTAAGTGACGAACTGCTTGGGTCATATTCGAAGGCTGAGAATACTGCGTTATCAGCAGCCTTCGGAGGCCGAAAAAAGAAGAGACTCAACCGGGTGTTTGATGCAGTCGGGTTCTTCTACCCTGATTATCGTTATCCCATTCGAGGGCAAAAAAGGAAAATCATAACCTCTGAAAAAGAAGAAGCCGCAACTGCTCCTAGCGAGCCAGAACCGAAAGGAAAAAGGTTAAAGGTCCTCACACACCGGCCACGCCATATTGAACCAGCTTCGGTGCCTGAGTTTACCGGAGAAACATCTTCGGCCGCCGAAGCTGAACAGCCAACCTTGCTGCCAGAAATTGCAGTGATGGCCGAAGCGCCATCCACAGTAAAAATGGAAGAGGTGAAAAAACCGACTAGGGAAAAAGCATCAGAAGTTTTGAGTCCTGCAGCAAATGCCGAAACAGCAAAAAACCAAAAGGGTCCAATTGTGACCCCAAAAAGGAAAAGAATGGTAAATGTACTAGATGTCTTGGAGACAATTAAGTCTTCAAGCACAACTCCAAAAAAGAGTGTTGAAATTGCTGAAGCTTCTTCTGAAGCTCCAACACAACAGGTTGAAGCTGAAGCCGGGCCTTCAGAGCCCTTCAAGGAGCAAACTTTGGAAGCCGAAGCAATAAAAATACCAGAACCAATTTTAGTTGAAGAAACTGACACTGCCATCCCCGAAGCGCCTGCCAGCATGTGTGATTACATCATACGACATGCTTCGAGGAAAAAACTATCTGAAGAAGAAACTCATGAGGCTAACCATTATGCGAAGGAGCTAAAATATCCGAAGGGGGCAGTAATATTCAATGGGACAAATGAAGATGATTTCTTATACTGCCTGCCTGACAACAAAGAGCTATCTGTCTGCCGAGAGATGGCCAGGAGTATTGGTTTCCCGAAGCTTGAATCTGGATTAAGCGCCATGACGAAAGAAGATCTCGCAGACAGTCTTGCGTACAACAGCCTGAAGGTATGGGAATTAAACGCTTGAAAAACCCCCTTATTTTTACGCAACTCATTCCTTTTTCCTTATATGAATTCTTTTTCGTATAGGGCCTGATCCTAAGCAACGCACTAAGAGCCCAAAAGAGCGCCGAAGATGAAAGCTATGAAATTGCGTTTAATAATTTACGCTCCGAAGTTATCAAACTGAGAAACGAAGCTTTGGAAAAAGATAAAATTCTGCTTACACTGGTAGATAAAGTGAAAAAAGACGAAGCTGCTTCAAAGGCCCAGGCCGAAGCTCAAAAACGCGAGATTAAAGATCTTCAGAAACAGCTGGCTAGAGCTGAAGAGGAGCGCGCGCTTGAGGAAACGAAACGAGAACTTAGTGATTTTATGGTCAACAAATTGGAATCAAGAGTTAAGGAGCTTCGCACATCTCAGGGGAAATGCTATGTTAAATCTATAGAATGCGTGAATAAAATTAAAACCAGCTTCGCTAGCGTCGGCGCCTTTTCCAGCGAAGAGAATTTCTCTCGAGGCAATCCCGAAGATCCGCTGGAATGGATTAGCCACGAAGCAGAGGCCTTCGAAGAGATTCTGAACAGTCGTGGCGACATATGCGCTTTTTCGGGCGCCAGAGGAATTGCTTCTGTCTTAGAGAAGAAAGGTTGCGGGCATGTAAAATTTTTAGCTCAGTCCGAAGCTACCTTATCTTCCGAAGACATCAAGGACCCCTCGGCCGAAGCAAGCGTGGTTGGTGGCAAATTTTTTACTGATATCTGGAACGACGGCGGCCGAGGAATGGCGCAAGAGATCATCCAAAGGAGCGAAAAAGGCATTCATGATGCCAGAAAAGTGGCAGAAGCTGCCGAAAGGAGTACAGAGCCCGAAAGACAATTAGGTACCAATTAGTCGTTCTCTGTAATTTTTATTTCAAAGTTTGCTCAAGGTTTGTAAAAGTAAAGAAGAAATGTTCTCTTCCCTCAGAACTTGCTGGACCGCTCGCTGACCTTCATACAACAGGGGATGACGAGATTAAGCAAATGGCCGAAGCTATCTTGAATAAAGTTGTTGATCAACTTCTAAATGAAGCCGCCGAAGCAGTTTTAAGAGAAGACTAGATGCTTTTAGGAAAAACATTTGAATTGTAATCTATGTAACATTTTGCACATTTGAATGTAATATACAGGTCTCTTTTCATTATTGAATTCTTTACGATGCATGAAACTTTAAATACATACCATTTTTGAGCCTTCGGCGAAAAAACACCTTCCCTTCTTTTCATGCTTCGTGAAGAAGACATTCTTCGTTAAAATTATTCCATGTTTCATAAAAATATTCTCCGAAGCTGTATTCCGAAGCTATACAATTTCGATGTCACTTTCTCAAAGCATCCTTTCGAAGGTTGAGAGTGTCACCTTCTTTTGCCAAATGCAATATGATGTATGATGCTTATGCTATGCAAAATGATGTGATGATGTTATGCTATGCATGTGACATTTGTTCCGAAGATACACATAAAATATATTCGTAAGCTCTGCATTCCCTTAGGAACGTCTTTGGAGCTTCTTCGTCTTTTACTTAGACGATCTCAGCGTTGACTTTTCGCTGTAAGCCTCCCTTAGGAGCTTCTTCGCCCTTTACTTAGGCGGTATCAGCGTTGACTTTTCGCTGTAAGCCTCCCTTAGGAGCTTCTTCGCCTTTTACTTAGGCGGTATCAGCGTTGACTTTTCGCTGTAGGCTCTGCATTCCTTTAGGAACGACTTCTGAGCAGAAAACTTACACTGCGCTCCCTTTGGAACGGCTTTTTGTGACTTCACAAACTTACTCTGCGTTCCTTAGAACGACTTTCTGTTACTCCGAAGGATTTTTAATTCGAAGGTCCTCCTTGGTAACGGAAAAAATTTTAAGCTTCAGCAACTTAAGCTTGTGGAGCAAATAGATCTTCCTCGTGGAAAACAACGAAATTATTACATGAAAACTATCAATGTTTTTTGCTTCACAGAAAATAAAACTGAATAAGAAAGACTGCTATCAAAGGTAGGATATGTGTCAATAAATGTGCTTCGACTCTGGCACAGTGCTGTTGACTGTGCGAGCTTCGGACTGCTCTCTGAAGTCCCTCTGATGTGGAACGTATTGACTCCCTTCTAGCTGTTGACCTTGCTGCAATGGAGGTGGGGGCGGAAGCTGTTGCCAGGAAGCTTGAGGTTGACTTGCCGAAGCTACAGAAGCTGCAGGGTGGTTGTCTATGTATTGTGGGATATAAGGCGGATGATACGAAGCAGTATGCATGACCTGCTTCGGCTGAGCTTGTTGAGATGCAGCTTCGGCAATTTCCTTTTGCTTCTGGATTGTAATATGGCACGACCTAGTGGTATGGCCCTTGCCTTCTCCACAGAACAAGCAAAACAGTCTCCTTGGCTGATCTCCGAATCTTCCGCCGAAGCCCCTGGCGCCTCTGCCTCTTGGAGCTGGTGGCCGGAAGGAAGTTTGTTGTTGCCCCGAAGCCTGTGAGGAGCACTGCGGTCTGTTCTGCTGACTCCCCTTATCATCATTCTGAGTGTTGTGGATGGACCGGACATGCCTCGGGTAGTATCTCCCTCCGAAGCCCCTGGTCATTTCAGAAAATCTGAAGGCCTCCTCCCTTCTTTGGCGAAAGTCATTGTCAGCCCGAATGTACTCATCCATCTTTTGGAGCAGTTTCTCCAAGGTCTGAGGAGGCTTCCGAGCAAAGTATTGAGCTGCAGGTCCAGGACGAAGCCCCTTAATCATGGCTTCGATAACAATTTCATTGGGCACCGTTGGTGCCTGCGCCCTCAATCGTAAGAACCTTCGGACATACGCCTGAAGGTATTCTTCGTGATCCTGAACACACTGGAACAAGGCTTGAGCTGTGACCGGCTTCGTCTGAAATCCTTGAAAGCTGGTCAGTAACATGTCCTTCAGCTTCTGCCATGAAGTGATTGTTCCTGGCCGAAGAGAGGAATACCAGGTCTGAGCAACATTCCTGACGGCCATAACGAAAGACTTCGCCATGACTGCAGCATTGCCCCCGTACGAAGACACTGTTGCTTCGTAGCTCATCAAGAATTGCTTCGGGTCGGAGTGGCCGTCAAACATGGGAAGCTGAGGTGGCTTATAGGATGGAGGCCAAGGTGTAGCCTGCAGCTCAGCGGACAGAGGAGAAGCATCATCAAAAACAAAATTTCCCTGATGGAAATTGTCATACCAGTCATCTTCGTTGACGAAGCCCTCCTGATGAAGGTCTTTCTGATGAGGCCTTCTGTTCTGCTCATCGTGAGTAAGATGGCGAACTTCCTCAGAGGCTTCGTCTATTTGCCTCTGCAACTCAGCTAGGCGGGCCATCTTCTCCTTCTTCCTCTGCACTTGTTGATGTAGCATCTCCATATCCCTGATTTCTTGGTCTAGCTCTTCTTCCTCGAGCGTCGGGCTGACGGCCTTTCTCTTCTGGCTTCGGGCCTCCCGAAGAGAGACGGTCTCCTGGTTGTGGTCCAGCGGTTGCAGTGCTGAAGCCCCAATCGCTGAAGCTTTCTTCGGCGCCATAGCGAAGGTCTATAGCTTCCGAAGGTGTTCGAAAAAAGCTCGAAGTGGAAGTGAGTTCACCGGAGGTGGGCGCCAATGTTGGGGACTTGTTCTTAAATGCTAAGAGTTAAGAACAAGGCAACATAGAAAATGTTAAACATTAAGGTCCTTCATCCTTCGAAACATTATGCCCCTTTAGGAAATAATGCTTTAGGACGAAGGTCATAAGAGACATACCTTCGTAAATATAATAAATAATGCCGAAGGATTTATATAAAGCATGAGATATAAACATCAACATAGAATCATTTCTATTTTATTAACATGGAGAAATAGAAATGATTTCAAATTACAAATGTACCTTCGGTCCTGAGAGAAGGTAAAAAGTACAAGCGTGACGCAAAAGCCAATGCCAAGTCCGCGTGAACAGTACGGGAGTACTGTTCATCTATTTATAGACGCGGGACGCAGCCCACGTAAAATTACATCCATGTCCATTACATTTGTTAATGACTCATGGAAATCTGTCGAGGCCTACGTAGTCTTTTCATCTTTAAGTCGGTTCCCCCTTCTGCCATCGCGCCGAAGCTTCCCTGCGCACAGCTTCGGCTGCACTCGACCTTCGTCTGGTTCAGGCTTCGTCCTGGTCGTGCTCCATATTCATAATTCTGAATCCGAAAATACCTGTTCACATAACCCACTTGGAAAACATTGTCAAATCATGTTTTTGAGGACCTTCGGAGGACGAAGGCCCCCAACACCCGACTTTGTCCCTTAAATCCGGGTGTGTCACTCACGTAGGGCGCGAGCACGGGCTAACAGGCAGGCCAGGGGTGTCAGCGGCACTGGGGCGAGGCTGGCTGACCGCCGGGCCCAGTAGCAGGAGCGCGGGAGAGGGCACACACCCGAGCGGCCAGATCCCAAATCAGACAGTTAGGATTAGATCTCGTTATTTAAAACAGGGCCATCTGATCCAGGATAGACGTTTGAGATCAGACGGCCAACCCAGGTCGGCTTTCCCTGGCTGCCAGCGGCGGCGGCGCCCGACTCCACGGAGAAACCTCGCCAGAGGCGCGAGCGCGACCAAGTCGGGGGTCCTAGGGCGCTAGGAAGGACACAAAAAGATTCAGGATGACACGGCAGACGCGGTAGTTGGCACGACACCGGCGCAGGGGCACCAGAGAGTGGCTGTCACACCTGATTTTGGAAGGTAAACCGAATGCGAACCATGTATGTGCCAGGATTAGAAATTCACGTACACGGCGATTACATAAATGACTCATCATAGCATAATGCTTCGAATAATAATAAAGAGTAAGTAATAATATTTAAGACATGAATCATTTACATAATATAAATCAAAGTACACAGAATAGAATCGTAGCCAACGTAAACAAACCCACCACAGGGAGCAGATTGGGGGAGGTCGCTAGCCTAATCCTCAAACTCCTGGAGATCCGCCTTGACACCTTCTTTACCTAAGCATAGATTGCACCAAAGGCAACCTAGTGTTTTGTGAAAGCAAGGGTGAGTACACATCAACGTACTCAGCAAATGTCCTGTTTGGCTGTAGTGGACTAGCTTTATGTGGGGTTAAGGTCAAGCAGTTACTTTTAGTTGATCAGGTAATTATTACTAATAGAGAGCCAGGTTTTAACATTAACCCAAGTTGTTAACCCAAAAGTACTCTTTCCAAACAGAAAGAATACCATAAACCATAATCATAATCACAATAGAAACCAGTGTTATCCTCATCATCATCTGTAAACAAAGTAGCCTGATTCAATGTGTCTCTAATCAATGGAGCTCCCTTGGCCGCTCATAACCGTGAGCACGGCTGATATATCAGTTTCATAACACTCTGCAGAGGTTGCACACTTTACCCACAAGCCATGATTCCCTCTCTAGCCCGGGCTTGCAAGACCCTTATTCACTCCCGAGGTGAACGGCTAGGGATTCACTATGAAGCCTTTCAAAGATTCCCTGAGGCTGTAGCCACCCGTTAGGTTTCCTAAATCTACCGCACTCCTCCCCAAGGGGCAATCCACCCTCGGCAGATCGAGCCGCATACACTGAGCCACATTGACGGCACGACGGCGAAGCGAACTACACCCTAGTTCCTCTAGTTATTCAGCTAGGGGCGTCCCATACCACCCTCATGGTTGCACTGTTTTCCAAGGCGGTCATCCAACGAATAGGTCCTTTTGGAGAGGCACTCGAGAAATTGCTCGAGCCCCCTAAAGTATCACAAGTCCAACATTATAATCATAATGACAACATTGTATCATAAGTGTTCACATCATGTTCATTGATTGAAGTAAAGCAATAGCATGAAGCTAACCATAGTAACCCAAAAGGTAATCAAGGACAAGGTAAATACAAAGCTAGTCAATCCTTAGGTTGATCATGGTATGCGGGTTGATGAATTATAAAGTAAATGGGACATAATAGGTCAGAGGACACTTGCTCAGGATCTTCAGCCTCACAGAACTCGTAGAGTTTGATCTCTTGGTCGCCGAAGCTTGATCGTCGATTCCTCGAAGCTCGGAAACGAATCACGATCTATTCGCAACACATAGCGAATACAAACATGAACAAACAAACATATATATGCATAAGAACATTACACCATTCAAAGAAAAACATAATAAAACATGCAAAATGAAATAGAGCGTGTTACTACGGTCACGCGAGGAAAAAGAAACGTCGAACTCGAAGCTACGGTCGAGAAGATATCGAGTTTACGCTAAACAAGTATTAATTAGAACATCCAATTTGACATAATTATATTAATTGATATTAATAAAATGTAAACTAATACTACTACTTAGTTTTGACTAATTTACTATTTTAATAGTTGACAGTTAAGCAAGTAACTTAATTAATATGAGCAATTCTAAGCGAGACGAATTAACGACGCACGACGTGCAAACACGATGTGCGCGACGCACGGACACAAACGACTTAGCACGCGGACAACGCGCGATACACGCGAAAGGCACGCGGCAAGGCGCGCGACACGCGCGAACGGCGCGCGACAACGCGTGCAAACAACACGCACGACACTTGCGAACGACACGAGACGACGCGCGCGAAATAGCACCACGGCACGCGCACGGTACGCGCGGACCGACATTCGAAACTAATAAATAAACAACGTGATTAAACTAAATAATTATTAATGAGAAACATTTTAGTTAAGCTTAATCATGTTGGTGACTAATTATAAATGCGCAAATCGAATTCCTAAATTAAATTTTAAAATTGAATTGTCGTTCCAGTAGCCATTGGTTAAACAAACGTTTAAATAAATTAAATAAAATATGCAAAAGTGGAGATAAATATTTCTAAATTAAGATAATTTTAATACGAATCTAACGCAACTTGAATGGATCGAATCGGGTTTAAAACGCAAAAGTTATGAGTGTTTTAAACTATACTGTAATTCACGCGTACTAATTTACGAGATTGCCATCATCTTCTTCCTGTCCTCATCTTCTACCTCCCATCCATGGAAGAGAGAGGGGAGGGGCTGCGCATGGGGAAGCCGAGCTGGGCTGGCCGGGCGTGGGCGCGGGCGCCACCGCCGGGGAGGGGCATGCGCTGGCACGGGGCGCCGGAGCGCGGGCGCCTCCGCCAACCACCATCGCCGCCGGGGAGGGGGAAAGGGGCGCCGTCGGGGAGGGGAAACGGAGGGGGGAGGGACACCACCGCCGGGAAAGGTGAGGGGAGAGTGAGGGAGGTCCTACACGGACGGAAAAACGAAGAACACGAAAAAACCCTAGGTACAACAATGAAGGTTCTCACTGGGGAAGAATACCCTCGTTGGAACCGAGAGGAAATCCATCGATTGCCGTAGATTCGGGGGGTCCAATCGACAAACTGAACACACCCCGACGAAGCCCTCGACGAGACGAACGCAGCGGTACCCTCGGATTGCACAGAAGATGCACAGATTGGAAGTAATTGCTCGCCGAAGTTGTCGCCGGAGTTGGAACCGCTCCGAACTTCGGCGAGCAATACCGGGAGCTAGGGATCGAATTTGGAGAAAACGTTTTGTGTTTTGGAACGGGCTTGATGAGATGAAGCCGGACATGTATATATATCAAGGGTTCGGACGAGATAGAAATTGCGTTAAAATTCGGATTTTACCATTTTTTAAAATTCGGAAAAAATCTAGAAATCTATATTTTGTGCTCAAAATATTATAGATACTTTCAAAAATTCTAGAAAAAATCCTATAAATATTTTGGCACCTAATGAACTCAAAAAACATAATTAGAGTTTCTAAAAAGATTTTAAGTCCCTCAAATAAATATATTTTGGATTCCAGAAAATAGAAAAATATTCCAAAAAATATGAAAATTTGTCGAGCGCTTCTATAATATGTTAACATGTTTCAAACACATTTTGCACTTAGAAACACCATGCAACGGCATGAATGCAACAACTCAAGTGCCTCTAGGGCTCATTCCGCAAGGTTTACGCCAATATAAAACAAAATGATTCTCCATTTTTAGGAAAAAAGAGAAGGAAAGCGAAGAACTGAGAGAGTAACACCTGAATTTGGTGGATATTAGGAAAGAAATTTTAAACCCCCAAATTCAGGGTGTTATAGTGGCGGTCTGCGATGGGGTGGCATAGCAACGGCACAGACTTGCTCCAGCGAGCAATTGCACACGCACTGGGGCTTGAGATGGGAAATAGGGGCATGGGGAGGTTGGTTACCTCGAGAGGGGGCTCTGGGACGCTTGAGCGGTGGCGGGGACGTAGGGAGGCCTTGGGTCGACGGCTGCGACGCTTTAGCTGCACGGTGGAGGTTTGGTGAGCGCGAGCAGGGAAAGATAAAGGGGAAGGGGTGAATCGAGGGGTGGCCCAAGTTGTTGGCGTCGAGGTGGAGCTCACCAGGGCAACGGACATGGCGGGGACCCGACGGTGGGCGCGAAACAGGCTTGAGACCACGATGGACGGTGGTGGAGCTCCCTAGGTGCGCGAGTGAGTGAGTGAGAGAGGAGGAAGAGCGAGTGGGGTACTGGGTAGCTAGAAAAAGCCAGGATAGGGCCGACACGGCCTCAGCGTGCGTCATGGGCGTGGAGTCCACAGTGACACGCAGGTCATGCATTTGGGCGGTTGGCTAAATGACCCAGCTAAAAGGGCAAGTTGAAACATACGATTCTCTCTTCTGGGGCAACTATTGTATGTCTTCAAGAGAAAAAGATAATGAGTTGGGATATTAATTTACTAAAGGAAACATTGGGATGCAAGTTAGCAGCTCAGACAGTTCATTTACCATCTCTTGGAGCCTCAGGTGGCATTCTAATTGCATGCGATGCAGACTTTTTTTGACATAACTGCTATTCCCTATCCATCAGTATATTCGTTATCCGTCAGTATCAGCTCCCGTCTGAGCGGCGTGGGGTGGGACCTCACAGGAGTTTATGGCCCTCAACCTGAAAGTGAGAAAATGAATTTCCTGGTAGAGTTGCGCCATATTCATAGTCTGATGAAGCCAGAATGGCTGGTTTTAGGTGATTTTAACATGATAAGGAAAAGCAAGGGAGAAAAACAAAGGATTAATTAATAGAAGAGTGATGAGACAGTTCAACCACATAATCGATTACCTTCAGCTTTTAGAACTTGATCTCAATGGTAAATTTTACACATGGTCAAATGAACAGGATGACCCTACAATGTCTAGGATTGACAGATTCTTGGCGACTACGGAGTGGCATGATATCTTCCCCCAGGCTGATCTGCAGGCCATTGGGTCCATGACCTCAGATCATTGCCCCTTAGTTATGCAAGGTTTATCTACCTTTAGTTTCTATAGGGGGTTTAGATTTGAAGTTTTTTGGACAAAAATTGATGGGTTCAATGAGGTGGTTCAGCAAGCCTGGACATCTAGTGTTCGTTCTTCCGATGCCATTCTTAGGCTGCATGTGAAGATGATCCGCACGACTAAAGCTCTATTGATCTAGAGATGAAAGATAGTAGGCAATTTTAAAGTTCAATTAGCAATCATTCAGACCATCCTTACCCTTCTTGAGAGAGCACAGCAATCCAGGCCACTCTCTGGGGACGAGCTAGAGTTTAGGAGAAGTCTAAAAATGAAAATCCTTGGGCTAGTGACAGTCCAAAAGGCAAGAGCTAGACAACATTCTGGACTTGTCTGGATGCGTCTGGGAGATGCAAACACAAAATTTTTTCACCTGATGGCAAATAATATAAGAAGGAAAAATTTCATCAGATCGCTGGTTCGTGACGACAGGTTACTCACCAGTCAGGAAGATAAACTGCATGAGGCCCACCATCATTTCACTGAAGCTATTCGATGGGATAACCTAAGCTATTGGTAGAAGGGTGAGAGACATAGGGCCATTCGGTGGGATAACCTAGGCTATAGTCCATTTGACTTATCAGAGTTGGATTTCTTGTTCAATGGGGATGAGATTAAAAATGTGGTTATGGGGATGCACTCTTAAAAGGCGCCGGGTCCATATGGTTTTATTAGGATCTTCTGTAAAAGTTGTTTTGAGATGATTAAAGATGATCTATCAAGTGCAATTCATGATTTCTATCACCATAGATGCAAAAACCTAAACCTCATTAATGAGGCAAATATCGCGCTTTTACAAAAAAGGGAGGGTGCTAATAGGATTGACATGTTTAGGCCGATCAGTCTCATCAATAGCTTCATGAAAATATTGACCAAGATTTTAGCAAACAGACTTGCACCAAGAATGAATGAGATTGTCTCCACTGCCCAAACGCGTTCATTCAAAAACATTCAATTCATGATAATTTTCTCTACGTCCAAAAAGTTATTCACTAACTTCATAGGAACAATCAGCCAGCCCTTTTTGTCAAACTTGACATATCAAAAGCTTTTGATTCCATCAACTGGGCATATCTGTTAGAGGTACTGAGAGCTCTAGGTTTTTCCCAGAAATGGAGGAATTGGATCGCAACAATATTAGGGTCTTCCTCTTCAAAAATCATCATCAACGGTCAACAAACAAATGCAATTAAGCACATGTGTGGCGTTCGTCAGGGCGACCCTCTATCCCCGTTCCTATTTATTCTAGCAATGGACCCTCTGCAGAGGATGATTGAGATGGCAGCAAATGCTGGGCTTATGGGGCGGGTTCTGCCAAATAAGGCTAAACTGCGCTGTTCTCTTTATGCAGATGACGCAGGTGTGTTTGTTAGAGCAGATAAAGAGGATCTGAAGGTTTTGAAAAGGATTCTGGAAGTTTTTGAAGGGTGTTCAGGGCTGAAGATCAATTTCAATAAAACCGAAATTTTCCCGATTCGTTACCCCCAAACTCTTTGGCCAGATCTGATGGAGGTGTTCCCTTGCAAATACTCTAAATTTCCAGGGAAGTATCTTGGTCTACCTCTACATTTCAAGAAAGTTAGGAGAATTGATGTTCAACCACTAATTGATAAAACTAATAAAAGGCTAGCAGGATGGAAAGGCAGGCTACTCTCAAAGGCAGGTAGGGAAACCTTGGTTAAAGCGGTGTTGTCTGCTCAGCCTATCTATCATCTGACAGTCTTTCTGGCGCAGAAATGGTTACTTAAAAGAATTGACAAGTTAAGAAGAAGCTTTCTTTGGAAAGGGAATAGTCTAGAATTTTGTAATGGGGGTCATTGCTTGATTAACTGGTCCACAACTTGCCTACCAAAGAATAAGGGGGGTCTGGGAGTTCTAGACCAGGAGCGTTTTGCAAGAGCGCTAAGGCTAAGATGGCTGTGGCTAAGGTGGAAGTTTAAAGAAAAAGCATGGGTTGGCATGCATTTACCATGTGACAAGGCGGACGTAGATCTCTTTAACGCATCAACAATTGTGACAATTGGTAATGGGAAGATGACGGATTTCTAGGGATCTAGTTGGATTGAAGGACATGCACCAAAGAATATTGCACCTAAGCTATACAAGAAAGCAAGAAGAAAGAACATCTTGGTTTTCAAGGCTCTTCGAAACAATTACTGGATGCAGTTCTGCACGCCTTTCACTCGGGAGGAGGAAGTTAGAGAATTCGTCTTACTTTGGTTATCAATCAGCAGCACGCAAGGCCTCAATCTTGAAGACACCATTTCTTGGAGATGGTCGGCAGATGGGGAATACAGTTCAAGTAGTGCATACAAAATTCAGTTCACAACGAACTTCTGTAAAATTCACATCAACCCCATTTGGAAAGCAAAAACTGAACCAAAATGTCGTTTCTTTGCTTGGACATTGTTGCACAACAAAATATTAACTTCAGACAATCTGCAAAAATGGGGATGGCCTTGGAATCAAAATTGTTCTTTTGTAATGTATCTCCGGAGACAGTGGCACACCTATGTAAGGATTGTCCCTTCGCCAAGGAAGTGTGGAGCATGATCCTGACTTGGGCTGATTTGCGATTCCTGGACGGTATTTCTAAGACTGGATCTCTGCACACGTGGTGGTTTAGACTAAGGAAGCTCTATAGTAAGCAATCAAGAAAAATCTTCGATGGCCTCCTAATTTATTTCTGGTGGAGCTTATGGTTGGAAAGAAACAACAGAATCTTTAAGGGTCAGCAGAGAACGACAGAGCAAGTGGCATAGGTGGTGAAAGAGCTCGTTGGTGGAGTTTTAGCTTGTATGTAGCGGTTGGGGGCCTGGTCAGGGGAGTTTGGGTCTTTATCTCTAAAAGTCAGTGTTCTAACTAGGTCAAGTTTGTTAAGTTGTTTGGGTTGTGTCAGTTTGTAAAGTTTATTATCTCTTCTAATATATTGGATTGGCAAATCTTTTGCCTTTCCCTTTCAAAAAAAATGAAGACAACGATCTAGCAACCCAAAGTTGACTGGGAGACGATGGCCTAGACCACTCACGAACTCATCACAGCATCCTCCATGTGCCTCATCTTGTGGTACCTGTTCTTGACCCATGGGGGTGTGAGACAGCAAGGGTGAGCTCACATACGTTCATCGCTCAACAAGTTGTGGGGAATAATGTGCATGAAGTCACCAAAGGTGGGAGCTCATGTAAAGTGTAAGGTTTACCAAAGAGGATGGTTAAAGCTGAGCATTGCTTTTAAAGTTGGTCAAAATTTTATTAGCAGTTACTAGGTATAAGTAGATATCAACACAGTTAAATAAGAGATCAAGATTAGTAACAACACCCACAATGCAATGCAAATGACAAATTGAGTTTAATTCCATAAGTTAATCATGTGAGGGTCTGAGCTGCTCATGACCGTGAGCATGACTGATATTCTAGTTTTACACTCTGCAGAGGTTGCACATCTTTACCCACAAGTCGTGTTACCCTTTTGCCACGGAGTTGATCAGACCCCATACACCTCTACCAAGGAAGTGAGGCAGGGTACCTGTTGGAGGCCTTCCTCTTAAGAAGGTCCTCAAAAATGTGACTAACCATATGTTTTCAAGTATGACATGTATTATTACATGGGGCTTCGGCTTCAGGATGAAGGTCTTCTCCCATGGCAAAGACATACGATGTGAAGATGTAACCCAAAGGTGATAAGAATGGACACCGAAGCTATAGTCGAAGAGCTTCTGCTTAATATGGTGACGAAGACCAAATATGATGCTAACCGAAAGGGGAAAAAGACTACTTAGTCCTTAATGACTCATGTTATGATTATAAATAGATGTCAGGGGCATAAATGTACTTTTACCCAGGCTATATCCCATGCCTATAAATAGGTGAACAGTAGCACCGTACTGTTCACACTAATTGTAATCACTCCTTCGCGTCTTCACCTTCGAGCAAGCCGAAGGTATCAGTTTAACATGAATTTCATTGATATTTTTATGTCTTATGGAATACAAATATCAATGACTCAATGGTTCATATTTCTATGTTTATCTCTTCACATTATCGTTTATTTGTGAGATGATGAAGGCTTGTCCTTCATGACCTTCATTTAAAGATCATTATATCCATGAGGAGATAATGCTTCGGAAGACGAAGGTCTCTTAATACTTAACGATTGTGTTGCCTTGTTTTTGATTCATAGCATTTGAGAACAAGTGACCAATATTGGCGCCCACCTCTGGTGAACTCAAACGACCACCTTCGACAAGCATTCACCTTCGTCATGCCACCAAAGAAGACAACAGCGCCAGGGGCTGCCCTGCAGCCACTAGACACAAATCAGGAGACACTCTCACTACAAGAAGCTAGGAGCCAGAAGAGAAAGGCTACCAGCCCAACACCTCAGGAGGAGGAGTTGGACCAGGAGATTAGGGGCTTAGAGGTTATTCACCAGCAAGTGCAAAGGAAGAGAGAAAAGATGCTTCGGCTAGCCCACCTTCAGAGAAAGATCGACGAAGCTGCTAAAGAAATGTGTCACATTACTCAGGATGACCAAAGCCGAAGGCCCCAACATAGGGAGCTTCATCAAGAAAGCCCAATTAATGACGATGAATGGTATGATGACTTTCATCATGGTAACTTTGCTTTTGATGATGCTTCTCCTCTAGCAGCAGAGTAGTAGGCTACCCTGTGGCCACCATCTTACAAGCCACCTTAGCTCCCCATGTATGATGGACACTCAGATCCAAAGCAGTTTCTGATGAGCTACGAAGCAACCATATCCTCATATGGGGGCAACATTGCTATCATGGCGAAGTCCTTCATCGTGGAAGTCAGAAGTGTGGCTCAAACATGGTATTCTTTTCTTCAGCTAGGAACAATCACTTTGTGGCAGAAGCTGAAGGATATGCTAGTCACTAGCTTCCAAGGTTTCTAGACGAAGCCAGTGACTGCCCAAGCACTGTTCCAATGTACGCAAGACCATGAGGAGTACTTAGAGCTCAGGCGCCTATAGTGCTTAATGAGATTGTCATTGGAGCCATGATCAAGGGGCTCAGACCGGGACCAACGACACAATATTTTGCAAGGAAGCCACCACAAACCTTGGAGAAGCTTCTGCAGAAAATGGATGAGTACATCCAAGCTGACAACAATTTTTGCCAGAGAAGGGAGGAAGCCTATAGGTATTCTGAGATGACCAGGAACTTCGAAGGCAGGCTCCACCCTAGGCATGTCAGGATGATCCACAATCCTAGCTTAGGTTATGATAGAGGAAACCACGCTCAAGGGCATTAGTAGAGCTCCCAGACTTTAAGGACGCAACAAAGCTCTTACAGACCATTGGCTCTAAGAGGCTGTTGGGGCGAAGGCAAAGGCGCCACCCTTCGCTCGAAGCCTTCACTGCAGCAGCTGAACTAACAGAAACAAAACAGGCAGGGACACCCTTCGCTTCTTCCGCACCAGACGAAGACTGGCGACGAAGGGCATCCCACGGTGCGGCCTCATCCAGCTCGGAGGCCCACGTGCAATCTGGCCCGTTGTAACGGGCCCCGCTTGGCCGCCGTGAGTTACGGGCCTAATCTGTAAAAGCATTCCTGTAATTACGGTCTGTAACCCCGCTTTATGGGAATATTCTAGGGATAACCTAGGTAGCTGAGGGCACATGCGTCCTTAGCTCAAGGTGCTGCGCACTCAGGTACCTATAAATACCCCTGCACAGTGCCCGTGAGAGGCCAGATTAACAGAGCTTTTGCCATCTAGCGCGAGTGCCCTGTTGACATCACTGTTCACCCTTGTTGGATCCCCTTGCAACTGAGAGCAAGTTCCAACATTTGGCGCCCACCGTTCGTGCTACGAGAAAACCACCCACGATGGCACCCAAGAGAGCTAACCCGAAGGCTGACGAGGCTGCGAAGGCAGCACTGCTCGCCGCAAGAAAGGGCAAGGCCCTCGCCCTCACCCAATCCACCCACCAAGAGGCCACTGAAGACGATGTCCCTCGCGCATGCGAAGACGACACCCTCCGCACCTGCGACCCCGAGGGACAACCGCAGCCACCCTCAGGCTTCGCACCACCGGAGGGCGTGGACCTCGCCGAGGACGGTGAAATCCTCGGCGTCTTAGCAGAAGAACAGCTACAGCTGCGCGCCCTGCGCCTCAAGAACCGCAATCTCCAGAGGCAGGAGATACTGGAGGCCAAGCGCCAGCGTGTGTCCGCACTAACCAAAGTGCGGCAAATGATACGCGACGAAGAGCACAAGGCCCAGGAACTCGAGCGGGAGATTGCGCTGATGCAGCGCGAAGGCCACCCCGGCCTGCACCATGGGCCACCCCTGCAACACCGCGCGCAACCGGAGGACCCGCGTTTCCCCCAACGCGACCACACCTTCCCGCACGCCGCGCCATTCCAAGGAGTCAACTATCTCGATGAGCGAAGTCCCCTGGCGCCACACCTGCAAGTGACGCCGTGGCCGGCTAACTTCCGGGCAGGGACCTATCCCAAGTACAACGGCAGCACCGACCCGGCTCAGTACATAATGAGTTACCAGGTCGCCGTTGCATCGTCCGGGGGGGACGACGCCACAATGGCGAAGTCTTTCATCATCGCCCTCGAGGGCCCCGCACTCACCTGGTTCACCAGGTTGCCTCCGCTGTCCATTGATTCCTGGAGAAGTCTCCGGGACAAGTTCCTGCTCAACTTCCAAGGGTACCGCCCAGATACCGATGCCCTGGCCGAACTTTCGCTCTGCAAGCAGCTAGAAATGGAGACCTTGAGGGAGTATTACCGCAAATTTCTAACACTCAAGTCACAGCTTCCCTCAGTCGATGACCAGATTGCCATCCACTATGCTATCAGTGGCCTTCGCGCCGGCGTCCTTTACAGCCACTGCATCAGAGATCCGCCAAAGAACCTCCAAGAGTTATATCAGCTGTTTGAAAAGTACGCCAGATCCGAAGAGCTCCACCAGCGCAAGATTGAGTCCCAAAGGAAGCCAAAAGATGCTCCACAGTCCAGCCGCACGTGGACAAGGACTCCGCAGCCAGACTCCGGTCGAGACGGCCGCAATCAGCAGCAAGTGCACAACATCGCCAACCAGCATCCCGCTGCTGACCCCCCTCGTCGCCAGGAATATCCCCCCCAGGGCCGCGGAAACGGCACTCGTGGCAGGGGCCGAGGGCGTGCGCAGCCGCCGCGCCGATTCTACTGCCTCTTCCATGGCGAAGACTGCGCCCACCAAACCAAAGACTGCCCCGAAACAAAGGCTACCAGAGACAGAATGGCTCGGGCGCAGCCAGCCGACAACCCCAGAATTGTCGCGCACAATTACCAGCAACCCCCTCCACCATATATCCACGCTCCCGCCCCGCATCCACCGCACCACGCTTACCAACACCATCAGGAAGTACAAATCATACCTCCTCCACCCCCACCACCACACCAGCAACATCAAAACATCCCCCATGCCCCAAAGCAGGAGGACTTCGCCGATCAACCATATCGCGGAGTCATCCACATGATAACTGGGGGGTCCAGCACCGACTTCGACACCAAGCGGCAGAAGCGGGACCACTACCGCAGCATCAACCATGTCGCCGTCACGGGCCCAGTCGTGCAGACAAAGTGGTCCCACATACCGCTAACCTTCGACGCACGGGATGTCGATTTGCGCAGCGCCCCCCACTGCGACGCCATGGTTATCAATTGCAGCGTGGCAGGCTGGGACCTGCACAAGGTCCTCGTTGACAACGGCAGTCAGGCGGACATCATCTTCCTCCACGCCTTCGATCGCATGGGCATAAGCCACAGCCTGCTTAAGCCTTCGGACAACCCGTTGTATGGCTTCGGCGGCAAGGGCACCTTCCCCGTCGGCATATTAGAGCTGCCTCTCTCCTTCGGTGTAGCACCCAATGCCCGAAGCGAGCAAATAACCTTTGACATTGTGGACATGGTATATCCTTACAATGCCATCATGGGCCGGGGCTCCATCAATAAGTTTGAAGCAGCCATTCATGGACTGTACCTATGTATGAAGATACCAGGTCCGTTAGGCGTCATCACAGTCTTCGGCAATCAATAGACTGCGCGTAACATAGAGCGGGACTTCGTGCTCGGTCAAAGAAACGTGCACTGCCTCACGGCCCAACGCGAGGACCCCGCGCCTGCCAGCCCAACCAATAAGCAACACGACAAGGCGCAGCTGCAGAGCAACGACGGGACCAAGACTGCCCCCCTCGACCAGGCCACGCCCAGGCAGACAGTCATTATCAGCGAAGACCTTACTTCGCATGAAGAAGAAAAGCTCCTCTGCTGCCTGTCCAAGAACAAAGATGTCTTCGCCTGGTCGGCCCTCGATTTGGTCGGGGTTAGCCGTTCAATAATTGAGCACAGTCTGGGAATCGACCCTTCTGTACGGCCGAAAAAGCAGCAGCTTCGCAAGATGTCCGACGAAAAGACGGAGGCCACCAAGGCAGAGGTGCACCGCCTCCTGGAGGCCAAATTCATCGAGCCGGTGGCTTACCCCACATGGCTCTCCAATGTCGTGATGGTGCAGAAAAAGAGCGGGAAGTGGCGAATGTGCATCGACTTCACCAGTCTCAATAAAGCCTGCCCAAAGGACAATTTCCCGTTGCCGCGGATCGACAAAATAGTCAATAGCGCGGCCGGATGCGAGGTCATGTCCCTCCTCGATTGCTTCTCCGGTTACCACCAGATATACATGAAGGAAGAAGACAAGGCCAGCACCAGCTTTATAACACCCTTCGGCACATATTGCTTCATCAGAATGCCGGAGGGACTCAAGAACGCCGGGTCCACCTTCTCCAGGCTTACCAAAACAGTGCTCGAAGGGCAGGTTGGCAGAAACATATTCACATATATAGACGACATCGTCGTCGCCAGCAAGAGCAAGGAGGACCACCTCGCCGAAACATTCGCGAACATGCGAGACGCACAACTCCGCCTAAACCCGGAAAAGTGCGTCTTCGGCGTTCACCAAGGCAAAATATTGGGCTACCTGGTATCACACCGCGGCATCGAGGCCAACCCAACCAAGATTCAGGCCATCTTGGACATGACGCCTCCGCAGTCCGTCAGGGACGTCCAGCGCCTGACAGGCAAATTGGCCGCTCTCAACAGATTCATCTCCAGGTCCGCCGAGCGAAGTCTCCCCTTCCTCAAGACACTCCGTGGTGCAAAAGACTTTGCCTGGGGACCAGAGCAGTCGGCGGCCTTCGCCTCATTAAAACAGTACCTGACAGAGTTGGCCGTCCTTACCAGCCCCGACCCCTCGCTCCCCCTGCTGCTCTACGTCGCGGCTTCGCCACACGCGGTCAGCGCGGCTCTAGTGCAGGAGCAAATTGTCGAGGGCGTGGTCCGGCAGTGCCCCGTGTATTATGTCTCCGAAGTGCTGACACCGTCCAAGTGCAACATGACAGAGCTGGAGAAGATTGCCTACGCAGTCGTCATGTCATCGCGCAAACTGCGCCATTACTTCGAAGCATTCAAGGTCCGAGTCACCTCAAACAGGGGGCTCGGCGAATTATTTAGAAACCCGGAGGCGTCGGTGAGAATTGCCAAGTGGGCGGCCGAACTCTCCGGCTACCACGTCTGCTTCGAGCCCAGAACAGCTATCAAGTCTCAAGTCCTGGCAGACTTCGTCGTCGACTGGACTGGGCCAACAACACAGCCAGATCCGTCCGCAGAGAAGACTTGGACGATCCATTGTGACGGCGCTTGGTGCCATGCGGGGGCAGGCGTCGCTGCAGTCATCACCTCACCAGTCGGGGTCAAGCACAGATATGCAGCACGACTCAGCTTCAATCTGGAATCCGACAGATGCACAAATAATATAGCAGTATACGAAGCAGTCATCCTCGGCCTCCACAAGCTAAGGGCCCTCGGAGTCACTACCTGCATCATCAAAACAGACTCTAAGGTAGTTGCCGGCCAAGTCGAGAAAGACTATGCAGCCAAGGACCCCGCCCTCATGCAGTACCTCGCGGCTATCCGAAGTCTCGAGAGGCAGTTCAAGGGGTTCACCTTGCAGCATGTGGATCGGGCCAAGAATGAGGAGGCCGACGCATTGGCCAAGGCCGCAGCCAGGGGCGAAACTCTGCCCTCCGACGTATTCTTTCATGTCATCGGCACGCCAGCAGTCCGGAGCCCCGAAGGGCTCCAAATAACCAATGACAGCGAGGGCCACCACACAGTCAACCTTATCATGACCGAAGACTGGCGGGCACCCATAACCCTGTTCCTGCAAGGGTATTATCATCCAGCCGACATCAGTGAGGCCAAGCGTCTCAGACATCGAAGCCGAGACTTCGCACTGATCGAAGGCCAACTCTACAAAAAAGGGGTCAGTCAGCCAATGCTTAAGTGCGTCACCGAAGCCGAAGGCATGCAGATTCTACGTGAAGTCCACAGTGGCACGTGCGGATCACACGCAGGGCCGAGGGCCCTAGCTGCTAAGGTGATCCGCCAGGGCTTTTACTGGCCCGCAATGATCTGCGCCGCAAATCGGGTCACACGGTCCTGCGAAGCCTGCCAGAAGTTTTCTCCTCGGTCAGGCGGCCCCTCGCAGTATACAAAGCTGATCGCCCATACATGGCCTCTCCAGCGCTGGGGCCTCGACATTGTCGGACCCCTGCCCACCGCTCAGGGGAACCTTAAGTTCGCCTTCGTCGCGGTCGAGTACTTCACCAAATGGATCGAGGCGCGGGCTGTTTCTACAATAACATCAAAGACTGACCAAAAATTCTTCTGGCAGAACATCGTTTGCCGCTTCGGAGTACCGTCCGAACTAACAGTCGACAACGACAAGCAGTTTGACAACCAAGACTTCAAGGATTTTTGTTTCTCCATTGGCACCAAGCTCGCCTTCGCCTCAGTCTATCATCCGCATTCCAACGGGGTCGTGGAGCGCGCCAACGGGAAAATCTTCACAGCTATCAAGAAAATGCTCCTTGATGAAAAAAAGGGCAGATGGACCGATTTGTTACCTGAGGCAGTCTGGGCACTAAACGCGACTGAGTGCAGGGCGACCGGGTTTACTCCCTTCCGCCTTCTATACGGATCGGAGGCCATGACCCCGCAAGAAATAAAGCACGGGTCCCCGCGAACAGTTCCGTCAGCCATCCCTGATGTGGACGAGCCAACTTCGAAGGATCTCATCGACGGAGACCGAGTCTTCGCCCTACAGGCCCTGAACAAATACCAAGCCCAGACCAAAGCATGGCGCGACCACTCAGTCATCCCGAGGGAGTTCAGCGAGGGGGACCTCGTACTCGTTCGAACAGCTCGGACGGAGTCCAAGGGCAAGCTGGAGCCTAGGTGGGAGGGCCCCTTCATAGTCAAGACAAAAGCTTCCCCCAACGCTTACAGGCTCACAACGCCAAACGGCGAGGACCTGGAGCACTCCTGGAACATCGACAACCTCCGCAAATTTTTTGTTTGATTCCTCAGGGCTGTCTTCGCCCTTGTAATTCGCAAAAACAATCTTGTACCGGCCCGCACTCTTTTCCTCCCGGGGGTGAGGTTTTTAATGAGGCGGAGCCATGTAATATATGTGTGAAAAATCCCCCGAAAGACATGCGTCGAAAAAGACCGCGACGACGGTCTTCGACATTCGACCAACACGAGGTCACCGCGAGGCTAAGCGCTAGCCACCCTCGCGTGCGACAAATCCGCGCCGAAGTCGCCTAAGGGTGCAGCCGGATTAGTACAACAAGTGCGAAAAAATCGAAGTCTATCGCGAAGACTATCCGCGCAGAAGTCGCCTAAGGGTGCAGCCGGATTAGCACAACAAGTGCGAAAAAATGGAAGTCTATCGCGAAGACTATCCGCGCAGAAGTCGCCTAAGGGTGCAGCCGGATTAGCACAACAAGTGCGAAAAAATTGAAGTCTATCACGAAGACTATCCGCGCAGAAGTCGCCTAAGGGTGCAGCTGGATTAGCACAACAAGTGCGAAAAAATCGAAGTCTATCGCGAAGACTATCCGCGCAGAAGTCGCCTAAGGGTGCAGCCGGATTAGCACAACAAGTGCGAAAAAATTGAAGTCTATCACGAAGACTATCCGCGCAGAAGTCGCCTAAGGGTGCAGCCGGATTAGCACAACAAGTGCGAAAAAATCGAAGTCTATCGCGAAGACTATCCGCACAGAAGTCGCCTAAGGGTGCAGCCGGATTAGCACAACAAGTGCGAAAAAATGGAAGTCTATCGCGAAGACTATCCGCGCAGAAGTCGCCTAAGGGTGCAGCCGGATTAGCACAAGTGCGAAAAAATCGAAGTCTATCGCGAAGACAATCCGCGCAGAAGTCGCCCAATGTACAGCCGGACTAGCACAACAAGTGCGAAAAAATCGAAGTCTATCGCGAAGACTGTCCGCACAGAAGACACCTAAGGGTGCAATCGGACTAGCACAACAAAGGCAGAAACGACAACATCAAACCGTCCACGCCAAGACCAACTTTAATCACACCAACACAGCACAACAACACAAACCAGACAAAGTACACAACGCCTTCGCACACATATGCAGGCGAGGGCACACAATTTCATCATACAAGCCTCTACATATACAAGCGAGGGCACCATACTCTACATCGGCTCAACCTTAGGAATAATTCCCATCTCCCTATAATTAAATAACATTATCCTAAGCTCCTCACCCGCAAAAAGACTTTGCAGTTCCCCTTCACCTGTATTCTCGGCGGCCGGCAAAGACAACAGTTCCTGCCGGCCAGCCCCACTCACACAAAACCGAGCCCCCTCCGCCCCACTAACTCTACGTTTCGCAACTGCCCTTCGTCGCCGTCGCCCGGTGCTAGGACCGGGCACATCTCCTGCGTCCGCGGCGTGCGGCGAAGCCTCCGCCGCAGCCACATCCAAGGCCGCGAAGTAGTCCAAGTCCTCCGACGACTCCTCAGTCCACTCAATCGAGCTCCCGGAGTTAGCACAATCAAAAAACTCAGATGCAGACCCACCACATTCATTACCATCTTCCGCGGTCGAAGCCGCCAAAAATTTAGTAGCAGCGGTTGTGTGCGTAGGCCCAAAATCTTGAACCTGCGCAGCAACCAAAATTCAGTAACATGTACAAATTTCGCCAACCCTCTACACCCACTACGCCACCGGCGACGGCCCTGACGCTGCGGGAGCCTCCGCCATTGGCTCCGCCGTTGCTTCCGCTGTTACCTCCGCCGCTACCGCTGCGGAATCTTCAGCACTCGGCGCTGCAGCTGCAGAAGCATCAGGCGCGCCTTCGGCGACCTCTGGGGGCAGGTCTTCGCCGGCCGCAGCGGATGCATCCGGGGTCGGCTCCAGGGCGACCCCAGACACGGCCTCCGCCGGGGTCGACTCCGGGTCAGTCAGCATGCTGTTCAGCGCCCCGAAGTCGTCGACCCTCTCGCCATGCGCCGCCTAAGCCAAAACACACAAAATTCATCAAACACACACAGCCCACGTCCAACAGATACCAAAAAAGCGAAAACGTTACCTGAGCCCTCGCCGTCTCGGCGCGCTCCCTAACCACCTCGCGACCGTGTGGACCCCACAGCCGGTCGAAAATAGCTCCAGCGGATTCCTTCACTACGGGGTCCTCAACCTTGAAGATATCTTGCTCAAAATCTTCTTCGACTTGGTCGAAGACCTCGAAGTGCCGGCACCCTTCGCGGGAGAGCGCGTTCATCGCCCCCTCGCAGGTGACCAGGGAGGCATACGCCATAAACCCCTCCACGACAGTGGGGAGCTCCTGCAACTCCTCCTGTACCCACTCCAGGCACCGAAGTCCGGGCTCTCGGTCCGGCACTTCGAATTCACCGGTCCCTGCGCCCAGGCCATGGTATGTATCTACAAGCAGTTGGCGCGTTCGCTCTGCCTCCGCTCGTGCCGCGGCCTCGGCCCCCTTCACACGGCTCTCTAGGGCAGTGAGCCGCTCCTACAGCTGCTCGGCGCGCTCCCTGGCAAGATTGCCCTCCGCCCGTGCCAGGTTGGCCTCCGCCTGCGCAGCCTGCGCCTTGACAAGGGCCTCGTTGGTCTCCCTCCTTTCCCCCGCCAGCTGGCGCCGGAGGGCGGCCTTCTCGTCCTCCAGTGTGGCCACCTTGTCCGCCAGCTTGCGACACTTGCTGTCGGCGGCCGATTTTTCACGGACGGCGTCAGCATGTTGTGTCCGAAGTCTTTCGACTTCGGCAGCCACAGCTGCCGTGAGGGCCCCCGACGCAGTGCGGCTGGCGAAGTCCGCCACCTGCAGAGCAATCGTAAGACCGCGGCCCCAGCAAGCCAGAAAAAATAGGGGGGGCGAAGTCCAACTAAGCGGACCTGACGTAGCGCCTCCGTCACCTCCATCAGCCGGCGGGACGCAGCGCCCGCCTCATCCATGACAACCGCGAGGGCCGACGCCTCGCCTCCGGCACTAAGAGCCCCGCCCTTCGCCTTCGGCACTGCGGCGGTCGTCGTGGTCGCCACGCCAGGCGCAACCATAGCAAGTTGGCCTTCGCCCAACCCTGCAACGTACCAACGAACCAATAAAAAAAATAAAAAAATAAAGCCAACGACTTACCACCGAGATAGTCGTCCACACTAATATCGGTGGCGAAGTCGGCGACACGTTTGCCCGCCAACGGCAACGCTCGGGCCGCCTTCGTGACCTCCGCCACTCCGCTGGACGGCGGCACCGCCTTTGCCGACTTCGTGCCTCCAACGCCTGCCGCTGCCTCCGGCGCCTTGCTAGATGCAGGGACGCCCGACTTCGCCGCTAGCGGCGGCCGGCCTCCGCCGGGGGCCACAGCCTTCGCAGCCCCCCGCTGCCTCTTCGGCCTGGCTTCAACGAGCCTGACAGCCGCCTGGCGCTTTTGTGCAGCTCCCTCGCGATCCTTGTCAATCACTGCTGACACAACAGCAGCAATATTCCGCCCGTAAGGAAATACCCTCCATTCATGAACCATGCGAGATGTAAAAAAATCCTCGCCAGCCGCGCGGGGGACAGGAACATTCCTAGGCCAACAACCCCCGGTAACCCTCAGCATCCGAGCCGAAGACTCCCGGAGCTCGGGCGAAGACATCCTTTCCCCCGGGGCCGCGCACGTCCTCATCAACTCTCTAGCAAAACGATCAGAAGCCCCAAGTCCTCCCATAGCAGTACCTAATTTTCTCTTTTTAGAGGATGGGGCGGCCGCCGGCTCAGGGTCGTCTCCGGTCTCCACCGCCGGTTTCTTCCCACGGCGGTCCACATCGTCTTGACCAGGGTAGCCGTCATATGGCAATTGATTTAATTCAAAAACCCTGTTCAAGCGGTCATTCGACCCGCGGATATCCCAGCTGCGCTGGCCCTCTGTCCTCGGCACGTAGCGTCCAACAAGCCGCATCGCCCCATCCTCCACCTCACGCACAACGGCGGCCGGATCGTGGTTTTGCAGTTTCAGGGCGAAGGCGGGACTCCGCACCACCCTTCCACCATGAAAAGGCATCTGGCGAGGGCATACTTCGCCCAACGCCCAGCCATGCGCCAATGGCCACACCCCGTACGCCAAAAATTCTTCAACCAAGTCGCGCCCACTGCTCAGGCTGGCGGCGCACCGAAGAGCCCCTTCGTCCTCATCCTCCTCCGCCACTTCAAAGGGCGAGTACGCTGAGTAAAAATGAGAACACATCGCGGACACGGGGAGTCCCTCATGGCCTTCGACGGTACCCTCAGCGACGTAAAACCAAAATTCATTCCAGTTGCCCCACTTGTTGCGGGCGCAAGGAACCAACTCGACTACCTGCATCGTGGTTTTGCCGGTCTTCAGCGTGAATGTGCAGGATCCAAACTGAGCAACTTCGCCGCCAATCATCCTCTTCTGCCAATGCAAACAATAATACTTCGCAAAAACTTCCACCGATGGCTGTCCGCCGTACGAAGTCGTCGCCCAGACATACTTCGACAGAGCCACTATGGCATTCGGTGTCAGCTGATGTATTTGAACGTTGAACCTGCGCAGGACTTCGCCAACAAATCTGTGCGCAGGCAAGCGGAGTCCGGTGGCGAAGAACGCCTCGAAAACGACCAACTCGCCCTCTGGCTCGGGGACTTCCTCCGTCCCCGGGACTCGACCAACTCTGCCGCCAAAGTAACCCAACCGCTGCATATCTTGCATGCGGGCCGACGACATCCGCGATACGCCAAAATCAACAGAATCGCCGGCGCGCAACTCCTCCGCCATTAAACTACTCAGCGTCTCCTCAGACGAGGCGGCGGCCGGCGGCGAGGGAATGGCCGGCGGTGTAGCGGTAGCGGAAGAAGACGAGGACGGCATCGCTACGTACCGTCGGCGGCGGCGGGCGGTCTGCTTCACTCGAGCCAGATCTCCGGCGAACAAGAGCACGGCGGGCAGACGAGCAGCAAGACGGCAGAAAGGGCGGCTAGGGTTTTCGCGGAGCGCGGAAGGTGAAGTTCAAAAAGCGCCGACCCCCGCCCCCTTTTATAGACAGGGCACGGCTCTTCGGGAAACCCGCAATCCAACAGGGCGCGGCGCTTCGGGAAACCCGCAATCCAACAGTACGCCGTCAATCAAGGGTCATATAAAAAACCCCCGCGGAACCACTTCGAGCGAGGGCAGCGTCTCCGCCATCTAACGACGTCTTCGGCACCAGGTGACTTTGTCGAACTGGTCCCTCGGAGGGCAAATGTTGGGGCGAAGGCAAAGGCGCCACCCTTCGCTCGAAGCCTTCGCTGCAGCAGCTGAACTAACAGAAACAAAACAGGCAGGGACACCCTTCGCTTCTTCCGCACCAGACGAAGACTGGCGACGAAGGGCATCCCACGGTGCGGCCTCGTCCAGCTCGGAGGCCCACGTGCAATCCAGCCCGTTGTAACGGGCCCCGCTTGGCTGCCGTGTGTTACGGGCCTAATCTGTAAAAGCATTCCTGTAATTACGGTCTGTAACCCCGCTTTATGGGAATATTCTAGGGATAACCTAGGTAGCTGAGGGCACATGCGTCCTTAGCTCAAGGTGCTGCGCACTCAGGTACCTATAAATACCCCTGCACAGTGCCCGTGAGAGGCCAGATTAACAGAGCTTTTGCCATCTAGCGCGAGTGCCCTGTTGACATCACTGTTCACCCTTGTTGGATCCCCTTGCAACTGAGAGCAAGTTCCAACAGAGGCACAGGAGGCAGAAGCTTCAGATGAAGGTTGAGCTCCCAGCCCAGGAGATTGTTCTGTTTATTCTATAGGGAGGATAAAGGACATACAACAAGGACGTGCCAAGTCATGATCCAGAAGCAAAAAGAGATAGCTGAAGCCGAAGCAAGGCAGAATCAGCCGAAGCAGGTCCTGCATACCACTTTGTGCTAATCTCCATACATTCCCGAGTATGTGGGCAACCAACAGCCCACAACTTCAGTTGCTTTGGGAAGCCACTCTCAATCTGCATGGGTCCTGCAACCGCCACCACCTATGGCACCAGCCCTGACCCACAATCAGCAACTAGAAGGGCACCGCCAAACACAACAACAGTGTGACACGCGTGAAGAATCCGAAGCTCGCACAGTCAACAGCATTGTGCCTGAGTCGAGGCACATTTATTGAAGTCACACAGGGGCTCCATTACAAAATTTTCATACCTAATGTACTCTTTACCTTTCTGCCCTTATGTTGCTCCCCCGAAGACAATATAAGAAGGTTTAACCTTCAACCTGTTGTAAAAAATATGTGGTTACACCATCGAGTGTAACAGAAAGAGTGATGAAGCTCCAATGTCGTTCCTAAGGGAATGCAGAGCTAAAATACCACCTAAGTGAAAGGTGAAGAAGCTCCAAAGTCATTCCTAAGAGGATGTAGAGCTTAAATGCCACCTAAGTAAAAGGTGAAGAAGCTCCAATGTCGTTCCTAAGGGGATGCAGAGCTTAGCTCCAAAGTCGTTCCTAAGGGAATGCAGAGCTAAAATACCACCTAAGTAAAAGGTGAAGAGACTCCAAAGTCGTTCCTAAGGGGATGCAGAGTCTGGGTGTGTATTCGCGTGGGTTTTCACCTTCGGCATAAACATCATTTTGCATCATACCATCATATCATATCGCATAGCATCGCATCATACATCATTTTGCATCAGCAAAAGGCCATGGAGAAGAAGGAAAATTTCTCCTTCAAAAATACCTATCGGATCATGAAAGAATGTGTTATAGCACAAGATATGCCTTCGGTAGATATATTTTGCACAGGAGGGGAATCTTCATCAACAATATTACTACACAGCAACCATGGCATAATACCTAGTATTGAATCGACAGAAGGGGAATCTTTTTCTTCGTGAAGCATGAAAAGAAGGGAAGGTGTTTTTTCGCCAGCGGCTCCAAAATGGTATGTACGAAGGTTTCATGCATCACAAAGAAATATATTACATTAATACACATGCAAATAGTCCATACTTGGTTCTTACAAAGGCGAAAGCTATGTACAAAGACTAAACTCTCAAATATACAAAGCTTTAATCTTCATTGAAGACTTTATCGACGGCTTCATCTAACAGTTTGTTGACAGCTTCGTCAACAGCTTCGTTGGCAATTCTAATCGTCTTGAGCGCTTTCTTCAGGGCCGGGTCGGCTTCTGGGTCGTATGGCTCTGGTAGGGGAGATAGTTCAGCTACACCATAGTATGTCTTTGTTAGTTCCAAAGCTAAAACAGATTACGGAGCTAGACCACAATAGCTTCAGCAGCTTCTTCAGCTCTTTTGGCTTCCTCTTGAGCGTCGTGAGATTCTTTTTCATTTTTCCTAATAGCTTCATCAGCTACCTCACGACCGCCCTTCAGCCATACTTCGTAGTAAAATTTCGCACCTAATGCAGAAGCTTTGGCTGAAGGGTTTTTAATATCGTCGGCTGAGAGAACAAATTCTGGCAGAACAAGAACCTTGGCATGATCAAAACCGACCTTTTCCAGAATTAATACAGCCCCACGGGCACAGGTGAAGGCATAAAAATCCCCTCTGTCACTGAGAATTTCATCAAAAGCTTCGGCCTCCCCACTGATCCACTAGATAACTCCATCGGGGTCACCGTAGATGATTTTTTGCTCGGAGGAGAAGGCTCCAACTTTAGAAAAACTGTTTTTTAGATTTTTAGCGCACTCCATGGATATCTCATAGCATTTTCCTTGCCCGCATGAAGCTCATCGACATTATTTTGTGCTCTTGATCTTTCGATTTCACATATCTCATGCTTCACCACTTCAACTTCAAACTTTTCAGTTGCTTCGGCAACCTTCCTCTTTAGTTCTTGTACTTCGGCTTTGTGAGCTTCTGCTAGAGCAGACATCTTGGCTTCACTAGATTTTAGTCTCTCGACTAGAGATAGCAAGATCTTATCTTTAGCGAGAGCTTCATTTCTCAAAGTTATAACCTCCGATCGGAGATTACTAAGTGCCATTTGACATCTCTCGTCTTCGGCATCCTTTTGGGCCTTTAAAGCTTTACTCAGGATTAGACCCTGCAAAATAAAACAAGTGAGTAAACAACAAATGTAAGAACTACTAAAAACTAGTTTGAAAAGTACTAAAACACGAAGCCAAAATTTGCAAACCTTCAAGCTATTGAAAGCAATGATGTCTGCAAGTTGATCCTTTGACATAGTAGATAAACCGAGCTCGAGCTTCAGAAATCCCATGTTGTTCATCATTTCACGGCAGACGTTGATTTCCTTAGTGTCGGGAAGGCAATAGAGGAAGTCATTTTCGTCATCCCCTCCGTATACCAAGGACCCTCGAGGGTATTTAGATCCCTGGCATAATGTTCTACTTTGGCAATCTGCTCTGAAGATAGCTGCTTTCCCGAAGCATGTCGAATAATGAAGTCCAACTCTTTATGAGGTGCTTTGGGAGCAGGAGATTTAGATTTCTCAGGAGCACTCTCTTCCACCAGTGCTATCGGCACAGTTTTCAAAGGTCCAGCTTTGGCAGGAGCGTTGGCCAGCCTCGCAGCTGCAGCTTCTCTTGCATCCTTAATTTGTTCGCCAGGAGCTTCGGTAGAGGCAGAAGCTGGTGTCTTTATGGATTCCAAAACAGCGTCTAGTACGCTAGCCATTCTCCTTTTTCTTGGAGTGACCGCGGAAACACTTGATGGCTTCGGCAGTCCTATTGTAGCTGGTGGGCTCAACACCTTCAACTGATCTGCTGCTTTCTCTAATTTCAGCTCTTCGGCCGGGTCTGTGCTAGCTTCGATCGGCATAGCAGGACTTGATTCTAGGGCAGAAGGGACGACTTCTACATGTTCAATAAGCTTTGGCACATCGGCCATCTCAATGTGTCTCGGTCTACGTGTCAAGACCTTCACTTTCTTTGCCTTCGGCACACTAGAAGATGCCTAAGCTGCAATTTTTCTTTTCCCCCTTTGTTTCCGAATAGGAAAGCAATAATCAGGATAAATAAACCCGATAACATCAAAAACTCTATTTAGCCTCTTTTTTCCTCGAGCACCGAAGGCGACTATCATAGCTTCGTCTTCAGCCCTTGAGTAGGCCCTAAGCAGCTCATCACTTGTTGCCTCTATTGCATCTAACCAGTCATCATTTGGTTCATCAAATTGACTTCTGTATTGGAAGGTATACTTGAGATAGACCAGGCCATTTTGGCTGGAGCCAGCGGCAGTGTTGGTGACTTGTTCTCAAATGCTATGAGATAAGAACAAGGCAACATAAAGACTGTTAAATGCTAAAGTCCTTCATCCTTCGAAGCATTATTTCCCTTAGGATATAACGACTCTCGAACGAAGGTTACAGAAAGCGTACCTTCGTAAGTACGACGTATATAAAAATGAAGAAGAGTTTACACAAAACATGAACAATGCGAACAATCAAATATATTATCATTATTGTATTATTTTTGTGTTATTATCATGAACAAGTAAAGGTAATGACTTATTACAAGTGTACCTTTGGCTTGAAGGAAGTAAAAATACAAGCATGACACAAAAGCAAAATGTCCAGTCAGCGTGAACAGTACGGGAGTACTATTCATCTATTTATAGGCACGGGTCATAGCCCATGTAAAATTACATTCAGGCCCTTTGCATTTGATAATAACTCTATAGCAATTCACCGGGGTCTAGACAGCCTTTTCCTCTTTAAGTCGGTTTCCTTTTTCCTGTCATCATGCCTAAGCTCCCTTTCGTACAGCTTCGGCTCTGTTCCATCCTTCGTTCCCCCTTGTGTTTCTTCATGCAGTGATTCTGACTTAAGTCCGAAAGGTCCATGTCCGAAGGTACCTACTCATGTATTATACTCCAGAAACATTGTTAACTTACGTTTTTTAGGACCTTCGGAAGCAGAAGGCCCCCAATAGTAGCCCCTCGCAATATTAATTTGTTAGAATGATAAATTTAGATTGCGACAAGGACGAAGGCTCTGAGCCGAAGGTCCGAAAAAACACCTTCCCTTTGCTAGAATAGCGACAACCACTGACAAGCGGGCCCTCCGGCACGCAATGCACGAGGCGTATAAATAAGAGCGCACCACTGGCTCATTTGGCACGCTTTCTTGCCATCTGCCTTGCCTGCTCAAACAGCTCTTTGCTTACAAACGCTTGACCAGATTTTTAAATTTTTAAGCTTCGGCTTTGAGAGCACTTTTCTCAGCACTTTCGAAGATGTCTGAGGATAAGAAAGCTACCGCTGAAACGAAGCTGAGCCTTTCTGAGGAGATGAATCTTGGCTTTATTGAATCGATAGCAAGGACAAATGCGGAGAAGATTGCTAGGGAAACTTTGGAGGGTTTATCTGAAGATACTAGTGATAGTGACAGCTATGATGTGGAGAACGGCGGGGAAGACTCCAAAGATCGACCCTGGCGACCAAGCTATGCAGTTTTTGGAAAATCAACTATTAAACAAAGCCATCTTGACAACATGAGGGGGAAATACTTTCGGGATATGAGTGTTGTGAGGGCTGACGGTGGAGAAAAAACTTGTCCTACTCTAGAGGAGAATGAAGTCGTGATCTTTCGGAGCTTTTTGAAGGCTGGGCTTCGGCTTCCTCTTAGCAACTTCGTAGTTGAGGTTTTGAAGATATTTCATATTTACCTTCACTAGATTACCCCCGAAGCTATTATAAGAATGGGAATCTTCGTGTGGGCTTTAAGGAGTCAAGGCTTGGAACCAAATGCAAAAAGTTTCTGCAGCATGCATGAATTGTTATATGAGACGAAGCCCTAGGGTAAAGAGCAGTATCATAATAATTTCGGCTGCTATAGTTTCATTGCTCGTTCTAGTTCAAGCTCCCCGGTACCGACTTTTCGAAAGAGATGGCCCGGAGACTGGACAAAAGAATGGTTTTATGTAAAGAATGATTTAAAGGCACGAGAAGACATTAAAGATATAATCATGCGCCCTATCTGGCAACGCTTCGGGCTCTGTAAACTGAAGGTAGAAATTGACGAAGCGGCCGAAGAGTGCCGCAAGGCTTTCGGCTTAGTCTGCTCTTTCATTAGGACAAGGGACTTAGTTCAAGAGCACGTGGCCTACAGGATATGGCCATTGCTAGCCGACTAGGAGGTGCCAAAAGAATCCATCAGTAATCCCCACGAAGGTGGTCTGGTTCGGCTAAAATATACCTTCAGATTCAGAGACCAGTTTATCAAGCCAGACGATGACTGGCTGAAAAGCGTCGAAGCTACAAGCGATGATCTGCTTGGGCTGTATTGTAGAGCAGAAGATAACGCATTATCTATGGCCTTCGGGAACCGTAAAAAGGAGAGACTAAACAGAGTTTTTGATGCCATTGGGTTCATGTATCCCGACTACCATTACCCGCCCTGGGGACAAAAAAGAAAAAGTGGATATTCCGGGAGAGATTATGCTTCAGCTGCTCCAAGTGAGTCTGCGCCGAAGAGGAAAAGAGTGAAAGTCCTTACTCATCGACCACACTATATTGAATCGGCCGTAGTGCCTGATTTTGGCGGTGAGACCTCTTCGGCGTCCGAAGGCAAAAACCCTGCTATTTCGCAAAAAAGTGAACCGGCTGTAGCGCCGAAGACATCATCAGCCAAATCGAATGAGCCGAAGGCTATTAACATTGAAGAGATGAAGGTTGGGAAAACGAGAATATTGGAAGCAATAAGTCCTTCGGCGGAGGTGGCAATGCTGAAGGCACAAAAGGATATCTCGACAACCCCCAAGAGAAAGAGAATGGTCAATGTATTAGATGTGCTAGAAATAATAAAAACTTCAAGCTCTACTCCAAAGAAAGCCGTCGAAGCTTCGGAAACACATATTGAGGCCGAAGCTTCCAAGGTCCAAGTCGATACCGAAGCTAGGCCCTCCGAGCCCTCTAAGGAGAAATCCTTGGAAATCGGAGGCAAGATTGAGAAAGAAACTGCAGAAGAAAGCAAAACTAAAAAAACCGCCATTCCTATTCCCGAAACATTATCTGAAGCTACTAATTATATTATACGACATGCTTCGGGGAAAAGATTATCTGAAAAGGAGAAGCAAGAGGCTCAATTTTATGCTCAAAGATTGAAATATCCAAAGGGGGCCCTGGTATTCAACGGCAGCGGGGAAGAAGACTTCTTGTATTGCCTCCCAGGCAGCAAAGAAATTTCTGTCTTCCGAGAGATGAGCAAGAGCTTCGGTTTCCCTACACTAGAGGATGGGCTCTCAGTGTTATCAAAAGATGAGTTGGCCGACAACTTAGCATACAATAGCTTAAAAGTGAGAAAGTTAGATTTTTGTATTTAAAGACGAAATCTTCCATTTACTTACACTTAATACCGCATTTTTTGCAGGGCCTTATTCTTAGCAACGCCCTTAGGGCGCAAAAAAGTGTCGAAGATGAAGGATACACCATAGCCTTGAACAACCTTCGTTCTGAAGTGATTGAACTAAGGAACGAAGGTCTTGAAAAAGACAAAATATTACACTCATTGTTGAACAAAATAAGGGAAGACGAAGCTGCTTCCAAAGCCCAAGCTAAAGCTCAAAAATGTGAAATCGAAGATCTTCAGAAACAGCTACTCGAAGCTAAAGAAAGATGCGGTGTTGCAGAGGCTGAACGAGACATCAGTATATATTGGAGGAACCATTTACAAAAAAACAGTTGATGAACTTCGTGCATCCAAGGAGAGGTGCTATGAAAAATCTATAGAGTGTGTTAAGAGAATAAAAACTAGCTTCGCCAATGTTGGTGCATACTCAAGCGAGGAGAATTTCATAAGGGGCGATCCCGAAGGCCCAATTGAATGGATCAGCCACGAAGCTGAAGCCTTTGGGGAAGTTTTGAATGGCCGTGGGGACATATGCGCCTTCTCGGGTGCTAGGGGGGTTGCTACTATCTTGGAGAAGATAGGTTGCGAACACGTAAAATCTTTGGCGCAAACCGAAGGTGCCTTATCTATTGAAGATACAAAAGACCCGTCGGCTGAAACAAGCTTAGTTGGTGGAAAGTTTTTCACCGACATTTGGGAAAATGGCGGCCGGGAGATGGCCCAAGAAATCATAAGGAAAAGTGAAAAAGATACTCACGATGCTAGAGAAGCAGCAACGGCCGCTGAGAAAGCTGCGGATCTCGAGAGGCGGATAGGTACTGCTTAACAACTTTTATCTTTATGTTCTAATTTTGTGACTTCGAACTTATTTACGTTTTGCATCACAGCCGCGCTATCTCCTCCCCCAGAGCCTGTCGAGCCATTGGCGGACCCCGAAGCGAAGAAAGAAGATGAAATTATTAAAATGGCCAAAGCTATTATGGATGAAGTTGTTGATCAACTACTAATAAAAGCTGCGGAAGTAGTTTTAAAAGAAGAATAGCTGTTATTGTAAAGACATTTGGAGTGTAATATTTGCTGAACAAAGTGTGTAACATTTTATGATTTTGAATATAATGTATAAGCTGTTTGTAAATCAAATTTCTTTACGATGCATGAAACTTTACGTACATACCGTTTTTGAGCCTTAGGCGAAAAAACACCTTCCCTTCTTTTAATGCTTCGTGAAGAATATCCATATTCCATAAAAATATTATGCTTCGTAAGCAATAGATCTCCTTTTCATATAAAAGTTGATGAAGCCGTACTTCTTCGAAACAATCTCCGAAGATCAACATTGTATGTCAACATCGTGTACCCTTCCGAAGGTCAACATTGCATCCCCTTCTTGTGCCATTGATGCAATATGATGTATGATGTTATGCTATGCAAATGATGTAATGATGTTATGACATGCAAAATGATATTTGTGCCGAAGATACACACACATTCCCTTAGTAAAGCACACAATCTTTTTCCGTTTATTTTTCGGCTTCACCGTTTATTTTTCGGTGTATCAGCGTTGACTTTTCGCTATAAGCCTCCCTTAGGAGCTTCTTCGCCTTTTACTTCAGCGGTATCAGCGTTTATTTTTCGCTGTAAGCTCTGCATTCCCTTTGGAACGACTTTTGAGCAAAAAACTTACGCTGCATCCCTTAGAACGACTTTTCTAATGCTTCGGCAAAACATGTAATATGATTGTGAACTCCGCGCTCTCTTGAGAGCAACTTTCGTGCTTTACCAACTTTTTGGACTTCGTGAGTCTGTAAAAGAGATACATTTCCACTATGGCCAAAACGAAGCTATTACAAGGAATTAAAAATGACAGGAAAAACTTAGGCTTTTAACGATTGTTCTCTATTGAAAAAGAAAAAATGATAACAAATGCCAGAACTATTTCAGAAGTAGGATATCCTCTTAGTAGATGTGCTTCGATTCTGGCACAGTACTGTTGACTGTGCGAGCTTCGGACTCCTCTCTGAAGTCTCGTTGCTGATGAGTGTGGTGGCTCCCTTCTGGCTACTGGGTTCGTTGCAATGGTGGTGGAGGTGGAGGCTGTTGCCAAGATGCCTGAGGTTGGCTTGCCGAAGCAACAGAGGCTGCAGGATGGTTACCCACGTACTCTGGAATGTACAGTGAGTGATACGAAGTAGTATGCATGACTTGCTTCGGCTGATTTTGTTGGGCCGCAGCTTCTGCTATCACTTTTTGTTTCTTGATGGTGACGTGGCACATCCTGGTAGTGTGGCCCTTGTCCTCACCGCAGAATAGACAGTAAATCTTCCTAGGTTGGTCCCTGTATCTTCCTCCGAAGCCCCTGGCGCCTCTGCCTCTTGGTGCTGGCGGCCGAAAAGAGCTTTGTTGCTGCCCCGAAGATTGTGAAGAATGCTGGGGCCTCTGCAGCTGACTTCCTCTGTCATCATTCTGAGTGTTGTGAATTGATCTGACATGCCTCGGGTGTATTCTTCCAACGAAGCCCCTGGACATTTCGGAGAACCTGTACGCTTCCTCCCTTCTCTATCGAAAATCATTGTCAGCGCTGTTGGGGGCCTTCGTCCTCCGAAGGTCCTCAAAAACATGATTTGACAATGTTTTCCAAGTGGATTATATGAACAGGTATCTTCGGACTCAGAATTATGAACATGGAGTACGGTCAGGACGAAGCCTAAGTTAGACGAAGGGGGGATTGAGATGAAGGACGGTCTGTACGAAGGATGGTGCACAGACAAAGCTGTGCGCAGGAAAGCTTCGTCGCGATAGCAGAAAGGGGGACCGACTTAAAGATGAAAAGACTACTTAGGTCTTGACAGATTCTCATAAGTCATTAGCAAATGTAATGGGCATGAATGTAATTTTACATGGGCTGCGTCCCACGTCTATAAATAGATGAACAGTACTCCCGTACTGTTCACGCTGACTTGGCATTTGCTTTTGCGTCATCCCTGTACTTTTGTCTCCTTGCAATCCGAAGGTACACTTGTAATTTAAAGTCATTTCTATTGTTATATGATAATAAGATAGAAATGACATTGTGATAAAATTTAAATGTTTACATTACTTTTTATGTTGCGTGTAAATCCTTTGTCGAAGCTTATCGCGCTTACGAAGATATATTGATTGTGACCTTCGTCCGGAGCACATTATATCCCGAAGGGAAATAATGTTTCAAAGGACGAAGGACCTTATCATTTAACACTTTTTATGTTGCCTTGTTCTTAATCCGAAGCATTTGAGAACAAGTCACCAACAAGCGCGGATGTATTCATCCATCTTCTGAAGCAGTTTCTCAAGGGTTTGAGGGGGTTTCCTGGCGAAGTATTGGGCTAAAGGTCCTGGCTGAAGCCCCTTAATCATGGCCTCAATGACAATTTCATTGGGCACTATTGGCGCTTGTGCCCTCAGACGCAAGAACCTTCCGACATACGTCTGGAGATAATCCTCGTGATCTTGCGTGCACTGAAACAAGGCCTGAGCGGTAACTGAAACCCTTGAAAACTGGTGACCAGCATGTCCTTCAGCTTCTGCCATGATGTGATTGTTCCTGGCCGAAGAGAGGAGTACCAAGTTTGTGCAACATTTCTGACTGCCATGACGAAGGATTTCGCCATGACTGCAGTGTTGCCACCATACGAAGATATAGTTGCTTCGTAGCTCATGAGAAACTGCTTCGGATCTGAGTGTCCATCATACATGGGGAGCTGTGGTGGCTTGTAAGACGGGGGCCAGGGCGTAGCCTGCAGTTCTGCTGATAGAGGAGAAGCATCATCAAAAGCAAAATTTCCATGATGGAAATCCTCATACCAGTCATCTTCATTGAAGAAGCCCTCCTAGTGCAACTCTCTGTGGTGGGGCCTTCGGTGCTGCTCATCTTGAGCAAGATGGCGCACTTCTTCAGTGGCTTCGTCAATCTACCTTTGCAGGTCAGCTAACCGAGCCATCTTCTCCTTCTTCCTCTGTACCTGCTGATGAAGCATCTCCATATTCCTAATTTCTTGGTCCAACTCATCCTCTTGTGGTGTTGGACTAGTGGCCTTCCTCTTCTAGCTTCGGGCCTCCAGAAGAGAAAGGGTCTCCTGGTTCGGGTCCAGCGGCTGCAGAATGGCAGCCCCTGTTGCCGAACCTGTTGGGGGCCTTCGTCCTCCGAAGGTCCTCAAAAACATGATTTGACAATGTTTTCCAAGTGGATTATGTGAACAGGTACCTTCGGACTCAGAACTATGAACATGAAGTACGGTCAGGATGAAGCCTGAACCAGGCGAAGAGGGATTAAAATGGAGAACGGACTGATTACCAAGCTCCATGAAGGATGGTGCACAGCCGAAGCTGTGCGCAGGGAAGCTTCGTCGCGATAGCAGAGAGGGGAACCGACTTAAAGATGAAAAGACTACTTGGGCCTTGACAGATTTCCATAAGTCATTGGCAAATGTAATGGACATGAATGTAATTTTACGTGGGCTGCGTCCCGCGTCTATAAATAGATGAACAGTACTCCCGTACTGTTCACGCTGACTTGGCATTTGCTTTTGCGTCACGCTTGTACTTTTTACCTTCTTTCAGGACCGAAGGTACATTTGTAATTTGAAATCATTTCTATTTTTCCATGTTAATAAAATAGAAATGATTCTATGATGATGTCTATATTATATTTCATGCTTTATATGAATCCTTCGTCATTACTTGTTATATTTACGAAGGTATGTCTCTTATGACCTTCGTCCGAAACTCATTATTTCCCGAAGGGGCATAATGTTTCGAAGGACGAAGGACTTTAACACTTAACACTTTTTATGTTGCCTTGTTCTTAATTCTTAGCATTTGAGAACAAGTCCCCAACATTGGCGCCCACCTCCGGTGAACTCACTTCCACTTCGAGTTTTTTTGAACACCTTCGGAAGCTATAGACCTTCGCTATGGCGCCGAAGAAAGCTTCAGCGACTGGGGCTGCAGCACTGCAACCGCTGGACCCCAACCAGGAGACCGTCTCTCTTCGGGAGGCCCGAAACCAGAAGAGGAAGGCCGTCAGCCCGACGCTTCAGGAGGATGAACTAGACCAAGAGATCAGGGATATGGAGATGCTTCATCAACAGGTGCAGAGGAAAAAGGAAAAGATGGCCAGGCTAGCTGAGCTGCAAAGGCAGATTGACGAAGCTTCTGAAGAAGTTCGTCATCTTACCCACGATGAGCAGAACCGAAGGCCTCAACAAAAAGACCTTCATCAGGAAGGCTTCTTCAACGAAGATGACTGGTATGACAATTTCCATCATGGAAATTTTGTTTTCGATGATGCCTCTCCTCTGTCCGATGAGCTGCAGGCTACACCCTGGCCTCCGTCCTATAAGCCACCCCAGCTTCCCATGTTCGACGGCCACTCAGACCCGAAGCAGTTCTTGATGAGCTACGAAGCAACAGTGTCTTCGTATGGTGGCAATGCTGCAGTCATGGCAAAGTCTTTCGTTATGGCCGTCAGGAGTGTTGCTCAGACCTGGTATTCCTCCCTTCGACCAGGAACGATCACTTCATGGCAGAAGCTGAAGGATATGTTGTTAACCAGCTTTCAAGGATTTCAGACGAAGCCGGTCACTGCTCAAGCCTTGTTCCAGTGCACTCAGGATCATGAAGAATACCTTCAGGCGTATGTAAGAAGGTTCTTGCGTTTGAGGGCGCAGGCACCAACGGTGCCCAATGAAATTGTCATCGAAGCCATGATCAAGGGGCTTCGTCCTGGACCTGCAGCTCAATACTTTGCTAGGAAGCCTCCTCAGACTCTGGAGAAGCTGCTCCAAAAGATGGACGAGTACATTCGTGCCGATAATGACTTTCGCCAAAGAAGGGAGGAGGCCTTCAGATTTTCTGAAATGACCAGGGGCTTCGGAGGAAGATTCTATCCGAGGCATGTCAGGTCCATCCACAACTCCACTCAAAATGATGATAAGGGGAGTCAGCAGAACAGACCGCAGTGCTCCTCACAGGCTTCGGGGCAACAGCAAACTTTCTTCCGGCCACCAGCTCCAAGAGGCAGAGGCGCTAGGGGCTTCGGCGGAAGATTTGGAGATCAACCAAGGAGGGTATTTTGCTTATTCTGTGGTGAAAACAAGGGCCATACCACCAGGATGTGCCATGTTACTATCCAGAAACAAAAGGAGCTAGCAGAAGCTGCAGCGCAACAGGGCCAGCCGAAGCAGGTCATGCATACTGCTTCGTACCATCAGCCTTACATCCCGGAATACGTGGGCAACCACCCTGCAGTTTCCGTAGCTTCGGCGAGTCAACCTCAAGCTTCATGGCAACAGCCCCCGCCTCCACCTCCGCTGCAACAAGGCCAACAGCCAGAAGGGAGCCAATATGTTCCGCACCAAAGGGATCTCAGAGAGCAATCTGAGGCTCGCACAGTCAATAGTACTGTGCCAGAGTCGAAGCACATTTATTGACAAATATCCTACTTTGATAACAGTCTTTTCCGTTTAGTTCTATTTTCTGTGTAATAAAGAACATTTCAGTTTTCATGTAATAGCTTCGAGGTTGATTATGAGGAAAACCTATCTTCTCCACAGGCTTAAGTCGCTGAAGCTTAAAAATTTGCGGTAACAAGGACGACCTTCGAATTATTAAGAATCCTTCGAAGCAACAAAAAGTCGTTCTAAGGAACGCAGAGTAAGTTGCTGAAGTTACAAAAAGCCGTTCCAAAGGGAGCGCAGTGTAAGTTTTTTGCTCCAAAGACGTTCCTAAGGGAATGCAGAGCATACAGCAAAAAGTCAACGCTGATACCGCCTAAGTAAAGGGCGAAGAAGCTCCAAAGACGTTCCTAAGGGAATGCAGAGCTTACAGCGAAAAGTCAACGCTGATACCGCCTAAGTAAAAGGCGAAGAAGCTCCAAAGACGTTCCTAAGGGAATGCAGAGCTTACAAAGATATTTTGTGTGTATCTTCGGAACAAACGTCATTTGCATAACATAACATCATCACATCATTTTGCATAGCATAAGCATCATACATCATGTTGCATATGGCAAAAGAAGGGGACACAGTATCAACCTTCGAAAGGACGCTTTGAGAAAGTGAAAATTGTGTAAAGTCACAGGGAATACAATGATAATCTTCGGAATACAGCTTCGGAGAATGTTTTCACGAAGCATGGACGTGCTTCATCAGAGTAATATCGAAATTGCACAGCTTCGGAGAATGTTTTCACGAAGCGTGGACGTGATTCATCAGAATAGTTTTAACGAAGAATGTCTTCTTCACGAAGCATGAAAAGAAGGGAAGGTGTTTTTTTCGCCGAAGGCTCAAAAATGGTATGTATGTAGAATTTCATGCATCGTAAAGAATTGAATAATGAAAAGAGACTTGTATATTACATTCAAATGTACAAAATATTACATAGATCACACTTCAAATGTTTTTTCTAATAACACCTAGTCTTCTTTTAATACTACTTCGGCAGCCTCATTTAGAAGTTGTTCAACAACTTTATCCATGATAGCTTCGGCCATTTGTTTGATTTCGTCATCCTCTTTTGTGAGAGGGTCAATAGACGATCCAGCAGGTTCTGAGGAAACAGAATATTTTTGCATTACTATTACAAACCGCGAGCAAAGTTTGAAATAAAAATTACAACACAATAAGAGCGACTAATTAATACCTATTTGCCCTTCGGCAACTTCTGTTACTTTCCTAGCATCATGGATGCCTTTTTCACTCCTTTGAATAATTTCTTGCGCCATTTCTCGGCCGCCGTTGTCCCAGACATCAGTAAAGAATTTGCCACCAATCATGCTTGCTTCGGCCGAGGGGTTTTTGATGTCTTCGGAGGATAAGGCAGCTTCGGACTGAGCTAAAGACTTTACATGTTCACAACCTTTCTTCTCCAAGACAGTAGCAATTCCTCTGGCACCCGAAAAAGCGCAGATGTCACCACGGCTACTCAGGATTTCCTCGAAGGCCTCTGCTTCGTGACTGATCCATTCCATTGGACCTTCGGGATTGCCTCTTGAGAAATTCTCTTCGCTGGAAAATGCGCCCACGCTGGCGAAGCTGGTTTTTATTCTTTTTACGCATTCCATGGATTTTTCGTAGCATCTTTTCTTAGAAGACCGAAGCTCTTCCACGGTTGCTTCCAAATGATCAGCCCATTGGTCGCTACATTCTCGTCTTGTTTCTTCAAGTATGCGTTCTTCCTTCGCCCGGGCCAGCTGCTTCTGAAGATCTTTAATTTCGCGTCTGTGAGCTTCGGCCTGAACCTTTGCAGCAGCTTCGTCCTTTTTTATCTTGTCTACTAATGTAAGCAGAAGTTTATCTTTTTCTAGAGCTTCGTTTCTCAGTTTAATAACTTCTGAACGTAAATTGTTGAATGCAATTTCGTAGCTTTCATCTTCGGCACTCTTTTGTGCTCTTAATGCATTGCTTAGGATTAAACCCTATACGAAAAAGAATCCATATAAGAATAAAAGAATGAATTACGTATTAAAGAAGATTTTTCAAGCGTCTAATTCCCATACCTTTAGGCTATTGTACGCAAGACTGTCCGCGAGATCTTCCTTCGTCATAGCACATAATCCAGCTTCGAGCTTCGGGAAACCCATACTTCTAGCCATCTCCCGGCAGACAGATAATTCTTTGTTATCAGGGAGGCAGTATAGGAAGTCGTCTTCATTTGTCCCATTGAACACTACTGCCCCCTTCGGATATTTTAACTCTCTGGCATAGTGATTGGCTTCATAAATCTCTTCTTCAGATAATTTCTTCCCCGAAGCATGTCGCACGATGTAATTGCATATGTTGGAAGGAGCTTCGGGGGCGGTAGTGGCAATTTCCTCAACCAAATTTGGTTCTGATATTTTTGTTTCCAAAGATTGATCCTTGATGGGCTCTGAAGGCCCAGCTTCAGCTTCAGGTTGTTGCTTCGAAGCTTCAGCAACTTCAGCTTCGGTAGACACTTCAGCAACTTCAATAGTCTTCTTTGGAGTTGTGCTTGAAGACTTAATTGTCTCCAAAACATCTAACACGTTCACCATTCTTTTTCTTTTCGGGGTCACCGACGGGCCCTTTTGATTTTTTATTGTTTCGACATTTGCTGAAGGACTTAAGATTTCCGATATTTTTGGCTCTTCAAACTTCGGTTTTTCTGCTTTTTCGGCTGAAGGCACTTCAGTTTTCTCTTCTATCTTCGGCACTGGAGCTGGTTCTGTAGCTTCAGAGGCCAAAGAGACTTCACCAATAAATTTTGGCACTGTGGCCGGCTCAATAAAACGCGCTCGGTGGGTGAGCACCTTTATCTTTTTCCTTTGCGGCGCTGGCTCGCTAGTAGCACTCGTGGTAGCTTCTGTCGCAGGAGAAGTATTTTTTCTTTTGCGACCCAATACCGGATAGTGATAGTCAGGGTAGACAAACCCGACTGCGTCAAATACCCGGTTGAGCCTTTTCTTCTTTCGGCCTCCGAAGGCTGCTGATAATGCAGTGTTCTCGGCCTTCGAATATGCCCCAAGCAGTTCGTCACTTAATGTTTCAATGCTTTTCAACCAGTCGTCATCAGGTTCAACAAACTTATCCCCGTATTTGAATGTGTATTTCAGTCTGACTAGTCTGCCTTCGTCGGACTCTTTGATGGTCTCCTTCGGCATTTCCCACTTTCCTGCAAGTGGCCATACCCTGAAGGCAATATGCTCTTGAACCAAGTCCCTTGTCCCAATGAAAGAGCAGATTACGCCGAAGGCTCTTTGGCATTCCTCGGCTGCTTCATCCATTTCAACCTTCGGCCTTCGAAGTCCGAAGCGTTGCCAGATGGGGTGCATAATAATACTCTTAACATCTTCCTGCGCTGTTAAGTCATTCTTTACATAGAACCACTCTGTCATCCAGGCTCCGGGCCACCTCTTCCGAAAGGTTGGCACAGGGCGGCTTGACCCGGAGCGGGCACCGAAGCTGTAACACCCAAAGTTGTTGTGATATTGTTCTTTCCCCCAGGGCTTCGTCTCATATAACAACTCATGAATGTTGCAAAAGCTTTTAGCATTTGGTTCTAAACCTTGGCTTTTCGCAGCCCAGACAAACATCCCCATTCATATGATAGCTTCGGGAGTAATTTGATGAAGGTAGACTTGAAATGTTTTCAGTACTTCAACAACAAAGTTGCTTAGGGGGAATCGAAGCCCAGCCTTGAGAAAGCTTCGGAAGATTACGACTTCATCTTCTTCGGGGGTGGGAGAAGTCTTTTCTCCAGCATCAGCCCTCACAATAGATATATCTCGAAAATACCGCCCCCTCATATTATCAATATGACTCTGCTTAATAGTGGTTTTCCCGAAAACCGTGTGACTTGGCCGCCATGGTCGATCTTCGGACTCTTCCCCACCACTTTCTACATCGTAACTGTCGCTGTCACCAGTATCTTCGGACAAACCTTCAAGAATCTCCTTGGTGATTTTCTCCGTATTGGTCTCCGCCATCGCTATAAGGAACCCCAAGTTCTTCTCTTCGTCGAGGCTCAGCTTCGTCTCAGCAGGGATCTTCTTACCTTCAGACATCTTCGGAAACGCTAAAAAACTGTTTTCAAGGCCGAAGCTTCAAAATCAAAAAGATCAGCAAATCTTAGTGCACAAGAGCTAAAAATTTAGTGGGCAGAAGCAGATGGCAAGTGTGCGTACCAAATAAGTTTGCGGTATGATCTTATTTATACCCCCAGGGCGTTGAAAAATGAAAGACCCCGCTTGTCAGTGAATGTTGCTATTCTAGCAAAGGGAAGGTGTTTTTTCGGACCTTCGGCTCAAGGCCTTCGTCCATATCGCAATCTGAATTTATCATTAACAAATTAATATTGCGAGGGGCTACTGTTGGGGGCCTTCGTCCTCCGAAGGTCCTCAAAAACATGATTTGACAATGTTTTCCAAGTGGATTATGTGAACAGGTACCTTCGGACTCAGAACTATGAACATGAAGTACGGTCAGGACGAAGCCTGAACCAGGCGAAGAGGGATTAAAATGGAGAACGGACTGATTACCAAGCTCCGTGAAGGATGGTGCACAGCCGAAGCTGTGCGCAGGGAAGCTTCGTCGCGATAGCAGAGAGGGGAACCGACTTAAAGATGAAAAGACTACTTGGGCCTTGACAGATTTCCATAAGTCATTGGCAAATGTAATGGACATGAATGTAATTTTACGTGGGCTGCGTCCCGCGTCTATAAATAGATGAACAGTACTCCCGTACTGTTCACGCTGACTTGGCATTTGCTTTTGCGTCACGCTTGTACTTTTTACCTTCTTTCAGGATCGAAGGTACATTTGTAATTTGAAATCATTTCTATTTTTCCATGTTAATAAAATAGAAATGATTCTATGATGATGTCTATATTATATTTCATGCTTTATATGAATCCTTCATCATTACTTGTTATATTTACGAAGGTATGTCTCTTATGACCTTCGTCCGAAACTCATTATTTCCCGAAGGGGCATAATGTTTCGAAGGACGAAGGACTTTAACACTTAACACTTTTTATGTTGCCTTGTTCTTAATTCTTAGCATTTGAGAACAAGTCCCCAACAGAACCTTTCTTTGGCGGCATGATGAAGGTCGATGGTTGTCGAAGGTGGTCGAAAAGGGGTTCACCGGAGGTGGGCGCCAATGTTGGTGACTTGTTCTCAAATGCTATGAGATAAGAACAAGGCAACATAAAGAATGTTAAATGTTAAAGTCCTTCGTCCTTCGAAGCATTATTTCGCTTCGGATATAACGACTCTCGGACGAAGGTTATAGAAAGCGTACCTTCGTAAGTACGACGTATATAAAAATGAAGAAGAGTTTACACAAAACATGAACAATGCGAACAATCAAATATATTATCATTATTGTATTATTTTTGTGTTATTATCATGAATAAGTAAAGGTAATGATTTATTACAAGTGTACCTTCGTCTTGAAGGAAGTAAAAATACAAGCGTGACACAAAAGCAAAATGTCTAGTCAGCGTGAACAGTATGGGAGTACTGTTCATCTATTTATAGGCACGGGTCGCAGCCCATGTAAAATTACATTCAGGCCCTTTGCATTTGATAATAACTCTATAGCAATTCACCGGGGTCTAGACAGCCTTTTCCTCTTTAAGTCGGTTTCCTTTTTCCTGTCATCATGCCGAAGCTCCCTTTCATACAGCTTCGGCTCTATTCCATCCTTCGTTCCCCCTTGTGTTTCTTCATGCAGTGATTCTGACTTAAGTCCGAAAGGTCCATGTCTGAAGGTACCTGCTCATGTATTATACTCCAGAAACATTGTTAACTTACGTTTTTGAGGACCTTCGGAAGCCGAAGGCCCCCAACAGGCAGCCTCCTTCGGTATTTCCCAACCACTTGCAAGGGGCCACACTCTACAAGCAATATGCTCTTGGATCAAATCTCTCGTGCCAATATAGGTGCATATCGTGTTAAAAGTCGTCTGGCATGCTTGCACGTCATTCCCAAGTGCAACTGATGGTCTTCTGATGCCAAAGCGTGACCATATAGGATGTTGAATGATGCCCCTTACATCCTCCCTCTGATCCAGGTCGTTTTTCACATAAAACCACTGCTGCATCCAAGAGCCCGACCATTTTTTCTGAAATGTAGGCACAGGATAACTGGCCTTAGAGCGGGGCACAAAGTTGTAGCAGCTAAAGTTGTTGTGGTATTGCTCTTTCCAAGTTGCTTTCATCTGATAAGATAACTCATGAATATTACAGATGCACCTAGCATCTGGCTCTAGCCATTGGCTCCTCATGGCCCATATAAAAACTGGAACTTTGATAAGAGCTTCAAGGGTAAGTTGATGAAGATATATTTCAAAAGTCTTCAGAATTTCGACCAACATCTTATGCAGTGGGAACCGAAGTCCAGCTTTCATGAAGCTTTTGAAAACCACCACCTTAATGGCTTTGGGAAGAGGAACAGTATTCTCCCCTCCGGCCCTCACAATAGAAATATCACAAAAGTATCTATCTTTCATCGCTTCGATCTGCCCTTGCTTAACAGTTGACCTTCCAAAAACAACATGGCTCGACCTCCATGGCCGGTCTTCGATATCTTCATTTCCACTCTCTACGTCAAAACTCCCACTATCACTAGAGTTCTCAGACAACCCAGCCAACATCTCATTGGTGATTTCTCTGTGTTGGTCTTCTCCATAGCTTCATAAAACCTGACCAGTGCGGGGTCTATGATCTTCTTCTCATCAGCCATTCAAACGATGGTTGGGCAGATGCCGAAGCTCAAAAGTCAATCGAGCTCGAGAAAGCAAAGAAATTTAAAATGGCATGCACAATACAAACAGCTAGATAGCATGAAAAATATTCACGACATAGGCTTCTATATATACTCAGAGCCACACAGTTCGGTGGGTCCTACGATTCAGAATGATTCGCTATTCTAGCGAAGGGAAGGTGTTTTTTCGGACCTTCAGCTAAAGGCCTTCGTTCACATCGCAGTCTAAATTTGTTACAAAGAAACAAATTAATACTGTGAGGGGCTACTGTTGCAGGCCTTACTCTTCCGAAGTTCCTAAAAACATGACTAACTATGTGTTTTCATATATGACATAGATTATTACAGGGGGCTTCGGCTTTGGGATGGAGGTCTTCTCCCATGGCAAAGACATACGATGTGAAGATGTAACCCAAAGGTTATAAGAATGGACACCGAAGTTGTAGCCGAAGAGCTTCGGCTTAATATGGTGACGAAGACCAAATATGATGCTAACCAAAAGGGGAAAAAGACTACTTAGTCCTTAATGACTCATGTTATGATTATAAATAGATGTCAGGGGCATAAATGTACTTTTACTCGGGCTGTGTCCCGTGTCTATAAATATGTGAACAGTAGCACCGTACTGTTCATGCTGATTGTAATCACTCCTTCGCATCTTCTCCTTCGAGCAAGCCGAAGGTATCAATGTAACATGAATTTCATTGATATTTTTATATGTCTTAAGGAATACAAATATCAATGAATCAATGGATCATATTTCTATGTTTATCTCTTCACATTATCGTTTATTTGTGAGATGATAAAGCCTTATCCTTCATGACCTTCGTCTAAAGATCATTATATCCATGAGGAGATAATGCTTCGGAAGACGAAGGTCTCTTAATTCTTAACGATTGTGTTGCCTTGTTCTTGATTCATAGCATTTGAGAACAAGTCACCAATAGTACCACTATGAGGCCTTTACAAAGTTCCACTAGCTTCAGAAAACCCGCTACAGTTTCTAGGAAGCGCAATGCAGGGATCCCCCGTCTGACCACCATTGCAGCAAAATCACCCCGAGAGCCTCCCTACACCGACCACTCCCCTACTGCCCTTGCCCCTTTCGGGTAAGGTAGTCCTCCACCAGCTTTCCCAATTAGTCAGCCAAGGGCGTCCCATACCACCCTTGTGGTAGCACTATTTTCCCAGGTGGTTGCTCCATGTTCCAATTAACAATATGATCTTATCATGAACAATAATTAAACAACAACATAATTGGAACATGATCATAATGAAACATTAGTTTCCAAAACCAAGTAGAGCAATAGCAAAACTACTCAGTAATTCATCTGTTTGTAAGGTGGAGGATAATCAATGCTAGGGAAACCTATTAGGTCCCATCAAATTAACCTAAGCATGTGACAGTGATTAACAACAAACATTATTAGGTAAAGATGAGTATCAAGGGCACAGCTTGCCTGAGCCTCGAGATTCCAAGTACCAGGATGGTCTTCAGATTCTCGTGACCTCACTGTTAATCGCAGCAATATAAACAAACATTGTATAGGCAAAATTAACATCACACCAAACATAAGAACAAACCGTATAATAATATTCTACGAATCATAATGAGATCGTAGGTTCGAGAATCACTAAATTCAGAGTTATGGTTATGAAGTAATGATTTTTGAAGTTTTAAGTGTTTAATATAGAATAAACCAAGTGCATAATTTTAATCTATGTTTCATGACAAAATAAGGTTAACATATGATAAACAATATTAATGTGGATTTATTGCAACTAAAATGGATCAATTTGGAGTTAAGATGAATTAAATATGAATTGAACAAGTTTTGGGAATTATTTTTATACAAGAAATCATTTTAAATATTAATTCTCTATTTCCTGCCGGTCCACATACTACGGACACAATATCTAGGAAGCACAGGGTCCAGCACATAAATTTCACGAGTGATCTGAAGTACTCTTTATACTAACGTGGACGGCGGGTTGTTTTCTAGGTTTTCCAGGGTTTCTTATGCAAAAAGGACCCAGCGAAGGGGTACCCGCTCGATTTGTTTTCAATGCCCTGGATTAGATCAAGCATAAGTCTGAACTAGTAGGCATTAGTTGTCACAGGATCAGAGATCCACGACCTGAAATTAATTAACTGAGATCACCTCAGGTCCACCCGATCGAAGATTTGCGGTCAGATTTAACTCGAAGCGAAAAGGTATGGGATCATCTAATCTGGCCCGTTGTCGTCGATCCAACGGTTGGCGCCTTTCTTCCCCAACCGGATGCCCAGTAGCGGTGGTGCCCCCAAGCCAATGGCGGCGCAGACGCTGGCGACCGCGATTCCGGTGCCCCCAAGCCCCAAATTTGAAACCGAATCGAGCAACACAAGGAGAAGGACAAGGCGAACAATTTGCATGGTTTCTCACCATAGATCAAGCAATGGAAAGGTATGACCACGTGTAGAGGCGGGTCCCCGCGTTGGTGTGCATGATGGCGAGAAGTTGCTCGCTTCCCCAGGCTCACAGGTCAACAGAAATGTTCCCTAGGTTCCAACAACTCCCCAAAGCTCACCACCAAGGTCCCGGCATCCCTGCAGTGGAACTACCCGCGACGGCGCGTAGATCCGTAGAGCTTTGATAGGATTTGGTGATGAATTCTTTCCTCGATCAATCGGGTTCTCGATGCGGCACCACCTGAGGACATGAGAGAGGCGAGGATGGCAGCCGGCGTATATAGCCACGGCCTAGAGTCCGAGGGAGCAGTGGTTACAGCCACCGCGGAACTCGTGGATCTGTTGGCGCAGGCTCGTGATCGGGTTACGGTGCTGACCCGGTGGGACCAGCGGAATAGCGGCTTAAGGTGCGGACGCAGTAGTTGGGCATCTACTGAGCGGGCCCCACCAAGCAGTACGAAGGCGCAGTGCGACTGATACACGGACCCAAGTGGTCAGTGACGAGGAGGGAAGAGTAAAGTGCTTGCCCAGACGGGTGGAACCCCAGTGTCAAAGCCATCCGCCCATGGGCCACACAGAGATGGGCCATGATGAGGAGAATTGGTCCAAGTGCAGGTTTGCCCTTTTCTCTTTTATTCTATTTTAATTTCTTTCATATTTTCAAATTTGAAATCTAATTTGTTTCTAATTTTAAGTTCAAGTTTAATTAGCCATTAAGAAGTCTCAGCATGGGATCATATATTTTTATTTGATATATTATTATTATTAATCCCTTTATCGAGATGCTTTTAAAAAATAAATTATGCTAAGGTGTAGTATTTATTAAAGGATACTCTAACCTTTACATTCCAGAGAATATATCTTACTTTTTTATTTTATATAAGGATCTCTTCATATTATATTTTATTTTCTTTCTCTCCCTTTTTGTAAGAAAATCAAACCTAAGTTTGATCATTTTCAAAGAGTGGTTTAGAAAGAAAGGAAATTTTTATTAGTAACTATTATTATTTTTCTCTAAAGGATTTCCTTAAATCACCAGTTAGGATTTAGGGTGCTACACGGGACCCACGAGCCAACGAGAGCGGGCGAGAGAATGGGTGGTCAGCGCTGATGGGGCGGCCGGTTGCGTAGAGAGAGAGAGAATGGGACACACGCGAGGGGAGTTGGCGCCCACAGCTCGATCCCACCGGCCAGAGAGAGAGAGAGAGAGAGAGAGAGTGCGCGAGCGAGCATGGGCGATGGAAACGGCATCGACAAGCCGGGCCCAGCTGGCTGGGCCGAGTTGGGCTGTTCTCGGCTGAAATGGCTTTTCCATTTTCTTCTGAATTACTAATTGCTTTTATTTTAATTTTCTCTATGGAATTCAAATCAAATCAAACCACAATTCAAATTCAAATAATTCAAACATGTGCATCAACCAAAAATAAAGTTTAAGCTCAGCATGATGCAAACATTCATTTCTCCCCTAGGTTTTAATATTCCAAAGAAAATAATACACCTCTCACATAATTAACCCAAAAACCCATTAAAGAGAATAGAGAAGAAAAACTATAGAGGTGAGAAAAGGAGTAACACCTGAATTTGCTAGGTATTAGAGAGGAAATTTTATACCCCCAAATTCAGGGTGTTACAATAGCACTGCCACCTATTTATAGGGGGTTATATCACTAGTCTAAACTACCCCTAGATACATAGAGCTCATCCATTTAACTAGTGGCAAAATGGACCAACTCCTGGAATATGCATCTAATGGCCATGCGCTCCACACAATGTTACTTCACCTCGACGCACGCTTCGTGATGACACCACGTGTCGCTTGATGACACCACGTGTCGCCTCAACTTCCCGCTGGAACCACACCGCTGAGTTTTGAGGCCCCAACTCAGCGAAACCAACCCTCTATAGCACTCGGTGCTTTTGAGGCTCAACCACCGAAACTGCAGTGAGTAGTGTACTGCATATGCGTCCCCCACATCATGGACACGTGTCCCGCTGGTCTGCGACCACGCTGGTGACATGATCCACTCTGCCAGGTTCTCGTGTTGTGCGTGTCCTAGGTGTCAGGCACCACATCTAGTCACCCGACTCATCTATTCCATCGGTCAAGTCATAATGCTCGTTCTTCACCACTCCCGGTCCATCGGCATGAACCCGCATGACCTTCACCTTCGCTATCGACCACCGTCCCAGTGCTCCACACATGTACCCCATAAGCCGAGAGACATAGTTGCACAACACAATAATTTCATACTCTAGTTAGTACACTGACGACACCAAAGTACTACACATGTTGACAATCACTCATCATAAACCTGAAGCACAATGGACAAGTTAACCTTGTGTTTGCAAAACACTAGAAAACACATTAGTCCACTAGTTATGTTGATCATCAAACACCAAAATCATTTAGTCAATTAGTCCAAGGTCTATTGTCCTTACATCTATAATTATCCATCATCGCTCTTGTTAGGACTTTAAATTTTGTTGTGTTCTTGTTTTTCTTGTGAAATCGTCAAGATCGATCGCGATGAACTAGGCCTCTTGTACTTGTATCATAGCCTAGATTGACACAACTTAGCTTCACTACTAAGGGCATGCTTATTTCAGCTTTTTTCTAATGAGCTTTTATGAGAATATGTCTATGTAGAGAATCTGGCTATAGGGAGAATTTGAGTATCATAGGGAGTACGTGTGGAGGAAAATGAAGGTGGTTCATAGGGTTTAGGATATAGATGTTGGTCACTTGTTTTCGATCGCTAAACACAACTAAGAACCAAGGCAACACAATAATAAAAGAATAGAAAACCTTTGTCACGAAGGAATTAACCCTTCGAGATAACTCCTTTGGCAACGAAAGGTATTTATTAAATGAATACATGAACTTATAAGGAATATAAATGAGTTTAGCTATAATAACTCGATTAAGATATCTTCCTAATATATTTCTCTTGACTTAAATTAGCTTTACAAGTGTGCCATCGACAGTTATAGAAAGAATTACAACAGAGATGTCGTGGAAAGATAATTACAGAGCAATTGTACCGTCCACCAAAAAAGATACCTTATGCAGGGCACTGTTCATCTATTTATAGGGAGTCATACAGCTTCATATGATATTACATTCTTGCCCTCATAGATTACACACAAGGTTTACAAATATCACAAGGACAACATTGTCATTTCCTCCTAGCAACTTGGATAACACCTTGTCCTTGTATCGTCTTCCTGCGTCGTTGTGACGAAGCTAACTTCGTTGCGCTTCCACCATTCTGCATCGAAGCTAGTTTGATTCTGAAGCTCATGTAACACTTAGTAATATGCTGATAAAAAATGATTAGCTATGTTTTTTAGGACCTTCGGAAGACGAAGGCCCCCAACACCAGAAAGTGACAGATTCCTACTATCACGACGACTCGATCGATTCTACATTCACATTGATTTTCGACGGTTTTCACCAAAGTGATTCTCATAAAAGTGGGTTGGAAAGTTGGGCGTTTGGAAGTCCACAACAACTTCTGGCAGCCAGAAGCTAGAAAAAAGTTGAAATAAACACCACCTAAAACTATTTTTATTTTGGTTTTAGAAGTAGCTTTCTGGGTAAAGCTAAACCTATTTTAGTGATTATTTAACAAAACATTTTGCATATAGATTTCTTTAAAATATCCTCTCATAGAGCCTCACATAGGACAAGCAAGTGTAAGATGAAGCTACGAAAAGCAATTACTTTCAACTTTACCCCATCTTATTTCTTTATGAGAGCAAATGTTTGAAAAATAACTCATAAAACTATTGATGAAGTTGTGCCAAATAAAGCCTACAACTAAAGTTGTTCAATTTGGCTTATTTGCATGATCTTCTATTTATGTTTTTATAGCAATTTCTCTTAGAATTTATATTTTAAAAGCTTTCAATTATAAGAATGATACTCACCACAACAGCAAACGAAGGAACATTTGACTACCTAAATAATTTATGACACCTTTGACCTTAGCCGTTAGACATTAACTAATTGATGATGGCCAATGTGGGTTGTCTGAAATAAATCTTATCTTTAATGGCTTGTCTGACAATCATCGGAAGTAAACCTTATCTCTGGCAGCTATTAGATGGGCCTTCAGACATAAGGCATTTTTAGGTAATGGCTGCCCGGTCACCGTTTCATTTGTTTGCTCTATCTTTGTCTCTCCCGCTCATGTACACCATTATTGCTCGTTGTCGCACCCGACCGCCCCTTCTCCACTGTGCCTGCGCCCCCGCCGCTTCGCCTCCATGCCCGGTAGCCCTCCTCCACCGCCGACAGGCCAGTCTCAGGTGTGCCCACGCCCGCCTTCCCTCCGCCACTATACGCCAACCGGTCGCCTCTTCTGTGCCAGCGCCCACGCCGAGTCGCCCTCTATAACACCCTAAATTTGGTCGTATAAAATTTCTTCCCTAGTATCTACCAAAACTGGTGTTACCTCTCTTCTCCTCTCTATAGTTTCCTTTCTTCTTTTTCTTTTAGTAGAGGTTGGGTTAATTCATTTGGAGATGTATTAATACTTTGGTAAATCAAACCCTAACGGAATATGAATTGTTGCATCATGCTGAGCCTAGACTTTGATTTTTGATTGATGCACATGTTTGAAATATTCAAATTTGAATTTATGGCTTAGTTAGGTTTGAATTCAAAAGAGAAAATAAAAAGAAAAGGGATTAGAAATTCAGAATACAAGAAAAGCCTAAAGAAGCCCAAAAATCCCCCTCCCCTCAGCCTTTCGGCCCACTCGGCCCACTCTAACCGCGTGCCTGCTCCCCCCCCCCTCTCTAACCGGTGGGACCGCCCTGCTGACGCCAACCCACTGACCCCCTGGCCCCACCTGGCAGTCCCCTCCCCTCCTTCAACCGCTCGACTGCACAAGCCACGCGCATGCACGCCGAGGTGGTCGCGCCCACGTCGTGCCCCTGAGCGAAACTGCCGCCCCGACCCCCTTTAAATTCATTGTGCACGTCCACTTCCCTCCCCATCTCATTTCCTTTCATCCCAGCGCCCCCACCCGAGCTACACTCGCCCACACCCAAGCTAGTTGGAACACTCCCGCCACTGAGCCCATTGTGCCTTGGATCCTTCACGGCAAGGCCCCTCCGTTGTTCCTGACCGTGGTCCACCACCGCCGCTCGGAGCTTCGCCGCCAACCGCGCCTCATCCAAGGTGAATTTCCCCACCGAACTTCTTTTTCTCTCTCGTTCGTCCTCCCTTCTCCATTGACCAGCCGTCGGTGAACACCGGCAACAGCACTACGTTGTCGTGCTGAGGCTCTCTAGCCAACCGCCACTGCCTCGTGTCCTTTTCCACCCCATGCGAAGCTGCCAGTCCCGGCCATGGTGCCCGCGCCGTGCGCGGGGCCGATGTAGACGGCGCTCCACACCAATGGACCCCGCCTGGCAGCCTCCCCACGCCTATCACTCCCATCCCCCTCTTTGGGTCGCTGACCAGTGGGCCTCGGCCATCACGCCCGTGCTCATGTCGAGCACGGGGTCTGCCCTGGGCCGCTGACCCGTGGGCCCTATCGGTTAGTCCCCGCGCCCATTCTGGCCTGCCTCGCTTCTAATCCCCATCGTCCGTTTCTGATTTGGCAGCCAAGAAGCCCTAATACCCTTTCATTGTGGGCTTTTTGCTTAAGAAACCCTCGGTTTCTCGAGATTACAACCCACCGTCCTCAGTCCTTACAACTGAGTCACTGGAATCTTGCAGCGAGACCCCTAGGCTCCTATTTAATTAGAAAAGTGTGTCTAATATAGGGTTTTTTGAATTTTAAAACTTCCAAAATTCATAACTTTGTCATATATGAACTCCAAATTGGGTGGTTCAAATTGCAAATTGTTAATTATGTTATTTTCTACCTTTAAAATTTATGTTCATTCACTGTTTCCATGTCTTAATTTTATAGTTGGTCTCTAGGTTAGAGTAAGGCTATAGAAACTCTATTATAAATAAAATAAAGGTAAAAGCCCTAATGAATGTTCAAGTGCCTAACTTTGTAGACCCAACCCCATTTAATGTATGATCCCATCCCTGAACTAACTTTATTTGAGTAAGTAATTGACTAAGATAGACTTAGTTAAAGAATAATAGACCACTTGGCATGGTGACCTACCCCAAACTTAGATGCTCCTGTATGTCTTTACCTTTCTATTGAACCTATGTTTACTCTGTTGCATATGTTTGGTGTATTGTTCTTCTGTTATTTACCAAGTGTGTTGAATGAATGATTGCTTTGCATAGCCAACGACCAGTCTGTGGTTGCCAAGAGTGTTGCGGGAAATTTCCCTGAGCAAAAACCTGGTGAAGGCAAGTGTCCTCTGACACATTATGTCCTACTTACTTTATAATTCATTGTCCCGCATACCATGATCAACCTAAGGATTGACTAGTGTTCTATTTTCTTGTCCTTGGTTATCCATTGGGAGTTGGTTACTATGATTAGTATCTTGCTATTGCTTTACTTTAATCAATGAACATGATGAGAACATTTATGAGACAATGATGATATCTTGATTATGATGATGAACTTGTATCACTTTTGGGGACTGAGGCTATTTCTCGAGTACCTCTCCGTGAGAACCTGTTCGTTGGATGACCACCTAGGGAAAACAGTACAACCATGAGAGTGGTATGGGACGCCCTTAGCTGATTAATTTGAGGAACTTGAGGTGTAGTCGGCTTTGCCGTCGTTCCGTTAATGGGGTCCGGGCATAGTACTTGCTCTAACGAGATTGGGTGCCAAGGTTCTTTCGTTTTTCTTTTGTTAGTCACCCCTTCTGTGGGGAGAGGTAATGTGTTTATCAAACTGGAGAAACCTAACGGGCAACTATGACCTCTGGGGAATCTTTGTAAAGGCTACGTAGTGAATCCCTGGCCATTCACCTCGGTAGTGAAGATCGGGTCTGTACAACCCAAGCTGGGAAGGGATCACGACTCATGGGTAAAGTGTGCAACTTCTGTAGAGGGTTAGAAATAGGTATATCAATCGTGCTCACGGTTATGAGCAGCCTTGGGAGCTCCTTTGATTAGAGTTACTCTAGATATCTTTATGATGATGTTTAATGATAATGATTATGATTATGATTATGGTTTCTGGTATTTACTGTTGGAGGGAGTACCATTTAGGTTAATAACATGGGAAAATTGCTAAAACTTGGCTCTCTACTAGTATTAAATACCTGTCCAACTAAAACAAAATGCTTTGAGCTTAATCCTATATACAGCTAGTCCACTTTAGCCAAACGAGACATTTGCTGAGTACGTTGATGTGTACTCACCTTGCTTAAAAACACCAAACACCAGGTTGTCCCCATTGCAAGCAGTGTTCCGGAGAAGATGAAGACAATATGGAGGACTTTCAGGACTTCGATGAGTTCTAGCGTATATTAGTGGCAAACCCCCAGTCAGCTGCCTATGAAGGCCTTATCGTAGTGCGTTTCATTCAGCACTTTGATTACAGTTTAATTTAATGACTTTGTGGATGTTTCAGACATCATGATGTAATAAAGTACTTATTTCTGCTATTATTTTGAGCAATGTGTGATGATGTCCAATTATGTAATCGCTGTGTACATGAATTTCTGATCCTGGCATGCACACGGTTTGCATTCGGTTTGCCTTCCAAAACCGGGTGTGACACCCTCCTTCGCTGGCTGCAATGCTCGCGTCCACGTCTTCGACACCACACCCGAGCCTGTGTTTCCGTTGTTGTCCTTCGCGCTGTCAGTAGTCCACCTCCACCTCAGTTAAAGTAAGAGCTTTAGCGAATTTAATTAGGTTATTTGTGCATATATGTATTTTGTATTGTGTTATTTTTTATGGCCAAAAAGTGATTATACAATTTATTTAGATTTGTTGGGGACTTGTTCTCAAATGCTAAGAATTAAGAACAAGTCCCCAATATTGGCGCCCACCTCCGGTGAACTCACTTCCACTTTTTGAGTTTTGAAAACCTTCGGCAAGCATCACCTTCGTCATGCCGCCGAAAAAAGCTTCAGCAACAGGGGCTGCCACTCTGCAGCCGCTGGACCCCAATCAGGATGTCGTTTCTCTTAGGGAGGCCCGAAGCCAGAAGAGGAAGGCCACCAGTCCAACGCCTTCGGAAGACGACTTGGATCAAGAAATCCAAAATTTGGAGATGCTCCATCAACAGGTCCAACGCAAGAAGGAGAAGATGGCTCGTCTAGCTGATCTTCAAAGGCAGATAGATGAAGCCTCTGAAGAGCTTCGACATCTCGCTCAAGATGACCAGAACCAAAGGCCCCCGCGCAGAGAGCTTCATCAAGAGGGTTTCTACAACGAGGGCGACTGGTATGAAGATTTCCATCATGGAAATTTTGCTTTTGATGATACTTCTCCCCTGTCAACAGAGCTGCAGGCTACACCTTGGCCACAGTCTTACAAGCCACCTCAGCTCCCCATGTACGACGGTCATTCAGACCTGAAGCAATTCTTGATGAGCTATGAGGCAACTATATCTTCGTATGGTGGCAACACGGCGGTCATGGCAAAGTCCTTCGTCATGGCTGTTAGGAGCGTTGCACAAACCTGGTACTCCTCCCTTAGGCCCAGAACAATCATCTCATGGCAAAAGCTGAAGGATATGTTGATAACCAGCTTCCAAAGCTTTCAGACAAAGCCAGTCACTGCTCAAGCTTTATTCCAGTGCACCTAGGATCACGAAGAATACCTTCAGGCATATGTCTGAAGGTTCCTACGTCTGAGGGCACAGGCACCAATAGTGCCCAATGAAATTGTCATTGAAGCCATGATCAAGGGGCTTCGGCCAGGACCTTCAGCTCAGTACTTTGCCAGGAAGCCTCCTCAAACTTTGGAGAAACTGCTCCAGAAGATGGACGAGTATATTCGAGCTGACAATGATTTCCGCCAAAGAAGGGAGGAAGCTCTCAGGTTCTCTGAAATGACCAGGGGCTTCGGAGGAAGGTTTTATCCGAGGCATGTCAGGTCAATTCACAATTCTACTCAAAATGATGACAAAGGGAGTCAACAACAAAGGCCGCAGTACTCCTCGCAGGCTTCGGGGCAACATTCGGGGCAATAGCAAAGCTCTTTCCGGCCGCCAGCGCCAAGGGGCAGAGGCGCCAGGGGCTTCGGGGGAAGATTTGGGGATCAACCAAGAAAAATTTACTGCCTATTCTGTGGTGAAGGCAAGGGCCATACCACCAGGATGTGCCATGTCACTATCCAGAAGCAAAAGGAGCTAGCAGAAGCTGCAGCGCAACAGAGCCAACCAAAGCAAGTTATGCATACTGCTTCGTACCATTCGCCTTATATTCCAGAATATGTAGGCAATCACCTTGCAGCCTCTGTTGCTTCGGCAAGCCAACCCCAAGCTTCCTGGCAACAGCTTCCGCTGCCACCACCAATACAACGAGGTCCGCAGCCAGAAGGGAGGCAGCACTCTCATCCCCAGAGGGACTTCAGAGAAGAATCCGAAGCTCGCACAGTCAATAGTACTGTGCCAGAGTCGAAGCATATTTACTGACAAAATATCCTACCTCGACAGCAGCTTTTTGCATTTTCGCATTCAGTTTTACTTTCTTTGTAGTAAAGAACAATTATGGGAAATTTAAGTGTCTTTTATCGTTTTTCAAATTCTTGTAACAGTTTAGCTTATTATCATAATGAAAATATATCTTTTCCATAGGCTTGAGTTGCCGAAGCACAAGAAGTTATGGTGGCACGGAGAACCTTCGAATTGTCAAAAACTCGTTCTAAGGAACGCACCATAACTTCTTCGAAGTAGTAAAAAGTCATTCTTAAGAGAGCGTAGTGTAAGTTTTCTGCTCAAAAGTTGTTCTGAAGGGAATGCAGAGCTTACAGCGAAAAATAAACGCTGATTCCGCTGAAAGTAAAAGGCGAAGAAGCTCCTAAGGGAGGCTTACAGCGAAAAATAAACGCTGATTCCGCTGAAAGTAAAAGGCGAAGAAGCTCCTAAGGAAGGCTTACAGCGAAAAATAAACGCTGATTCCGCTGAAAGTAAAAGGCGAAGAAGCTCCTAAGGGAGGCTTAAAGCGAAAAGTCAGCGCTGAGATAAAAAGATTGTGTGCTCTATTGCAGGGATATGTGTATCTTCGGCATAAATGACATTTTGCATAGCATAACATCATCACATCATTTTGCATAACATAAGCATCATACATCATATCGCATATAGGACAAGAAGTGGACACAGTATTGATCTTCGAAGAATATTCTGAAAAAGAGAATCGTGCTAAGGCACAAGATAAATTGAGAAGTGTAGCTTCATTAGAGAGGCAACATAAAATTTTCTTATAACTTCGAAGAATGTTTTCACAAAGCTTGAATATTCTTCATCAGAGAAGCATGGCAATCATTGTGATACATAAAAGATTTTCTTCACGAAGCATGAAAAGAAGGGAAGGTGTTTTTTCACCGAAGGCTCAAAAAATGGTATGTATGCAAAATTTCATGCATCGTAAAGAATTGAACCACAAATAGATTATATATTACATTCAGAGTTACAAAGTTTTATACATGTCATGTTCCAAATATTTTTACAATAGCACTTAATCTTCCCTAAGAACTATGTCTGCAGCTTCGTTCAGTAGCTGATTGACAACTTTGTCCATGATGGCTTCGGCCATCTGTCTAATTTCGTCATCCCCCTACGGGGGTGGCCTGGAGATGCCTCAGCAGGTTCTGAGGGAGGAGAGGACACGGCTATATTACTATTACAAACCGCGAACAAAGTTTAAAAATCAAAAATCACGACAGAATAAAAACCACTAGTTAATACCTATTTGCCCTTCGGGCCCTGTGCTTTTTCCAGCAGCCTCTGCTACCTTCCTAGCGTCATGAATGCCTTTTTCGCTTCTCTGAATGATTTCTTGAGCCATTTCTCGGCCGCCATTGTCCCAAATGTCGGTGAAAAATTTTCCACCGACTTGGCTTGCTTCGGCTGAAGGGTCCTTAATATCTTCAGAAGATAAAGTAGCTTTAGATTGTGTTAAGGATTTCACATGCTCGCACCCTTTCTTCTCCAAAACAGTAACAATTCCCCTAGCGCCCGAAAAAGCACAAATGTCTCCGCGACTATTTAAGATTTCCTCGAAGGCCTCAGCTTCGTGACTCATCCATTCAATCGGGCCTTCTGGATTCCCTCTTATGAAATTTTCTTCACTAGAGAACGCGCCAACGCTGGCGAAGCTGGATTTTATCTTCTTAACACACTCTATGGATTTATCATAGCACCTTTTCTTAGAAGCACGAAGCTCTTCAACATTTACTTCCAAATGATTTGCCCATTGGTCACTTAGTTCTCGTTTTGTTTCTTCAAGAATGCGTTCTTCTTTAGCTCGAGCTAATTGTTTCTGAAGATCTTCGATTTCGCGCTTCTGAGCTTCGGCTTGAGTTTTAGAGCTAGCTTCGTCTTCCTTTATTTTATCCACTAATGTAAGCAGGATTTTATCCTTCTCCAAGGCTTCGTTTCTTAGCCTGATAACCTCTGTCCGAAGGTTGTTAAGAGCAATAGTGCAGCTCTCGTCTTCAGCATTCTTTTGTGCCCTTAAGGCATTGCTAAGTATCAAGCCCTATTCAAATGAATGAATGGATTAACATAAGAACAAAAGACTAATTTAAAATTCATAAACTTTAAAATTTACAATTTTTTACCTTCAGACTATTGTATGCAAGGCTGTCCGCAAGATCGTCCTTCGTCATGGCGCAAAGGCCAGCTTCGAGCTTCGGGAATCCCATGCTCCTAGCCATCTCCCGGTAGACGGATAATTTTTTATTGTCCGGGAGACAGTATAGGAACTCATCTTCGTCTGTCCCATTGAACACTACGGCCCCCTTCGGATACTTCAGTTCTCGGGCATAGTGATTAGCTTCAAAAATCTCTTCCTCAGATAATTTCTTCCCCGAAGCATGTCGCACAATATAATCACGTATTTTGGAGGATGCTTCGGGGGCGGCAGTGTCAATTTTTTCAATCAAAATCGGCTCTGGCATTTTTGTTTCTTCGGCTTCCAAAGGTTTTACCTTGGTGGGCTCTGAAGGCCCAGCTTCAGTTTCAAATTGTTGCTTCGAAGCTTCAGCAACAAAGGCTTCACTAGACACTTCAGAGGTTTCAACAGTTTTGTTTGGAGTTATGCTTGAAGATTTAATTGTCTCCAAAACATCTAGCACATTAACCATCCTTTTTCTTTTCGGGGTCGCTGCTGGCCCCTTTTGGCTTTTAGCTGCCTCAGTTTTTGTTGAAGGACTTAAAATTTCTAATGTTTTTCCTTCTTTAGTTCTCGGTTCTTCTGTTTTCTCTATTGCTGGTACTTCGGCCATTTCTTTGGATTTTGGCACTAGAGTTGGTTCTCTGGCTTCGGTGGCCGAAGAAGCCTCACCAATAAACTCAGGCACTGTGGCCGGCTCAATACAGCATGGAGGGTGTGTGAGCACCTTCACCTTCTTCCTCTTCGGCGCTGGCTCCCTAGGAGCAGCCGAAGCAATTTCCTTTGCAGGAGAAGTATTTTTCCTTTTTTGGCCTCGCATTGGGTAATGGTAGTCGGGATAGATAAACCCAATTGCATCAAATACTCGGTTGAGTCTCTTCTTCTTTCGGCCTCCAAAAGCCGCTGATAATGCAGTATTTTCGGCCTTTGAGTATACCCCAAGCAATTCATCACTTACATTCTCAATGCTTTTTAGCCAATCATCATCTAGTTCAACGAACTTATCTCCGTACTTGAATGTATATTTCAGCCTGATTAGTCCACCTTCGTCAGTTTCTTTAACGGTCTCCTTCGGCATTTCCCAGTTATCTGCAAGTGGCCACACTCTGAAGGCAATGTTGGGGACTTGTTCTCAAATGCTAAGAATTAAGAACAAGGCAACATAAAAAATGTTAAATGCTAAACTCCTTCGTCCTTAAAAACAGTATATCCCTTCGGATATAATGAATCTTGGACGAAGGTTACAAAAGAAAAGACTTTCGTAAGGTTGATAGATAGTAAAACAGAGCACCCATATATAATACATGAGTAATAGTACCAGTATTATTATCAATGTATTTTTATTATCAAATTCATAAAAACAAATTACAAATGTACCTTCAGATTGATGTAAAGTAAAGGTACAAACGTGATGCGAAAAAGCGTATGCCAAGTCAGCGTGCGTAGTACGGGAGTACTGTTCATCTATTTATAGACACGGGACGCAGCTCATGTAAAATTACATTAATGCCCTTTACATTTATCAATAACTCTATAGCAATTCTTCGAGGTCCAATTTGGCTTTTCATCTTTAAGTTGGTTCCTCTTTTCTGTTGTCATGCCGAAGCTTTTCTACGCATAGCTTCGTGATCGTCTTATCCTTCGTCATGATCGCTTTTGATTCCAGTCAAGCTTTGTCTTAACCATGCTCTTGTGTACCCGTGACCTGACTCCGAAGGTGCCTGTTCACATATTACACTTGGAAAACATTGTCAAACTATGTTTTTGAGGACCTTCGGAAGCCGAAGGCCCCCAACAAGATTGTTTTAGTTCATTTAGAGGTCGTTAGATAAGATAAATTTGTAATTTCTGAGCATAATTATTAAACCCTTGAAAATAACGTCAGTTGATATTATTTTCATACGAAATAATGTTATTTGTAACATAAATACATGTAATGTTATTCATATAGATGTAGGGGCATGATTTCTTCATAATAACCGATGGTTCATGCATTACTTAACTAAGTTAGTGTTTCGTATCTAGTGTCACAAAGGATCGTCGACGGATGTATGAAGGCTGGAAGAAGAAAGGTGATCTATCAAGGGAGTGGTTTGCCAAGACCGACGCTTTTCTCGACCGTGCTTTTGCTAGGTTGGAGACCAGAATGGACGTTAGGTGTCCTTTGTAGCAAGTGTCATAACATTTATTTTCTTGATAGGAGGACTATGTCGATATATCTTTGTAAGAATGGCTATATGCCAAGCTATGAGGTGTGGGTGCACGACGGTGAGGACCCACCTCCTCGTATTGTATCGAAAGTTCAATAAGATGAAGAGGGGGGACTAGGATAGGATGGAAGAGATGCTTGATGATGTACAACACGAGCTTTTACTCGATGATTATGAGAATCCAACTCAACTTGTAGATTCAATGGATCCTCCTACGCCTAAGGTTCTAAAGTTCTTCGAGCTCCTTAAGGCTCCTGAAGAACCATTACACGAGAACACAAAGTGACCATCCTTGTTTTCATGACTCGACTAATGGCTATTAATTCCATGTTCGCATTCTCAAACAACTACTACAAGGAGCTTGTGAACTTGATCAGTGATGTACTTCAAGAGAATCACAAGATGCCCAAGGACATGTACTAGTCCAAGAAGTTGCTCTCAGGTCTCTGTATGCACTACAAAAAATTGATGTTTGTGACAATGACTATATGCTTTCCTAGAAAGATACTGTAAATGGAAGAAGTGTACGATATGTAGTGAGACGAGATTCGTAGAGGATGTAAATGATGATGGTGTGACCATAACAATCGAGGTAGCACGTAAGCAGCTTCACTACATGCCTCGTACCTCAGTTGAAATGTTTGTTTGTCTCGAAGAATACAGGCGGACACATGAGACGGCACAAAGAAGATGTACGTGACAATCCGTATGTAATGGCGCACCTAGCTGATACAGATGAATGGATGGCACTATATCCCTTTGATTCTAGCTTTGCTAGCAAAGCTAGAATTGTCCGCGTCTGTTTGGCAACAGATGGTTTCTCGCCTTTCAATCTAGCTGCATTGTCGTACTCATGCTGGCCAGTCTATGTTATTCCATACAACCTTCTGCCAGCTCTTTGCATGAAATATGAATTTATTTTCTTGTGTCTTGACCTGGTCTAGATCACCCAAGAACAAAGATCAAAGTGATGATGAGACTTCTTGTTAAATACTTGAAACTTCTGTGGGAAGGAGTCAAGGCATATGATTTTTATAAGAAGCAAAAGTTTAACCTGAGAACTATGTATTTGTGGTCAATTCACGATTTTCGGCTTATGATATATTTTCTAGATGGAGTTGTTATGGAATTTTGACATGTCTGATATGCGCTGAAGACACTGGTTGTTTCTAGCTTAAGTTTGGTGGAAAGATCTCTTATTTCGATTGCCATAGATGCTTTTTGCCTCAGGATCACTCATTCAAGTTCCAGAGAAACACTTTCAGAAAGGCCACGGTTATGATGAGGGGACCACCCAAGCCTGTTAGTGGTCTAGAGATTCTCACGAGGCTTAGTGATTTGAAACTGAATGAACATGGAAACCAATTTAAAGGTTTTAGAACCAAGCATAACTAGACTCACAAATTTGGACTATGGGACCTCCCTTATCCGAAGGTCTTGATTTTGATACACAACATTGATGTCATGCACTAGAAACAAAATATTGGTGAAAGCCTTACCAGCACTTGCTTGAATATCACTAACAAAACAAAAGGCAACCCTAAGGCTAGAAAAGGCTTAGCTTTAATTTGTAGTCCACCAACTCTAGAGCTAGGAGAAAGAGAGAAGAAGCCATGTGCTCCTTATAGTCTGAAACCTAAAAGGAAGAAAGAATTGATGAGCTAGTTGAAAAACTTAAAGTTCTTTGATGATTACGCAGCGGGATCTAGAAGATCCATGAATGTGAAGACGAGAAAGTTTTCTGAATTGAAGAGTCATGAATACCACATAATCATGGAAAATCTTCTTTGTGTTATGTTTCGTGGTTTGTGAAAACTGTTGTGATGAGGACATGACACCTACTGATACAACTACTGATTATAAGTTGAATTTTCAGTTCATCAATAGCCTAATGGCAATATCATGTTGGCAGGTGTTGACACATCATCATGGGCTAGTCATACACCCTTGGGATCAAGGCCAAAGTTGAACATGTCAAAAATAGTTGGATATCATAAAAAGGAAGCTACTGGACGTCTTCCTCCTTGGCCACCAACTTGGGAAGTATCACATTCAAGGAAAATTGTGTTGGGGCGAAGGCGAACATGCAACCCTTCGCTCCACGTCTTCATCTCCTCATCACTCTAACGAAGGCTGCATCCACGATGTGCCAGGATAAGCCGAGGGCGTGACCCGGACGAAGACCAGTGTGACCCCCTTCGCTCTAGTGTCACAGACGAAGGCCCCGCATGATGTCTACGGGCCATCCGCATCTGCACCACTAGGGAAGGCCCATGTATGATTCGGCCCATAGTGATGGGCCCCACCAGGACTTGTCTGTTTAGGGTCGTGTCTGTAATAGGGTTTACTTTAATGACTGTTTATAACCTCCCCTCGTGGAAATATTCTGGGGATAAACCGGGTACTCGAGGGTGTAAACGTCTTTGACAGAGACATGTGGCCACTTGATTACCTATAAATACCCCCGTACAGTGCCCTCACACGGGAGAATTAACAAAGCTTTTGGCATCCCATACTAAACTTTGTATACACACCTTCCACCCCCTTGTTGGATCAATTTGCCCTGGCAGGCAAAACACCAACATTTGGCGCCCACCATTCGTGCTACAAAAAACAACCCGCAATGGCCCCCAAGCGAGCTAGTTCAAAGGCTGCCCCATCCATCGACGAAGTGGCGAAGGCAACGCTACTGGCGGAGAAAAAAGGCAAGGCCCTCGCGGACAACACCCCCTAAGAGGCCTTCGAAGATGACGCTGTCAGCAAAAGACAGCGCCAAGACCATCCCACCCCTGAAGGCACCGTACGCACCTGTAGCTCCAAAGGCGCACCGCAAGCACCACCATTAGGCTTCGCTCCACTAGAGGGCAAAGATACAATAGAAGACGGAGAAGTCATCGGCATCTCAGCCAAAGACCAGCTAAAGTTGCAGGCCCTGCACATCAAGGATCACAACCTCCAAAAGCAAAAAGAAATCCTCGAGGCCAAGCGCCAATGTGTCACCATGCAAGCCAAGGTGCGTCAGATGATACAAGATGAGGAGCAGAGAGTTCGGGAGCTAGAGCAAGAGATCACGCTCATGCAGGGCGAGGGCCAGTACAATCTGCAGCGTGGACCGCTTGCACCACTAGCGCCTCTCCAGCAACGCGCCCAAGCCGGAGACCCATTCATACCATAGCATGGCCCCTTCATTCCACCCACCACAGCTTTCCAGGGGATCAACTACCTCGACGAGCAAAGCCCCTTAGCTCCGCAACTCCAAGCATCGCCTTGGCTCGCCAACTTCAGGGCTGGCACCTACCCCAAATACAACGGCAGTACCGACCCGACACAATACATCATGAGCTACCAGGTCGCCATCGCATCGTCCAGAGGGGACGACGCCACAATGGCCAAATCCTTCATCATCGTGCTCGAAGGCCTGGCCTTGACTTGGTACACCAGGTTACCATCACTGTCCATTGGCTCCTGGAAAGGACTTTGCGACAAGTTCTTGCTCAACTTTCAAGGGTACCAACCTGATACCGACGCCCTGGCCGAGTTATCCCTCTGCAAGCTGCAAGAGAAGGAAACCCTTCGTGAGTACTACAGAAAATTCCTGATGCTCAAGTTGCAACTGCCATCAGTTGATGACCAGATCGTGATCCATTACGCCATCTGCGGTCTTTGGGCTGGCATCTTGTACAGTCATTGCATCAGGGACCCACCCAAAAATCTACAGGAGCTATATCAACTATTCAAGAAGTATGCCAGGTCCGAAGAGCTACATCAACGCAAGGTTGAATCTCAGAGGAAGCCTAAGAACCCTCCACAGTCCAGCAGAACCTGGACCAGGCCATCACAGCCAGACTCCAGATAGGACAGCCGCAGTCACCAATAGGTGCACAACATAGCCAATCAGCACCCAGCCGGAGAGACCGCTCGTCGTCAGGAATACCCCCCTAAGGCTGCGGCAACGACACCAGATGGAGAGGCCGAGGACGGACACAGTAGCCGTGCAGATTCTACTATCTGTTTCATGGCGAGGACTACACGCACCCAACAAGGGATTGTCCAGAAACCAAGGCCACCAGGGACAGAATGTCCAGAGCACAACTAGCCAACAACCAGAGGGTCATCACGCACACATACCACCACCTTCAACCCTACCACAATGAGCAAATCCAGCATCCACCTAACCACGCGTACCAGCACCGCCAAGAAGTGCAGGTTCTACCACCACCGCCTCCGCATCACCCAAATCCACCACACCATAACCACCCCCCACAAGCACCCAAGCAGGAAGACTTCGCCGAACCACCATATCGCGGAGTCATCCACATGATCACCAGAGGGTCCAGCGTGGACTTCAAAACAAAATGGCAGAAAAGGGACCACTACCGATGTGTGAACCATGTCGCTCTCACTGGCCCAGTAGTGCAAATGAAGTGGTCCCATGCCCCGCTCACCTTCGATGCCAGAGACGTGGACTTGCGCAGCGCCCCTCACACAGACACCATGGTGATCACCTGCAGGGAAGCAGGCTGGGACCTACACAAGGTGCTAGTCGACAACGACAGCTAGGCTGACATCATTTTTCTGCACGCCTTCAATCGCATGGGAATAATCCACAACCTACTCAAACCTGCAGACAATCCACTATACGGCTTCGGCGGCAAGGGCACCTTCCCTGTCGGCAAAATAGAACTCCCACTATCATTTGGTACAGCACCCAATGCGCGAAGTGTGCAAGTCACCTTCGACATTGTCGACATGGTTTACCCGTATAATGCTATAATGGGTCGAGGCTCAATCAACAAGTTTGAGGTGGCCATTCATGAACTCTACCTCTACATGAAAGTCCTAGGCCCTCAGGGCGTGATCAACGTCTACGGTGACCAGCAGACAACGCGCAACATTGAAAGGGATTTCGTTCCAGGGCAACGGAACGTCCACTGCCTAACGGCAGAGCGCGAAGGCTTTGAATGCAGTCGCCCGATCAAAGAAGAAAAAGCCAAAGCACAGCTCCAGAGCAATGACGGAACGAAGGTCGTACCCCTCGACCCGGCAACGCCTAAGCAAACAGTAGTAATAAGCGAAGACCTGACCTCGCGAGACGAGGAAAAACTCATTTCTGGTCTCTCCAGATATAAGGACGTCTTCACTTGGTCTGCCCTCAATTTGGTCGGGGTCAACCACTCTATCATCGAGCACAGCCTAGGCATCGACTCGTCGATGCACCCGAAAAAGCAACGACTACGGAAAATGTCAGATGAGAAAACTAAAGCAGCCAAGGCCGAGGTGCACAGCCCATTGGAAGCCAGGTTCATCGAACCAATCGCTTATCCCACTTGGCTTGCCAACATGGTCATGGTACAAAAGAAGAGTGGCAAGTGGCGCATGTGCATAAACTTCACGAGCCTCAACAAGGCTTGTCCTAAGGATAACTTCCCCTTGCCACGGATCGACAAAATAGTCGATAGCGCAGCAGCCTGCGAGGTCATGTCACTCCTTGATTGCTTTTCCAGGTACCACTAGATTTACATGAAAGAGGAGGACAAGGCAAGCACAAGCTTTATCACACCCTTCAACACGTACTGCTTCGTCCAAATGCCAGAAGGACTCAAAAACGCCGGGTCAACCTTTTCTCGCCTCACCAAGAGGGTCCTCGAAAGTCAAGTACGCCACAAAATTTTCACCTATGTAGACGACATCGTCGTCGCAAGCAAAAACAAAGAGGATCACCTAGCCGACCTCCCAGAAACATTCGCCAACATGCACGATGCACGACTTTGACTCAACCCCGAAAAGTGTGTCTTCAGAGTTCGCTAAGGGAAGATACTTGGTTACCTTGTGTCGCACCGAGGGATTGAGGCCAACCCAACTAAGATCCAAGCGATCATCAACATGGCACCTCCGCAGTCCACCAGGGACATCCAGCGACTAACAGGCAGATTGGCCGCCCTGAACAGATTCATCTCCAAATCCGCAGAGCGTAGTCTACCTTTCCTCAAGACATTGTGTTGTGCAAAAGACTTCGCTTGGGGACCAGAGCAGGCAGCGGCTTTCGAGTCGCTCAAGCAACACATGTCCGACTTAGCAACCCTCACAAGTCCCGACCCTTCGCTGCCTCTTCTTCTATACATCATGGCTTCACCATGTGCAGTCAGCGCAGCATTAGTCCAAGAGCAAGACAGAGAGGGCACAAGTCGACAGTGCCCAGTGTACTATGTCTCCGAAGTCCTCACGGCTTCTAAGTGCAACATGACTGAACTAGAAAAAATTTCATACACAGTTGTCATGGCATCGCACAAACTGCGACACTACTTCGAGGCATTCAAAGTACGGGTCACTTTGGACCGGGGTCTGGGAGAATTGTTTAGGAACCCGGAGGCACCCGCCAGAATCGCCAAATGGGCAGCCGAACTCTCCGGGTATCACATCACCTTGGAACCTCAAACAGTGAACAAATCACAAGTCCTGGCAGACTTCATCGTCGACTGGACAGGCCAAGCATGGCCACAAGAAGAGTCCCTAGAGAAAGTTTGGATCGTCCACTACGATGGCGCATGGTACCATGCGGGGGTAGGGGCTGCGGCGATCGTCACATCACCCACAGGCGTCATGTATGGATACACAGCGTGCCTTAGCTTTGCCTTCGAGTCTGACAGATGCACTAACAACATAGCAGAGTATGAAGCCGTCATCCTGGGACTTCGCAAATTACAAGCACTCGGTGTCACCACATGCATAATCAGGATAGACTCCAAAGTCATCGCCGGCCAGGTTGAGAAGGAGTACTCAGCAAATGAGTCCGTACTCATGCAATATCTCACCGCTGTCCGCAGCCTCGAGAAACAATTAAAGGGTTTCACCCTGCTGCATGTCGACCACAACAAAAATCAAGAGGCCGGCGCGTTGGCCAAGGCAGCGACCAAGGGCGAGGCCTTGCCCTCCGACGTGTTCTACCACGTCATTGGCACGCCAGCTGTCTGCAACCCTGAAGGTCTGCAATAACTCAAGACACCGAAGGCCACCGCATTGTCAACCTCATCATGGCCAAAGACTGGCAGACCCCAATAACACTATACCTGCAAGGCCACTACCATCCAACCGATCGCAATGAGGCCAAACGACTAAAGCACAGGAGCAGGGACTTCGCACTAGTCGAGGGTCAACTGTATAACAAGGGGATCAGTCAGCCCATGCTGAAGTGCATAACCGAGACCGAAGGCATAGAAATCCTCTGTGAGGTCCACAGTGGAACCTGCGGCTCCCATTCAGGACCTAGGGCCCTCGCTGCCAAAGTGATTCGTCAGGGATTTTACTGGCCCGCAATAATTTGGACTACCAATTGAGTCACAAGGTCATGCGAAACATGCCAGAAGTTCTCCCCTCGCTGAGGCCACCCTTCGCAATTCACCATGCTCATCGCCCATACATGGCTGAACTATCGATATCCCAACTCCTCAGGGTCTCCGTCCTCGGCACATACTTCCCCACAATCTTCACTGCCTCGGCCTCCACTTCGCGCACAAATGCAGTCGCGTTCCAACCACGCAAATCCATAGTGAAGGCAGGACTTCGCACCAACCGGTCACCCAAGGTCAGCATCCGCTGGGGGCATACTTCACCCAGCACCCAGGCATGTGCCAAGGGCCACACACCATACCTGATAAACTCCTCAACCAAATCGCGCCCGCTACTCAAGTGCGCAGCATACCGAAGGGGCCCCTCGTCCTCGTCATCTTCCACCACCTCGAATTGAGGGAATGCCACATAACAATGTGAGCAAAGAATGGTCGGAGGCAGGCCAGGCAGGTCTTCGACATCACCAGGAGACACAGAACCAGTAATCCCACTAGTTGTCCCACTTGTTCCTGGTGCAAGGGACTATCTCAACGACCTTCGTCGAAGTCTTTCTAGTCCTCGGCGTGAAGATGCACGATCCAAATTGTGCAATCTTATTCCCTATCTTCCTCTTCTGCCAATGCAGGCAATAATTCTTGGCGAAGACCTCCACAGATGGCCGCCCGTCGTAAGAAGTAACTGCCCAAACATACATCGCCAGCGCAACCACGACGTTTGGCGTCAACTGATGAACCTGCACTTCAAACCTCTACAACACCTCTACCACGAAGCGATGAGCCAGGAGGCGAAGGCGAGCAACGAAAAAGGACTCAAAAACAACCAACTTGCCTTCTGGCTAGGGGATCTCCTCTGCCCCCGGCACCCACCCAACACCGTCACCAAAGTACTCAAGCCGCTGTATCTCCAGCACGCGAACCGAGGAAATCCTCGAGGTGCCGAACTCTATGGTATGGCCAGGCAGCAACTCCATCACCGCTAAATCGCTCAAGGTATCCTCGGATGATGGCGCAGTCGACGATGCACTCGCAACAGACAAAGAAGGCATCGGAACGTACCGTCGATGGCGGCACGCGGTCTACTTGATGCGGGCCAGAATTCCAAAGCGGGATACCAAGGAGGGCAAGCGAGCAGTTCAGGAAAGCTAGGGTTTCTATAGCACGAGCGGAAGACAGGACCGGACTGGCCGCGACCACCTTTTTATAGGCAGGACGTGACGCCTCGGAAAACACATAGTCCAACAGTAACACGTCCATCAATGATCATTTCAAAAACCTCCGCGGGACCACTTCGAGCGAGGGCAGCGTCTTCACCATCTAGCGGCATCTTCGGCACCAGCTAACTTGGTCGAACTGGTCCCTCGGAGGGCAAATGTTGGGGCGAAGGCGAACACGCTACCCTTCGCTCCACGCCTTTGTCTCCTCATCACTCTAACGAAGGCTGCATCCACGATGCGCCAGGATAAGCCGAGGGCACGACCCGGATGAAGACCGGTGTGACCCCCTTCGCTCTGGTGTCGCGGACGAAGGCCCTGCATGATGTCTACAAGCCATCCGCATCTCCAGCGCCGGGGAAGGCCCATGTGTGATTCGGCCCATGGTGATGGGCCCCGCCAGGCCTTGTCTGTTTAGGGCCATGTCTGTAATAGGGTTTACTTTAATGACTGTCTATAACCTCCCCTCGTGGGAATATTCTAGGGATAAACCAGGTACTCGAGGGTGCAAACGTCTTTGACAGAGACAGGCGGCCCCTTGAGTACCTATAAATACCACCGTACAGTGCCCTCACATAGGAGAATTAACAAAGCTTTTGGCATCCCATAATAAACTTTGTATACACACCTTCCACTCCCTTGTTGGATCAATTTGCCCTGGTAGGCAAAACACCAACAAATTGCAATCACAATCCTTGAGAAATTCAAGTCAATTTTGGGATCTAGAACTAACCTACACTAAAAATGATGCTCATGATACATACAGACTCAGATTTGAACGTTCAAGGTATCAATGGAAAGCTTTCAAGTTATCTGAAGATTAAGCCTCATCTACTCTATCAAGTGGTATCAAATATCTAGGTTGCTTAATAAGTACCTTCACTAGTTTTTCATTAGTGGATAAGATTTGTTCTTCCATTACCTACAGTCCACAAAAACCCTCACAAAAAAGTTGTATACCTATCACCCTTAGAGCCTACAATTTCGTTTGTAGATTGGTTTTGTTGAATTTGTTTTTCATGTTGATTGAGTTTGTTGCTAGTTATAGCATCGTGTGAAAGGTCTTTTTCATTTCTTCCATGCCATGTTTTTTGCCGCTATCCCATTCAAGAATCCTAAACTAAAAAACAGTCCACCACACCAATCAGTTTGGCTCGCTAGCCGCCTTTGCATTAACTCATGCTTCACAAGCCTCGCTAAATCAAAAAAACCCTTTGAGCCTTTCATACTTTACCACCTTACAATCACTCCTCTATTGTGCAACATTTGTTTCTATGATCAATCGTGAATCCCTCGGGTTTTGGTGGGCAAACCCTAATTTTATCCCCTCTACTGGATACCCTTTTAGTAAAACTGTGATAACTTTTGCATATGACCTCCGAATGAGGTGCATTTTTCAAATTGTGTGAAATTAAATTTTACTTCTGAATTTGTGCGGTTTTGCCGCATCTGATCAAAGTTTGGTGCGCATTCCCTCGGGAAGGGACTGAACTTGGCCTCTGAAGTTTGGAGGTCCGGGCTAAAATTCCATCTTTTCGGCTATATTCTTGTGTGTGTCTTTGTGTTCTACAAAGAAAGAAAAAGAGAAGGAAAAGACAAAGAGCAAAGAAATCCAGAGAGAGAAAAAAGAGAGTAGAAAAAAGAGAGAGACGCCATAGAAAGGTTAGAGACATTCTAGCGTGGTTCCTTCTATTTGCATGTACTATTTCCCTTGTTGCCTTTTCCTTCTTCATCTTGGGATAGATTTTATAGCACGTGTTAGACCAGCAATTGTCTCCCATTTGAATTCTTATTCAACTTTACTTCCTATTCTTGAATTGTTTTCTTAGCCATGACATATTGCCATCCTAAAACTCCACCTTCAACCCGGCTATACAGGATCCTCTTGCAGTCACCCCATGCTCTGTTGGTGTTTATATGTCCTTTGCCTTGCACCAGAGCCACATGTAATAGCGGAGTAAGACACTCAAGCATGTGTCCCACCATATATACCTAGTAGATGATTAGGAAATATATTTTTGTGTGTTTTCTTGTCTTCTCCTAAAAATGACACGATATATCACCATTCGGATTGAAACCATGAGAAGTCCTTTGGGAGCCACACCATAGTTGATAACCATCCTCGCACATGTTATATCCTTTCATGCCTTCCTTCATATGATGGTTATGGTTCTAAAAGATATATTAGATTGAAAATTCAGATAGATGATTTTTTTTGCAAAACATTGTGTGTGTGTGTGAAAGAAGAAAAATTAAGAATGTTGTTAGTTGTTTTACTTCTTATGCTTTAGATTGGTGGAAAGATCTTTGTGACTATGATGAAGATCCACTAACCTAGAAAGATATCAAACATTGTATGCAAAATAAATTTGTTTCTGATTCCTATTCTATGAAGTTAATTTGTGACTTACACCATCTAAAACAACAAGACAAGACAGTTAAGGAATATTTTGTTGCATTGAATACTTTATTGTTGCATTGTGGTTTGGATGAATCTGGGAATAGAAAGGAGCAACGATTTTTAAATGGTCTTAATGATAAAATTCATGATATTGTCACTGATATGAAATATAACTCTCTTAATGATTTATTTAGTCTTGTTTGTGAGGTTGAGAGTAAAATATAATATGATAGAGAACAACTTGCAAAATTGAAATGGATGAATACCTTGCTAAATTTGAACATATTGACACATATATTGTGGAGGTTCCAATTGCTACTAACTTCTTGCAGGATGTTGAACACGAAGAGAAGAGAAACGGCAAGCCGAAGGAGAATGAGCATAAGTTAACTTCTTCACCATACTTTTCACCATGCATTGAAAATGTAACCAAAGGTAATACCATGTGCTTTTTTATCTCTCAAGGTGAGAAAATTTTTGAAGCACCACAATTGTCCACAATTAAAACTGTTGAAGAGCCATCCATAGTGGAACATTTTGTTGTTTTGCCTTTGTAACAAAAATATTTATCTTCATGTTCCTTGTGATAAAGAAGAGTTGTGTGATGATAGTTCTGTTGTTTTTAAGCCACAACTTGTTGATAAACTTGATATTGTTGATCTTGAATAAAAGACTTATGATAAAATGGACATTTCTCCCCATTACTTGTGTGTCTGACGAGCTAAAATTAGTGTCTTCTTTAAATACTTTGGGTTATATTGAATTTAATGTTCTATATAATCCAAACAATTTGAAGGAGAATCTTTCTTTTAGCTTTGATTTGCCATGAATATCTAAACATAATTATCATCTTATTGGAAGATATAGCAATAAAGGAGAATATATGGTACATCGAGTATATATTTGTTCAAATATGTAATTTCCTTTTATCATGAAACAATATGATTAGTTAGAGGTCTGTGTTGAAACAATTGAGTTCCACTTGTTCACATTTATATGTTTTGCAATAACAGGGTTAATTTCAAGAAGGGGAGGAAGGGTGGACAATGTCAAGAACTACAACAACTACTTTTGCAAGTGCCAACAACTATGAGTCAAGGATGACTCGAAAGCAAGAAGGGGGAAATGATGAGGACATGACACATACTAATACAACTATTGATTATAAGTTGAATTTTTAGATCATCGATAGCCCAACTACAATACCATGTTGGTAGGTGTTGACACATCGTCATAAGCTAGTCATACACCCTTGGGATCTAGGCCTAAGTTGGAACATACCAAAAATAGATGGATATCATAAAAAGGAAGCTATTGGACGTCCTCCTCCTTTGCCACCACCTTGGGAAGCTATCAATTACATTCAAAGAAAGTTGCAATCATAATCCTTGCCAAATTCATGTCAATTTTGGGATCCAGGACCAACCTGCACTAAAAAGGATGCCTAGGATACATACAGACTCAGATTTGAACATTCTAGATATCGTTGGAAAGCCAACAATGAGACCTTTCCAATGCCTCTAGAAGCACTTCCAAATTCAACTAGAATCAACAGGAAATTGTTCAATCAATCAAAGGGATGGAATCTGAGTTGTTACCATATGGGCTCAAAATTGCCTTGTACCTAGTTAGGTTCATTAAGGAAAGGTCCTATGGGTTAGCCATGCCATAACTAGTATAAATACCCCCCTTCAGCCACATGTTTGACTTGGGTTTTGCTTTAGATCAATCTGTACTCTTACAGTTCATCGTTTATCAGTTGTAGAACCCCAACTCAGAATACATATGCATAAGGATTGTGTTCTTCTCTGTTCTTGCTTGTGTTTCTCGTTTGCTTATGCAAGGATTAGCCTTCTTAGCAAGGCTAACTTGTGTTCTCATGAGTTAGTAACCAATTGAGAAGTGGTGTAGTGATTGCAGGAATTTCTTGCGTCATTGAGAAACTTCGGATCATCAACATCAAGATCTCCACCAAACGACTTATCAAAAGATCAGGCCTCCCCGACTCTATCATAATGTGTGGAAGGCGTTAGCGGAGCTAAGCTACTTTTTTATACATCTTTGTACTAAAAAATAGAGAAAGAGATGATGGATAAGCTAGAGCAACAAATACTAGTTGTGGTATGCAAGCTTGAAAAAAATATTTCCTCCTAGTTTCTTCAATCCAATGCAACATCTACTTATTCATCTTCCATACAAAGCTAAGGTAGGTGGTCTTGTCCAGTATAGATGGATGTATCAAATTGAAAGGACACTAAATAAGCTTCGTGCAATGGTTGGTAATAAGAAACGAGTTGAATGGAGGAATACCTTGAGGTAAACAAGTTGTTGACTCTTTTATCTTTTGGCAAATTCTTGTTTTGGGTACATGTTAATGCATCGATTTACCTGATCGAGAAACATTTCATGCAGGTGTCTGTTCCTTAGATGGTCACTCGACCAGAGGGTTATCGGGCCTTATGAAGGTGGTGGTCTTCCCCTGATTTCCATACCATCCCTGAAAGGAACAGGGGAAACCATGGTACTAAGTCGATCCATAACTATGTTGGCGATGGACATGTGCACTTGGCTAAGATAATGGTACATTATATTATGTTTAAACTTCAAACTAAATATAAGTATGCCATTTTAACTTGTATGTACAAGTAGCCAAATCCAGTACTAAGCCCATGGATGTCGAGGTGTTTGTGCATGGGCATAGAGGTTCTAATCCTTAGAATCCTAATGTTTTGTGAACTCAAACAGCCATCGACCTTCTGGTGAGTTTTTTGTACTCTAGTTTTATTTGTGCATCACCTTCATGATGTATATATATTTGGTATGTTTGCCTCCATGCAGCATATGGGGAGGAGATGGTTGAGCGCCATGGGCAGGACTATGACTGGAGGAGCCAGCCAATCGACCCCGAGGCAGCATATGCTACCCTAGGAGGACAAGCCTATGAACGGTGAGAGTATTTCATTCGGATTTCTAAGTTATGCTCATATGGTTATGGTCTATGGTTCATTTGTGTAGGTTGGGTACATTTGATTCTATTATTGATGTTGGGGACTTGTTCTCAACTGCTATGAATCAAGAACAAGGCAACACAAAACATCAATGATTAAAGTCCTTCGTCCTTCGAAGCATTATCTCCCTTAGGACATAATGATCTTCAGACGAAGGTTAAGAAGGGCGTACCTTCATCATCACAGTGTATCATAATAGAAGTAAGAGCATACAAAACATAAGAAGTATCATGAATAATCATATGACATCGTAAATATTTCTTTTATTTAGCATCGTGAGTGAATATAAATGATATTGAATTACATTTATACCTTCAGCCTAACAGAAGGTAAAAGTCTGAATGCGACGCACAAGTGAATACCAGTCAGCGTGAACAGTACAGGGTTACTATTCATCTATTTATGGACACAGGACGTAGCCTATGTAAATTACATTCATGCCCTTGATATTTACTATTGACATAGGCACAGTCTATCAAGGACTAGACAACCTTTTCCCTTTTAGGTCGGTTCCATTTTCTTCTGCCAAGCCGAAGCTTCTCCATAAGTAGCTTCGGAACTGGTTCATCCTTCTCCCGATCCATGCCTTTTACATCGTGTACAACTTCATCCCAAGGCCGAAGGTCCCTGTACATATATTATACTTGGAAAACATGTTAGTCGTGTTTTTGAGGACCTTCGGAAGACGAAGGCCGCCAACAGTAGCCCCTCGCAATATTAATTTGTTATAATAACAGATTTAAACTGCGACATGGACGAAGGTCTTAAGCCGAAGGTCCGAAAAAACACCTTCCCTTTGCTAGAATAGCAACAGTGAATGTCAGCCGGGGCCCACCAAGTTGCAAAGCACTGGGTGTATAAATATGGATCTCTAGCGGTGGTATTTGATACGCCATTTCTGCTGCTTGCGTTATTCCCTCAAATTTTAAACTCTTGCTTGCAAGTTTTTTGCTTAATTTTTGAGCTTTGGTTTTAGAGACGTGCTTGCTTCATATCTGAGGAGAAGATGACCAGTGAAGAGAAGAAGATAACTAAGGAGAAGATGGCCGAGGAGGAGAAGGTATCAGAGGAGAAGAAGCTTTATGAAGGAAAGAAAATTATGGATCCTTTTATTGCTGGGTTTTATGAGTCTATGGCTAAGACAAATATAGAGAAAATTACTAAGGAAATAATGGAGGGTTTGTCCGAAGATTCTGATGACAGTGATAGTTATGACGTGGAGAGCAGGGATGCAGATTCTGAGGATCGGCCCTAGCGGCCAAGTCATACTATCTTCAGAAAATCGACTATCAGACAGAGCCATGTTGATGCCATGAGGGGGAGATATTTTCGTGACATGTCGATCATGAGGGTTGGAGGAGACAACACTGCCCCTGCTCCTGAGGAAAATGAAGTTGTCATTTATCAAAGCTTCCTGAAGGCAGGTCTCTGGTTCCCACTAAGCAAGTTTGTCATTGAAGTACTAAAGATTTTTCTCCATCAAATTACCCCCGAAGCTGTAATTAGGATGGAGATGTTTGTCTGGGCTGTGAGAAGCCAGGGGCTAGAGCCGAGTGCGAAGTGCTTTTGTAGTATGCACGAACTTTTATACAAGACGAAAGTCATTGGCAAAGAGCAATATCACAACAACTTCGTCTACTACGGGTTCATTGCCCGCTCTAATGCAAGCTACCCGGTGCTGACATACCGGAAAAGATGGCCCAGAGCTTGGATGAAAGAGTGGTTTTATGTCAAAAATGATCTGATTAAAAGGGAAGACATCAAGGAGATTATCCAGCGCCCCATCTGGTCTCGCTTCGACCTCCAAAGGCCGAAGGTGAATATTGATAGTGATGTTGAAGCATGTCAAAAGGCCTTTAGTACTGTTTGCACCTTCATTGGCACGAGGGATTTAATTCAAGAACACATAGCCTTCAGGGTGTGGCCACTTGTGGAGAGCTGGGATATGCCAAAGGAGACTACTGCCGAATCCAGTGAAGGTGGTCTAGTCTGATTGAAGTATACCTTCAGATTTAGGGAAAAGTTTGATGAGCCAGATGATGACTAGTTAAAATGTATTGAAGCTACTAGTGACGAGCTGCTTGGAACATATTCCAAGGCCAAAGACGATGCCTTGTCCGTAGCCTTCGGGGGCCGTGGGAAAAAAGATTGAACAGGGTGTTCGATGCAATAGGCTTCGTATACCCTGATTATCACTACCCGCTGCGAAGGCAAGGGAAAAAGAGAAAAGTTGTCGCTTTGGCCACCACTAATGTCGCTTTGGCCACCACTAATGTGCCGAAGGGCAAAAAAGTGAAGGTTCTGACCCACCGGCCGCGGTATATTGAACCAGTCGTAGTGCCTGAATTTGGCGAAGAGGCCTCTTCAACTGCCGAAGCTAGACAAGCTGCTCTGACTGCGCAGAGCATTGAAGAGCTGATTGTAATGCCGAAGGTACCTACAGTCAGGCTAGCCGAAGCTAAGAATGATAAGGCCGAAGAGCCATAGTTGGAAAAAATAGAAAAAAACCAGAAATTCTGAACCCAGCAGCTGAAGCAAAATTACCGAAGGTGCAAAAGGCTTCTTTCACAACTCCCAAGAGGAGGAGAATGACTAGCGTGCTGGATGCTGTCTTGGAGACTTTGAATGCCTTGAGTCCTGGACCTATTAAGAAAAATGCTGAAACTGCCAAAGTCCAAGGCGAGACCAAAGCTGGGTCTTCAGCGCTCATTGAGATAAAGGCTGTCGCGCCTGAAGATAAAGCTGATGAACAAACTGCAGATGCCGGCATGGCAGCAAGGCAAGACATGGCAGAAAAAACAAAGCCTTTTGTCCCCAAAGCCCTAGTTGAAGATATTGATTACATTTTTTGACATGCTTCGAGGAAAAAGTTATCCGAAGAAGAAATCGTGGAAGTAAGACATTATGCTCAGAAACTGAAATATCCGAAAGGAGCCTTGGTATTTAACGGCAGTAATGAAGATGATTTCTTGTATTGTCTCCCGGATAACAAAGAAATATCAGTTTGCCGGGAGATAGCTAAAAGTATGGGATTTTCGAAACTTGAAGAAGGCCTTTCGGTTATGTCGAAGGATGATCTTGTTGATAGACTAGCATACAATAGTATAAAGGTATGGAAGTTAATCTTGAAGTTAGGAATGAAGTATTTTATTTGTCATGCTCAGTTCTTTCTTCTTCTTTGCAGGGTTTAATTCTTAGTAATGCCTTGAGGGCATAGAAAAGCGTCGAAGACGAAGGTTGTACAATAGCCCTTAACAACCTTCGCTCAGAGGTGATTGAGCTAAGAAATGAAGGTCTAGAGAAAGACAAGATTTTGGTTTCATTGGTAAATAAAATAAAAGAAGACGAAGCTCAATACAAAGCTCAGGCCGAAGCCCAGAAAGCTGAGATTGAAGACCTTCGGAGACAACTGGCCGAAGCTAATGAGAGATGCGCGCTTGCAAAGGCTGACCAAGAGATCAGTGAATACTGGAAAAATAAGCTAGAGAAAAATGTTGAAGAACTTCGTGAATTCAAGGAAAGGTGCTTTGAGAAATCCTTGGATTGTGTGAAAAAATTAAAAACTAGCTTCGCCAAAGTGGGCGCCTACTCTTCTGAAGAAAATTTCATACGAGGCGACCCCGAGGGCGTTGTTGAATAGATAAGTGGAGAAGCTGAAGCCTTCGAAGAAATATTAAGTGATCGCGGGGATATTTGTGCCTTCTCCGGCGCTCAGGGAATTGCAGCTATTTTGGAGAAGGCCGGATGTGATCATGTTAAGGCTATAGCCCAAACCGAAGCTGCCTTCTACACAAACGATACGAAGGATCCTTCAGCCAAAGCGACCTTAATAGGCGGGAAATTTTACTCTATTGTCTGGGTGAATGGTGGCCGAGAGCTGGCCAGTGAAATTATAAAGAAGAATGAAAAAGACACCCTTGACGCCCGGGCAGAAGCAAAACGAGCTGAAGAGGCTGCTAAACGCGAGAGACGTACAGGTAATGTTTTTTGATATTTTTGGCTTCGGTACTTGCTTTGTGGCTTCGAACTAATCAGTTTACCTACTTCAGCTGAACTATCCTAGACACCGGAGTCGTACAATCCTCTAGCTAATCCATAAATGAAGGAAGCATTGGATATTGTAGGCATGGCAAACTCCATTATCGATGAAGTCGTCGATAAACTTTTGAACGAAGTTGCAGAAAAAGTCTTTAGAGAAGAATAGATTCTACTGTAATAGTATTTTGAAATGCTTGATGTATGGAACAATTGGAAGAAGATTGAACTTCTACTGTAACAAAACTATGTAACATTTGATGTGTGTAACAGTGCTATTGACTGTACGAGCTTCGGACTCCTCCCTGAAATCACGTTGCTGTTGAGTGTGCTGGTGCCCTTCTAGCTGTTGGCCTTGAGTGGGTGGCAATGGTGGTGGCGGTGGAAGCTGAGGCCAGGAAGCTTGTGAATGGCTTGTCGAAGCAACAGAAGCTGCAGGTTCATTACCCACATATTCTGGTATGTAGGGAGAGTAGCACGAAGTAGTATGTAAGACCTGCTTCGGCTGATTTTGACAGGCTTCTGCTTCGGCAATCTCTTTTTGCTTCTGAATGGTGATCTGGTACGTTCTTGTAGTGTGGCCCTTGTCTTCACCACAGAATAAGCAATAAATTTTCCTGGGCTGATCCTCATATCTTCCTCCGAAGCCCTTGCCGCTTCTGCCCCTTGGAGCTGGTGGCCTGAACAAGCTTTGCTGCTGTCCTGAAGACTGAGAACTGTGTTGTGATCTCTGAAACTGGCTTCCTTTGTCATCATTCTGACTGGAGCTGTGGATTGATCTGACATGCCTAGGGTGGATTCTCCCTCCAAAGCCCCTAGTCATCTCAGAAAACCTATAAGCTTCTTCCCTTCTCTAGCGGAAATCATTATCAGCCCGGATGTACTCATCCATTTTCTGAAGCAGCTTCTCCAGAGTCTAGGGGGTTTCCTGGCGAAATATTGAGCCGTGGGCCCTGGCCGAAGACCCTTGATCATGGCCTCAATGACAATTTCATTGGGCACTATAGGCGCTTGTGCTCTTAGACACAAGAACCTTTGGACATACGCCTAAAGGTACTCCTCTTGGTCTTGTGTACACTAGAACAAGGCCTGAGCAGTGACTGGCTTCATCTGAAACCCTTGAAAACTGGTGACCAGTATGTCTTTAAGCTTCTGCCATGACATGATTGTCCCTGGCCGGAGAGAAGAGTACCATGTCTAGGCCACACTTTGGACTACCATGATGAAGGACTTTGCCAAGACAGCAGCGTTGCCTCCATATGAGGATATTGTTGCTTCATAGCTCATCAAAAATTGCTTGGGGTTCGAGTGCCCATCATACATGGGAAGCTAGGGTGGCTTGTATGATGAAGGCCATGGTGTAGCCTGCAGCTCTGCTGACAGAGGAGAAGCATCATCAAAAGTAAAATTTCCATGGTGGAAATCATCATACCAAACATCATCATCATAGGAACTGTCCTGGCAAAGCTCTATGCGTTGAGGCCGCCGGTCCTGGTCATCTTGGGTTAGTTGACGCATTTCCTCAGCGGCTTTGTCGATCTTCCTCTGAAGATCAGCAAGGTGAAGCATCTTTTCCTTCTTCTTTTGGACCTGCTGGTGAATGGCTTCGAGATCCCTGATCTCTTGGTCCAGCTCTTCGTCGTGAGGCGTCAAACTTGTAGCCTTCCTTTTTGGCTTCGTGCTTCGTGCAATGTGTCTTGATTGACATCCAGTGGCTGCAGTGCAACCCCTAGCCCTGAAACTTTCTTTGGCGACATGACGAAGGTCACAGCTTGCTGAAGGTGGTCAAATGAGTTCACCGGAGGTGGGCGCCAATGTTGGGGACTTTCTCAACTGCTATGTATCAAGAACAAGGCAACACAAAGTAGTAATGATTAAAGTCCTTCATCCTTCGAAGCATTATCTCCCTTAGGACATAATAATCTTCAGACAAAGGTTAAGAAGGGTGTACCTTCATCATCACAGTGTATCATAATAGAAGTAAGAGCATATGAAACATAAGAAGTATCATGAATAATCATATGACATCATAAATATTTATTTTATTTAGCATCATGAATGAATATAAACGATATTGAATTACATTTATACCTTCGGCCTAACAGAAGGTAAAAGTCCGAATGTGACGCACAAGTGAATATCAGTCAGCGTGAACAGTACGAGGTTACTGTTCATCTATTTACAGACACAGGACGCAGCCTGTGTAAATTACATTCATGCCCTTGATATTTACTATTGACTTAGGGACAGTCTATCAAGGACTAGACAGGCTTTTCCCTTTTAGGTCGGTTCCATTTTCTTCTGCTAAGCCGAAGCTTCTCCATAGGTAGCTTCGGAACTGGTTCACCCTTCTCCCGATCCATGCCTTTTACATCGTGTACAGCTTCATCCCAAGGACGAAGGTCCCTGTACATATATTATACTTGGAAAACATGGTAGTCGTGTTTTTTGAGGACCTTCGGAAGACAAAGTCCCCCAACAATTGACTCTAGGGGCTGAGATATCGAGGACGATGGTCTGTATCATCATCCTTGGAGGCGTCTTGTTCTCGATCCTCCACCTAGGACATGGAGATTGTTGTGTTGAGGCAATATTCGAAGTACCAGATGCAAGTGTTGAGGCAAGATGCAGAGTATTAGAGGCAGCAAGCTGAGCACCAGAGGCAGCAAGCTAAGCACCAGAGGTAGAAGGATGAGTACTATGTGAACCTCTTAGCCCAGCAGCAAGCTCTCCTATCGGTAAGTTGAAGTAATATGTTATTCGTAACAACTACAAACATGTTGCATGTTGTACTTCCTTAACAGTTACTTGTATTTAATTTTTAGAAACTAGCACAACAAGCAGACATCCAGATGCCATCCTTTGGGATGTCATCTCCGGAACTTAAACCGTTGCTTCGACTGCCACTTTCACCTTCGCCACATTTTCTTTGGTTCATCTAGCTTAGGTATTCGTTGATATGTACGTTTGTGTAGAACTTAGTGGTTAATTAATGAAATGGTGGCACCTCCTTTGGTTGCCGCACCTAGAGATGGATCTGGCCAAGACGACGCCTCGGCTTTGTGGGTGAACAACCTTTTCATCACCCAGAGTCCAGCCAGAGGAAGTGACCACAACTCCAACCAACTAGGTAAAAGATATATGTGATGTTGAACTAAGTGAAGTTATGTCAAACTATGTGAATGTGGATGTGAATGACATCGAACTATATGTGTGATGTGGAACTATGACTTGCGGGACCTTAGGAGCGAGATACTCGAAGTAGGCCCATTACTAGTGGCGGCCCAACTAGACGAGGACCATAGAGGTGGGACCGACCAACTCCCAACGAGCAACTTCGTGAGGCAGGCAGTCTAACCAACTCCCACCGAGCAACTGGGTGAGGCGGGCGGTCCGACCAAATCCCACCAAGCAGCTGGGCGAGGCAAAGATGTGGAGGCTTGCGACATGGGCTAGTATGTTTGTGGGTCCCCGCTCTGGCAACCCCCAACACATGCTAGGTAGGCGCATGCTTGTACCCGCCAACCATGAAAATGAGGTAGACATTGTAGGCTTACACCAGCCACAATGAGGCACCTCGCCTAATACCATCCTAACTAACATCTCAACACGTCGAGTGAACATCAAGGGGTCAGTAGAGACAGGACATGGCACCCCCGCATATGGCCATGAATGTCCCTAGCATGGCGATGTGGGTCGCACCAGGGTTTGTGGCAGAGCTAGAATATCTAGCTGGGACACGGTGGTGCAACACACCATACCGCGTGTGTGCTCAAGTAAACGCCGGAAGGCGACGTCACAAGATGAACTCTTTGTAGATGATGGGCCTTACTCCTATCACCTTCAAACAACCCGCCTCTTTGTAAAGGCCTCCCCTTGAACTATAAAAGAAGAGGCTGAGCAGGAACCAGATAGGCAAAAGAGCCAAGGAGTATTCAGTAGAAGCCCTCTTCTTCCCTGCTCTTGCACTCTCACTTGCACCCCTCGTAACACATCCTCGGGCCTCTAGTCCCAAAGAGCAATATAAGATTAGCACTACATTAGACGTAGGGCACTTTCCTAAACTAGTATAAACCCACTTGATTCACCTGATTCACCATTTGGAGTTTGTCCGTGCTAGCCTCCCCTACCGAACACAAATTCTATTATGTCCCCGGTTTCCAGAACCATGACAGTTGGTGCGCCAGGTAGGGGATCGTTAGCATGTCAAAAGACACTTCACTCTGGTGGCTTTGCCATTTGCTTTCACTGATGTCGAGACTTTTGCGACGGGGAGTCACATCACCTTCGGTTCCCTTGACTTCTTTGCCACCGCTACTGGAGAGCTCCACCTCGCTGGCTCCACCTCGCCTGTCGATGCCCCCACCCGGGGCATGGGCAATCTCTAACTGACGAAAATCACTAGTGTCATCATGACAGAGGGAGAAGGGACACCACCCTTCTTGATGTCGAAGCACTTGCCAACTGTGTAAACGCGCTCCTTGGTTCATCCTCCACGAGCGAGGTGTCACACCCGGCTTTAAGGAACAAAGCCAGGTGCATGTCATACATGCGCCAAGAAGACTACATATATAATAACAGAGTGTATAGAGATAAATGTCACAATAACATCAGAGTATTTATTACATAGCGGAAGTCTTATTACAAAATAAAAGATAAATATAAAACGAACTTAGGATCATCCTTAGCACAGAAGTCAACTGGGAAACGCCACCTAGATCAGATCAAACTCCTCGCCTTGTGGCTCCTCCTGAACCACCTGTTCTTCTCCTGTGGGGGGGTGTGAGATAGCAAGGGTGAGCTCACACATGATCATAGCTCAACAAGTTGTGGGGAAACCAGTGGGCATGAACTCACCAAAGGTGGGAGTTCATGTGATGTGTAACGCTAATCAACAACAGGGGTTAAAGCTGAGCATTGCCTTTAATTAGTTGGTCAAAATTTTATTAGCAGTTACTAAGTGTAAGTAAATACCAGACCTTAAATAAAGTAATAGAATAAAATTAATAATAATCTCATGCAATGCAAATTAATAATAAGTTACATATATTAATCATGCGAGAGTCTTAAGATGCTCATGACCGTGAGCTCGGCTAGTATACCAGTTTTACACTCTGCAGAGGTTGTACCCTTTACCCACAAGTCATGTTACCCATCTTCCAAGGGATCGCGACTCCCATACACCTCTACCAAGGAAGCGAGGCAGGGCAACACTACGAGGTCTTTACAAAGTTCCACTAGCTTCCAAAAACCCGCTACAGTTTATAGGAAGAGCACTTGCAAGAATCCCTCGTATGACCACCATCGCAGCAAAATCAACCCGAGAACCTCCTTGCATGCAACTCCCCTACTGCCCTTGCCCCTTTCAGGTAAGGTAGTCTTCCACTAGCTTTCCTAATTAGTTAGCCAAGGGGTCCCATTCCTCCCTTGTGGTGGCACGTGTTTCTCAAGTTAAGCTCCATGTTCCAATTAACATTAATGATCTTGACATGAACATAAATAAAATTACAAAGTAACTGGAACATGGATATAATGAAATATTATCCCAAAAACCATGTAAAGCAATAGCAAAACTACCCGAGTGATTCAGGGATAACAAGGTAATGTGATAAACAGTCTAGGGTGACCTATTGGGTCCCATCAAAATTAAACCTATGCATAAATAAGTGATGTTAAAGAACATTATTGGATAAAAAGTGGTCAATGGCACAACTTGCCTTCAATGAGCTCCTGCTCAGCAACTTCTATCTGCTGGGCACCAGGATCTTCAGTCACAGGCTCTTCTACTCGCCATAATAAAAACAAGCACAGTATATAGAGAGAGTTAACATCACACCAAACATGTAAACAAAATACATAATAATAATCTACACGTTAAAATAGATACCTAGGAACAGGAATCATAAATTTTGGACTTATAGATTTTTAGATATGAATTTCCAAAGGTTTTATGTACTTAAAATAGGATTGAGTGAGGGATTAATTTTCTTACTGTTTTCATGCCAAAACAGAGACACTAGATGATAAACAATAATATTATAAAATTATTGAAACTGGAATGGATGAATTTGGAGCTAAAATGAATTTAATATGAATTTCCCAAGTTTCTAGAATTTATTTTGTATTAAAAACCAATTTTCTATAATTGTTTATCTATTTTTAATCCTTTCTGGACTAGACCTCAATTTCTGGTAAGTACAGGGGCCCCGGTGTAAAACTTCATATGACTCAGGGCACTGTAGAGGTGGACGGTGGGTTGTTTTTGTGATTCTGAGGGGTTCTTCTTTAAAACGTATCTGGCGAAGGGGTAGCATCTAATTGTGACCTTCCAATGGATGATCAACGCGTCAGATTAAATCCACGCACGCGAGAATTGGTATGCAACAGCTGTCGTTGGATCCGCAACCCACGATCCGGATACAAAGTGAATCAGACCAATCCATCGCCCGCACGATCACTATCCTATGGTTCGGATTTAATGGTGCGAACGGGTACGCGGCTATCTAATCACCTCTGTAGAAAAGAAATCTAACGGTGCCAACATCGTCTCCCTTCCCTGGTTCCTTTCACTGGTCACCCGCACCCGGCGGCACGGAACACACACGGCGGCGCCATCACCTTGCATAGCCAAACCTCGGTTCTACGCGACCAAACCCCAATCGGGTGGGATCTACACGACAAGGGAGTAATTGCAAGTGATCGGGTGAAGTTCGTACCAATTATTTCGCCACAGGGAGCTACGACCACGCCATGGCGAGGTTCCGTGGTGTCCACGCAGCGACGGCGAGAAATTCTGTCTGCAAGAAGTCACCCTCGCCCAATCACCGGCCACTGAACGGTTCCCCGCGACGCGTTGGCCGTTCCCAACACCAAACACCGACGCCGACCACGCACGGGTGGCGGCAGGAAACTTCTGCCGTGGATGCGCGCACCAGCCCCCTCGCCCACGCCCTTATCGGTGCTTCGATTTTGTGAGAGCGGTTGCGAGCTAGGAGGGAGAAAAGAGAGGTGCGAAGTTTCCTTTGTACCTGGTCCAACCTAACCACTTCCACGGATTCCGCGGCGAAGCGGTCGCGGCTGCCGACATCTACGGCGAGCGCGTGAGAGGGAAGAGCGCAGGGTCTGACAGCAGGGTCCCGCAACCAGTGCTCGATCCACGCTCGTGCGCACGCAGCACACTAGCCAATGGGCCCCTATTGTCGGCACGTGGCTGGAGAAGGGTCAGGGCCGCGCAGAAGAGTTGGGTCGGCCGAGGTGTGTTGAGTGGACCAAATGGTGAAGCTAGGCCCAGCACAGCATTCCCTTTTTTTATTTTATTTTTATTTTCTTTTTCCTTTTTGATTCATTTTCCTTTCATTTGAATCACTAATTTGAATTAGAGTCTTGTTATGAAATTCAACTTTGGGTCAAATTTATAAACTTAGATCTATGTAAGAATAATATATATATATATATATATATATATTTGTACTTATTTTTATTCGCATAGTTGATTCCCTTCTTCTCTTTTTCTAGATTCTTGAATTTTCCTTTAGGATTTATATTCCACCTTGGACTTTAACATATTTCTTTTTATGTGATTGTTTTTATATATTGTCACAAAATGCACACAAAATAAAATCCAGCATGATGCATAATTTATTTTAGTGTTCTTTTGTTAATTATTTATCTGTGCAAGTGGGGTGTCCACGTGAAATGATGGATTGACATAACACACATAAATAAGGGAATATAATTTCTCCATTTAGATTTTTCTTATAAAGTGGGTATTACACGAGGACCGAGAGCAAGTGCTCTACAGATTTGCCAACATGGTGACCGAGCTGCATGGGAACCCACTGCTACCATCCATGCTGGTGCTCTAGGGAACTACCCATGATGCGCCCATCACGACGAGTATGGGAAGTCCCACATGCCCCATGGCCACTAGAACTAAGGTGGATAAGAGATGCCTCAAGTGGCGAACCGCCACCTTCAGTGTGACACCTTAGGGAGCACACCCTCGCTAATAGGCAAAGGGTAGAAGGGGTCGTGCCCTCGACACTCATGGACATGGTGGCCACCAACCAACCTCCATCCTTGACCTTCTCGAGGACGATTTGAGTTGTGGCTCAACATTAGAGCCCGACGACAACGACACCAAGGTGGTTGGGCAGATTGTTTCGTGGCAACACCACCACAGCATGGGGCCCTAGCTTGGGACGAAGACACTCCTAGCCTAGACGAGGAGTACCATCGCCAACAATAGGCGCGAATCCTCGCCCACAAGGAGAGTCTTCGACAGCAGCAAGAGAAGCTCGGTGCTCTCGTGTGCAAACTCGACAAAGTACGAGATGACATGAAGTTGTATCGCTTTGAGGCCCAAAAGCTCCAGGCGTGTCGGGTCCACGACTTGCTTACCTAGGGGATCGATGGGGCCCAATACTTCCTCAACACCAGGAAAAACATGGCTGCAGCAGCCATGATGCTCTGATCCATATCTGAGCCGATGGAGCCAAAGCAAGTGAAAGTCGCCTAGAGGGGGGTGAATAGGCGGAAATCTAAAAATTATAAACTTAAACACAACTACAAGCCGGGGTTAGCGTTAGAAATATAATCGAGTCTGAAAGGGAGGGCGAAAACAAATCACAAGCAAATGAAGAGTGAGACGCGGTGATTTGTTTTACCGAGGTTCGGTTCTTGCAAAACTACTCCCCGTTGAGGTGGTCACAAAGACCGAGTCTCTTTCAACCCTTTCCCTCTCTCAAACGGTCACCTAGACCGAGTGAGCTTCTCTTCTCAATTAATCGGGACACTATGTCCCCACAAGGACCACCACACAATTGGTGTCTCTTGTCTTGATTACAATTGAGTTGGGAACAAGAAAGAAAGAAGAAGAAAAGCGATCCAAGCGCAAGAACTCAAATGAACACAAGTGTCACTCTCTCACTAGTCACTATTTGATTGGAATGATCTTTGGACTTGGGAGAGGATTTGATCTCTTGTTTGTGTCTTGGAGTGAAGTCTAGAGCTCTTGTATTGAATGCAATAGCTGAAAACTTGGATGCCTTGAAGTGTTGGTGGTTGGGGGGTATTTATAGTCCCAACCACCAAAGTGGCCGTTGGGGATGGTTGCTGTCATATGGCGCACCGGACAGTCCGGTGCGCCACCGGACACTGTCCGGTGCGCCAGCCACGTCACCCAACCGTTAGGGTTTGACCATTGGAGCTCTGACATGTGGGGCCACGAGATAGTCCGGTGGTGCATCGGACGGGTCCTGTTCACTGTCCGGTGCGCCATCTGCGCCTGCTCTGACTTCTGCGCTCGCAGTCCGCGCACTGTAGGTCACTGTTCACCTTTTGCAGACGATCGTTGGCGCTGATAGTCGTTCCTCCACTGGCACACCGGACAGTCCGGTGCTGCACCGGACAGTCTGGTGAATTATAGCGGAGAGGCTCCCCAAATTCCCGAAGCTGAGCAGTTCAGAGTTGATCCACCCCGGTGCACCGGACAGCGTCCAGTGGCACACCGGACAGTCCGGTGCGCCAGACCAGGGCAGCCTTCGGTTGTCTTTTGCTCTTTTTATTTGAACCCTTTCTTGGACTTTTTATTGGTTTATGTTGAACCTTTGGCACCTATAGAACTCATAATCTAGAGCAAACTAGTTAGTCCAATTATTTGTGTTGGGCAATTCAACCACCAAAATTCATTTAGGAAAAGGTTTGACCCTATTTCCCTTTCAATCTCCCCCTTTTTGGTGATTGATGCCAACACAAACTAAAGCAAATATAAAAGTGCAGAATCGAACTAGTTTGCATAAGGTAAGTGCAAAGGTTGCTTGGAATGAAACCAATAATTATTTCTACTAGATATGCATGGATGGTTTTCTTCTTATTTAAAATTTTGGACCACGCTGGCACCACGAGTTTTGTTTTTGCAAATTCTTTGTAAAATTCTTTTCAACAACCTTTTGCAAATAGTCAAAGGTATATGAAAAAGATTGAAAGAAGCATTTTCAAAATTTGAAATTTTCTCCCCCAGTTTCAAATGCTTTTCCTTTGACTTGAACAAAACTCCCCCTCAATGAAATTCTCCTCTTAGTGTTCAAGAGGGTTTTACAAATTTTTGAAGATACTTTCTCCCCTTTTGAAAACACATAAAGTGTGACGAAACATCCCAAGTCATTAGGCCCACCTATAGTTGTCCTTGTCCAACGGACCTCAGACAACCCTACAGGTGTTCCTGAATCACTTGACAAGTTTGGTATCTGCTTTACCTTTCCCAAGAGCGTTTTACCCATCACGCAGACATTACAAATCATCGGACATACGAAAATGCGAAAGCGGTTACATAAACTTACCTTTATTTAAAAGTAGGACAGAGTTATATTATTATAGACTAGGATATAACATACGAGTGCAGAGTAATATTATTACAAGCCAAGGGAGGCAGAAACCCCCCCCCCCCCCGATAAGTTTTAAACAAAAGTTTTTATGGAGGATCCTTTCCTCCCACAGCTTTACTCTTGGTTTTCTTCTTTTGAGACCACCTTGGAACAGAAACAACAAAAGTTTGTCGCTTCTTCACCTAAAAACAATAGGGAATAAAACCCTGAGTATGGGATTACTCAGCAAGACTTACCCGACTAAAGAAAAGACTCTCAAGGGTATGCTGATTATAAGGGGGTCAAGGTAAGGTTTCTCAATAATCAAAGACTCTGTTTGCATAAATGCTTACTAAAAGTGGATCCTTAAATATCCGGTTTTATTCTCAAGTTAAGTAGGATTACCTATAACTAGAGTTCTTTCTACCCTAGTTCAATCACTTGACCTATACTAGCCAATTTCTTAACAATCCTTCATCTTTAGTGGAGTTCTACGTATAGGGCAGTGACCAAGTCTTCATAACCGCGAAGGTACGGCGATCCGAATCGATTATACTCAGCTGAGGATCTCCAATCACATGACATATGTAGCACTTAACCCTTGCATATGTCAACCCGCCACCGGATTTCTTAAGACTAGATCAGGTTCACGCCAACCGAGAGCACAGATACACCACTGTCTAGCCTCTTGCCACAGAGGGTACACGCTACTCTCGCCATCTCTCCACTCCCATTGCGTGGTATCTTATTCTGGCCTTAGTCTGCCCGAGGCAAAGCTTACCCATGACGAGGCATGTGACCAGTTAAAGGGTCCTCGGTCATCAAGCCTACATCGACACGGTCCTTAATCGACTCAAACGGAGACACTACACCGAGACTCTCTCTTCTCGTGCAAGTCACCCACCCGGTCTTAGCTTAATCATTTCAACCCAAAGTTTGGTACCTGACAGAGGTACATCTTTTTCGATGTTGAACCCATCATGGCCATGATGGATCCACCATCAAGTTTTATTTTCAAAACATCCCTCCCACTTTGCCACATCATCTTTTATAAAAACTAAATCTTTTGTTTTGCTAGAGGAAGACTAAGCATAGTAAAAACCTTTTGTAAAACAGGGATTCAAAGGAAGGTAATCAAATTCAAGGAAGGTAATGCAGGAACTGTTTTAGCATTCAACTCCTACTACCTAATGCATCAAGCAAGTGAGAAAGATTTTAAAAGAATCAAGGAGGTGGCAAATGCACCGGGGCTTGCCTTGGTTTACAGGTGAATCAGGCTCGGATCCGCAGATGTCAAAATAGAAACAACTGCTTGCCTGATGTTCCGCAGGTGCTGGTGGCGAAGTCTTCTCTTCTTCTACTTCAACTTCTTCTTCGTTTTCTAAATATAACCATACATAATAATGAATGCCCATGTGATGCTCATGAGAGTGTAATGATAATAAAGGTTTATTATCTAAAGTCTTGAATACAATTTTCCTTCACGGTATTCTAGAGAATCAGGGTTTCTAGAGTGAATATAGGAATTCAAAGGGCAGGGGGTAGGGTTTTGGGTGCTAGTACCAAACAAGGTCCAAATCGTACCAAACTCTACCCAAAGCTTCTAAATAATGTTTAGAGTTCATATAAAAAGTTTGGGGATTTTTGGAATTATTATTGATTTTCTAAAAATCTAGGAACAATGTTTTAGGCTATTTTAAATGCTCCAAAATTCCCTCTTTGATTTAAAAATCATGAAACTATTTTTATTAAATTCTATGGAAAATTAGGAATCTAGCAAAATTGGTTTGACATTTTTACCTTTTTTGCAATTTTCTAAAATTGTTTTAGTCCTGGCAGAAAAAGAAAAAGAAAATGGATGAATAATTTTGGGCCAAAACCAGCCCAGGCGGCCCAGCCTGCACAGGAACAGGGACGCGCCCACGTGCGCCCGCGCACGCGACGACGACTTTGCGAATAAGCCCCTGAGGTTTTGAATAACCCGAAGGAGTCCAAAACACTATTTAAAACAGTCACTGACACTTTGCAGAAATACCCTCGCACTTCTATTTCTTCTCCACAAATAACCCTGGCCACGGCGCGCTCGTAGTTCACCTCCGACACGACCCGTACCGGCCATGGCCGGCGATGACTGCTACGGCTAGCTATCGGGGAGGCATAACCGACCAAGGATGATCTAGGGACACCCGTTAATTTGACATGAACTTCACTGGAAACTGTCTGCCCACGATCATGGCGGAAACCAGGATCAGAGCACGCATTCCCGCCAAATCATGGCCGAATTGAGCAAACGAGTGCCATGGTAAGCTTCACTAGCATGTAGAGCCACAAAAACAACATTCGAGATGGAGAGAGCCTTACCCGAACGGGCTAGCCACGGTCGAGCTGTTCACGGTGGCGCGGCGATCCAATTTGGGGGAAAAGGGCGATTCTCCGGCTATGGTGGCTAATTGAGGGTGGGAGTGGGTGCTTTGGCTTCACGATAACATGGCACAGCTGACCCGGCCTTCAATTTATAGAGAGGTTAAGCGGTGGCATCCAATTTTGCGCAGAGAGACCAGCGGCCAAGACGAAGGGTGAGTCATCGGCGCGATCTATCGTGCCGCTCCCCAGGGTGGTTCCTCCGGCGAGGAACTGACCTCCTCTGGTTATCTACGGCGATGTGGTAGATCTCCTAAGCACGTGGCGTCCACCCGGTAAACGGCGAACACACCGGCGATTGCCGCTTGGCCACGTCGTCGATGAGTACCGATGAACCATCATGGTCACAGCACATTCCAGCCCATCTGCGGCGAGATTTTTCACCCCACGATTGTTATCCGGTGTTTAATTCTGCGTGAATCACGATGAGAGCATGAATCCGCGCGTGTGGTCGCTGGTGGCGAGATCTCTGCGCTGGCGGCCTGATCCAATTCAGGTTACTGTACAATGGCGCAATTGCTTCAGTTGGCCTGACAGCCTGATTTGCAGAGCAGAAATCTCCATTTTTCATGTAATGACTTGACAATCTGCCTTTAAAGAAGTTGCTGCCCTATTATTCAGCTTTAATCTTGTTATAGTAATCATAACCAGATAATGACTGGATCATGATCAAATTTAAGCTCAAAGATGGCTTCATCATACTGTCACACCAGATTCAGTCCCCAGACAGCCTGACAGCCCATCTTTGGGTGTATTTTTCTCTAATTTTTTTATAACAACCATGCTTACACTCTTAAGCAAAGTTATTCTCCTTTGTTAGCTCTATAATATTGATGTGGTGACCTAGGGCAAAAACCTTATAATTTGGAAGATGTAGAGCTCCAAAGTTGAGCCAATGTCACTAAATTTCAGACTTAGGTTTATAGGGTTTAAGTGGTGCTTTTTTGCAAATAGGCCCAAAACTTAGGGTTTAACATGCAAATCTTCATGATTGTGAATCATATGACTTTATATGCTTTAACATCATAGTTTTTACCCTTTAGTCCAAAAGTGCATCAATTTTGCACTTCGCCCCCTAGGGTTTAGGTTTAGGGTTTTCCAGGGTCCTTTTTAGGGTTTTTGGTATTTCAGGGAGGTGAATGTAGTTTAAGTCCATTCTTAGTAACACTTAATGACTACTTCACTTATGCTTTAGGGTTTTCTCTATTTGGATTTTGTTTTACCCTTTTGAACCCCATTTAGGGTTAAGTACCCTACTCCAGGGTTTTATTTGCAAAACACCATATCAATACAACTTGTTTGAAACTTTTACCTAGTGAATGCATTCTAGGTGTGTCAATCACATGAAATGCTGATGCTTATGATGTTATGCTCAAGTTTTAGTGATAGTAACACCAGGGGTGTTACATCCTTCCCCCCATAAAAGAATCTCGTCCCGAGATTAAAAGTCCTAGGGTAAGTAATGGAAAAGGAAATGCTTCATATTTTTATTTCCTGATTTTTGGTACAAGGCAGGGGTGGTTTGGGGTTCACTCCTTTATTACAACAATGGTATATACTTCACAAATTACATGAGGCTAAAAAGCCTGGGAAATTCCTTTCTAAAAAGTCTTGAGTTTCCCATGTAGCCTCATCTTCGGAATGTTGGTTCCACTATATCTTGTAAAACTTGAGAGTTTTTCTCCGGGTAACCCTGTCCTTTTGATCCAAGACTCGAATAGGGTGTTCTGAATATGTCAAGTCTGGCTCTAGGACAACATCTGTTACTTTGATGGTTCGATCTAGAACCCGGAGACACTTTTTCAATTGAGACACATGGAACACATTATGTACAGCAGACAAGGTTTCAGGTATTTGAAGTCGGTATGCCACTGGTCCACATTGCTCAAGTATAAGGAAAGGACCAATGTACCCAGGTGCAAGCTTCCCTTTAACCCCGAAACGTGATACGCCCTTCATTGGTGAAACTTTCAGGTGGACATAATCTCCCATGAGAAAGTACAAGGGTTGTCGTCGCTTGTCTGCATAACTCTTTTGACGAGCTTGAGCTTTCTTAAAATTATGAATTATTCTCTGAACTTTTTCTTCAGTTTTTTTCACCATATCAGGCCTGAAGAAGTACCTTTCACTAGGTTCAGACCAATTTAGCGGAGTACGACATCGTCGTCCATATAAAGCTTCAAAGGGTGCCATCTTAATGCTTTCTTGATAGCTATTATTATATGAGAACTCTGCTAATGGTAAACAATCATCCCATTTCTGTGGGAACTCCAGAACACATGCTCGTAACATATCTTCAAGTATTTGATTGACCCTCTCAGTCTGTCCACTAGTCTAAGGATGATAGGCCGAACTGTGAAGCAATTTGGTACCCAGGGATTTATGAAGTTCTTCCCAGAATTTGGATACGAATTGAGGTCCACGATCCGACACTATAGTCTTTGGAACACCGTGCAAACTGAGAATACAAGCAATATATAGTTCCGCATATGCGATGACTGGATATTTTACTTTGACTGGAAGAAAATGGGCAACCTTGGTAAGTCGATTAATGATAACCCAAATGGAGTTAAAGCCTTTTGTCGTTCTGGGTAATCCCACAATAAAGTCCATACTAATATCTTCCAATTTCCATGTTGGTATTGGTAAAGATTGTAATGGACCAGTAGCTTTCAGGTGTATGGCCTTGACACGTTTACAAGTGTCACATCTTGCCACATAGCGTGCGATTTCAATCATCATCTTCGTCCACAAATAATGTTGTTTTAGTTCATGATACATCTTAGTGCTTCCGGGATGAATAGAATAGCGACTAAGATGTGCTTCATCCAAAATTTGTTGGCGGATTTCTTCATTCTTTGGCACAACTATGCGGTTGTTGAACCATACAATGCCTTGATCATCTTTCCTAAAGCACTTGGCTTTTCCGGCTTTTATCTTCTCATGGATGTGCTTCATACCTTTATTATCTTTTTGGGCATCAATTATCCTTTGTAAAAGGATTGACTCAAGCTTTAGCTGATTTAGAGTTCCATGCTGAATCATTCCTAGGTTTAAATTTTCCATCTCCTAGCATAACGTAATGTCGGAAGTTTCTATTGTAAGACAATGACAAAAAGTCTTGCGACTCAAGGCATCTGCCACTACATTAGCTTTGCCTGGGTGATAATGAATCTCCAGTTCATAATCTTTAATAAGCTCGAGCCATCGCCTTTGTCTCATATTGAGTTCTGTCTGGGTGAAGATATACTTCAAGCTTTTATGATCTGTATAAATGTGACAGATATTACCCAACAGATAATGATGCCTTATCTTCAGGGCATGAACCACTGCAGCTAACTCTAGATCATGAGTTGGATAATGTTCCTCATGCCGGTAAAACTGCCTTGAAGCATAAGCTATTACTCGACCTTCTTGCATTAATACACAGCCGAGACCACTGCCTGATGCGTCACAATACACATCAAAGGGCTTATTAATATCCGGTTGAGCCAATACCGGAGCAGTGGTTAATAATACCTTCAATTTTTCAAAGGCTTCATTGCACTTTGAAGACCAATTAAATTTAGTATCATTCTTCAACAGACTTGTGATTGGCTTCACAAGCTTAGAAAAATCCAGAATGAATCGGCGGTAATAACCAGCCAGTCCAAGGAAACTTCGGACTTGATGTACAGTGGTTGGGGGTTTCCATTCCAAAATATCCTTGACCTTGCTGGGATCCACCGCAATTCCCTTAGCAGATAACACATGTCCTAGAAATTGGATTTCTTTCAGCCAGAATGCGCACTTACTGAACTTAGCATACAATTGGTGTTCCCTTAAGCGCGTCAATACAGTCCGCAAGTTCTGAGCATGCTCCTCTTCATTCCTGGAATATATTAAGATATCGTCGATGAATACCACCACAAACTTGTCTAACTCAGGCATAAATACTGAGTTCATCAAATAAGTGAAGTGGGCAGGAGCATTTGTCAGTCCGAAAGACATTACCAGGTATTCAAATAATCCATACCGCGTAGTGAATGCGGTCTTTGGTATATCCTCAGGTCGGATACGGATCTGATGATAGCCCGATCTGAGGTCAATCTTGGAGAATACCCTTGCCCCAGTTAGTTGATCAAATAGAATGTCAATCCGTGGAAGAGGGTACTTATTCTTGATAGTGACCTCATTAAGGGGTCGATAATCCACGCACATTCGTAATGTTTGATCCTTCTTGACGAAGATGGCTGGACAACCCCATGGTGAAGAGCTTGGTCGGATGAATCCCTTCTCAAGTAGATCTTGCAATTGGGTCTTGAGTTCTACCAGTTCATTTGGAGGCATTCAGTACGATCTTCTAGAAATGGGAGTCATATCGGGCTTCAACTCAATTACAAACTCTACATCTCTTTCGGGTGGCAATCCAGGCAAATCTTCTGGAAAGACATCTAGGAACTCACATACCACCGGAATATCTTTGATCTCCGGTATAATGGCTTCATAGATTCTACCAATTGGTTTAGCTAGAATAGCTATGGGGATAGACAAAAGAATTTCTTCTGGGCCATAACTCAACCTGATTGTTCTCAGATCAGTGTTGAGGACTGCCTTATGCTGGGCCAACCAATTCATGCCCAAGATTACATCTATGTCTTGGCCTTTCAAAACAATCATCTTAGTAGGAAAGTCCCGTCTAGCCAATGTTACGGGCACTTGGTAAGCCATTTCTTTGGTAAATATTTGTCCCCCAGGCGAATGTATTTTTAAACCCTTCCCTTGACTCAGTATATGGAATGCAGTGTTTCTCCACGAACTTTTTGCTTATGAAAGTATGTGAAGCACCAGAATCAAAGAGAATAAGTGCAGGGTGGTTGGCTATGAGGAACGTACCCATCATCACCGGTTCACCTTCTGGTGTTGTAGCCACTTGAGTGTAATAAACCCATCCAGTTTTCCATGTATTCTTGCCCACGGTATTGGTTGCCGCATTTCCCTTAGAACCTACGGAGCTTTGCTGATTATTTGATTGATTCTGCCTCGGGTATGGACAGTCCTTAATGAAATGCCCGGAGTTTCCACAGTTGAAGCAGCCGGTTGATGAGCTTGGAAGAGTAGAGAAACGAGTGCCAGGGGCACCCGGCTGATTTGTAGCGGTGGGGGTAGTGGTTGGACGGATAAACACTGGTTTCTTAAATGGGAAGGAGGGTGGGCGCGACGAAGAACGATTCTGATTGAAAGGTCGGATAACGAACCTTTGCCTTTTCTCGGGGCCCTGATTGGGCCTGTTGCCTCCATTCCCCTTGGTTTTTCCGGAACTTGCATATTTAGCCTCGACTGCTGGCGCTGTGCTGACAGCCCTTCCATAAGTAAGGTCGATGCAAGTGGCCATCTTTCTTTGCATCCGATCATTCAAGCCTCTCATGAAACAATTCCTTTTCTTCACATCTGTGTTGACTTGGTCGATTGCATATTGAGATAAGTGATTAAATTTATTGAGATATTGGGTGACAGTATCTCCGTCTTGCTTCAATTTCATGAACTCCTCTTGCTTCATGTGAAGAACTCCCTCAAGTATATAATGCTCTCTGAAGGCCATCTTGAACTCATCCCATGTGATCTGATGACCGGCTGGTTGAACGGCCATAAAGTTTCCCCACCACGTACTGGCAGGGCCTCGCAGTTGTTGGGCTACAAACAGGGGCTTTTGAGTTTCTAAACACCGAAGAAGCCCGAATTTTTGTTCAATGACGCGGATCCATTCATCCGCCTCTAAAGGATCTTCTGCTTTGATGAACAATGGAGGGCGCGTCTCAGAGAAGTCCAGATAAGATGTCTCCTGGGGGCCTTGCGGATATGCCCGCCCACCTTGTTGTTGTAGTTGTTGACCTGCCATCTCCCGTAGGATGCAGGTATTGTCTGCTGTAGCGTTTACCAAGGCAGCGATGGCCTCGGCAAGTGTCGGGGGTACTGGAGGTGGATTCGGGGTCGCTTCCCTCCCACGGGAGGTACCAGCCCCATCCTGAGCGCGAGTCCTGGAAGGCATCTGAGGCAAAGAACATTTGGAGCAATATGATATGCCATACAAACCATTCATTTCACATTACTTAAAAAGGTAATGTTACAGACTCGTACTTACAATAGGATTACACCACCTATTATACAATAGTACTACTTCTATACTATATTATTCCTGTTTTTTGTCACTTTGGGTAGCCTCGCTGTCAGGTGTAGGAGACCATTCGTCGACCAGCTTCATAGAGGGAGGGGGCCTAAAAAGGTCCAGCTCACCGCCAAGTGCTTCTCCCGCTACTCGAGAAGGTCCGGCTTCCGTACTGACAGGATCTGCAGGGACGTTCGGGTGCAGTTGCGAGTACAGTACATGAACTTTTTCATGTAGTGTGTTGCAATATACCTGCAAGCTATCCACGGTTGAGCTAAGCTCTTCCACTCGAGCTCTAGCTTCCTTTGCCCAAGCTAGTGAACGAGAGTTCACAACCCAGTCAAGCGCTAGATCCTGATCCGCTAGCTGGTCTTGCAGTTAGTGGATGTCTCTTCTTAATTCATTGATTCTTTCGCCACCCGTGACCCATATTTCGTTCCTGTGTCGAAGTTCTGTTCGAAGCTGATTAACTTGAGCTTCTAAGTCCCCGATCGGATCGTTACTACCGCTACTGCTGTCTTCATGTCTCGGGGCAAGTTGGTGACGAGGTACACCGATTGGCCCAGTTGACTTGCGTGCAGTCTTTCTTGTATGTGGCGGCATTTTTCTAAGGGGGAAATCTTATTAGCATAGTTTTTAGCATGATGCATGTGTAATTACAAAATCAACCTTAGTTGATTCAACCTTCAATACATTGCACTCTTCCTATCTGGTCTTTGCAATAAACTTTTCACAGATACTAAGGTAAGAAGGGAAGAAATTTTCTAGATGAGTCTTAGAAAATTCTTTTTGAAGATGCCTCATAATATATGCAGAGATGGGCTTCGCTCCGATACCAGCTGTGACGGAACCTCCTAAGTCATTAGGCCCACCTACAGTTGTCCTTGTCCAACGGACCTCAGACAACCCTGCAGGTGTTCCTGAATCACTTGATAAGTTCGGTATCTGCTTTACCTTTCCCAAGAGCGTTTTACCCGTCACGTAGACATTACAAATCATCGGAGATACGAAAATGTGGAAGCGGTTACATAAACTTACCTTTATTTAGAAGTAGGACAGAGTTATATTATTACAGAGCAAGATATAACATACGAGTGCAGAGTAATATTATTACATGCCAAGGGAGGCAAAAACCCCTCCCGATAAGATTTAAACAAAAGTTTTTATGGAGGATCCTATCCTCCCGCAGCTTTACTCTTGGTTTTCTTCTTTTGAGACCACCTTGGAACAGAAACAACAAAAGTTTGTCGCTTATTCACCTAAAAACAATAGGGAATAAAACCCTGAGTATGGGATTACTTAGCAAAACTTACCCGACTAAAGAAAAGACTCTCAAGGGTATGCTGATTATAAGGGGGTCAAGGTAAGGTTTCTCAATAATCAAAGACTCTATTTGCATAAATGCTTACTAAAAGTGGATCCTTAAAAATCCGGTTTTATTCTCAAGTTAAGTAGGATTACCTGTAACTAGAGTTCTTTATACCCTAGTTCAATCACTTGACCTATACTAGCCAATTTCTTAACAATCCTTCATCTTTACTGGAGTTCTATGTATAGGGCAGTGACCAAGTCTTCATAACCGCGAAGGTACGGCGATCCGAATCGATTATACTCAACTGAGGATCTCCAATCACACGACATATGTAGCACTGTAACACCCGGATTTTAGGGGTCCAAAACCCGGGCGCTAACAAAAACACCAGGTATGCTGGGACCAAGTCTCACACATATGATGTATAGTGGCACAGGATCGAATGTCACAACTTTATATATAACAGGAGTTCTATACAAAATAAATAATTACATTATAAGGAGACAACGGTCCAGCAACCCAAAGTTGACTGGGAGACGACGGCCTAGATCTCTCACGAACACAACGCAGCATCCTCCAAGCGCATCATCCTGGTGTACCTGATCTTGACCTGTGGGGTGTGTGAGACAGCAAGAGTGAGCTCACATACGTTCATCGCTCAACAAGTTGTGGGGAATAATGTGCATGAACTCGCCAAAGGTGGGAGCTCACGTGAAGTGTAAGGCTTACCAAAGAAGATGGTTAGAGCTGAGCATTGCTTTTAAAGTTGGTCAAAATTTTATTAGCAATTACTAAGTATAAGTAAATACCAACCCAATTAAATAGTAGAACAGAAGTAACAACATCACCTGCGATGCAATGCATATGACAAATTGAATTTAGTTCCATAAATTAATCATGTGAGGGTCCGAGCTGCTCTTGACCGTGAGCACGGCTAGTATACCAGTTTTACACTCTGCAGAGGTTGCGCATCTTTACCCACAAGTCGTGTATCCCATGTCGCCAGGGTTTGCAAGGCCCTTAGACACTTCTGAGGTGAATGGCTAGGGATCCACTACGAGGCCTTTACAAAGTTCCACTAGCTTCCGAAAACCCGCTACAGTTTATAGGAAGTTCCAATGCAGGAATCCCTTGCAGGACCGCCATCGCAGCAAAATCCTCCCGAGGGCCTCCCTACACTGACCACTCCCCTACTGCCCTTGCCCCTTTCGGGTAAGGTAGTCTTCCACTAGCTTTCCTAATTAATCAGCCAAGGGGTCCCATTCCTCCCTTGTGGTAGCACTGTTTTCCCGGGTGGTCGCTCCATGTTCCAATTAACATAATGATCTTATCATGAACAATAAATAACATATGATAACAAAAGTGTAATCATGAATAATGTACCTTCATACCCAAAACCACATAAAGCACTAGCAAGTACTACCCAAAAAGTTCAGTGGTAAACAAGGTATAAAGATAGACAAACTAGGGTAACCTATTGGGTCCCATCAAAATTAACCTATGCAGATCATTATGATTAATTAGAACATGAGTGGGTAAAAAGAAGTGATCAAGGGCACAACTTGCCTGGGCCTTGAGATTCCAGGTACCAGGATGATCTTCAAGTGACACGTGACCTCACTGCTAGTCGTAGCAATTCAAACAAACATGGTATAGGCAAAAATTAACATTACACCAAACATATATGCAAAATACATATTAATCATCTACATATTGAAATAAGATCATAGGAACAGGAATCATTAATTTTGGAGTTATAGATTTTAAGTTATGAATTTTCAAAGGTTTTATGTGCTTTAAAATCGATTAAGTGAGAGATTAAATTTCTAATTGTTTTCATGACAAAACAGAGGATCTAGGTGGTAGATAATAAAATTACCAAATTTTAGAAAGTGGAATGGATTAATTTGGACTAAAAATGGATTTTCTATGATTTAAACAAGTTCTAGCATTTATTTTTACACTAAAAAGTATTTTCCTAATGAATTTATCTGATTTTCTAATTATCTGGACTGGGCCTCAATATCAGATAAGTGCAGGGGCAAAATCAGAAGTAATCCACAGACTCATCCTAGCCCTAGGGTGGACGGCAGGTTAAATAACCAAGACTCTGAGGGCTCTTTAGTAAAATGTACCCACGAAGGGGTACGGGGTTTTTACGGCCGTTGGATTGTAAGCGGACAGTGTAGATTAGATCGGTTAAATCCCGAACCGGTACGCAGCGTGGGACATCAGATTAAGATCCTACGGCTAGGGTTTTATGAAGATGCGATCTAATCCCGCGCGTTCATCTGCAAATCAACGACCACCGATCAACCATCGCCAGATCCGATCGGAGCCATAAATCCAAGATCCAACGGTCGCGACTGAATGGGTTCTAGATCTAATCGTGTCCACCCATCCTTGAACGGACGGTGCAGGGGCCTTCATCCCCCCAACGGAACAGGCCGACGGCGGCGCCGCCCCACACACGGCGGAGCCATGGCCGGAAATGGCTAGATCGATCTCCCCGGCCCCAAGCTATAGTCCAATACGCGCCACGCAAAGCAGAGGTGATCGCGGACTCGAAGGGGAGTTTCTTACCAACTTTGGGAGCATGGAGGGGGCTGGCCACGGCGCACGGTGGAATTTGTATGTCGGCGAGCAATCCACCGACCCAAGCTCCCGATTCCACCCTGCTGGCACCACGAGCCACTTCCCAGAGACACGGAGAAGCGCCCGACTGGTCATCGAGGACCCGACGACGCCGGTGGCCCGGTTTCCATGGTGGCTGGTTCCTCACAGTTTGCTTGCCGCCAGCAAGGTCACGAACGAATCGTCGATGATGCGGATTCGAGTAACGGGCTCAGTTTTATAGTGCTACGGCAGAGTCCGAACGGTGAGGTCCTGCGGTTTAAGCGCGGTCCGGTGCAACGACCCGTGAGCATCGCGCGGAATTCATGGAGCAGGGTGCTCACAAGCGCGAAGAAGGGGATCTGACATCCCGGGCCCAGGTTCCAGCGAGAGTAGAGGGAGGCGCGTAGTTCCGTTACCAAGCCCGCATTCTCGGTGGAGAAGACGAGACTGACAGTGGGGGCCAAACGTCAGCGAGCACGCAGTTACGAAAGAGAACCGACAAGTGGGCCCCGCACGTAAGTGAGTGCCCGCGGTGGAACTTGGGCTGGCGCGAATTGGAACGAGTTGGGCCGAAACCAGTAACTGGGCCGCGCGCTTTTATATTTTCTTTCTGTTTTTCTTTTTATTTTCTTTTTTATTTTCCTTTCCTTTTTGATTTATTTTCTTTTCATTTGAATCTCTAATTTGAATTTGAATCCTGTTATGAACTTCACCTTTGAGTCAAATGTACAAACTCAAATCTGTACAAGAATAATATATATAGTATAACTATTTTTATTCTCATAGTAATTTCTTCCTTCTCTTTTCTCTTTTACATATTATTTCTAAAACCCCAAAGTGCAACTTTGGGTTAAATTCAAATCTCCATCTCATTATTGTACTTCTATTATTATTATTTTATTAGCAATTGCACAAACAAGCAAAACTCCATCATGATGCACAATTTAGTGGTGTCCTTCGTTAGTTATTTATTTGTTTAAGTGAGGTGTCCACATGAAATGATGGATAGGGATAACACACATATCTATGAAGAAATAAAATTTTCTCCCTTTTAGATCTTTCTTACAAAGTGGGTATTACAAATCCTACCCCCCTTAAAAATAATCTCGTCCTCGAGATTTGTAAGGAAAGGGATGTAGAAAGCCATAGGTTTTGGTTGTAGTTTAGCTTCGAGTTTTTTTTTAAGTGGTTTTAAGCACACATGTTTTCATATTTTTTTTAAGGAATTGATTACGAAAGCATGGATATCAAGCCATCTAATATGTAGGATAAAAGGTGTCTTTAAAGCATGGATAGATTTGGGTAAGAAAGAGTAAGGTAAGGAAAGGTTCCATCCAGGATTTGTGGATCGTGATTCCTCTTGAAGTTGGATTTGACTCATCTCCTTCCTTGATGAAGTTGATCATCTTCTTCTCCGATCTTGGTGTCTTCATTTGAGCTAGGGAGATATAGTTAAGATAGTTGGGTATATGAGTAGGACATTTTTTTTTAATCAATAGGTTCACATAAATGGATTGTGCAACTTATTGGGAGTGTATGGTTGAATTGATCTATGACACTAACTTAGGCTTAAGTGACTTAAGAGTATGGCTTAATCCTGGTACCAGCATTAAGTAACTTACACTAGATTAGACCATATTAAATTAGGTATGATCTAGATTAGACTAGTTTAAGTTAGATAGATTTATCAGGGTAAGATATGCTTATAGAATTAGGGCCTAATTTATGTTGACAACATTATCTAACTTATTTAAGTAACTCAATTTGGATTAGATCATGTTAGATTAGGTGGGATCTAGATCAGATTGGTATAACTAGATAAGATCTAGTATATATTGATACGACTATTTTAGACTAGATAAGGTCTAAATGAATTTTGGATCAGCCCATGGTTGTTATTCTAGAGTGGAATAAATATACTAGTTAGGGCAAGATGAATCCATATGGATAAGGTAGAATCTTTTGAGGTCAGTTAGATCTATTAGGATGACATAAAATCTTTCCAGATAAGATGATTCTACTAAGGTAAGAGGGTATCTTTTAAGATAAGATGGATCTATTGAGATGTGATAGATCTATGAGTGTAGGATAGAATCTTTTAAGATGAGATGAATCCATTAGGCTAGTTACATATTTTTTTTTAATGAGGGATAGTCTAATTTGTCCAGTTACTTATAAATGCTATCCTTTATGCCTAGATGTATATGCAGATGTAATTGTGGACATTACTCCACAACCCATCACACTCAAACAAAGATCCAAATCAGACAAATATCATAAGAACAAACATTCAAGTGCATAGATAAAAATAGTTTTGTTTTTGTTCCTAAGATTAGGTCTCCTATTCCTAAAGTCACTTTAGGCACAAGATTTCAAAGTGTGAAATCCAAGTTTGTCTTTAGAAGGAGAAAGGTAAGGATAATCAGAGTAAAGCGGAAATAGATGAGAAAAGATTAAGAAAAGTTCAGAAAAGAATCAGAGTAGCAGAGGTAAGTAGATAATGGTTGTCCAGTTCTATCTAGGTTTCGTCCTACAGTCAACATTCCTCTGATACCACTTCTGTAACACCCGGATTTTAGGGGTCCAAAACCCGGGCGCTAACAAAAACACCAGGTATGCTGGGACCAAGTCTCACACATATGATGTATAGTGGCACAGGATCGAATGTCACAACTTTATATATAACAGGAGTTCTATACAAAATAAATAATTACATTATAAGGAGACAACGGTCCAGCAACCCAAAGTTGACTGGGAGACGACGGCCTATATCTCTCACGAACACAACGCAGCATCCTCCAAGCGCATCATCCTGGTGTACCTGATCTTGACCTGTTGAGTGTGTGAGACAGCAAGAGTGAGCTCACATACGTTCATCGCTCAACAAGTTGTGGGGAATAATGTGCATGAACTCGCCAAAGGTGGGAGCTCACGTGAAGTGTAAGGCTTACCAAAGAAGATGGTTAGAGCTGAGCATTGCTTTTAAAGTTGGTCAAAATTTTATTAGCAATTACTAAGTATAAGTAAATACCAACCCAATTAAATAGTAGAACAGAAGTAACAACATCACCTGCGATGCAATGCATATGACAAATTGAATTTAGTTCCATAAATTAATCATGTGAGGGTCCGAGCTGCTCTTGACCGTGAGCACGGCTAGTATACCAGTTTTACACTCTGCAGAGGTTGCGCATCTTTACCCACAAGTCGTGTATCCCATGTCGCCAGGGTTTGCAAGGCCCTTAGACACTTCTGAGGTGAATGGCTAGGGATCCACTACGAGGCCTTTACAAAGTTCCACTAGCTTCCGAAAACCCGCTACAGTTTATAGGAAGTTCCAATGCAGGAATCCCTTGCAGGACCGCCATCGCAGCAAAATCCTCCCGAGGGCCTCCCTACACTGACCACTCCCCTACTGCCCTTGCCCCTTTCGGGTAAGGTAGTCTTCCACTAGCTTTCCTAATTAATCAGCCAAGGGGTCCCATTCCTCCCTTGTGGTAGCACTGTTTTCCCGGGTGGTCGCTCCATGTTCCAATTAACATAATGATCTTATCATGAACAATAAATAACATATGATAACAAAAGTGTAATCATGAATAATGTACCTTCATACCCAAAACCACATAAAGCACTAGCAAGTACTACCCAAAAAGTTCAGTGGTAAACAAGGTATAAAGATAGACAAACTAGGGTAACCTATTGGGTCCCATCAAAATTAACCTATGCAGATCATTATGATTAATTAGAACATGAGTGGGTAAAAAGAAGTGATCAAGGGCACAACTTGCCTGGGCCTTGAGATTCCAGGTACCAGGATGATCTTCAAGTGACACGTGACCTCACTGCTAGTCGTAGCAATTCAAACAAACATGGTATAGGCAAAAATTAACATTACACCAAACATATATGCAAAATACATATTAATCATCTACATATTGAAATAAGATCATAGGAACAGGAATCATTAATTTTGGAGTTATAGATTTTAAGTTATGAATTTTCAAAGGTTTTATGTGCTTTAAAATCGATTAAGTGAGAGATTAAATTTCTAATTGTTTTCATGACAAAACAGAGGATCTAGGTGGTAGATAATAAAATTACCAAATTTTAGAAAGTGGAATGGATTAATTTGGACTAAAAATGGATTTTCTATGATTTAAACAAGTTCTAGCATTTATTTTTACACTAAAAAGTATTTTCCTAATGAATTTATCTGATTTTCTAATTATCTGGACTGGGCCTCAATATCAGATAAGTGCAGGGGCAAAATCAGAAGTAATCCACAGACTCATCCTAGCCCTAGGGTGGACGGCGGGTTAAATAACCAAGACTCCGAGGGCTCTTTAGTAAAATGTACCCACGAAGGGGTACGGGGTTTTTACGGCCGTTGGATTGTAAGCGGACAGTGTAGATTAGATCGGTTAAATCCCGAACCGGTACGCAGCGTGGGACATCAGATTAAGATCCTACGGCTAGGGTTTTATGAAGATGCGATCTAATCCCGCGCGTTCATCTGCAAATCAACGACCACCGATCAACCATCGCCAGATCCGATCGGAGCCATAAATCCAAGATCCAACGGTCGCGACTGAATGGGTTCTAGATCTAATCGTGTCCACCCATCCTTGAACGGACGGTGCAGGGGCCTTCTTCCCCCCAACGGAACAGGCCGACGGCGGCGCCGCCCCACACACGGCGGAGCCATGGCCGGAAATGGCTAGATCGATCTCCCCGGCCCCAAGCTATAGTCCAATACGCGCCACGCAAAGCAGAGGTGATCGCGGACTCGAAGGGGAGTTTCTTACCAACTTTGGGAGCATGGAGGGGGCTGGCCACGGCGCACGGCGGAATTTGTATGTCGGCGAGCAATCCACCGACCCAAGCTCCCGATTCCACCCTGCTGGCACCACGAGCCACTTCCCAGAGACACGGAGAAGCGCCTGACTGGTCATCGAGGACCCGACGACGCCGGTGGCCCGGTTTCCATGGTGGCTGGTTCCTCACAGTTTGCTTGCCGCCAGCGAGGTCACGAACGAATCGTCGATGATGCGGATTCGAGTAACGGGCTCAGTTTTATAGTGCTACGGCGGAGTCCGAACGGTGAGGTCCTGCGGTTTAAGCGCGGTCTGGTGCAACGACCCGCGAGCATCGCGCGGAATTCATGGAGCAGGGTGCTCACAAGCGCGAAGAAGGGGATCTGACATCCCGGGCCCAGGTTCCAGCGAGAGTAGAGGGAGGCGCGTAGTTCCGTTACCAAGCCCGCATTCTCGGCGGAGAAGACGAGACTGACAGTGGGGGCCAAACGTCAGCGAGCACGCAATTACGAAAGAGAACCGACAAGTGGGCCCCGCACGTAAGTGAGTGCCCGCGGTGGAACTTGGGCTGGCGCGAATTGGAACGAGTTGGGCCGAAACCAGTAACTGGGCCGCGCGCGCTTTTATATTTTCTTTCTGTTTTTCTTTTTATTTTCTTTTTTATTTTCCTTTTCCTTTTTGATTTATTTTCTTTTCATTTGAATCTCTAATTTGAATTTGAATCCTGTTATGAACTTCACCTTTGAGTCAAATGTACAAACTCAAATCTGTACAAGAATAATATATATAGTATAACTATTTTTATTCTCATAGTAATTTCTTCCTTCTCTTTTCTCTTTTACATATTATTTCTAAAACCCCAAAGTGCAACTTTGGGTTAAATTCAAATCTCCATCTCATTATTGTACTTCTATTATTATTATTTTATTAGCAATTGCACAAACAAGCAAAACTCCATCATGATGCACAATTTAGTGGTGTCCTTCGTTAGTTATTTATTTGTTTAAGTGAGGTGTCCACATGAAATGATGGATAGGGATAACACACATATCTATGAAGAAATAAAATTTTCTCCCTTTTAGATCTTTCTTACAAAGTGGGTATTACAAGCACTTAACCCTTGCATATGTCAACCCGCCACCGGGTTTCTTAAGACCAGATCAGGTTCACGCCAACCGAAAGCACAGATACACCACCGTCCAGCCTCTTGCCATGGAGGGTACACGCTACTCTCGCCATCTCTCCACTCCCATTGCATGGTATCTTATTCTGGCCTTAGTCTGCTCGAGGCAAAGCTTACCCATGACGAGGCATGTGACCAGTTAAAGGGTCCTCGGTCATCAAGCCTACATCGACACGGTCCTTAATCGACTCAGACGGAGACACTACACCAAGACTCTCTCTTCTCGTGCAAGTCACCCGCCCGGTCTTAGCTTAATCATTTCAACCCAAAGTTTGGTACCTGACAGAGGTACATCTTTTCCGATGTTAAACCCATCATGGCCATGATGGATCCACCATCAAGTTTTATTTTCAAAACATCCCTCCCACTTTGCCACATCATCTTTTATAAAAACAAAACCTTTTGTTTTGCTAGAGTAAGACTAAGCATAGTAAAAACCTTTTGTAAAACAGGGATTCAAAGGAAGGTAATCAAATTCAAGGAAGGTAATGCAAGAACTGTTATAGCATTCAACTCCTATTACCTAATGCATCAAGCAAGTGAGAAAGATTTTAAAAGAATCAAGGAGGTGGCAAATGCACCGGGGCTTGCCTTGATTTACAGGTGAATCAGGCTCAGATCCGCAGATGTCAAAATAGAAACAACTGCCTGCCTGATGTTCTGTAGGTGGTGGTGGCGAAGTCTTCTCTTCTTCTACTTCAACTTCTTCTCTGTTTTCTAAATATAACCATACATAATAATGAATGCCCATGTGATGCCCATGAGAGTGCAAAGATAATAAAGGTTTATTATCTAAAGTCTTGAATACAATTTTCCTTCACGGTATTCTAGAGAATCAGGGTTTCTAGAGTCAATATAGGAATTCAAAGGGTAGGGGGTACGGTTTTGGGTGCTAGTATCAAACAAGATCCAAATCATAACAAACTCATCCCAAAGCTTCTAAATAATGTTTAGAGTTCATATAAAAAGTTTGGGGATTTTTGGAATTATTGTTGATTTTCTAAAAATCCAGGAATAATGTTTTAGGCTATTTTAAATGCTCCAAAATTCCCTTTTTGATTTAAAAATCATGAAACTATTTTTATTAAATTCTATGAAAAATTAGGAATCTAGCAAAATTGGTTTGACATTTTTATCATTTTTCTGCAATTTTCTAAAATTGTTTTAGTCCTGGCAGAAAAAGAAAAAGAAAATAGATGAATAGTTTTGGGCCAAAACCAGCCCAGCCTGCACAGGAACAGGGACGCGCCCACGCGCGCCCGCGCGCATGAGGACGACTTTGCGAATAAGCCCCTAAGGTTTTGAATAACCGGAAGGAGTCCAAAACACTATTTAAAACAGTCACTGACACTTTGCAGAAATACCCTCGCACTTCTATTTCTTCTCCACGAACAACCCTGCCACGGCGCGCTCGCCGTTCACCTCCGACACGGCCCGTACCGGCCATGGCCGGCGATGACTGCTACGGCTAGCTATCGGGGAGGCATAACCGACCAAGGATGATCTAGGGACACCCGTTAATTTGACATGAACTTCACTGGAAACTGTCTACCCATGATCATGGCGGAAACTGGGATCACGAGCATGCGTTCCCGCCAAATCATGGCTGAATTGAGCAAACCAGTGCCACGTTAAGCTTCATTAGCATGCAGAGCCACAAAAACAATATTCGAGATGGATAGAGCCTTACCCGGACGGGCTGGCCACGGTCGAGCTATTCACGGTGGCGCTGCGATCCAATTTGGGGGAAAAGGGCGATTCTCCGGCTACGGTGGCTAATTGAGGGTGGGAGCGGGTGCTTTGGCTTCACGATAACATGGCGCAGCTGACCCGGCCTTCAATTTATAGAAAGGTTAAGCGGTGGCGTCCAATTTTGCGCAGAGAGACCGGTGGCCGAGACGAAGGGTGAGTCATCGGCGCGATCTATCGTGGCGCTCCCCAGGTTGGTTCCTCCGGTGAGGAACTAACCTCCTCTAGATATCTATGGCGATGTGGTAGATCTCCTAAGCACGTGGCGTCCACCCGGTAAACGGCGCACACGCTGGTGATTGCCGCTTGGCCACGTCGTTGATGAGTAGCGATGAACCATCATGGTCACAGCACATTCCAGCCCATCCGCGGCGAGATTTTTCACCCCACGATCGTTATCCGGTGTTTAATTCAGCATGAATCACAACGAGAGCACGAATCCGCGCGTGTAGTCGCCGGCGGCGAGATCTCTGCACTGGCGGCCTGATCCAATTCAGGTTACTGTACAATGGCGCAGTTGCTTTAGTTGGCCTGACAGCCTGATTTGCAGAGCAGAAATCTCCATTTTTCATGTAATGACTTGACAATCTGCCTTTAAAGAAGTTGCTGCCCTATTATTCAGCTTTAATCTTGTTATACTAATCATAACCAGATAATGACTGGATCATGATCAAATTTAAGCTCAAAGATGGCTTCAACATACTGTCACACTAGATTCAGTCCCGAGACAGCCTGACAGCCCATCTTTGGGTGTATTTTTCTCTAATTTTTTTATAACAACCATGCTTACACTCTTAAGCAAAGTTATTCTCCTTTGTTAGCTCTATAATATTGATGTGGTGACCTAGGGAAAAAACCTTATAATTTGGAAGATGTAGAGCTCCAAAGTTGAGTCAATGTCACTGAATTTCAGACTTAGGTTTATAGGGTTTAAGTGGTGCTTTTTTGCAAATAGGCCCAAAACTTAGGGTTTAACTTGCAAATCTTCATGATTGTGAATCATATGACTTTATATGCTTTAACATCATAGTTTTTACCCTTTAGTCCAAAAGTGCATCAATTTTGCACTTAGCCCCCTAGGGTTTAGGTTTAGGGTTTTCCAGGGTCCTTTTTAGGGTTTTTGGTATTTCAGGGAGGTGAATGTAGTTTAAGTCCATTCTTAGTAACACTTTATGACTATTTCACTTAAGCTTTAGGGTTTTCTCTATTTGGATTTTGTTTTACCCTTCTGAACCCCATTTAGGGTTAAGTACCCTACTCTAGGGTTTTATTTGCAAAACACCATATCAATACAACTTGTTTGAAACTTTTACCTAGTGAATGCATTCTAGGTGTGTCAATCACATGAAATGTTGATGTTTATGATGTTATGCTCAAGTTTTAGTGACAGTAACACCAGGGGTGTTACATAAAGATATCAATTTGAAAACTTCATTTTAAAATTTGGTGGTGGTGCGGTCCTTTTGCTTTTGGGCTAATACTTTCTCCCCCTTTGGCATGAATCGCCAAAAATGGATACTTGTGAGTGAAATATAAGCCCTTTTACTTTCTCCCTAATGGCAAACAAATAAATATGAGTGAAGATTATACCAAAGTGGAGAAAAATGCGGAATACCGGCAAAGAGTGGATAATACCGATGGAGTTGAGTGGAAGCGTCGTCTTTGCTGAATACTCCATTTCCCTTTCAATTCTATGACTAAGCATAAGATTAAACTTGAAAACACATTAGTCATAGTCATAAAAGAGATATGATTGTTGGGGCGAAGGCGAAGACGCTACCCTTCGCTCTAGGCCTTCGTCAACTCGCTGCACCGACGGAGGCAAGATGACCGGCGCGGCCCACCCTTCGTCCTCTTCACTGCAAGACGAAGGCCTACGACGAAGTCTCTCCATCCTGCGTCCTCGGTCCTACCTGCAGGCCCACGTGGGATTCGGCCCATCGTAACAGGCCCCGCACGGACAGGCGTGTTACGGACCTGATTTGTAATAGCTTTTTTGTAATGACAGTTTGTAAACCTCCTTTATGGGAATATTCTGGAGATAATCCAGGTGTCTGAGGGCATAATCGTCCTTACATTGGGACGTTGGGTGCTCGGGCACCTATAAATACCCCCGTACAATGCCCTTGAGAGGCTAGATTAACAGAGCAATCGCCATCTCGAGTAAAACCTTACTTGCATCCTTTCCACTCCCCCATTGGATCAACTTGCCCAGGAGTGCAAGTTCCAACATTTGGCGCCCACCGTTCGTGCTACGAACAAACAACCCGCGATGGCACCCAAAAGAGCTAGTTCCAAGGCAGCCCCCTCCGTCGACGAAGCAGCGAAGGCAGCACTGCTAGCTGAGAAAAAGGGCAAGGCCCTCGCAGACAACACCCACCAAGAAGTTGGCGAAGACAAAGCACACAGTAAGAGACAGCACAACGATCAACACACTCCTGAAAGCAACCTCCGCACCTGCAGCTTCGGAGGGCAACCACAAGTACCACCCTCGGGCTTCGCTCCACTAGAGGGCGACGACACAACAGAGGACGGCGAAGTCATCGGCGTCTCAGCAGAAGAGCAGCTACAGCTACGGGCCCTGCGCCTCAAGAACCGCAACCTCCAAAAGCATAAAGAGATCCTCGAGGCCAAGCGCCAATGTGTCTCCGTGCAAGCCAAGGTGCGCCAGATGATACGAGACGAGGAGCAGAGGGCTCGAGAACTCAAACAGGAGATTGCGCTCATGCAACACGAAGGCCAACACAATCTGCAGCACGACCCGCCCCTCCAACAGCGTGCGCCGGTCGGAGACTTATTCATTCCCCAGCGCGAACCCTTTCGTCCCGCATGCAGCAGCTTTCCAGGGCATCAACTACCTCGATGAGCGAAGCCCTCTGGCACCGCAACTGCAAGTGTCACCATGGCCCACCAACTTCAGGGCAGGGACCTACCCCAAGTACAATGGCAGCACTGACCCAGCACAATACATCATGAGCTATCAAGTCGCCGTCGCATCATCCGGAGGGGATGACGCCACGATGGCCAAGTCTTTCATCATCGCCCTCGAGGGTCCGGCCTTGACCTGGTACACCAGGTTGCCCCCATTGTCCATCGACTCCTGGAGAAGTCTCCGAGACAAGTTTCTGCTAAACTTTCAGGGGTACCGCCCAGACACCGATGCCTTGGCCAAGCTGTCACTCTGCAAACAGCAAGAGAAAGAAACCTTGTGGGAGTACTACCGCAAGTTCCTGACTCTCAAGTCACAACTGCCCTCGGTCGACGACCAAATTGCCATACACTACGCCATCAGTGGCCTTCAGGCTGGCGTCCTGTACAGTCACTGCATCAGGGACCCACCCAGAAACCTCTAGGAGCTCTATCAGTTGTTTGAAAAGTACGCCAGATCCAAAGAGCTCCATTAGTGCAAGGTCGAGTCTCAAAGAAAGCCCAAGGACCCTCTGCAGTCTAGCCAAACATGGACAAGACCTTCGCAGTCAGACTCCGGCTGGGACAGCCGCAGCCAGCATCAGGTGCATAACATAGCCATCCAGCACCCCGCCGGCGAAGCCCCTCGCCGCCAAGATTATCCACCCTAGGGCCACGGCAATGGCATGCGTGGTCGGGGCCAGGGACGGGCGCAACAGCCGTGCAGATATTACTGCCTGTTTCACGGCGAAGACAGCGCGCACCCAACCAGGGATTGCCCGGGAATGAAGGCCACCAGGGACAGGATGTCTCGGGCACAACAAGCTGACAATCCAAGAGTTGTCGCGCACACATATCAACACCACCACCCACAACCATACAACCATGGCCCCGCCCAGCATCTACCCAACCACGCATATCAACACCACCAAGAGGTACAAGTCATACCACCCCCACTCCCACTCCCGCCTCCACATTAACCAAACATCCACCACCAAAATCACCCCCAAGCACCAAAACAGGAAGACTTCGCTGATCAACCGTATCGCGGAGTCATTCACATGATCACCGGAGGGTCCTGCGTCGACTTCAACACGAAGCGACAAAAGAGGTACCACTACCGAAGCATCAACCACGTCGCCATCACCGGCCCAGTCGTGCAAACGAAGTGGTCACATGTGCCGCTAACCTTTGATGCCAGAGATGTTGATCTGCGCAGCGCACCCCACATTGACGCCATGGTAATCAACTGCAGTGTGGCAGGCTGGGACCTGCACAAAGTCCTAGTTGACAACGGCAGCCAGGCGGACATCATCTTCCTCCACGCCTTAGACCGCATGGGAATCAGCCACAGCTTGCTCAAGCCTTCGGACAACCCCCTTTATGGCTTCGACGGCAAGGGCACCTTCCCTGTGGGCAAGATAGAGATACCCCTGTCCTTCGGCATAGCACCCAATGCGCGAAGCGAACAGGTCACCTTTGACATCGTTGACATGGTCTATCCCTACAACGCCATAATGAGTCGGGGCTCTATCCACAAATTTGAAGCGGCATACACGGATTATACCTCTGCATGAAAATTCCGGGTCCGCAAGGCATAATAACGGTGTACGGGAACTAGCAGGCTGCGTGTAACATTGAGAGAGACTTCGTTCCCGGTCAATGGAACGTACACTGCCTTACGGCGCAGCGCGAAGTCCTCGAGGCTACCCGCCTAGCCGCCAACGAACATGAAAAGGCACAGCTGCAAAGCAACAACGGAACAAAGGCGGTTCCCCTTGACCTAGCAACGCCAAAGCAAATAGTCATCATAAGTGAAGACCTGACTTCGCAGGAGGAGGAGAAACTCATCTCCTGTCTCTCTAGAAATAAGGACGTCTTCACCTGGTCCGCCCTCAACCTGGGCGGAGTCAGTCGCACCGTCATCGAGCACAGTCTGGGCATCGACCCTTCGGTGCACCCAAAGAAGCAGCGGTTGCGCAAAATGTCCAATGAAAAAACAGAAGTCGCCAAAGCCGAAGTACACCGCCTGCTGAAGGCCAATTTCATCGAGCCAGTCGCCTACCCTACGTGGCTATCCAACGTAGTCATGGTGCAGAAGAAGAGCGGCAAGTGGCAGATGTGCATCGATTTCACCAGCCTCAACAAGGCCGGCCCCAAGGATAATTTCCCGCTGCCACGGATCGACAAGATAGTCGATAGTGCGACCGGATGCGAAGTCATGTCACTCCTTGACTACTTCTCTGGCTACCACCAAATATATATATGAAGGAGGAAGACAAGGCCAGTACCAGTTTCATCACACCCTTCGGCACATACTGCTTCATCAAAATGCCGGAGGGACTCAAGAACGCTGGGTCAACCTTCTCTTGCCTCACCATGACGGTGCTCGAGAGCCAAGTAGGCCAGAACATTTTCACGTATGTGGACGACATCGTCGTCGCCAGCAAAAATAAGGAGGATCACCTGGCCGACCTCGCAGAGACATTCGCAAACATGAGGGACGCACGACTTCGCCTCAACCCCGAGAAGTGCGTCTTCGGGGTCCGCTAGGGGAAGATACTGGGCTACCTGGTGTCGCACCACGGGATCGAGGCCAACTTGACCAAAATTAAGGCAATAATCAACATGACACCCTCGCGGTCAACCAGGGACGTCCAACGTCTAACTGGTAGATTGGCCGCTCTGAACAAATTCATCTCCAAGTCCGCCGAGCGGAGTCTACCTTTCCTCAAGACACTGCGTGGTGCGAAGGACTTCGCGTGGGGACCAAAATAGGCGGCAGCCTTCGCATCACTCAAGCAGCACCTATCAGACTTGGCCACTCTCACCAGTCCAGACCCTTCGCTGCCGCTTCTGCTCTACATCGCCGCCTCGCCATATGTAGTCAGCATAGCCCTAGTCCAAGAGCAAAACAGGGAGGGCACAACCCGGCAGTGTCTAGTCTACTATGTCTCCGAGGTCCTCACGGCCTCCAAGTGTAACATGACCGAGTTGGAAAAAATCTCCTACGCAGTCGTCATGGCATCACGCAAGCTGCTCATTACTTCGAAGCATTCAAGGTGCAGGTCACCTCAGACAGGGGACTGGGAGAGCTGTTCCGCAACCCGGAGGCGTCTGTCTGGATTGCCAAATGGGCAGCCGAACTCTCCGGCTACCATATCGTCTTCGAACCGAGGACAGCAATCAAGTCGTAGGTCCTGGCAGACTTCATCGTTGACTGGACAGGGCTAGTAGCGCAGCAGGACGAGCCTGCAGATAAAGGCCCTGTTTGGTATGGCTCTAACTCCATGGATCTATGCTCCAACTCTAAACTTCAGCTAGAGCTAGCTCTAGCTAGAGTTGGAGCTGACTGGAAGGGGTGTTTGGCTAGCAGGGTGTCCTTAGCTCCAGGAACGTTAATTTATAGGCTGCTTTGACATAATTGGCCTTGGTTCATTGACTACGCTTTGATTTGATTGTGAGACATTATTTTGAGTAAAATAATTTCTCTACACCTATTTTCGTCATGTATATGAAATAAAATGATAATTGAGAGAAGTTTGAAATATAAAATGTTGCATGGCCATAGGCTAAAACAAAAAATCTCATAGTATAAAATGCTAATTATTTTTTCTAGTTCCACGCTAAGGCAATAGATGTAGCCAAACTATCATGAAATCCATCCATGGTCACAATGCTTGATTCCAATGTTGATCCATCAGAGGCATGCTGAGATACCGCATATTTATTGTATCTTTCTAGGATAGTTGCAACAAATTTTGGATCCCGATCAAAATTTGCAAAATCCTCATCCTCACTTGCATGTTCACGAATGAAGTTATGAACAACCATGGTGGCAGCAATAATTTTTTTTTTTTGTGTGAGCATGGAATAGCCCGGCATCTTATAAAGGATCTGCCATTTCATTTTCAATACCCCAAATGAGCGCTCGATGACATTACGAATAGATGAGTGAACTCGATTGAACTTCTCTTTAGGAGTATTTGGTTCCATCCCTCGATGCCACTCTGGTAAATGGTATCTTTCACCTTTGTATGGAGCTAGATATCCCGGACGATTAGGATAGCTCGCATCAACAACATAGTACTTGCCTACACACATGCAATAAGTTTTCACCAATCATCATCCATATCAATAGTGCCCTTTTCATGGTTCCAACCCGTTCCTGTTTGCCGTAACTTAAGTTTCCTCCATGCTTTGAAATCTTCTTTCAATTTGTCCCATTTATTCTTGAGTCTTGACTTTGTAACATCAATACATGTCCTATCTTTGAATCCTTTCTCCACCTCAGCGTACCCAACTGAATTGAGGTAAGTGTTTGGTCGATTCCCTTTGCCAACTTGTTCGACAAACAACTTACAAACAATCTGTGTATTCTGAAGGTTCCAATCAATTTCTGGCATCTATAAGAACTCACAAATTTTATTCCAGTAACACATGCTATCCCAAATAACAGTGCTAATTATCAAAGTTATATGAGATATGAGCATCACACAAATTGCAAGGCTACTTTGACAAATGAAATAAACATTTCAATTTTTTGCCAAAATTCGTGCTGTCCAACTTTGTCCAATGCTAATATTTGTTCAGGCCACCTAGGATATGCAACCAAACATGCCCATAATTTTATGATTAAGCTGTCAGTCCAATTACGTATGTGGGGTGGCGACCAGTTTCAAGGAACATCTTCAAGATTATTTAATAAACCATTCTACTGTTTTGTGCACACTCCAACAAAATAGACAAAATTTACATGGTTTTTTTATTTATCATCTTAAACTGCTAGCCGTGATGTATATTCAAAGATATGTGTTGGGGACTTGTTCTCAAATGCTATAAGTTAAGAACAAGGCAACACAGAAAATGTTAAACGTACAGTCCTTCGTCCTTCGAAGCATTATTTCCCTTGGGATATAATGATCTTTGGACGAAGGTTGTGAAGGGCATACCTTCATCGATGCAACATATAATGGTGAAGAAAGAATCATATAAAACATAAAAGATAATATAAACATTCATATGTTATTATTAGCTCATTTCTATTTTATCACTATGGGAAAATAGAAATGATAATAAATTACAAGTGTACCTTCGGCCTGAAAGAAGGTGAAAATACAGGCGTGGCGCGAAAGCAAATACCCAGTCAGCGTGAACAGTACGGGAGCACTGTTCATCTATTTATAGGAACGGGACGCAGCCCATGTAAAATTACACCCATGTCCTTTACATTTGCTAATAACTCTATATTAATCCATCAAGGTCTAAATAGCCTTTTCATCTTTAAGTCAGTTTCCTTTTCTGTTAACATGTCGAAGCTCTTCTGCGCACAGCTTTGGCTCTACGCCATCCTTCGTATTTATTTTGTGCTTCTTCACACTGTGGCTTTAACTCAAGTCCGAAGATACCTGTTCATGCATTATACTTCTAGAAACATTGTTAAATCACATTTTTGAGGACCTTCGGAAGCCGAAGGCCCCCAACAGTAGCCCCTCGCAATATTAATTTGTTAGAATGAAAAATTCATATTGCGATATGGACAAAGGCCCTAAGCCGAAGGTCCGAAAAAACACCTTCCCTTTGCTAGAATAGCAACAGTCACTGACAAGCGGGTCCTTCCAGTTTTCAACGCACTAGGCGTATAAATAAGAGCGCACCACAAGCTCATTTGGCACGGTTTCTTGCCATCTACTCTTGCTTAATTTCTAGCTCTTGCGCACCAACATTTGCTTGGCTTTTTTTTAAAAAAAATTAAGCTTCAGCTTTGAGAGTACTTTTTCAGCATTTCCGAAGATGTCTCAGGATAAAAAAGTTGTTGCTGAAACGAAGCTGAGCCTTTCTAAGGAGAAGAATCTTGGCTTTCTTGAATCAATAGCGAAGACAAATACAGAGAAGATTACAAGGGAGATTTTGGAAGGTTTATCTGAAGACACTGGTGATAGTGACAGTTATGATGTGGAAAGTGGTGGCGAAGGCTCCAAAGATTGACCCTGGCGACCAAGTCATACAGTTTTCGGAAAATCAACTATTAAACAGAGTCATCTCGACAATATGAGGGGAAGGTATTTTCGAGATGTGTCTATTTTGAGGGCTGAAACGGAGACAAGACTTCTCCTACTCCCGAAGAGAACGAAGTCGTGATCTTCCGAAGCTTTTTCAAGGCTGGACTTCGGTTCCCCCTAAGCAGTTTTGTGGTGGAAGTTCTAAAGACATACCAGGTTTACCTTCATCAAATTACGCCCGAAGCGATCATAAGAATGGGGATCTTCGTATGGGCTGTAAGGAGTCAAGGCTTGGAGCCAAATGCAAAAAGTTTCTGCAGTATGCACGAACTATTATATGAGACAAAACCCTGGGGTAAGGAGCAGTATCATAACAATTTTGGCTGCTATAGCTTCGTTGCTCGCTCTGGGTCAAGCTGCCCCATGCCAACCTTTCGGAAAAGATGGCCTAGAGATTGGATGAAAGAATGGTTCTACGTGAAAATGATTTAAAGGCACGAGAGGATATTAAAGGGATTATTATGCGCCCTATCTGGCAACGCTTCGGCCTCCGGAAACCGAAGGTAGAAATTGACGAAGCGGCCGAAGAATGTCGCAAGGCCTTCAGCTTAGTCTGCTCTTTCATCGGGACTAGAGACTTAGTTCAAGAGCACGTGGCCTACAGGATATGGCCATTGGTAGCCAACTGGGAGATGCCAAAAGAATCCATCAGCAATCCCCACGAAGGTGGTTTGGTTCGACTAAAATATACCTTCAGGTTTAGAGACTAGTTTATCGAGCTAGACGACGACTGGCTGAAAAGCGTCGAAGCTACAAGCGATGAGCTACTTGGGCTGTATTCCAAAGCGAAAGACAATGCGCTATCTACGGCCTTTGGAGGCCGGAAAAAGAAGAGACTAAATAGAGTTTTTGATGCTATTGGGTTCATGTACCCTGACTACCGCTACCCGACGCGGGGGCAAAAAAGGAAGAATGCAACTTCCAGGAAACACGATGCTTCAGCTGCTCCAAGCGAGCCCGCGCCGAAGAGCAAAAAGGTGAAAGTCCTTACTCACCGACCGTGCTTCATCGAACCGGCCATAGTGCCCGAATTTGGCGGTGAAACATCTTCGGCGACCGAAGCCAAGGAACCTGAGATTACACAGAAAATTGAAGAGTCGACTGCACTGCCGAAGGCGTCATCAGCCAAATCAGATGAGTCAAAGGCCACTAATATTGAAGGGATAGCGGTCGAGAAAACAAAGGCATTAGAAGTTATAAGCCCATCGGCAGAGGTGACAATGTCGAAGGCACAAAAGGATCTTACAACGACTCCAAAGAGGAGGAGGATGGTGAACGTACTAGATGTGCTGGAAACAATAAAAACTTCAAGCTCTACTCCAAAGAAGATTGTCGAAGCTTTGAAACCACAAATTGAGGCAAAACTATCCAAAGCCGAAGCTGCCAAGAGCCAAGCCAAGACCGAAGCTGGGCCCTCAGAGCCTGCCAAGGATAAATCCTTGGAAATAGAAGAAGAAACGGAAAAAGAGGCTGCAGAAGAAATTCTGTTTAAAAAAACTGCCATTCCTATTCCCGAAGCATCTTCCGAAGCTCTCGATTATATTCTACGACATGCTTCGAGAAAGAGGTTATCTGTAGAAGAGAAGCGAGAAGCCCAATGTTATGCCCAGAGACTAAAATATCAGAAAGGGGCATTGATATTCAACGGCAGTGGAGAAGAAGACTTCTTGTATTGTCTCCCGGACAATAAAGAGATTTCTGTCTACCGGGAGATGAGTAGGAGCTTCGGATTCCCGAAACTAGAAGAGGGGCTCTCGGTGCTATCAAAAGATGAACTGGCCGACAGCTTAGCATACAATAGCTTAAAGGTAAGAGAATTAGAATCTTGTACTTAAAAACAAAATTTTCCATTTGCTTATACTTAATACCGCACTCCTTTTGCAGGGCCTTATTCTTAGCAACTCCCTCAGGGCGCAAAAAAGTGCCAAAGACGAAGGATGCGCTATAGCTTTGAGCAACCTTCGTTCTGAAGTAATTGAACTAAGGAATGAAGGTCTTTAAAAAGATAAAATATTAAACTCATTAGTGAATAAGATAAAAGAAGACGAAGCTACTTCCAAAGCCCAATCTGAAGCCCAGAAATGCGAGATTGGAGATCTTCGGAAACAGCTGGCTGAGGCGAATTTAAAATGCGCTATCGCCGAAGCTGACCGAGACACCAGTAACTATTGGAAAAATTATTGGGAGAAGACAGCTGTAGAAATTCGCTCTTCAAAAGAGAAATGTTATGAAAAATCTATAGAATGTGTAGATAAAATAAAAACTAGCTTCGCCAAAGTTGGCGCATACTCTAGCGAGGATAACTTCGTAAGAGGCGATCCTAAGGGCCCAATTGACTGGATCAGCAACGAGGCCGAAGCTTTTGAGGAAATTTTGAGCGGTCGTGGGGATATCTGCGCCTTCTCAGGTGCCAGAGGGATTGCGGCTATATTGGAGAAGTCTGGTTGCGAGCATGTGAAAGCTTTGGCCCAAACCGAAGCTACTTTATCCATTGAAGATACAAAAGACCCCTCGGTCGAAGCAAGCTTAGTTGGCGGAAAATTCTTCACTGACATCTGGGAGAACGGTGGCCGAGGGATGGCCCACGAGATAATAAAAAAGAGCGAAAAAGATTGTCACGATGCAAAAGAAGCAACAAAGGCAGCTGAGAAAGCTGCGGAACTCGAGAGGCGGATAGGTATTATTTAATAACTTTTAACTTTATTTTCTAATTTTGTGACTTCGAACTTATTTACGTTTTCTACCGCAGCTGAACTATCTCCTTCCCCAGAGCTCTTCAAGCCAACGGTCGACCCAGAAGCAAAGAAAGAAAATGAGATCATTAAAATGGCCGAAGCTATTTTGGACGAAGCTGTTGCTCAACTGTTAAACGAAACTGCAGAAGCAGTTTTAAAAGAAGAATAGCTGTTATTATAAAGACATTTGGAATGTAATATTTGCTGAACAAAGTGTGTAACATCTTGTAGTCTTGAATGTAATATATAAGCTATTTGTGACTCAATTCTTTACGATGCATTAAACTTTACGTACATACCATTTTTGAGCCTTCGGGGAAAAAACACCTTCCCTTCTTTTCATGCTTCATGAAGAATATCCATATTCCATAAAAAAATTAAGCTTCGTGAGCAATAGATTTCTTTCCACATTAGAGTTGATGAAGCTGCACTTCTTCAAAACATTTTGTGCCTTGGCACAACTTCTTCGAAGCAATTTCCGAAGATCAATATTATATCTCCTTCTTGTGCCATTGATGCGATATGATGTATGATGTTATGCTATGCGATTGATGTGATGATGTTATGCTATGAAAATGATATTCGTGCCGAAGATACACACACATTCCCTTAGTGGTATACACAATCACTTTGCCGTTTATTTTTGGCTTCACCGCTTATTTTTCGGTGCATCAGCGTTGACTTTTCGCTGTAAGTTCTGCATCCCCTTAGGAACGTCTTTTGAACTTCTTCGCCTTCTATTTCGGCGGTATTCGCATTGACTTTTCACGCTTCGCCTTATATTTCAGCAGAATCAGCGTTTATTTTTCGCTGTAAGCTCTGCATTCCCTTTGGAACAACTTTTGAGCAGAAAACTTACGCTGCGCTCCCTTAGGAACGACTTTTTGTAGCTTCGGCAAGCTTATGCTGCGTTCCATAGAACGACTTTTTGTAGCTTCGGAGATGTTTTTTGTAGCCACAAGTTCTCTTAGGAACGATTTTTCATGCTTCGGCAACTTTCGGACTCCGTAAGTCAGTGAAGAAGGTATATTATATCATGACAATAACGAAGCCATTACAAGAATCTAAAAACAACGAAAGGAACTGTGCTTTCAATGATTGCGCCTTATTAAAAAGAAAATGATGGCGAATGCAAAAAACTGTTGCAGAGGTAGGATATCTTTTAGTAGATGTGCTTCGATTCTGGCACAGTGCTGTTGACTGTGCGAGCTTCGGACTCCTCTCTAAAGTCTCGTTGCTGGTGAGTGTGCTGGCTCCCTTCTGGCTACTGGCCTCGTTGCATTAGTGGTGGAGGTGGAGGCTGTTGCCAAGATGCCTGAGGTTGACTTGCCGAAGCAACAGAAGTTGCAGGATGGTTACCCACATACTCTAGGATCTACGGTGAATGATACGAAGCAGTACGCATAACTTGCTTCGGTTGGTTCTGTTGGGCTGCAGCTTTTGCTATCTCCTTCTGTTTCTGGATGGTGACATGGCACATCCTTGTAGTATGGCCCTTGTCCTCACCGCAGAATAGACAATAAATTTTCCTGGGCTGATCCCCAAACCTTCCACCGAAGCCCCTGGCGCCTCTGCCCCTTGGGGCTAAAGGCCAAGGATAGCTTTGTTGTTGTCCCAAAGCTTGGGAAGAATATTGCGGCCTCTATTGCTGACTTCCTCTATCGTCATTCAAAGCTGAGTGGATCGACCTGACGTGCCTTGGATGGATTCTCCCTCTGAAGCCCCTGGTCATTTCGGAGAACCTGTAAGCTTCCTCCCTTCTCTGACGAAAGTCATTGTCAGCGCGAATGTATTCACCCATCTTTTAGAGCAGCTTCTCTAGAGTCTGAGGGGGTTTCCTGGCGAAGTATTGGGCCGTAGGTCCTGGCCGAAGCCCCTTGATCATGGCCTCAATGACAATTTCATTGGGCACCGTTGGCGCTTGTGCCCTCAGACGCACGAACCTTTGAACATACGCCTGAAGGTATTCTTCGTGATCTTGGGTGCATTGGAACAAAGCTTGAGCGGTGACTGGCTTCGTCTGAAACCCTTGGAAACTGGAGATCAGCATGTCCTTCAGCTTCTGCCATGATGTGATTGTTCCTGGCCGAAGAGAGGAGTACCAGGTTTGTGCAACATTCTTGACTACCATGACGAAAGACTTCGCCATGACTGCAGTATTGCCACCATACGAAGATATGGTCACTTCGTAGCTCATTAGAAACTACTTCATATCTGAGTGTCCATCATACATGGGGAGCTGGGGTGGCTTGTAAGACGGGGGACAAGGTGTAGCCTGTAGTTCTGCTGACAGAGGAGAAGCATCATCAAAAGCAAAATTTCCATGATGGAAATCCTCATACCAGTCATCCTCGTTGAAGAAGCCCTCTTGATGAAGCTCTCTATGCTGGGGCCTTCGGTTTTGCTCATCTTGAGCAAGATGACGAACTTCTTCACTGGCTTCGTCTATCTGCCTTTGTAGGTCAGCTAGCCGAGCCATCTTTTCCTTCTTCCTTTGCACTTGCTGATGGAGCATCTCCATATTCCTGATTTCTTGGTCCAAGTCGTCCTCCTAGGGCGTTGGACTGGTGGCCTTCCTCTTCTGGCTTCGGGCCTCTCGAAGAGAAAGGGTGTCTTGGTTCGGGTCCAGCGGCTGCAGGGCGGTAGCCCCTGTCGCTAAAGCTTTCTTTGGCGGCATGACGAAGGTCGATGCTTGCCGAAGGTGGTCAAAAGGGTTCACCAGAGGTGGGCGCCAATGTTGGGGACTTGTTCTCAAATGCTATAAGTTAAGAACAAGGCAACACAGAAAATGTTAAACGTTACAGTCCTTCGTCCTTCAAAGCATTATATCCCTTGGGATATAATGATCTTCGGACGAAGGTTGTGAAGGGCATACCTTCATCGATGCAACATATAATGGTGAAGAAAGAATCATATAAAACATAAAAGATAATATAAACATTCATATGTTATTATTAGCTCATTTCTATTTTATCACTATGGGAAAATAGAAATGATAATAAATTACAAGTGTACCTTCGGCCTGAAAGAAGGTGAAAATACAAGCGTGGCGCGAAAGCAAATACCCAGTTAGTGTGAACAGTACGGGAGCACTGTTCATCTATTTATAGGAACGGGACGCAGCCCATGTAAAATTACACCCATGTCCTTTACATTTGCTAATAACTCTATATTAATCCATCAAGGTCTAAATAGCTTTTTCAGCTTTAAGTCGGTTTCCTTTTCTGTTAACATGTCGAAGCTCTTCTGGGCACAGCTTTGGCTCTACGCCATCCTTCGTACTCCTTTTGTGCTTCTTCGCACTGTGGCTTTAACTCACGTCCGAAGATACCTGTTCATGCATTATACTTCCAGAAACATTGTTAAATCATGTTTTTGAGGACCTTCGGAAGCCGAAGGCCCCCAACAATATGCATGCCTTCTATTTTCTTCTCACAACCAATGAAATTGTTTTTATCCTTTGATGAATATAGGTGAATATATAAGTATTCTTATATACCAAAATTAGCGCAATGTGCTACAGCTTGATGAGAGTGCTACATCAGCAGGGTCGCTCAGCTACGTCCTCCTGCAATGCGGCTTCTTTCTCTAGCCAGCCTCCATTCGGCATAGAAATAAGCATCAACATTCGAAATGGGCATCACACGGATCTAGCTTCTACACTACACCCTTCATGACTCTTCTAGTCACTTTACCGAAGCTCCTCATCCCACGAAATGCTACATCTATAGCTAGAATGCAGGTGCATATAGAATATTGATTTTATCTAAAATGGTTTATTTGATAAAAAATAATAGGGAATGAGGAAGTTTTACGGCGGCAATGCTCTGCCTGCAGTGATTATGTGTGAACTCTTTGATTCAGACGTATGCCATGCCCTCCTCCTCCATGTTTCTCCCTCACGACATCAGTAGAATGGAGGGATGGGTGTGGATTCATGGGGAACTCAACCTCGAAATTCAGCGACGAATTGGGGGTGGATTCTGGGGGATGAACATAGAAAGGGCGGAGGAGATCGAGTCGCAGCAGGGACGAAGAACTCTACCTCGAATGGACTGTAGGATGCAGCACTTGTCCTCGGGTTGCAGGATGTAGCAGCTAGTCGACGGCTGGCGGGGATGGAGCAATCGTCGATGGTTATCGATGACGCCGTGCTCGTGCGGCGGCTAGGTTAGGTACAGAAACGCACACGAGAATAGAAATAAACGAAACGTTATTCCCACAACCAGTGGCATTGGTGGGTAAATACCTTATAACTCCACGTCTAGTTTTATATTAGGTGTTTCTGGAGTAGGAAAAGAGTTACTCCAGTTTTTTGTATTGTAGCTCCAAAAACTCCACGGAGTTTTTAGCTCTAGAGTTTAGGTGTTTGGGTAGAAAATTTTTGCTCCAAGGTGAAGTGATACTCTAGAGCTATGCCAAACAGGGCTTAAGTGTGGACCATCCACTACGACGGTGCATGGTGCCATGCGGGGGCAGGCACGGCTGCAGTCATCACATCACCCATAGGGGTCAAACACAGATATGCAGCACGCCTCAGCTTTGCTTTGGAGTCTGACAGATGCACCAACAACATAGCAGAATACGAAGTTGTCATCCTGGATCTTCGCAAGCTAAGAGCGCTTGGTGTCACCACCTGCATAATCAAGACAGATTCCAAAGTGGTTGCCGGTCAGGTCGAAAAAGAATATTCAGCAAAAGACCCCACAGTCATGCAGTATCTCACGGCTGTTCGCAGTCTTGAGAGACAATTCAATGGTTTCACCTTGCAGCATGTGGACCGAGCCAGGAACGAGGAGGCCGACGCATTGGCCAAAGCAGATGCCAGAGGCAAAGCCTTGCCCTCCGACATGTTCTACCACGTCATCGGCACGCCAGCCGTCCGCAATCCAGAGGGTCTACAAATAACCAACAACACCGAGGGTCATCGCATAGTCAACCTCATCATGACCAAAGATTGGCGAGCCCCAATAACCCTGTTCCTGCAAGGATATTATCATCCAAGCGACGTCAACGAGGCCAAGCGCCTCAAGCACCGAAGCTGGGACTTCGCAATCATTAAGGGCCAGCTATACAAGAAGGGGGTCAGTCAACCTATGCTTAAATGTGTCATCAAAACCGAAGGCATCCAAATCCTGTGCAAAGTCCACAACGGAACTTGTGGCTCTCACTCGGGGCCTAGGGCCCTCGCTGCCAAGGTGATCCGTCAAGGGTTCTACTGGCCCACTATAATCTACGCCGCAAACCGAGTCACGAGATCGTGCGAAGCCTGCCAGAAGTTTTATCCCCATTCGGGCAACCCTTCGCAATTCACAAAGCTGATTGCCCACAGATGGCCACTTCAACGCTGGGGGCTGGAAATTATCGGGCCACTACCCACGGCTCAAGGGAACCTCAAGTTCACCTTCGTCGCCGTCGAGTATTTTACCAAGTGGATCGAGGCAAGGGCAGTATCCACAGTAACGTCGAAGACTGCCTAGAAATTCTTCTGGCAAAACATTGTTTGCCGGTTCGGAGTCCCGTCCGAGCTCACAGTCGACAATGGCAAACAGTTTGACAGCCAGGACTTCAGGGACTTCTGCTTCTCCATCGGCACCAAGCTTGCCTTCGCCTCAGTATATCACCCGCAATCTAACGGTGTTGTCGAGCGCGCCAACGGCAAAATTTTCACTGCTATCAAGAAAAGGCTACTCGACGATAGCAAGGGTAAATGGGCCGACCATCTACCTGAAGCAGTCTGGGCGCTAAACACGACCGAATGCCGGGCGACTGGATTCACTCCTTTTCGTCAACTGTATGGATCGGAGGCCATGACCCCGCAGGAAATAAAGCACATGTCACCTCGAACAAGTGCATCAGCCGTCCCCGACGTAGACGAGCCAACGTCCAAAGACCTCATCGACGGAGACCGCGTCTTCGCCCTGCAGGCCCTCAACAAATACCAAGCTCAAACAAAGGCCTGGCACGACCACGCAGTCGTCCCAAGAGAATTCAACGAAGGAGACCTCGTACTTGTCCGAACCTCCCGGACAGAGTCACGGGGCAAGCTGGAGCCGAAGTGGGAGGGTCCTTTCATCGTCAAGTCAAAGGCGTCCCCCAGCGCTTACAGGCTAACAACGCCATCCGACGAAGACCTAGACCACTCTTGGAATATTGACAATCTCCGCAAATTTTTTTGTATAAATCTTCAGGGCCTATGCGCCCTTGTAATTCATCAAACAATACTATTCCGGCTCGCACTCTTTTCCTCCCGGGGGGTGATGTTTTTAATGAGGCGGAGCCATGTAGTATACCTGCAAAAATCCCTCGCAAAAACTCAGATACAGCATGTCGAAAAAGACCGCATCGACGGTCTTCGGCATTCGACCACTCCGAAGTCACCGCGAGAGGCAGCACAGACTACCCTCGCGTATGACACTCCGCGCAAAAGTCGCCTAAGGGTGCAGCCGGAATAGCACAATAAGTGTGCATAATCGAAGTCTTTTCTAAAAGACTCTCCGTGCAAAAGTTGCCTAAGGGTGCAGCCGGAATAGCGATAATCGAAGTCTTTTCCTAAAAGACTCTCTGTGCAAAAGTCGCCTAAGGGTGCAGCCGGAATAGCGATAAACAAAGTCTTTTCCAAAAACTCTCCGTGCAAAAGTCGCCTAAGGGTGCAGCCAGAATAGCACAATAAGTGCGCAAAATCGAAGTCTTTTCCTAAAAGACTCTTCATGCAGAAGTCGCCTAAGGGTGCAGCCGGAATAGCACAATAAGTGCGCAAATATCGAAGTCTTTTCCAAAAGACTCTCCATACAGAAGTCGCCTACGGGTGCAGCCGGATCAACGAAGGCACGCAGCCTCATCATACAAATTACGGTTACATACACACAGCGAGGCACCATAAACTACATTGGCTCAACCTTCGGGATGATACCCATCTCCCTATAATTGAACAGCATTATCCTCAATTCCTCACCCTCAAAAAGATTTCGCAGCTCCCCTTCACCTATGCTCGCCCCAATCGGCGAGGACAGCAATTCTTGCCTACTAGTCCGGTCCACGCGAAGACGGCCACGCTCCAACCCAATATGATGACCACTTCGCGACGATTCACTAACTCTCCATTTTGCCACCACCCTTCGCCGCCGATACCCAGTACTCGCACCCGGGAGCCCCCCGAAACCCTCCACGCACGGCGAAGGCTCCGCTGCAGCCACATCTAAAGCCGCAAAATAATCCAATCCTTCATCCAAAGACTCCTCCGTCCACGAAATCAAACTCCCAGAATCATCAGACTCAAAACACTTAGACACAGAGCCACATGAATCACCATCGGCAGACACCACGGTTGAGGCCGCTACAAAAATAGTATTGTCAGTAGCGGTTGCGTGCGCAAGCCAAAACGTCGGAACCTGTGCAGCAACCGAGGTTCAGTATCACACAGAAAATTTACACTTAAACTCCCCAACACCTATTCAGCCACCTGCGAGGGCCCGGCCACGACTGTGGGGTCTTCGGCAGCCGGTTCGACCACCGTCTTCGGGGCGTCCTCGCCCGTTGGCGCGGGGGCTGGCGCGGGGTCTTCGACATCTCCAATCGGCGCGGGGGTCGACGAGGGGCCCTTGCCCGCATCAGACGGTGGCGCCAGCTCCACCCCCGAGGCTTCCGGCAGCGAGGCCTCGGGCAGCGTGCTATCTAGGTCACCAAGGTCTTCAACCTCCTCGTCACGCGCCATCTGCAGCAATAGCTCACTCATTCAGCAAAACCACACATATAACCACACAAAATGAGCCCTTACCTGATCCATTGCCCGGTCAGATCTCTCCCGGACCGTCTCTCGGCCGTGAGGACCCCACATCCTATCAAAGAGAGCCCTCGCCGACTGCTTAAGCACCGAGTCCTTGACCTGGAAGATTTCACGTTCGAAGCCTTCGTCGGACTGGTCGAAGTCCTTGAAATGCCTGCACCCCTTGCAGGACAAAGCATTCATGGCCCTCTCTCAAGTGACGAGGGAGGCGAAGGACATGAGGCCCATCACGATTGTTGGCAGGACCCCCAGCTCCTCCTGCAGCCACTCAAGGAAACGGAGGCCCACCTCTTGGCTGGGTGCTTTGAAGGGGGCGGTCCGCGCACCCAGCTCCCGGTACGCATCCACGAGCTACGCGTGCGTCCGCTCAACCTCCGCGCGCGTCGATGTCTCGACTTTATCCACGTGGCTGCAAAGGCCGCCGAGCTACGCTTCCAGCTCCTCGGTGCGTTGGCGGGCGAGACTGGCCTCTGCCCTCTCAAGTTTAGCGTCGGTGATGGCCTTATTCGCGTCCCTCCTCTCCTCCGCCAACTGGCACGAGAGATCCCCCTTCTCGGCCTCCATAGCGGCCAACCTCTCCGTCAGCCTGCGGTTTTTACTTTCTGCAGCTGACTTCTCCCGAACAGCATCCGCATGCTACGCACGGAGACGCTCGACTTCGACAGCAAACTCCGCAGTCAGAGCACCCGACGCGATGTGTTCGGCGAAGTCGGCCGCCTGCCACCATAAACCATGAGACTCGCCACCTCATAAAAACAACGAACTATCGAAGTCCAACACGACTTACATGCTTCAGCTGCTGCGACAACTATTGTGATGCTTGCCTCAGTTGCTGGGACACGGAGACCGCCACGTCCTTAGTTGCGGCAGCCGACAGAATTGCGCCACTCACGCAGAAGGCGGACCACGGGTCCTGCGAAGCACCCTTCGCGCCTACCGCCGCCGTCGGTGAAGTAGCCATTACCGGAGTCGGGACAACAGCCAGTTGCCCCACATCTGACCCTGCACCACGATCTTGGTTATGACCTAGTCCGAAAAAAAACTTACCACGAAGATAATCTCTGACGCAGATATCTGTGTCAAAGTCGGCAACACGCGTCGCCGCCTCGTCAGTACGCGACGGCGAGGGCAACTTTTGCCCCTTCGCTGGCTCGCCAACAGGTGTCTTGCTCGCGCTAGAAGCAGCAGTCTTCACACCTGCCGAAGATTTCCTAGGCCTAAAGGCGGCCGGCTTCATAGCCGGCACCGGTTTGCTGCTGCCACCGGCGGCAGACTTCGTGCCCCCCTACGCTTTGTTCGCCTCATGGAAAGGATCCCCAATCCTAACGACCGCCCAGCGCTTCGGCGCAATGTCTTGACGATCCTTCTCCATCACTACCGATACAACAGCAGCAATATTCCGTTCATAAGGAAAAATCTTCAAGTCATGAGCCATACGAGACATAGACATGTCTTCGCCAGCCGCGCGGGGGATCGGAATATTCTTTGGCCATCGACCCCCGAAAACCCTTAGCATTCACGCCGAAGACTCCCGGAGCTCGGGCGAAGACATCCTTCCCCCGAGGGCCGCGCACGTCCCCATCAACTCCATAGCAAAACTATCAGAAACTCCAAGTCCCCCAACTGCAGTACCTATTTTCCTCTTCTTAGTTCCTGGGGTATCCTCCTGCGAGGGGCCTTCATCAGTCACGGCCATTGGTCTCTTCCAGCGGCAGTCGACGGCCACGGCAGCGTCGTCCCCGGGATAGCCGCCGTACGGCAAACGATTCAACTCGAAAACCATCCTAACTCCGCAGAGCCTCTGTCCTCGGCACATAACGCCTCACAATCCGCACTGCCCCATCTTCCACTTCACGCACGAATGTGGCTGGATCCCGGCCATGCAGATCCAACGCGAACGCCGGACTTCGCACTACCTGCTCGCCCAGGGAGGGCATCTGGCGAGGGCATACTTCGCCCAACGCCCAGCCATGCGCCAAGGGCCACACTCCATAACCGATGAATTCCTCAACTAAATCACGCCCGCTACTCATGCGGGCAGCACAACGAAGGGCCTCTTCATCACTATCATCCTCCGCCACCTCAAACGACGGGAATGCCACATAGCAGTGGGAGCACAACACGGTCGCCGGGAGTCCTAGGAGGTCTTCGACCTCGCCTACCACCACATAAAACCAATAATCATACCAGTTGCCCCACTTGTTGCGGGCGCAGGGAACTAACTCAACAACTTCCGCCGAAGTCTTCCCAGTCCTCGGCGTAAAGGTGCATGACCCAAAATGTGCAATCTTGCTTCCAATTTTTCTCTTCTGCCAGTGCAAACAGTAATTCTTGGCGAAGACCTCTACGGAGGGCTGACCGCCGTACGAAGTCACTGCCTAGACATACTTCGCCAGGGCAACCACGGCATTAGGTGTCAATTGATGGATCTGCACGTCATACCTCCGCAACACTTTCACCACAAAACGATGTGCAGGCAACGAAGGCCGGCAGTGAAAAATGCCTCGAACACAACCATCTCACCCTCCGGCTCAGGAATCTCTTCTGCCCCCGAAACTTGGCCAACTCCGTTCCCAAAATACCCCAACTGCTGCATGTCTTGCACGCAAACTGAGGAGATCCTCAAAACACCGAATTCCACCGTGTGGCCCGGGTGTAGCTCCACTGCTGCCAAATCACTGAAGGTACCCTCGGACGATGATTCGCCCAATGGTGTAGTCACAGCGGATGAAGAAGAAGACAGCATGGCTGCGTACCATCGGCGGCGGCACGCGGTCTGCTTGACGCGCGCCAGTTCTCCGGTGAACAGGAGCAAGGAGGGAAGGCGAGCGGGCGGCCGGTTTCAAAATGCTAGGGTTTTGCGGTGCACAGAAAGGTAACAGAGCCTGAGCCGTGCCGCCCCCTTTTTATACACAGGGCGCGACGCCTCGGGAAGCCCGCAGTCCAACAGTACTGCGTCTGTCAACGGTCACATCAAAAACCCCCACGGAACCACTTCGAGCGAGGGTAGCGTCTCCACCATCTAGCGACGTCTTCGACACTAGAAGACTCAATCGAACTGGTCCCTCGGAGGGCAAATGTTGGGGCGAAGGCAAAGACGCTACCCTTCGCTCCAGGCATTCGTCAACTCGCTGCACCGACGGAGGCAAGATGACCGGCGTGGCCCACCCTTCGTCCTCTTCACTGCAAGACGAAGGCCTACGATGAAGTCTCTCCATCCCGCATCCTCGGTCCTACTTGGAGGCCCACGTGGGATTTGGCCCATCGTAACAGGCCCCGCACGGACAGGCGTGTTACAGACCTGATTTGTAATAGCTTTTCTGTAATGACAGTTTGTAACCCTCCTTTATGGGAATATTCTGGGGATAATCCAAGTGTTTGAGGGCATAAGCGTCCTTACATCGGGATGTTGGGCGCTCAGGCACCTATAAATACCCCCGTACAATGCCCTTGAGAGGCTAGATTAATAGAGCAATCGCCATCTCGAGTAAAACCTTACTTGCATCCTTTCCACTCCCCCGTTGGATCAACATGCCCAGGAGTGCAAGTTCCAACAATGATCAAAGGTATATAGATGAGCTATGTGTGCAAAGTATCAATCAAAATTCCAAGAATCAAGAATGTTTAGCTCATTCCTGAGTTTGGTAAAGGTTTTCTCATCTAAAGGCTTGGTAAAGATATCGGCCAATTGATCTTTGGTGTTAATATAGGCTATCTCGATATCCCCCTTTTGTTGGTGATCTCTCAAAAAGTGATACCGAATGGCTATGTGCTTAGTGCGGCTGTGTTCAACGGGATTATCCACCATGCGGATTGCACTCCCATTGTCACATAGGAAAGGGACTTTGCTAAATTTGTAGCCATAGTCCCTAAGGGTTTGCCTCATCCAAAGCAATTGCGCACAACAATGGCCTGTGGCAATGTACTCGGCTTCGGCGGTAGAAAGAGCTACTAAGTTTTGTTTCTTTGAAGCCCAAGACACCAGGGATCTCCCCAGAAACTGACAAGTCCCTGATGTGCTCTTCCTATCAATTTTACACCCTACCCAATCAGCATCGGAATATCCTAATAAATCAAAAGAGGATCCCTTGGGGTACCAAAGACCAAACTTAGGTGTATGAACTAGATATCTCAAGATTCTCTTCATGGCCCTAAGGTGAACTTCCTTAGGATCAGCTTGAAACCTTGCACACATGCACACGGAAAGCATAATATCCGGTCGAGATGCACATAAATAGAGTAAAGAACCTATCATCGAACGGTATACCTTTTGATCTACAGATTTACCTCCTGTGTCGAGGTCGAGATGCCCATTGGTTCCCATGGGTGTCTTGATAGGCTTGGCATCCTTCATTCCAAACTTGGTGAGTATATCTTGAATGTACTTTGTTTGGCTGATGAAGGTGCCCTGTTGGAGTTGCTTGACTTGAAATCCTAGAAAATACTTCAACTCCCCCATCATAGACATCTCGAATTTTTGTATCATGATCCTACTAAACTCTTCACAAATAGATTTGTTAGACCCAAATATGATATCATCAACATAAATTTGGCATACAAACAAATCATTTGCAATGGTTTTAGTAAAGAGACTAGGATCGGCCTTGCCGACTTTGAAGCCATTAGTGATAAGGAAATCTCTTAGGCATTCATACCATGCTCTTGGGGCTTGCTTGAGCCCGTAAAGCACCTTAGAGAGTTTGTAGACATGGTTAGGGTACTCACTATCTTCAAAGCCGGGAGGTTGCTCAACATAGACCTCTTCCTTGATTGGTCCATTGAGGAAGGCACTCTTCACGTCCATTTGATAAAGTTTAAAGCCATGGTAAGTAGCATAGGCAAGTAATATACGAATTGACTCAAGCCTAGCTACGGGTGCATAGGTTTCTCCAAAATCCAAACCTTCGACTTGTGAATATCCCTTGGCCACAAGTCGTGCCTTGTTCCTTGTCACCACACCATGCTCATCTTGCTTGTTGCGGAAGACCCACATGGTTCCTACAACATTTTGGTTAGGACGTGGAACTAAATGCCATACCTCATTCCTCATGAAGTTGTTGAGCTCCTCTTGCATCACCACCACCCAATCCGAATCTTTAAGTGCATCCTCTTCCCTGTGTGGCTCAATAGAGGAAACAAACGAGTAATGTTCACAAAAATGAGCAACACGAGATCGAGGAGTTACCCACTTATGAATATCGCCGAGGATAGTGTTCACGGGGTGATCTCGTTGGATTGCTTGGTGGACTCTTGGGTGTGGTGGCATTGGATCTTGTTCATCTTCCTTGTCTTGATCATTGAAATCTCCCCCATGATCATTGTCCTCCTCTTGAGGTGGCTCATCTTCTTGATCTTCATTTTCATCACCTTGAGCTTGATCCTCATCTTGGGTTGGTGGAGATGCTTGCATTGAGGAAGATGGTGGTTGATCTTGTGCTTGTGGAGGCTCTTCGGATTCCTTAGGACACACATCCCCAATGGACATGTTCCTTAGCGCGACGCACGGAGCCTCTTCATCATCTAGCTCATCAAGATCAACTTGCTCTACTTGAGAGCCATTAGTCTCATCAAACACAATGTCACAAGAGACTTCAACTAGTCCAGTGGACTTGTTAAAGACTCTATATGCCCTTGTGTTTGAATCATAACCAAGTAAAAAGCCTTCTACAGCCTTAGGAGCAAATTTAGATTTTCTACCTCTTTTAACAAGAATAAAACATTTTCTACCAAAGACTCTAAAATATGAAACATTTGGCTTTTTACCAGTGAGGAGTTCATATGATGTCTTCTTGAGGATTCGGTGAAGATATAACCGGTGATGGCGTAGCAAGCGATGTTGACCGCCTCAGCCCAAAACCGATTCGAAGTCTTGTACTCATCAAGCATGGTCCTTGCTATGTCCAATAGAGTTCTATTCTTCCTCTCCACTACACCATTTTGTTGTGGCGTGTAGGGAGAAGAGAACTCATGCTTGATGCCCTCCTCAAGAAAGCCTTCAATTTGTGAGTTTTTGAACTCCATTCCATTGTCGCTTCTTATCTTCTTGATCCTTAAGCCAAACTCATTTTGAGCTCGTCTTAAGAATCCCTTTAATGTTTCTTGGGTTTGAGATTTTTCCTGCAAAAAGAATACCCAAGTGAAACGAGAATAATCATCCACAATAACTAGACAGTACTTACTCCCGCCGATGCTTATGTAAGCTATCGGGCCGAATAAATCCATGTGGAGTAGCTCCAGTGGCCTGTCAGTCGTCATGATGTTCTTGTGTGGATGATGAACACCAACTTGCTTCCCTGCTTGACATGCGCTACAAATCCTGTCTTCCTCAAAATGAACATTTGTTAGTCCCAAAATGTGTTCTCCCTTTAGAAGCTTGTGAAGATTCTTCATTCCAACGTGGGCTAATCGGCGATGCCAGAGCCAACCCATGTTAGTCTTAGCAATTAAGCAAGTGTCGAGGTCAGCTCTATTGAAATCAACTAAGTATAGCTGACCCTCTAACACTCCCTTAAAAGCTATTGAATCATCACTTCTTCTAAAGACAGTAACACCTACATCCATAAAAAGGCAGTTGTAACCCATTTTACATAATTGTGAAACTAAAAGCAAGTTATAATCTAAAGAATCTACAAGAAAAACATTGGAAATAGAATGGTCAGGTGATATAGCAATTTTACCAAGTCCTTTGACCAAACCTTGATTTCCTTCCCCGAATGTGATAGCTCTTTGGGGATCTTGGTTTTTCTCATAAGAGGAGAACATCTTTTTCTCTCCAGTCATGTGGTTTGTGCACCCGCTATCAATGATCCAACTTGAGCCCCCGGATGCATAAACCTACAAAACAAATTTAGGCCTTGTTCTTATGTACCCAAACAATTTTGGGTCCTTTTATATTAGAAACAAGCACCTTGGGTGCCCAAACACAAGTCTTGGAGCCCTTGTGTTTGCCCCCAACATATTTGGCAACTACTTTGCCTGATTTGTTAGTAAGCATATATGAAGCATCAAAGGTCTTAAATGAAATGTTATGATCATTTGATGCAATTGGAGATTTCTTCTTAGGCATTTTAACATGGGTAGAATGCCTAGAGCTACAAGCCTCATTCTTATAAATAAAAGCATGGTGAGGAACAGAATGAGTCTTCTTTGCATGAATTCTCCTAATCTTATCCTCAGGATAACCAGCAGGATATAAAATATAGCCCTCGTTATCCTGAGGCATGGGAGCTTTGCCCTTAACAAAATTAGACAATCTTTTAGGAGGGGCATTAAGCTTGACATTGTCTGCCTGTTGGAAGCCAATGCCATCCTTAATGCCAGGGCGTCTCCCACTATAAAGCATGCTACGAGCAAATTTAAATTTCTCATTTTCTAGTTCATGCTCGGCATTTTTAGCATCTAGTTTAGCTATATGATCATTTTGTTGTTTAATCATAGCAAGGTGATCATGAATAGCATCTACATTAACATCTCTATATCTAGTGCAAATAGAAACATGATCAACCGTAGATGTAGAGGGTAGGGCTGGAAAAAAAGCTCGAGCTCGACGAGCTGGCTCGGGCTCGCAGCAGCTCGGCTCGGCTCGGACTGGCTCGACGCTCAAAACGAGCCTGAGCCGAGCCTGTTTTTGTGGCTCGTGAAAAGAGCGAGCCAGCTCGGCTCGGCTCGGTGCAGCTCGCGAGCTGGCTCGTGGCTCGACCCAACAACAATTTGATACATAAAATCTTAGTTAGCATATAATATTAGTACCGAGTAGACAATAATTTATGTTATTTGAGATTACTATACAAAAATAATCTATTTTCTATATTATATTAGTGATATATCTATTTTACTAATTTAAAATATGGTATTTAAAATATTTTTAAGATTTTATATTATAATTTAGAGAGCAGATTTACATTAATGGCTAGGCTCGTTGGCTCGGCGAGCCGGCTCGCGAGCCCGGAGCGAGCCGAGCCGAGCCGGTTTTTCGAGCTCGCCAGATGGGCGAGCCGAGCCGAGCTCGGCTCGTTATGTGAGCGAGCCGAGCCGAGCCGAGCTCGGCTCGGCTCGTTTCCACCCCTAGTAGAGGGTTTGCAATCATTTAATTCAACAATCTTAGCATGTAAAATAGCATTCTCATCTCTAAGATTGGAAATAGAAACATTGCAAACATCTAATTCCTTAGCCTTAGCAATTAATTTATCATTCTCAAACTTAAGGCTAGCAAGAGATTCATTCAACATGTCAATCTTAGCAATTAAACTAGCATTATCATTTCTAAGATTAACAATTGAATCATCACAAACATTTGATTTCTCAACCTTAGCAATTAATTTGGCATTTTCATTTCTAAGGCTAGAAATATGGTCATGGCAAGTGCTAAGCTCACTAGTTAATTTTTCATTTTTCTCTACCTCCAGAGCATAAGCATTTTTAGTCTTAACATGCTTTTTGTTTTCCTTAATAAGGAAGTCTTCTTGGCTATCCAAGAGTTCATCCTTCTCATGAATAGCACTAATCAATTCATTCAATTTCTCTTTTTGTTGCATGTTAAGATTGGCAAAAAGAGTAAGCAAGTTATCCTCATCATCACTAGAATTATCCTCATCACTAGAAGTTGCGTACTTAGTGGAGGATCTAGATTTTACCTTCTTCTTCTTGTCGTCCTTTGTCATGAGGCACTTGAGGCCAACGTTGGGGAAGAGAAGACCTTTGTTGACGGCGATGTTGGCGGCGTCCTCGTCGGAGGAGGAGTCAGTGGAGCTCTCGTCGGAGTCCCACTCCCGGCAAACATGGGCATCGCCACCCTTCTTCTTGTAATATCTCTTCTTTTCCTTCTTCTTCCCCCTCTTGTCGTCGCCCCTATCACTGTCACTAGAAATAGGACATTTTGCTATAAAGTGACCAGGCTTACCACACTTGTAGCAAACTTTCTTGGAGCGGGGCTTGTAGTCTTTCCCCCTCCTTTGCTTGAGGATTTGGCGGAAGCTCTTGATGATGAGCGACATCTCCTCGTTGTCGAGCTTGGAGGCGTCGATGGGGACCCTACTTGGTGTAGAGTCTTTCTTTTCTTCTTTCGTCGCCTCGAATGCGACGGGTTGCACCTTGGATGTTGAGGTGGCGCCTTGCTCGATGATTTTCTTGGAGCCTTTGATCATCAACTCAAAGCTCACAAATTTTCCTATCACTTCCTCAGGAGACATTAGTTTGTATCTAGGATCACCACGAATTAATTGTACTTGAGTAGGATTAAGAAAAACTAGTGATCTTAGAATAACCTTGACCATTTCATGGTCATCCCATTTGGTGCTCCTGAGGTTGTGCACTTGGTTCACCAAGGTCTTTAGACGGTTGTACATGGCTTGCAGACCTTCTCCTTAGTTGAGCATGAACCGATCGAGCTCCCCCTCGATCGTTTCCCTCTTGGTGATCTTGGTCATCTCATCTCCCTCATGCGCGGTTTTGAGCACGTCCCAAATCTCCTTGGCGCTCTTCAACCCTTGCACCTTATTATACTCCTCTCGACTTAGAGAGGCGAGGAGTATAGTAGTGGCTTGGGAGTTGAAGTGCCGGATTTGGGCAACCTCGTCCGAATCATAGTCTTCATCCCCCGGCGATGGTACCTGCACTCCAAACTCAACAACATCCCAAATACTTGCATGGAGTGAGGTTAGGTGATGCCTCATTTTATCACTCCACATGATATAATCTTCACCCTCAAAAACGGGTGGTTTGCCTAATGGAACGGAAAGTAAAGGAGTGTGTTTTGAAATGCGAGGATAGAGTAGGGGAATCTTACTAAACTTCTTGCGCTCATGGCGCTTAGAAGTGACGGACAGCGCGTCGGAACCGGAGGTGGATGGCGATGAAGAATCAGTCTCGTAGTAGACCACCTTCTTCATTTTCTTTTTCTTGTGGCCACTCTGATGCGACTTGTGAGGAGGTGATTCCTCCTTCTTCTTGTTGCGGGACTCTCCCGATGGAGCCTTCCCGTGGCTTGTGGTGGGCTTCTCGCCGGTCACCATCTCCTTGGCGGGTTCTCCCGACATCACTTCGAGCGGTTAGGCTTTAATGAAGCACCGGGCTCTGATACCAATTGAAAGTTGCCTAGAGGAGGGTGAATAGGCGGAATATAAAAATTATAAACTTAAGCACAACTACAAGTCGGGGTTAGCGTTAGAAATATAATCGAGTCCGAAAGAGAGGGCGAAAACAAATCACAAGCAAATGAAGAGTGATACACGGTGATTTGTTTTACCGAGGTTCGGTTCTTGCAAACCTACTCCCCGTTGAGGTGGTCACAAAGACCGAATCTCTTTCAACCCTTTCCCTCTCTCAAACGGTCACCTAGACCGAGTGAGCTTCTCTTCTCAATCAATCGGGACACTAAGTCCCCATAAGGACCACCACACAATTGGTGTCTCTTGCCTTGATTACAATTGAGTTGGGAACAAGAAAGAAAGAAGAAGAAAAGCTATCCAAGTGCAAGAACTCAAATGAACACAGCTGTCACTATCTCACTAGTCATTATTTGATTGGAATGATCTTTGGACTTGGGAGAGGATTTGATCTCTTGTTTGTGTCTTGGAGTGAAGTCTAGAGCTCTTGTATTGAATGCAATAGCTGAAAACTTGGATGCCTTGAAGTGTTGGTGGTTGGGGGGTATTTATAACCCCAACCACCAAAGTGGCCATTGGGGATGGCTGCTGTCGTATGGCGCACTGGACAGTCCGGTGCACCACCGGACAGTTCGGTGCGCCAGCCACGTCACCCAACCGTTAGGGTTCGACCGTTGGAGCTTTGACATGTGGAGCCACCAGACAGTCCGGTGGTGCACCGGACAGGTCATGTTCACTGTCTGGTGCGCCATCTGTGCCTGCTCTGACTTCTGCACGCATAGTCCGCGCACTATAGGTCACTATTCACCTTTTGCAGACGACCGTTGGCGCTGATAGCCGTTGCTCTGCTAGCACACAGGACAGTTCGTTGCTACACCGAACAATCTAGTGATTATAGCGGAGTGGCTCCTCAAATTCCTGAAGCTGAGCAGTTCATAGTTGATCCACCCTAGTGCACCGGACACTGTCCGGTGGCACACCGGACAGTCCGGTGCACCAGACCAGGGCAGCCTTCTGTTGTCTTTTGCTCTTTTTATTTGAACCCTTTCTTGGACTTTTTATTGGTTTATGTTGAACCGTTGGCACCTATAGAACTCATAATCTAGAGCAAACTAGTTAGTCCAATTATTTGTGTTGGGCAATTCAACCACCAAAATTCATTTAGGAAAAGGTTTGACCCTATTTCCCTTTCAGCAAGCACAATGTACCAAAACCTCTAAAATTTGGTAGAAATAACCACATACAGCAAGTCGAGATAAATCGATAGGATGTCGTCGGCATGAACGATTGTGGCACCTACTCGACATCAACATGGAGCAGGGAGATGCTCCCCTCCCACTCCACAAAGTCATGGGTTCCCATGAAAAGCCACCTCGGCGAAATCCGCGATGCTCGCAACATCCTCAAAACTCGACAATGAGAACAAGATGAAGCAGAGCAGTCGCACGCACCCAGAAGGAGGTGCAAGCATAGCACCAACCCAACTAGGCCAAGGCCATGTGCCTTCAGGCATGCAAAATGTAAGGCGTGGTTTCTCGCTAGGGTACACGCGCCTGCTAACCTCGCCTAATACGACGGGACGACTAATCTTGGTGTTTGGTTGGATGACTACCCCCTCGCCTGCTGCATAGCAGGAATCAAGGATGACCTCTGATAATCCAATTCTTGCCCACCGACCACGTGGAGGGGGTGAGGGCATGGATCAAGAACTTGCCGAGCAACACCATCCACGACTAGGCCCAACTTAAGAAGGCCATCATCGACAACTTCTAGGGCAAATACAAATGCCCTAGAAGCTCGTGGGACCTCAAAAGATGCATCCAAAAGAGTGGGGAGAGCCTCCGAGACTACATCCTAAGGTTCTACTAGAAAATAATGATTTGCCTAACGCCTCTGACACCAATGTCGTCAATGCCTTCACCTATGGCACCACGAATGAGGCGCTTGTACACGAGCTCGACCGCGGTCGACCAAAGACCACTGTCGATCTCCTCGACATCGCCACAAAGTTTGTTGGTGGAGAGGACCTACAAGGGGAAAACCCCACACGACTTCGGTGATATGAGCGGCATAAAGAAAGAGAGTCTAGAACACCCTAATAGGCGTCAGAGGGGCAACCACGCTCGACGCGATGGGAATCAGGTCGCCAACACTGAGCTCCTGCCCAAACCATACACAAAGAATGGTCACAACCACTTCTAGAAGTTGATGGACACGCTGTGCCAGAACCACAGCTACCCAGTCTATCACAAGCTCCATGGGTGCGAGCTCTTCAAGTGCTTTATCACCAATCCTCTGAAGAAGGTGAAGTTGGAGGAAGCCACCCAAGTGGCGAAGTAGAATGATGCCACTAAGGACTTCCCCAAGCCACCAGGATGCCTTATGATCTTTGGTGGCCCCAAGACATACGGTGTCGTGTCGCCTAATGTGGATCGCCAATCCTATACTCATTAAGAAGAAAAGTGGGAAATGGAGGATGTGTGTTAGTTACATGGGCCTAAACAAGGCATGTCCAAAAAACCCCTTTCCTCTCCCCCGAATTGATCGAGTTGTCAACTCCGTAGTCAGATGCGAACTCCTCTCCTTTCTAGATACCTACTTGGGCTATCACTAGAACACCATGAAGGAGTGTGGCCAACATGCTACCTCCTTCATCACCCCCTTCTTCCTAGGCTTGCGAGAAGGTGGTGCTCTTGACTAGCGGGAGTATGGGTCCCCAAGGGTCCAGGCCCACAACAATGTGTAGGGAACGTCGGATGCTCAACTCGCCTCCGACCTCCTCAAGGACGCGTAGGACGTGTTGGTCATTCACTCTGCAAAGTACCAACAGGACAAGGGTCAAGTATAACAAAGACAAGCACAAGCTCTCCCTTCCATCTGAGGGACCGTTCATCATCACCCAAGTCTTATGACTAGAAACATATTGGCTCAAGGTTAGCATCAGCAACATCCTCTCCAACGCATGGAACATCGAAAAGCTAAGGAAATTCTACCTCTGATATGGGGTTGGGGAGTATGTACCATATCACACTCGCTCCCATAGGCTCACTTATCCCACATCAACATCTTCTTTAAGTGTTTCGGTGCCCAGATCCATCTCGAGGCACATCTACGCCACAAAGGCCCCAGCAACCGCGGCTGCGATGACTCGGGACTCTTGATTACAAGGACAAGCTAATTGAGCCTTAGGGAGAGAGTAGCTCACAGACTTGAGTCAAAAGCCACCAACTTTAACAACATGAAACTTTTTAATATGTATTTACATAACCACAAATAGAAAAGAAACTAAAAAGCTATGGCACTCGTGGATGTCACAGGAGGAGCGTTCACTACCGGACACAGCTCCTTTGCCGTGTGTCTCAGACACTCGGCAAAGGCTATTTTATACTCGGCGAAGGCTTTGCCGAGTGTAACACTCGGCAAAGAACGCTCGGCAAACTGTACATCGGGAGCGATCTCTTTGCCGAGTACTTTTTGTCGGGCACTCGGCAAAGAAAAGTCACCGTCACGGCGCCAAGTGACGGTGACGGATCCTTTGCCGAGTGTCTTCTTTGGCACTCGGCAAAGAGGCCAATTTTGCCGAGTGCCTGCTATCATGGCCCTCGGCAAAGACGGGTCCAGTGGGCCCCACCGCCAGTCCCTGTGCCGAGAGCTCTCGTAGGCACTCGGCAAAGGAGGACTCTTTGCCGAGTGTCTAGTGGACCGGCACTCGGCAAAGAGTCCTCCAGTGGGCCCCTTTGCCAGTCCCTTTGCCGAGTGCCTTGGCAACAGCACTCGGCAAAGATGGCTTTGCCGGTTCCTAGGTTTCCTTCTTTGCCGAGTGCCATGGTCAGCACTCGGCAAAGATGGCTTTACCGGTTCCCAGGTTTCCTTCTTTGCCGAGTGCCATGGTCATAGCACTCGGCAAAGCGACCCTTTGCCGAGTGTTACACTTGGCAAAGTGACCAGGATGTCCCTTTTTATTTGTTTTTGTTGTTCCATCCAAACAAACAAAAGATATATATCATTCACATCACATTATATATCAATCGCATCACAGAATGAACACATTTATCATCAACACCATATATATCACAAAGTCTCACTAATATAAGTCTCACAAATATAAGTCAGGATCATCACAAAACAGATATAAGTCTGGATCATCACTAACATCACCAAGTATCTCACAAGACCAAGTCTAGCCAAACATCACCAACACTCACAAGACCAAGTCTGGATCATCAACGAGGTGGGCATCGGGACTGGTTCGGCGAAGGGCTGGACGAAGCATGAGGGTTGTTCGACGCCACCGATTGACCCTGCACAGAGAAGAGATTGTATGTGTGAGAACATATGAATATATATCATGCAGTACTAAAATTTTGATACTCACAGGAGTAGTGAACTCAGCAGGGTCAGTTGCAGGGAACAACGGAGGTGGTGGAGCATGACCCTGTGCGGCGCCAAGGCTCTGCATGTACGCGAACATCTCCGCCATCCTCTTCTCCAGCTCCTCACGTTGCCTCCTCTCATCATCTAGCTGAGTCTGTAATATTTCGCCCTAATGTTACGATAATGCAAAGAGAAGATATATAACAATCAATGAACGATGAATAGATAAGGAATAAAAATTTTAGAATGTTTGGAGAAAGGAGTGCGGCACTATGTGTAGAAACCTAAGAGAACTACACATGAAATCATAGAGTTTCAATGTGGATCTCTTAGGTTTGTACACATAGTGTCCCACAACTTTCTCCAAACATTCTAAAATTTTTATCGCAGCCTGTACATATGATATCATGACACGTGGACAAGTTTCAGGATTTTCTGACTTTGTTTGTGTTTTATACAATTTTTAAACATGTGGATGACAAGTTCATGGCCATGTTTAGTGAGCATGTTGCTCGAAGTTTCCGGTCCGCTCCTGGAATCGGTCGTAACATATGTTAAGTAACATGAATATCATTTTTGCATGCACGGTTTTCCAAGTTTTGAGTGACCTGCAGTTCAAATCTAAATTTTCCGAAGAAATTTAAATAAACGAACTAAATCTACTAACGATTGAAAACTCTGTTAAAATTGTCCACAAATGATACATGTAGGTCTACATAGTGTAGGAACATACCACAAAAATTTTGGGAGACAAAATAAAAAAATAAAAATATACTTTGCCGAGTGTCTAGAGATGACACTCGGCAAAGCTTCTTTTGCCGAGTGCCTACTATGTGGCACTCGGCAAAGAACCTCTTTGCCGAGTGTCAGCCGTTGGCTCTCGGCAAAGACTGACGGCCGTCAGCTTTGGGACGGCCGCTGACGGCCGTTTGCCGAGAGACCCTTTGCCGAGTGTTTGACACTCAGCAAAGTTGTCTTTGCCGAGTGCCATCCTGTGCCGAGTGTTCAGCACTCGGTAAAGGGCTCTTTGCCGAGAGCCTAACTTTACCGAGTGCGGCACTCGGTAAAGCCTTCTTTGCCGAGTGCCCGACAAAAGGCACTCGGCAAAGAATACAACACTCGGCAAAGCCTGCGATTCCGGTAGTGGTTGGCTCGACTCAGCCCGCCACTAGTTGAGCGTGAGGGCAGACTTGGTCCTCGATCTGTTCTAGGTCCTCACTGCGATATTTAAATGAATGTGGATCTATATGTGATGTTGATATATATATACTATATTTAAAGCATCAGTTTCAAGGGTCACTCTGCGTCATATTTTTATAAATAACTCCTCACATCTATCTCAAATTAACTCTGCATCACTCCATGCACACAACCTCCATGTCTGGCCTGTTAGCCAATTGGATGGTTAAATTAGCATAAAATATTTTAAAAAAGTGGTGCAAGATGTGGGGTTCGAACCTAACCCTGATGGAAGAAGGACGAGAGACACTAAGTGAAGTCGTCTAACTAGTAGAACATCATGGTCAATTGTTTTTAATATTTAATATAAATTGTACATATGTATATACGAGTTTTGTAAAATAGAAAATATATAATCGTGATGGGCCAGATCAGCACTACGGGCCGAGGCTATGGCCCAAACATGACACGACGATCGTGTCGGGCTGGCCCAGGCACTATTAAATGGGTCGTGCCCCGAACCAACCCGCCAGATACGACCCATTTAGCTATCTATACCTCCGCATGATAATGATGGTCCCCGACTCAGTTGCCTCCACCTCGTTCGCCATCCTGCTTCTCTTCTCTATCCCCTCATGCCTCCGCCTCCGTGCCATGCATTCTCCGCCTCCGCACCATCCTGTTTCTCTTCTCTATCCCCTCATGCCTCCACGCCAGGCAGAGGGCGTGGGATCAGGCGCCTCCTCCCTATATTCGTCTGACACCAGCCCCAACACCGACCCGCGCAGTGGCTATTGCACATCCACGAGGGTGTTTCACAGCATGCACGCACCATTGTTTTCGCCGTTGTCGGACGTCTCATTCATCTTCCCGACCTTTGCCCTATTCTTCCTCCCCAACATGCTGCCCCTACCCACGGTTGTAGTCGCGAGCCGACCAACGCTCGCCGATGCGGGTACGGGCGAGTCGGTCTTGCTACTGGCTTTTCTTCGTGTGTGTCGCCGAGGAGGACACGATGGTGCCTACAGCGCTTAGGTTATTTGGCGATGACGAGTCCAGATCTGATATATTGGACAACCAAAGCCTGTAGCGTGGCAGCAGTCAGCATATTCTACGGAGTTGGTGGTGGTGTTGTGTCGCCTCAGCGGGTCCAGGGCTAGAAGGCACTCACATTCTCTCATCCTTTTCGGACTGACGTCTGGTGCAGGTGCCTCTCGGTTTGGAGCTACTCTAGCTAGGCTTCTTTCTCCGCTTGCGTACTCTCTCCCTGTATGTATCTAGCGGTATACTAGATATGTCGCATCCAGATGTCCATGTCTTTGTCGTGTCCTTCTCCGGCAACGAACAGGTATGACTGCCTCTTCCCTTCCCTTCCTGGTTTACGAAACCTTGGAAGTGGGGGAGGCAAGAGATGGGGTCCTTGATTTGCTGCCTATGGTACCCATTCGATGGCTCAGCATCAACTGTCTACATGGCCTTTCCTTTATCACGATGTTGACTCGCTTAGTCAAATCAAAAAAAATTATGCGGAAAGCAGAGACAATCAATAAAAAATCTTGAGATCTTTTTGGTGGATAGTTTACGTGGGTATTGTTGTGAGTCGTCGCAATGCACGGGCAACCGACTAGTATATATATGTGTGTGTGAATAGAAATGTGAATGTCTATGTGAGAATGTGGTACATGGTTGTGAATTGTTGGCTGAGAATGTATGTGATGAATGTGTATGTGATATATATGTATGAGATGTGTTAATTTGTAAATTGTGGAAGTAATAAAAAAATCAGGGTAATTTTTTACCTCCCTGCAAATAGTTATGTCTCACTGCTTACTGGTAGCCATCGGACATAACTGTACTAACTCCGATGACTACAAGTTGGCCGTTAGACATAACAAATAAAAATGTCTGACGGTCTGCATACATTCGTCGGTGGTAACTATATTATATCATGCAGGCCGTTGGACATAACTCTGTGGGGCCCATAGCGGTTGTCGTTACGACTGCCAATGACTTTAACTATTAATGGCCCTTGGCGGCCGTCGGACATAAGTATGTCCAACAACAGTGGACGAAAATAACCTTATTTTCGATTTTTTAGAACTAACAGACATTTGATGTCAAGCATAAGCCCTAAGCCATCAGAAATAACTTATGTCCGACGGTATAGGGGTAAGTCGTCAGAAATTTTTGGGTTTACTGTTGTGCATAGCTATAATATATTTTTATTAGATCATTATTAGTGAAAATTTTACTTTATTTAATAAATTATCATATAGTCTTGAAGAAGTGAGTCATCTAAATGAAACTCTTAGCATGATTACATTACCAACTCTTTATAAGTCATCAAATTAAATGTCTCTAAAATCATAGAATAAAGTTCTTTTGATATATGTCAATAAAAGTTTTGCAATATTATACGCTCTATTAAAAGTTTTATGTGACCACAGGTGCCACTATCTAAATTTTTAACCTCCATGCCAGTTCCTTTAGATTTGACTCTAAAGGTGTCAATTTATAGTGAAAAAAAGTTCAAAATACCCTTAGGTATAATGTGCCAGTATTTTTTTAGCATTTTAATAACCTCAAATAAGAAAACTTAAAGATAGAAAGTTGTAGGTCTCATTAAGATCTATAATTTTTATATAAAAAGTATGCTTATTTGACTACATACCAAAAAAGATGTGAATTTTCTAAGACCGTAAGTGTTTGTGAGCGATGAATATGCTATTGAAATTTTGTATTTTTTAGCATCTTAACAATCTTAAATAAAAAAACTAAAAACTAGAAAGTTATAGATCCTCATCTAAGTCTATAATTTTAGTATAAAAAGTATCTTCATTTAACTCCATAGAGAGAAAATATTTTTTTCTAAGATGATAAGCCTTTTTACGCAATAAAATATTAGTGAAATTTTATATTTTTGTAGCGTCCTAATGACCTTAAAAGAAAAAGGTTGAAACTAGAAAACTGTAGATCTCGGGACCTACAACTTTCTACTTTTTTATTTTTATTTTGTTGTAAATATAATAAAAACTAATTGCACGTTTAGATCTCACTACCGGAATTCGGCTCTTTACCGAGTGCCAAATGATTTGTCGAGCGTTTTTTTCGGGCACTCGGCAAAGAAGCTCTTTGTCGAGTACCAAGTAAAAAACCGTCGGTAAAAAACATACTCGGCAAAGAAACTCTGTGTCGAGTGTTTTATTTTTAACACTCGGCAAAGATTTTCTTTGTGGATTGTTTTTTTCAACACTAGACAAAGACAATTTAAAAATTAAATCATATTTTGAAGCAGTAAATTAATTCAAATGAAAAAGTTTTCAACTACAAATTTGTATAACTCATCAAGATATACAATTTATATTTTGATTATTTCTTCGTATGACAAAATAAAATAAAATTTGTTCATAAATCTATATCTCTCTCGTGGTTTTTGAAACTAGAAGAGAGATTCATAAGATTTATGAATAATATTATAACTATCATCTGGAAATAAATGACCAAACAACTAAAATAAATTTTGTAGATTTTGAGAAGTTATATAATTTTGTAATCCCTGCAACACTCAGCAAATCAGCAAAGAATGCGAGTAAGATAGTGTGTGAGGGTATTTTGAAATTTCGCTCATTCTCAAACATGCTTCCTCTGAAACCTACTTCCACGACACAGCTGCATATGGTAGGTTTGCGGACGGTGTGATTTTACCGTTGCATGCATCTCCGCGAATGAGCAGACGCGTACACAGTGCGTGCACGAGATCACCTCTGCGAGTGCGTGCACATGGGCCGTTGATGGGCCGATCCAGCCATCCAGGTTGGTCGCAATAGTTAAAACAGTGTCAGCACTGCACGGCATTAAAATTTAGACAGCCTTAATTTATGAGCCTCCACCAAGCCTCTGCCTACCCACCCACCCACTGTATCCGCTGCCATGCACGGTATAGGAGTAGACGTTATCTGCATGCGGCTTGTGGACCTAGAGTTGCTTAATTAAAACCTGTGTAATAGAGCTCCATCAACTGTAGATTTCCATTACACCCCCTGATGACGCATGGGGTCCAAGTAAAAGTGAGATAGAGGGCGGGGTAGAGTTGCACTAGCTCCATGCATGGTGAAGCTGTTTTATCTCCAAGTAATGGTGGTGATGTATCCATGGTCCAAGTAACGGTGACGCTTTACGGTGTGTTTGGTTTAAGGTCAAAGTAGTATGAGGCGAGGACGACTCCATCACCTCAAATTTTTGGAATCATACAGCCACCAAAAAAATTACTTTGGTGTTTATATCACCTCTACATAACTCTTATCCAAACACTATAAAAACTGTGACCGCCCCCTTCTATTCCTCCTTATATATTTAACCAAACACACCCTAAGGTGTAGTGGTTTATATATATATATATATATATATATATATATATATATATATAGCTGAGTGCCCGTGCGTTGCAACGGTAATATATAATACCAGTATACTACGATAACTTATATACAAAATGTGTGTTATATTGTTATGAGAAAATGTTTCATAATCAATTTGTGATTCTAGCCATACATAAATTTTGTTATTTTAATCTAGTTGTTTCACCACTACATTGCAACCATCAGTATCATGCAGACTTCGATATATGCCACGCTACGATTTGTATGGTCTCATCATTGGAGAGCACGTTCCACACATGCTGGAAGAAATTTTCTCGTACATCGTTAGTCATCAGACACGCACCACCATACGCTCTTACTTAAACAAAAAGGTAAGTGTGTGTGTTTGCGAAGAGAATTAAAGACAGGCCGACGCAAAAGCTACCCTAACGGTGGCAAGGATGACAAACTGGTCACTGTTGTTAATCCTCCTCTGCGTCACCTCCGACGCCAAGATGACGCCACAATCCTCGATATAGTAGTCGTCGAACGCGCGCGACATGACGAGTACCGATGACTCTTGGTTGGGCTGCTAAACGAAGTGCACCCCAGGCTCATCAGCGAGGTAGTACCCCTGGCCGTTGTACCACCAGATGCGCTACTCCACTACATACATCATGTTCGAGGACACTCACACAACGTCAGCAACGTCTATCATCCCAGCGCACAAGAATTCATGTCCGGTCAGTAGCGACTTACGTGGTAGGTTGGGCTTCAGGTGGACGATGAGCTAGACGGCGTGATGGCGTCGTCGTCGGATGCGGTGTTCAGAACAACCCGAGAGTCGTCGACGTTGGCGACAATCATGAGGCCCCCTGCTTAACGATGGACAGCGCGGTGCAGCTACTCTGGACCACGTTCAAGTGGTGGCTTCGCGGGAGCTTGTCATACACAGCGACGTATGCGACCACGTAGGACTGTTTCTAGAGGTCGAACTGACAGTCGTCAAGCTTCTTCTCGTCATCGATGAGCGACGCCAACGCGAGTGCCTTCTGCTTATGGTGTTTGCTCGGGGTTTCAAGTAAGAAACATGGATTCATGCTTGACGTTGGTTTATGAAAATGACTCACAAGTCTGATCTATGGAAAAAATATTACGAAGAAAAATGTCACGCATGCAAAAAAGGGAATTTAAGCATAATACATTATTCAAACAAAAGAAATTGCATACAAAGCTCTTCTTTAAATAATATTACCTCCATCCAAAAATGTAATTCAATAATCTTGGTGATACTTATCTACTACTACGCATTATGCAAGGGTAGCAAGTGAGCTTGGTGAGAGATGTATTAGATATGTTTCCTGTCATAGATGTAGACATGAACACACATGTGGTGTAGCGGTAGCTACTCTTGGCCTTTGCTTAAGAGGTCATGGGTTCAAATCCCGTTAAGGACATGTGTGTTTTTTTAATTTTAGCTAGACGTGGGATGTACGGGATGGGAATGTGAATGAGCTTTACGGGAGGGGGAATAAGAAAGACAGAACAAAGAATGTGAATGACATGGGAATGGAAAGAATGTGAATGACATGGGAATGGGAATGGTGACAGAACAGGAATGGTGACAGAACACGAGAATGACAGACTACTCTTACAACTCTTTTATCTCCACTCTGCAAATAATGTTACCTATACAAAACAGTGCTTTCAATAATGACCATATATACAGGACACGTAGCCAGACTTGGCGTGATAGCATGCCATTTCTATTTTAGAATGACTGATAAGTTAGTAATTCGTGTGTACGTTTGGAGAGAAAAGAGAGATGAGTGCCCGGCCGAGGGCCACGTTTGTGGGACGTACGAGCTGGCGGCCGATGAATGACTGTCTCAAGTGGTTGGCATGAGAATCTAGCTAGTGCTGCACTGCATGCACGCCTTTGCCTGGGCCGGGAAGCATGCACACGCAGCAGTTATGAGCTGAGAATTAAATAAAGGAGCTGGTGGCTTTACTGATGAACGATTGGTGCCCTTTGGCAGATCAAAGTCACCATGGATGAGATGACCACACCTTGGATGCTTGTTCTCTAGTGAATCTCTGCAAGGCCTATTGAATGTCGTCCTGAAGCGACATTTTGACAAGATGGCGCTATACCATTCGATAGTACAATCCGCAGGTTACTGACTGCAGCATCGATCGATCTTTGCTGTTGCGTTGCGTCTTTGTATATATATTTTTTTCTTTTTTGTCGACCAGTCGACCACACACACCAGCTCGTGCTCCAGTAAAAGGGCCGGGGCAGAAGGTACGCGTACAGTACCCTGCTAGCTGCTGTTGTTTGTTTCTCGGAGGCGCGCGGTTGGCCGATAGCTGGCGAGCATGTGAGAGAAGTATATGTTTCTCATCATCATCACTTCATCAGCATGGAGCATCTTAGTGCGCATTAATTGATGGATGCCAACCGCAGGACAAGCGACGCAGCTAGCTAGGCGTACGCGCGATTCATTTATGGTGGTTTAGAGGCGGCTCACGATCCGCGTCGCTGTCGATTACCATACAGAGGGGGAGCAAGCAACGAAATGGTGAACAGTGCTCGCTCGCTAGCCCCAGCAAATCATGCATGGCGCTGGATCCGGTGGCCGGCCAGCCGATGGATTATTGGACACGGAGCCTTCTCGATCGATTCGGATTCCCCGTGTTGGCGGCGGCATGGCACCTGGTGCAACGCATTCATTCGTAGCGCACGGAGCCGGCGCAAGTTAGTTGGTGGTGTGGATTTGGGATCGATCTACGGAGCACGGCCGGTCTGCCGGTCGTCGTCGTCGGGTCGGTAGATCTCTCGTCGCCGGTATCTAGCACTCTGGTAAGGGCAGGCTGCTGCCACAAATGCAGCAATAATCCTTGCCAGGTTGACGCATGGTCGGCCATGCCTAGCTACGGCCTAGGGCCTAGCTAGGGCGGTCGTCGTTGGGCAGAGCGTGTGCGCGCATTCAAGTGTGGCAGAGGACAGCTCACCCGCCTGCATGCGCGCGGCCTGACATGGCGATTTCTATCCCCTCTAGCAGGAGCGGACATACGCAGAAGTAAGCGTATTCAATTTAATACCCATTATTTTCTAGCAACAAAATTTTATATACGTATACATATTATATTTATGTACATTTCGAGTAACGGGTATGGATACCATGTATTCATACTCACGAAAAATTTACCAATAGATATCTAATTATATATTCATATACATACATGTGAAAAATAAATTATACTATATATATATGTGTTTGATGGATAATTATCTGTTTTATATGGGTAACAAATTTAGATTGTCAAAAAATCGTGCCAACTAAAATTCTAAATACTCATTCTTGAAGTCCTGAGCCGGTGAGCCCGCCTCTGCCCTCTAGGGACGACGGGGACCATGCCTCGGCAGCGGTGTCGTGACGACGACGACGAGCAGACTCTCGCCCATCTTCTCGGAGAGGTCTAGAGGTGCAAGCAACAGGCCTCTCCTTCGCTCCTTCCACGCTTGTGTTTGTGTACCCTCGAATATTACATTGCACCTCGTTTTCATTCATCAGTTTGTAATTTTGCATGGTTCCTCTACGTGCCATTACGGTTGTTGCCTTCCATTAAGCCTGCGTGGCTGCGCCATGAACATCTGCTTTAAGTCACCTAGGCAAAATTGGGAACACCTTACATTGTCTGCTAAAAAACATGAAACACTATCCGTCTGATTGGTTGGTCGCATCGTCTCGTTCTGCGTTATTATGTGCATTGACTTTATCTAAGCATTTGTTTGATTGTCTATATATCTGAAGCATGAGTTGCAAGAGTGGATACTAAACAAATCATTTTGAAGTCTTTTGGCTGTATCCACTCATTCGTCAAAAATACCCGTTCTCGGTCAGTCTGGATCGGACGAGCGTGGATGCACTTGTCCAGTTAACCAATCAGCCGATATATGTCTCCTTTGGATTTTCATCATGTGATGACTACGAAGATATGTCTTGGACCTCCAGCAGTTTGGCCACTTCCAACGCTCGAGGCTGCAAGACGCCAAGACCCTGACTCTCGTCGATCTATCTTGTCCATATCTAAGGCTATCTTGGACGGATTATATATCTCATTCGTTATTTTATTCTTTATTTTAAACTTTACTTTGCAAACAATATTATCTACAGTTTGACGTCTCCTATTTTATACTACTCGCTGCAGACAACAACAATTGTAGAAGGATCCTCTACATAAAACTACGTGTATGATAGTTAAAGACTCGCTGCTATGAGTTATGCGCCTAGCTCAGTGACGTCACCGTCAGGTCACTACCAGACACTCGGCAAGTTCTTTTTACACTTGGTAAATAACACTCAACAAATATTTTATCGGCAAATGGTTTGTTGCCGAGTACTTTTTTCAGGCCGAGTGTAAAAAAGCACTCGACAAATTAAGAATAGCAAAAAATCCAAAAAACAGCAAAACATTTTTTTTAATTAGGGGAACAACCCCCAATAATCACCATTGCCCTACAAATTGTCCTATCACCTTTCCCCATTTTTAAACTGAATTCATGTGTTTTGTGACTCGAGATTCGAACTCGCAATCTCTCTCTCGCGTGCAACCTCCTCTACCACCACTACTATATCACTTGTGTATGTATTAAGTTTTTCTTCCCTATGTATTATAACAAAACGAGAGTAAATCGATTGTTTGAGACACTAAATGAATTTAAATGAAAATGTTGTCAACTGTAAAGTTAGATAACTTTTCAAGATCTACAACTTTCATTTTGAAAGTTTCGTCATCCGAGGTCGTTTACAAAATTTGAATTTTAAATTTGAAAACTTCAAACATATTTTTCTATGACAAGATGATTTCAAATCAAAAAAATTGTCAATTATAAAGTTTTGTAACATTTTAAGACTTTCAACTTTTATTTTGGTAGTTTTCCCATCCGAGGATGTTTGAAAATTTCGAATTTTAAAATTCAAACAAAGTTTTGCATGATAAGATGATTTCAAACCAAAATGTGGTCAACTACAAAGTTTCATAACTTTTAAGACCTACAACTTTCATTTTAGTGGTTTTTCCATTTGAGGTCGTTTTGAAAATTCGAATTTAAAATTTTGAAAATCTAGACGTAGTTTTCGTTGACAAGATGACTTCAAACCAAAAAACTGTCAACTACAAAATTATATAACTTCTCAAGATCTGCAAAGTTTATTTTGGTTGTTTGGTCATTTATTCATCCCGAATGTTGGTTCTATCATTATTCACAAATCTTATATATCTCTCTTGCAGTTTCATAAACTACGAGAGAAATATAGTTTTTATGAACAAATTTACTTTTATTTTGTCATATGAAGAAATGACTAAGATACAAATTGTACATCTTGATGAGTTGTACGAATTTGTAGTTGAAAACTTTTTCATTTAAATTAATTTTCTGCTTCAAAATATGATTTTTAAATTGTCTTTGCCTAGTGTTGAAAAAAACACTCGGTAAAGAAACTCTTTGCCGAGTTCAAAAATAAAACACTCGGCAAAGAAACCCTTTGCCGAGTGTTTTTTTTTACCGAGGGTTTTTTTTTGTTTGGCACCGGGCAAAGATTTTTTTTGTCGAGTGTCAAAAAACACTCGTCAAAGAGCCGGATTTCGGTAGTGTGTTAACTCAAGCCTCCAATCCTGGTCTTGTGTTAATTATGACATGTTACCACGACAACGTAGATCATGGCGCAGATCTTCATAAAATGAATAATCAAAATACGTGATCAGAAAGGGTGAGTGAGAGTCAATAAAAATATTTATACTTGCATGATCTTTGTTTGCTTTTGCAAACTTCAACGAGCCTCACTACTGGAGAAAGGATCATATCTATAGGTTAAAAATCAGCTACAGTACCACATTCCCAACCAGTAGTTGGCATTGAATACTAAAGGCATCAATCTATAGTCTCAGTTATATAAACCAGTGCTAAAATATCCATGCTCCTTTTATTATATGTTTATTTACATTAAAATAGATGTGTACAACAATATATATATATATATATATATATATATATACACACACACATGTAAATATTTAGATTCATATATACATGTGTAGATTAAATAATACACACAAATGGATATGTACATAGTAATATATATAAATATCTATGAAGTTCCTAACTTCTAACTATATCTCCATTTCTACGTTCTTAATATGAATCTTTTTCATCTTCTGTGTGATGAAGATTTTGTCCATTATAATAGAAGTCTCCTTCTTTAGATACGACATCTTTATTTGTAAACCCTATAAGTTGTTCTTAAATTGCTTCTATCCTATCCACAATGAATACTCCTTCCTTCATCCTTATCACATGTCATTTGCCAATGGAATTAATAAAAAGTGTTATAGCATGTTGGGGGCCTTCCTCTTCTGAAGGTCCTCAAAAACTTAACTAACATGTTTTTCTTTATAATATAGACTGTTATAGGAGGCTTCGGCTTTGAGATGAAGGTGTGCGTGATATGAAGGTGCAGTTTGAACGAAGGACAAGCTAGCTCCGAACCTGTGGCTGAAGGAGCTTCCGCTCAGCACGTTGACGATGGCGAAAGGAGAAACCAACTTAAAGGGGAAAAGACTGTTTAGTCCTCGACAGCTTACCTTATGGCCAATAGTAAATGTCAAGGGCATGAATGTAATTTTATCTAGGCTGCGTCCTGTGCCTATAAATAGATGAACAGTAACACCGTACTATTCACGCTTACTTGTAATCACTCCTGCGTCACTTCCGTTCTTTTACCTTCAGTCAAGCCGAAGGTATAAATGTAATATAATTACTATTGATGTTTATTCATGTTTATAAAAGAAGGAGATGAATAATCTAATGATTTGGAATGATTGTTTATATTCTTTTTGTGTTTCGTATGTCTTTATTCACATCTTTACTTACTGAAATGATGAAGGTATGTCCTTCATGACCTTCGTTTGAAGATCATTATATCTCAAGGGAGATAATGTTTTGATGGACGAAGGTCTTTAATCATTAACAATTGTGTTGCTTTGTTCTTGGTGTATAGCATCCGAGAACAAGGACCAACAAGCATTAAACTAAAATCTAAGATAATTTATTATTAGGAAATCAACACAATACTATAGAAAATGTTGATGTGCCTCGATATCTTTAGCCACTGACTTGTTATCCACGAATGTGTGAATAAATTCACAAACGTTATAATCGTAGAGATTGTTACCCTTTTCCTCCATCAAACACTGAAATCGAGAAAAAAATATGAATTATTATTAAAAAACTTGAGGGTCGGGAAGCTACAAAGATACCAGAAACTTTGCCCTTATCTTAAGATTTTCTTTCATGCCGACATGTTTTTTGCGTAGCCGGCTCCATGCACTGTGAAAACAAAATGGGCTTTAAACCATTTCTATATTAGTTTTGGTGTTTGATGACCACCACAATTTTATGGACTAACCAATTTGCTAAGTGAATGGTTGCAGGTTCATAAGAATGAATATGAAGGGTTCAATGTGAAAAATTGCTCAAAACTCAGTTAGAAAGGACATATTTTGGAATAAGTGAACAATGAGTGGTTCAAGTGTTTGGATAAGTTGTAAAGGGCCATAGGAACATTTTGGAACCCTTAAGAGTGGCCAGAATGTTCATGTATGCAAAAAGGAGTTCTAGGAGCTAAGTTTGAAAAATGAGTAGAAATGAGCATATGGATTAAAAGGGATCAAAATGATGAAGACCTATGACTTAGTGTGTTCGGATAGACTAAGAATATGCGTGTCTATGTCATAGAAGTGCTTAGTAGTATAGCCAAATGAAGACAAGGGAAAACGAACTTAAATTTGGTTAAGTTAGGTTGTTTCTGGTGCATCGGACCACACTTCCAAAGAAGGATTTAGATGTCCCAAGCAGTTAGCACCCCGAACTGAAGTCTATTGTGCATCGAACATAACTTCTAAAGGAGTTGTTTTCGGACTGAAAGTGCATTCATCCCTTTTGTGAGTTTTGGTGATTTAGATAACAACACATTTAAAGGTCTAACAAGTTTGCTAAGTGTTGAACAAGAAATTCAGTATGATGAACATACTTGAATAATGTATAATGATCAGTGAACAAAGATTCAACACAAGGTTAAATAACCAATGAGACAATGCAAATGGATATAATATGGTCTCTGTATTGGTTTGAATATATATATATATATATATATATATATATATATATATATATATATATATATATATATATATATATATGGACAAGACATGATAAATCACTATGCATAAATATGATCTGAATAGAGGTTGAAGTGATTAAGAGGATTGGTCAAGCCAAAGTGAATAAGATATGAGGAATTGTGAATAGGCTTAAGCATATTACTATTAGTCCATATATGCTTCTATGAGAATCAAAATAGAGCTTGATTGATCTTAGCATTTATATCTAGATGACATTCTAGCAAGGTTCACAATATTGAAAAAATGGTTCTCTCAATGGATGTTCAATATGATGTGACTCAAGAATGGCTTGATAGGGTGAAGATAGCAAGGAAAGGGCTTCAAGGGACTAAGTGAAGGTGAAGGCCAAGCGACGGCTTGTGGACCGAGGTACCATGGCTAAGGTGAAGAAGAGAGTACTTGCATTAAGTCGATGAACTAATCAACTATGAAGAGTTATATTATGTTGATGCATCCGTAAGGTGACTTGAAGTCATGATTTGAACTCATATATGGTGAAATGGTTCAATTCTCATGGCTTGATTTGTGTTTGCTTCAAAAGGTGAGACAAAGATGTTTATGATCCTTATGAAGCAACACCATGGAGAAATCACACAGGAGACACCAATGACTCAAGGAGTTTACTAAATTATATTTTATTTAACTTGAGTATAGGAATCATCGTACTATCAAGGGGGGTCCAAAAGGAAGGTTGGTGTTTGCCAAAGCTCAAGCTTCTCAGATTCAAAAGCTATTTCGAAAACAAAATCTTTTGGTCACTCTATGAGTTCAACTGGAGTGAGGTTTGAGAAACGAAGAGTGTTCCTATTGAAAAGCAGTTGAGCTTTTTCAGCTGAATTGAACTTCCTCAGTTGTAGTTGAACTTTTTCAGCTCAGATGAACTTCTTCACCTGCAGTTGAGCTTTTTCAACTGAGTTGAACTTCTTCAGCTGAGTTGAGCTTTTTTAGATGAGTTGAGCTTTTTCAGCTGCAATTGAGCTTTTTCAGCTGAGTTGAACTTCTTTAGCTGTAGTTGAGCTTTTTCAGCTGAGTTATACTTCTTCAGCTGAGTTGAGCTTTTTCAGCTGAGTTGAACTTCTTTAGCTGCAGTTGAGCTTTCTTAGCTGAGTTGAACTTAACTTCAACTCGGGTCCAGGCAAGTTCAACGGGGTCCAGGCAGGTTCAACCAGGGTCCATGGCAAGTTCAACCGGGGTCCAGGACAATTTCAACAGGGGTCTAGGACAAGTTCAACCGGGGTCCACGAAGGTGCAACCGGGGTCCAGGAAAAGTTTAGCTGGGGTCTAGGACAAATTCAACTAGGGTCCAGGCAGGTTCAACTGGTGTCAAAGTCAACTAACGGTCTGACCTCCTGACTGGCAGACTGACTATCAGTCTGACCACCAGGCAGTTGAACCGGCCCTAGGGGCGGTTCAACCGTTGTCAGGACCTGTTGAACAGTTTGACCTGCAGTCTGACTGGCAGACTGACTGTCAGTCTGACCACCAGGCGGCTAAATCAGCCCTAGGGGCGATTCAACCGGTCCTACACAGCAAAATCAGCCCAACGTCGAGTTTTGGAGCCCCGCCTATATATACTCACTCCTACTCCTCTCCCCACACAAGAGCACAACTTGAACTCCATTTCTAACCTGAGAAACACCTCCCACTCTCTCTCACACACCTCTTGCCTCTCCCATTTCAAATCCTTGGAGAGAAATCTTTGAGTAATATGGAGAGTTGCAGTTTTTGTGCTTCATCCCTAAACCCTTTTTGTTTTCTTGATTTGAGCTTTGGTACTACATTGAGTTCTTTGTGCATTCCTTACTCTTGGAGCTTCTAGCTCCAAGATGGCTAGGTGTCTCTTGTGAGTCTCCAAATCTTATGGAAGACCACAAGAAAGTTTGTATTACCCACTCATTTGAGCAAAGATTAGTGTGTCGGTTTGACCTTGGTGGTCGGTGAAGGGAGGATTAGGTTTGAAAGAGACCCGACTCTTTGTGGGCGCCTCAACGAGGAAGTAGGGCACCTTTTGTGGTGTGACCGAACCTTGGGATAAATCTTGTGTCTCTTGTGTTCTTGTTCATTGTGTTTGTTCGTGTCCTTCGTTCTCTCACCATTCCGTGGAAGAATTGTTCATATCATTTTGGTGTGTGGATTTTGAGAAGTGACCTTTGAGAGCACCTAGAGGGGGGGGGGTGAATAGGTGATCCTGTAAAATTCAACACTAATAGCCACAAAAACTTGATTATGAAAGTTAGAACGACTAAGTAGCTTGAAAACAGTTCTTGTGAACACAAATAATCAAAGAGAAAGCACACAAGAGACACGCGATTTTATCCCATGGTTCGGCCAAGTAACACTTGCCTACTTCCACGTTGTGGCATCCCAATGGATGAGGGTTGCACTCAACCCCTTTCAAGTGATCCAATGATCAACTTGAATACCACGACCTTTCTTGCTTATCTCTTTTTCCCGTTTGCGAGGAATCTCCACAAGTTGGAGTCTCTCGCCCTTACAACAAAGATCACAATGAAAGCACAAGAGTAAGGTTGGGAGCAACACACACAAATCCGCAGCACACACACACGCACACAAGCCAAGACTTGAGCTCAAAATGAAGCACACAGAGTTCACAACTAGAACGGAGCTCAAATCACTAACACAATCGATCAAGTGCGTGGAGACGGAGTGTGGGAGACTTAGAATGCTTAGTGAATGCTTGGGTTGGCTCCTCCATGCGCCTAGGGGTTCCTTTTATAGCCCCAAGGCAGCTAGGAGCCGTTGGAGGCCAACAAGGAAGGCCATCCTTGCCTTCTGTCGAGTGGCGCACCGGACAGTCACTGTAGATGGTCCGGTGCCGATCTCCTTCCTTTTCTGGCGCAAATGAACGTTGCACCTCCGGGTCGAATGGCGCACCGGACACTATCCGGTGCACACCTGACAGTCCGGTGCCCCCTTCCGACCGTTGGTGCAGGCCACACGTCGCACAAGGATTGTGCGGTTGACCGTTGCGCAGTCGACCTTTGGCTCACCGGACAGTCCGGTGCACCACCGAATAGTTCGGTGAATTTTAGCCGTATGCCGCTGATCCTTTTCTCGGGAGCGACGACTTCGCCGCGGACGACTCACCGAACATTCCGGTGCACCACCGGATAGTCCGATGAATTATAGCCGTACGCTGCCGTCGAGTCCCTAGAGCGGCCAGTTCACCTTGGACTCGCCTGGCGCACCGAACACTGTCCGGTGCACCACCGGATAGTCCGGTGCACCCAGACCGAGCAGGAGAGCCAACTATTTTCCAATTCCTTTTCTCCTGTTTCTAGCACTTAGACAAAATATGTTAGTACTCAAAACAATATACTCAGTCTAGAAACATACCTTGTTACATGATTTGCACTTCTTCAATCTTTGGCACATTCAGAACTTAGAGAATGTGTGTTGGGCACTTAATCACCAAAACATTATAGAAATGGCCCAAGGGCACATTTCCCTTTCAATCTCCCCCTTTTTGGTGATTTATGCCAACACTTCACAAAGCAACCAAAATAAGTGCAATATCAATGCAAAAGAGAACCAAATTGTTTTTGACTCTAATTTGTCATATTTGGATCATTATTTGCCACCACTTGGTTTGTTTTTGCAAATCAAATTCATCTTCCTTATCTCTAATTCAAACTCACTTGTTTGGGCATAAAGAGAGAAAATCAAAGAGTGAAATTGATCAAGTGCCAAAAACTCCCCCTTTTCCCATAATCATAAATTCTTCCCACAAGAGACAGAATTTTGCAATAAGATCATTTTGGACAAATCAAAAGTTCTAACTCTATTATTTTCAAAATTCTCAAGTGGTAGCTGATCCATTTGCTTTGGCCTTAATTTCTCCCCCTTTGGCATTAAGCACCAAAACAGGATCATTTTTGCCCCTTTAACCCCATTGCCTCACCAAAAATTGTCAATTAAGAGCAAAAGGCAATAAGAGCATAAGAATGAACTTGGAGGTGAGTGTTGGTACCGTCTCTCGACAGCAAGGAGATCCAACACGGGTGGATGGTGATGGCAACAGGGCACTCGCGCGTGATGGCAAAAGCTCTGTTAATCTGGCCTCTCACGGGCACTGTGTGGGGGTATTTATAGGTATCCGAGTGCACGGCGCCCTGTGTTAAGGACGCATGTGCCCTCAGGTACCTAGTTTATCCCCAGAATATTCCCATAAAGCGGGGTTACAAGCTGTAATTACAAGTACGCCTTTACAAATTAGGCCCGTAACACAAACGCGGCCACGCAGGGCCCGTTACAATGGGCCAGATCTCATGTGGGCCTCGGAGCTGACCGAGGCCGCGCCGTGGGGAGGCGTCGCCGCAGGCCTTCGTCTGGTGCCGAATTGAGCGAAGGGTCTCCGTGTTGTCTCTGGTGCCGACAAGCGAAGGGCGTCCCTGCCTGCTTTGTCTGTCAGGGCAGGGGCTAAGCGGTGGAGACTTCGGGCGAAGGGTGGCGTTTCTGCCTTCGCTCCAACATTTGCCCTCCGAGGGACCAGTTCGACAAAGTCACCTGGTGCCGAAGACGTCGCTAGATGGCGGAGACGCTGCCCTCGCTCGAAGTGGTTCCGCGGGGGTTTTTGATGTGACCGTTGATGGACATCGTACAGTTGGACTGCGGGTTCCCCGAGCCGGAGGGTGAGTTGGTTGTTTTCGAGGCGTTCTTCGTCGCCGGTCTCCGCTTGCCTGCGCACCGGTTTGTTGGCGAAGTCCTGCGTAGATTCAACGTTCAAATTCATCAGCTGACACCGAACGCCGTGGTGGCGCTGGCGAAGTATGTCTGGGCGACGACTTCGTACGGCGGACAGCCGTCGGTTGAAGTTTTTGCGAAGAATTACTGCTTGCATTGGCAGAAGAGGGTGGTTGAGGACGGAGTTGCCCAGTTTGGGTCGTGCACATTCACGCCGAAGACCGGCAAGACCACAATGCCAGTAGTGGAGTTGGTTCCGTGCGCCCGCAACAAGTGGGGCAATTGGAATGAATTTTGGTTTTACGTTGCTGAGGCTACTGTCGAAGGCCATGAAGGACTCCCCGTGTCTGAGATGTGCTCTCACTATTACTCTGCGTATCCGCCTTTTGGAGTGGCAGAAGAGGATGCAGACGAAGGGGCCCTTCGGTGCGCCGCCGGCCAGAGCAGTGGTCGTGATTTAGTTGAAGAGTTTGTGGCGTACGGGGTCTGGCCCTTGGCGCACGGCTGGGCGCTGGGCGAAGTGTGCCCTCGCCAGATGCCTTTTCACGGAGGAAGGGTGGTGCGAAGTCCTGCCTTCGCACTGAATTTGCGAAACCGTGACCCGGCCGCCTTTGTGCGTGATGCGGAGGACTTGGCGGTGCGGCTCGTGGGGCGGTACGTGGCGAGGACGGAAGGCCAGCGCAGCTTTGATATTCGCGGGTCAAATTACGGCCAGCGCAGCTTTTTTTTTTTTACGGCCATGGCCTTACGTGTGCTCTGCAGGTGGCTGACTTCACCAGCCGTACTGCGTCGGGGGCACTTACGGCAGCCTTATCTGCCGAAGTCGAGAGACTTCGGACGCAACATGCTGACGCTGTCCGTGAGAAGTCTGCCTCCGACAGCAAGTGTCGTAAACTGGCGGACAAGGTGGCCGCCCTGGAGGAGGAAAAGGCTGACCTCCGGCGCCAGCTGGCGGGGGAGAGGAGGGAGGCCAACGAGGCCGTCGCCAAGGAGCAGGCCGCGCAGGCGGAGGCTAGGCTGGCACGGGCGGAGGCCAATCTTGCCAAGGATCTCGCCGAAGACCTGCGGGGGCGGCTCACCGCTCTGGAGAGCCGCGCGAAGGGGGCCGAAGCCGCGGCGCGAACGGAGGCCGAACGGACGCGCACACAGCTTATGGCCACATACCGCGAGCTGGGTGCGCGGACCGGTGACTTCGTGGTGCCGGAGCGAGAGGCCGGGCTTCGCTGCTTGGAATGGGTGCAAGAGGAGCTGCAGGAGCTCCCCACTGTCTTGGGTGGATTAATGTCGTTCGCCTCCCTGGTCACCTGCGAGGGGGCAATGAACGCACTCTCTCGCGAAGGGTGCCGGCACTATGAGGCCTTCGACCAGGCAGATGAAGACTTTGGGCGAGATATCTATAAGGTCGAAGACCCCGTGGTGAAGGAGTCCGCCGGTGCCCTCTATGACCGGATGTGGGGTCTGTATGGTGGTGATGTGGTCAGGGAGCGGGCCGAGGCTGCGAGGGCTCAGGTAACGTTGTCGTTTGTTCGGCGTTTGCTGAATGTGGTTTGTGCGTGTGTTTGCTGACTTTTTGTATGTTTTGTTTTAGGCGGAGCGAGGCGAGCGGGTGGACGACTTCGGAGCACTGAACGACGCCCTGCCTGATCCGGAGCCGACCACGGAAGACGCACCAGGCGCCCCCACATCTGCTGCGACAGTGGAAGACCTGCCCCTGAAGGTGGCCGAAGGCGCTCCCGACGCCCTCGCAGCAGCTGCGCCGACCGTCGAAGATCCGGCGGCGGAGGCGGTGGAAACAATGGCGGAAGTGGCAGCGGAGGCAACGGCGGAGGCCCCCGCAGCGTCAGGGCCCTAGCACCGGGCGCCGTCGACGAAGGGCGGTTGCAAAACGTAGGGTTAACGCGGAGGAGCGGGCTCTGCTTCGTGTGAGTGGGGCTGGTCGGCAGGAACTGTTGTCCCTGCCGACCGCCGAGGGTGTAGGTGAAGGGGAATTGCGAAGGCTTTTTGCGGGTGAGGAGCTCAGGATAATGTTATTTAATTATAGGGAGATGGGAATTATTCCTAGGGTTGAGCCGATGTAGAGTGTGGTGCCCTCGCTTGTGTACGTCGAGGCTTGTATGGTGGAATTGTGTGCCCTCGCGTGCATGTGTGTGTGCGAAGGCGTTTTGTATTTACTAATTTGTTTTGCTGCGCTGTGTTGGCTTGATTACAGTTGGTCTTGGTGTGGATGGTTTGATGTTGTCGTTTCGGCCGTTGTTGTGCTAGTCCAGGTGTACCCTTAGGTGTCTCCTGCACAGATAGTCTTCGGTTTTTTCGCACTTGTTGTGCTGATCCGGCTGCACTTTTAAGCGACTTCTGCACGGATAGCCTTCGCGATAGACTCAGATTTTTTCCGCACTTGTTGTGCTAATCCGGCTGCACCCTTAGGCGACTTTTGCGCGGATAGTCTTCGCGATAGACTTGGATTTTTTTTCGCACTTGTTGTGCTAATCCGGCTGCACCCTTAGGCGACTTTTGCGCGGATAGTCTTCGCGATAGACTTAGATTTTTTTCGCACTTGTTGTGCTAATCCGGCTGCACCCTTAGGCGACTTTTGCGCGGATAGTCTTCGCGATAGACTTGGATTTTTTTTCGCACTTGTTGTGCTAATCCGGCTGCACCCTTAGGCGACTTTTGCGCGGATAGTCTTCGCGATAGACTTAGATTTTTTTCGCACTTGTTGTGCTAATCCGGCTGCACCCTTAGGCGACTTTTGCGCGGATAGTCTTCGCGATAGACTTAGATTTTTTTTTCGCACTTGTTGTGCTAATCCGGCTGCACCCTTAGGCGACTTTTGCGCGGATAGTCTTCGCGATAGACTTGGATTTTTTTTCCGCACTTGTTGTGCTAATCCGGCTGCACCCTTAGGCGACTTTTGCGCGGATAGTCTTCGCGATAGACTTGGATTTTTTTTTCGCACTTGTTGTGCTAATCCGGCTGCACCCTTAGGCGACTTTTGCGCGGATAGTCTTCGCGATAGACTTGGATTTTTTTCCGCACTTGTTGTGCTAATCCGGCTGCACCCTTAGGCGACTTTTGCGCGGATAGTCTTCGCGATAGACTTGGATTTTTTTCCGCACTTGTTGTGCTAATCCGGCTGCACCCTTAGGCGACTTTTGCGCGGATTTGTCGCACGCGAGGGTAGCTAGCGCTTAGCCTCGCGGTGACCTCGTGGTGGTCGAATGTCGAAGACCGTCATCGCGGTCTTTTTCGACGCATGTCTTTTTGCGGGGGATTTTTTACGCATATATTACATGGCTCTGCCTCGTTAAAAACCTCACCCCCTTTGCTTTCTTGGTCGCACCGAGGGGTCAATTCCCAAACTGTGCTCGATTATAGATCGGCTGACTCCGACCAGGTCGAGGGCGGACCAGGCGAAGACATCTTTATTCTTGGCCAGGCAGCAGAGGAGCTTCTCTTCTGTCTTCGCTGATAGTGACTGTCTGCTTGGGCGTGGCCTGATCGAGGGGGACAGTCCTGGTCCCATCCTGACTCTGCAACTGAGCCTTGTCGTGCTGTTTGTCAGTTGGGCTGGCGGGCGCAGGGACCTCGCACTGTGTCGTGAGACAGTGCACGTTCCTCTGACCCGGCACGAAGTCTCGCTCTATGTTGCGCGCTGTCTGCTGGTTACCGAAGACTGTAATTACGCCTAGCGGGCCTGGTATCTTCATGCACAAATACAGTCTGTGGATGGCAGCTTCAAACTTATTGATGGAGCCCCGGCCCATGATGGCGTTGTATGGATATACCATATCCACAATGTCAAAAGTCACCTGCTCACTTCGGGCATTGGGTGCTACACCGAAGGAGAGGGGCAATTCTATTTTACCGACGGGGAAGGTGCCCTTGCCGCCGAAGCCATATAACGGGTTGTCCGAAGGCTTAAGCAGGCTGTGGCTGATGCCCATGCGATCGAAGGCGTGGAGGAAGATGATGTCTGCCTGGCTGCCGTTGTCAACGAGGACCTTGTGTAGGTCCCAGCCTGCCACGCTGCAATTGATGACCATGGCATCGCAGTGGGGGGCGCTGCGCAAGTCGACGTCCCGCGCGTCGAAGGTGAGCGGTACGTGGGACCACTTTGTTTGTACAACTGGGCCCGTGACGGCGACATGGTTTATGCTGCGGTAGTGGTCCCGCTTCTGCCGCTTGGTGTCGAAGTCGGTGCTGGACCCCCCAGTTATCATATGAATGACTCCGCGATAAGGTTGATCGGCGAAGTCCTCCTGCTTTGGGGCGTGGGGGATGTTTTGTTGTTGCTGGTGTGGTGGTGGAGGCGGAGGATGTACGATTTGTACTTCCTGATGATGTTGGTAAGCGTGGTGCGGTGGGTGCGGGGCGGGAGCGTGGATATATGGTGGAGGGGGTGGCTGGTAGTTATGCGCGACAATTCTGGGGTTGTCGGCTGGCTGCGCCCTCGCCATTCTGTCTCTGGTGGCCTTGACTTCGGGGCAGTCTTCGGTTGGGTGGGCGCAGTCTTCGCCATGGAAAAGGCAGTAAAATCGGCGCGGTGGAGGGGGTGGCTGCGCACGCCCTCGGCCCCTGCCGCGAGTTCCACTTCCGCGGCCCTGGGGGGGATATTCCTGGCGCCGAAGGGGGTCAGCGGCCGGCTGCTGGTTGGCAATGTTGTGCACTTGCGGCTGACCGCGGCCATCTCGATCGGAGTCTGGTTGCGGAGTTCTTGTCCACGTGTGGCTGGACTGTGGAGCGTCTTTTGGCTTCCGCTGGGACTCAATCTTGCGCTGGTGGAGTTCCTCGGATCTGGCATACTTTTCAAACAGCTGGTACAGCTCTTGGAGGTTCTTCGGCGGATCTCTGATGCAGTGGCTGTAGAGGACGCCGACGCGAAGACCACTGATAGCATAGTGGATGGCAATCTGGTCATCGACTGAGGGTAGCTGTGACTTGAGTGTGAGGAATTTGCGATAATATTCCCTCAGGGTCTCCCTCTCTAGCTGCTTGCAGAGCGAGAGCTCGGCCAGGGCGTCGGTGTCCGGGCGGTACCCTTGGAAGTTGAGGAGGAACTTGTCCCGGAGACTTCTCCAGGAATCGATGGACAGCGGAGGCAACCTGGTGAACCAGGTGAGTGCGGGGCCCTCGAGGGCGATGATGAAGGACTTCGCCATTGTGGCGTCGTCCCCCCCGGACGATGCGACGGCGACCTGGTAACTCATTATGTATTGAGCCGGGTCGGTGCTGCCGTTGTACTTGGGGTAGGTCCCAGCCCGGAAGTTAGCTGGCCAGGGCGTCACTTGCAGGTGAGGCGCCAGGGGACTTCGCTCATCGAGATAATTGACCCCTTGGAATGGCGCGGCGTGCGGAAAAGTGAAGTCGCGCTGGGGGAAACGCGGGTCCTCCGGCTGCGCGCGGTGTTGCAGGGGTGGCTCATGCTGCAGGCCGGGGTGGCCTTCGCGCGTGTCTTCGTTTTGTGCGCGCTGCTGGAGGGATGACTCGTGCTGCGGGCCGAGGTGGCCTTCGCGCTGCATCAGCGCGATCTCCCGCTCGAGTTCCTGGGCCTTGTGCTCCTCGTCGCGTATCATCTGCCGCACTTTGGCGAGTGTGGACACACGCTGGCGCTTGGCCTCCAGTATCTCCTTCTGCCTCTGGAGGTTGCGGTTCTTGAGGCGCAGAGCGCGCAGCTGTAGCTGTTCTTCTGCTGAGATGCCGAGGACTTCACCGTCCTCGGCGAGGTCCGCGCCCTCCGGTGGTGCGAAGCCTGAGGGAGGTGCGAAGCCTGAGGGTTGTCCCTCAGGGTCGCAGGTGCGGAGGGTGTCGTCTTCAGTGGCCTCTTGGTGGGTGGATTGGGTGAGGGCGAGGGCCTTGCCCTTTCTTGCGGCGAGCAGTGCTGCCTTCGCAGCCTCGTCAGCCTTCGGGTTAGCTCTCTTGGGTGCCATTGCGGGTGGTTGTCTCGTAGCACGAACGGTGGGCGCCAAATGTTGGTACCGTCTCTCGACAGCAAGGAGATCCAACACGGGTGGATGGTGATGGCAACAGGGCACTCGCGCGTGATGGCAAAAGCTCTGTTAATCTGGCCTCTCACGGGCACTGTGCGGGGGTATTTATAGGTATCCGAGTGCACGGCGCCCTGCGTTAAGGACGCATGTGCCCTCAGGTACCTAGTTTATCCCCAGAATATTCCCATAAAGCGGGGTTACAAGCTGTAATTACAAGTACGCCTTTACAAATTAGGCCCGTAACACAAACGCGGCCACGCAGGGCCCGTTACAATGGGCCAGATCTCATGTGGGCCTCGGAGCTGACCGAGGCCGCGTCGTGGGGAGGCGTCGCCGCAGGCCTTCGTCTGGTGCCGAATTGAGCGAAGGGTCTCCGTGTTGTCTCTGGTGCCGACAAGCGAAGGGCGTCCCTGCCTGCTTTGTCTGTCAGGGCAGGGGCTAAGCGGTGGAGACTTCGGGCGAAGGGTGGCGTTTCTGCCTTCGCTCCAACAGTGAGTACACTAATACCGGAGTGCAGTGGAAGTCTTTGCTTGGTCCAAGTTCACCTTTTCCTTTCAATGCCCCTTTGAGACTACATCAAGTAACTCAACCACAAGGATTAGTCTCAAAGGGTCAAGTTGTAGCAGTTCTCCCCCTAAATATGTGCATCATTCACACATGGATTTGTGAGGTCCGGGGATCCCTTGCACAACTTGAGCACCATAAATAAGCAACAAATTGAATAAATGAATAAGTAACATGATCAAAGGCATAAAACACATGTATGCTATAGATCAATCCAAGTTACGTGAATCTAAGACATTTAGCTCACTACACAGCCTGCAAAAGGTTTTCTCATCTAGTGGTCATATTGAAAGGCGTGAAACCATCAGTTGCCAAGCCGATACGAACGTTTATTGCATCGCAGGCAAAATCTAGATCAAAGTTATCAAGAGCCTTCCATGCATCACCATCTGACAGGTGCATCATTAACCCATCTTGTCTGTCCGTACAATCTTTATGTCACCTCATGTGCATAGAGGTCTTCCTCGAGAGAAACAAACGTTTCACTCTAGGAGTGAGAGGCTTGTACCGAAGTTGTTTATGTGCAACCTTTGTCACCACCTTCTCCCCTTCTTCATTTACAAGCTCCACATACCTCAACTTCCCACATTTTAAGCATTTCTGCTATCTGCCATGTTCCTTCCAAAAAAGCATGTAGTTGTCTTAGCAAACATCAATCTTCTCATACTCCATACCAAGACCTTCAACCAATTTCTTGGACTGGTACATGTCTTTGGACATCTTGTGACTAGTAGGAAGAACCTCGCTAATCAAATCCATGAGCTCTTTGTAACAATTAATAGAGAATGCAAACTTGGACTTGATTGACATTAGTCGTGTCACAAATTCGAGAACGGTCACATCGGTGTGCCCATGAAGAGGCTCTTCTGATGCTTTGAGGAGGTCGAAGAACTTCTGAACCTTCGGTGTTGGTGAATCATGATGATCTGGGACCAATTCAGGCTGCAGATCCTCAAGCATATGGTCCATCCTATCCACATCTTCACCGTCATCAACTTCTACTTCTGCTGCTCGTTCAAGGCGTGACTCCCCGTGTAGATACCAGACCTTATAGCCTGGCACAAAACCATGCGAGCACATGTGTAGTGTGACCTGCCTCTTGGTGTGGCTCGTCATATTTCTACATTTATTACATGGACACCTAATATTATCTATTTGTGACAAAGTAGCTACATGGTCCAGAAACATCTGTGTCTTGGCAAACCATTCACTTGTGTGACACCCACCCTTCTTGAAACCATCATACATCCAATCACGTCTATCACCCATTATTGCGGCTGTGTGTACGAGTAAGGAGTGCGTGTGAGACATTCATATTTCTACACATCACACATATCTATAGGTAAGTAGTAAAACTATATATATACATAACATCACCTTCATCACATTAACATGATATTCATCAATTAACAATATTTGCAACATCCAATCCATCAAATTAAATTATAATTGCATAACATCAAATTCATTACCTATAACATCAAATCTATCAAATTGATTAATACTTGCATAACATCAAATTCATTAAATAATAATATCAAATACATCATATCATATTTACAAAATCAAGTTAGAAATAACAAATAGCATACATCAAATCATATTAGGTCAAATCATACTAACAAATAACAATATTAAATAAATTGTAATCACATTACAGTTAACTCCTGTCGGCCATAAAAACCGACGAAAATAAAATGCCTAAATATATTTATTTAGCACCTCTAATTGATCACATTCATTAACTTATACCTTGACGATTCGAATGCGGACGGACGGCGAGCCCCTCGGTGGCGTTGGTTGACCGACACGTCGGGGCACCAGCGGACGACAGAGTGATGGGGACGGCGACGAGCTTGGTACTGTGGCATTTGTGGATGGTGGCGCGGCGGGTGTGGGCAGCGAGCTGGGGGCGGCGCCAGTTGGGCGTGGCAGGCAGGCTAGGGCAGCGGCGCGGCAGGCGGGCTGGGGCCTGCGGCTGGGGTGGATCCGGTTGGCGTGGCGGCTGGGGGTGGCCGGCGGCTAGCGGCGGCGACAGCTGGCGGCGTCGGCGAGCAAGCGTGGGTGGCGGCGGCACTGGACAGAAAATGAGCCCGCGCGTGCGGGGCTCGGCCATATAACATTAATCCTCATCTGCCAGTTTACAAGGCCGACAAGAATAACTTAACTCCCGCCGGCTTGGTCAAAAAATCGATGGGGATTAATAACTCCCATCGGCTTGGTTCTGTGGTCGACAGGGATAAGAAGTTTGAACGCTCGGGCGCGTCCCAACATTAACAACTCCCGTCGGCTTGGTTTAGAGGCCAACGGGAATTATTAATCCCCGTCGGCCTGGTCAACTGGCCGACGTGGATTATTTAATTGTCGTCGGCTACAGGACAACCGACAGGGATTATTTAATTGTCGTCGGCTTGGGACAAAACCGACGGGGATTATTTTAGTCGATGAGGGTTCTCATTATTCCTGTATTGAATGGATAGAGTGCTATGTAAGAAATTCAAATTCTTAAAGACTTATCAAAAAGGGAATTCTCTATATGACTAGAGTTGTGAGACTAATGTTTCTATCTAAATGTTTAAGTAGTCTCACAACATGAGAATGTGTTTCTCACATGGAATGTGCCATTCAACATTTAAAGAAGATCAATCATATAATATGTGATGTATTCCATCTTGTTTAAATTGGTTTTGAGTCTTCTACATTAATCACTCACCATGTTATGAATTAAACTTGCCATATAAACTTAATTAAATAATCATGCTATTTTCACCTTGTTTAAATTAGTGTTTTGCATGATGCTTGTAAGGGTAATTTAGTTCATATCATCAGGTTTCCTTATTTTAGTAAGCTTCTTGTCATTCATATACTAAAGGTTGCTAAATAGGAAACTATTGCTTGTGTTTCTAATGCAATCTCTTTTAAGCTATTTCATGTAAATTCATAAGTAGAGATTGTGCTCTTTCAATTGGTAAAATCACAAGCATTAAAGGTTAATCTTCACCTAAAAGATAGATTAGGAATGCTCAACGCAAATGTATGGAACTAGTTGTTTTATTTGGTATGAGATCAATAATAGTTCCTTTCAAGTGACATTCTTTCAATTGGTAATAATATATTCTATGGAAAAAATGTCAATATGAAGGTTAAATTCCTTTTGGCTTAAATTTGTAAATTGGTGTATATTATTAATTCACTCCTCCATGTGCATTAACTTAAAAGGAATTTAATTTATGCCTTTATTATAACACCCCTGGTGTTACTGGCACTAAAACTTGAGCATAACATCATGTGCATTGACATTTCATGTGTTTGTTACACCTAGAATGCATTCACTAGGTAAAATTTTCAAACAAGTTGTGATGAGGTGACTTGATGTGTGATTAACCCTAGGGTAGGGTACTTAACCCTAGGATTAGGATATGAGGGTAGTAGTAGCCTAAATGGGTAAAAATCTCAAAAGCCATGATAAATGTTCACAAAGTATCACATTTGATGAACTTTAGTGGCACAAAAACCCTAAAGTACTCAAAACCCTAAAAGAAACCCTAGAAAACCCTAATTGGAACCCTAGAGGGGTAAATGCAAATTCTATGCACTTTTGGACCAAAGTGCAAATATCAAAGGGATAAAACACCATAAACCAAGTAACCTTCACATTGGAGAATTTTCAAGTTAATGATGAAATTTGGACTATTTTGCAAAAGGGTCACATGAGCACTATATGGCTAAGACTGAATTTCAGTGTAATGGGGTCAACTTTGGAGCTCTATATCTCTAAATTTACAAGGATTTTGCCCTAGGTCAACACATCAAATTTGTAGAGCTATGATAGGAGTATAACTTTGCTTAAGTGATTAAGCATTGGTGACATGCAAAATTTGGAGATAAATGAACTTGAAGTCTGGCTGTCAGACACCCCTGAAGCTGGACTTTGACTCAAAGTGAACTGGGACAGAGTTTGGGGGCGATTTTGAGTAAGATCCAGTGGTTGTTTGATTATGGTTGCTATAACAAAATCAAAGCTAGTTTGTAGGAGATCAATTTTGCTGTAGACCAATTAGAGGGTTGCCACATAAAAATTTGTGAAAATCACTCCTGAAAATGCTCTGTTAGGCGCTCTAAATGGAGTTCTGATGGTACAGTACTGAAGAAGATCTTCAGGTGCAGTGCACCTCACCGCCGGTAAACCCCACGCCAGGATTCGCGCTGCAATGCGATTCGTGTCCGTAGGCGCGTGGATAACGCCTCGAGGTGAAAAAGATCTTCACTGTGGATGAGACCGAGAGCCAGCCCTGTACGCACTTGCCTTGCGGCTGGTCCAGGTAACCTCGCCGGAGTTTGCCGCTTGCCACGCGAATGCCACGTGCCTTGAAGCTTTACCACGTCGCAGTAAACCGCCTTAGGTAGCTTGTTCATCGCCTGAGACACTGCCTCGGTGAAAGCCATGACAGCTCGCACCAGTGAACCTCCCCTCTCTCCGGCCGCCAGCGCGCCTTCTCCAAATTGAGCGCCACCGCTGATGGACTCTACAAATTGATGCCCCAGTGAGCTCCGCTAGGTTATTATGCATCCAAAGCACTAGCTCTCGCCTCTGATCGTTCACTAGAGCCTCCCAATTTTGTATTTCCCCCAAATCGGTCGGAACGCCGCCGTGAGACATCTCGCCGTGGCCAGTCATCTACGAGTTAGTTCATGCCCTTCTGTACGATGTTCTAGCCTCCCTCAAGTCTCCTTTTGCTCACAGACCCGTTTGATTGAACTAGACCACATTGAATCGCCTAGAACACCACGATTTGTCTTCGGTATTCGTCACCGCCGTGGATAGACGAACTTCGGGCCGGATTCGTGTAATTATGGGAGGGATTAGTGTCGCCGAGGGCGGAATTAGGTGTCAGCCAAACTAGGGCTCTGATCATTAGGTGTCTTGGCCGGTATAGGTTCACCGGAGGGCGTGCTCACCGGCGTTCATCATCGAAGACCTGTCATTGCGAAGAAAAAGAAGTTTAGGGACCTAACTGTGATTGTAAGAGAAACAGTGAATAGTGGCCAAGGGTTCTTAACCGGTTATTTAAACAACCGAGGTCCTCTACGCAAAATGAACATCGCGGGTGCGCGTGCGGGCGCGTTTCGCCTGGACGTGGGCCGATTCGGGCTGGTTTCAGCCCATCACTATTCATCATTTTTCCTTTTCTTTTTCTGCGAGGCTTAGAAAATTTATAGAAAAATTTAAAAAATGATAAAAATATGGGACCAATTTTACTAGACTCCTAAATTCCTCTAGTATTTAATAAAAATAGTTCCAAGATTTTTAGTCCCAACCATGAATTATTCAACATTTAAGAAGGCATAAACCTAGACTTTTGGAATTTTAGAAACTACTTGATTGCTACAAGAATCATAAAACTTTTTGGGCAAGCTTAAAATGATAATTAGAACCCTTGGGTGCAGTTTGACATGTTTTGGACATTGTTTGATCCCCAAACCCAAAACCCTAGCTTTCTAAGGTAATAATTGCCTTATCCTAATAGAGTACTGACTCGGAAAACCCTAGTTACCCAGGTGTATCGTGAAGGAAAGTTGTATTCTAGATACGACTTGATGTATCTATATTACAACTGCATATTCATAGCATCACATGGGCATTCATGTATATGTATGGTTATGTATAGAAAACGAAGAAGAAGTAATTGTCGAAGAAGAAGAAACTGTACCACCAACTGAGACTCCACCTGCCGAGGATAGTTTTTATTTTGATATCTGTGGAACAGATCCCGAATCCCCTACAACACAAGGCAAGCCCCGGTGCATTTACTATTTTCCGTGTGGTTTTAAACTCTTTATCACTTGAAATGATGCATTAGGTGATAGGAGTTGAGTGATGAACTATTGCTGCATTTCCTTCCTTGGAACTGTTTACCCTTCCTTGATTACCTGTTTTGTTAAAAAGTTTTCTAATGCTTAGTCTTGCTTTAGAAAAACAAAAAGTTTTGTTTTAAAACTTGATGGTGGATCCATCATGGCCGTGATGGGTTCAACATCAGTCAAGATGTACCTCTGTCAGGTACCAAATTTTGGGATTGAAAATGATAAAGACGAGACCGGGCAGGTGACTTGCACAAGAAGGAAGTCTCGGTGTAGTGTCTCCGTCTGAGTCGATTAAGGACCGTGTCGATGTAGGCTTGATGATTGAGGACCTTTTAACTGGCCACATGCCTCGGGCAGACCAAAACCAGAAAGGCCAACACACAATGGGAGTGGAGAGATGGCGAGAGTAGTGTGTACCCTCCGTGGCAAGAGGCTGGACGGTTGTGTATCTGTGCTCTTGGTTGGCATGAACCTGGTCTAGTCTTGAGAAACCTGGTGGCGAGTTGACATATGCAAGGGTTAAGTGCTACATATGTCGTGTGGTTGGAGATCTCCAGCTGGGTATTAATCGATTCAGATCGCCGTTACTTCTCGGACATGAAGACTTGGTCACTGCCCTACACGTAGCAATCTAGTGGAATGAAGGGTTGATAAAAGATGGCTAGTATAGGCCAAGTGCTTGAACTAGGGTAGAAAGAACTCTAGATACAGGTAAGGACCTAACCTGGTAATAAAACTGGATTTTTAAGGATCCACTGTTAGTAAGCATTTCTGCAAACAGAGTCTTTGATGCTTGAATAGCCTTACCTTGACTCCCTCAAGCCAGCATATCCTTGAGAGTCTTTTTCTTTTGTCTGGTAAGACTTGCGAAATTGCACTCTGTACTCAGGGTTTTCGAACCCATGTTGTCGCGGGAGGATGTTTGCCTCCCACTTTGAAAACAATAAACTTGTGTGTGCGGGAGGGTGTTTTGCCTCCCTGGTCTGTAATAATACTTTAAGCTCTCTTAATACCCTAGTATTGTAATAATAATACTCTCTCTATATATTTAATGAATGTAAATTAAGTTATTGTAATTTTCTTCCGCTTATTCTTTCCTCCGATGTGATGTAATATCTACGTGACGGGTAAAGCGCTCTTGGGCGAAATGATGAGGATATAGGTACCAAACTTGTCAAGTGATTATGTGCATCTACAGGGTTGTCCAAGGTCCTTAGGACAAGGACAACTGTAGGTGGGCCTAATACCTTGAGAGGTTCTGTCACAGCTAGTATCGGAGCAAAACCCATCTTAGATATTGCATAGTACTTCAAAGGAATTTTCAAATACTCACCTAGAAATATTCTTTCATTCTTACCTTACCACTTTCTGATAGTCTCTTATCTTGTGTAGTTGGGTAATAGAGTGCAATATATAGGAAGTTGGGGATCAACGGAGGTTGATTCCATAATTATTAGAATATGCATGCATCATGTTAAGAATATACTAATAAATCTTCCCCTCTTATGGAGATATGCCACGTACTAGGAAAAAGCACGCAAATCTACTGGACCTTTTGGCGTGCCACGACATCAGTTGGCTTTTAGGCATGAAGGAAGTAGTAGTGGCAGTAACGACCCAATTGGAGACCTGGAAGCCAGGGTGGAACAACTTCGGTCAGAGCTACGTCACAGGAATAGGGCACGGGAGCAGGACAGTCACCGTATAATGGAATTGTCAACCGAAGTCAGCCGCTTACAGTATGAGATTTCAGAACGGGATTCGGCCATTGATTAGGCTGTCAACTCACGTTCGATCGCTTGGGACCGCGAAGCAAAAGCTCTAGCTCATGTGGCAGAGCTTAGTGCGTCCCTCAAAAGCCTGCAAGTGTACTGTAATACTTTACATGAAGAAGTACATGTATTGTATGCTCGACTGCACCCAGACGTGCCTTCCGACGTTGCTGCAATGGGAGTCGGACCATCAGGAACAGCAAATGAAGGACCTGATGGGGAGCTGGACCTTTTTAGGCCCCCTCCTTCCATGATCTTGCTGACGAACGGTCTCCTGCAGCAGGAAATGGAGCAACAAAGGATGAAGAAGACTAGAATAGTATAGTCTAAGTGTTATACTTATGTAAAATAAGTAATAAAGTCGAGTTGTACACTGGAGTCTATATAATTATTACATTTTGGTAATGTAATATGATGGTGTATGTTGGCATGTTATATTTTTCCAAATGTTTCTGTTGGGGGCCTTCATCTTCCGAAGGTCCTCAAAACACGGCTAACATGTTTTCCAAGTATAATACATATACAGGGATCTTCGGCCTTGGGATGAAGCTGTACACGATATGAAAAGCGCGGTTTGGGAGAAGGATGGACTAGTTCTGAAGCTACCTGTGGAGAAGCTTGGGCTTAGCAGTGAAAAAATGGAACAGACTTAAAGGGGAAAAGGCTATCTAGTCTTTGATAGATTATCCCTAAGTCAATAATAAATGTCAAGGGCAAGTATGTAATTTTATACAGGCTGCGTCCTATGCCTATAAATAGATGAACAGTAGCACCGTACTGTTCACACTGACTTGTATTCACTCGCACGTCACACCTGGATTTTTACCTTCTGTCAAGCCGAAGCTACAAATGTAACTCGATATTGTTCATGTTTATTCATGATAATATAATAAAAATGTTCTGATGATGTCATATGATTATTCATTTTATTTTCCATGTTTCATATGCTTCTACTTTCATTATTATATGCTGAGATGATGAAGGTATGCCCTTCATAACCTTCGTCTGAAGATCATTATATCCGAAGGGAGATAATGCTTTGAAGGACGAAGGTCTTTAACCATTAACATTTTGTGTTGCCTTGTTCTTAACTCATAGCATTTGAGAACAAGTTCCCAACATTGGCGCCCACCTCCAGTGAACTCATTCGACTACCTTCGGCAAGCTGTGATCTTTGTCATGCCGCTGAAGAAAGCTTCAGGGCTAGGGGCTGCACTGCAGCCACTGGACATCAACCAGGAAACACTGCGTGAAGCCAGAACTCAAAAAAGGAAGGCTACAAGTCCAACTCCTTAAGAGGAGGAGCTGGACCAAGAAATAAGGGACCTTGAAGTCATCCATCAACATGTCCAGAGGAAGAAGGAGAAGATGCTTCGCCTCTCCGATCTTCAGAAGAAGATCGACGAAGCTGTTGAGGAAATGCGTCATCTCACTCAAGATGACCAGGACCGACGACCTCAACGCAGAGAGCTTCGTTAGGACAATTCCTATGATGATGATGAGTGGTATGATGATTTCCATCATAGAAATTTTGCTTTTGATGATACTTATCCTCTGTCAGCAGAACTGCAGGCTACCCCATGGCCCCCATGATACAAGCCACCCCATCTCCCCATGTATGATGGGCACTTAGATCCGAAGCAGTTTCTGATGAGCTACGAAGCAACCATATCTTCATATGGGGGCCATACCACAGTCATGGCGAAATCCTTGGTCATGGTAGTCAAGAATGTTGCGCAAACCTGGTACTCCTCTCTTCGGCAAGGAACAATCACATCATTGTAGAAGTTGAAGGACATGCTGGTCACTAGTTTCCAAGAGTTTCAGATGAAGCCGGTTACTGCTCAAGCTTTGTTCCAATGCACGCAAGATCACGAAGAATACCTCCAGGCGTATGTCCGAAGGTTCTTGCGTCTGAGAGCACAAGCGCCCACAGTGCCCAATGAAATCATCATTGAGGCCATGATCAAGGGTCTTCCGCTAGGACCTACGGCTCAATACTTCGCCAGGAAACCCCCTGAGACTCTGGAGAAGCTGCTTCAGAAAATGGATGAGTACATCCAGGCCGATAATGATTTTCGCCAAAGAAGGGAGGAAGCTTATAGGTTTTCTGAGATGACTAGGGGCTTCGAAGGATGAATCCACCCTATGCATGTCAGATCAATCCACAACTCCAGTCAGAATGATGATAGAGGAAGCTAGTTTCAGAGGCCACAACATAGCTCACGGTCTTCAGGGCAGCAACAGAGCTCTTTTAGGCCACTAGCTCCGAGGGGCAGAGGCGGTAGGAGCTTCGGAGGAAGATATGGGACCAACCTAGGAAACTCTACTACTTATTCTGTGGTGAGGACAAGGGCCACACTACAAGAACATGCCAGGTCACCATCCAGAAGCAAAAAGAGATTGCCGAAGCAGAAGCGCGGCAGAATCAGCCGAAGCAGGTTTTACACACTACTTCGTGCTACTCTCCCTATATACCAGAATACGTCGATAATCAACCTGCAGCTTCTGTTGCTTCGGAAAGTCATTCACAAGCTTCTTGGCCTCAGCTCCCACTGCCACCACCATTGCCACCTACTCATACCCGAAGCCAGTAGCCAGAAGGGCGCCAACACCCCCAACAGCAGCGCGACTTCAGGAAGGAGTCCGAAGCTCGTACAGTCAACAACACTGTACCAGAGTCGAAGCACATATACTAAGGAATATCCTACTTTTGAAGTACTTTCATCTTTTATGCCATTTTATTTTCTGTGAGAGAAAAACAAGTAATGAAGAACTTAGTTTCAATTTCTTGTAATAATTGTGCCTACACCAGAGTGAAATATATCTTCTTCATAGATTTACGAAGCTTGAAAAACGACTCTTAAGGGAACGAAGTAAATTTCGAAGCTCAAAAGTCGTTCCTAAGGGAATGCAGAGCCAAAAATACAATCCGAAGCTACAAAAGTCATTCCTAAGGGAGCGCAGCGTAAGTTTTTTGCTCAAAAGTCGTTCCTAAGGGGATGCAGAGCCAAATACCACCGAAATATAAGGTGAAGAAGCTCAAAATTCGTTCCTAAGGGGATGCAGAGCTTAAATGCCACCGAAATAGAAGGTGAAAAAGCTCAAAAGTCGTTCCTAAGGAGATGCAGAGCTTAAAGACTCAAAAGACATTCCTAAGGGGGGATGCAGTGTCTTGTGTATTCTAGTGTGGGCGCGTGGGTGTGTGTCTTCGGCATCCTCATCATTTTGCATCATATCATCATATCATTTCGCATAACATTACATCATACATCATATTGCATTGACGGCACAAAAATTGAATACGAAGCAAATCTTCGGCAAATGCTTCGTCGAAATGAAAATGTGCTGAGGCACAAAGAAAGCTTCGAGAAATACAATTTTATCAGACTCACTATAGAAGGGATTTCTTTCTTTACGAAGCATGAAAAGAAGGGAAGGTGTTTTTTCGCCGAAGGCTCAAAAACGGTATGTGTGTAAATTTCACGCATCATAAAGAAATATATTACAATAATTTACATGTCTCGTCCATTGTTCCATACACCAAATGTTACAAAGTATTTTTACAATGAAGTTACAAAGTTTTATTACAACAAAGTCTACTCTTCTCTAAGGATCTTCTCTGTGGCTTCGTTTAATAATTTGTCGACAACTTCGTCAATAATAGAATTTGCAAGGCTTATAACGTCTAGTGCTTCCTTCATCTCTAGATCATCCAGGGGATTGTACGGCTCCGGCAGTGGTGATAGCTCAGCTGTAATAGATAAACTATTAGTGCGAAGCCAAGCAAGTACCAAAGTTGAAATTCAAAGAAACAATACCTATGCGCCTTTCGCGCTGAGCAGCCTCTTCAGTTTGCCTAGCTTCTTCTCGGGCGTTGTGGGCGTCTTTTTCACTCTTTTTTTATAATTTCATGGGCCAATTCTCGGCCACCGCTCACCCAGACATCAGAATAGAATTTTCCACCCATCAAAGTCGCTTCGGTTGAAGGATCTTTAGTATCATCTATGGAGAAGGCAGCTTTGGCATTGGCTGTAGTTTTGACGTGGTCGCACCCAGCCTTCTCCAGAATAGCCGCAATCCCCCGGGCCCCGGAGAAAGCATAGATATCTCTGCGATCATTCAGAATTTCCTCAAAAGCTTCGGCTTCCCCACTTATCCACTCAATAACGCCCTCGGGGTTGCCTCTAATGAAGTTTTCCTTAGAGGAGTAGGCACCAACTTTTGCAAAGCTGTTCTTCAAATTTTTCACGCAGACCATGGATTTTTCGAAGCATCTTTCCTTGGACTCGTGGAGCTCCTCAATATTTTTCTCCAGCCTGGCCTTCCACCATTCACTTATCTCTTGGCTGGCCTTCGCGACTTCACAATTCTCTTTGGCTTCGGCCAGTTGTTTCCGAAGGTCTTCAACCTCAGCTTTATGAGCCTCAGCTTGAGCATTGCACTTAGCTTCATCTTCTTTTATTTTATTCACCAATGAAATTAAAATCTTGTATTTCTCCAAACCTTCATTTCTTAGCTCAATTACCTTTGAGCGAAGGTTGCTGAGAGCTATTGTGCAACCTTCGTCTTCGGCGCTCTTTTGTGCCCTCAAGGCATTGCTAAGAATTAAGCCCTATAAAAAAGAAAGAATTAAGCATAACAATGAAATACTTCATTTTCAACTTTAAAAGTTAACTTATATACCTTTATACTGTTGTACGCAAGGCTATCAGCAAGACCATCCTTCGACATGGCCGAAAGGCCTTCCTCAAGCTTCGGAAATCCCATACTTTTAGCTATCTCCCGGCAAACAGATATTTCTTTGTTGTCCAGGAGACAGTACAGGAAATCCCATTGAACACTAAGGCCCCCTTCGGATATTTTAATTTTTGGGCGTAGTGTCGGGCTTCTAAGGTTTCTTCGTTGGATAATGTTTTCTCCGAAGCATGTCGAATAATGTAATCAACATCTTCGGCCGACGCTTCGGGGGCAACAGATTTTGCCTTTTTAACCATATCTTGCCCCGTTCCCATGCCAATATCTGAAGTTTGTTGCTCAGCTTTATCTTCAGGCGCGACAACCTTCGTTTTAATGGGCACTGTAGGCCCAGCTTCGGCTTCGGCCTGGACCTTGGCAACTTCGGCAACTTTCTTAATAGGAGCAGGGGTAAAGGCTTTTGTAGTCTCCATGGCAGCGTCTAGCACGCTGGCCATCCTCCTTCTCTTGGGAGTTGTGGCAGGAGCCTTCGTCATCTTCGGCAATTCTACCTCTGCCGATGGGCTCAAAATTTTTGGCATCATCGTTTTCCCCAATTCTGGCTCTGTGGCTGTATCATCCTTGGCTTTGGCTGGCCTGACTGTAGGCACCTTCGGCACTACAATCGATTCTTCAACGCTCTACACGACGGAAGCAGCTTGTTTTGTTTCGGCAGTTGAAGAAGTCCCTTCGCCAAATTCAGGCACTACAGCCGGTTCAATATATCGCGGCCGGTGGGTCAGAACCTTTATTTTCTTGCCCTTCGACACAGCAGTGGTGGCCGAAGCGGTAGTTTTCCTTTTCTTTCATTGCCTTCGCAGCGGGTAGCGATAATCAGGGTATACGAAGCCAATTGCATCAAACACCCTGTTCAATCTTTTCTTGCCTCGACCCTCGAAGGCTGCAGACAAGGCATCATCTTCGGCCTTGGAATATGTCCCAAGTAGCTCGTCGCTGGTAGCTTCAATGCATTTCAACCAGTCATCATTTGGTTCGTCAAACTTCTCCCTAAATCTGAAGGTATATTTCAATCGGACTAGGCCACCTTCACTAGATTCGGTAGTAGTCTCCTTCGGCATATCCTAGTTCTCCACAAGTGGCCACACCCTATAGGATATGTGCTCTTGGACTATATCTCTTATGCCAATGAAGGCACAAACATTGCTGAAGGCCTTCTGGCATGCTTCGACATTACTTTCAATAGTGACCTTCAGCCTTCGAAGGCCGAAGCGAGACCAGATGGGGCGCTGGATAATTTCCTTGATGTCTTCCCTTTTAATAAGATCATTTTTAACATAAAACCACTCCTCCATCCAGGCCCCGGGCCACCTTTTCCGGTACGTCGGCACCAAGTAACTTGCATTAGAGCGAGCAATGAACCCGTAGCAACTGAAGTTGTTGTGGTATTGTTCTTTGCCGGTAGCCTTCGTCTCGTATAAAAGTTCGTGCATATTGCAGAAGCACTTTGCGCTCGGCTCCAGCCCCTGTCTTCTTATAGCCCAGACAAACATCCCCATCCTAATTATAGCTTTGGGGGTAATCTGATGAAGAAAGATCTGGAATATCTTCAATACCTCAACCACAAATTTGCTCAGCGGGAACCGAAGGCCTGCCTTCAGGAAGCTTCTGTAAATAACAACTTCATTTTCCTCAGGAGCAGGGCAGTGATGTCTCCTCCAACCCTGACAATAGACATGTAGCGAAAATATCTCCTTCTCGTGGCGTCAATATGACTTTGTTTGATGGTCGATTTTCTAAAGATAGTATGGCTTGGCCGCTAGGGCCGGTCCTCAGAATCTTCATCTCCACTCTCTACATCATAACTATCACTGTCATCACAATCTTCAGACAAACCCTCCATTATCTCTTTAGTAATTTTCTCTGTATTCGTCTTTGCCATAGACTCATAAAACCCAGCAATGAAAGGATCTGCAACTTTCTTCTCTTCATATAGCTTCTTCTCCTCAGTGAGCTTCTTCTCCTCAGTCATCTTTTCCTTGGTCATCGTCTTCTCCTCAGACATGGAGCAAGCGCGTCTTTAAACCGAATCTCGAAAATCAAGCAAGAGCTGGTAAGCAAGAGTTAAAAATTTGAGAAAATAACGCAAACAGCAGAAATGGCGCATCAAATGCTGTCGCTGTGGGTTCCTATTTATACGCCTAGTGCTTTGCAACTTGGCGGGCCCCGTTTGTCATTGACTTTCACTATTCTAGCGAAGGGAAGGTGTTTTTTCAGACCTTCGGCTTAAGGCCTTCGTTCATGTCGCAGTCTGAATTTATTGATTAAACAAATTAATACTGCGAGGGGCTACTGTTGGGGGCTTTCATCTTCCAAAGGTCCTAAAAAACATGGGTAACATGTTTTCCAAGTAAAATATATATACAGGGACCTTCGGCCTTGGGATGAAGCTGTACACGATATGAAAAGCGCAGTTCGGGAGAAAGATGGACCAGTTCCGAAGCGACCTGTGGAGAAGCTTCGGCTTAGCAGTGAAAAATGGAACCGACTTAAAGGGGAAAAGGCTGTCTAGTCCTTGATAGATTATCCCTAAGTCAGTAATAAATGTCAAGGGCATGTATGTAATTTTACATAGACTGCGTCCTATGCCTATAAATAGATGAACAGTAGCACCGTACTGTTCACGCTGACTTGTATTCACTCACACGTCACACCTGGATTTTTACCTTCTATCAAGCCGAAGGTATAAATGTAACTCGATATTGTTCTTGTTTATTCATGATAATATAATAAAAATGTTCTCATGATGTCATATGATTATTCATGTTATTTTCCATGTTTCATATGCTTCTACTTTCATTATTATATGCTGAGATGATGAAGGTACATCCTTCATAACCTTCATCTGAAGATCATTATATCCTAAGGGAGATAATGCTTCGAAGGCGAAGGTCTTTAACCATTAACATTTTGTGTTGCCTTGTTCTTAACTCATAGCATTTGAGAATAAGTCCCCAAAAGTTTCTTTGCCTCAGATGCCATCACGGACTCTCGCACATGATGGTGCGGGGACTTCCCGTGGTAGGGAAGATACCCCCAAACCGCCACCAGTACCACCGACTTTGGCCGAGGCTATCGCTGTCCTGGTCAATGCCACCGCTAATAATACGCGCTTCTTGCGCGAAATGGCGGGCAATTATTTCCAACAGCACAGAGGAAGAGCCCCTCCTCAAGGACCGTGTTATACTACATATTCGGAATTTTCTGGGACTCGACCCCCGCTCTTCATCAAAGCAGAAGAACCTCTAGAAGCTAATGAGTGGGTAAGAGTGATGGAACAAAAGTTTGGGTTGATTCGATGCACGGAGACGCAAAAGCCATTATTTGCTGCACAACAGCTAAGAGGGCCTGCCAGTACCTGGTGGGCAAATTTTTTAGCAATCCAACCTACTGGGCATCATATTACCTGGGAGGAATTCAAGCTAGCGTTCCGGGAGTATTATGTTCCAGAGGGAGTGCTCCATATGAAACAAGAAGAGTTTATCCGGTTAAAGCAAGGGGAGATACTATAATGCAGTATCTCAATAAATTCAACCATCTCTCCCAGTATGCCATTGACCAAGTGAATACAGATCTGAAGAAAAAGAATTGTTTTATGAGGGGACTCAATGACAGGCTTTTGCGGAAAATGGCAACATGCTTGGACCTTACCTACAGTAGGGCAATCAGTACAGCACTGGTAGTGGAAGCTAAAACTGCAGGATATGGAAAATCAAAGGGGTTTGGAGGTGAAAGGTCAAATCAAGGGCCTGAGAAGAGAACCAGGTTGGTGATCTGACCTTTTAATCAAAATCGTTCTTCGCCTCGCCCACCTTCATATCCATTCAAGCAACCTGTCTTTATTCGTCCCACTACTGCCCCCACTCCTACCAATCAGCCGAGTGCCTCTGGTACTCGTTTCCCTACTCTCCCCAGTTTTTCCACTAGTTGCTTCAATTGTGGAAAGTCCAGACACTTCATCAAGGACTGTCCATACCCGAAGCAAAATAAAACCAATTTCTAGTAGAATTCTGGGAACTCCAACCAAGGAAAGGGGAACACGGCTAATACTCCAACGAGCAAGAATTTCAAGAAAACTGGACAGATTTATTATACCCAAGTGGATACAACACCGGAGGGCGAGCCGGTAATGATTGGTACGTTCCTTGTTGCCAATTACCCAGCAGTTATTCTCTTTGATTCTGGTGCATCACATACCTTCATAAGCAAGAATTTTGTGGAAAAGCATTGCATTCCTTGCACTGAATCAAGGTAAGGATTTATTATCCACTCACCTGGGGGGCGGATATTTACTAAGGAAATAGTCTTCCACATACCAGTAATATTGGTCGGATGGGAATTTCCTACCAACATGATTGTTTTAAAAGGTCAAGACATAGATGTAATTCTGGGCATGAACTGGTTAGCGCAGCATAAAGCCATCATCAATATAGACTTAAGAACCATCAAATTGAGCCATGGCCATGAAGAGATTCAATTGTCCATCCCTGTAGCTGTCCCACCCAAACCATCTGAATGAGTTTATGAAGCTATCGTGTAAGAAATCCAGGATATTCCGGTGGTATGTGAATTCCCGGATGTCTTTCCTAAAGACTTGCCTTGGTTGCCTCCACAAAGGGATGTGGAATTTGTGATTGAACTAAAGCCCAGTACGGCTCCTATTTCTAGAAGATCATACCAAATGCCACCTAATAAATTGGCAGAACTCAAGACTCAACTACAAGACTTACTTGAGAATAGGTTCATTAGGCCTAGTTCATCACCATGGGGATGTCCAGCAATTTTCATCAAGAAGAAGGATCAGACACTTCGAATGTGCATGGACTACAGACCCCTTAATGACGTCACCATCAAGAACAAGTACCCTCTTCCCCAGATCGATATCTTATTCGACCAACTTACTGGAGCTCGGGTATTCTCCAAGATTGACCTCAGGTCAGGTTATCATCATATCTGTATTTGACCCGAAGATATACCCAAGACCGCATTCACCACGCGGTATGTATTATTTATATATTTGGTTATGTCTTTTGGATTGACAAATGCTCTATCCCACTTTACATACTTAATGAACTCGGTATTTATGCCCGAGTTAGATAAATTTGTGGTGGTATTCATTGATGACATCCTGATCTATTCCAAAAATGAAGTGGAGCATGCTAAGCACTTACGGATCGTGCTAACGCGCTTAAGGGAGCACCAGTTATATGCTAAGTTCAGCAAATGCACATTCTGGTTGGAGGAAATCTAGTTTCTTGGACATGTATTATCTGCACAAGGAATTGCGGTCGATCCCAGCAAAGTCAAGGATATTTTAGAATGGAAACCGCCAACTACAGTACATCAAGTTCGAAGCTTCCTTGGACTGGCTGGATATTACCGTAGGTTCATTCCGAATTTCTCCAAGATTGTTAAACCTATTACAAGTTTTTTGAAGAATGATACCAAGTTTGACTGGTCCTCGAAATGCAATGAAGCCTTCGAGCAGCTGAAGGTGTTATTGACCACTGCTCCGGTATTGGCTCAACCGGATATAGAAAAGCCTTTTGATGTGTATTGGATGCATCAGGTAGTGGACTCGGATGTGTCCTAATGCAGGAGGGCCGAGTCATAGCTTATGCTTCAAGACAACTACTCCGGCATGAGGAGTACTATCTAACTCATGATTTGGAACTAGCCGCAGTCGTTCATGCCCTCAAGATATGGCGTCATTATCTACTGGGGAATATATGTCATATATACACAGATCATAAAAGTCTAAAATATATCTTTACCCAGTCAGAATTGAATATGAGGCAGAGAAGATGGCTTGAGCTAACTAAAGATTATGACTTAGAAATCCACTATCACCCAGGAAAAGCCAATGTGGTGGCAGATGCACTAAAAGCAAAGCTTCCTGTCATTGTCTTACAGTAAGGACCCCTAACACCACACTATGTCAAGAAGTGGAAAAGTTGAACCTAGGAATGATACAACGCGGAACTTCGACACAATTAAAGCTTGAGTCAGTTCTTCTATAGAGAATTATTGATGCCTAAAGAACCGACAAGGGTATGAAACATATTCATGAAAAAATAGAAGCCGACAAAGCTAATTGCTTCAGAAAAGATGACCAAGAAATAATATGGTTCAATGATCGCATAGTTGTGCCTAAAGATGCTGAGGTCTGCCAACAAATTTTGGATGAAGCTCATCTTAGTCGATATTCCGTTCATCCTAGAAGTACTAAGATGTATCAAGACTGAAAGCAACACTATTGGTGGACGAAAATGAAGATTGAGATTGCACGCTATGTGGCAAGATGTGACACCTGCAGACGTGTCAAAGCAATACATATGAAGACTGTTGGACTATTACAATCCTTGCCCATCCCAACTTGGAAATGGGAAGATATTAGTATGGATTTCATTGTGGGATTGCCCAAAATAGCCAAAGGTTTTGGCTCTATATGGGTCATAATTGATCGGCTTACAAAAATTGCCGACTTCCTGCCCGTCAAGACAAAATATCCAGTGGTCGCATAGGCGGAACTTTATATTGCTCGTATTCTCAGTTTGCACGGGGTCCCAAAAACAATAGTGTCGGACCGTGGACCACAATTTGTATCCAAATTTTGGGAAGAGCTCCACAAGTCCCTGGATACTAAGTTGCTCCACAGTTCGGCATATCATCCTCAAACAAGTGGACAAACTGAAAGAGTAAATCAGATACTTGAAGACATGTTGCGTGCATGTGTCCTGGAGTTTCCGCAAAAATGGGATGAATGTCTGCCATTGGCAGAATTCTCATATAACAATAGCTATCAAGAGAGCATCAAGATGGCACCATTTGAAGCACTGTACGGGCGACGGTGTCGAACACCCTTAAATTGGTTAGAACCCGAAGAACGGTGGTATTCCAGGCCTAATTTAGTCAAGGAAATAGAAGAAAAAGTTCAACAAATAAGGTACCACCTGAAAGAAGCTCAGGCTCGGTAGAAAAATTATGCGAATAAACGACGCCGACCTTTGTTCTTTCAAGTCAAAGATTATGTGTACCTGAAAGTATCACCAATGAAGGGTGTTAATCGATCCAGGGTAAAAGGAAAGTTGGCACCCTAATACATTGGCCCGTTTCTCATTCTTGAACAATGCGGACCAGTGGCATACCAACTTCAACTGCCAGAAACATTGTCTGCAATGCATAATGTGTTCCATGTATCTCAATTGAAGAAGTGCCTTCGGGTTCCTGATCGGACCATCGATGTGGTAGATGTTGCCTTGGAACCAGATTTGACTTATTCAGAACATCCCATTTGAGTTTTGGATTAGAAGGACAGGATCACCTGAAAAAGGACTCTTAAATTCTATAAGGTACAATGGAACCAGCATACTGAAGATGAAGCTACCTGGGAGACTCAAGACTTCTTGGAAAAGAATTTTCCTAGGTTTTTAGCTTCATGTGACCTGTAAGATGCGTACATTTGATTGTAAAAGCGGAATAAACCCCATACCACCCCATGCTCTGTAAGACAAATAAGGAAACAAAGATGTGACATGTTTCCTTTTCTATTACTTACCCTAGGATCTTAAATCTCGAGACGAGATTCTTTTATGGGGGGAAGGATGTAACACCCCTGGTGTCACTGGCACTAAAACTTGAGCATAACATCATGTGCATTGACATTTGATGTGTTTGTTACACCTAGAATGCATTCACTAGGTAAAATTTTCAAACAAGTTGTGATGAGGTGACTTGATGTGTGATTAACCCTAGGATAGGGTACTTAACCTGGGATTAGGATATGAGGGTAGTAGTAGCCTAAATGGGTAAAAATCTCAAAAGCCATGAGAAATGTTCACAAAGTATCACATTTGATGAACTTTAGTGGCACAAAAACCCTAAAGTACTCAAAATCCTAAAAGAAACCCTAGAAAACCCTAATTGAAACCCTAGGGGGGTAAATGCAAATTCTATGCACTTTTGGACCAAAGTGCAAATATCAAAGTGATAAAACAATATAAACCAAGTAACCTTCACATTGGAGAATTTTCAAGTTGAATGATGAAATTTGGAGTATTTTGCAAAAGGGTCACATGAGCACTATATGGCTAAGACTGAATTTCAGTGGAATGGGGTCAACTTCGGAGCTCTATATCTCTAAATTTACAAGGATTTTGCCCTAGGTCAACACATAAAGTTTGTAGAGCTATGATAGGAGTATAACTTTGCTTAAGTAATTAAGCATTAATGACATGCAAAATTTGGAGATAAATGAACCTGAAGTCTGGCTGTCAGACACCCCTGAAGCTGGACTTTGACTGACAGTGAACTGGGATAGACTTTGGGGGCGATTTTGTGTAAGATCCAGTGGATGTTTGATTATGGTAGCTATAACAAAATCAAAGCTGGTTTGTAGGAGATCAATTTTGCTACAGATCATTTAGAGGGTTGCCACATAAAATTTTGGGAAAATCACTCCTGAAAATGCTTTGTGAGGCGCTCTAAATGGAGTTCTGATGGTATAGTACTGAAGAAGATCTTCAGGTGCAGTGCACCTCGCCGCCGGTGACCCCGTGCCTGGATTCACGCCGGCAATGCGATTTGTGCCTGTAGGCAAGCGGATAACGACTCGGGGTGAAAAAGATCTTCATCGTGGATGAGACCGGGAGCCGGCCCCGTACCCACTTGCCTTGCGGCCGGTCCAGGTAACCTCACCGGATTTGCCGCCTGCCGCGTGAATTCCACGTGCCTCGAAGCTTTACGACGTCGCAGTAAACCGCCTTAGGTAGCTTGTTCATCACCTGAGACACTGCCCCGGTGAAAGCCACAACAGCTCGCACCAGTGAACCTCCCCTCTCTCCGGCCACCAGCGCGCCTTCTCCAATTTGAGCGCCACCGCTGATGGTCTCTATAAATTGATGCCCCAGTGAGCACCGCTAGGTTATTACGCATCCAAAGCACCAGCTCTCGCCTCTGATCGTTTACTAGAGCCTCCCAATTTCGTATTTCCCCCAAATCGGTCGGAACGCCGCTGTGAGACATCTCGCCGTGGCCAGTCATGTACGGGTTAGTTCATGCCCTTTTGTGTAATGTTCTAGCCTACCTCAAGTCTCCTGTTGCTCATAGACCCATTTGATTGAACTTGACCGCATTGAATCGCCTAGAACACCACGATTTTTCTCTGGTATTCGTCGCCGCTGTGGACAGACGAACTCCGGGTCGGATTCGTGTAATTAAGGGAGGGATCAGTGTCATGGAAGGTGGAATTAGGTGTCGGCCAAACTAGGGCTCTGATCATTAAGTGTCTTGGCCATTATAGGTTCACTGGAGGGCATGCACACCGGCGTTCATCATCGGGGACCTGTCATTGCGAAGAAACAGAAGTTCAGGGACCTAACTGTGATTGTCAGAGAAATAGCGAATAGTGGCCAAGGGTTCTTAACCGGTTATTTAAATAGTCGAGGTTCTATGCGCAAAATGAACATTGTGGGCGCGCGCGCGGGCGCGTTCGCCTGGACGTGGGCCGATTCGGGCCGGTTTCAGCCCATCATTGTTCATCATTTTTCCTTTTCTTTTTCTACCAGGCTTAGAAAATTTATAGACAATTCTAGAAAAATGATAAAAATATGGGATCAATTTTACTAGACTCCTAAATTCCTCTAGTATTTAATAAAAATAGTTCCAATATTTTTAGTCCCAACCATGAATTATTCAACATTTAAGAAGGCCTAAACCTAGACTTTTGGAATTTTAGAAATTACTTGATTGCTCCAAAAATCATAAAACTTTTTGGGCAAGCTTAATATGATAATTAGAACCCTTGGGTGAAGTTTGACATGTTTTGGACATTGTTTGATCCCCAAACCCAAAACCCTAGCTTTCTAAGGTAATAATTGCCTTATCCTAATAGAGTACTGACTCGGAAAACCCTAGTTACCCAGGTGTACCATGAAGGAAAGTTGTATTCAAGATACAACTTAATGTATCTCTATTATAACTGCATATTCATAGCATCACATGAGCAATCAGGTATATGTATGGTTATGTATAGAAAACGAAGAAGAAGTAATTGTCGAAGAAGAAGAAACTGCGCCACCAGCTGAGACTCCACCTGCCGGGAATAGTTTTTATTTTGATATCTGTGGAACAGATCCTGAATCCCCTACAACACAAGGCAAGCCCCGGTGCATTTAACCTTTTCCTTGTGGTTTTAAACTCTTTATCACTTGAAATGATGCATTAGGTGATAGGAGTTGAGTGATGAACTATTGCTGCATTTCCTTCCTTGGAACTGTTTACCCTTCCTTGATTACCTGTTTTGTTAAAAAGTTTTCTGATGCTTAGTCTTGCTTTAGAAAAAAATGTTTTGTTTTAAACAAAAGATGATGCTTCAGATGGAATGGGATGTTTTCAAAAATAAAACTTGATGGTGGATCCATCATGGCCGTGATGGGTTCAACATCAGACAAGATGTACCTCTGTCAGGTACCAAATTTTGGGATTGAAAATGTTAAAGACGAGACCGAGCGGGTGACTTGCACGAGAAGGAAGTCTCGATGTAGTGTCTCTGTCTGAGTCAATTAAGGACCGTGTCGATGTAGGCTTGATGATTGAGGACCTTTTAACTGGCCACATGCCTCGTCATGGGTAAGCTTTGCCTCGGGCAGACCAATACCAGAAAGGCCAACACGCAATGGGAGTGGAGAGATGGCGAGAGTAGTGTGAATCCTCCATGGCAAGAGGATGGACGGTGGTGTATCTGTGCTCTCATTTGGCGTGAACCCGGTCTGGTCTTGAGAAACTCGGTGACGAGTTGACATATGCAAGGGTTAAGTGCTACATATGTCGTGTGGTTGGAGATCCCCAGCTTGGTATTAATCTATTTGGATCGTCGTTACTTCTCGGACATGAAGACTTGGTCACTGCCCTACACGTAGCAATCCAGTGGAATGAAGGGTTGTTAAAAGACGGCTAGTATAGGCCAAGTGCTTGAACTAGGGTAGAAAGAACTCTAGATACAGGTAAGGACCTAACCTGGTAATAAAACTGGATTTTTAAGGATCCATTGTTAGTAAGCATTTCTGCAAACAGAGTCTTTGATTCTTGAATAGCCTTACCTTGACTCCCTCAAGCTAGCATATCCTTGAGAGTCTTTGATTTTGTCGGGTAAGACTTGCGAAAGTACACTTCGTACTCAGGGTTTTCGAACCCATGTTGTTGTAGGTGAAGAAACAGCAGAGTTTTGCTGTTTCTTTTCAAAGGTGGTACCCAAGGAAGAGCCCCAGCAGTGAAGTTGGTCACGGGAGGATGTTTGCCTCCCACTTTGAAAACAATAAACTTGTGTGTGCGGCAGGGTGTTTTGCCTCCCTGATCTGTAATAATACTTTAAGCACACTTAATACCCTGGTATTGTAATAATAATACTTTCTCTCTATTTGATTAATGTAAATTAAGTTATTGTAAATTGCTTCCGCTTATTCTTTCCTCCGATGTGACGTAATATCTGTTTGACGGGTAAAGCGCTCTTGGGAGAAATAATGAGGATACAGTTACTGAACTTGTCAAGTGATTATGTGCATCTATAGGGTTATCCAAGGTCCTTAGGACAAGGACAACTGTAGGTGGGCCTAATACCTTGGGAGGTTCCATCACATTTATGCCTCACAAATGATGATTTGTTTGCAATTCATATTAAAGATCACCATTCATTAAATACTTCCTTGTACTATTAATATCTCTTTTCAAAGTTTTTGTTAACTAGTATTAAAGGAACATAGATAACAAGCTAAAGATAATGCCCCTAAGAAACAACCATGAAAAAAGGGCACTTGACGACAACCCGTCCAAGCTCATAATAGGATCAAGATGGATTGTTTGAAAAGCAAGATAAGAGAAATCCACTAAGGAAGGGGAAGCACTTGAGGGTATACATCATATGATCAATACTTCAAAACTATGTGATGTATTTAGTGTCTTGGGTGTTTTTGTGAATCGTTTCTTGCATGTGAATAGCATTGTAATTCTCATCATCACTATCTACACATTGCATTCCATCTTCAACTACGTCCCAAATGCTAGGATGAAGAGAAAATAAATGATTGAGCATTTTATTACTCTGCCAAGAATAATCCACCCCATCAAAGTGAGGAGGTTTGTCAAGAGGAATAGATAATAAATGAGCATTGGCATTATATGGTATGCGAGAATAATTAAAAGACGTCTTAGAGTAGTTTTATTTGACCGTCTTTTTCTTTGAAGAGGATGAGTCGTCTTCCTCCCTTGGTGAAGAGGAATAAGCATCACTGCTGTTGTAGACTATCTTCTTAATGTGCTTCTTCTTTCTGTCCTTCTTCTTGTTGCCTGACCCAGAGTCGACGGTCTCTCCTCCCTTGGGTGTGTCGCCGGAGAGAATCTCCTTCTCCTCGGTCACCTTCGCCTTCCCTTTAGGATCCACTCTTCGGGTGATTAGTCCCTTGATGAAGAAAACGACTCTGATATCAATTGAGAGCACCTAGAGGGGATGAATAGGTGATCCTCCAAAAAATGCTTCAAACTACACAAACTTGGTCTAATAAATATGTTAGAGAGATCTAAAACCAAGTTTGAATGAGAGGAGGAGAGAAATAGAGACTCTTCACTTGATTGCTCACTTAAGATGTGAATTAAACTAGGAGCAATATCACAAGTGAAGTTTAGCACTAAGGAAGATAGAAATCGCAATAAAGTAAAGTAGACAAGAGACACATCAATTTTTTCCCGTGGTACGGCCAAAGCCTATCTCCACGTTGTGGCGACCTTCTTTGATCAAGGGTTGCACTCAACCCCTCTCAAGTGATCCAAAGATCAAACTTGAGCGCCACAGTATTCTTCCTTATATCAATCCCGTTCGTGAGGAATCTCCATAAGTTGGAGTCTCTCACGCCTTACACAAATGTTCACAGTCAAAATCGGTGCAACGAGGCAGTAAGAACATGCACATGAGAGCACAATGCAGCAACACACGCACAAAATGCAAAGACAAGAGCACAAGAACAAATCAGTAGTCATAGCTCAGAAACAACACTCAAATATCTCTCAAATCACTTAACAGTGTGGTCGCTGAGTCTCGGAGTTGTAGTGTGCACTTGAGATGTTGTGGTACTTCTCCATGGCACCTAGGTGTCTCTTTTATAGCCCCAAGGGGCCTAGGAGCCATTGGAGCTCCATTTGGAAGCTCCACACCTTCGTTGTCTTCGTGTACACCAGACTGTCCAGTGTGCACCGAACATTGCACAATAGAACAGTCACCAGATTGTTGATTGGTGACTTTCCACCTCGACTGGGCACCAGACTGTCCGGTGGCAGGCACTAGACTATCTAGTGTCCCACCTAACCATTGGCGCCTACTGATATGGACGATGTAGCCATTGGCGCTGGTCACATCGCACTATCTGGTGATCAGCCCAGACTGTCCAGTGAATTTTAGCCGAGATAGCCCGAGATTGGCCAGTATGTCGTTCGGTCGCCCACATTGTCCAGTGTTTCTAGACCAAAGCCACTTTTGGCTTTTTTTGAGCCAAACTCTTTTGATTCCTTTTGGCTTTACTTGAGAAGTTCTCTATCACTTAGATGAACATTGTTTGCACATAAAACAATTGACTAAGTGATAGAACCTTTTTTACTTCATTTCAAAAGGATTTGCAATATGTTTAAACTCAAGCCCAAAAAGGTCTTCTCTCTACAAAATAAGTTAGAGCCCAAACACAAGTACTAGAAACATTGTTATGGACCTATGCAACATATTTAAAAGTGCAAACCTCACACTTATACCATTTTACATCAAGTTGCACATTTGGCTCCATGTTTGTGCTCTTTTGGACTTGATTCGCCTCAAATTGCTTTGGATGAACCTATAATCCAACTCATATAAAGATAGTTAGTCCTTTCTGGTGTGTTGAGCTCTTAATCACCAAAACAACTAGAAATGGCCCAAGGTCACATTTCCCTTTCAAGATTGCCTCCTTCTCATTTGTTACCTTAAAGGTAACATGTTGTGGTTCATTGATGGAGACATTCCCTTGCGCCAAGTCTTTGTACTTGGAGTCCCTCACCATCATCTCATGGCTTTTCCAAATGCTTCTTTAGGGGTCATTTTCTTATACCTAGGATTCTCACGAACCAAAGATATAAGAGTAGCATTGTGAGAAGTAAATGATCTTATCATAAGTTTTACCACTTCATGATTGGACCATTTCTTGCTCTCGAGGGTGTGGACTTGATTCGTCAGCATCTTGAGGCAATTGTACATTTCTTACATGCCTTCTCCCTTAAGCAAGGTGAATCTCCTGAGCTCCCCTTCTAGGAGCTCTCTTTTGGTGATCTTTGTGATTTTGTCACTTTCATGGGCCGTGTTCAGAGTGTCCCATATATCTTTGGCAGTCTCGAAGTCATTCAACTTATTGTACTCTTCCATGTATATAGGAGCAAGTAATACCATGATGGCTTGGAGTTGTGATCTACAATTTCTTCCACCTCCAGAGGATTTTAGTTCCCATCGTTGGCGTCTGGGATCTCTATTCTTATTTCAACAATGTCCCAAATACTTGAGTGGAGTGAGTATAAATGACTCTTAATTTTTGTTGACTCCACCATGAATAATCCTCACCATCAAAGTGAGGTGGTTTACAAAGCGGGATAGACAGTAATTGAGCATGCAAATTTCTAGGAATGCAAGAGTAGTTAAAAGGAATGCAATTAAATTTTGATTTAACCAACTTATATATCTTGATGACACTGTTTGAAGGAGGATTTGCCTCTACTTGATGTAGACGACGATGAAGATGTGTCTGTCTCGTAGTAGATGAGTTTCTTCATCCTCTTCTTCTTGCCATCCTTATTGCGGTATGAGTCGATGTACTTTTCATCCTTGGTCTTATCAGTCTCCTTCTCTTCGTTGGTGTCCATCACCTTCTCCTTATTCTTCTAGGATTCATCACCCAATATCGCTTCAATTTGTTAGACTCATAAATGAAGATTCGGCTCTGATACCAATTGATAGTTGCCTAAAGGGGTCGTGAATAGGCAACTCATGAAATTTCACAAATTTAAAATAATCTAGAATCCCAAATTAAGTGTTAGATCAAAATCTAGAACAAATGGAGTAAGGAGAGAGGTGAAGTTCTTGCACTTGATTGCACTCTTGGATGCGGAATTGATACTTAGAGCAATACCACAAGTGAATATAAAACAAGAACTTGGAGATAGAGAGAGGGAAACAAATTGCAAAAATAAAGAACATAAGAAGCAACAATTTGTTTCACTAAGGTTCAACTCCAAAGAGCCTGCATCTGTTGGGGGTCTTCTCCTCAGTTGAAGGTCCTCAAGACGAAGATATCATTGACAAAGAGATATTGAGGATCCTCTTCCCTGCCGAAGGTCCTCAAGACGAAGATGTTATCTGAGGGCGTTAACAACGAATGATCAAGCTACGACCAAAGGATGACAACTTCGACTTAAGGTGGCGACGAAGGTCAAGCATGGTGCCAAGTCGAAGAGGAAAAGACTAATTAATCCTTAATGATTTATGTTACAATTATGTGTACATGTCAAGGTCATAAATGTATTTCTACTTGGGCTGTGTCCCGTGCCTATAAATAGGTGAATAGTACCCCGTACTGTTCACGCTGGACTGTAATCGCTCTTGCGTCAACACGTTCGAACAAGCCGAAGGTACCAATGTAACAAGAATCTTATTCATATGTTTATCATGAAATAAATATATGAATTGATATATGAATGAATAATGTTTATCATTAATATGAATTGTTATTCTTGCGAATGATGAAGGTGTGTCTTTCATGACCTTTGTCCGAGAACCATTATATCCAAAAGGAGATAATGTTTCGGAGGATGAAGGTCCCTAATCTTTAACTATTGTGTTGCCTTGTTCTTGATCCACAGTATTTGAGAACAAGAGACCAACATTGGCGCCCACCTCTGGTGAGCTCACTTCCACGACCACGACAATGGCTTCGCAAGGTGACCAAGTTGTGAAATCTTCGGTTATGAAGCTGGTGCTTCCAATCACAGGCGGCTCAAGTTCTGAACCAGCCAATAAGAAACAGAAGAAGGAAGCACAAAGAAGGGTACAACATTGGAGTGCTAGGACCCTTCATCAAATCCAAGTGGTCCCATGTACCAATTACATTCTCTCAGGAAGACCTTCAGCTCAAGGACTACCCCGATAATGATGCAATGGTCATATCTTGTGTTATCAAAGGATTTTTTGTTCACAATGTCCTTGTAGACATAGGCAGTGCAGCAGATATCGTCTCCGCAAAAGCCTTCAGGCAGATGCAAGAGCAAGATGACCAAATTCATGATGCAACACACCCCTTGTGTGGCTTCGGAGGAAGGCAGATAGTGGCACTTGGAAAGATAACAATGGCAATCACCTTCAGTTATGTTCACAACACATGAACAAAACAAGTTGTATTTGACACCGTCGATATGGACTATCCTTACAATGCAATCATTGGTCAAGGGACACTGAATGCCTTCGAAACAATACTCCATCCAGCATATCTATGCATGAAGATACCATCTAACCAAGGTACTTTTGCTGTGCATGGAAGTCAAGAGGCCACTAGAAGGGCTAAAGGGAACTAGACAGATTCAAAGGCCATCCACAACATAGATGAAGCTGAAGCTCATCAACAGCATAAGCATTTTAGAGACAAAGCTGCTTCAGCGGATCAACCAAAGTCTATGCTATGTGAAGACATAGCCGAGTAGAAGGTGTTGTTTGGGTCTCAATTGTCTGTGAACAAGAGAAAACTCTATTAAAATTTCTGTTCAACAATAAGGATGTTTTTGCTTGGTCAGCTAATGATCTTTGTGGTGTCAACAAAGATGTCATTGAACACTCACTCAATGTAGACCCAACCATTAGACCAAGGAAGCAGAAGCTTCGAAAGATGTCCGATGATAAAGCCGAAGGGGCAAGAAACAAAGTTAAAAGGCTTCTCAGTGCTAGAGTAATCAGGGAAGTAACATACCCAGAATGGCTAGCCAACACTGTTATGGTAAGGAAGGCCAATGGAAAGTAGAGATTGTGTATTGATTTTAAAGATCTCAACAAGGCATGCCCAAAGGATGAGTTCCCCTTGCCAAGAATAGACTCCCTCGTAGATGCAGCAGCCACTTTGGAGCTCATGAGTTTATTGGACTACTATTTAGGCTATCATCAAACCTGAATGAAGGAGGACGAGCCCAAAACAAGCTTCATAACCCCTAGTGAAACTTACTGCAACCTTCGGATGCTCGAGGGGCTCAAGAATGCTGGAGGAAGCTTCAACAGAATGACTTCCAAAGTCCTCATCTCTTAGATTGGCAAGAATGTTCTGACATATGTCGACGATATCATAGTAAAAAGCATGAAGCAAGAAAATCACCTTGCCGACTTGCAAGAAACATTTGCCAACTTCAGGAAGGCTAGCCTCAAGCTAAATCTAGAGAAATGTGTCTTTAGGGTCAAGAAGGGAAAATTTCTTAGGTGTGTGGTATCAACAAAAGGGATTGAAGCAAACCTAAGCAAAATAGAAGATATACTTCGGATGGAGCCACCAAAGACAAGAAAAGGTGCTCAGAGACTAACAGGGAGGCTGGCATCTTTAAATAGATTCATCTCAAGATCAGTAGAAAGGAATTTGCCATTCTTCAAAGTGCTAAAATCAGCCGAAGTCTTCTAATAGGGACTAGTTCAACAAAAGGCCTTTGAAGATCTGAAGCAATATCTGATACAACTAACATTGACTCCACCTTCGTTAGGAGCCCCATTGCTACTGTATGTGGCTGCTTCCCACGCAGCAGTCAGTGAAGCGCTGGTGCAGGAGAGACAGGATGATCAAGCAAAGAAGCAAGACCCAGTATACTTTGTTTCTGAAGTACTTAGTCCATCAAAAAGAAATTACATAGAGCTGGAGAAGGTACTGTATGCTATATTGATGGCCTCCAGAAAGCTTCAGCATTATTTCCAGTCATACCACATTATAGTACCTTCATCCCAACCTCTCAAGGACATTATAAGAAACAGAGAAGCCACGGGAAGAGTTGGAAAATGGGTTGCAGAACTGAATGAGTTCACTATTGATTTTGTCCATAGATCTTTGATCCAATCCCAAGCATTAGCAAACTTTATTGCTGATTGGACGCCAGGGGCTCAGGAAGAAGGAAGCATAATAGACAATGAAGCTTGGGCAGTGTTCTGTAATGGGTCATGGGGAACCTTCGGTGGAGGTGCAGCTGCTATTCTAATCTCACCATCCAATATCAAAACCTGCTATGTGGCCAGATTGGAGTTCAACTGCACAAATAACATTGCAGAGTACGAAGCTCTTCTTTTGGGGCTTTGAAAGCTTAAGGTAATGGAAATAAGAAGGGCATATCTCAAATCTGACTCACAGGTCATCATAGGCCACATTGATAAAAGCAGCAGAGCAAGAGACCCGAAGCTTGAGAAGTATCTTGATACAGTCCGAAGAATGGAAGACTCCTTCGAAGGTTTCTCAGCGAAGAATATTCTAAGAGAAGAAAATGAGCAGCAAATTTACTAGCCAAATCAGCGGCACAGGGCCTCCCACTCCCTTCAGAAGTATTTTTTTAAAGTCTAAAAGCACATTCAGTCGAGCTTATGGAGCGAGCGGTGCTTACAATCTCACTTGTGCACAGTGAAGATTGGAGATCTGAGATTGTATCTTTCCTCTAAGGAAATTATCCTTCAGATGACAAAGCCTACATAAAAAGAATGCAAGCCAGGAAAATACCTTATATCATCATAGAAGGAGAATTGTTCAAACAAGGAGTTTGTTCTCCACTGCTGAAATGTTTGTCTAGAGACAAAGGTCAAGAGCTAATGAAAGAGATACACACAGGAATATGCGGAGCTCATATCGGATCTAGGCCTCTCCTTTTAAAGGTTTTCATACAAGGATTTTATTGGCCGAAGGCAGCTTCGGACATAGCGGATCTAATTCAAAAATGTGAAAACTGCTAGAAATGTGCCACAGATCAAATGCATTCTTCGTCTCTAACCCAGTTAATTTAGCCCACTTGGCCACTGCAAAGGTGGGGCCTAGACTTACTAGGATCACTTCCACCAGGGCAAGGAAACTTGAAATATATTGTGGTAGCAGTGGAGTACTTTTCAAAGTGGATCGAAGCTAAACCCCTAGCTACAATCACTTCGACCACAGTCCAGAAGTTCTTCTGGTATTGTCTGTCGGTTTGGTGTGACGAAGGCTATCACGGTTGATAACAGAACTCAATTTGATGCTGAAACATTTAAAACTTTTTGTCAATATGTCATGATTACACCATCGAGTGTAAAAAAGTATAAATAAGCTCCAAAGTTGTCCCTAAGGGGATGCAAAGCTAAAATGCAACCTAAGTCAAAGGTGAAGAAGATCCAAAGTCCTTCCTAAGGGGATACAGAGCTTAGCTCCAAAGTCGTTCCTAAGGGGATGTAGAGCTAAAATACCACCTAAGTCAAAGGTGAAGAAGCTCCATAGTCGATTCTAAGGGGATGCAGAGCATAGCTCCAACGTCGTTCCTAAGGGGATGTAGAGCTGAAACACCACCTAAGTAAAAGGTGAAGAGACTCCAAAGTCGTTCCTAAGGGGATGCAGAGTCTGGGTGTGTATCTATGTGCGTTTTTATCTTTGGCATACATTTGCATACTCCATCACATCAACTTTTGCATTCATACAAACATACATTAGACATCTATAGCTTCATTGCATCATTACATATCGCATAAAGCAGAGAAGGTTCTTGTTTTCAATGTGAAAATGTTTCGTTGTGAACGAAGATGCTTCGTTATAAACGAAGATCGTTAGCAGGAAAAGAAGGGAAAACGCTTCGTTATCTATGAGCGGGCCATCTTTTGATTTTGGCCCAAAGGTGCTTCGATGTGAATGAAAAGAAGGGAAGGTGTTTTCACCTTTGGCTCAAAAAGCTGGGAGCATCAGTTTTGTCCACAGCAAAGCAAACAACAGTGGGACAAAAGGTAAAAGCAACATTACAAGGTATTCATAGATATTTACAAAAAAATTTACATTCAATCACTACTTGCTGCATACAATGTTTTTCTGTACGAAGAAGCCCTAAAAGTGTTTTTCAGTCATTAGCACAAGATAGAAAAGCTTCCAAATCTTTCTTCAGATCGCCAGAGTGAGCTTCGGATCATCAGCCTTCGCCAACATCACCCTAAAAACAACAAGGAAAAGGTATTGAAGAATATAATAAGAAAAAAAAATCTAAAATAAAAACAAGAGTGTAAAGAGAATTTCTATACTTTGTTAAGTAAGACACGAGATTCGTTCCCAGTAATCTCTCGGCCGCCTTTAGCCCAGATCTAAGTAACGAATCTGTTGCCTATGCTGCTGGCTTCGACTGGAATACTAACCAGGTCAGACGGTGAGAGACTGAAGTTGGGCCTATTAACAGTTCTTATGTTATTGCACCTAGCCTTAACAAAAGCAGCAGTCGTGCCGCGAGAAGTCCCCGTGCCCTTCCATTACTTCGTCTAATTCATTAATCTCCTTTTCCACAAAATCGAGGGCCTTTGAAATGTCTTCATCAAAATAATTCTTTTTCCTGACACTGCCCCAACTAAGTTGAAAATTTCGCGCAAGCGGGTGGAGCTTCGTTCCATGAAGCTTGAGCATGTCTCCTGAAGCGACATTAAAGCTTCAGATAATTTGGAACTCTTTTTTACTTCGGCTTCGACCTTATTCTTCAAGCTTCTAACCTCGTCTTCATAATGATCTTTAGCTTCCTTTATGTGGCAGCCCTCCCAAGTTATCAGGCCCACGTGCACCAATCCTTGCCTTGATGGCCTCAGATGGCTATGCACGTGTACCAGGTAACTTAACAAGGCTATCACGAGTTCAACAACTTGAACTCATCATCCCAAGGATCTCCCACCATACGTGCATATTACAGTAATCACATTCGATACACACACACTTTGGAGATAAGAGCGGAAGACTTTACAAAACATTCTTTTTATTTCTAAAACTGAGGTTTATTACATAGGAAGAGTTACATTTATTACAAGTCCTAATATACTCAAAGTGCATAACTTATTACAATAGCAGGAAGGTAGGAACCCTCCAAAGCTTATGCACAAGCCTAACTAGTCTTCCTCTAGAACTAGAAACGCCCTCTAGCCACAGGAACACCTAGAGTACTCCTCATCACCTACAACAACATGGGTTCGAAAACCCTGAGTACGGAGTGTACTTTCACAAGTCTTACCCGACTAAGGAAAAAGACTCTCAAGGATATGCTGGTTAAATAGAAATCAAGGAAAGGCTTGAGCAAGAATCAACTTAGATACTTTTGCAGAAATAGCTTACTATAGTGAGTCCTTACTTTCAATATTTTAATGCCAGATTAAATATTAATAGACTCTGGTTGCATCTAGTCTAATTTGACCATCTCATCAATACAACATCATTTTTATTCATAATGTTTACATCCTGACTTAGGTTGTAGGTCGGAGATCAAGTCTCCACTCTCCGGGGATATAACGGCGATCCGAATCGATTTACTCAGCTGAGGATCTCTAACCACACGACATATGTTTCTCGCAACTCTTGCATATGTCTACCATTCCCACGGATCCTCCACTGCATGAACAGGTCCGCGCCACCCGAGAGCACACCACCCCTTTTAGGCGGTCCTTTGCCAGGAGGGTACGTGCCACTCTCGCCATCTCTCCACTCCCAGTGCGCGATTGTCTTTTCATGTATGGAATAGCCGGGTTCAAGCTTACCCTGTCCCATATCCAGGGCATGTGGCCAGTTAAGATAGTCCTTGATCATACAGGCCTACATATGCATCCAATCCTTAATTAACCTGGGTGGAGCATCACCTGTTCCTAACCCAAATCTCAATTTAAGTACTTCCATCCTTAGGACTTGTTTTGTGTTCCTTAGGATGAAAAGAGCATTATAGGGAACTTTGCAGTAAGATCCCACCATGCTCCCAATGAAAATATTCTTGCAGGTAGAAGCCATCCTTCCTGAGGATATCCCCTGAGCTAGGCATTAATGCAAAAGACAACCTCTATCCACAAGATCTAAGCAGGGCTAAGCATTTTTGTAAATCATATTTTGATACTTCATCAGAAGTATCTAAAAAGGTATGGATATCAAGGTAGGCAATGCATCCAATAGTTTCCAAGCAACTCCTATAAACTTAATGCACATTTCACTAGACTTAAAGTGTATAAAAATCTTTTAAAAACTCAAGGAAGGGGTAAATGCACCGGGGCTTGCCTTTGTTGTAGTGAAGTGGTTCTAGATCCCTCTATCAAATACCCAGTTAGATGGCTCCTCCACTTGATCAGCAGACACTGGAGTAGACTCCTCCTTCAAACACCACTTCTTCTAGGTGTTCTACAAGTCAATTACAAATACATGTATGCTTATGTAATGATATGAAATGCAAACTCTCACAAGGAGAGGTGGGGAACATAAACACCACAAACTAAAACATATGACAAGCATACACATGGTTCTACATCACCAACACTTGCTAAAAGTGACCAAATTGAATTACTTAGACAAACCAGAGAACTAACCTATCTTAGATCTCATCCAAAAGCTTAAAACTTCTTAAGCAACTTCATCACTTCACTAAACTATTAGCCGCCCTCATTCCATAGGTGAAGTCCTTTTCTTTTTGGGCAATATTTAGTTTACTAAGCAAATCACATCCAACTAGTTCCAAATTTTTGCCCACAGTTTCAACTTCTGATAACAAGTCTCTCCAAAAAAATCCAAAATTTTTGGTGTTATCCTCTTATTTATAAAATTAATATAGGCCTCACAAGAGCACCTGAAATTCACTTAGAATTTGCTAACTAATCTAAAAATCCTAAAACCAACTTTACCAGAGAGCTCATGAAATTAGACATCCAACAAAATTTGTCCCATTAATTTATCATTTTCTATGGTTTTTAGCTTAATTTACAAGTTTGCTGATAAAAGAAACGACAAAACTGAGTACAGTACTGGACCGAAACCTAGCCCAGCCGACCCAGTAACAGGCAGAGTTGGCCCAACAACGAACAACCCGCGCCCGCATCACACATCTTGCAAAAAGGATCTTCACGCTCAAACTAATCCACATCGGCACTTGCCACTGTTGATCTTACTCACTGACAAATTCACTTAAATCCCTCAGATTCCACTCTTTTACAAAGTTCCAGTCACGCGGCCGCCGCCCACTCCGGTGAAACGGCGACCACGGCCACGGCGGGGCCGACGTCTAGCACACCCAAACTTCCACTAAAACATGTCCCTGGCCCCCGCAAGCAGGTTACAAAGCTTCAACACCCTTGCCACGCTCTCCCAGGCCCAGACCACGAAGCCAGCGATATCCTAGGCTCGACAAACCCGATCCCGAGACATCCCCGCGGTAGATCCTCTCCCAAGTACACGGGGAGCATTAGGATGCGTTTGGTTGGGGAGCCACCGGAGTGGAGCGGCTCCATTCTAGATTTGGAGAGTAGAACTGCTCCGTTCTATGTTTGGTAAGCAGGATGGAGCTGCTCCATTTTTTGTTTGGTTGGAGAGTGTATTAGAGCGGAGCCATTCAGTTTTTTGTTTGGTTGTGGAATGTACCAGAGCAGAACCGCAGCAACATCACTCGAGTGCCCAATTGGCCTTTCTGCTGAATGGAGCTGCTTTTGTTCAACATCACTCCACTCGCCAACAACATGTGCGCAGGAACAAAATGTGTTCATATCCATAGTACAAAACATTGAAAACATGAGTTATATGCTCTGAAACATTTTAATAATACCAAAACATGAGTTTATATTCATACTTCACTCAACAACAATAACTCATAACCATAGTTCATCACCAGCGATGTTCAAGTACACAAGCAAAATCACAACACATAACCATAGTTCATCAAACAACTACGATACATGAGTTCATATCACCATGACATACCAAGTTCAATTCATCAGACACCATGACACTAATCATGACTCACAATCTAAAAATTGTCACCAACGAAATTCGAAAACCACGACAACTTCCAATCAAATGGTAGATTCATGAAAGCATGGGCATCATTAGGATGCCTAACCAAATGCTGATAGTATCGAGACTTGTGGTTAAGCTGAAAACCTGGGAGACTGTCCACCGCTTCAAACAAACCATCTGGTAAAGCATTGCTTGCTTTCTCAATTGCCTTTGCTAGCCTTTCGCTACCACGATCAAATGCTTCAACCAAGCAATCAGTCTTTCTTCTGATATCATCAATAGTCTTGGCTCTCTTAGCGGGCTTAGCTGATGAAGATGCATCATCATTTACAACACTTTTATCAATCCCATGATTCATCCCCCCACTTTCTGCATTGCCATCAGCACCATTGTTTACCCCATCATTCCCAAGTGGGTCATTAGAGCTCTTTGCATACTGACCGGTAGCAACACTATTGCCAAAGATTGTAGCTAGAAAACCATAGTATGAAAGAGGCTTGTTCAAATATTCATCATCAGCCTTGTTTTTTGGGTCCTAATAGTGAATGCAAAACTTATTAAATATAAACAGATATATGAAGTGTCTAGAAATAAAGTTCATATACAAATAATAAAATTCATATACATATAATAAAGTTGCAGATAAAATTCATATATGCAGTGCTAATATATCAGAACATAGCCTCTAACACCCACCACTGTTTTGCACTGATGCATAGATGGTTTTAGGTTAAAAAAATCAGAACATATCTATATGAGAGTTCCCTCAACCATGATCATCATATATTCTTAAATCAAAACATAGCTATATGCAGGACAATGAGTGCAACACTTAATAAATAAACGACATAGGACAGTGATACCAAATACAAAAGGCTAGTAAAAATCATACCGCCATATGTTCTTTGTAGTGCTCGTGATCAAGAGAAACAATGAATTCATTTTCATCCCAAAGAGCAGCACTCAAATTCTTAAGGTAGTTGATCCTAATGTACTTCTTCTTCCATGTCTTCAAGTGATTAGCAACTTGATCGCCTGTCCTTATAATTTTAAAATGGTCGTTGAGAGCCTTAGCACAAGCATTGAGATGAACTTTCTTGAAGCCAGTGGAGGTTTTAGTGCCATCAGCAACAATGTTGCTAAGAAAGGTGAGAACAAATGTGGATTGAGTTGGTGTCCATTGACATAGTCCACCACCAGCTTTTGCACCACTTGTCTCCTTACTCATGACCTAGATGTACATATAAATAAAAGATACATGTCCATACAAATAAAAGATACTTCCAAAATTTAGCAATATGTCCACACGAATAACATATAGATGTCCTTACAAATAAAAGATACATGTCCATACAAATGATAGAGATATTGGAAAATACATAACAATCAAATAGTGTTTGCATGATAGTCTTCCCACATAGCATTGGCAAGTTCCTGCCTAAAGTTAACCATAATGCCATGTTCTATTGCTTGTCCATGCGAAGATGTTTGATGATTAATGATAGGTAATTCCTCACTCTCAGAAATGATAAAGTCGTCACCTCCATCTTGTATAACCCAATTGTGAATAATACAACAAGCAACCACAACTTCTACTTGTGTAGAGAAGGGGAAGAATGGTGTAGCATCATCAAGAATTTTAAATCTTCTCTTCAATGAACCAAACGCCCGCTCTACTGAAACTCTTAGAGATGAATGTCTATGATTGAATAATTCTTTCTCATTTTGCACGGGATTATTTCCCCACTCGTTCAAGTGGTATCGTACTCCACGAAAAGGGGGCATAAATCCAGGTTTGGCTCCATATCCGGCATCGACTAAGTAGAACTTGCCTAGCATACAAGGGATATGTATGTGAGCTACACTAGGTATTATATTTCATGACTAAAGTAATGAGCTACACAAGTTGTATTTACCTTCAGGCACACGAAGACCATTATCTCTTTCTAACGCATCACGTAAGACTAGTGCATCATGAGCTGTCCCCTCCCAACCGGCCAAGACAAATGTGAATCGAAGATTAAAATCTACTGCTGCCATGACATTTTGAGTAGCATAACTCTTTCTACCACAAAAGGAAGCCTCCATGTGTTTAGGAACAGATGCTCGCACATGTGTGCCATCTATTGCACCAATACAATCCTATTATTCAATTAGAATGCAAAAAAATATAAGCAATTATAATCTGAATTCCACCCTTAAAATGAAGGGAAGATACGGTAGCCTCACACCTTAAAGTAAGGATCCCATCTTGGGTTCCCTGCAATTTTAGCTGGAGTTGATGTAGATGGTGGCCTAATAAACTCCTTTCGTAGCTCTCCAATAGCGTGAAGTACTTTGTTGAAATAGCGACTAACAGTTTCACCGGACCTATCAAAATTGGTGCCAACTAACCTATTCCTAACATTGTGACCCACAGTATTTAAAAACATCGCAACCTGCTGCTCAACACACAAATGTATGGTGTCTTGCAAAAGGCCACGATCCCTAAATAATTTACAAAATCGGAAGAAGGATGCTCTATTGAGTCTAAGCATACTAACACAAGTTACATCATTTTTCCATATCTTATTATTAAGATATTCAATTCTCATTCTATCTCTCCCCTCAATTGGAGCATAGGTAATTGTTTCTACAGATTCAGAACGCTTTCTTTTTCTAGATTGAATAACCATGGCCATCATTGAAAGCAACATATGTGACGCAGCTGTGTAAACTAAAATTTGTTGCTTCTTATCCATCTATATTATACACAACAAGGTTAAAGTCATTAGTTGCTAACATACCACATAATCACACAAGGCACATAGTAAATAGTTGCAACAAGATTATACCTTCTGTCAGCCTATGTTGCATGTGCTTCTCTTCTCAAAGTGTTGCTGCAATAATAGGACGGAGCCTCCGCTGGCCCTGTAGGCAATAATAGACCGGAGCAAGCAAGCAATCAGTCAGAGCTCAGTCCAATGTGCAGAGTAAGCAACTCGGTAATAATAGACATGCATCATGATAATAATCCGCTGCACCCACCGGTAGAGCAAGCAATTTGCTACCTAATCCTAATAATCGGCTGGAGCCACCGTACCTAATGACACCCTGCAGCAAAAGCAAGCATGCACGCAGCAGCAGCTAGCAGGACGTGCACCATCACTAAGACCTGCTACTCGTTGTCGAGTATCATTGAGCCCGCAGCCAGCAGCCAGCAGGACGAACGCCGCTGGACTGGGAGACGCGGTTGGCCAGATCCGGCGACGAACGGGCATAGAGACATACATAGGGCCTAGCTACCGGGTCTTTTCTGCCATTTCCCCCTCCTATTCAAATCCATCTTCAGATCCATCACTGTGAAGCTCCCTGCACCCAGCAGATCTGGTGAAGGGCTGCTGACGGCGTGGAGGAAGGGGGCGGTGGCAGAAGCAGAAACAGCAAAGGAGGAAAGGCCGGTGGAGGAAGAGAAGAGGGGGCTGGAAGGAGAAGAAGTGGTGGCAGATTCACCTGATTTGACGGGTGACGGCGGACGGGCGGAGCTCCTCACGACGGCGGCTCAAAGTGCACTGCTCGCGTGAGAGAGAACGAAGGAGTAGAGAGAACCAGAGCGCTCAGGTCCGGTCGATTTGGCCGAGCGGACTCATTCTGGATATCAGCTGCATAATGAAATAGAGCCACTCCCAGAGCCGCTCCGCTCTTTCTTACTTTGTAACCAAACACTAGACAATAGGAACGGAGCCACTCCATTCTCTACCGCTCTTAAACCAAACGCACCCTTAGAGACTCACCAAATTTCTGGTCCGTGCACGAAACCACTCGGGGAAGACGTGGTTTGAACGGCCGGAGATGAGGCTGTCTATGATGTCGATCTGCGGCGACGTGGTCTGGTGGCAAGTTCCCTATTCTCGATCACTACAAATAGTAGAGTTCCAAGTGGAAGTTCAGCAAGCATAATGGACACTAGGTGACCCGGGAACACCCCCAAAACAAACACGGAACACCTTACAGGATCCTGGCCTCGGTGAGGTAGAGCGACGGCCGGCGTGGTCACCAGATTTGGAAGGCAACAGCGACAAGGGGTGGGTTTAGACTGAAAGAACTGCGTGACCAAGCTACTACGGCGTAGAAACAGGGATGGTGAAACTCTAGCCAGACCTAGCTAAGAAGCACAAGCTGAGGGGGAAGAGAAACACCCTTTTGCCTTGGCAACCACAGCAAGGTATAAACCGAAGCAGCTCTGACATCCACTACTATCTCGACATCTATAGGTTATGGCTAAAGTTTGCGTGGACCTGAGCACGTGGTCCAGGCATCCACGCCCACGTAAGGGCAAGCTACAGCGAGGAGAGACTAAAAAAGCAGTGGCGTTTTGATAGAGCAGCACAGCAATAACTGAGTCAGCAGTTGGGATAGGGTTTGAACTCTTTGGTCCTAGATATTTGAAGTCCACGCTCATCCTTTCATAAAGTGCTAACACCCCTCCTCATACTCCCTTTGACAGAAACAACAAAAGCGCCACAGTGACTGGAATGTTCTTCAAACACATGCCCCAACACTGAACCAACTGAACTTCGACCAACTGGACTAACAGAGGCATTTAAGGGTCCTAATACTCCATCCTTCTTATAGCAACTCACTGCCCTTAACACAAGAAACTTACTCATTATCTATAGTTCTTCAATTCTATATAAAAAATGAAGGTTAAAAATATGAAGAACAGAAGTTACAAATGCTCAAAGTGAGCCCCATTCATTGGATTTTGGCTTCAGCTAACTAAAACATCTATTGACTTTATATGTTTGACTGAAAGGGTTTTGGGTACCTTTTACTCCAATTTTTTGCACAGCCCTAGGCCTAATCACCATAAGAAACTTGTTTCGTAATATACGACCTTCAATTTCTCTACAAATTCTATAGTCCAAAACCTTAGGAACCGGTCACAAAAGAGCTCCAAACTAGGCACCATCCACTGAATTTTAGGTTTCAGAAACTGAACAAAATTTCAGTCAAAGCAACCTGACAGCCCATCTTGGAACTAACTTCTCTCCCAAATTTGTGTAGCACCAACCCAGCATTCCTTAAATAAGTTTGTTCTCCTAGATATGATCTTCCATTTTGCTATAAAGTTATTTGTCCAAAACTATCAGGATTTGGCACAATAGAGCTCCAAACAGAGCACCAAACTGTAAATTCAGGTTTCAGTGATCCGCACAAAAATTCAGTTTGTGCACACTGACAGTCCATTTTTGGGCAAGTTTTACTCCAAATTTTGTATGAGGTCATGTCAAGCTCACTTAAGGAAAGTTATTCACCAACATATGGTCTTCAATCCCTTTATGGATCTCTCAGCCCAAATACTTAGGGATTAGTCACAAACAAGCGCCCAAAACTGCTATCAAACACTAACTTCAAGTTCAGTTACTGTTGTAAGTCTGAAAACTCAGAAATCTGTCAATCAATCTTTGGACTATCTTTTCTACCAGTAGCATATAGCTTTGGGGCTATATCACTTAATAAGAATTGTTCTCCTATCATTTCTCTACGAGTTTGGTATAGTGTTCATTAACCACAACCTCCTAGATTCCAAAATATCAAGGCCCAAAGTTGGATCCAAATACTGAAATTCAGCCTATGAAATCTACTAAGTCTGAAATCCAGAAACTCTGTTAGCTCTACTTTGGACCAATTTTACTCCAAGTTCCATATAGCTTCAGAGCTAGGTGACTTAATCAAACTTATACTCCTCATGTAGCTTTATAATTTTGTTATAATGATCATAACCTATAACCTTATGGATAGAGCAATAGAGAGCTCCAAAACTGCACAAATCTCACTAAAACTCAGCTGCAATGATTCAGCTAAGTCTGAAAACACAATACCTAGCATCCCATCTTTGGACCACCTTTGCTCCCGGTATCATATAGTTTTAGGGCTAGTACACTTAATAAGGATTGTGCTCCAACAAATGCTCTACAAATTTGTTATAGCAACTCCTTACCAAAAGTCCATAGATCAAAAGTTATAAGGGTCCAAAAACAGCTATATGAAACTATTTTCAGCCCAATTCAAACTGAACCCAAGCTGAAATTTTGCAAATTACTCCAAATTTCTCCACACAACTTGGAATTCTCCAGATATGAAATTTGTTCACTTTTCCATGTTCTACAACCTTGGTATATGGACTTTTAGCTAAATCCTTCTAGATTTTAAATTCCACTTTTGGGCTAGTTTAGGGTTTCAAATGTGACTCCTCATCTTGTGATTTACCAACTCAATCCATACTCCTAAAAGCCAAGTGACTCCCCTTAATCTCAAATCCAGCTCTAGTATATGAAGCTCATGTCCAAAGTGTCCTTAGTTTAGAATTTGCTTTACTTAACCATCTCTTCCAAGCAAAACTCAAGTTAAGGCTTGGATTATTCCAGCTCCTTAAGTGCTTCTTCCACTTGACCATAATTCCAAAACAAGGCCACTCTAGCTCTAAGACCAACCTTTAGCACTTAAGACTCCAAGTCAATTTGTTACTTGCTTAGAGACGACTTCTCTTCCCATGTCTCAAGCAAAGTTCTTAACCTGAACCCTATACTCTAATACACAACACCATATTCATTGATTTTTTTGACCTAGTGAATGCATTCTAGGTGTAACAAGCAAGTTAATGCAAATACTTATGATGACATGTCATAGTTTTAGTTCACGTAACACCAGGGGTGTTACACTTTAATTTTGAATGTGCTATTTCAAGCTCTTTATCCTGATCACAAATGTGAGTAGCTTGATCCGTGATCCGAAGTTGAGCTTCGACCAAATTTGTTTCCGCATTTTTAATCTTCAAATCCTTCTATGCCAGAGAATTTTCAAGCTCCTTTACCCTTTTCTCCAGGTTACTGACAACAAGTTCATTCTTCTGATCTTCAGCTTCTTGCTAAAGCTTCAAAGCCTTAAAATTTAAAAACAATCTTTAAAAGCAATAAACTCTGCCAAGAAACAAAACTTAGCCGCAAAATCTGAAAGTTTAAAATTTAAAAATTCAAAGGGGCAGACATAAGAGTTTGTACCTTAAAATTTGAGTAGAATAAGCTCCCAGTAATGTGTTGTCTTCTATAGTTACTAAGGTCTCGTTTAAGCTTCGGGAATTCAATAGTCTTTGATAAAGTATTAACAATCTTTGCTCCGGCCCGGTCAGGTATACACCCCAAAATTTCTGCGTCCATGTAATACCCAAATAATTGAGTTTACAGAATGTACAAGAATTGGGAAATATAGAAGGTTTATTTGACTACTTGTTTTGTTCCTCTCATTCTTGCTATTGGTTACTTGTTCTCAAATGTTGTATATCAAGAACAAGGAAACACAATTGTTAATTATTATGGACCTTCGTCTTACGAAGCATTAACTCCTCATGGGCATAATGCTTCATTAGACGAAGGTCAAGAAGGACATACCTTCGGCTTGCTCGAAAGTGTGGAGGCGAGAAAGTGAATACAATCTAGCATGAACATTAGGCTGTGCGCAGCGGTACGCGCTAGCCTTTCCCCTCCCCTTCCATGCCGGCTGTAGGGGTCACCCTACCGCCGCAGCGGTGTCCCCTACAGCGCACCCTACGCGTCGGTCTCCTTCTCTCTCCCTCCAGATCTAGTGTGTCACTATTCATCACCCTAAACACTGTGCTGTGGGTCCACGAGTAATTGTTAGTAGATAAAAAATTGATAGTTGATATAGAAAATGATATTTTATAGTTGTAGTGGGGTATAGGGGAGTATTTAGGGGAAACCGCTGCGGGAGATGAAAAAATAGGAGGAAACATAGGGGAGAAAAGTGATATAGGGGGAAAAATATAGGGGTAACGGTTGCGGATAGCCTTACGGGGTTACTGTTCATCTATTTATAGGCACGGGATGCAGCCAGGGTAAAATTACATTCATACCCTTAAACGTTTATTTATAAGCAACAAAAATTAATAATGTCTATTTAGTCTTTTACTTCTTTACTTGGTCTGAGCCGAAGCTATTAAGCTTCGACATTCTATAGCATTGCTTGTACACAAGGTCTTCGCCTTGAGAAGCAAGGCAGAGGTTGATGATAGCTTCGGCGAGCCTTTGTATTATCTTGCCGAATGTGTTTTTTGTCTTGAGAACCTTCGGTGGAGAATAAGACCCCCAATAGTAGCCCCTTCGCGGTGCTAGATCGTTTTTTTGTAATGAGCTCGATTTGCGAAAAACACAAAGGCTTCGGAATGCCGAAGGTCCGAAAAACACCTTCCCTGAGCTTGTTATCGAAAAACGATTGAAATATTCCAAGCGTCGGTCGGTCCACCACTCAGTCAGTGTAGACGGTCTGGCGGTTCGCCTTCTTCCCCTTCAGCATTATATAAGCAGACAGGTTGGTGAGGAGTTACCACAACATTCATTGCCACCGCACTGTTGTGCTGTTAAAAATTTTCACCAAAGCCGAAGCTTTCGGAATTGTGCTTTCCAAACAAGCTCTTTGTCATTCGAAACTAGCTTCGTCTTAAGGAACCAAAATACTTGAAATGGCCCAAGTGAGATCTACTACTAGGGTGTTGAGAGCACCTAGAGGGGGGGTGAATAGGTGATCCTGTAACACTTAAAACTTAAGCCACAAAACTTGATTAATCGTTAGCACAATAATTGGCAAGTGGCTAGAGAGGAGTCAAAACACAATAACCAACAAGATCAATCACAGAGATGGCACGGTGGTTATCCCGTGGTTCGGCCAAGACCAACGCTTGCCTACTCCACGTTGTGGCGTCCCAACGGACGAGGGTTGCAACCAACCCCTCTCAAGCGGTCCAAAGACCCACTTGAATACCACGGTGTTTTGCTTTCTTTTCTCAATCCCGTTTGCGAGGAATCTCCACAACTTGGAGCCTCTCGCCCTTACACTTGAAATTCACAAAGAAGCACAGAGAAAGGGAGGGATTAGCAACGCACTCAAGACAGGAAATCACAGCAACACCACGCACACAAGTCGCAACGAGAGCTCACAACACTACTCAATGAGTTCACCACTCAACTAGAGCTCTATTTGCTATCGCAAAGAATCAAAGGCGCGGAATCGATGTCTTGGTGCTTAGGAATGTTGTAGGAATGCTTGGTATGCTCCTCCATGCGCCTAGGGGCTCCTTTTATAGCCCCAAGGCAGCAAGGAGCCGTTGAGAGCAATCTAGGAAGGCTGATCTTGCCTTCTGTCGACTGGCGCACCGGACAGTCCGGTGCACACCGGACACTGTCCGGTGCACACCGGACACTGTCCGGTGCCCGATTTCCTTCCATAAATGGCATAGTCGACCGTTGGCAACCTGAGAGCCATTGGCGCACCGGACATGTCCGGTGCACACCGGACAGACCGGTGCCCCCTTCTAGCCGTTGGCTCGGCCACGTGTCCCACGCAGATCGCGCGGCCGACCGTTGGCCCTGCCGACCGTTGGCTCACCGGACAGTCCGGTGCACACCGGACAGTCCGGTGAATTATAGCCCGTACGTCGATGATGAATTCCCGAGAGCGACGAGTTCGCCTGTGAACGGCCCACCGGACAGTCCGGTGCACCACCGGACAGTCCGGTGAATTATAGCCGTACACCGCCGTCGAAGTCCCGAGTGCAGCCACTTCGCTTGAGCCAGCCTGGCGCACCGGACACTGCCCGGTGCACCACCGGACAGTCCGGTGCACTCAGACTGAGCAGACTTTGGCTGCTCGAGCCATCTCTTCTCCAACTCGATTTTTTCTGTTTCCAACACTTAGACACAATACATTAGTCTCTAAAACAATGTACTAAGTCTGAGAAACATACCTTTATCCTTGATTTGTACTTTGTCCACCTTTTCACACTTAGGCACTTGTGTTGGACACTAAATCACCAAAATACTTAGAAATGGCCCAAGGGCACATTTCCCTTTCAATCTCCCCCTTTTTGGTGATTTATGCCAACACAACATAAAGCAAGTAGAACAAGTACAAAAACAATTCAACTAAGAACTCAAAATTGTTTTGATTCAATTTGACATATATGGATCACTCTATGCCACCACTTGGTTTGTTTTTGCAAATCAAACTCAAATTTCTATCTTTAAGTCAAACACACATGTTAAGACATAAAGAGAGTCATTCCAAGAGAAATTGATTCAAGATTTCAAAAACTCCCCTTTTTCCCATAATTAATACTTCTCCCCACAAGAAGCCAACTTCTGACAAGAGAGACAATAAAAGAGTTTTGACAAACCAAAAGCTCTATTCTACTATTTTCAAAATCTCTCAAGTGGTAGCTGATCCATTTATCGCTTTGGACAATAAAAGAGTTTTGACAAACCAAAAGCTCTATTCTACTATTTTCAAAATCTCTCAAGTGGTAGCTGATCCATTTATCGCTTTGGCCTTTATTTTCTCCCCCTTTGGCATCAAGCACCAAAACGGGATCAATCTTGGCCCTTTAACCCCATTGCCTCACCAAAATCTTCAAATAAGAGTACAAAGGCAGTAAGAGTATAAAGATGAACTTGGAAAAGTTACTCTTTTCATCGGAGTGCAGTGGAAGTCTTGCATGGTCCAAGTCCACCTTTTCCCTTTCAATCCTCCTTTGAGACTAAAACAACCAAACTCAAGTACATGGTTAGTCTCAAAGGGTCAAGTTGTAGCACAGCTCCCCCTAAATATGTGCATCACTTGCAAAAAGGACTTGTGAGGTCCAGGGAGTGTTTGTACAACTTGAGCACCACAATAAGCAACAAAATGCAGAATGAACATGATCAGAGGCATAAACACATGTATGCTACAATTCAATCCAAGATATCGGCTAGCTGGTTCTCGGTGCTAACATGAAACACTTCGATATCTCCCTTTTGCTGGTGGTCTCTGAAAAAGTGATGCCGGATGTCAATGTGCTTTGTGCGGCTGTGCTCAACAGGATTTTCCGCTATTCGGATAGCACTCTCATTGTCACATAGGAGTGGGACTTCGCTCAGATTGTAGCCAAAGTCCTGGAGGGTTTGCCTCATCCAAAGTAGTTGCGCACAACACTGTCCTGCGGCAACGTACTCGGCCTCAGCGGTGGATAGGGCAACTGAAGTTTGTTTCTTAGAGTTCCATGACACCAGGGACCTTCCTATGAATTAGCACGTCCCCGATGTACTCTTCCTATCGACCTTACATCCAGCATAGTCGGAATCTGAGTACCCAATCAAGTCAAAGTTAGACCCCTTTGGATACCAGATCCCGAAGCAAGGCGTAGCGACTAAATATCGAAGAATTCGCTTCACAGCCACTAAGTGACACTCATTAGGATCGGATTGAAATCTAGCACACATGCATACGCTAAGCATAATATCCGGTCTACTAGCACATAAATAAAGCAAAGAACCTATCATGGACCGGTATGCTTTTTGATCAACGGACTTACCACCTTTGTTGAGGTCGGTGTGTCCGTCGGTTCCCATCGGCGTCTTGGCGGGCTTGGCGTCCTTCATCCCAAACCGCTTTAGCAAATCTTGCGTGTACTTCGTTTGGGAGATGAAGGTGCCGTCCTTGAGTTGCTTCACTTGGAACCCAAGGAAGTAGTTCAACTCGCCCATCATCGACATCTCAAATTTCTGCGTCATTACCCTGCTAAACTCTTCACAAGACTTTTGGTTAGTAGAACCAAATATTATGTCATCGACATAAATTTGGCACACAAAAAGATCACCATCACAAGTCTTAGTGAAAAGAGTTGGATCGGCTTTCCCAACCTTGAAAGCATTAGCAATTAAAAAGTCTCTAAGGCATTCATACCATGCTCTTGGGGCTTGCTTAAGTCCATAAAGCGCCTTAGAGAGCTTACACACGTGGTCGGGGTACCGTTCATCCTCGAATCCAGGGGGTTGCTCTACGTACACCTCCTCCTTGATCGGCCCGTTGAGGAAAGTGCTCTTCACATCCATTTGGTACAACCTGAAAGAATGGTGAGCGGCATATGCTAGCAAGATACGAATTGATTCTAGCCTAGCCACAGGAGCAAAAGTCTCCTCAAAGTCCAAACCTGTGACTTGGGCATAACCTTTTGCCATAAGTCGAGCCTTGTTCCTTGTCACCACCCCGTGCTCGTCCTGTTTGTTGCGGAACACCCACTTGGTTCCCACAACATTTTGCTTGGGGCGAGGCACCCGTGTCCAAACTTCATTGCGCTTGAAATTGTTGAGTTCCTCCTGCATGGCCAACACCCAGTCCGGATCTAGCAAGGCCTCTTCTACCCTGAAAGGCTCAATAGAAGAGACAAAAGAGTAATGCTCACAAAAATTAACTAATCTTGAACGAGTAGTTACTCCCTTGCTAATATCACCCAATATTTGGTCGACGGGATGATCCCTTTGGATCATCGCTCGAACTTGGGTTGGAGGTGCCTGAGGTGCTTCTTCCTCTTCAATTTGATCATCCTGTGCTCCCCCTTGATCAAGCGCCTCCACTTGAGGTACATGTTCGTCATCTTGGGTTGGGGGATGCACCATAGTTGAGGAAGACGGTTGATCTTGCTCCAATTGTTCCTGAGGCCGTACATCTCCAATCGCCATGGTGCGTATCGCGGCCGTTGGAACGTCTTCTTCATCTACATCATCAAGATCAACAACTTGCTCTCAGTCAGCAGCTCATATGAAGTCTTCTTGAGGAGGCGATGAAGGTAGACCCTGTTGATGGCGTGGCAAGCCGTGTTCACGGCTTCCGACCAAAAACGCTCGGGGGTCTTGAACTCTCCAAGCATAGTCCTTGCCATATCTATGAGCGTCCTGTTCTTCCTCTCTACCACACCATTTTGCTGAGGTGTGTAGGGAGCGGAGAACTCGTGCTTGATCCCCTCCTCCTCAAGGAACTCCTCTACTTGAAGATTCTTGAATTCGGACCTGTTGTCGCTCCTTATCTTCTTCACCTTGAGCTCAAATTCATTTTGAGCTCTCCTGAGGAAGCGCTTGAGGGTCCCTTGGGTTTCAGACTTATCCTGCAAAAAGAACACCCAAGTGAAGCGGGAAAAGTCATCAACAATAACTAGACCATACTTACTTCCTCCTATGCTCAGATAGGCGACGGGTCTGAAGAGGTCCATATGCAGCAGCTCCAGAGGTCTTGAAGTGGTCATCACATTCTTGTTGTGATGTGCTCCTCCCACTTGTTTACCTGCTTGACAAGCTGCACAAGGTCTATCTTTTTCGAATTGCACGTTAGTCAAACCTATCACGTGTTCTCCCTTTAGAAGCTTGTGAAGGTTCTTCATCCCCACATGTGCTAAGCGGCGATGCCACAGCCAGCCCATGCTAGTCTTAGCAATTAAGCATGCATCTAGACCGGCCTCCTCTTTTGCAAAATCAACTAAATAAAGTTTGCCATCTAGTACACCCTTAAAAGCAAGTGAACCATCACATCTTCTAAAGACAGACACATCTACATTTGTAAATAGACAATTATATCCCATATTACATAATTGACTGACAGATAGTAAATTATATCCAAGAGACTCAACTAAAAACACATTTGAGATAGAGTGCTCATTTGATATTGCAAACTTGCCTAAACCTTTCACCTTGCCTTGGTTCCCATCACCGAATATGATTGAATCTTGGGAATCCTTATTCTTGACGTAGGAGGTGAACATCTTCTTCTCCCCCGTCATATGGTTTGTGCATCCGCTGTCGATAATCCAGCTTGAACCCCCGGATGCATAAACCTGCAAGGCAAATTTAGGCTTGGGTCTTAGGTACCCAACTCTTGTTGGGTCCAATAAGGTTAGTCACAATTTCCTTAGGGACCCAAATGCAAGTTTTATCACCCTTGCATTTTGCCCCTAATTTCCTAGCAACTATCTTCCTATCCTTTCTACAAATAGCATAGGAAGCATTTAAAGCATGATACATTGTAGAGGGTCCATTCATAACTTTCCTAGGAGCATGAACAAAATTCTTTCTAGGCACATGATGAATATTTTTCCTAGGCATATCTCTATCATGCATATAGGAAGAACTGGGAGCAAACATAGCATAAGAATCATAGGCATGTGAAAAAGCATTGCAACTCCTATGAGACTGTCTTCTATTATTATACATAAAAGCATGGTTCTTTTTAGTACTACTTGCCATAGGGGCCTTCCCTTTCTCCTTGGCGGAGATGGGAGCCTTATGGCTTGTTAAGTCCTTGGCTTCCCTCTTGAAGTCAAGCCCATCCTTAATTGAGGGGTGTCTACCAATCGTGTAGGCATCCCTAGCAAATTTTAGTTTATCAAAATCACTTTTGCTAGCCTTAAGTTGGGCATTAAGACTAGCCATTTCATCATTTAACTTAGAAATAGAAGCTATGTGTTCACTACAAGCATCAATATCAAAATCTTTACATCTATTGCAAATAACAACATTTTCTACACAAGTTGTTGATTTATCGGCTATCTCTAACTTAGCATTCAAATCATCATTAATGCTCCTTAAGCTAGAAATCGTCTCATAGCAAGAAGATAATTCACAAGAAAGCATTTCATTTCTTTTAACTTCTAAGGCATGAGATTTTTGTGCTTCTACAAATTTGTCATGTTCTTCATACAACAAATCTTCTTGTTTTTCTAAAAGCCTATTCTTATCATTCAAGGCATCAATCAATTCATTAATTTTATCTACCTTGGTTCTATCTACGCCCTTAAATAAACATGAATAATCTATTTCATCCTCACCACTAGATTCGTCCTCACTTCAAGAAGCATAAGTAGAGTCTCGAGTACATACCTTCTTCTCCCTTGCCATAAGGCATGTGTGACGCTCGTTGGGGAAGAGGGATGACTTGTTGAAGGCGGTGGCGGCGAGTCCTTCATTGTCGGAGTCGGACGAGGAGCAATCCGATTCCCACTCCTTGCCAAGATGTGCCTCGCCCTTTGCCTTCTTATAGTTCTTCTTTTTCTCCCTCTTGTTCCCTTGATCCTGATCACTATCATTGTCGGGACAGTTAGCAATAAAATGACCAAGCTTACCGCATTTGAAGCATGAGCGCTTCCCCTTGGCTTTGGTCTTGCTTGGCTGTCCCTTGCGACCCTTAAGCGCCGTCTTGAATCTTTTGATGATGAGGGCCATCTCTTCATCATTAAGTCCGGCCGCCTCAATTTGTGCTACCTTGCTGGGTAACGCCTCCTTGCTCCTTGTTGCCTTGAAAGCAACGGGTTGAGGCTCATTGATTGGACCGTTTAGAGCGTCGTCCACGTACCTCGCCTCCTTGATCATCATTCGCCCGCTTACGAATTTTCCAAGGACTTCTTCGGGAGACATTTTGGTGTACCTGGGATTCTCACGAATATTATTCACCAAATGAGGATCAAGAACGGTAAAGGACCTTAGCATCAGTCGGACGACGTCGTGGTCCGTCCATCGCGTGCTTCCGTAGCTCCTTATTTTGTTGATAAGGGTCTTGAGCCGGTTGTATGTTTGTGTCGGCTCCTCGCCCCTTATCATCGCGAATCGTCCAAGCTCGCCCTCCACCAACTCCATCTTGGTGAGCAAGGTGACGTCGTTCCCCTCATGAGAGATCTTGAGGGTGTCCCATATTTGCTTGGCGTTATCCAAGCCGCTCACTTTGTGATATTCATCCCTGCACAATGAAGCTAGAAGAATAGTAGTAGCTTGTGCATTCTTATGAATTTGTTCATTAATGAACATGGGACTATCCGAACTATCAAAGTGCATTCCACTCTCTACAATCTCCCATATACTAGGATGGAGAGAGAACAAGTGACTACGCATTTTGTGACTCCAAAATCCGTAGTCCTCTCCATCAAAATAAGGAGGTTTACCAAGTGGAATAGATAATAAATGAGCATTTGTATTTTGAGGAATACGAGAGTAGTCAATAGAAAAGTTCGAATTGACCGGTTTCCTTCTCTCGTAGTCGTTGTGGTCGTCGTCCTTTTGGGAAGAAGTAGACTCATCGCTGTCGTCTTAGTAGACGATCTCCTTGATACGCCTCGTCTTCTTCTTCTTCCCTTCTTTCCGTCTATGGCCCGAGCCGGAGTCGGTAGGCTTGTCGTCCTTTGGCTCGTTGATGAAAGACTCCTTCTCTTTGTCGTTGATCACGAATCCCTTCCCCTTAGGATCCATCTCTTCGGGCGATTAGTCCGTTTGTGAAGAGAACGGCTTTGATACCAATTGAGAGCACCTAGAGGGGGGGTGAATAGTTGATCCTGTAACACTTAAAACTTAAGCCACAAAACTTGATTAATCGTTAGCACAATAATTGCCAAGTGGCTAGAGAGGAGTCAAAACACAATAACCAACAAGATCAATCACAGAGATGGCACGGTGGTTATCCCGTGGTTCGGCCAAGACCAACGCTTGCCTACGCCACGTTGTGGTGTCCCAACGGACGAGGGTTGCAATCAACCCCTCTCAAGCGGTCCAAAGACCCACTTGAATACCACGGTGTTTTGCTTTCTTTTCTTAATCCCGTTTGCGAGGAATCTCCACAACTTGGAGCCTCTCGCCCTTACACTTGAAATTCACAAAGAAGCACAGAGAAAGGGAGGGATTAGCAACGCACTCAAGACAGGAAATCACAGCAACACCATGCACACAAGTCGCAACGAGAGCTCACAACACTACTCAATGAGTTCACCACTCAACTAGAGCTCTAATTGCTATCGCAAAGAATCAAAGGCGCGGAATCGATGTCTTGGTGCTTAGGAATGTTGTAGGAATGCTTGGTATGCTCCTCCATGCGCCTAGGAGCCCCTTTTATAGCCCCAAGGCAGCTAGGAGCCGTTGAGAGCAATCTAGGAAGGCTGATCTTGCCTTCCGTCGACTGGCGCACCGGACAGTCCGGTGCACACCGGACACTGTCCGGTGCCCGATTTCCTTCCATAAATGGCATAGTCGACCGTTGGCAGCCTGAGAGCCGTTGGCGCACCGGACATGTCCGGTGCAAACCGGACAGACCGGTGCCCCCTTCTAGCCGTTGGCTCGGCCACGTGTCCCGCGCAGATCGCGCGGCCGACCGTTGGCCCTGCCGACCATTGGCTCACCGGACAGTCTGGTGCACACCGGACAGTCCGGTGAATTATAGCCCGTACGTCGACGATGAATTCCCGAGAGCGACGAGTTCGCCTGTGAACGGCCCACCGGACAGTCCGGTGAATTATAGCCGTACACCGCCGTCGAAGTCCCGAGAGCAGCCACTTCGCTTGAGCCAGCCTGGCGCACCAGACACTGTCCGGTGCACCACCGGACAGTCCGGTGCACTCAGACTGAGCAGACTTTGGCTGCTCGAGCCATCTCTTCTCCAACTCGATTTTTTCTGTTTCCAGCACTTAGACACAATACATTAGTCTCTAAAACAATGTACTAAGTCTGAGAAACATACCTTTATCCTTGATTTGTACTTTGTCCACCTTTTCACACTTAGGCACTTGTGTTGGACACTAAATCACCAAAATACTTAGAAATGGCCCAAGGGCACATTTCCCTTTCAGGTGTCCAGCGGGGGAGATGAGGCTGAAGTGACAAAAACATCGCCCATATCGGAACTGATGAGACGATCAGGTCTACTTGTGTCGGAAGAAACTTCTGTCGAAGGTGGAACTACCAAAGCTGAGCAGGTTGTGGTTGAAGACATGAGTGATGATGAAATCGAAGAAGACAACAGTATTCTGAGCCCATCAAAACCTAGTCATATTGAATTCGGAAAATCGACCGTAACAGAAGAAGACCTGATTATGATGAAAAAACTAGGCTACTTTGGGGAGGAAGAAAGTAAACTTATTCGCTTTGCTAGCGAAGAAGTGATTCCGGAACCAAGGGAAGATGAAGTTGTTGTGTTTAGAAGCTTCTTCAGGGCAGGGCTACGGTTCCCTTTGTATGATATAATAGGAGAAGTTTTGAAAAGATTTGAAATATATCTTCATCAGCTGACACCGAATGCCATTTTCAGGCTGAGTGTCTACATATGGGCTCTCCGAAGCCTGGGCAAAAATGCCAATGCCGAAGGTTTCTATCGAGTGCATGAGTTGCACTATCAGGCGAAGGCCAGAGTTGATGGTCTTCACAAAAACTTTGGATGTTATAATTTTGCATATCGAATGGATACCAAAGCCCCGGTGATCGGCTACCACACTAAGTGGCCGACCGGGTGGACAAGCGAATGGTTCTACGTGAAAGCTGATGAGAAGAGGAGAGAAAAACTCATGACTATGGTTATGAGTCCTCTGAGGTTGAGCTTCAGGATGACAAGGCCATTGTGCAATATGCAACTCGGCTCCCCATGCCAGCTGGCCGAAGTTGAATTCAGAGTGGTGGCTGCTGAAATTAGCACTAGGGACTTAGTGCAGGAATACCTGGCAAACAAAACTTTTCCATCCTCTAGCGGCTTGGGGATGCCGAAGGAGGGAGGGAAGAAATATGAACTTGTTTGACTACCCTTCCACTTCAAGTTTGAAAAGCAATTCAAAAAACCATGTACTGAATGGTTAGAAATGATAGAAACTATGTGTAATGAAATTCTTGGAAATTACACAAAGAAAGAAGACCAGTTAATGACTGCAGCCTTCGACACCCGGCTGAAACGAAGGTTAAATCGGGTAATGGATGCCCAGAACTTCGAGTACCCGGATTATGACAGACTTCACGAAGGGGCCGGGGGAGCAAAAAGAAAATGAGATGTCAGCATTTTGAGCAGGCAAGCTGCCCAGTCTATGAAAGAAGATGAAGAGGCTTTGAAGAAGATGAAAACAGCGTCGGAGCCAAAGGCTCTAGCTCCTAAGAAACGGAAGCCTGATAGGATGCCTTCTGTCGAACCAAAGGTACATGATGCTCCAGAGAAAACTATGAGCCCTCCCTTACCTTCTGTTGTCAAAGTGTCAGAAATTTTGAAGATAATGACTGTATCCCCACCATTCAAGCTACTAATTCCTCTGGGATTGGAATTGACAAACCTTTCACAGAAAAAGGAAATCCCTTCGGCTACCGATGGAAGAGATGAGGCCATAAAAAGCGACGTATGATGAACATACTGTAGACGATTGAGCAAACCCCGCCTCCAGCTTCGGCAGACAAGACTATCAAATCTAGTGATGCCGAAGCAGCTGCTGCAACTAAAGGCGAAGATCTCACACCCACCATGTCCGAAATTGACAAAATTATATCAGATGTGGCTGTGGAGAAGGAGGTGGCCACAGAAGTTTTAGACAATGGGAAGAAGGCTAAAGAAATCTCTTTGGAAGAAGCAGACTTTGACCTACGGCACCTGGGTGGCCAACAACTATCCAAAGAGGATATGGCAGAGTTGAAGGAATTTGCTATCTCGTGTGGCTACCAACCTGGATCGGTACTCTTTGGCGGGGTTGACAAAGAAATCCTGGGATGCATCCACAATCGTGCTGGTGCAAAAATTATAGGCACCCTATCGAAGAGTGTCGGATACCCGAAGCTTGAGAAGGATATCAGCTGCTACAAGCGACAACACATCATAGGCAACATGTTTTATTCCAACTTCAAAGTAAGAACCCTTCTACAAGTTACCACTAATGTGTTCGTATTAGCTTAAATATTTTAATTTCAAGTTCGTTTTTTGCAGAGCATGTTGCTGAGCAATGCTTTGAAAATGCAACAAGATGATCAAGAACGAAATTATTATCAAAGGTTTAGAAGATAAGGTCAAAGAACTCGAAGACTTTTTGAAGGAAAAAGATGAAATGCTATGTTCAGCCGAAGGGTCCCTTGCCGAAGCGCAAGCTCAAAACAAGAAGTTGGGTAAAGACCTGGCAGATGCTCAGGCACTTTTGAAGGAAAACTCGAATCGATTCAACTAGGAAAAGGAAGCTTTGAAAGCAACACTTAAGGTTGAGATTGAGAAAAATACGAAGCTTAGTGAAGCGCTGAGGGCTCTGAAGGAGAGATGCTTCGAGTTTGCAAGCCAATGCAACGCTCGGTTAAGAAGCATTTTCAATTCGGATGGAGCTGCATCTGAGGAAACTAGCCTCTCTACCGAAGATATACCCAGGGCACTCGAATGTATTGAAAAGGAGGTTGATGTCCTTGACGAAGTCATAACCAGCCATGGAGACTCCTGTGCGTTGGTAGCTTCTCGTGGTACAGTTGCCGCCTTCATAAAAGCTGGATGCAATCACGCGAGAGTTGTCAATAGGCCAAATTTCAATCATTCATCATTGGATCTGGTTGTTGTTCCAACCGAAGCTCGAAGCATAGGGAATAGGTTTATTACCCAATTTTGGGCTAAGGGCGGGCGTGAATTGGCTGGAGACGAAGCCCAGAAGCTGCTTAACACAGTATGGGGCTTTACCTTTGTTCTTCTACCGTGATTTTTTCTTATTAGATTTCTGGTTACCTTGTACTTTGTTATTCTGCAGAATGATGGTAGCGAAGGTCGACGAGTCGAAGCTAGTTCTGAAATGCTGAAGAAGACCTTAGAATCTCCTTTTTAGTCATCTGTAGAAATACATGGAAATCCTTTGTACCATATGACAAAAAGTTGCAATTGAAAGTGAACAAATTATTGTAAACATTTGTAAATATCTTGTAATACCATTTTACCTTTTGCTTCATGTGTGAACTGCTTTGCTGTGGACGGAACAAATGCTGGTAGCCTTTTGAGCCGAAGGCGAAAAACACCTTCCCTTCTTTTCGTTCACATCGAAGCATTTCCATATGCAACCAGATTTCATTTGAGACAAAAGCATCTTCGTATACAATGAAGTTTCATTTGATACAAAGCATCTTCGAAACATTTTCTCATCGAAGATAGGCATCTCCTGTTTTTCCTGTTAATGTCTATGCTTTATGTCATGATGATGAGCCTATGAATGTCTAATGTATGTCTGTATGAATGCAAAAGATGATGTGATGAAATATGCAAATGTATACCAAAAACACACCCAGACTCTGCATCCCCTTAGGAACGACTTTTGAGTCTCTTCACCTTTTACTTAGGTGGTATTTAAGCTCTGCATTCCCTTGGGAATGACTTTGGAGCTTCTTCACCTTTTACTTAGGTGGCATTTAAGCTCTGCATCCCCTTAGGGACAACTTTGGAGCTTCTTCACCTTTGATTTAGGTGATATTTTAGCTCTGCATTCCCTTAGGAATGACTATGGAGCTTAGTAATTTACTCTATGTTCCTTTAGGAACGACTTTGGAGCTTCTTCACCTCTTAGGTGACATCTTAGCTCTACATCCCCTTAGGGACGACTTTTGAGCTTCTTCATGACTTTTACACTCAATGATGTAGTCCCAGATTTTACATTTTACATATGGGGGAATTTGGCCATTGTATTGCACAAGGCTACACAAAAAAATAAAAATTACAACCTATGGCCCCATTAAAAACCTTTCTCCCCTCTTGAAAGGAAAAGGGTGCCATAGGAAAAAAATAAGAAAATTACATAGTTTACACATAATATCTTCGAAGCTCATCCACATTCCAAGACCTTGGTATGTCATTGCCATCCATGTATTTCAACCTATAAGATCCAGGTCTCGATGAAGATACCACCAAAAAGAGACCTTCCCACTTGAGCTGAAGCTTCCCCACTGTATCTACGTTGGCCACTCTACGAAGCACCAAATGTCCTGGCTTGATATTCTTTAATTTTACCTTTCGATCACACCATTTGATTGTTTCAGCCTGGTATTTATTGATGTGCTCTATTGCTTGTAGTCTAGTCCCTTCTACGGTGTCTTTTGTTATTTAGCAATCACCTTCATCCTCTGTCTAAGCTAAGGTTCTTATTGAACCCGTTCTTGCTTCTTCAGGTGTTATTGCTTCGTCACCAAACAGAAGCTTGAATGGGGTAAATCCTGTTGACCTTAAGACGACAGTATTGTGGTTCCACACCACCTTTATTAATTTGTCTAACCACTTTCCTTTGGGCTGGTTGAAGATTGACTTCATTATTCCCGTTATTATAATTCTGTTTGCTCTTTCTACCAATCCATTTGACTCCGGATGTCTCACTAATGCAAAGTGTATTTTTGTACCAATCTGGTCACAAAAGGTTTTGAATGTTTCAGCATCGAATTGAGTTATGTTATCAACTGTGATAGCCTTTGGCACACCGAAGCGACAAACAATATTTTGCCAAAAGAATTTCTGTACTGTGGCCGAAGTTATTGTAGCTAAGGGCTTTGCTTCGATCCACTTGGAGAAGTACTCGACTGCCACCACAACATATTTCAGGTTGCCTTGTGCTGGTGGAAGTGGACCTAACAAATCCAGGCCCCACCTTTGCAATGGCAAAGTAGGCTGTATTAGTTGGGTTAAAGACGAAGGTTGTTTCTGGTCTCTAGCGCATCTTTGGCAATTTTCACATTTTTGAACCAAATCTACTGCATCCGAAGCTGCCTTTGGCCAGTAAAATTCTTGTCTGAAAACCTTCCCCAGCAGGGGCCTAGACCCAATATGAGCTCCACACAATCCTGCAGGTATCTCCATCATCAATTCTTGACCTTCGGCTCTGAACAAGCATTTGAGTAATGGAGAGCACACTCCTTGTGTGTATAACTCCCCTTCTATAATTACATAGGGTCGTGCCCTTGCTTCCATTCTTTTATTGTAAACGTCATCATCCAAAAGACAATTGCCCTTGAGGAAAGATATGATCTCAGTCCTCCAATCTTCACTGTGCACTGGTGAGATTGTGAGAACTACTCTTTCCATAACCTCGACTGAAGGTGCTTTTATTGTTTCAAAGAACACCTTCGATGGTAACGGAAGCCCCTGTGCCGCTGATTTAGCTAACAAATTTGCATGCTCATTTTCTCCTCTCGGGATTTTTTATAGAGAAGCCTTCGAAAGTGGCTTCCATTCTTTGGACTGCATCCAGATATTTTTCTAGCTTCGGGTCCCTTGCTTTGCTACTTTTGTCAATGTGACCTAAAATAACTTGTGAGTCAGATTTGAGTATTGCCCTTTTTAGTCCTATTGCCTTAAGCTTTCGAAGCCCCAAGAGAAGGGCTTCGTACTCTGCAATGTTATTTGTGCAATTGAAGTCCAACCTTGCCGCATAACAGGTTTTGATTTTTGATGGTGAAATTAAACTACAGCTGCTCCTGCACCGAAGGTTCCCCATGACCCATCACAAAATACTGTCCAAGCTTCGACATCATTTGTTTTCCCTTCGTCCTAAGCCCCTGGCGTCCAATCAGCAATGAAGTCTGCTAACGCTTGGGATTGGATCGAAGATCTATGAACGTAATCAATAGTGAATTCATTCAATTTTGCAGCCCATTTTCCAACTCTTCTTATAGCTTCTCTATTTCTCATTATGTCCTTGAGGGGTTGTGAAGAAGGCACTATGATATGGTATGTTTGAAAGTAATGCCGAAGCTTCCTGGAAGCCATTAGTATAGCATATAGTACCTTCTCCAACTCTGTATAATTTTTCTTTGATGCGCTAAGTACTTTGGAAACGAAGTACACTGGCACTTGTTTTCTTACCTGGCCATCCTGCTTTTCTTGCACCAGCGCTGCACTAACCGCAGCGTGGGAAGCAGCAACATACAATAGCAATGGAGTTCCTGACGAAGGTGGGGTTAAGGTTGTCAGTTCTATCAAATATTCTTTAGTTCTTTGAAGGCTTTTTACTGAGTTGGTCCCCATTGAAAGACTTCGGCTGACTTCAACACTTCAAAGAATGGCAAGTTCTTCTCTGCTGATCTTGAAATAAATCTATTCAATGATGCCAGCCTTCCTGTTAACCTCTGGGCAACCTTTCTTGACTTCGGTGGCTCCATCCGAAGTATAGCTTCTATCTTACTTGGATTAGCTTCGATACACTTTGTTGATACCAAGCAACCAAGAAATTTTCCCTTCACTCCGAAGACACATTTTTCTGGATTTAATTTAAGACCAGCTTTTCTGAAGTTAGCAAATGTTTCTTGCAAATCAACAATGTGATTTTTTTGTTTCGTGCTTTTTACTATGATATCATCAACATATGTCAGCACATTTCTGCCGATTTGGGAATGAAGAACTTTGGCAGTCATCCTACTGAAGCTTCCTCCAGTGTTCTTGAGCCCCTCAGGCATCCGAAGGTAGCAATAGGTCCCACTAGGGGTTATGTAGCTTGTCTTAGGTTCATCCTCCTTCTTCATCCAAATTTGATGATAACTTGAGTAGCAGTCCAATAAGCTCATGAGCTCTAAAGTAGCCATTGCATCCACAAGAGAATCTATCCTTGGCAATGGGAATTCATCCTTTGGGCATGCCTTATTGAGATCTATGAAGTCAATGCACATTTTCCATTTTCCATTAGCTTTTTCACCATCACAGTGTTGGCCAGCCACTCTGGGTATGTTACTTCTCTAATAACTCTGGCACTCAGAAGCCTTTTGACTTCGTTCTGTGCTCCTTCAGCTTTATCATCGAACATTTTCCAAAGCTTCTGCTTTCTCGGCCTGATGGCTGGGTCTACATTGAGTGAATGCTCAATGGCATCTCTATTGACACCACAAAGGTAATTGGCTGACCAGGCAAAGACATCCTTGTTATTGAACAGAAATCTGAACGAAGTCTTCTCCTGTTCATCAGATAATTGGGGTCCCAACAGCACCTTTTGCTTAGCTATGTCTTCGCACAAAAGCATGGGCTTTGGTTGATCTGTTGAAGAAGCCTTGTCTCTTTTATGTTTATATTGTTGTTGAGCTTTGGCTTCATCTATGTTATGGATGGCCTTCAAATCTGTACAGCTACCTTCGGCTCTCCTGACAGCCTCTTGGCTTCCATGCACAACGATAGGCCCATGGTCAGAAGGTATCTTCTTGCAAAGATATGCTGGGTGGAGTATTGCTTTGAAGACATTGTAGGGATACTCCATATTGACAATGTCGAAGACAACCTATTCTGTCCTTGTATTGTGAACATAGTCGAAGGTGATCGGCATAGTTATCTTGCTGAGCGCCACAATTTGTCTTCCTCCGAAACCACAGAGGGGGTGTGTTGCATCATGTATCTTGTCATCCGGCTCTTGCATTTGCCTGAAAGCCTTCACAAAAATGATGTCTGTCGCACTGCCTGTGTCCACTAGGATATTGTGGACCAGGAACCCCTTGATGACACAAGATATGACTATTGCATCAATGTGAGTATAATCCTTGAGCTGAAGGTCTTCCTAGGAGAAGGTGATTGGTATATGAGACCACTTGGACTTAATGAAGGGTCCTTGCACTCCAACATGATGTACCCTTCTCTGTGCTTCCTTCTTCTGCTTCTTATTGGCTGGTTTAGAACTTGAGCCGCCTGTGATGGGAGCACCAGCTTCGTAGCCGAAGGTGCCACAGCTTGGTTGTCTTGCAAAGCCATTGTCGCAATCGTGGAAGTGAGTTCACCAGAGGTGGGCGCCAATGTTGGTTACTTGTTCTCAAATGTTGTATATCAAGAACAAGGAAACACAATTGTTAATTATTATGGACCTTCGTCTTACGAAGCATTAACTCCTCATGGGCATAATGCTTCATTAGACGAAGGTCAAGATGGACATACCTTCGGCTTGCTCGAAAGTGTGGATGCGAGAAAGTGAATACAATCCAGCATGAACACTATAATGTTACTGTTCATCTATTTATAGGCACGGGACACAACCTGGGTACAATTACATTCATACCGTTAAATGTTTATTTATAAGCAACTAAAATTAATAATGTCTATTTAGTCTTTTACTTCTTTACTTGGTCCGAGCCGAAGCTATTGAGCTTCGGCATTCTATAGCGTTGCTTGTACACAAGGTCTTCGTCTTGGGAAGCAAGGCTGAGATTGATGATAGCTTCGGCGCGCCTTTGTATTATCTTGCCGAAGGTGTTTTTTGTCTTGAGGAGCTTCGGTGGAGAAGAAGAGCCCCAACACTTGCATATTCAAATCATAGGGTCACCTTGACTACTAACAACTATATTAAATAAAGGGAATAGTGCATCATGTTGGAGTTTATTGATTATGCATTTAATGATAATAATAATAGTAATAAAAATTTATTAATGTTGAAATTGGGATTAAACCCAAATTGAAATCTAACAATTGGAAATGAAATAGAAACGGAAAAAGGAGAAACGGAAACCCTATATACATTGTAAAGAAAAATACATAAATAAATATACCTTCTCATACTGGCGTTTTTTATTTGTACATTTAACCTAAGTACAAAATTCACAACAAAACTTGGATTCAAATTTGAGATTCAAAAATAAAAAGAAAAGAAAACAGAAAGGAATAGAAAAATCGGAAGCGTCGCATGGGCCGAAACCCATGGTCGGCCCAACAATCTCAGCCCAAGTCACCACGAGCGCAGACTGTGGATTCCTTCACCGACAGGTGGGCCATTTTGGTCAGTCGGGCGGTGTCGGGCGCACTCGCATGGTCTCCTGGCTCATCGTGGGCTCGTACTGACAATCGGGCCCCTCTGGACTGATGACTCCCCATGGTGTCGCTGACAAATGGACCCGAAACCCTGTAGATCTTCTTTTGCACGCCGACTTCGTCGCACCTCGCCAGTAACAGCTCCTCGTTGAGCTTTTCGCCAACCGTATCCTCACAGGTGCCTCAACCGACTTCCCTGGTGGCCATAAAACGTGCACCAAACCCTAGCACCCTCTCTCCCTGTCACCACACGCACTTTCCTCGCCACCAGTGAAAGCAAAGCCGGTAGAGTGCCGCCGTGGCCAATCCTTGACCTCGTTGCCGTTGAAGCCTGGAAGTCGTGGCGAGAAGCTCCACCATAGTACTTGGGGGTCACACGTGGGAGCATCGGGCGAGTTCGACCACCAGGGCAGCTTCAAATTGCTCACCGAACTTCACCCCCACCATCGCTCGTGACCAGTGATGATCGCGATGCAATCCACGGTAAATTCGCTTCTATCATGTTCGCAATGACCCCAGGATTGAATAACCCTATTCAGACGAGAGTTTCGAAACCCCTGGGCATAGTTGTAATAGCCCTTCCAAGTTATCAAGCCCACATGCACCAATCCTTGCCTTACTGGCCTCAGATGGCTGTGCACGTGTTCTGGGTAACTTAACAAGGCTATCGAGTTCACCAACATGGAACTCATCATCCCAAGGATCTCCCACATAACTGTATATTACAGTAATCACATTTGATACACACACATTGAAGATAGAGCGGAAGACTTTTACAAAGTACACTTTACATTCCAGAACTCAAGTTTTACATGGTAGAATGAGATGTATTTATTACGAGTCCTGATAGTACTCGAAGTGCATAACTTATTATAATAATTGGAAGGGTGAAGCCTTTCCATAAGAGATATAAAAAAACATTCTAAGCATCAAGTCCTCCACATGAAGTAACTAACCCAAAGATAAGGGAATCAAACTTCTACAAAAACAACAAGGGATAAAACCCTGAGTACGCAATTACTCAGCAAGACTTACCCGACTAAAGAAAAGACTCTCAAGGATATGCTGGCTTAAAGGGATTCAAGGTAAAGCTCATCAGTTTCAAAGACTCATTTTGCAGAAAAGCTTACTAGAAGTGGGTCCTTAAGCCAAGTTTTATTTCACAAGTTAGTTTATTACCTGAATCTTCTAGCCTAAATCTAGCATTTGCCTAATCTAGATCATTCACTTGACCTACACAAGGTTGCTTTTGATCAAAACTTTGTTATACTTGTTAACTACGCTGCAGGTCGAAGATCTAGTCTTTATAACCGAGAAGTAACGGCGATCCGAATCGATTAATACCCAGCTCGGGATCTCCAACCACATGACATATGCTTCCCTTAATTCTTTTGCACATGTCTACCATTCCCACAGATCCTCCACCACATGAATAGGTCCGCGCCACTCGAGGGCACGATACTCCACCATCCAGCCATGTGCCAGGTGGGTACACGCCACTCTCGCCATCTCTCCACTCCCAGTGCACGATTGTCTTATCACGTATGGAATAGCTAGGTTCAAGCTTACCCATGACGAGGTATGTGGCTAGATAAAAGGTCCTAGATCAGCAGGCCAACAATCGGTGCGGTACTTAATCGACACAGACGGGTGACTTTTCCTGCTCAGCGTCTGGTCTCATTTTAAATTATTTCAAAACTTTGGCGCCTCGCAGATGGGCCATGCCTGGATAATGAATTTATCAACGTCTTGATGCCTTCATTATCCCAAGCCCATTTTCTTTTTTTTGTAAAAACATGAGTCATAGATCAAAAACATTTTTCTTAGTCTATCAGCATGACTAAGCATCTCTAGCTTTTATAAAACAGGTGACAAGGTGTGGCAATCAACCTTTCAAGGATGGTAATGCATCAATTGTTTAATCAATCAACTCCTATAACCTAATGCAGCATATAAGTGATAAAAATTTTGTAAACACAAGGAAGGTGGCAAATGCACCGGGGCTTGCTGTTGGGTGCCTTCGTCTTTCGAAGGTCCTCAAAAACATGATTAATAATGTTCCCAAGTATTATGTATGTACAGGAACGTTTGGACTTGTAATGAAGTTGTACGCAATATGAAAAGCATGGTTGGCAGCCTGCTTCGTCGATAAAGGTCATTTAAGAAGAAGCACCTTCGAAAGATCAATGTATAATCAAACACAGCGCGAAGGTATACGCCGAAGCTACGATCCAGGGAGCTTCGGCATAACGACATGCCTTGAGACGAAGGGCCGCACCGACTTAAAGAGGAAAAGACCGATCAGTCCATGATGATTTGTGTCATGATTGTAACTAGTCATAAAGGGCATACATGTAATTCTGATTGGGTTGCGTCCCGTGCCTATAAATAGGTGAACAGTGCCCCTGTACTGTTCACGTTGACTTGTATTCGCTCGTGCGTCATGCTTGGACTTTTACCTTCTATCAAGCCGAAGGTATAAATGTAATTCAATATTGTTTCTGTTTATCCATAATAATGTAAAGAAGAGATAGTAAATAATATCATATGATTATTCCTATTATCTCTTATGTTTCATATGCTTCTTCTTTCATTAACATATGCTGCGGTGATGAAGGTAAGTCCTTCATGACCTTCGTTTGAGGATCATTATATCCTAAGGGAGATAATGCTTCGAAGGACGAAGGGTATTAACATTTAACATTTTATGTTGCCTTGTTCTTATAGCATTTGAGAACAAGTCTCCAACACTTGCCTTATTGCAGGAGAAGATCCCAAAATTATTCTACTCTGGTAAGTACTTAGATGAAACTCCACCACTGGATCAATAGGCACTGAAGTGAACTCCTTCAAACATCACTTCTTCTAGGTGTTCTACATGAAATGATATGAATATGAATGCTGGCTATGTCAAAGAGAATGCAACTAGTAAAAGAGACAACACAGATTACTACTAGACTAAATCTATAATCCAGCATCTTAAGCTACAATTACCATTGAGCTACTTATCCCTAGACCCCACCTATCACTCCAAAACTTGTTAAGCCACCTCATCACTTCATTAAGACACTAGGTGCCCAAGTACTCAAGGTTGAAATCCTTTTTCTATTTTGAGCAACAATTAGTTTGCTAAGAAAACCATGTCCAAACAGCTTCAAACTTTACCCAGGAGCTAATTGTTCAAGATAAACTTACACAAATTTTTCCACGGTTTTTTATTGCTCTATTTTCATTGAGTGATTTATTTCACTAATGGAAAAAGTATTTATAATTAAGTGGATATTTGATGACCAAATGAATATGCTCCAAACTGAACCAAACCTTACATCAAGCAAATCTAAGCTTATGTAACACCGAAGTCGAGTGGAGGTTTGCCAAAATGGTGACGAATCTAACTCGGGCAATATACAAAGAACCCAACAAGCGACGTTCTGCACTCCACTATTCTATATGATCTAGTTCCCTTCATTTTCAAATAGTTGCAGTGCTGCGATTCACATGTATAGCCACAGGATTGACGCCGATGGTGCAAGCCGCTAGTCGACTTCCAAGTGCCAACCAGAGACGCAATACACCAGCGTGATTCCTAATACGAAGTCCACACAATAATTATACTCGATCTAGAATATGCACAACCATTTCATTTTCTAGAAATCATAACCACTAAATGACATCGGCCACCAATCAAAGATGCAACACTAACCGAAGATCAAAGTAGGGAGGCCTCACATTCGAACGGATGAAGGGCGTGATGGTAATGTGGCTGGAGGTCGAATGCAGCCAGCGAACGAACAGGGGCAAGTGTCTGAGCGTGCGATGGAGGGTGCGGACAGGAGGAGCCGGTCGGAGACTCGCTGAGACGGCACGTTGGCTGGCATGAAGAACTGGACAATGGCGTAGGGTCGAAGCTTATAGGGATCCACGACCTGAGACGAGCAAGGACGTCAAGGTCTGAGCACTGGTGAAGGAGCTCGGCGCCAGGGATCTGAGCGTTGGCGCAGGGCACCGGGCGCTGGTGAGCCGGCACCAGGTGACGGATGGTGAGGGAGCGAAACGTACACCAGGCTGGGGCGAGTGTGGTGAAGGGAAGTGAGCGGCTAGGAACTGAGCATCACCTGGCAACATCAAACGACACCCAGCTTGCTGCTGCTGCTTGTGGAGTAGAGGCGTGCTGGGACTGGCTCAAAAGGAGGCAAGGTGAAACCGAGCTCTGGTGGAGACCGAGAGGAAGACATGCGCTGTGAGGGAGATGGAATGCGCGGCTTCTGTGGAGATATGGAAAAGAGAAAATATCACGAGATGGAGGAGTGTCCGGTAGTTTCCAGAGCTGAACAAAGAGGCTACATGGAGGGGATAAGGAGGGATTTGGTGTACACGAGAAGGCTTCCAGCCGAGCACTAATTGGATAAGAACAGGAGCATTCCAAGAATTTAATAAGAGAGGAGAACATATACGACTTGGGTAAAAATAAATAGAGAGGGCTGAGCAGTGGACAACAGTCAGCTGCTGACTCGAAATGACCCAAGGGAAACACACAACAGGCGTGGAGATCCTTGCTTCATTCCCATACTAAGCCAGTTTCAGTCACCTAAAACTGCACTCACACTATTTAGCTAAACCCTCCCCTTTATCCCTCTTTAATCCCACAACTTCAAATGGTAACGTGGGATCAACATTTGCTAATAAAATTTGCTCACCGACAAAGCACTACAAATTGATGTAGCAATCGAAGACCGAAGGTTCACAGATCAAGAGCCATAGCGCTCCAAAGTGGGACGAAAACACTAAAATTCCAATTCATCCAGCTGAAACAAGAACAGAACATCACATGGTTGACATCACAACTTGGAACAACATTTTCTCCCATTCTAAGCAAGGTCAGGGAGATCTACCTTAATGGAAATTACTCACCACACTGCCCTGTAACACTTTGCTATGGAGAGTGCATGCCATAACATTATGGGTTTATCACAATAGAAGTCTGAAGTTTAGTAAAAATGCTGAAACTGCACTTCAATTTCTGAATCAAGTTTAGAAAATCACAAGTCTGACAACCCCTATTTTAAGCAACTATTACTCCACTTTTTATGCAGTACCAAGCCAACCTTATTTAAGAAAACTTGTTCACTATTATATGGTCTTCCATTTTACTATAGAAACCATAGTCCATAACTCCAAAGATTAGCCACAAGAAAGCTCCAAAGTTGAGAAAAACTCACTGAAATTCAGTTTTAGATAACTGAACCAAGTCTGAAATTAAAGTCTGACAGCATGTTTTGGGACGTCATTTTCTCCCTGTTCTAAGCATATTCAAGGGCATGACCCATACCAAGGGTTACTCCCCTAACATTTATCTCCAAGTTTGCTACAGAAACTAGAGCCTAAAAGCACAAGGATTGATCACCAAGGAGCTCCAAACTTGACACTTTTTACTGAAATTCAGGTTTCAATCAGCCATAGACAAAGTCTGAAATCAAACCTGTCAGCCCTACTTTAGACCATTTTTTCACATAGTTGCATGCGGTTTTATGGCTAGTACACTTAATACCAATTGTTCTACTGCAACTACTCTACAAGTTTGTTATAGCGCCTTTTTACCAAAAGTCTACAGATTAAAAGATACAGGGGTCCAAAAACAACTAAATGAGACTGTTTTTAGCCAAATCCAAACTGAAACCAATCTTAACTTTTACAAATTACTCCAAATTTCTCTACACAACATGGAAATATCTAAATATGAAAGTTGTTCTACTTTCCAAAATATACAACTTGGACATATGGACCCCTAACAAATTCTCTCTAGATTTAAAACTCCACTTTTGGGCTAGCTTAAGGTTTCAATTGGGATTGCTTTTCGCCGACAATCTCACAACTTTGGGTTCATCACTTAAGAGTAGAGTTACTCCTTAACCTAAGATCCAACTTTGATGTATATAGCTCATGTCCAAAATGACACTGGTTTAGAAGTGGTGCACTTAAACTTGATTGCAAACAAGGTTTTTAATCTTCTCTAGCTTCCAACAACACAACACACCACATTTGAGTTGAATTTTTGACCTAGTAAAATGCATTCTATGGATATCAAGCAAGATGATGCGGATGCATATGATGTCATGCCAAAGTTTTAGTTCTCGTAACACTAGGGGTGTTAAATTAGTCATGGATCACGCCGGCGCTACGTCGCGCGCGTGCGGGCGGCGTTGCAGCCTGGGCAGGGTGGAGGGCGGTAGTCGGGTTCTGGCCGCTGATGTTCAAATTTAGTGACCCTGTTTTTTCATGAAACATAGATTAAAATTATTCATTTGGTTATTTCTATATCAACCACTTAAAACTTTGGAAAATCAAAACTCTTTAACCGTAACTGCAAATTTAGTGATTCTCGAACCTACGATCTCGTTACGATGCGTAGAATATTATCATGCATTATGTTGGGGGCCTTCCTCTTCCGAAGGTCCTCAAAAACCTAACTAATATTTTTTCCAGTATAACATACTATCTCAGGAAGCTTCGGCTTTAAGATGAAGTTGTGCATGTATGAAAGGCGCGGTCTGGAGGAAGGATGAACTAGCTCCGAAGCTGTGGCTGGAGAAGCTTCGGCTTAGCACAAGGAAGGTGGTGGAGGATGAAACCGACCTAAATGGGAAAAGACTGCTTAGTCCTCGACAGCTTGCCTTTTGGCTAACAGTAAATGTGAGGGACATGAATGTAATTTTGTCCAGGCTACGTCCTGTGCCTATAAATAGATGAACAGTAACACCGTACTGTTCACGCTGATTTGTAATTACTCTCGTGTCACTCCCGCTTTGTACCTTCTGTCAAGCCAAAGGTACAACTGTAATATAAATGTTATTGATGCTTATTCATGCTCATTAATAGGAATATTAATAGTCCAATGATTTGAAATGATTATTCATATTCCCTTTGTGTTTCATTTGTCTCTGTTTACGTTCTTACTTACTAAAGTGATGAAGGTATGTCCTTCATAATCTTCGTTTGAAGATTATTATATCCCACGGGAGATAATGCTTCGAAGGATGAAGGTTTCTAATCGTTAACAATTGTGTTGCTTTGTTCTTGGTATATAGCATCCGAGGACAAAAGCCAAAATTGGCGCCCACCTCCGGTCAACCCATTCGACCACCTTCGGCAAGCTTTGGCCTTTGTCATGCCGCCGAAGAAGACAGCAGGGCCAGGGGCTGCACTGCAACCGCTGGACGTTAATATGGAGACACTACACGAAGCTAGGAGTCAGAAGAGGAAGGCTACCAGCCCAACACCTCAGGAGGAGGAACTGGGCCAAGAAATTAGGTACCTTGAAGCCATCCATCAACAGGTTCAAAAGAAGAGAGAGAAAATGCTTCGACTCGCCGATCTCCAGAGGAAGATCGATGAGGCCGCCGAAGAAATGCGTCACCTCACCCAGGATGACCAAGACCGAAGATATCAGCTCAGAGAGCTTCGTCAAGAGAATTCATACAACGATGATGAATGGTATGGTGTTTTTATCATTGCAATTTTGCTTTCGATGACGCTTCTCCTTTGGCAACAGAATTGTAGGCTACCCCATGGCCCCCATCATACAAACCACCGCAGCTTCCTATGTATGATGGGCACTCTGGCCCAAAGCAGTTTGTGATGAGCTACGAAGCAACCATATCTTCATATGGGGGCAATACTGCAGTCATGGCGAAATCCTTCATCATGGCAGTCAAAAGCGTAGGACAAACTTGGTACTCTTCTCTCCGGCCAGGGACAATCACATCATGGTAGAAGCTCAAGGATATGCTAATAACTAGCTTCCAAGGCTTTCAAACGAAGCCAGTCACTGCTCAGGCTTTGTTTCAGTGCACGCAAGACCATGAGGAGTATCTTCAGGCGTATGTCTGAAGGTTCATGCGTTTAAGAGCACAAGCGCCTATAGTGCCCAATGAAATTGTCATTGAGGCCATGATCAAGGGGCTTCGGCTAGGACCTACAGCCCAATATTTTGCTAGGAAGCCCCCACAAACCTTGGAGAAGCTCCTTCAGAAGATGGATGAGTACATCTGGGCTGATAATGATTTTCGCCAAAGAAGGGAGGAAGCATACAGGTTTTCTGAGATGGCTAGGGGCTTCAGAGGAAGAATTCACCCTAGGCATATCAGGTCAATCCATAATGCCAGCCTAAGTGATGATAGAGGAAGTCAACCTCAAAGGCAACAACATAGCTCCCAATCATCAGGGCCACAACAAAGCTCATTCAGGCCACCAGCTCCAAGAGGGAGAGGGGGCAGAAGCTTTAGAGGAAGATACAGAGATCAGCCCAGGAGACTTGTACGTATATTACATCACACAAATGTTGAATTTTCTAGCTACACAGAAGTCTAATCTTCCTTCAAAATTTTCTTGGCAGCTTTGTTCAGAAGTTTGTTGATAGCTTTGTCAATAGCTTCTTCAGCTATTCTTATAGTTTCCATGCCTTCATTGCTGGATCAGCTTTGGGATCATAGGGCTCAGGTGGCGGAGAAAGTTCAGCTACAGTAAAAGTAATAAGTTGTTAGTCTAAAGCCAGGAAAAAATACTAAAATTTTGAAACAGTTAAAATACCTATACGCCTTGCGTGCTCGGCAGCCTCTTCGGCTCGCTTGGCTTCTTCTCGAGTTTCAAGAGTTTCTTTCTCATTCTTCTTTATAGCTTCGGCGGCCAATTCTCGGTCGCCTTTCATCCAAACATTGGAGTAAAATTTTCCGCCCACCTGAGTAGCTTCAGCCGAAGGATCCTTCGTGTTATCCACAGTAAAAATAACCTCTGTTTGGGTTGCAGCTTTAATGTGTTCGCAGCCAGATTTTTCCAAAATGGCTGCAACCCCTCTAGCACCAGCAAAAGCGCAAAAATCACCACGGTTGCTAAAGATCTCTTCAAAAGCTTCAGCTTCTTCACCGATCCATTCGATAATCCCTTCGAGATCGCCTCTAATTAATTTTTGCTCGGATAAGTAGGCACCCACCTTTGCAAAACTATCTTTCAGCTTCTTGGCACAATCCAAGGATTTTTCATAATATCTTTTTTTTGATTCCCGAAGCTCGTCTACATTCTTTTGTAATCTTGCGCTAGTCCACTCACTTATCTCTTGCTTTGCCTTAGCCACTTCGAAATCTCCATTCTTCTCGGCAAGCTTTTTCTTCAAATCTTCAATTTCAGCTCTATGAGCTTCGGACTGCGTGATAAGATTGGCTTTGCTAGCCTTAACCCTATCCACGAAGGAAAGCAGAATTTTGTCTTTCTCTGCAGCTTCGTTCCTCAGACTGATAACCTCCGACCGAAGGTTGCTAAGGGCTATCTGGCAACTTTCATCCTCAGCATTTTTCTGTGCTCTCAAAGCGTTGCTCAGAATTAGGCCCTGCAAAAAGAAGGGTGACAAAGGATCAGCACAAGAATAAAAGACAAAAAATAATCTATTTTAAGACTATCACTTTTGTACGTTCAGACTATTGTACGCGAGGCTGTCTGCAAGGTCATCCTTCGACATAGCAAAAAGGCCAACTTCAAGCCTCGGAAATCCCATGTTTTTTGCTATCTCCCGACAGATAGATATTTCCTTGTTGTCTGAGAGACAGTATAGAAAATCATCTTCGTCGGTGGCATTATACACCAAGGCCCCCTTCAGGTACTTCAGCTCCCGGGCATAGTGTTTGGCTTCCGCAATTTCTTCTTCAGACAACCTTTTACCCGAAGCATGTCGAATAATAAAGTCAAGATCTTCAGAAGGTGCTTCAGGAGTAGTAGATTTAGCTTTCTCGGGCGCGTCTTTTTTCTCCAGAGCCAAACCAACGTCTGAAGATCCTTGTTCAGTTCTTTGCTTAGTGCTAGTAGGCTCTGCTTCAGTGGGCACTGAGGGCCCAGCTTTGGTTTCAACGCGAGCTGTAGCAACTTTGGCAGTCTCCTTTGCAGGAGCAGGAGTTGTTGTCCTTGTCGACTCCATGACAGTGTCCAGCACGCTTGCCATCCTCCACCTCTTGGGAGTTATTGTGGGAGTTTTCGATACCTTCGACAATTCTAGCTCTGTGGGCGGGCTCAAGATTTTTGGCAGCCTTGCTGTTTCCCCTAGCTCTGGCTCTTCGGCCGCCTTTCCTTTAGCTTCGGTAGCATGTTTAGGCGCTTCGGCCAACCCTGTTGCAGGAACCTTTGGCGCTTCAGCCGATTTTTCCTTGGAGCTGGTAGGAGTAGGCTGTCCTGGCTCAGCAGTGGAAGATGTCCCTTCAGCAAGCTTCGGCACCGTGGCCGTTTCAATGTATCAGGGCTGGTGCATCAAAATCTTGATCTTTTTGCCCTTCGGCGCGGCAGAAATGGCGGAAGTAGCAGTTTTTCTCTTTTTTCCCTGCTTTCGTGAGGGATAGCTATAATCCGAATATACAAAACCAATAATGTCAAAGACTCTATTCAACCTTTTCTTGCCTCATCCTTCGAAGGCCAAGGTCATTGCATCATCTTTGGCCCTTGTGTAAGCCCCAAGCAATTCGTCAGTGGTCGCATCAATACTGCTCAGCCACTTGTCGTTCGGCTCATCAGACTCACCTCTATATCTGAAGGTATATTTTAGATAGACAAGGCCACCCAGACTAGACCCGGCAGCAGCTTCCTTCGGCATCTCCTAGTCACTCACGAGCGGCCATACTCTATAGGCTATGTGCTCTTGAACCAAGCCTCTTTTGCCAATAAAAGTGCACACAGTGTTGAAACTTCTCTGGCATGCTTCTATATCATTCCTGTTGGGGGTATGCTTTGTCGCCGAAGATCCTATAAGAAGAAACACCTTCGACAGATCCTCTCAAAAGAAGTGCCGAAGCTATCATCCATAAAGCTTCGACATAGTGACATGTCTCAAGACGAAGGAGTGAACCGACTTAAAGATGAAATGACCAATCGACCCGCGATAGCTTGTATTATGATTGTAAGCATTTGTAAAGGGCACAAATGTAATTTCTCACAGGATACGCCCTGTGCCTATAAATAGATGAACAGTACCCCCATACTGTTCACGGAATCTTGTAATCACTTGCACGCAACACTCGGATTATTGCCTTCTGCCAAGACGAAGGTATAAATGTGATTGAATGTTATGTTTTAATATTTAGGTTTATATGATGAAATATATGAATAAGTTTATGTGTTTCGATAAATTATTCTTTCATGTTTCATATTTCATATATTTTATCTTCTGTTATTTCATAACCTCAATCATGAAGGTATAACCTTCGTGGACTTTTGTTCATGACCTTCGTTCGAAGATCATTATACCCTTGAGGAAATAATGATTCAATGGATGAAGGGCATTAACACTTAACATTTTATGTTGCCTTGTTCTTAATTCAAAGCATTTGAGAGCAAGTCCCCAACATTGGCGCCCACCTCCGGTGAACCCATGTCCACTTTTTGAGCTGATGGCTTCGTTCAACAACCAAGCTGAAGCTGCTTCGGCTACGAAGCTGGTGCTCCCGATAACAGTCGGTTCATGCTCAGAGCCGGCCAACAAGAAGCAGAAGAAGGAGGCCCATAGAAGGGTACATCATGTTGGGGTGCAAGGACCCTTCATCAAGTCAAAATGGTCTCACATCCCAATTACCTTCTCCCAAGAGGACCTTTAGCTCAAGGATTACCCTCACAATGATGCTATGGTCATATCTTGTGTCATCAAGGGATTTTTAGTCCACAATGTTCTGGTCGATACAGGCAGTGCAGCGGATATCATATTTGCTAAGGCCTTCAGACAGATGCAAGAGCCAGAGGATACGATCCATGATGCCACACACCCTCTCTGTGGTTTCGGAGGAAGGAAGATTGTAGCACTTGGCAAGATCACAATACCAGTGACCTTCGGATTTGTCCACAATACAAGAACTGAACAGGTTGTGTTTGATATTGTTGATATGGAATATCCTTACAATGCAATCATTGGTCATGGAACACTCAATGCGTTCGAAGCAATTCTTCATCCAGCATATTTATGCATGAAGATACCTTTGGATCAAGGGCCCATTGCTATTCATGGAAGTCAGGAGGCTGCCAGAAAGGCTGAAGGAAATTGGATAGACTCAAAAGCAATCCACAATATAGATGGAGCCGAAGCTTGTGAACAGTATAAGTATAGAAGAGAGAAGGCTGCTTCGGCAGATCAGCCAAAGCCCATGCTTCTATGTGAAGATATAGCAGAGCAGAAGGTATTGCTGGGATCCCAATTATCTGAAGAGCAGGAGAAAACCTTGATAAGGTTTTTATTCAACAACAAAGATGTTTTTGCATGGTCAGCCAACGATCTTTGTGGTGTCAACAGGGACGTCATTGAACATTCACTCAATGTCGATCCATCCTTCCGACCCAGGAAACAAAAGCTTCAGAAAATGTCTGACGATAAAGCCGAAGGTGCTCGGAACGAAGTAAAAAGACTTCTCAGTGTTGGTGTCATCAGAGAAGTGAAATACCCAAAATGGCTATCCAACACTGTTATGGTAAAAAAGGCCAATGGTAAATGGAGAATGTGCATTGATTTTACTGATCTAAACAATGCTTGTCCAAAGGATGAGTTCCCATTACCAAGAATAGATTCTCTAGTAGATGCGGCAGCTTCGTCAGAGCTCATGAGTCTGCTAGATTGTTATTCAGGCTACCACCAAATCTGGATGAAGAAGGAAGATGAGCCAAAGACCAGCTTCATAACCCCCAGTGGTACATATTGTTATCTTCGGATGCCTGAGGGGCTCAAGAATACTGGGGGAAGCTTCATCACTCTCAGATAGGCAGAAATGTGCTAACATATGTTGATGACATTATAGTGAAGAGCATGAAGCAAGAAAACCACATTATTGATCTATAGGAAACATTTTCTAATTTTAGGCAAGCTGGCCTGAAATTAAATCCAGAAAAATGTGTCTTCGGAGTGAAGAAGGGCAAGTTCCTTGGCTATTTAGTTTCAACGAAGGGAATCGAAGCCAACCCAAGCAAGATCGAAGCTATCCTTCGAATGGAGCCACCAAGCACAAAGAAGGGGGCCTAACGGTTGACAGGAAGACTGGCATCTTTGAACCGATTTATATCTAGATCAGCAGAAAGAAATTTACCATTCTTTGAAGTACTAAAGTCAGCTGAAGTTTTTCAATGGGGCCCAACTCAATAGAAAGCTTTCGAAGAGCTGAAGAAATATCTGATCGATTTAACAACATTAACTCCACCCGTGCTAGGGGCTCCATTGCTATTGTATGTGGCAGCTTCGCACTCTGCAGTGACTGCGACACTTGTACAAGAGAAGCTCGAAGAACAAGCTAAAAAGCAAGTCCCAGTATACTTTGTCTCTGAAGTTTTAAGTTTATCAAAGAAAAACTATACAGAATTGGAGAAGGTGTTGTATGCTGTGTTAATGGCATCCAGGAAGCTTCGGCATTATTTTCAAGCATATCACATAATTGTTCCTTTATCACAATCCCTGAAGGATATCATGAGGAATAGAGAAGCTACTGGAAGGATTGGCAAATGGGTCGCGGCGCTTAATGAATTCACTATTGACTACGTGCATAGATCTTCAATTCAGTCTCAAGCGCTAGCAGATTTTATCGCTGATTGGATGCCAGGGGCTCACGAAGAAGGGACAAGCAAAGATGCCGAAGCTTGGATAGTGTTTTGCGATGGTTCTTAGGGAGCCTTCGATGCAGGAGCAGCTGCGGTCCTAGTGGCACCTTCGAAAGTCAAAACATGTTATGCAGTAAAACTGGATTTCATTTGCACAAATAATATTGCTGAGTACGAAGCACTTCTATTGGGGTTTCAGAAACTAATGGCAATGGGAATAAGAAGGGCCATCCTAAATATTGATTCTCAAGTTATTGCTGGCCATGTGGATAAAAGCAGCAAGGCACGAGATCCGAAGCTTGAAAAATATCTAGATGCAGTTCGAAGGCTGGAAGCTTCCTTCGAAGGTTTTTCTATCAAGAATATTCCAAGAGGTGAAAATGAGCATGCAGATTTGCTAGCCAAATCAGCAGCTCAGGGGCTTCCACTACCCTCCGAAGTATTTTTTGAAACAATAAAAGCACCTTCAGTTGAGCTCATGGAGAGAGCAGTGCTTAATATTTCTCCAGTACATAGTGAAGACTGGAGAACTGAAATAATATCTTTCCTCCAGGGCAATTGTCTTTCAAGTGACGAAGCTTATAACAAGAGAATGGAGGCAAGAACAAGACCATATGTGTTAATAGAAGGGGAATTGTATAAGCATGGAGTTTGTTCACCACTCCTTAAGTGTTTATCAAGAACTGAAGGTATGGAATTAATGAAAGAGATACATGCAGGTCTGTGTGGATCTCATATTGGATCTAGGCCCTTGTTGCGAAAAGTTTTTCGACAAGGATTTTATTGGCTGAAGGCAGCTTCGGATGCAGCAGAATTAGTCCAAAAATGTGAAGGCTGTCAAAAATGTGCAAGAGCCTAGATGCAACCTTCATCCCTCACTCAATTAATACAGCCCACTTGGTCGTTGCAAAGGTGGGGCCTCGATTTGCTAGGCCCACTTCCACCAGCACAAGGAAATCTAAAATATGTTGTGGTGGCGGTAGAGTATTTTTCCAAGTGGATTGAGGCGAGGCCTTTAGCCACAATAACTTCGGTGACTGTCCAGAAATTCTTTTGGCAAAACGTTGTTTGTCGCTTCAGAGTACCAAACGCTATTACTGTAGACAATGGAACACAGTTCGATGTTGAAGCTTTCAAGGGATTCTGTAAACAAATTGGCACGAAGATTCATTTTGCATCGGTTAGACATCCGGAGTCAAATGGACTTGTTGAAAGAGCCAATGGCATTATAATGACGGGAATAATGAAGTTAATCTTCAATCAGCCTAGAGGAAAGTGGCCAGATGAATTGATCAATGTGGTGTGGAGCCACAACACAACAATATCAAGGTCAACAGGTTTTATACGATCCAAACTATTGTTTGGTGACGAAGCAATCACCCCAGAAGAAGCTAAGGCAGGATCAATAAGAACAGTGGCTTCGGTAGAAGACAAAGCTAATTATTCTGTGGCAAAAGATGCTATAGAAGGGATCAGACTTCAGGTCGTGGAGAATATCAATAAATACCAAGCCAAACAATAAAATGGCGTGACAGAAAAGTTTGGCTAAAGAGCATTAAACTAGGACATTTGGTACTTCGGAGAGTAGCCAACCCATAAACAGTAGGCAAGTTACAACTCAAGTGTGAAGGACCTTTTCTGGTAACATCTTCGTCAAGACCCGGTTCCTACAGATTGAAGGATATGGACGGCAACGACATTCCTAGATCTTGGAATGCGGATGAGCTTCGGCGATATTATGTCTAGCTTGATGTAATCTTTTTTTCTTTTTTCTATGGTAACCTTTTCCTTTCCAAAGGGGGAGAAAGGTTTTTAATGGGGCCATAGCATGTAATTTCTCTTTTTTTTATTCAGCTCTACGAGAGCAAAATCCCCCAAATATGTAAATGTAAAAACTGAGCATGCACCATCGAGTGCAGGGAAAAAGGAAAAAACAGGGAGAAGCTCGAAAGTCGTCCCTAAGGGGATGCAGAGCACGACGAAGCTACAAAAAGCCGTTCCCAAGGGAGCGCAGCGTAAGTTTTCTGCTCAAAAGCCGTTCCCAAGGGAATGCAGAGCTTACAGCGAAAGGTCAACGCTGATACCGTCGAAATATAAGGCGAAGCGCGAAAAGTCAACGCGATACCGCCGAAATAGAAGGCGAAGAAGTTCAAAAAGACGTTCCTAAGGGGATGCAGAACTTACAGCGAAAAGTCAGCGCTGATACACCAAAAAATAAGCGGTGAAGCCAAAAAATAAACGGCAAAGAGACTTCGGTCATTCCCAAGGGAATGAAGGCTATGGTTGTGGCTTCGTATACGTGTGTTTGGACATTCATTTGCACGACACATTACATCATACATTTGCATTCATAAACATTCATCTAGACATACATAGGATCATCATCATCATAACACAGGCGGGTGCTTCGGCTCTAAAGATAAGGCTTCGGAAACAGAAAAAGAAGCAGTTTCATGCTTCGTTGTGTACGAAAAGAAGGGAAGGTGTTTTTCGCCTTCGGCTCAAAAAATGCTAGTTTCGTCCACAACAAAGCAGTTCAATACATGCACAAAAAGGTAAAGATATATTACAAAGTATGCATAAATTTACAGAATTAGTATCTGATTCTTAAATTACAAAGATTTTTTACAATGATATTACAAGATTTTTCCCTAGAATTTTTCTAGCAATGTCTTCAGCTTTGACATCATTCAGCTTCGGATCATCTAAGCTTCGGATCATCTGAGCTTCAGATCACCTGTCAAGCTTCGGCTCATTTTTCTTCAGCGTCATCATCCTGTACATATTAAAACCGTATAAGAGAAGTGCAGACTTCAAGGAGAAGGTAAAATAACAGGCATAAATTCTTTACCGGCTTAAGGTGGCTTCGAGCTTCGTCGCCAGCCATTTTTTGCCCGCCTTTTACCCAAATTTGAGTTATGAATCTGTTCCCTATACTCCGAGCTAGGCTAGGGATATCAATTAAATCTATCGAAGATAAGCTAAAATTTGGTCTGTTGACAATTTTTCCATGTTCACAGCCAGATTTTATGAAGGCAACATCGGTGCCCCGAGAAGCTAGCAGAGCGCAGAAATCGGCATGTCCACCTATAACTTCGTCAAGAGCGTCAACTTCGCCCTCAATATGTTCGAAGGTTTCTGGCAGGTTCTCAACCGAAGGACTGAATTTCTCAGCACCGGCTCAGACCGAGTTGAAAACTTGTTTTAGCCCTTGTAGGCACCGGTTGCTGAAGTCCACGCATTTTTCTTGAAGTTCTTTCAATGATTTCCACAAATTTGAATTTTTCTCGGTTTCAGCTTCGAGTTTGGCTTTGAAATTTTTCTTTTCCGAGGAAAGTTCATTATTCAATCTAGCAATTTCGGCCTGGGCTTCTGCCAATGAACCTTCCATGGTTCGAAGTATGAAGTCTTTCTTTTCCAGAGTAGCCTCATGGTCTTTTATCTTCTTCTCGAGGCCCTCAATTATAATTTCATTCTTTTTGTCCTCGAGGTCTTGTTGCATCCTCAGGACTTTGCTCAGCAGTAAGCTCTGACAAAATAACCTTCATCAGATAACATCTTCATAACGAAACAATAAAAAGTTGAGAATTTTACCTTAAAGTTGGCATAGAATAGACTACCAGCGATATGCTGCCGCCGGTACCTACTGAGGTCTGCTTCAACCTTCGGAAGGCCAATACTCTTCGATAGAGTGCCGACAACTTTCGCCCCAGTGCGGTCCCGAAGGCATCCTAGACTTTCCTCGTTAACTCCCCCGAAGAGCAGCGCCCCGGGTTTGTACCCGCAAGATATGGTATATTCCTTCAACTCTTCTTTTTCAGCCTTTGACAATTCTTGTCCAAGTATGTCCTGAAAATTGAAGTCTTCTTCTTCCGAGATATCTTCGGCTTTCTCTTTTCCTTTCCCAAGCGCTGTGGCCAGACTTTCTTCAGCAACTCTAGCAGCTTCTTCCGCGGGCTCATTCAGAAGCATGTTATCAATATCAGCAAGTGTGGTTTCTAGATTTGTATCTTTGGCGGTCTCAGCTTCGACAGTGTCAGCTTCACTTTCAACTTCAATGGCTACGGCTTCAGTAGCAGCAGTGCTCTCCACGGCTGGTGTCTTTGATGCTGAGTCCACCGGCGGTGTCTGCTTGATAACTTCAACTACATGAATGATTCTTCGTTTCTTCGGCTCAGCAGGCTTCTTCGCTGCCGAAGGCTCCTTTTCCTTCTGAAAAAGCTTTGTCAGATGTGGCCCTAGTGGACTTAGCTTGATAGGCAAAGATTCAGTCATTACCTTTAAAATTTCTTCCACGTCGGCAGCATAAGGCGTTGAAGGAGCCTCTTCCTCTATGTCAGTCGTTTTTGGTTTCGGAGCAGCAGCCTTTCTTTTCTTCGGAGCAGCCATCTTTGGCTCAGGGCTCAGTTTTCTCTTCTTCAAAATTTCTTCATCTTTCTTCACCAATTTAGCAGCTTCTCTATTCAGAACACTGACAAATCTTTTTCTTTTTTGCCCTTCGGCCCCTCTGTCCAATCGCTCATAGTCAGGATACGCAAAATTCAGTGCATCCAAGTCCCGGTTCAACCTCTGCTTCGGTCGAGTGTTGAAGGCTGCAGTCATTAGTTGATCTTCTTTTTTAGAATAGTTGCCAAGGATCTCATTGCACATAACTTCAATCGTGTCTAACCATTCTTGGCAAGGTTCTTTGAAGTGTTTCTTGAATTTATAATAATAGGGCAACCGAACAAGTTCCTTCTTTTTCTTTTCCCCTTTGAGCTTCGGCATGTCCCATTCTTTCAAAGTCGGGAATACTCTGAAAGCTAAGAATTCTTTCGCCAAATCCCTAGTGCCAATGTGCTCTGAAACAACTCGAAATTCACCCAAGGCAATTTGGCATGGTGATTCCGGCAACATGTTGCACTAAGGCCTATTTTCTCCAAAGACTAACTCCAATGGGCTCTGAACCAGCTTCTCCTTCTTCTCGTCAACCTTAACATAAAACCACTCGGTCTTCCAGCCGGTGGGCCATTTGGTACGATAGCTAATAACTGGAGACTTCGCATCTTTCTGATAAGCAAAATTGTAGCAGCCGAAATTCTCGTGCAGCCCATATTCTCTAGCTTTTGTCTGATAATGAAGCTCATGTGCTCGGCAGAAACCATCGGCAAGCGGTTCCGCCCCCTGGCTTCGGAGAGCCCAAATGTAAATGCTAAGCCTAACGATGGCGTTAGGAGTTAGCTGATGAAGATAAATCCCAAACTTCTCCAACACATCCGCAATCATCGCATGCAAAGGAAATCTCAATCCTGCTTTAAAGAAGCTTTTAAAGACTACCACCTCATCCTTTTCTGGCTTCAGAGTAATTTCCTCTCCACCAAAACGAACTAGCTTCTTCTTGGCTTCACTGATATAACCTAGCTTTATCAACTTAGGCATATCACCTTCGGTAATCGTAGACTTCCCAAACTCAAGGTGGCTAGGTTTAGATGGCATGGCGTTGTACTCATCTTCAGTTTCACCTTCTTCAACATCAATCTGCTCAGCTTCGGCAGCAGGGGTACCTTCAGAAGCTTCTTCCGGCACTGCCAGCCCTGACCGTTTCATCACTTTGGAAATCGGAGCGGTTTCAGCAGCTTCGGCTTCCTCTCCATCATGTATAACCCTGGCCGTAGAACGTACCATTGGCATTTGATGATGAATTCCTCACAATTTTTGATTAAATTGTTGACTTTTTAATTTTCCCGAAGCTCTTTCTCTTGTGACGAAGCAAAGTCAACAGCGGTGCTTTGGTTGAGTGCGATGAACAAGCTTCGGCTATGGTCAAATTTTTGGCAGCAAAATAGGGCAATAACAATGAATGTTGTGGTAACTTAACACCTACCCATTTGTTTATATAGTGCCGTAGGTGGGGAGGTGAATCGTCAAGTCTTCCGCACCGGACGAATAGTCGCCCGCACTCACTGAGTGGTGGGCCACAGAACCCGAGAAGGTGAATCGCCAGGACGCGTTTACCCGCTACATGGTGGGACCATCTCGTGCTCGAAATTTTGTGATTGTTTCTCGGCAACGAGCTCAGGGAAGGTGTTTTTCGGATCTTCGGCTCTCCGAAGCCTAGGAGACTTTTTCACGGATCAAGCTCATTACGAAAAACGATCTAGCACCGCGAAGGGGCTACTGTTAGGGGTATGCTTCGTCGCCGAAGATCCTGTAAGAAGAAACACCTTCGGCAGATCCTCTCAAAAGCAGTGCCGATGCTATCATCCATAAAGCTTCGGCATAGTGACATGTCTCAAGACGAAGGAGTGAACCGACTTAAAGATGAAATGACCAATCGACCCGCGATAGCTTGTATTATGATTGTAAGAATTTGTAAAGGGCACGAATGTAATTTCTCACAGGCTACGCCCTGTGCCTATAAATAGATGAACAGTACCCCCGTACTGTTCACGGAATCTTGTAATCACTTGCACGCAACACTCGGATTATTGCCTTCTACCAAGACGAAGGTATAAATGTGATTGAATATTATGTTTAAATATTTAGGTTTATATGATGAAATATATGAATAAGTTTATGTGTTTTGATAAATTATTCTTTCATGTTTCATCTTCTGTTATTTCATAACCTCAATCACGAAGGTATAACCTTTGCGGACTATTGTTCATGACCTTCGTTCGAAGATCATTATACCCTTGAGGACATAATGATTCAATGGACGAAGGGCATTAACACTTAACATTTTATGTTGCCTTGTTCTTAATTCAAAGCATTTGAGAGCAAGTCCCCAACAATTCCCAAGAGTAGTGGCCGGCCTTCTGATGCCGAAGCGAGACCAGACAGGGCATTGGATAATCCCTTTTATGTCTTCTCTTTCAATCAAATTATTCTTTATATAAAACCATTCCTCCATCCAAGCTCCTAACCACCTTTTCCGAAATGTTGGAACTGCATAACTTACATCAGAACGAGGAACGAAGCCATAATAACCAAAATTATTGTGATACTGCTCCTTGCCAGTGGCCTTCGTCTCATACAGCAGCTCGTGCATGTTACAGAAGCACTTTGCGCTTGGCTCTAGCCCTTGGCTTCTCACTGCCCAAACAAAAACCCCCATCCTAATGATGGCTTCGGGGGTAATCTGATGAAGAAAAATTTCAAAGGTCTTTAACACTTCAACCAGAAATTTGCTCAATGGGAACTGAAGCCCTGCCTTCATGAAGCTCCTGTAAACAACCACTTCATCTTCTTCGGGAGTAGGGGCAGCGTTGTCCCCTCCAACTCTTACAATGGAAATATCTCGAAAATATTTCCCTTTCATAGCATCAATTTGACTTTGCTTAATGGATGATTTTCCGAAAATGGTATGACTCGGCCGCTAGGGCCGATTCTCGGCATCTTCGTCTTCACTCTCCATGTCAAGGCTTCCGCTATCGTCAGAATCTTCAGACAAACCAGCTAACATTTCATTTGTGATCTTCTCTGTGTTTGTCTTCTCCATGGCCTCGTAAAAACCAGCTAGCGCAGGATCAATAACCTTCTTCTCTTCAGCCATGTGGTGAGCACTTGAGCAAATGCCGAAGCTCACAAATCAAGCAAATTCTCATAGAGCAAGAAAATTTAAGCTTGAAAAATAGCACAAGCAATTGAGATGGCACAACAAATGTTGTCACTGCGGGTTCCTATTTATATGCCCAGTGCATTGCAACTTGGCGGGCCCTACATGTCATTGACTTTCGCTATTCTAGCGAAGGGAAGGTGTTTTTTCGGACCTTCGGCTAAAGGCCTTCGTTCACGTCGCAGTCTAAATTTGTTAGATGCAAAAACAAATTAATACTGCGAGGGGCTACTGTTGGGGGCCTTCCTCTTTTGAAGGTCCTCAAAAACTTAACTAACATGTTTTCCAGTATAACATACTATCTCAGGAAGCTTCGGCTTTATTATGAAGGTGTGCATGGTATGAAAGGCGCAGTCCGGAGGAAGGATGAACCAGCTCCGAAGCTGTGGCTGGAGAAGCTTCGGCTTAACACAAGGACGGTGGTGGAGGATGAAACCGACCTAAATGGGAAAAGACTACTTAGTCCACGACAGCTTGCCTTTTGGCTAATAGTAAATGTCAGGGACATGAATGTAATTTTGTCCAGGCTGCGTCCTGTGCCTATAAATAGATGAACAGTAACACCATACTGTTCACGCTGACTTGTAATTACTCTCGCGTCACTCCTGCTTTTTACCTTCTGTCAAGCCGAAGGTACAACTGTAATATAAATGTTATTGATGCTTATTCATGCTCATAAATAAGAATATGAATAGTCAAATGATTTGGAATGATTATTCATATTCTCTTTGTGTTTCATTTGTCTCTATTTACATTCTTACTTACTAAAGTGATGAAGGTATGTCCTTCATAACCTTCGTCTGAAGATCATTATATCCCAAGGGAGAATATGCTTCAAAGGACGAAGGTCTCTAATCATTAATAATTGTGTTGCTTTGTTCTTGGTATATAGCATCTGAGGACAAAAGCCAACACATTATATCCCTCTGTTTAGTGTTATGTTAATTTCTCCTGTACCATGTTTGTTTGTATTGTTGCGAGTAGACGAGCAAGCAACCGAGGACCCCGATACTCAGCAGGTGGATAATACTGAGCAAGAGCTCGTTGAAGGCAATTTGTGCCCTTGAACACTTTTCTTTACCCAATAATGTTCTATATAATCACTATGGAATTTTTAGGATTAATTTTGATGGGACCCAATAGGTCACTCTAGTCTGCTTTACTTATTGCCTTGATCACCACTAGACGTTTGTGTAGTCTCTGCTATTGCTCTATGTGGTTTTGGGTGTTAAGATAAATATTCTTCATGATCATGCTTTATTATTGTTATTCTATTCTTTAATGTTCATGATAAGACTATGGTATTAATTGGAACATCGAGCTTAACTTGAGAATACAATGCCACCACAAGGGTGGAATGGGACGCCCTTGGCCAAGTAATTAGGAAAGCTGGGGAGAGATTACCTTACCTGAAAGGGGCAAGCGGGGAGGCATCGCTGCAGAGTATAGGGAGGTTCTCAGGTCGGACTGTCTGTTTAGCTTTCCAGACGGGGGATTCCTATGCTTCCTTCTTCCTGAATCCGTAGCGGGTTTTCTCGAACTAGTGGAACTTTGGAAAGGCCTCGTAGTGCTACCCTGCCTCGTCTCATCGGTAGAGATAAATGGGACTTCTAGACCCCTTGGCAACTGGGTAACATGACTTGTGGGTAAAGGGTACAAGCTCTCCAGAGTGTAAAACTGGTATACTAGCCGTGCTCACGGTCATGAGCAGCTCAGGCTCTCGCATGATTAATTTATGAAATTAAACTTAATTTGTCATTTGCATCGCATTATGGTTTATTATTAATTTTGATCTACTATTACTTTTGGTTGGTATACACTTACATGTAGTAACTTGTCGGTGTTTCGACCCTGGGGGTACCTGGACCGACGAGTAAATTGTCGCTGCGTGTCCCAGCCCAGATGGGTCGGCGCGAGACGGAGACACAAGGGGGAAAACAGTAAGGGGAACCCGCAGCCTCGTGTTGTCCTGCGCCCAGGGCGGATGCACTTGCAGTAGGGGGTTACAAGCGTTCGCGAGGGAGAGAGAGATACAGGGGGCGTGAGGCTGCCCGTTCTCCCACGCCGCCACCTTTTTTGTATGAGAGCCCTGGACCTTCCTTTTATAGACGTAAGGAGAGGGTCTAGGTGTACAACGGGGGGTGTAGTAGTGTGCTAACGTGTCTAGCAGAGAGGAGCTAGAGCCCTATGTACGTGCCGACGTGGCTGTCGGAGAGGTGTTGGAGCCCTGTTCATATGGCGTCGTGGCCGTCGGAGGAGCGCTTGAGCCTTGTAGAAGCACAACTGTCGGAGCTGTTGGATCCTTGCTGACGTATCCTTGCTTCCGTAGGGGGCTGAGAACCACCGTTGTCATGGAGCACGGGGGGTGCCATCATTACTTGTTTTACCGGGGCAAGCCAGATGGGACGCCGGTCTTGTTCCCCGTAGCCTGGGCTAGCTAGGGGTAGGGTAATGATGGCCTCCCCTTGTGGCGTGGTCGGCCCAAGCGAGGTGGTGATTCCTCCGAGGTCGAGGGTGAGTCCGAGCCTGGGGGTTGGGCGAGGCGGAGACCGTCGTCTGAGGTCGAGGTTGAGTCTGAGCCCTGGGGTCGGGCGAGGCGGAGACCATCGTCCGACTCGAAGTCGAGTCCGAGCCCTGGGGTCGGGCGAGGCGGAGACCGTCTTCCGGAGTCGAGGTCGAGTCCGAGCCCTGGGGTCGGGCGAGGCGGAGACCGTCTTCCGGAGTCGAGGTGGAGTCCGAGCCCTAGGGTCGGGCGAGGTGGAGATTCCTATGGCGCCCGAGGCTGGACTTGGCTGCTGTCAGCCTCACCCTGGCAGGTGGCACAACAGTCGGAGTAGCGCAGGCGGCGCTGTTTTCCTGTCAGGTCAGTCAGTGAAGGGGCGAAATGACTGTGGTCATTTCGGCCTTGTCGACTGGAAAGCATGCGTCAGGATAAGGTGTCAGGCGATCCTTGCATTGAATGCTCCTGCGATCTGGTCGGCTGGCAAGGCGATCTGGCCAAGGTTGCTTCTCCGCGAAGCCTGCCCGAACTGGGCCTCGGGCGAGTCGAAGGTGCGTCCGTTGCTTGAGGAGACCCTCGGGCGAGGCGTGAATCTGCCTTGGTCTACGGTTCCTGCTCGAGGCTGGGCTCGGGTGAGGCGAGATCGTGTCCCTTGAGTGGACGGAGCCTTAACCGGAATTGTGCCCATCAGGCCTTTGCAGCTTTGTGCTAATGGGGGTTACCAGCTGAGATTAGGAGCCTTGGGGATACCCCTAATTACGGTCCCCGACAGTAGCCCCCGAGCCTCAAAGGGAGTGTGGGTACTCGCTTGGAGGCTTTGTCGCACTTTTTTGCAAGGGGACCGGCCTTTCTCGGTTGCATTTTGTTCCAGTGGGTGCGCGCGAGCGCACCCGCCGGGTGTAGCCCCCGAGGCCTCGGAGGAGTGGTTTGACTCCTTCGAGGTCTTAATGCCTTTCGTGATGGCTCGACCGGTCTGGTTGTTCCCTCATGCGAACTGGTTGTTGCCCGGGTGCATAGTCAAGTTCCGAGTTCTCGGGCTGGTATGTTGACGCTGTCAACGGTTTGGCCAGAGCCGGGTTTGCGAGAGCAGCCCCCGAGCCTCTGCACAGGGCGAGAGGATGGTCAAGGGCAGACTCGGCTTTTTTCATACGCCCCTGCGTCGCCTTTCCGCAAGGAGGAGGGGGGAAAGCGCCATGTTGCCCTCGGAGGGCGCCGAACATGGTGTCTCCAGTGAGTTGCTAACGGGTGATCCGAGTGGACGCCCGTGGCCCGTTCGATAAGGGTCGGCTAGTGGCCCAGAGGCGCGCTCCAAAAGTACCTGCAGGTGATTTGCCAGACCCGGTCCCGTTCGATAGGGTCCGAGGGCTCGATGCCTCCCTCTGATGGGATTCCGTTACAGAATCGTTCCTGCTGGTCTCGGAAATGTCCTAGGGTACCTCGGGAGCGTAGCCTGAGCCTTGGTTATGTATCGAACGTACCCAGAGTCATCCCTCACTCTGCGTGCTCTGGGGCGACTGTCGAACCCGTCGGGGGGCCAGCCTACGAACCCCTGATCAGTAGTGGGCGCGGAGCCCGAGTGGCCTGAGGTGGCTGTCGAACCCTTCCGAGGGGCCAGCCTTCGAACCTCTGACCAGTAGTGGGCGCGGAGCCTGAGTGCTCTGAGGCGGTTGTCGAACCCTTCCGAGGGGCCAGCCTTCGAACCTCTGATCAGTAGGGGGGCTCGGGGCCCGCTTCCTACGCAGAGAAGGATCCCTTTCGGAGTATCCCCTTTCCCGGTCCCTGTAGCAAGAGAGAGAAAGGGGAAGAGGAAAAGGATACGAAATTGAATGATGTGGAGCACCTTTTTTGACGCGGTCATTATGGCGGAGGTGAAGCATCGCCCGCTTCGCCTGCCAAAGGTGTCGTCTGTCCTGCCGCAGAGTTAATGCGACGGGACGAGTGGTTCGCGGGGCAGCCGTTGTGCATGCGTGAGCCGTTCGAGGAATGGGCGTTTCGCCTTCAAGTTTTGGATTTCACAGCGGGTTCGGGCGGAGCGTTGAATGGGTCTTGCCTGGGTCTTTATATATTCGGAGGAGGGTCTGGTGGTGGTTCTTTACTCTGCTGCTCGCCTCTGCTTAGGTTTCCGCAACCTGAGGGAATAGCCAGAGAAAGAAAACCTCGCACCTTGTCTGCCCTGCCACCACCTCCTTCACTTGGCGATGGCCGACCGGGTAACCATCATTCCGTTGCGCGACCCATGGCCTTTCTCCACTGTCACGGTGGACGACCTGGAGGCCCTTGTTGCCGATTGCTTGCTCCGCCCCCTCTCTGATGTCCTGCGGCCGGAGTGGATGGTCCCTCCGAGCGGGGCCGACCCGAACCCGCCGCCGGGGTATGTGCTGAGTTTCGTCTCCTTCCATGAGCGGGGGTTTGGTGTGCCAGCAAGCCGTTTTATGCGGGCGCTCCTGCATCACTATGGGGTGGAGCTGCACAACCTTAGCCCCAACTCCATCGCGGAAGCGGCCATCTTCGCGGCGGTTTGTGAAGGATTTTTGGAGATTGACCCCCACTGGGATCTGTGGACTCATCTCTTCTCCGCGGAGCCTTTTGCCTCGGCGACGGGGGAGAAGAGGGTCCGCATGGCGGTGCGGGCCGGTGGCTGCATCCTCCAGTTGAGGTAGGCGCGTGCGCAGCAGTACATCCCCGCCATCCTTGTGTCTTCGAACAAGGGGTGGCAGCGCCGGTGGTTTTACCTCCGGAATGACGATGGGAGGCTCCCATTGTTTTTCTCAACGAGTGGTGACCGCCGCCAGCAGCAATTGGCGCTATGGGGCCCCGCGCGAGAGGCAGAAGAATCTCCAGCCCCTTCTGGAAGCCTTGGAGAAGTTGCGAGAGGGAGGGCTCACCGCCGCAGGGGTGGTTGCCGCCATCCATCGCTGGAGGGTGCTCCCCTTGACGGAGCGACGACTGCTACTTTCGAAGATGACGCCGGGGGTCGGCTTGGAGGGTTCGCAGATGTCCTCGGTCCCCCTCCCCGCCGATGACCTCCACAGGCGGGTGGCCGGCACGGTAGGGAAGCTAGACGCCGGCGCCCTCACCCATCTCCCGATGCGTCCCGAGCGCGGGTGCATGTCTGTAACACCCGGATTTTAGGGGTCCAAAACCCGGGGTTAACATAAACACCAGGTATGCTGGGACCAAGTCTCAAACATATGATGTATAGTGGCACAGGATCGAATGTCACATCTTTATATATTTAACAGGAGTTCTATACAAAATAAATAATTACATTATAAGGAGACAACGGTCCAGCAACCCAAAGTTGACTGGGAGACGACGACCTAGATCTCTCACGAACTCATCACAGCATCCTCCAAGCGCATCATCCTGTGGTACCTGCTCTTGACCTGTGGGGTATGTGAGACAGCAAGAGTGAGCTCACATACGTTCATCGCTCAACAAGTTGTGGGGAATAATGTGCATGAACTCGCCAAAGATGGGAGCTCACGTGAAGTGTAAGGCTTACCAAAGAAGATGGTTAGAGCTGAGCATTGCTTTTAAAGTTGGTCAAAATTTTATTAGCAGTTACTAAGTATAAGTAAATACCAACCCAGTTAAATAGTAGAACAAAAGTAACAACTTCACCTGCAATGCAATGCATATGACAAATTGAGTTTAAGTTCCATAATTTAATCATGTGAGTGTCCGAGCTGCTCTTGACCGTGAGCATGGCTAGTATACCAATTTTACACTCTGCAGAGGTTGCGCATCTTTACCCACAAGTCGTGTTACCCATTTGCCACGGAGTTGATCAGACTCCATACACCTCTACCTAGGAAGCGAGGCAGGGTACCACTACGAGGCCTTTACAAAGTTCCACTAGCTTCAGAAAACCCGCTACAGTTTATAGGAAGATCCAGTGCAGGAATCCCTTGCAGGACCGCCATCGCAGCAAAATCCTCCCGAGGGCCTCCCTACACTGACCTCTCCCCTACTGCCCTTGCCCCTTTCGGGTAAGGTAGTCTTCCACTAGCTTTCCTAATTAATCAGCCAAGGGCGTCCCATTCCACCCTTGTGGTAGCACTGTTTTCCCGGGTGGTTCTCCATGTTCCAATTAACATAGTGATCTTAACATGAACCATAAATAACAACTGACAACAAAAGTATAATCATGAATAGTGTAATCTTTATACCCAAAACCACATATAGCACTAGCAAGTACTACCCAGAAAGTTCAGTGGTAAACAAGGTATAAAGATAGACAAACTAGGGTAACCTATTGGGTCCCATCAAAATTAACCTATGCAGATCATTATGATTAATTAGAACATGAGTAGGTGAAAAGAAGTGATCAAGGACACAACTTGCCTGGGCCTTGAGAATCCAGGTACCAGGATGATCTTCAGATGACTCGTGACCTCACTGCTAGTCGTAGCAATTCAAACAAACATGGTATAGGCAAAATTAACATTACACCAAACATGTATGCCAAAATACATATTAATAATCTACATATTAAAATAAGATCACAGGAAAAAGAATTATTAATTTTGGAGTGGTAGATTTTAAGTTATGAATTTCCAAAGATTTTATGCATTTAATATAGGGTTAAGTGAGAAATAAATTTTAATGTGTACTTTATGTAAAAACAGTGGTACTATTTAATAGAGAATATTATTACAAAATTATAGGAACTGAAATGGATTAATTTGGACTAAATATGGATTTTCTATGAATTAAATAAGATTCTGGAATTATTTTAACAATAGAAATCATTTTCTAATTGAATTTTCTGAATTTCCTCGGATTCTGGACTGGGCACCAAAATTCAGGAACCGCAGGGGCTTCTGCGCAAATATCCCAAGGCTCAGTGCACAGCGACAAGGGATGGCGGGTTGATTCCACAAAACCCCGAGGGCTCTTTTATAAAACATCCACGGCGAAGGGGTACGGGGCACCGTGAGCCGTTGGATCCCACTCTAAGGGCCACGATTAGATCCACATAAGTCTGAACCGGTACGTGTTAACGGCCGCAAGATCGGAGATCGACGGCCAGTATTTAATGTAACGTGATCCAATATGGGCCATCCGATCGTGATCCGACGGTCGCGGGCGAAACCTTGCCTAGATCTAATCCTAGCCGCCCATAACGATCCAACGGCCAGGAGGCATTCTCCTTCCCCGATCCAAAGACGGCGGCGACAGCCACCACACGGCGGCGGGTTCACCGGAGCCGCGAAATCCGGTCCCCCCGAGCGCCAAACCCAAATTAAAAGGTGCCACACGATCTAGAGGGCAATGCGAACCGCATGGAGGAGGACTCACCGTCGATAATGGCGCAGAGACGACTGCCCACGGTGAACGGCGGACCCGCGGCGGAAGCGCTTCTCCGACGAGCAATCACAGAGGCACAGAAGGAGCTCCCATCCAATCAATGCTACAAACTCCTTCACGGGAACCAGGCGGAGCTTCCCAACCGGTTTTCGGGGACCCGGCACTGGTGACCACGTGAATCACCCGTGGCGACCATGGAGAACTCCAAGGCGGATGGTGGGTTTTATAGGGGCGAGTCGCAGGTCGTTCCTCAAGAAGGCGCGGTTCGACCGACTCCGGAATCCAGGGCGTGTTTTGCTCAACGGAGTCCGCGCATGCTGAGGCCGAGATTCCCGGTGATTTTGGCGGTGCTCAGCTGCGAGACACGCGGTCCGTCGCGAAGAGGACGCAGCTGACATCCCGGGCCCACCGCACAGCGACATACGCGCGCGTGAGAGGAGCCCCAAAGCATGACCGGTGGGGCCAGCGCAGCAGTGATTGAGGGGGGGGCGAGCGGGGCGTAGAGTGGCTGACCGGGCGGGTCCCGCGCGTCAGCGTGGCTTTTCTGGCGTACGTGGGCTGCGATTCTGGGGTGTTTTGGGCCGAGAGGGAGTAGAGAGCTGGGCCAAGGGCGCCAGAATCGGCCCAGGTGGTCTTTTCTCTTTTTCTTTTCTTCTGATTTCATTTTTTTTTATTCCAATTCCAAATCATACCCAAGTTTGAATTTCAATCCCTCTTTCTTTTAAACATACACAAATAAAAATCCAATATGATATGCACTGATTATATTAATCTATTTATTTAATTACTTTATTTATTATTATCATTTTATTTAGGTAATGAAATACTCACACCACATTCATTACATAAAATATGATCTTGAATGTGTAATCAATTTAAAAGGTGTAACCCAAAAGTCATTTTCCTTTGGTTTGATAGTAAACATTTTTCAAGTGTCTAATTTTATTAGGATTTAACTTAACTATCATTATTGTATTTACCTTAAAAGGGTGAAATCTAAGGTTTAATAATTTATCAAGGGTATTTTGTTCTGACTCCTTCTACTAATCCCAAATTCAGAATTTGGGTGTTACAAATCCTACCCCCCTTAACAGAAATCTCGTCCTCGAGATTTGTAAGAAAAGGGAATACAAAAGGATTGGTTTGCAATTTAGCTTTTAATTTCTAAATCAAGGGTCTCTCTTTTTATTATTAGTAAGTGATAGGAGAGCATGGGTATTATATGTATGTCCACTTTATTATGTAGGATAGAAGATGTCTTTAGGGTATATATAGGTTTGGGTAAGAAAGAGTAGGATAAGAAAAACTCCATCCAAGATTGTGGATCTTGACTCATCTTGGTGACCTTACTTGATCCCTGAAGACTTGGGTTGGTGTTCATCCTTCCTTGATGAAGTTGATCATCTTCTTTGGTCTTATCTCATTGATTAGGAGTTAGTGTATATTATTGGCTGGGAAATATGGTTAATATAGGTATGGATGAGATAGACTACATGATGTAGGTTACAAGTTTGTTTTAGGTAGGGGTTGATAGACTATGCAATCCATCATTACTCTATTGGTTGGGTTGGTTTCTCATTCTTTTATTTAGTGTAGGGTGAACTAAGTTAAAACATGTGGAGAGGGTCTAATCTATTTCACAAGTATTAATTATCATGTTTAAGTAGCCACATTAGATTAGATCATATGAGATTAGATGGGATCTAGATTAGATGGGATATGACTAGATGAGACTAGTTAAAGTTAGATAGATTTTCCTGGGTAGGATATATTTTATCAGGATATGTTAAAAATCTCTGTTAGGTTAAAACAGAGGGGTTATGCAACTATCTGATGGGTAAGGTGGTTGCATATGGTTAGGTGGTTGTATATGGTAAAGTCGGTCTAGGGCACCAATTTTAGGTTAGTTTGGTATAACTAGATTAGACTAGATAGAATCTCATTAATTTTAATTAGGTCATGGTTGTTATTCTAGAGTGGGATAAATATTCAATTTAGGGCAAGATGAATCCATAAGATAAGATAGAATCTTTCGAGGTCAGTTAGATCTATTAGGATGACGTAAAATCTTTTCAAGATAAGATGAGTATCTTTTAAGATGAGATGGATCTATTAAGATAAGGGAGAATCTTTTAAGATAAGATGAATTGGTTAGAATGAGAGCTTTTTAGGATAAGATAAATCTCTTAAGCTAGATATGTTCCAATGGGGACAATCTAGGTTGTCTAGTTATTTTATAAATATATCTTTATACCTTTGTGTATATGCAGATGCAATTGTGGACATTACTCCACAACTCATCACACTCAAACAAAGATCCAAATCAGACAAGTATCATAAGAACAAACACTCATACAAATATGTAATAAAATAGTTTTGATTTTTGTTCCTAAGAATGGGTCTCCTATTTCTAAAAGTCACTTTTGGTACGGGATTTCAAAGTGTGAAATCCAAGTTTGTCTTTAGAAGGAAAAGGTAAGAATAATCAGAGTAAAGCGGAAATAGATGAGAAAAGATTGAGATAAGTTTAGAAAAGAATCAGAGTAAGGTAAGTAGGTATTGGTTGTCCAGTTCTATCTAGGTTTCGTCCTACAGTCAACATTCCTCTGATACCACTTCTGTAACACCCGGATTTTAGGGGTCCAAAACCCGGGGTTAACATAAACACCAGGTATGCTGGGACCAAGTCTCAAACATATGATGTATAGTGGCACAGGATCGAATGTCACATCTTTATATATTTAACAGGAGTTCTATACAAAATAAATAATTACATTATAAGGAGACAACGGTCCAGCAACCCAAAGTTGACTGGGAGACGACGGCCTAGATCTCTCACGAACTCATCACAGCATCCTCCAAGCGCATCATCCTGTGGTACCTGCTCTTGACCTGTGGGGTATGTGAGACAGCAAGAGTGAGCTCACATACGTTCATCGCTCAACAAGTTGTGGGGAATAATGTGCATGAACTCGCCAAAGATGGGAGCTCACGTGAAGTGTAAGGCTTACCAAAGAAGATGGTTAGAGCTGAGCATTGCTTTTAAAGTTGGTCAAAATTTTATTAGCAGTTACTAAGTATAAGTAAATACCAACCCAGTTAAATAGTAGAACAAAAGTAACAACTTCACCTGCAATGCAATGCATATGACAAATTGAGTTTAAGTTCCATAATTTAATCATGTGAGTGTCCGAGCTGCTCTTGACCGTGAGCACGGCTAGTATACCAGTTTTACACTCTGCAGAGGTTGCGCATCTTTACCCACAAGTCGTGTTACCCATTTGCCACGGAGTTGATCAGACTCCATACACCTCTACCTAGGAAGCGAGGCAGGGTACCACTACGAGGCCTTTACAAAGTTCCACTAGCTTCAGAAAACCCGCTACAGTTTATAGGAAGATCCAGTGCAGGAATCCCTTGCAGGACCGCCATCGCAGCAAAATCCTCCCGAGGGCCTCCCTACACTGACCTCTCCCCTACTGCCCTTGCCCCTTTCGGGTAAGGTAGTCTTCCACTAGCTTTCCTAATTAATCAGCCAAGGGCGTCCCATTCCACCCTTGTGGTAGCACTGTTTTCCCGGGTGGTTCTCCATGTTCCAATTAACATAGTGATCTTAACATGAACCATAAATAACAACTGACAACAAAAGTATAATCATGAATAGTGTAATCTTTATACCCAAAACCACATATAGCACTAGCAAGTACTACCCAGAAAGTTCAGTGGTAAACAAGGTATAAAGATAGACAAACTAGGGTAACCTATTGGGTCCCATCAAAATTAACCTATGCAGATCATTATGATTAATTAGAACATGAGTAGGTGAAAAGAAGTGATCAAGGACACAACTTGCCTGGGCCTTGAGAATCCAGGTACCAGGATGACCTTCAGATGACTCGTGACCTCACTGCTAGTCGTAGCAATTCAAACAAACATGGTATAGGCAAAATTAACATTACACCAAACATGTATGCCAAAATACATATTAATAATCTACATATTAAAATAAGATCACAGGAAAAAGAATTATTAATTTTGGAGTGGTAGATTTTAAGTTATGAATTTCCAAAGATTTTATGCATTTAATATAGGGTTAAGTGAGAAATAAATTTTAATGTGTACTTTATGTAAAAACAGTGGTACTATTTAATAGAGAATATTATTACAAAATTATAGGAACTGAAATGGATTAATTTGGACTAAATATGGATTTTCTATGAATTAAATAAGATTCTGGAATTATTTTAACAATAGAAATCATTTTCTAATTGAATTTTCTGAATTTCCTCGGATTCTGGACTGGGCACCAAAATTCAGGAACCGCAGGGGCTTCTGCGCAAATATCCCAAGGCTCAGTGCACAGCGACAAGGGATGGCGGGTTGATTCCACAAAACCCCGAGGGCTCTTTTATAAAACATCCACGGCGAAGGGGTACGGGGCACCGTGAGCCGTTGGATCCCACTCTAAGGGCCACGATTAGATCCACATAAGTCTGAACCGGTACGTGTTAACGGCCGCAAGATCGGAGATCGACGGCCAGTATTTAATGTAACATGATCCAATATGGGCCATCCGATCGTGATCCGACGGTCGCGGGCGAAACCTTGCCTAGATCTAATCCTAGCCGCCCATAACGATCCAACGGCCAGGAGGCATTCTCCTTCCCCGATCCAAAGACGGCGGCGACAGCCACCACACGGCGGCGGGTTCACCGGAGCCGCGAAATCCGGTCCCCCCGAGCGCCAAACCCAAATTAAAAGGTGCCACACGATCTAGAGGGCAATGCGAACCGCATGGAGGAGGACTCACCGTCGATAATGGCGCAGAGACGACTGCCCACGGTGAACGGCGGACCCGCGGCGGAAGCGCTTCTCCGACGAGCAATCACAGAGGCACAGAAGGAGCTCCCATCCAATCAATGCTACAAACTCCTTCACGGGAACCAGGCGGAGCTTCCCAACTGGTTTTCGGGGACCCGGCACTGGTGACCACGTGAATCACCCGTGGCGACCATGGAGAACTCCAAGGCGGATGGTGGGTTTTATAGGGGCGAGTCGCAGGTCGTTCCTCAAGAAGGCGCGGTTCGACCGACTCCGGAATCCAGGGCGTGTTTTGCTCAACGGAGTCCGCGCATGCTGAGGCCGAGATTCCCGGTGATTTTGGCGGTGCTCAGCTGCGAGACACGCGGTCCGTCGCGAAGAGGACGCAGCTGACATCCCGGGCCCACCGCACAGCGACATACGCGCGCGTGAGAGGAGCCCCAAAGCATGACCGGTGGGGCCAGCGCAGCAGTGATTGAGGGGGGGGCGAGCGGGGCGTAGAGTGGCTGACCGGGCGGGTCCCGCGCGTCAGCGTGGCTTTTCTGGCGTACGTGGGCTGCGATTCTGGGGTGTTTTGGGCCGAGAGGGAGTAGAGAGCTGGGCCAAGGGCGCCAGAATCGGCCCAGGTGGTCTTTTCTCTTTTTCTTTTCTTCTGATTTCATTTTTTTTTATTCCAATTCCAAATCATACCCAAGTTTGAATTTCAATCCCTCTTTCTTTTAAACATACACAAATAAAAATCCAATATGATATGCACTGATTATATTAATCTATTTATTTAATTACTTTATTTATTATTATCATTTTATTTAGGTAATGAAATACTCACACCACATTCATTACATAAAATATGATCTTGAATGTGTAATCAATTTAAAAGGTGTAACCCAAAAGTCATTTTCCTTTGGTTTGATAGTAAACATTTTTCAAGTGTCTAATTTTATTAGGATTTAACTTAACTATCATTATTGTAATTACCTTAAAAGGGTGAAATCTAAGGTTTAATAATTTATCAAGGGTATTTTGTTCTGACTCCTTCTACTAATCCCAAATTCAGAATTTGGGTGTTACAATGTCCCTAGTGAGTGTCCGCTCCTTCTTCTTTCTTGTGTCAGATTGTCCCTGGTTCTCACAGTCGAGACCTTTCGTTCGTCTCCAGGAGATGGGGTCTCACAAGCCTTCCCTGCCACCGGTCCCGGAGGACACGGTGGACCGAGCCGCGTGGAGGGTTGCTGCGGAGAAGAAGAAGGAGAAGAAGGACGCGAAGAAGGCTCGGGCCCGCGAGCGGATGCGGGCTCGGGACGCCTTGGAGAGGCATCGTCGGCGGCAGGAGAGGGACGGGCTCCCGAGGGAGCCGTCGCCGGAGACGCCTGACGACGATGATGATGAAGACGACGACATGGCCGCCCACCTTAGCCTTAGCCTGGATCTGGGGATGGGCCAGGGGTCGTCGAGCCAGCACCCGAGTGGGCCGGCGCTGTCGGTATCCGGGGCCGGGGCATCAGGGTCCCGACCTGAAGAACAGGGGCAGGCCGAGGGGGTACTTGACCCCTTGGCCAAGGTAGCTGAGGTGACCCCGGGGAGTCAGGTCGTCCTGCCTGTTCCCCCAGAGCTGTTGTCCATGCCGGCAGCAGAGGAGGCCGATCCTCGGGTCGCCATGTCTGCGCCTAGGCGTACCGTCCCTTCGACGCCCCGGGCGCCCGAGGCAGGGATGGTGCCGAAGCCAGCAGCGGGGCAAACCTTGGTGGTGCCCGCAGGGACCGAGGCTCGAGGGGCCTCCCCGCAGGCACGATTGGTCGTGGCCTGGAGTGGGTAAGTATCTGAGGATACTTCTGTCCCGGCGCCTTCTTCGTGTGTCCTGATCCTGCTCTTCCCTTTCTTCCCAGCAAACGGAGGCACGGTTCGACCGGTCTGGCTCCCCAGAAAGCCCTTAAGACGGCGCCAGCTTCAGCAGCTGGTGCCGCACCGGGCCTCGCCGGCCGGCTGGCCTCTACACAAGGTGCCCCTGAGCAGGGGGTTCAGGCGGCACAAGTTGCCGCGGGGCAAGCTCCCGAGGCTGACCCCTCCGTCGAGGCGGCCGTCGAGTCGAGGGAGACTGCTGGCGTGGCCGCGGCCTTGAGCCCACCAGTCGTGTTGCCAGTGCTGGCACCTACTTCTGCTGAGGCTGTAGCTGCTCTGGCTGTGGAGCCACCCGTCGCCGCCGATGCTGAGATGGCCGAGGCACCGCTACTCGAGGCCGGCGATCGGAAACCTGCCCCCTTAGCCGAGGAGGTTCCCTATGCGCCGACTGCAGGGGGTGCCGATGCCTTGGAGAAGGGGTGCGTAGAACCGCGGCCCATCCTGGGGAGCGGCGACCTCATCCTTGCGCGGCGCGGTCCAGCAGTTCTGGGGTCGTGGTGCTTCGAAACCCCTCTTCGTTCTTGACGATGAGAGAGAGGAGCAGTCCTGGGGCGAGCTTCGTGATCGTGCCGAGGCAACAGTGGGGTCACTTCGGTCGACCCTGGAGGTCCTTTCTAGGGACGTTCCCAGGATCTTCCAGGTAAGGATTTCAGGCATACCTTTCACGTGATCAAAGCATACCTTATGACGCCCCGCTTCCCTTCCTCAGGATCTGACGGATCTGAGCGCCGCCAAGTCATCGTTCATTCACCGCGAGGCCGACGTCTGGGGTTCGCTGCGGTTTCTGAGGACCGCACTTGTCGAGGCTACCGAGCGCCTCTCCCAACGAAGCACCGAGGCGGCGGACCTTCGTTTGCTCCGTGACGAGCTAGGGGCAGAGGCAGCGGCGACACGCGCAGAGGCGCAGTGGTGGCAGTTGGAGCTTGGCTAGGCCATCGGTGAGCGGGATCAATCTCGGGGCCGGGCCGCCGAGGCTGAAAGCCGGGCTGAGGCCCTTGGGGGCCAGCTAGTCGAGGCGTCCGCTCGGGCCGGAGCCCTTGCGGCGGACCTGGCCGTGGCCATCGGGTCTGCTAAGTCCGCCCAAGTCGCAGCCTCGGAGCAGTGTATCCGGGCGGAAGGTGTGTCTTGGCTGTTTTGAGGTTTTGATTTAGTTTCACTCTTCAACTTGCGTTTGAAGACTTCTGCTTTGGTTGTTTGTAGAGCTCGAGTTTGCCCTCAGCGAGTCCGCCAAGGCACTTGCCCAAGCAGTTGAGTAGAAGGAGGCCGACCGCGTGGCCATGTCCGAGGCTATCTCGGTCTTTTGCCAGATCTTTGGCCTTGACGACGTCCCCTTGGGAAGCTCCCCTCAGAGTCGCCTGCAGGCCTTGGGCGACCACGCGTGCGGCAGACTCCGTGAGGCGATGCATCACGGTGTTAGGCGGGCCTTCGCCGTGCTCGCTTCCCACTATGATGTGGATCTGGAGCGGGTCAGCGAGGGGTACTGCCTTCCCGATGAAGACGAAGCTGCCCTGGCTGAAGTTCAGAGGCTTGACGCGGCTGCCGCGGGTCCGAGCGCGGTGCTGGCGTCAACCATCGAGGTGGAGATCCTTCCGCCTGCGCCGTCGTCCGAGGCCGGGGCAGATCTTGCCGAGGGTGGAGACGGCGCTGAGGTCGGAGATGAAGCCGAGGGTGCTGCTCCTCCCCCGGGCGATGCTTGATTCTGCCGGAGCAGTTTGTCTTGAACATGTGTGTGTCTTTCGCGGCCGCCGAGGCCTTAACACTTTGTTGTCGTGATATAAAGCTGTGTCTTTTTCTTCCTGTTTCGCGTACCCGAACTTGTTCGTCAGTAGCAGGATCGCTTACCCAAGTAAGAGTTATTTTTCACGGTAGGTGACGAGTGAGGTATCTGTATCCCGGAGGCGTGGGAGTCCCTCAGCTCGGTCGGCCTTGCCGCTTACATGCACTCTTATTCGTTTCTTAGGGTTCTGTTACTGACATAGCCGGGAGACACGAAAGTCGTTTTGGCGGAAGACTTTTTTTCCGAGGAAAATTTTGACGTAGAGGGGGTTCCCCCTTCTAGCCCCTGAGGGAGGGTCGGGATTCGCCGAGGCAAGGCTGACCCTTCCTTGAAGGTTAGACTTTGCTTATGTATGTAAAGCATGTACATGAACGACTTGAAAACATCTTAAGGGTAGAAGCGACGTAGCTGTCGGATGTTCCAAGCGTTGCTGTAGACCTCGCCGTGACTGTTGGCCAGCTTGTATGTTCTGGGCTTAAGAATCTTGGCGATGATGAATGGCCCTTCCTAGGGAGGCGTGAGCTTGTGGCGCCCTCGAGCGTCTTGTCGTAGCCGAAGCACCAAGTCGCCCACCTGGAGGTCTCGGGACCGAACCCCTCGGGCGTGGTAGCGTCGCAGGGACTGATGATACCGTGCCGAGTGTAGTAAGGCCATGTCCTGAGCCTCTTCCAGCTGGTCCAGTGAGTCTTCTCGGTTTGTCTGGTTGCTTCGAGCGTTGTATGCCCTCGTCCTCGGGGAGCCGTATTCTAAGTCTGTGGGCAAGATAGCCTCGGCCCCATAGACTAGAAAAAACGGCGTGAAGCCCGTGGCTCGGCTTGGCGTCGTCCTCAGACTCCAGACCACCGAGGAGAGTTCCTTCATCCACCGCTTACCGAACTTGTTGAGGTCGTTGTAGATCCTCGGCTTGAGCCCTTGTAGAATCATGCCGTTGGCACGCTCTACCTGCCCATTCGTCATGGGGTGAGCTACGGCGGCCCAGTCCACCTGGATGTGGTGGTCCTCGCAGAAGTCCAGGAACTTTCTGCCAGTGAACTGGGTGCCGTTGTCGGTGATGATGGAGTTCGGGACCCCGAAGCGATGGATGATGTTGGTGAAGAACGCCACCGCCTGTTCGGACCTGATGCTGTTTAGGGGTCGGACCTCGATCCACTTGGAGAATTTGTCGATGGTGACCAGCAGGTGCGTGAAGCCCCCGGGTGCCTGCTGCAAGGGACCGACGAGGTCCAGACCCCACACAACAAACGGCTAGGTGATTGGTATTGTTTGCAGGGCCTGAGCGGGCAGGTGGGTCTGCCTTGCATAGAATTGACACCCTTGGCAGGTGCGTACAATCCTAGTGGCGTCGGCCACCGTAGTCGGCCAGTAGAAAACCTGTCGGAAGGCGTTTCCCACGAGGGCCCGAGGTGCTACGTGGTGATCGCAAGCCCCCGAGTGTATTTCTTGCAATAACTCCTGACCTTCGGCGATGGATATGCATCGTTGGAGGATGCCTGAGGGGCTGTGGTGGAAGAGCTCCTTTTCGTCACCTAGCAAGACGAACGACTTGGCGTGCCGTGCCAGTCGCCGAGCTTCGGCTCTGTCGAGGGGTAGCTCTCCTCGGTGGAGATATTGCAGGTATGGGGTCTGCTAGTTTCGATTAGGCGTGACCCCATTCCGCTCTTCCTCGACGCGCAGTGCCTGACCCTCGAGGGCCGAGGGTGCCTCGGGCGGGTGCGAGGCTACCTCGGGCTGGGTCGAGGGCGCCTCGGGCAGAGCCGAGGCCTTCTCGGGCTCGGGCGTGTCGTCGGTCTTGACGGAGGGTTGATGTAGGTCTTGGGAGAAGGCGTCCGGAGGAACCATTGTCCGCCCCGAGGCTATCTTAGCCAGCTCGTCCGCAGTCTCGTTGTATCGTCGAGCGACGTGGTTGAGCTCGAGCCCGTAGAACTTGTCCTCCAAGCGCCGAACCTCGTCGCAGTAGGCTTCCATCTTCGGGTCGCGGCAGTGGGAGTTCTTCATTACTTGGTCGATGACAAGCTGCGAGTCGCCACGAGCGTCGAGGCGTCGGACCCCTAGCTCGATGGCGATGCGCAACCCGTTAACCAGAGCCTCATACTCTGGACCTTGTTGTTGGATGCTGGGAAATGGAGGCGCAGCACGTAGGGGAGGTGCTTCTCGAGGGGTGAGATGAAGAGCAGGCCCGCGCCTGCTCCTATTTTCATCAGCGACCCGTCGAAAAACATGGTCCAGAGTTCCGGTTGGATCGGAGCTGTTGGAAGCTAGGTGTCGACCCATTCAGCCACAAAGTCCGCCAAGACTTGGGACTTTATGGCCTTCCGAGGGGCGAACGAGCTTGTCTCGCCCATGATCTCCACCGCCCACTTTGCAATCCTACCCGAGGCCTCTCGGCACGGGATGATCTCCCCCAGGGGGAAGGATGACACCACAGTCACCGGATGAGACTCAAAGTAGTGACGCAACTTTCGGTGTCAGAATTACTGCGTACATCAGCTTCTGAATTTGTGGGTAGCGGATTTTGGTCTCGGACAGTACCTCACTAATGAAGTAAACTAGCCTCTGGACGGGCAATGCGTGCCCTTCTTCTTGTCTCTCGACCACGATCACGGCGCTGACCACCTGAGTGGTAGCGGCGACGTAGATCAAGAGGGCTTCTCCGTTAGCGGGGGGGCACCAGGATGGGCGCGCTTGTAAGGAGCGCCTTCAAGTTCCCGAGGGCTTCCTCGGCATCGGGGGTCCAAGTGAAGTGCTCGGTCTTCCTTAAGAGGGGATACAGGGGCAGGCCTCTTTCGCCGAGGCGCGAGATGAAGCGGCTCAGAGCCGCAAGGCATCCCATGACCCTCTATACTCCTTTCAAGTCCTTGATAGGCCCCATGTTGGTGATGGCCGTGATTTTCTCCGGGTTGGCCTCGATGCCCCGCTCAGAGACGATGAACCCCAGGAGCATGCCTCGGGGGACTCCGAAGACACAGCTCTTGGGATTGAGTTTTACGCCTTTCGCTTTGAGACACTTGAATGTCATTTCAAGGTCAGAGAGGAGGTCGGAGGCTTTCCTCGTCTTGACTACAATGTCACTGACGTAGGCCTCGACCGTTCGACCAATGTGCTGTCCGAACACGTGGTTCATGCACCTTTGGTATGTCGCACCAGCATTCCTCAAACCAAATGGCATAGTAATGTAGTAGTACGTGCCAAAAGGTGTGATGAAAGAAGTCACGAGCTGGTCGGACTCTTTCATCCTGATTTGGTGATACCCTGAGTAGGCATCGAGGAACGATAGGGTTTCGCAGCCAGCAGTGGAGTCCACGATTTGATCGATACGAGGCAGAGGGTAGGGAACCTTCGGACATGCTTTGTTTAGACCATTGTAGTCTACACACATCCACCATTTCCCACCTTTATTTCTCACAAGCACAGGGTTGGCTATCCATTCGGGATGGAATACCTCTTTGATGAACCCTGCAGCCATCAGCTTGTGGATCTCCTCGCCTATGGCTCTACGCTTTTCTTCGTCGAATCGGCGCAGAGGCTGCTTCATGGGTCGGGCTCTAGCTCGGATATCCAGTGAGTGCTCGGCGACATCCCTCGATATGCCAGGCATGTCCGAGGGACTCCACGCAAAAACCTCGGCGTTTGCGCGGAGAAAGTCGACGAGCACTGCTTCCTATTTGGGGTCGAGCTCGGAGCCGATCCAGATCTGCTTGGAGGCGTCACTGCTGGGGTCGAGAGGGACGGACTTAACTGCCTCTAGTGGTTCGAAGTTGCCGGTGTGGCGCTTCGCATCTGGAACCTCCTTAGGGAGGCTCTCCATGTCGGCGATGAGGGCCTCGGATTCAGCGAGGGCCTCGGCGTACTCCACGCACTCCACGTCGCATTCGTACGCGTGTCGGTACGTGGGGCCGACGGTGATGACCCCGTTGGGGCCCGGCATCTTGAGCTTGAGGTAGGTGTAGTTGGGGACGGCCATGAACTTGGCGTAGCATGGTCTCCCAAGCACTACGTGGTAGGTTCCTCGGAACCCGACCACCTCGAACGTGAGGGTTTCCTTTCGGAAGTTGGAGTGAGTCCCGAAGCAGACAGGCAGATCGAGTTGTCCAAGGGGCTGGACATGCTTCCCGGGAATGATCCCGTGAAAGGGCGCTGCGCCGGCCCGGATCGAGGACAGATCGATCTGCAGGAGCCCGAGGGCGTTGGCGTAGATGATGTTGAGGCTGCTGCCTCCGTCCATGAGGACCTTGGTAAGCCTGACGTTGCCGATGACGGGATCAACAACGAGCGGGTACTTCCCCGGGCTCGGCACGCGGTCGGGGTGGTCGTCTTGGTCGAAGGTGATGGGCTTGTCGGACCAGTCTAGATAGACTGGCGCCGCCACCTTTACCGAGCAGACCTCCCAGCGCACTTGCTTGCCGTGCTGAGCCAAGGCGTTCGCCACCCGCCCACCATAGATCATGAAGCAGTCATGGACCTCAGGGAACTCCTCTGCCTTGTGGGATTCCTTCTTGTTGTTGTCGGGGGCTCTACCACCTTCCACCGGTGGCCCGGCCTTGTGGAAGTAGCGCCGAAGCATGACGCAATCCTAAAGGGTGTGCTTTACGGGACCCTGATGATAGGGGCACGACTCCTTGAGCATCTTGTCGAACAAGTTGGTGCCTCCGGGAGGCTTCCGAGGGTTCTTGTGCTCGATGGCGGCGACAAGGTCTGCGTCGGCGGCGTCGCGTTTCGCCTGCGACTTCTTCTTGCCCTTCTTCCTCGCGCTGCGCTGAGCGGACGCCTCGGGGACGTCGTCCGGCTGGCGCCCCTGAGGCTGCTTGTCCTTCTGGAAGATGGCCTCGACCGCCTCCTGGCCAGAGGCGAACTTGGTGGCGATGTCCATTAGCTCGCTCACCCTGGTGGGAGTCTTGCGACCCAGCTTGCTCACCAGGTCGCGGCAAGTGGTGCCGGCGAGGAACGCGCCGATGACATCGGAGTCGGTGATGTTGGGCAGCTCGGTGCGCTGCTTCGAGAATCGCCGGATGTAGTCCCGCAGGGATTCTCCCGGCTGCTGGCGGCAGCTTCGGAGATCCCAGGGGTTCCCAGGGTGCACGTATGTGCCTTGGAAGTTTCCGGTGAAGGCTTTGACTAGGTCGTCCCAGTTGGAGATCTGCGCAGGAGGTAGATGCTCCAGCCAGGCTCGGGCTGCGTCGGAGAGGAACAAGGGGAGGTTGCGGATGATGAGGTTGTCATCGTCCGTTCCACCCAGCTGGCAGGCCAGCCGGTAGTCCGCGAGGCACAGTTCCGGCCTCGTCTCCCCCGAGCACTTGGTGATGGTAGTCGGGGCCCGGAACCGGGTCATTAACGGCGCCCGTCGTATGGCCCGGCTGAAAGCTTGCGGACCGGGTGGTTCGGGCGAAGGGCTCCGATCCTCCCCACTGTCGTAGCATCCCCCATGCCTAGGGTGGTAGCCTCGGCACACCTTTTCGTCGAGGTGGGCTCGACGGTCACGGCGATGGTGCTCGTTGCCGAGGCGGCCCAGGGCTGCAGGCGCTATGTCCCGCGTGCGCCCGGTGTGGACCGAGGCTTCCCGCATAAATCGGGAAGTCGCGACATGATGCTCCGGGCGGTATCCCTGCCTTCGGGAGGCAGAGCTCTCGGCCCGTCGGACCGCGGCATCCTCCAGGAGATTCTTGAGTTCTCCCTGGATATGCCGCCCCTCGGTGGTGGATGGTTCCGGCATCACTCGGAGTAGTATTGCCGCTGCAGCCAGGTTCTGGCCGAACCCACTGGAAGCCGGGGGCAGCCTTGCCCTGGCATCATCGGCGATGCAGCGCTGGACGTCCTGGGCCAGATGACACACTTCTCCGGTCGGTGCTCGGCCTGCCCGATGTTCTGCCGGAGCTGCACAAGTTGTCCTGCTTCCTCGTCGAGCCTGGCCTGCATCTCGCGGATTTGCTCGAGCTGTGTGTCCTGACCCCCCACAGGGACTGGGACCACAGCTAGCTCCCGAAGGATGTCAACGCAAGGCGCAGGCCTTGAGGGATCACCGTCCTCCGGCATACCAAGGTGGTTGCCTTCGTTGAGACCCTCTAGATCGACGTGGAAACATTTGCGACTTGGGCCACAATCCTCGTCGCTGAGGCTGTGGCTATCATCAGAGCAATCAGAGTGGCAGTAGTCACATGCGGTCATGAAGTCCCACATGGCACTGGGGTTATCAAGTCCGGAGAAATCCCAACCAGAGTCGGGCTTGTCGTCTTCCTCAGAACCCGGGGGCCCGTAGGTCAAGACGGCCGTCAATCGGTCCCAGGTTGACCACATATGGTACCCTGGAAGGTTTGGATATGCCTTTACGAAGGCGTCCACCAAAGCGGGATCGCTTGGTGGGTCGAAGCTGAATCTAAAAGGCACTGGATGTGAAACGGTCGGTACCTCTTGATCGACGGACGGTGACGAAGTCGCGTCGGGGACGGACTGCACCGTTATCTCAGGTACAGGGCTAACGCTCAGCATGTCCTTCGCGAGCGTGCTGGCGTCGCCCGTCGTATGCTTGGGGTTGGTGTGTTGCGGGGAAACGACGCTCGTCTTCGTCTCAAACGCGAGGTCAACGCCCGATGTGTCCCCCGCTGGGGCACCGGCGTCGTCGATTCGCTCGATAGCCGACGAGGCGCCGCCTCCTGCTTGGCCATGATTGCCCCGCCTCCTTCCCCATCGACGAGGAAGGTGACGGGATAGACTCGGATGCTGTTCTTCCGCCACGCGGGGAAGACGTCATCGATTCTGCCGCCGGCGGGCAGGCTGACGGCCGCCATTATCGTTGTCGCGTGGCAGAGGAAGGAGTATCATGTCGTAGCTGCCGTCGAGGGACATGAACTCGAGACTCCTGAAACGGAGCTTCATACTGGGTTGGAGAGGTTGCCGGAGACTCCCCATCTGGAGCTTGACGGGAAACTGTTTGTCAACACACAGCAGGCCCCTACCTGGCGCGCCAACTGTCGGCGTTTCGACCCTGGGGGGTCCCTGGACCGACGAGTAAATTGTCGCTGCGTGTCCCAGCCCAGATGGGTCGGCGCGAGACGGAGACACAAGGGGGGAAAACAGTAAGGGGAACCCGCGGCCTCGTGTTGTCTTGCGCCCAGGGCGGATGCGCTTGCAGTAGGGGGTTACAAACGTTCACGAGGGAGAGAGACAGGGGGCGTGAGGCTACCCGTTCTCCCGCGCGGCCACCTTTTTCGTATGAGAGCCCTGGACCTTCCTTTTATAGACGTAAGGAGAGGGTCCAGGTGTACAACGAGGGGTGTAGCAGTGTGCTAACGTGTCTAGCAGAGAGGAGCTAGAGCCCTATGTACGTGCCGACGTGGCTGTCGGAGAGGTGTTGGAGCCCTGTTCATGTGGCGTCGTGGCCGTCGGAGGAGCGCTTGAGCCCTGTAGAAGCATAGCTGTCGGGGCTGTCGGATCCTTGCTGACGTATCCTTGTTTCTGTAGGGGGCTGGGAACCACCGTTGTCATGGAGCACGCGGGGTGCCATCATTACTTGTTTTACCGGGGCGAGCCAGATGGGACGCCGGTCTTGTTCCCCGTAGCCTGGGCTAGCTAGGGGTAGGGTAATGATGGCCTCCCCTTGTGGCGTGGTCGGCCCGAGCGAGGTGGTGATTCCTCCGATGACGAGGCTGAGTCCGAGCCTAGGGGTCGGGCGAGGCGGAGACCGTCGTCCAAGGTCAAGGTTGAGTCCGAGCCCTGGGGTCGGGCGAGGCGGAGACCATCGTCCGAGTCAAGGTCGAGTCCGAGCCCTAGGCTCGGGCGAGGCGGAGACCGTCTTCCGGAGTCGAGGTCGAGTCCGAGCCCTAGGGTCGGGCGAGGCAGAGACCGTCTTCCGGAGTCGAGGTGGAGTCCGAGCCCTGGGGTCGGGCGAGGCGGAGATTCTTACGGCGCCCGAGGCTGGACTTGGCTGCTGTCAGCCTCACCCTGGCGGGTGGCACAACAGTCGGAGCAGCGCAGGCAGCGCTGTTTTCCTGTCAGGTCAATCAGTGAAGGGGTGAAATGACTGCGGTCACTTCGGCCTTGTCGACTAGAAAGTGTGCGTCAGGATAAGGTGTCAGGCGATCCTTGCATTGAATGCTCCTGCGATCCGGTCGGCTGGCGAGGCGATCTGGCCAAGGTTGCTTCTCCGCGAAGCCTGTCCGAACTGGGCCTCGGGCGAGTCGAAGGTGCGTCCGTTGCTTGAGGAGACCCTCGGGCGAGGCATGAATCTGCCTTGGTCTACGGTTCCTGCTCGAGGCTGGGCTCGGGTGAGGCGAGATCGTGTCCCTTGAGTGGACGGAGCCTTAACCGGAATTGCGCCCAACAAGCCTTTGTAGCTTTGTGCTGATGGGGGTTACCAGCTGAGATTAGGAGCCTTGGGGGTACCCCTAATTACGGTCCCCGATATAACTGCTAATAAAATTTGACCAACTTATTAAAAGCAATGCTTAGCTTCAACCATTATTTATTGATCAGCCTTACACTACACATGAACTCCCACCTTTGGTGAATTCATGCATATTATTCCCCACAACTTGTTGAGCTATGAGATTTTGTGAGCTCACCCTTGTGATATATGACCCCCCCCACAGGTGAAGAGCAGGTAGTCCAGAAGGAGGTCTACAACGAGGAATACGAGCTTATTTAGGTGGCGTCTCCCAGTCGGCTTGATGGCGCCAAGGAATAATTATTAGTTCGCTTTATTGTTATCATTTATTTTTGTAAGACACTTCAGCTATGTAATAATATTTGTGACATTTATCTCTATACACTTGGTCATTATATGCGTTGTTCTTCTTTGGCGCACATATGAGACACACACTGTTTTATCCCTTAAATTTGGGTGTAACAGTGGTATCAGAGGAAATGTTGAATGTAGGATGAACCCTAGATAGAACTGGACAAAACCTTTACTTACTTACCTTTACTCTGATTCATTCTACACTTTTCTTGATCATGTCTCACCTTTGGTTGTTCTACTCTGACTACTCTTATCTTTTCTACTCTAAAAAGGCAAGAAGGATTTCACACCTTGGAATCCTAATATAAGACCCTCTAAAGAGATAGGAGACCTAAGAAAAATAAATATATTTTCTCTATCTAAAGTGTTTGGATGTTTGTTCTGATGATAAATGCTTGATTTGCTTCTTTGATTGACTGATATAGTATAGCAGGGCATTTTAGCATGTACCATGTCACACCCGGATTTTAGGGGTCCAAAACCCGGGCGCGAACATAATCACCAGGTGTGCTGGGACCAAGTCTCACACATATGATGAATCATGGCACAGGATCGAATGTCACATCTTTATATATAACAGGAGTTCTATACAAAATAAATAATTACATTATAAGGAGACAACGGTCCAGCAACCCAAAGTTGACTGGGAGATGACGGCCTAGACCTCTCACGAACACTTCACGGCATCCTCCATGCGCCTCATCCTGCGGTACCTGTTCTTGACCTGTGGGGTGTGTGAGATAGCAAGAGTGAGCTCACATACGTTCATCGCTCAACAAGTTGTGGGGAATAATGTGCATGAACTCGCCAAAGGTGGGAGCTCACGTGAAGTGTAAGGCTTACCAAGGAAGATGGTTAGAGCTGAGCATTGCTTTTAAAGTTGGTCAAAATTTTATTAGCAGTTACTAAGTATAAGTAAATACCAACCCAGTTAAATAGTAGAACAAAAGTAACAACATCACCTGTGATGCAATGCATATGACAAATTGAATTTAGTTCCATAAATTAATCATGTGAGTGTCCGAGCCGCTCTTGACCGTGAGCATGGCTAGTATACTAGTTTTACACTCTGTAGAGGTTGCGCATCTTTACCCACAAGTCGTGTATCCCATGTCGCCAGGGTTTGCAAGGCCCTTAGACACTACCGAGGTGAATGGCTAGGGATCCACTACGAGGCCTTTACAAAGTTCCACTAGCTTCCGAAAACCCGCTACAGTTTATAGGAAGTTCCAATGCAGGAATCCCTTGCAGGACCGCCATCGCAGCAAAATCCTCCCGAGGGCCTCCCTACACTGACCACTCCCCTACTGCCCTTGCCCCTTTCGGGTAAGGTAGTCTTCCACTAGCTTTCCTAATTAATCAGCCAAGGGGTCCCATTCCTCCCTTGTGGTAGCACTGTTTTCCCGGGTGGTCGCTCCATGTTCCAATTATCATAATGATCTTAACATGAACAATAATAATAAACAGATAATAAAAGTGTGATCATGAATAATGTATCTTCATACCCAAAACCACATAAAGCACTAGCAAGTACTACCCAAAAAGTTCAGTGGTAAACAAGGTATAAAGATAGACAAACTAGGGTAACCTATTGGGTCCCATCAAAATTAACCTATGCAGATCATTATGATTAATTAGAACATGAGTGGGTAAAAAGAAGTGATCAAGGGCACAACTTGCCTGGGCCTTGAGATTCCAGGTACCAGGATGATCTTCAGGTGACTCGTGACCTCACTGCTAGTCGTAGCAATACAAACAAACATTGTATAGGCAAAATTAACATCACACCAAACATAATAATAAATCGAATAATAATAATCTACACGTTGTTACGGGACTAACACAACTTGAATGGATCAAATCGGAGTTAAAACGAAGGAGTTATGATTTTCCGAAGATTTTATGTGTTTTATACCAGATTAAATAGGATATAAATTTTAATGTGACTTTCATGTGAAAACAGTGATACTAGTTGATAGACAATATTAATACAAAATTATTGCAACTGGAATGAGTCAATTCAGAGTTAAAATGAATTTAATATGAATTAGGCAAGTTCCTAGATTTATTTTTATACCAAAAATTCATTTTCTTTATTAACTTCTGATTTCCTAAAGATCCTGGACTAGGCGTCAATTATAGGAAAGCGCAGGGGGCTCGGGGATAAAATTCCTAAGACTCTGGCAACAGACGCCGAGGACGGCGGGTTTTATTTTTAAGAAAGCAAGGGGCTCTTAAGTAAGAATGCCAAGCGAAGGGGTATCGGTGAAGATCGGCCGCCCGATCACTGATCAAGGGCCCAGATTAAATCTGGCCCGCGCAGAAATGGGTACGTGCTAATAGCCGCTGGATGACGATCCAGGGGTCCCGGCTTAACATAGATGGGATTTGTTTCAACCCGTCCGATCGCGGACAAACGGTCGAGACCAACCCACGAACCGATATCCACATCTTCTAATCTACGCCGTCGATTTTCAGAACAGCGGTCGACGTGTCTCCCCCCCAACTCCAGCCAGGAACGGCGGCGGCGCAGGGCAAGCCGCGGCGGTGGCCATCACCGGAGCTCCCCCAAGCGCGAAACGGTGGCCAAAACCCAATCGGCGACAGGTACGCGTAGTACGGAATGTGGCGAACGCGATTTAGAACTACATACCCGAGGAAGAGCGACGATGATCCGTGCCCACGGAGCAGGGCGGCTACGCGGCGGAGGGTGAAGGCCGATGAGAAATTCACGCCGGCGTGGGGCCTTGTGCCCCTGGATTTCTCCCCGAGCACAACCCACGAGTCCGCACGAGTCACACCCACCCAACTCCGACTATCGAGACGCTGTGTGGGCGAGTAATCGTGGTGGCGGACTCGATCACCCCCGCGGTTCCAGAAATTGAACACCGAGCACTCGCCTAGGCATCGATGGAGGGGACCCCAGGGTTGCGCTCGGCTTATATGCGCGCGGGGCGAGATCGCGGAATCCGCGGCGTTGTTGGAGACCCGGCCGAGTTCCACGCGCGCCATACGGCAAAGTCCGTTGAGGAAGACGACTGACAGGCGGGGTCCATGGCACAGCGACACGGCTGGGCACCCAGTGCGTGACCACGGGCTGACGAGTGGGGCCCGCGAGGCGGTGTCCAGGCGCGCGCGCAGTTGTCGGATGAAGCCACCGACAGATGGGTCCCAAGCGTCAGCGAGCTGGTGGGCGTGCGCTGTATGACGTGTGGGCCCGACGTGTCGGCGCAAAGCAACAGATGCGTCGCGCGAGATTTCTCTGGCCAGTGGGCCCGCACCGTCAGCGGCACCGAGTCGCACGCACACACGGGAAGGCAGAGCAATGGGGGTGGGAGGATGACGAGCGGGTCCCACGCCACAGCGACCCAGTCGTGATGTGCAGCGCGGTGGGAAGATGGGCTTACCGGGTGAGAAAGGAAAGGTGGGCCGCGCGGATGGGAAGCTGGAGCGGGCCGAATTCCAGGTTGGCGGCCCATCAGGTATAGTATTCCTTTTCCTTTTTCTTTTATATTTTCTTCTTTCTTCTTTTAGTTTCCAAATTCCATTTTAAATTCAGATTTTGAATTCAAATCTTGGGCCAGTTTATCCTCAATTTATATTGTGAAATAAAAAGTATAAATTTTGGAAATATATAAATTTCCTTTATATTATATATATATATCTTCTCTCTTTCACTTCTACATAATATTTCCAAAACCCTAAAGTGCAACTTTGGGTTAACTTCAAATTCTCAATTCCATTATTATATTTTATTATTATTTTAAATGCACATACAATTAAAACTCCATCATGAGTGCCAAATATGGTTCTATTTATTATTTTATTCACTTAAGCAAATGCTTTTAAATAGGGAGATGAGTCTTCAAATGTTATGAGAGTTCTAAAGAGAGAGAAAAAGAAAAATTCTAATGCAAGATCTTTGAAAATTTTTACTATATTCTCAAAATGAGATTTAGGATGTTACAAATCCTACCCCCCTTAAAAATAATCTCGTCCTCGAGATTTGTAAGAAAAGGGATGTATACTCATATTGTTCTCGGAACATATGCACAAACAAGGAAATCTCAGCATGAGGTATAATTCTTTAACAAAACATAGGGTCAATAGACCTTATTGTTCCTTCTAAAATAATATCATATCATCTACTAACTAAAGTAACATCTAGATCTTACAAATCATCATAATTTATATCTATGTAGCTTGGTGGGGCTGGTGGTGGTGGTGGAGGTTGTTGTTGTTGTTGTCTCTCCAACCGTGCTTGCCTTATTTCTTGGCGGACCTGACGTATTTCCTCGCGTTGTTGTCTTATCTGGTTTTGCATCTCGGTCACCAGGTCTGTTAATTGTTGTATTACCAGTCTTTGGGCAGCAACCACTTGTTCGGTTTCAATAGGTGGTGGATTTGGAGAATTCATTTCTGTTTGCTGTTGCGTGATAATCTTTCCTTTCCTGGTATTGACCATGAAAGTTAGAAGCATATGGTAATAGTTTTGCAAAGGAAATTATTCAATAAGCGGAATAAATAAGCTAGTAGCTGGTTATAATCTGAAGATTCTTTAGTAGGGCTTAATCTTTGTTTTATGTTCAGATTAAGGTAACCAGTCGTATAAGGTGAATATCCAAAGGTAGGATAGAATTTTGTCACGATTAGATATATATGGGTGAGATAGACTACATGATGTAGGTCAAAATCTGGTTTGATGTCAGGTGGTGGTTGATAGATTATGCAATCCATTAAGACTCTATTGATTGGGTAAGTTATGTAACTTGTTATATAGGTCGAGTTGTTGTGTATGGCCAAGTTGATATAAGTCTCCAAATTAGGCTTAAGTGATTTAGGAGTATGGCCACATCTTGTGTACCAGCATTAAGTAACTTACTCTAGATTAGATCATAATAGATTAGATAAAATCTAGATTAGGTTGGATATGACTAGGTTAGACTAGTTTAGGTCAGATAGATCTACTAGGGTAGGATACATGTTAGAATCTTTTGGGATAGGATGGATTATATGATGTAGGTAGGTTAGAATCTCTTCAAGATAAGGTGAATTTATTAAGGTAAGAAGAATCTTTTAAGATGAGGTGGATCTAGTAAGACAAGATAGAAGCTTATAAGATACGATGAATCTATTAAGATATGGGAGAGTCTTTTAAGATTAGAGGGATCTCTAGGAGATAGATACATTTTAATGGAGGATAATCTAAGTGGTTTAGTTTTCTTATGAATTCTATTTATGCCTATACGTTTTTGTAGATGTAATTGTGGGCATCACTCCACAACCCATCACACTCAATCAAAAATCCAAATCAGACAAATATCATAAGAACAAACATTCAAGTGCATAGATAACCATAAAAATAGTTTTGTTTTTGTTCCTGAGAGTAGGTCTCCTATTCCTAAAGGTCACTTTAGGCACAGGATTTCAGAGTGTGAAATCCACATTTGTCTTTAGAAGGAAAAAGGTAAGAATAATCAGAGTAAAGCGGAAATAGATGAGAAAAGATTAAGATAAGCTTAGAAAAGAATCAGAGTAGCAGAGGTAAGTAGACAAGGGTTGTCCAGTTCTATCTAGGTTTCGTCCTACAGTCAACATTCCTCTGATACCACTTCTGTCACACCCGGATTTTAGGGGTCCAAAACCCGGGCGTGAACATAATCACCAGGTGTGCTGGGACCAAGTCTCACACATATGATGAATCATGGCACAGGATCGAATGTCACATCTTTATATATAACAGGAGTTCTATACAAAATAAATAATTACATTATAAGGAGACAACGGTCCAGCAACCCAAAGTTGACTGGGAGACGACGGCCTAGACCTCTCACGAACACTTCACGGCATCCTCCATGCGCCTCATCCTGCGGTACCTGTTCTTGACATGTGGGGTGTGTGAGACAGCAAGAGTGAGCTCACATACGTTCATCGCTCAACAAGTTGTGGGGAATAATGTGCATGAACTCGCCAAAGGTGGGAGCTCACGTGAAGTGTAAGGCTTACCAAGGAAGATGGTTAGAGCTGAGCATTGCTTTTAAAGTTGGTCAAAATTTTATTAGCAGTTACTAAGTATAAGTAAATACCAACCCAGTTAAATAGTAGAACAAAAGTAACAACATCACCTGCGATGCAATGCATATGACAAATTGAATTTAGTTCCATAAATTAATCATGTGAGTGTCCGAGCCGCTCTTGACCGTGAGCACGGCTAGTATACTAGTTTTACACTCTGCAGAGGTTGCGCATCTTTACCCACAAGTCGTGTATCCCATGTCGCCAGGGTTTGCAAGGCCCTTAGACACTACCGAGGTGAATGGCTAGGGATCCACTACGAGGCCTTTACAAAGTTCCACTAGCTTCCGAAAACCCGCTACAGTTTATAGGAAGTTCCAATGCAGGAATCCCTTGCAGGACCGCCATCGCAGCAAAATCCTCCCGAGGGCCTCCCTACACTGACCACTCCCCTACTGCCCTTGCCCCTTTCGGGTAAGGTAGTCTTCCACTAGCTTTCCTAATTAATCAGCCAAGGGGTCCCATTCCTCCCTTGTGGTAGCACTGTTTTCCCGGGTGGTCGCTCCATGTTCCAATTATCATAATGATCTTAACATGAACAATAATAATAAACAGATAATAAAAGTGTGATCATGAATAATGTATCTTCATACCCAAAACCACATAAAGCACTAGCAAGTACTACCCAAAAAGTTCAGTGGTAAACAAGGTATAAAGATAGACAAACTAGGGTAACCTATTGGGTCCCATCAAAATTAACCTATGCAGATCATTATGATTAATTAGAACATGAGTGGGTAAAAAGAAGTGATCAAGGGCACAACTTGCCTGGGCCTTGAGATTCCAGGTACCAGGATGATCTTCAGGTGACTCGTGACCTCACTGCTAGTCGTAGCAATACAAACAAACATTGTATAGGCAAAATTAACATCACACCAAACATAATAATAAATCGAATAATAATAATCTACACGTTGTTACGGGACTAACACAACTTGAATGGATCAAATCGGAGTTAAAACGAAGGAGTTATGATTTTCCGAAGATTTTATGTGTTTTATACCAGATTAAATAGGATATAAATTTTAATGTGACTTTCATGTGAAAACAGTGATACTAGTTGATAGACAATATTAATACAAAATTATTGCAACTGGAATGAGTCAATTCAGAGTTAAAATGAATTTAATATGAATTAGGCAAGTTCCTAGATTTATTTTTATACCAAAAATTCATTTTCTTTATTAACTTCTGATTTCCTAAAGATCCTGGACTAGGCGTCAATTACAGGAAAGCGCAGGGGGCTCGGGGATAAAATTCCTAAGACTCTGGCAACAGACGCCGAGGACGGCGGGTTTTATTTTTAAGAAAGCAAGGGGCTCTTAAGTAAGAATGCCAAGCGAAGGGGTATCGGTGAAGATCGGCCGCCCGATCACTGATCAAGGGCCCAGATTAAATCTGGCCCGCGCAGAAATGGGTACGTGCTAATAGCCGCTGGATGACGATCCAGGGGTCCCGGCTTAACATAGATGGGATTTGTTTCAACCCGTCCGATCGCGGACAAACGGTCGAGACCAACCCACGAACCGATATCCACATCTTCTAATCTACGCCGTCGATTTTCAGAACAGCGGTCGACGTGTCTCCCCCCCCAACTCCAGCCAGGAACGGCGGCGGCGCAGGGCAAGCCGCGGCGGTGGCCATCACCGGAGCTCCCCCAAGCGCGAAACGGTGGCCAAAACCCAATCGGCGACAGGTACGCGTAGTACGGAATGTGGCGAACGCGATTTAGAACTACATACCCGAGGAAGAGCGACGATGATCCGTGCCCACGGAGCAGGGCGGCTACGCGGCGGAGGGTGAAGGCCGATGAGAAATTCACGCCGGCGTGGGGCCTTGTGCCCCTGGATTTCTCCCCGAGCACAACCCACGAGTCCGCACGAGTCACACCCACCCAACTCCGACTATCGAGACGCTGTGTGGGCGAGTAATCATGGTGGCGGACTCGATCACCCCCGCGGTTCCAGAAATCGAACACCGAGCACTCGCCTAGGCATCGATGGAGGGGACCCCAGGGTTGCGCTCGGCTTATATGCGCGCGGGGCGAGATCGCGGAATCCGCGGCGTTGTTGGAGACCCGGCCGAGTTCCACGCGCGCCATACGGCAAAGTCCGTTGAGGAAGACGACTGACAGGCGGGGTCCATGGCACAGCGACACGGCTGGGCACCCAGTGCGTGACCACGGGCTGACGAGTGGGGCCCGCAAGGCGGTGTCCAGGCGCGCGCGCAGTTGTCGGATGAAGCCACCGACAGATGGGTCCCAAGCGTCAGCGAGCTGGTGGGCGTGCGCTGTATGACGTGTGGGCCCGACGTGTCGGCGCAAAGCAACAGATGCGTCGCGCGAGATTTCTCTGGCCAGTGGGCCCGCGCCGTCAGCGGCACCGAGTCGCACGCACACACGGGAAGGCAGAGCAATGGGGGTGGGAGGATGACGAGCGGGTCCCACGCCACAGCGACCCAGTCGTGATGTGCAGCGCGGTGGGAAGATGGGCTTACCGGGTGAGAAAGGAAAGGTGGGCCGCGCGGATGGGAAGCTGGAGCGGGCCGAATTCCAGGTTGGCGGCCCATCAGGTATAGTATTCCTTTTCCTTTTTCTTTTATATTTTCTTCTTTCTTCTTTTAGTTTCCAAATTCCATTTTAAATTCAGATTTTAAATTCAAATCTTGGGCCAGTTTATCCTCAATTTATATTGTGAAATAAAAAGTATAAATTTTGGAAATATATAAATTTCCTTTATATTATATATATATATCTTCTCTCTTTCACTTCTACATAATATTTCCAAAACCCTAAAGTGCAACTTTGGGTTAACTTCAAATTCTCAATTCCATTATTATATTTTATTATTATTTTAAATGCACATACAATTAAAACTCCATCATGAGTGCCAAATATGGTTCTATTTATTATTTTATTCACTTAAGCAAATGCTTTTAAATAGGGAGATGAGTCTTCAAATGTTATGAGAGTTCTAAAGAGAGAGAAAAAGAAAAATTCTAATGCAAGATCTTTGAAATTTTTTACTATATTCTCAAAATGAGATTTAGGATGTTACATACCACCATAAGGTAATATATTAGTATTAGTAGGTGACACACTAATCTACTGAGCTAATAAGATCCCAGAAGATCATGTCTCGTAAGTTCATGTCTTATCTGCAATTCTATCTTACCATGTGTTTCTAACCCAGATGGTCAATACCCGGAACGGCGGCGGTATCGATCTACCTGCCAACAACCGGTGGAGGAGGATTGTTAACCAACCGCGACCAGAAATGAATCCACCAAACCCTCCACCAGTGTGACGGAACCTCCCAAGTCATTAGGCCCACCTACAGTTATCCTTGTCCATTGGACCTTGGGCAACCCTATAGATGCACATAATCACTTGACAAGTTCGGTATCTGTATCCTTTTCCTTTCCCAAGAGCGTTTCACCCATCACGCAGATATTACAACACATTAGAGAAACGAATAAGCGGAAGCGAATTACAATAACTTAGTTTACATTCATTAAAATATAGAAAGAGTGTTATTATTACAACACCAGGATATAAGAGTGCATAGGTATTATTATTACAAGCTTGGGAGGCAAAAACCCCTCCCGCATAAAAGTATATTGTTTTTCAAAAGGAAGGGCCACGTCCTTCCGCAACCACGTTACTGTTGAGGTTCGTCTTTGGGCACCACATCCTTGGGCACCACCATAGTGCAAAAATAGCAAAAGTCTGCTATTTCATCACCTACAACAACGTGGCTTCGAAAACCCTGAGTACGAAGTGTACTTTCGCAAGTCTTACTCGTCAAAATAAAAGACTCTCAAAGATATGCTGGCTTTAGGGAGTCAAGGTAAGGCTTAATCAAGAATCAAGACTCTCTTTGCAAAAATGCTTACTAATAATGGATCCTTAAAAACCCAGTTTTATTAGCAAGTTAAGTCATTACCTATCACTAGAGTTCTTTCTACCCTAGTTCAAGCACTTGGCCTATACTAGCCATACTTTTATCAACCCTTCTTATTCACTGGAATGCTATGTGTAAGTCAGTGACCAAGTCTTCATGTCCGAGAAGTAACAGCGATCCAAATCGATTAATACCCAGCTGGGGATCTCCAATCACACGACATATGTAGCACTTAACCCTTGCATATGTCAACTCGCCACCGGGGTTCTTAAGACCAGACTGGGTTCACGCCAACCGAGAGCACAGATACACCATCGTCCAGCCTCTTGCCACGGAGGGTACACGCTACTCTTGCCATCTCTCCACTCCCATTGCGTGTTGGCATTTCTGGTATTGGTCTGCCCGAGGCAAAGCTTACCCATGATTAGGCATGCGACCAGTTAAAGGGTCCTCGGTCATCAGGCCTACATCGATAAGGTCCTTAATCGACTCAGACGGAGCCATTACACCGAGACTCTCTTCTCGTGCAAGTCACCCGCCCGGTCTCAGCTTTATCATTTAAAACCCAAAGTTTGGTACCTAGCAGAGGTACATCCTTTCCGATGTTGAACCCATCATGGCCATGATGGATCCACCATCAAGTTTTATTTTTGAGAACATCCCATCCACTATGAAGCATCATCTTTTGTTAAAACAAAACATTTGTTTTTCTAAAGCATGACTAAGCATTAGAAAAACCTTTTGAATAAAACAGGTAATCAAGGAATGGTAAATAGTTCCAAGGAAGGAAATGCAGCAATTGGTTTAGCACCCAACTCCTTATCACCTAATGCATCATTCAAGTAATGAAGAGTTTAAAACAGCAAGGAGGTGGCAAATGCACTGGGGCTTGCCTTGTGTTGTAGGAGAGTCAGGCTCTATTCCACAGATGTCAAAGTAAAAATAGTTCCCGGCAGGTGGATTTTCTGTTGATGGAGTAGTTTCTTCCTCTTCAAAAGTCACTTCTTCCTCATTCTCTATATATAACCATACATAACCATGAATGTTTATGTAATGCTTATGAAAATGCAATAATAGAAAAGATGTATCAAGTTGTATCTTGAATACAACTTTCCTTCACGGTCCACTAGGGTAACTAGGGTTTTTCTAGGTCAGTGCCTTAGTAGGGTTAGACATTTTTACCCTAAGGAACTAGGGTTTTGGGTTTGAGACTCAAACAATGTCCAAAGCATATCAAACTTTACCCATGGGTTCTAAGTACCAAAATAAGTTCACCCAAAAAGTTTTATGATTTTTGTGGCTATTAAATATTTCCTAAAATTCCACACGTATAGGTTTAAGCTCTTTTAAATACTGATTAATTCTTTGTTTGGACTAAAAATCCTGGAACTATTTTTATTAAATACTAGAGAAATCTAGGAGTCCAACAAAATTAGTTTCATATTTTTATCATTTTTTGATAATTTTATATGGATTTCCTAAGTCTGGTAGAAAAAGAAAAAGGGAAAACATCAACAGTGATGGGCTCAATTTAGCCCGAGTAAACCCAATACAGGTAGAACACGCTCGCACGCGCCTGCGCTGGCGTCTTTGCACAGAGGACCCTGGCTGTTCGAATAACTCGTAAAGACTCCTCTCTACTATTTCTCTGTCTCACTGACATCTCCATTAAGGCCCCTCCCTTTTCTATTTCTTCGCAAGGTGAGGTCCCCGACCATGGACGGAGCAGTGGCTCTGGCGAGCCTGTACTGGCCAAGATACGCAATGACCGGTGCTCTAGAGCAGTTGACACCTACTTCGACCCCTAATAACCATTTCCCCTCCATCAATTGCGCTAATCTGGGTCGGAATCTCTCTGTCCACGATGACGGCGGAAACTGAGAACAATTCGACGTGTTCATGGTGATCCAAGGCAGTCTAGTTCAATTAAACAGGTCTACGAGTAGTAGGAGACTTAATGGAGGCTAGAACATCAAGCAAGGATGCTTGAACTAACCTTTTGGCGTCTGGCCACAACAAGGTGTTCACGGGTGTGGAAAACTGATTTGGGGGAAGAAAGAAATTGGAGCTCTTTGGTGGCCAATCGGAGGCAGTAGCGGATGCTTTGGCTTCGTGATGACTTAATGGAGCTAGGTGTGTGCTCAATTTATAGTATCCCAGAGCGGTGTCTCCCAATTTGGTCATGGCGTGCTGGTGGCCGGAGAGAGGGAAGAGCATTGGCGCAATAGCTGCATGTCTTTAACCATGGCAGGCTTACTGGCGACGAGCCAGTGATATAGAGCGGCTTACTGTGACATGGTGAAGCTTCAAGGCATGTGGCACCAGATCGGCAGGCGGCCAACTCCGGTGAGCTTATCTGAGCCGGCCGTAAAGCAAATGGGTAAGCGGCCAGCCCCTAGCGTCATCTACGGCGAAGATCTTTTTACCCTGAAGTGTTATCCGGGCACCAGTGAGCACGAATCACCTCGCCAGCATGAATCTAGGCGCAGGGGTCGTCGGCGGCAAGGTGCACTGCACCAAGGATCTTCTTCAGTTTACTGTACTATCAGAACACCATTCAGATCATCTGACAGAGAGGTTTGCAGCGCCCAGATCTCCAACCTTTATGTGAGAACTTGCTAATCCACCTATAACAAATTTATAGCCCTATAATCCAGCTACAATCTTGCTATAATAACCATACTCGAATACTTACTGGATTATCTTCAAAAGAGCTCCCAAAGTTTAACCCAAGTCACTGTCAGTAAAAGATCAGACTCTGAGCTGACTGACAGCCCAACTTTGAGTCCATTTAACTCCAACTTTTGCAGTGTGTCTGATGACTTAAACAAAGTTATACTTCTTTAGTAGCTCTTAAAATTTGATGTATTGACCCTAGGCAAATTCTTTATGGATTAAGATATATAAGGCTCCAAATATGCCTCAAGTTCTCTGAATTTCAGACTTAACCCTATAGGGTTTAAGTGGTGCTTTTTGCAAATAAGTCCAAATCTCATAATTTGATTTGCAAATCCTCAAATGTGTAAAACATATGATTTGTGGTGTTCTAATACTTAGGTTTTTGCACTTGGGTCCAAAAGTGCACAAAATTTACACTTAGCCCCCTAGGGTTCTAGTTTAGGGTGTTTTAGGGGTCTTTTTAGGGTTTTAACACTTTAGGGTTTTGGTGTCACTAAAGTCCTTCAAAGATGATATCTTAGGATCATGTCTCATGTCTTTTGAGGTTTTCACATATTTGGGCTTCACTTATATCCATAAGCCCTGATATGAGGTTAAGCACTTTATCCTAGGGTTAACCACACATCAAGTCACATCAGTGCAACTGATTTGAAATTTTTACCTAGTGAATGCACTCTAGGTGTAACAAACACATGATATGCCAATTCTCATGATGTTATGCTCAAGTTTTAGTGACAGTAACACCAGGGGTGTTACATCCTTCCCCCCATAAAAGAATCTCGTCCCGAGATTTAAAGTCCTAGGGCAAGTAGTGGAAAAGGAAACGCGTCATATTTTTATTTCCTTATTTCTTGTACAAGGCAGGGGTTGGTATGGGTCTATTCCATCTTTACAACAATTGTACATATCTTAAAAATTACATGAAGCTAAAAAGCTAGGGAATTTCTTATCTAAAAAGTCTTGGGTTTCCCATGTAGCTTCATCTTCCGAATGTTGGTTCCATTGTATCTTATAAAATTTGAGAAGTCTTCTTCGGGTGACCCTGTCCTTTTGATCTAGGACTCGATTGGGATGTTCTAAATATGTCAAGTCTGGTTCCAAGGTAACATCCATCACATCAATAGTTCGATCTGGAACCCGAAGACATTTCTTCAATTAGGATACATGGAACACATTGTGCACTGCAGACAATGTTTCGGGTAGTTGGAGTCAGTACGCCACTGGCCCACATTGTTCAAGAATCAAGAACGGACCAATATACCAGGGTGCAAGCTTTCCTTTTGCACCGAAATAGGTCACACCTTCATTAGTGATACTTTTAGGTACACATAATCTTTGACTTGAAAGTACAAGGGTTGGCGACGTTTGTCTGCATAACTTTTTTGTTGAGCATGTGCTTCTTTCAAGTTATATATGATTCGTTGAACCTTTTCTTCCATTTCTTTGACCATATCAGGCCTAAAAACCACCTTTCCCTGGTTCAGACCAATTCAATGGAGTACGACATCGTCGTCCATATAATGCTTCAAAGGGTACCATCTTGATGCTTTCTTGATAACTATTGTTATATGAAAACTCAGCCAATGGTAAGCATTCATCCCATTTCTGGGGGAACTCCAGAACGCATGCTCGCAACATGTCTTCAAGTATTTGGTTCGCTCTCTCAGTCTGTCCACTTGTTTGGGGATGATAGGTCGAACTGTGGAGCAACTTAGTACCCAAAGTTTTGTGGAGCTGTTCCCAGAATTTGGATACAAATTACGATCCGTGATCCGACACTATTGTCTTTAGAACTCCGTGCAAAGTGAGAATACGGGCAATATATACCTGGGCATAGGTGAGGACCGGATAGGATGTCTTGATCGGTAGAAAATGGGCTATTTTTGTAAGTCGATCAACTATAACCCAGATAGAATCAAACCCTTTTGCTATCCTGGGTAACCCCACAATGAAGTCCATGCTAATGTCCTCCCATTTCCAAGTTGGGATGGGCAAAGATTGCAATGGACCAGCAGTCTTCATGTGTATGGCTTTGACACGTCTACAGGTGTCACATCTCGCCACATAGTGTGCAATTTCGATCTTCATTTTTATCCACCAATAATGTTGCTTTAAATCTTGATACATCTTAGTGCTTCCGAGATGAATGGAATGTCGACTAAGATGAGCTTCGTCTAATATTTCCTGGCATACTTCATCATCTTTAGGCACAACTATGCGGTTATTAAACCATACTATGCCTTCATCATCCTTTCTGAAACAATTTGCTTTGCCGGCTTCTATTTTCTCATGAATATGTTTCATACCTTTATCACTTCTTTGGGCATCAATAATTCTTTGCAGAAGAATTGACTCAAGCTTCAATTGGTTCAAGGTTCCATGTTGAATCATTCCCAGGTTTAATTTCTCCATTTCTTGACACAATGTGGTGTCAGAGGCCTTTACTGTAAGACAATGGCAGGAAGCCTTGCGACTTAGTGCATCTGCCACCACGTTGGCCTTGCCTGGGTGATAGTGAATTTCCAATTCATAATCCTTAATCATTTCAAGCCATCTCCTCTGCCTCATGTTTAATTCTGACTGGGTAAAGATATACTTCAAACTTTTATGATATGTATATATATGGCAGATATTCTCCAGCAGATAATGACGCCATATTTTAAGGGCATGAACCACAACAGCTAATTCCAAGTCATTAGTTGGATAATGTTCCTCATGCCTGCGCAACTGTCTTGAAGCATATGCTATAACTCGGCCCTCCTGCATTAAGACACATCCAAGGCCACTGCTCGATGCGTCACAGTACACATCAAAAGGCTTTTCAATGTCCAGTTGAGCCAATACCGAGCAGTGGTCAATAATACCTTTAATTGCTTGAAGGCTTCGTTGCATCTTGAGGACCAGTTAAATTTTGTATCATTCTTCAATAGACTTGTGATTGGCTTCACAATCTTGGAGAAATCCAGGATAAATCTGCGGTAATAGCCAGCCAGTCCAAGGAAACTTCGAACTTGATGTACAGTGGTTGGTGGTTTCCACTCAAGAATATCCTTGACCTAGCTGGGATCAACCGCAATCCCATTTGTAGACAATACATGTCCTAAAAATTGGATTTCCTCCAACCAAAACACGCATTTGCTGAATTTAGCATATAATTGATGTTCCCTTAAGCGCGTTAATACGATTCGTAAATGTTTAGCATGCTCCTCTTCAGTCTTGGAATAGATCAAGATATCATCAATGAAGACCACCACAAATTTATCCAGCTCGGGCATAAACACCGAGTTCATTAGATATGTCAAGTGGACAGGAGCATTTGTCAAGCCGAAGGACATAACCAGATATTCGAATAATCCATACCGCGTAGTAAATGCGGTCTTGGGTATATCCTCAAGTCGAATGCGGATCTGATGGTAGCCCGACCTGAGGTCAATCTTGGAAAATACCCGAGCTCCGGTAAGTTGATCGAACAGGATATCGATCCGGGGAAGAGGGTACTTATTCTTGATAGTCACCTCATTAAGGGGTCTATAGTCCATGCACATTCGAAGTGTTTGATCCTTCTTCTTGACAAAGATTGCGGGACATCCCCAAGGTGATGAACTAGGCCGAATGAATCCCTTCTCAAGCAAGTCTTGTAATTGAATCTTGAGCTCCGCCAATTCATTTGGGGGCATCCAGTACGATCTTCTAGAAATAGGGGCTGTACCGGGCTTCAGCTCAATCACAAACTCTACATCCCTTTCTGGAGGTAATCCAGGAAGATCTTCAGGAAATACATCCAGAAATTCACATACTACCGAAATATCCTGGATTTCTGGTATAATAGCTTCATAGACCCGTCCAAATGGTTTGGCGGGGACAGCTACAGGGATGGACAAGAGAACTTCTTCATGGTCATGGCTCAACTTGATAGTCATTAAGTCTGTATTGAGGATAGCTTTATGCTGGGCCAACCAATTCATGCATAGTATCACATCTATATCTTGGCCTTTTAAGACGATCATGTTGGTGGGAAAATCCCGTTCAGCCAATGTTACTGGCACATGGAAGGCTATTTCCTTAGTAAATATTTGTCCCTTTGGGCGAATGGATGATAAACCCTTCCCTTGATTTAGTGCAATGAATGCAATATTTTTCCACAAATTTCTTGCTTATGAATGTATGCGAAGCACCAGAATCAAAGAGAATGGCTGGTGGGTGATTGGCCACAAGGAACGTACCCATCATTACCGGCTCTCCTTCCGATATAGTGGCCACTTGAGTATAATAAATTCCCCAGTCTTCTTGACATTTTTGCCCGCTGAATTATTAGCCATGTTCCCTTTTCCTTGATTTGAGCTCCCAGAGTTCTGCTGATTGTTGGACTTATTCTACCTCGGATGTGGACAGTCTTTGATAAAATGACCAGACTTCCCACAGTTGAAGCAGCCAGTTGAGGAACTAGGGAGGGCAGGGAAACAAGCACCATGGGCACTTGGCTAATTTGTAGAAGTGGGAGCAGTGGCAGGGAGAATAAAAACAGGCTGTTTGAATGGATAGGAGGGTGGACGAGGCGAAGAACGATTCTGATTAAATGGTCGGATTACCAACCTTGTTCGCTTCTCAGGTCCCTGATTGGACCTATCACCTCCGAATCCCTTGGATTTTCCTTGGCCTGTATTCTTGGCTTCTATTGCCAGCGCCGTGCTAACAGCCCTGTTGTATGTAAGATCTAGGAAGGTGGCCATTTTCCTTTGGAGCCGGTCATTGAGTCCCCTCATGAAGCAATTCTTCTTTTTCAGGTCAGTGTTTACTTGATCAATCGCATATTGGGATAAATGATTAAATTTGTTGAGATACTGCATCACAGTATCCCCTCCTTGTTTTAGTCAAATGAATTCCTCTTGTTTCATGTGAAGCACTCCTTCTGGAATATAGTGCCCACGGAATGCCAATTTAAATTCATCCCAAGTGACCTAATGTCCGGCTTGTTGAATCGCCACAAAATTTCCCCACCATGTACTGGTAGGACCTCTTAGTTGTTGGGCGGCGAACAACGGCTTCTGTGTTTTGGTGTAGCAGATTAATCCGAACTTCTACTCCATTACCCTGATCCACTCATCAGCTTCAAGAGGATCTTCAGCTTTAACAAAGAGTGGGGGATGCGTTTTAGAGAAGTCCAGGTATGAGGTTTCACGTGGTCCCTAGGGAGGAGCCCTTCTGCCTTGCTGCTGGAATTGGTTACCCGCCATTTCATGTAGGAAGCGGGTATTATCGGCAGTCGCATTAACCAAGGCAGCTATAGCCTCAGCTAGTGTTGGTGGTATAGGTGGTGGATTAGTAGTATCTTCCTGACCACGGGAAGTACCCGTATCGTCAAGCGCATGAGTCCTTGATGGCATCTGAGGCAAAGAAACATTTGGGAAAATATAACATGCTGATACACACCATCATTTTACATTACCAAGATGTAATGATATAGACTCAAGTGTACAACATGACTTCATTATTTACTTTACATAGGTGTATTTTCTAAACTATACTAGTCTAGTCTTCGTCGTCCTTAGTTTCTTCATTTCCTATCGTGGGAGTCCGATCGTCAGCCAGGTTCATGGAAGGAGGAGGCCTAAAAAGGTCTAGCTCCTCATCAGTTCCTTCACCTGCTGTCTTTGATGGATCGACTCCCATTGGAACAGGGTCGGCAGGTACGTTCGGGTGCAGTTGCGAATACAGTACATGCACTTCCTCATGTAGAGTATTGCAGTATACCTGCAAGTTGTCAAGGGGCGCACTAAGCTCAGTCACATGAGCATGAGCCTTGGCTTCTCGATCCCAAGCAACCGAACGTGAGTTGACGACCCAATCGACCGCCAGATCTCATTCAGCAAGCTCGTCTTGCAGGCGTCTGACGTCAGCTGCCAACTCATTTATACGCTGATCATCTTCTTCCCACACCCTTTTTCGGTGACGTAACTCTGTCCGAAGCTGTTCCACTTGGGCTTCTAAGTCTCCGATTGGATCGTTGCTGCCACTGCTGCTCCCTTCATGTCTTGGAGCCAACTGATGACGAGCCACACCAATGGGTCCAGTGGACTTACGCATGGTTTGCGGCATATCTCCATAAGGGGGGAAATTTATTAGTGTGGTTTTTAAACATGATGCATGCATAATTACGGAATCAACCTTTGTTGATCCTACTTCCTCTATTTTGCACTCTATTACCTGGTCTTGCAAGATGAGTACTTCCAGAAAGTGGCAAGGTAAAAATGAAAGAAAATTTTTTTGGATAAGTATTTGAAAATTCGTTTTGAAATGCTCCATAATATCTGAAGAGATGGGCTTCGCTCCGATACTAGATGTGACGGAACCTCCCAAGTCATTAGGCCCACCTACAGTTGTCCTTGTCCAATGGACCTTGGGCAACCCTGTAGATGCACATAATCACTTGACAAGTTCGGTATCTGTATCCTTTTCCTTTCCCAAGAGCGTTTCACCCGTCATGCAGATATTACAACACATCGGAGGAACGAATAAGCGGAAGCAAATTACAATAACTTAGTTTACATTCATTAAAATATAGAAAGAGTGTTATTATTACATCACCAGGATATAAGAGTGCATAGGATAGCTTGGGAGGCAAAAACCCCTCCCGCATAAAAGTATATTGTTTTCCAAAAGGAAGGACCACGTCCTTCCGCAACCACGTTACTGTTGAGGTTCGTCTTTGGGCACCACCTTATTGCAAAAACAGCAAAAGTCTGCTGTTTCATCATCTACAATAACATGGGTTTGAAAACCCTGAGTATGAAGTGTACTTTTGCAAGTCTTACCCATCAAAATAAAAGACTCTCAAGGCTATGCTGGCCTTAGGGAGTCAAGGTAAGGCTTAATCAAGAATCAAGACTCTCTTTGCAAAAATGCTTACTAATAGTGGATCCTTAAAAATCTAGTTTTATTAGCAAGTTAAGTCATTACCTGTCACTAGAGTTCTTTATACCCTAGTTCAAGCACTTGGCCTATACTAGCCATCCTTTCACCAACCCTTCTTGTTCATTGGAATGCTACGTGTAAGTCAGTGACCAAGTCTTCATGTCTGAGAAGTAACGGCAATCCGAATCGATTAATACCCAGCTGGGGATCTCCAATCACATGACATATGTAGCACTTAACCCTTGCATATGTCAACTCGCCACCAGGGTTCTTAACAATAGACCGGGTTCACGCCAATCGAGAGCACAGATACACCACCATCTAGTCTCTTGCCACGGAGGGTACACGCTACTCTCGCCATCTCTCCACTCCCATTGCGTGTTGGCCTTTCTGGTATTAGTCTGCCCGAGGCAAAGCTTACCCATGATGAGGCATGTGACTAGTTAAAGGGTCCTCGGTCATCAGGCCTACATCGACAAGGTCCTTAATCGACTCAGATGGTGACACTGCACCGGGACTCTCTTCTCGTGCAAGTCACCCGCCCGGTCTCAGATTTATCATTTAAAACCCAAAGTTTGGTACCTGGCAGAGGTACATCCTTTCCGATGTTGAACCCATCATGGCCATGATGGATCTACCATCAAGTTTTATTTTTGAGAACATCCCATCCACTGTGAAGCATCATCTTTTGTTAAAATAAAACATTTGTTTTTCTAAAGCAGGATTAAGCATCAAGAAAACCTTTTGAATAAAATAGGTAATCAAGGAATGGTAAATAGTTCCAAGGAAGGAAATGCAGCAATTGGTTTAGCACCCAACTCCTATCACCTAATGCATCATTTAAGTGATAAAGAGTTTAAAACAGCAAGGATGTGGCAAATGCACTGGGGCTTGCCTTTTGTTGTAGGAGAGTCCGGCTCTGTTCCACAAATGTTAAAGTAAAAACAGTTCCCGGCAGGTGGATTTTCTGTTGATGGAATAGTTTCTTCCTCTTCAACAGTCACTTCTTCCTCATTATCTATATATAACCATATAAAACCATGAATGCTTATGTAATGCTTATGAAAATACAATAATAGAAAATATGTATCAAGTTGTATCTTGAATACAACTTTCCTTCACGGTGCACTAGGGTAACCAGGGTTTTTCTAGGTCACTGCCTTAGTAGGGTTAGACATTTTTACCCTAAGGAACTAGGGTTTTGGGTTTGAGACTCAAACAATGTCCAAATCATATCAAACTTTGCCCATGGGTTCTAAGTACCAAAATAAGTTCACCCAAAAAGTTTTATGATTTTTGGGGCTATTAAATAATTCTTAAAATTCCAGAGGTATAGGGTTAAGCTCTTTTAAATACTGATTAGTTCTTTGTTTTGACTAAAAATCCTAAAACTATTTTTATTAAATACTAGAGAAATCTAGGAGTCCAACAAAATTAGTTTCATATTTTTATCATTTTTCTGTAATTTTTTATGGATTTCCTAAGTCTGGCAGAAAAAGAAAAAGGAAAAGCATCAATAATGATGGGCTCAATTTAGCCCGAGTTAGCCCAATACAGGCAGAACGCGCTCGCGCGCGTGCCCGCGATGGCGTCTTTGCACAAAGGACCCTGGCTGTTCGAATAACTCGTAAAGACTCCTCTCTACTATTTCTCTGTCTCATGACATCTCCATTAAGGCCCCTCCCTTTTCTATTTCTTCGCAAGGTGAGGTCCCTCCATTTCCCCTCCATCAATTGCGCTAATCCGGGTCGAAATTTATCTGTCCTTGATGACGGTGGAAACTGAGAACAATTCGACGTGTTCATGGTGATCCAGGGCAGTCTAGTTCAATTAAACAGGTCTACGAGTAGCAGGAGACTTAATGGAGGCTAGAACATCAAGCAAGGATGCTTGAACTAACTTGTAGGCGTCTGGCCACGACGAGGTGTTCACGGGTGCGGAAAACTGATTTGGGGGAAGAAAGAAATTGGAGCTCTCTGGTGGCTAATCGGAGGCAGTAGCGGATGCTTTGGCTTCGTGATGACTTAACGGAGCTAGGGGTGTGCTCAATTTATAGTATCCCAGAGCAGTGGCTCCCAATTTGGTCATGGCGTGCTGGCGGCCGGAGAGAGGGAAGAGCACTGGCACAATAGCTGCGTGTCTTTCACCGTGGCAGGCTTACCAGCGATGAGCCAATGATATAGAGCGGCTTACTGCGACGTGGTGAAGCTTCAAGGTACGTGGCACCCGATCGGGAGGCGGCCAACTTCGGTGAGCTTATCTGAGCCGGTCGTAAAGCAACGAGGTACAGCGGCTAGCCCCTGGCGTCATCCGTGGCAAAGATCTTTTTACCCTGAAGTGTTATCCGGGCACCAGTGAGCACGAATCACCTCGCCGGTGCAAATCCAGGCACGGGGGTCACCGGCGGCAAGGTGCACTGCACCAGGGATCTTCTTCAGTTTACTGTACTATCAGAACACCATTCAGATCATCTGACAGAGAGGTTTGCAGCGCCCATATCTCCAACCTTTATGTCGAACTTGCTAATCCACCTATAACAAATTTCTAGCCCTATAATCTAGCTAAAATCTTGCTATAATAACCATACTCGAATACTTACTGGATTATCTTCAAAAGATCTCCCAAAGTTCATGCCAAGTCACTGTCAGTAAAAGTTCAGACTCTGAGATGACTGACAGCCCAACTTTGAGTCCATTTAACTCCAACTTTTGCACAACACTTGTGCTTGATGACTTAAACAAAGTTATACTCCTTTAGTAGATCTTCAAATTTGATGTATTGACCCTAGGCAAATTCTTTATGGATTAAGAGATATAAGGCTCCAAATATGCCTTAAGTTCACTAAATTTCAGACTAAACCCTATAGGGTTTAAGTGGTGCTTTTTACAAATAAGTCCAAATCTCATAATTTGATTTGTAAATCCTCAAATGTGTAAAAAATATGATTTGTGGTGTTCTAATACTTTGGTTTTTGCACTTGGGTCCAAAAGTGCACAAAATTTACACTTAGCCCCCTAGGGTTCTAGTTTAGGGTTTTTAGGGGTCTTTTCAGGGTTTTTAACACTTTAGGGTTTTGGTGTCACTAAAGTCCTTCCAAGATGATATCTTAGGATCATGTCTCACATCTTTTGAGGTTTTCACATATTTGGGCTTCACTTATATCCATAAGCCCTGATCTGAGGTTAAGCACTTTATCCTAGGGTTAACCACACATCAAGTCACATCAGTGCAACTGATTTGAAATTTTTACCTAGTGAATGCACTCTAGGTGTAACAAACACATGATATGCCAATGCTCATGATGTTATGCTCAAGTTTTGGTAACAGTAACCGGTTGGGACAGATCTAGTAGCTGCCGCTCAGATGTAGCTGCTGCAGCAAATGGCGAACACCATGATTGAAATGCAAGCTTAGATGCGACAAGAACGTCAGGAGATGTGCCAGGAGCGGCAGGAAATGCGACAGGAAATGAGACAAGAACGATTGGAACGGCAGCAATGACCACCACTATCTCCACCACCACCAGCTCCCCCCAGGACAAGCACCAAAAATTCATGAGTCACAAGCCATCTACATTCTCCAACTCTCTAGATCCCCTTCAGGCAGATGACTGGCTGAACACTGTGGATAAAATGCTCAACATTGCTCAATGTACTGATCGGGAGAAGGTGTTCTATGCGTCGGGTCATCTCACTAGCCCTGCTGCTGATTGGTGGGACTCTTACTATGTTGCCCATGCTGCTGCTAATACTATCACCTGGGCAGAGTTCTCTACACAATTCTGGAACTATCATATTCCTGCAGGCTTGATGAAAATTAAGAAGAAGGAATTCTTGTCATTTAAGTAAGGCAACATGTCAGTCACTGAATATCGTGATAAATTTATTCAGCTATCAAGGTATGCTCCAGAGGAGGTTGCTGATGATGAAAGGAACCAGGAGCATTTCATGAAGGGACTCATTGGGTCACTCCAATACCAGCTGGTATCTCACACCTTCCCATCTTTCTAGAGGCTTCTGGACAAGGTTATAGCTGTTGAACACAAACATGTTCAGCTGGGCGAGATGAAAAGGAAGGCTATTACCCAGGGACAGGGGAGCAATAGTGTCTGCCCTCACTATGTTCCACCCCAAGGTACACCAGCTCATCCTGGAGGAGGGCAACAGTCCTACCAATGACCTGCTCAACAGACACCACACGTGACACCGTAGACTCCGCATACTCGTCAGGCTGCCCCCACTGGCACCCCGGCGAGACCTACAGGCCAGGGCACTGCTATAGGCACCACATGCTTCAAGTGTGGTGAGGTTGGTCACTATGCTAATGTTTGTCCGAAGAGGAACCCCAACACACCGGCTCATGGTAATTCTTGGCAAGCAGACATAGACTCCAGGCAGCAACCGTGGCTATTGCATCGCCGGGGTTAATCAAATCAATGTTGAAGCTACTGAGGATGGTCCCAACATCGTCATTGGTACATTCTTCATTAATTTCATGCTAGCTACTATATTTTTTTGATTCTGGAGCTTCGCATTCATTGATATCTGCTCGTTATGTTCATGCAAATAGTCTACCTTACCTTGCCCTGCGTAGATCTATGATAGTCATTACACCTAAAGGGGCTTATGAGGCAACATATATGAGTCATAAAATAGAGGTAACAATTTTGGGAAGAAAGTTTTGGACTATGCCTAAAGTGCTAGAAGAGAGTACAATAGACTTAATCCTTGGCGTGAACTGGTTAAAACAATGGAAGGCAGTAATACATTATGCTAGAGGAACAATAGAACTTTCTAGTCCTGATGGGCATAGATTTGAAGTCACAGTTGCACCACCCACATCTAACAAACCTGTTGTATACATGATCAACAGTAAATTTGTGGGAGATCACATCAAAATTGTTAGAGAGTTCCTAGATGTCTTTCTAGATGAGTTACCTGGAATGCCATTGGATAGGGAAGTTGAGTTTGTTATTGATCTCTTACCTAGAACCACTCCTATATCAAAAAGTCCATACAGAATGTCAGTGGAAGAATTAAAAGAACTTAAGAAACAACTAACAGAGTTACAGGAAGTGGGGTAC